>JAGYVD010000007.1:2900562-4350843 GCA_021209875.1 Rosellinia necatrix | reverse complement strand
TAACCCTAACCCTAACCCTAACCCTAACCCTAACCCTAACCCTAACCCTAACCCTAACCCTAACCCTAACCCTAACCCTAACCCTAACCCTAACCCTAACCCTAACCCTAACCCTAACCCTAACCCTAACCCTAACCCTAACCCTAACCCTAACCCTAACCCTAACCCTAACCCTAACCCTAACCCTAACCCTAACCCTAACCCTAACCCTAACCCTAACCCTGGCGCTCGCCCCAGGCAGGCTCCACGCCTTAGCTACTTATAAGACTATAAGATATATTAAAATATAAGTTTAAAAATAGAAATAAATAAAGATATAAGTTAAAATTATAGGTTAAATTTAATGTTAACTTATAAAATATAAAATATATATATCTAATTATATAAATAATAAGAAATAAGAATTATAAATATTATATATAGATTAATTATTATAATAATAAATTAAATAATTTTTATTTAAATAAAATATCTGATAAATTATTATTTTATAAATAAATTAATATAATAATATTAAAATTTTAGCTTTAATAAATATAAATAATTAATTTAAAAATATTTATTTATAATATAAAATAGGCATATAATTAAATAAAATATATATATAAATCAAAATAATTTTTTAAATTATTTTTATTATATATAAATATTAATATTATATTTTATAAAATAAATAAGTTTAAAATATAAATTTTTTTATATTAAATATTTTTTATATATTTATAAACTCTTAATGCAATAATTTTTTTAATAGATATTTTATTTTAATATTTTATATTGAATTTTTATTAACAGCTTTAATTAATATTATTATTAAAAGTTTAATTATATTAATTTTATTTTATTATAAAAGTATTTTAAATATTAAAGTTAAATAAATCCTATATATATTTATATATAAATTTTAAATATTTATATTTTTATTAATTTTTATATATATTAAAATAATCATTTTGTTACTTAATAATAATCATAACATTTTATATTAATATTTAAAAAAAGATTATTTAATATTATAACATTTTGTTATTTAAATATTTCATTTTAAATTTATATATATAAAAGTTTAAAAATAAAACCTTGTTATTATAAAATTAATTTAAATAAATTAATTATTATTAAATGTTTATATAAATCTTATAATATATTTAATATAAGATTTAAATAAAAAATAATTAAATTATATAATTTTATTCTAATTTTTAATTATTTTATTAAGAATTTATAATTATTAAATATATATATTCAAAGAAAATTCAAACATTTATTTATATAATATTTAATTTATATTTATATTTAAATTATTTTATTATATATATTAAATAGGCTTTATATATGCAATATATATACTGTTTATATATAAAATAAAATATAGCTTTTATTATATAATATTTATTATGTGTAATGATTTTATTTAAGTAATTATTAATATATAGTATTATTTTAAATTTTATATTAAAATTCTGTTAATATATAACTTATTAAAATAACAGCAATAATATACCTTGTTTTATATATAAAGCATATATATTATATATGCTATAAGTTTATATAAAGCTTATGTATATAACAGCTATAAATAATAATAATTAATTGCTATAGCTTTAATAATATATATATTATAATAGAAAAATATAAATATTTATAAATTTTATATTTAAAAACAATTTTATATTAAATATTATTAAATTATTTTTTATATTATTTAATATTATTTATTTTAAAATGTTTTATATAAAATAATTTATATTTATTTAATATATATTAAACATAATAATATAACTTATATTTTTTTATAGCTTGCAATAATAAAATAATTTATATATTTTAAAATTATTAAAATTTCATCTTAAAATTTTTAAAAGTTTAAAACTTTAATAAAATAATAATATTTTAAAAAATATAATAAAAATATAAAAGATTTTAAAATTAAATATGTTAATATATATATATTTTTAAATTTATTTATTACTTTATAATAAATATAATATTATTATTTTATTATTATATAATATATATAATTAAATTTATTAAACTTTTAATCTATTTTCTTATAAATTTAATAAAAGTTTTTAATTATTAAAAACTATATAATAAAATATATTTAAAAATATATCCATTAAAATAATAAATAAAATGCATTTTTAAAAATAATAAAATTATAAATAATATATATATTTTTATAAAATAGATTATTTTTAATTAATTTTAATAAAATTTATTAATTATATAAAATAAAAATATATATCTGTTTATATATATTATTTTATATATTAATAGTTTTTAAATAATATTATTTATATAAAAATTTATTTATTTATTAAATTGTTAATAATATTTATATTTAAAAATATTTAAATCATGCATAAAATTTATATTTAAAAATATTTAAATTATTAATATTTATATATGAAATTTTATATAATAAATAAAATAAAATTTTAAAAAAAAAATGTCTTTGTTCTTATATAATATAAACTTTATATAAAATTACTTTAATAATAAACTTTTTTGTAATATTTAATATATATAAATATATAAATTTTTATTTTATATAAACTTTTTTATTATTATTTATTTATTTTTAATAAATTTATAAACCTGATTAAAAATAAAAGCTATAAATAGCTATTTTTGTTATATATTAATTTATGTTGTAATATTATATATATATAAGTAATAAAATAATAAAATATTAAATATAGTTTTATAATTTTCTTTATTAATATAAATAAATAAGCCTAGCTTAAAATAAGTCTAGCTTAAAATAGCTTGTATTATTTTATTTAATCTAAGATAAAAAGAACTAATAATAGTAAGCTTAGCATTTTTGCGGACTCTAATATAAATATAATATTTATAATATTTAAAACATTATTATTTTAAAATAAAAAACATAAATAAAAATTATAAATTATAAATAAATATTATTAAAAACGTTAAACTGTTTTTATTTATAATTTAAAAATAATTTTAAAAAATTATATGTAAAATTATTTTTTATAATAAAACAAACTATAATAAAAATTAAAACATAGTTTAAAATATTATAATTAATATATAAAGTTTAATAATTATTTAATTTTAATTTATTATATATTAAAAATATATTTTAATATTATAAATATATATTTAATATTATATAATTAAAACATTTATTATATAATAATATAACTATTAAAAATTATTAAATAAAAACTTTTAGTTTTAAAATTTTAATGATTTAAATTATTTAAACCCTGTAATAAAACATAATTTTCATAATAATAAAATTTTTGTTGTTTTTATATATAAAAAAAGTTGTAAATTTATGCTTTAATAATATAAAGTTTAAATTTTTATATAAAAAAATTAAATATTGTTTTAAAAAACATATAGATTAAAATAAATAAAACATTAG
Source organism: Rosellinia necatrix (assembly GCA_021209875.1). Lineage (NCBI taxonomy): Eukaryota > Fungi > Ascomycota > Sordariomycetes > Xylariales > Xylariaceae > Rosellinia > Rosellinia necatrix. The sequence continues at coordinate 4,347,443 of JAGYVD010000007.1, read as the reverse complement.
CATATAATAAAATTTAAAATATTAATTATTAAAATAATCAAATAAAAAAATTTAATAAAGTTTTATAAATAATAATAGTTTATATTTAAAATAAATATTAAAAAAATATTTTATAAAAATGTTATAAAAATAATTATAAATAATTTATAAAATTAATAAAATTTCTTAAGATTACTAATAATAAATAGTTTTTATTATTAATTATTTATTTTATATATAAAAATATAATATATAAAATTATAATTTATAAAATTTATATTTATATGTTTTAATTATTTTTATATAATTTTATTAATAAATATTTTAAAGTTTATTAAATTATTTACATTTTTATTTATATATATTATTTATTTATTTAAAATAAAACATTTAAATTTATAATAAAAGAAATATAAAATTATATAATTATTTTATTTTAATTTTAAAATTAAATATTATTCAACTATAAACTATAAAATTATTTTAATATATTTAGTTTATAGCATTAAAATTAGAACATAATAAAATATAAAAATATTAAAATAATACTTTTATAAAAAATTTAAAAATATTTTTATAAAGTTTTTTTAATATTATTATTAAAATATATAAAGAATTAACTAAACAATTATTACAAGGTTTTAATTTATTTTAATATTTTAATATAATATTAAAACTTTAAAATATTTATAAAAACAAAATGTTTATAAGTATTATAATTTTTTAATATAAAATAAAATAATATATATATTATAAAGTTTAATTAATTAAAATTATGTTTATTTATTAATATAAATTAATTATATTTTAAATTTATTTTAAAAGTTTTATACTATTTTTATTATTATATATATTAAAAAATATATAAACTAAAATATTTTATATAAAATAATTTTAATTTTATATTTTTATTTAATTTAATGATTAAATAAATTGTTATAATTTATTATATAATTATTTAAAAACTTTTAAATTAAATAGCTTCTAAAAAATAATATTATATATAATATATTTTAATATTATTAAATTTTATTATTTATATAAATTTATTAAAATAATTAATATTATAATAATTTAAAAAAATAAATATAAAATAATAAAAATATATTAAGGTTTTATATAATAATCTCATAAAAATAGCAAATTATAAGCTGAATAAAAGACTAGCTATGCTATTTAAACAAAAGCTGGCTAGAAATAGCTAGTAGACTATTTTTATCTTATCTATTACGGGCCCGGCCAGGCCCTGCAGGCCTAGCCTAGCCGGCCTAGCCTAGCCTAGGGTAGGTCTTTCAGACACCCCTTACTTGTTTATATTATAAAAAAAATATATTATATTTAATATTATCAGCTATTTTAAACTTTTCTTTTATGTAAATTAATTAATAAAATTTACAACTTATATTTAAAATTTTTAATTATTATTATTTATATATATATAATATTATTATATAAAAGTTAAAAATAATTAAGTTGTTTATTATTATATATATAATATATTTATAACATTAATATCTTTATTATAAACTAATATATATAAACTAATTATTATTTATATAAATTAAACTTATTTTTTATATTTATATTAAATTAAAATTTTAATAAACAAAAGTTTTTTTTTATATTTTTATATAAGTTATAATTTATTATTAAACTTTTAACGTTTTAATTAAAATAAATATGTTATAAATTAATATATTATAAATACAATTATTAATAGTTTTATATTTTATTATATAAATTTTAAAATATAATTATAAATTTAATATTTTAATAATATAAATATTTATATATATTATTAAAATAAGCAAAAATGCTCGGTTTAGCGCTATTAGTTGCTTAATTATAAGATTAAATAAAATAACATAAACTATTTTAAGCTAGGTTTATTTAAGCTAGGCCTATTTATTTATACTAGCAAATAAAGTTTTAAAACTATGCTTAAAATTTTATAAGTTTTATAATTAAAATATATATATTATTATAATATAAACTAATATATTATAAATATAGCTTTTATAACTTTATATTTTTAACCACACTTATTATATATATTAAAAAAAATTAACAATTTATATATAACAGTGTTTTATTTTATTAAATATAATAAAAATAATAAAACTTAATTTAAAAGCTTTAATATATAATTAATAAAATTAAATAAAATATATTTAAAAACGCTTATTATAATTATATAAAATTTTAAAATAATATAAAAATAAATTAACATTATTTAAATAATAAACATAAATTATATAATATATTTAAATATATTTAAACATTTTAATTATAAACATTATAAAATTTATAATTTATTATTTAAATAATATTAATATTAAAATAATTATAATATAATCATAATTAATTTTAAATATTGTTTTAATTTATTAAATAAAATTTATTTTTATATTTTTTTATATTTATATTTTTTTTATATTTATATTTATAATTATAAAGTTTTATAAATATTAAAATATTTATTTTATTATATTTTTAATTTTTATAAATATTAAATTTAGATATAGATATATTTATTTAATCTTTATATGTTATATTATTTTTAAGTTTAATTTGTTATAATTATTTAAATAATAATAAATTTTTAATAAATTAAATAAAATATATTAATTTACTTAAAAAATTAATATAATTTATATAAAATCTATAATTTATTATATTTTTTATAGTTTTAATTAGCTTTATTTTTATATTTTGTATTTATAATATAGTTTTTTCATTTTTAGCGTTTTAGCTAATAAAATTAATTTATACTTTTATTTAATTTATTAAATTTATTAAATTTATTAAATTTATTCTATTTACTGTATTTATTTAATTTATTTAATTTATTAAATATATCAAATTTATTTAATTTATTCAATTTATTGCATTTATTGCATTTATTCAATTTATTCAATTTATTTAATTCATTTAATTTATTTAATTTATTTAATTGATTTAATTTATTTAATTTATTTAATTTATTTAATTTATTTAATTTATTTAATTTATTTAATTTATTTAATTTATTTAATTTATTTAATTTATTTAATTTATTTAATTTATTTAATTTATTTAATTTATTTAATTTATTTAATTTATTTAATTTATTTAATTTATTTAATTTATTTAATTTATTTAATTTATTTAATTTATTTAATTTATTTAATTTATTTAATTTATTTAATTTATTTAATTTATTTAATTTATTTAATTTATTTAATTTATTTAATTTATATATTAATAATAGCTTTTAACTAGCAGTAATAACAACATATAACTGGCTGTTTTAATAAGCTGTATTTTTATAGGCCTGTGGCTACCTGGCATATTAACATTTTACCGGCTGTTTTTATTAGGTGCATCCCTGTGGGTCTGACTAGCAGGGACACTTATATGTAACCGGCTGTTTTTATTGGGTGCAGCCCTGCAGGTGGGTGACTGGCAGGGATACCGACACGTTATCGGCTGTTTTTATTGGGTGCAGCGCTGCGGGTCTGTTACTGGCAGGGATAGCGACACGTAACGGGCTGTTTTTATTGGGTGCATCGCTGCGGGCCTGTGACTGGCAGGGATAGCGACACGTAACGGGCTGTTTTATTGGGTGCATCGCTGCGGGCCTGTGACTGGCAGGGATAGCGACACGTAACGGGCTGTTTTATTGGGTGCATCGCTGCGGGCCTGTGACTGGCAGGGATAGCGACACGTAACGGGCTGTTTTATTGGGTGCATCGCTGCGGGCCTGTGACTGGCAGGGATAGCGACACGTAACGGGCTGTTTTTATTGGGTGCATCGCTGCGGGCCTGTGACTGGCAGGGATAGCGACACGTAACGGGCTGTTTTTATTAGGTGCATCGCTGCGGGCCTGTGACTGGCAGGGATAGCGACACGTAACGGGCTGTTTTTATTGGGTGCAGCGATGCGGGGCTTCTGACTAGCAGGGATAGCGACACGCAACCTAGGCTTTTAATTGGCCAGTTTTTTTTGTATGGCAGAAAATCAGCAAAATTTTAACTAAGTCAACAGCCAACTACAGTAGCAACCCTAACCCGAAAGCAAAGAGCAATTTAATATAAAGCATTAGCCCGCAAGAATTCCGACTAACTGTAACGCCAGTTGCCCACAGGTCACATGTTTATGTTGGTCAGCCACTCATCTATATCTTGCATCCGCACTCTTTCAGGTTATTCCTGGTAGTTTTTCGGTAACTAAAACGTTCCCGCAACACACATCAATTGGTAATTGGTAGAACAGAGGATCAAGACCTTTGAGGCTCGCATTCAAATAGGCGTCCATCGCTCATGGTTTAGCTACAGCCTGCACTCTTCAAATAATGTACAACTAATATGTCGAGTCGCTCTTCAGTGTCTTGACAGCTATGATGACCTGGTCTGTATCCCATCCCTTTCGCAAGCCTTCCCATAAGACATCGATCTCTGATCGCGGCGCCATGCCGTTAACCCCTGGCTGTTGCTTATCCAGATTAGATGGGAACGGGTAGCCCTCCGCGAGAGCATTCACGCAAGCCTTTGTCTGCTCACCCTCCCCATCCTCCGCCGCAAGCATCTTCAGGGCATCCCAGCATGCCCGAATCATCTCGATGTTATTAACGTGCTCCATAGCTCGTCCGAAGGCGCTGTTGATCTGCAGCAAGTTTGCGCTCCTGTGCACATCTGTCGTCTTGTTCTCCCCCGCTGCGTGTAGCAGCGCCGGATTGAAAAACACCGCGTCGCCGGCCTTCATGGGGGCGCTAACCCAATTCTCATTGAAGAACGCCCTTATCTCGGGTTCGCGCCACGCCAGGTACCCCTCGGGGAGCAGCTGCGAGAAAGGCAGCACCCTCGTCGGCCCGCTCTCCAGAGGCATTTCCGAGTGTGCAACGCCGCCTTGGAGCGTGAGGAATTGGCTGGCGATCTGCATGCTGCGCGGGAACTGCGCACACGCCTCGTCGCTCTGGAATCCGAGATGAAAGTCTCTATGCGCTTCCTGGGGCTTCCCGCCCGGTCGCACGATATTAACTTGTGCCGTGACTTGATACGCCGGCCCGAGCCAAGCCTCGCTGATTTTGGCAAGCCATGAGTTTGAGTAGTAGGGGACAAAGCTCGCCGGGTCTTGCACTGCGTGCTTCTGGAACGAGTTCCAGATGCGGGAGTTCACGCCCGATGTTGCAAAGTGGTCGCCCTTCGCTGATAAGGCCTCCTTCTCGATGATAATGTCAAAGACTTTGTTAGTTTCATTCAGGAGAGCCTGGTCGGTCATGAAGTTCTGTAGGATGAGCACACCCGGGCCTCTGCTGAGGACGTCGTACCATTCGTCTTGGAGCCGGCACACAACGTCTGCATCAGAGCATGAGACTGATGACAGATCATAATGCGGGACGTTTGACTTGATGGAACTAGCAAGCGTATAGTCAGATGGTGTTGCTTCCTGTCCGCAGAGTCGTTTTAGCTTGTCTAGGGTACCCGGCACTTCAAACGACACCCTTCGCGCGGCTTCTTGCTGGTGGTGCAGGCGCGACATTGTGTTCCTTGGCAAGTGGTTATTTATAAAGAGGGCAATTTTCTGGACACTTTGTTGGAGAACTTGTAAACAATTCTTGAGATATAACCATTATAAATACCTCCTAAAGCTTCCCATTTGTAGGTGGGGGTGCATAGATGTACTATCAGGTAGGTTAGTAGAACGCGGGGAAAACGCGCCGATTTTATCACCACGTCAAATTGGTCTTATACCAACTCAGCATCATCCGGCGATGGAAACCCCATGCCAAATTAAGGAGCATGCCCCCCCTGCTGACCTAAGAGATCCGTGCACTTTACTAAACTTTGGTATTGCATTGTACTTGCGCACGATTTCCTAAATATTTTTATGACGACGGGAATAACACGTATTTAATGGCACCTGACAGTTGGTTGGCTCACAGCCACATGTGTTACAAGTAGGAGTGATCTTAATAATATAAGGTTTCCAACCTATTATTTCCGCCAGTGTTAGGTTCAGAATAAGGAATAATGTTGTATTAGTTATAGAGCTGTTTTCTAAGCTAAAGTAAAAAGTGGATTAGTTTAAGGTCCTAGGTGCATAGACCACCCTATACACGGCTAAATATCTTTATTATAAGCACTGTTGAAAGGAATTCTCTGTTATTTTTTTAAAATAATAAATATGTTTTTTATTTATTTAATTAATATTAAAGCTTAGACTTATATTATAAGTTTTTTTAATTTATTTTATTTTTATTAAACAACTTTTTATTATTTTTATAACTATAACCTAATTATTTAATAATTTTTAATTTTTTAACGTATAAATAAAATTTTTTTGCGATTTAATAACTATTTAGATAAAATAATCTATATATTTTTATTTATTTTTAAAGCTTTAAATTATTTTTTTAAATTAAAAATTTGAAAGTTTTTTTAACTAAAAGCAACTTTATTTTTTAAAAAATATTAACTAATAAAAGTTTATTAACATTTTTAAGTTGTAGTTTTTTAATTTTTTTAATTTTTAAATTTATTTTTATATAATTTATAATTTAAAGCTTTATATTTAATATTTTTTTATATAATTTCTAAATTTTATTTAATTTATTAAAGTTTTTTTATTTTATTAAAACTTTTTTAAAACTTTTAAAGTTTTAATTATTTTTAGCCAGCTTATTATTTTTTTATTTTATTAAGCGTTTTTAGCAAAAGTTTTAAATTTTTAGTTTTTATTTTTATTATAACTAATTTATTAATTTTATTTATAATTAATTATTAAATGCTACGTTATTATTAATATTGTTTTTGTTTATAATATTATTAATAAAAAAATAGTTAATATTTTTAATTAAACTATTTTATAAAAATAAAAGTTTTTTAAATTTTTGCTAAATTTATTTAAACTATTAAATATAGTAATAATTATTTATGTTTTTAAAAAAAGTCCTGTTTATAATAATATTTTAAACCTTTTACTGTTTTTTTAAGCTTATTTTTAACCGGTTTTTAATTAAATTGCTTTAGTTTTTATTATAAAAGAATATTATACCGCTAAAAATAATAAAAGTCTAAAAACTTTTTATATTTTATATATAATTAATTCTATTTTAAAAAAATATAAAATAACCTGTTTTTATATTATTTAGTTTTTATTTTTATTAAATAATTAGCTATATTTTTATTAACTTTTTTAATTTAGTATATTAATAAGTTTTATAATTTTTAAATAAAATTATAATATTATTTTATATAGCTGCAAATATAACTTTATAACTAAAAGATTTTTTATAGTATTTTTAAAATTATATAATAATATTTAAAAGCTATAACTTTTATATAAGCTATAAAAATTATATTAAATTAAACAGCTAATAAACTTTATAAATTTAATATATATATTTTTATAATCTAGCTTTTTATTTAATATATATTAAAAATATATAAACTTTATATATTTAATTTAAGAAGCTTTAAAACTAATAATATAGTTAATATTTAATATAAACAGTAAAAATATTTAACTAATTTTTTTAAAATATTCTTTTATTTAAATCCTTTTAAAATAATATAAATATATTTATTAAAAAAATAAAAGCTGGTTTTCCTCCATTTTAAACCGCTTTATTTTTTAAATTAGTTTTTTAGTATTTAATAATAATTAATTTCCGTTTTAACGTTTAAAAAATATTTTAATTAAAAACAGCTAATAAAAAGTTTTTATATTATTATTTAAAAATGCTTTAATATCTTTTTAACTTTAATAATATTTTATTAAATTATTTAAATCAAATAATTGTTATATTAAATAATCTATCCAACTATATTTAATAAATAAGCAGGGTTTTTTAACATAACATTAAATTTTTAAATAAATTAAAACAATTTTAAACGTTAAATAGCTGTTTATATTTATTTAATTTACTCTTTATTTAAATCGGTTATTTTATATATTAGCTATAACTATTTTTTGTTTTTTATTAAATAAACTCAAAAACATTTTTTTTTAATTACTTGCGTTTTTATTTAAAGTTTATATTAAATGCTATAATTATAATAAAAACTAAAAATTATTAAATATTATAATAAGTTAAAATTAATAATTATAAATTAAAAAAAATAAAGCTTAAAAAAATTATTATTTAAAATAAATAAAGCAATCTTTTGTTTTAAAATAAATTATTAAAGTTTAAAGCTTTTAATTAAATAAAAATGCTTAAATATTTAAATAAATCTATATATTTATTAATTTTAAGTTTTAAATATTGCCTAAGTTTTAAAATACTTAGCAAAAAACGGTTTTATTTGTTTTAAAATAAATAATTATATTTTATAATAAACTAAAACACAGCTAAAAGTTAAAAAACAGCTATTTTTATCATTATATTAATAAAATCTTCTGTTTTTTTTATTTAATTATATATATTATTAGCAAATTATAAGCAACTATTATTTTATTTATTAAAGCTAAAAAAATAAAGTTTTTATTAAATAATATGTTTTTTTTATTATAATAAAGCTGTTAATTAAATAAGTACAAAATAACTATTAAGTTTTTTATTATTAAAATCGCTTTTTTTATTTTAATTACTAAAAGCTTTCTGTTTTTATTACTTTAAAAATGTTTTTTATTAAAGTTTTAAGTTAAACTTTTAAATATAAATAAACAATTTTATTTTAACAGAAAAGTTTAAATAATTTTTTAAACGGCTATTAATTATTAATATATTTAATATATAGGTTTACTTAAATACTATTTATACAAAAATTATGTTTTATTATAACTAAAAACAATTTAGTTTATATAACCTTATTTTTTAAAAAGCTTTAATTTTTTAGCAGAATGTTTAATTTTTAGCAGGTTTATATTATATAAATTAAATCTTCTACTTATTATTTAATCTTTTATTATAATTATTAACTATAAAAACATATTATATTAAAAATCTTTTATAGTTGTATTTTCTATGCTAATAAAATTTAGTGTTATTTTTTAAATAAATAAATAACGCTATATTGTTTTTTTAATTAAATATCCTAATATATATATATTTAGCTTTAAATAAAACCCGTAAATATTTATTAAATATTTATTAATAATTATTTATATTTATCATAACTATTATTTTATTATTATTTATAATATTAAATATAATACGTAAGTTTTTTATATAATCCTGCTATTTTAATAAACTAGAAAAACTTAAATTTAAATCTTTTTTTTAGTTAAAATGTTTCTAACTACAACCTGTTTTATAATTTTTTTTTTTAATTGTTTATTAAATTATTTAATAACAACTCTATTAAAATTTATTTTTATAGTTTTTATTATAAATATATTTATAGTTTAATAAACAAGTAAATCTGCTAAATAAACGTAATTAATAAATAATCGTGCTTTTTTTAAGGTTACTTATAATAATATTTTATAAGATTTAATTTTTAGTCTGAGTTTTAAAACCGCGGGGATTTTAACGTTATTACTATTAATTTATACCGACTGGTTTATTTTTATATATTATTATAATAAATATTAAACTCAAAAATAAATTAAGTTTATTTTAGTTTTATAACAGCTAAGTTTTAATTAATTAATCGCAAGTTTTAATTTAAGTTTATTTTTAACTGTAAAGTTTTAATTCTTTTTATTTAAAGCATTTATTATATTTTTTAAAAAGCAGGTAAAAAATATTACCTTATAAAAATAATTTTATACTAACATATATATAAGTTTATATATATAATATTAGAACATATTTTAATAAAGTCTAGTTTAAAAAATAAACTAAGCTTTTAGTTTATTAAATAAATATATTTTTTATATAAAAAATAAAAATAAAAACCTAGTTTAGTTTTTTTTAAAGCTGGTGTTTTTTATATGAAGCTATCTCTAGAAAGAACTATCTCCTGTCAGAAACCTTCTTTCGGGAAGCTTTTTTTTAGGATGCTTTTCTTGGTAAAGCCTTTTTTTTTAAAAGCTTTTAGGAATTATTATATATTAGTTATTTAAAAATAAATAGTTAAATTAAATCTTTATTTTTTTTTAACTATTTAATGCCTACTATATAATAGCTAGCAACTTTAGTTGATCTTTTTCCTTTTTTTTTTTTTATACGGAACGGTCAGCTTTTTAGCAGACTTGTTTTTTTTAGATATATTCTGCTTAATTTAATTAAAAATACGTTTTTTTTGCTAAGCTTGATTTTTAACTGCTTTTTTTTTTTTATATTAAAATATTTGTTTTTTTATTTTAACAAGCTTTAGTTTTTTTTTTTTAAGTTATCGCGTTATTATTAAACTTTTATAGTTTATTCTTAATAAAATTTTACGGTTATTAGTATTAACGCGTTATCTGCAAAACTTTTAGTAAAACTTTATAATTTAAATATAAACGTATAGTTTAAAAATAACGTATAATCCGAAAATATTTTTTATTTATAATATCTGTTTTTATTTTGCTGCAATAACAGCTTATTTTTTTTTTATAGTTTTATTTTTTGTTAATAAAAGCTTTTTAGTTTTATAGATTTATTAAAATTAACAGAATATTATTTTTGCTGTTAAATAGCTGCTTTTTTTTAAAACAACTATATAATACTTTAGATTTAAAAAATAAACTAATTATTATTTACTAGAATTTTAAACTTTAATTTTAAACTTAATAATTTTTTAAAACTTTTACTACTTTTCTTCGAAAAAAAAAATATAACAAGATTTAAAAACATCTAACTTAAGCTATACTTAGAAAAATAAATAGTTAATATATATAATGTTTAATAAGCTATAAATAAAACTAACAAGCTTATTTTATTAAAAGCAGTTATATATAAACTTTTTATTCTGTTGTTTAAATAAATTTATTTAAACTTATTTTTTTTAAACTTTAAAATTAAAACTATTTTTATACTAAAAGCATTAAAAAATATAGCACCGTAAAGCTTAAAAAAACAGACTTTTTTTTCGTCTGTACTTTTATTATTTTTATTACCTGACTTGCTACTACTACTACCCCTACTTTTATTACTTTTAAACCTGCTTTTTTAAGTATTATTTAATAAAAATTCCCAGCGTTATATAATAAAAATAGCTATAATAATACAGGTTTTTATATAAAATAACGACGTTAGAAACATAATAAACAATATATTTAAAACAGCTAATGCTATTTTTAAACAACTAGCTTTTATATTAAATAATAATTAAATATAAAAAATTTATTTAGTCGGATATTTTTATTTTAACCTATTAAACATTTTTAATATAAACAACTATATTACGGTCGGAAAAAATGCTTATTAAAAAAATATTTATTTTTTTACAGCTTTAGTAAAACAAAGTGCTTTAAACTTTATTAAAGCAAAAATACTACAAAATAACTTTTTTTAGCTATTTTAAAGCAACGCTCAGCTTTAATATATAAATATATTAAATAATTTTATTAAAGCAACAATAACCGCTAGTTTTAAATATATATTAAGCAAACTTAAAACAAAATATCGCAAAAACACTGCAGACGCTATTAAACAAATGTTTATTTATTTTTATAATAAGCAGCTAATATTATAAAAAATATTAATTTAAACAAAAGCTATATTTATAATTAAAAGCTATTAAAACCTAGGTTTTACTTTAAATATATAGTTTTATAATTATATATAAAACCAGCTTTATTTAAACTTATAACAGCTATATAAAAAACTAATAATATTTACCAGCTTAAACTAGTTTTTTAACCACGTTAAAAAAAACCAAAAAGCATATAAAACTATATTGCTGTATTATAATAAAAAAAAAAAACAACTTTTTTTTTTTATACAACTTTTCTATTTTCTTTCTATTATTAAAACTATTATTCCGCCGGTATAAAGATTAATAAACAATGTTTTTTTTAATTCAAAAAAAAATTAATAAAACAGCAACTTTATAGCGCAGCATAGTTGCAAAAACTATAAAAAAACTTATAAAAGCCGAGGACACTTTTAAAACTATAATAATATATAAAATTATAACAGATTTTAAACATACGATAAAATCTTTTTTTATAACAACTTTAAAAGTAAAAGCTGTGCGTTAGATATAAAACGTCGCGCTATTTATAAAAAACGTAAAAAAAATTATAACAAATAAAAATGCAGAACTTATTGTCGAGTATAAAAACTATTTAAATAAATATTTCGTAAATAAGTTTAACTATAATAAATTCTAAAAAGAAGTTATGCTAGTATTAACAATAAAATATTACTACCTGTTAACAACAGTTAATTAAAAGCTTAAAAATAAAACTTGTTATAGTATAAATATATTATAATAAAAAAAATTATAACAAATAAAAATGCAGAACTTATTGTCGAGTATAAAAACTATTTAAATAAATATTTCGTAAATAAGTTTAACTATAATAAATTCTAAAAAGAAGTTATGCTAGTATTAACAATAAAATATTACTACCTGTTAACAACAGTTAATTAAAAGCTTAAAAATAAAACTTGTTATAGTATAAATATATTATAATAAAAAAAATTAAAAAAAAAAAAAAAAAGACCTTTTTGTTAAATATTTTAATAAAAAAACCAAAAAAAATAATACTGCTTATCCGATTTTTTTTAACGTAAACTTATTAAATGTTTAGCAAAAAAAGCTAAACGTTATATAATGCTGTTATTATAATATGTAATTTTTAAATAAAACTGCTTTTTTTGTTTATATAATTAAAAAGTAATATATAACGTAAAAACTATTATTATAATTATTAAAAAACAGTTAGTTTAAGCTAAACAAAACAGAAGCTTTTTTAGCCGATAAAATATTTAATATAATATATATAATATTAAACGGCACTTTATATAATAAAAACAGTATTTAGTAAAATATATATATTTTTAATTATAAGTTATAATTAATAATATAAACAAAATTACTACGGTATATTTTAACACCGGCTGTTTTATAATAATAATAGTATAAAACTAGTCAGACTAATTTGTACTATATATAAAAAAAATGCAGTTTAAATCGCTAATAACAATAAATAAAGTCAAAAGCTTAGTTATTTTTATAAAAAAAACCTAATTTTAGCTAAATATTGCCGGAAAAATAAACCATATATTTAAGTTAAAAGTTTTTTAAATTAAAGCTTAAATTATAAATAAATTAAAGCTAAACTTATTATTAAAAACAGACTTTATAAATATAAATAAAGCTATTATTGATTTTTTATAAAAATCGGTTATATTTAAAAGTTATAACAATATTGTTATGCTTATAAAAATTAATATTAAAAAACAGTTAATAAAACAACATGTTATAACAATAGCTAATATTATAATATTACTGTATATTATAACTATAATATTAGTTGTTTATGCTAATTTTTTGCGATAAAATAGCAATAACTTTTGTTAAGATTATATATTTGCACTAGTAATTACAGGAGCATTAAAAGCGATAATATTTTTTATAGGCTTAAAAGCTGTTTTTTTTATTAACTAAACTTACTAAAACATTGTTATACGGCAAAAAACGCGAATAAATATAATATTAGATTATTAAAACAATAATTATGTATATATTATATTAAAAAAAGCAAACTTAGTAGCAGCCGCGTTAATATTAAAGAAATTTATAAATAATTTCTATATATTACAAAAGTTTAATATGTTTAAAAAAGCTTTTGTTTTATTTAAAACAATTAAATAGTTTAATAATAACATTTAAAATATAAGAGAACATATTAAGTTTAATATATTTAAAAAACTATTTTTTAAAATATAAAAGCTTGAGTTAATATTTTATATAAAAACTAAGGACGGGATATATATATATGCTTTAAATAATATATTTGCGACAAAGCTAAAAACATTTTTAAAAAAGCATAAAACCTGGCGAACAAAAAGCATTATTAAAATAAATAAAAATAATATAATATAAATAAACTTAATTAACAGATAGCAAAATTAAATTCTTAATATAGCAAAGCTATATATATTAAGAATTAAAAATTAAAAAATCGCAAATAAATAGTTTAAATCTATGCATTAAAACAGTAAACTCGATTTTATAAAACAATTAACATTATTTAGATGCCTGATATCTATTGTATAACGCTATATAAATAACAAAAAAAAAAGTCGAGTAGTAGTAGACCTTCGATCGCTAAACAAAATTATTATATTTAACGCCTATTTATTATTAATATAAAAAACTATTATAGCTAAACTTAAAAAATGCTAATATATTATAATAATCGACTGTTTTAAATTCTTTTATTAACTGCTAGTATAATTACGCTACTAAAACAAAATAGTTGTTGTTTTTTTAAAAAGCTTTTATATATTTAAAGTTGCATTAATAAAATTTAAAAATAGCTTAAGCTATGCTTAACAATTTATAAACAATATTTTTATGCTATATAGCTGATTTGCAGCCGGATATATTAATAACGTTATTATATTTTTAAAAACCGCTAATAAGTATTACAAGCATGTTAAAAAAATCTTTTAAATATTTAATAATATTAACTTTGGCTTAAAACTAATAAAGTCTTTTATAGTATATTTTGCAGTAAAACTGTTAAATTTTCTAATAAACAGCTTTAGCTTTATAATTATTAATAATCAGGTTAAAGCTATTTAAAAACTTAAATTATTAACAATTTTTGCAGACTTAAAAATATATATAAAAATAAAAGGATTTTTGCGAAAGTTTATTTTATAGTACTAATAAAAGCTTTTATTATTACAAAAAAAAAAACAAAATTATTAGCAAAAGCCAAAACAACAAAAACTATCTTTAAAACAATTTCGGCACCACAGCATTAAACAGCAAAAATTATATTTAAATTAACTAACTTAGAAATTTAAAGCTTTAAAATTATTTAAAACCAGCTTATAAATATAAGCTATCTCAAGCATTAAAACTATAAAAAATAATCTTTTATTAAGCTTAATGCTTTCTGCAAGCAAAAATATAAAATAATAGCTTTTTATCTAAGCTTTATATAAAACAACAAAAAAATCCCTATTAATAATATTAAACTTATTTTATTTTTAAGCAAAACTTTTACGCGACAAAAAGCAACTTATTAATTTATTAAATTAAAAATATCTGTATTAGTTTAAACATGTTGTTAATTATAAGCGTAAATATAATCTTATATATTATTAGTAGTAGTATTAATAAACTATTTTATTATACGGAGCATTATAAAACAAACAAGCTTAAGATTAGTTAATGTTCTAAAGTTAAATATTAAATTAGTAACGGCGTTTATATATTTATTCTAATTTCGGTTAAATATTCGTTATATACTAGGTCGATTTAACCTAGTATTAAACGCTCTTTTAAAATTATTAACAGCTTATAACGCTAATAACGCTATTATTTAAAATAATAAAAACTAAAGAACTTTTAAAAATATTACTAAAAACTTTGGTTATATTGCAGCTATAAAAATTAAAATAAATAATATTTAAAAAAAAAAGCTTATTTAAAGCTATAAAAAAAACCCCTGCTTTACTAAAATAATAAAAAAAATAGGCAAATAACGCAAAAAACAACTGCGGCAAATATATAATTATTTAAAAGAATTAATTTCTTATTATAGCCGGCTATTAGTTTGTTTTTTATATAAAATTTAAAATAAATTACTTTATATAACAAACATTTAAAACGAAATAAAGTTATATATTCCAGCTAATTATTAACAACAGCTGTTATAAATAGCAGATAATAAAAAACATTATTTTAGTTTTTAAAAAATATATTATAAACTATAAAAATTCGTTATTTATAAGCTTTTAAAATAAATTCTTAAATATATTTAATATTATCTTTAATGTTTTAAATATATAACTAATCAGCAAAAACTACTAAAAAAATTAAAGCTTATTATAAAACTATTATAGCTATACTATATTATTATAATAAATTTTATTATTAGTTTACTAAAAGTTTTAGCAATAAACACTTTTTAAAAATTAAAAAGTTATATAGCTTATAACGCTTTTATGCCGGTTATTTATAAATTTTTTAAAAAAACACTATTAATATTTAAAAACGCTATATATAAAGCTAAAAAATAAGCAGAAGTTTTTATACTTATGTTGTTATTATATAATTAAAACATACTAGCAAAAATTATTTTAAATAAAAACTTAAAATTTATGTCCAAATTTTAGCAAACTTTATAAACTAAAATAAATATATTATTAAAAATAACAACAAGTTATTATTTTTAAACCGATAGTTAAAACAAAAAACATAATTAAAATATTAAAATCGCTATTTATTACTACATTATATTTTTTAAAACGCTATAAATAGATATTATTTTAACATTACAATATAACTTTAATAATATTAAATTAGTAGCAGTAAAAAAAAGTCCTAACAAAGTAATATTAAGCTTTAAACTATAAAGTTTTTTATTAATTATAAAAATACTTTATAAATTAATTAATTTTAATCTTTACTGCTAATTATATTAAAAAATATAAAAACAGCAATTTAATTCGCAGCAGCTAATATAAAAATCTGTTATAATATTAAACATAATTTAATCTAATTTTAAATAAATAAACAAATTTTTTTATGTTTACATAAAAAATACCACCTGTTTAAAAAACCTCTGCGAAAATAATTATAACAACGGACAGAACTATTTATTATATTATAAAAAATAAATAAACTAGCATATAAATTAAACTTTTTTAAACATTAGCATATATATTAAGTTATATCTGTTGCACATTTGTTTTTAGCGCCGCTAGAACTAAACTTTTTTAACTAAAAAAAAAAGCGTCCTAGGCGTATATACGTTAAAAAAAACACAGACGATTTTGTTTCTTATAAAATTAAAACTATATTAGCTTAACGGATCAATAAAACTAATAAACATCTAATACTAAAATACCTTGTTTAATAAAAAAAATATAAAGCTTTATATAACAAATAATATCCTAGAACATTACTTATATAAAACGCCGCCGAACTAATAAAAGCTTTTAATAAAAAAAAGCCGGTCACTTTTAAAAAAATATATATTAAACGTATTAAAAAAATAAAACCTACAGCAGAAATAACAAGCGATTAGCAATAAATAAAAACTATTTTAACTACTAATATATAAATACTATTACGTATAGTTTACAACTTATAATAAATATATTTAACCTGTTTATTTAAGTCGTTTATTCAGCTTATTTTGTTTAACGTATATAATAACAATTATTTCTTTACCCCGCTTTTTTTTAAACATATAATATATTATACGTAAAACTTTCTTATATAAAGCTTTTTTTTTTTTATTTATTAAAACTTTTATTTTTTATTAACATATACTATTTTATTTATTATTTAGCATTTTAGTTTATTACTATTTTATAAACATATTACAGTTTATATTATAATCTATTACTTTTTATAAATATATTATTTATATATTCTTTTTATTTAAAATAACATCTGCAGAAACAATCCGCCGGCTTACTGCTAACCAGGATTAAATTATCGCTTTTAATAATAATTTAAATAACAACTAAATTAATAAGCTTATTTAAAAAAAAATCTTAAAACTTATATTTTATTATAATAGTTAAATTAAAATAACGATTATAACAGCCGATTTTTTTTATAACACCGCCTATAAATATAATTAGCAAAAATATTATAAATTAGTTATTAATAAAATAATAGCCCAGGTTTTTCGTTTATTTATAATTAACATAAAATTAAAAAAACGCAACTATAAAAAAAACTAGCTAACTTAAACAAATAATGCTTTACTAGTTATAGATTTACTAACTTTTTAAAAATACTAAAAACGTGTTTTTAAACGATATTTAATTTAAAACAATATTAATAATAATTACGTTATTATTAATCTAGCTATAATAATGCTATATCGATAACTTTTTAAATCTAAACTATATTTTAAAATTAAAAAACAGCTTAAAAAAATAATAAAGCAAAAATTAAAAAATAACTATATTATTACCGAGGACTACTTCGATATTCTAACTATAGAAAATATAAAAGCTTTTAAAATTTTCGGCAGTATTAAATATAGTTTTAGAACGTTTTTTAATTAAATCGAACTTTTATTAGCTTAAACAAAACTTAAATAGCTAATAATATTAAAAGCTTTTTAATTAATACTGTTTTTTTAAACGAACTACTTTTTTAAACAATATAAACTTAATAAAAACATTGTTGCTGTTCTTATTATTCTTATTAAAACAGTTAATAAAAATAAAAAAAACCTTTCCGATAATAAAAAACATTTTAATAAAAAAAAATATTTTAATAAAAAAAAACATCTTAATAAAAAAAAACATCTTGATTATAAAGTTAAAAATGTTTTGCAGGTTGTTAATAAAGCTATTATTTCTGCAAACAATACTGTTAATATTAAAAACATCTTAAAAAACAATAAAACTATCGTTATAAACACTTAAACAAAAAAAACCGGTAGAAACGCTAAACGTTAAATTATACTTGCAAGCTAACGAAAACATCAGCGTAATTTAAATGCTACGCTAGTAACATTTTTTATATTAACAGAAATAATAGATTTTATAAATAATTAAAACAGCGATATAAACAATAAAATTAATACTTTCTATTAAACAGTTATTATTTTTTGCTAAACTTAAAATACGTTTAAACAACTTTAAAACTTAAGCATTTAAATATCGTCGATATAAAATTAAACTAAACAAGTCTGGCAGCTAAAACTTTATAACGTACCGATTAATATTATAAACCCCGCGTTATAGCTATAACAAACGTTTTTTAATACTAAAAAAATTTATAAATATATTTTTAGCAATATTATATATAAAAGCTAATATAAAGTTATGCTTTAATAATTAAAAACTGTTAATAATTAATTAGTAATAGCTGTTAATATAACAGCGGATATTTAGTATAAAATAATAAAGCAATTATATAAGCATTTTTAAAACTTAAAAAATAACGCAGCAGCGCTAACTTTTTGTTTATATTATAAAAAAACGTTTTAAATTAAAAACAGTTTAATAATATATTATAAAAGCTTTATAAACTTAATTGTTTTATTTAATCGAACTATTTTAGCAAACAAAATTAATAAAATAAAAAGCCTGTTAAACAATAAACTTAAAAAACTTTTAAACGTGATAATTAAAGCTATTTAGTTATTAAATATTAAAATTTTTATTTTGCGCACTTAGATTATAAAGTTAAAAAAAAAAATACAAGATTATAATTATACTGCGTTAAACATTTTTTTAAAATCTAAAATTATCGATTGTAAAGTTAATAAAGCTATTTAAGCAGAACGTAAAAGTTTTTTAATAATTTCCGCGCTACTACTAATTATTTAATTAAATATAGCACTAGCAATAATAATAACAGCAGCATAAACAATTATAATATTAATAGTATTAATTATAACAGTACTAATTATAACAGCACTAATTATAACGCTTGTTTAAACAACAGCAGCAAAAAACACTTTTTTAACTAAAAAAACATCTGTTAGCATAAAAACTATTTAGAAGCAAATAATTATAAAAGCAAGCTTAAATTTAAAAAAATTATTATTAAAAACAGCTAATAAACGCTGTCGGGTATAACAAATGCTTTTAAGCGTAGTTTAGTTTTTTAAAACGTTAAAACGTAAAGTTTAAATAACGTTTAATATTTTTTTTTTGTTGTTTTTAATTTTTTTGTTGTTGCTAACAATTTTTTTTTTGTTGTTTTTTTCGGAAAATAATAACGTTGGTCTAATTTTAATATTTTTATATCGTTGTTTTTTTATATATTATAACGATTGCTAATTATAACTTATTATTAACTTGTTGTTTCCGCTGTTTAGTCGTTTTTTTTATAACGTCGGTTTTATGTTTTAAATATTTATTTTAACAGTTTTTATATTTAATTCTATTTTATTTTTTAATAATTATTTATTTTAATTATTATTTTTCTTATAAAATAAAATTGTTATAATAAACAACTTGCTAAACATTTATTAAATAATAAAGCTTTTATTAATAATTTTTTTTTTTATTTTATTTTATCTGCTTTTATTATTATTTTATTAATTTTTATAAAACTTAAAAGCTTAGTTTTTGCTTAATAGCTTTATAAAACTTAAAAGCTTAGTTTAATTTTAAACTTAAATATTTTAATAAAACTTAAAAGCTTAGTTTTTGTTCTAGCTTTATAAAGCTCGAAAGCTTAATTTTTGCAGCCTTGCTAGCTTTTTTTTCGGCCTAATATTGTTTAAATCACTTTTAAACTTGCACCGAATTACTTTTAGCCGCCGATTTTTTTTTTTTTTTTAGCAGCAACTTGCCGTTAACTTTTATTTTTTATGTAAATTTTATAAAAACGTTTTTTATAACGTAAACAATACTTTTTTTTTTTTTCGGTTTGTTTTTTTTATAACGTATATTTTTTTTTCTTTTCGGTTTTTATTTTTAGCTGTTTCTGCTTTTTTAATAACAACAATCGGCTATACTTTTTTTTTTTTACGTTTTATTATTTTGCCGGCTTTTTATAATTAATAAAATCGTCGATATTTTTATATAAAAGCAATTATAAAGCTATTTTTAAAAAAAACCATTTTTTATTAAAAACCTTCCTTTAGAAAGCCTTCCTTTAAAAAGCTTTCCTTAGTAAAGCCTTCTTTTTTAAAAGCTTTTAAAAATTGCTATATATTAGTTATTTGGAAATAAATAGTCAAATTAAATCCTTATCTCTTTCTAACTATCTAAGGCCTACTATTTTATTATTAATATAATTATTAAATTAAATTTAATAAGTTCTTATTATAATAAAACTTATTAGTTCTTAAGCTAATTATATATTATAATATATTTTTATTTAATTAAAAAAAAAGCCTTATATAATATTTAATTAATATATATTACTTAAAACCTTATAGTTTTGTTATAGGTCTATATTTCTAAAGCTTTTATGTTTTAGCAGCAAAATCTTATTTTAAACTTAATTTTTAACAGGCTTAATATATTTTTATAATTTTAATAAATATATATAATTAGCTTAGTTAAATTAAAATATATATTTAAAATAAAAAAATATTTAATTAATACTATATATATAAACGTAAAGTTAACTAAAAAACTAAATTAAAAAGTTAATCTAATTTTTTTATAATATATTTAAAATATATTAATAAGTTAGTTTAATAAAAATAAAAACGTTTTATTTAAATCGAATTATTTTATTTAATTAAAATATATTTTAGTTATTATATTTTTAATTATTTTTTAAGCAACAAAAAATTATATTTAATATAAAAATATAGTTAAATTTAATCGGCGGGATTTCTTAATATAATTAGATTTAAATATTTAATAAAAATTTAATTATTTTATAGTAAATATTTTAACTATTTTTGTTTTATTGTTTCAAAAATAAAGCTTAAATATTTAAATTTTTTATTTTAGTTTTTTATACGCTTTTTAACTAATTAGGCTATAAATCTTTTAGCTATTTTTAAAAGTTGTAAAATAACTTCAGCTTTATTTTTCTAAGCTTTTAAAAAATCTAGTTTTAAAACATAATATTTATTTTAAAGTTTTAAAAATATTTTTAATTTATAAACCTACCAATATTTATATTACTTTTTATTTAATTTTATATTTAAATATAAAATATATTTTTATTAGTTAATATGTTATTAATATTTAAATTTATATTTAACAGCTTTAAATTAAAGTTTAAGTTATGTTTTTATAAATAAAAGCAATATTATTTTTTTTATAAGTATATTTTTAAATAAAGCTGCAAAAGTTTTAATTGTTTTTTTAAATTAAATTAAATAATATTTATAAGTTTTTATTAGTTATTTTACGTAAATAATCTTTTATTTCTTTTAGCTTTAAAAATACTTCGTTTAATATATTAATAGCAGTAGTATAACAAGCAAATTTTTAATTTAGTTTTTCCGTTTTAATAAAATATTTATTATTTTTAAAAGCGATATATATACTAAATATCGGTTATTTATATTTTAGCTTTTTTTCTGGCTCTGCTTAAAATTAAATAAATGTAATAGATTTTTTTTTTAATAATAAAAAATACTTTTAAAGCAGTAAAATTTCTTTTTTAATATTTTATTTATAGTTTTTAAACGTTAATAAAAATATTGTTTATAAATATATTTATTATAAAACTTGCTTTATAGTACTAAAGAATTTTTGTTATAAAAATTATAATATATTTGCTTATGTTTTTTTAAATAGTTAAATTTTTACTTAATATTTTTAAAATATTGTTTTATAAATAATAAAGCTATTTATTTTAAACGTATAAATATGTTTTATATATAAATCGGTTGATTACTTTTAAAGCAAAAGATTTTTTTTTTATATGTTAATCTAGCATTTTTATTTGTTTTTTTATAATCGGCTATTTATTTTTTAAATAGTAGAGATTTTAAAAGTCGGCAGCTTTTTAAATATCTTTTCTTGTTTAAAAATATTTAATTTTATATATAAAGTTTTAATTAAAATTAATAACTTACTGCTTATAAATATAAAAAATAACAATTAAATAATAATCTATTTATTTAAAATACTTTATTTTTTTAACTTGTAGTATAAAATTTTCTTTTTATTTTTTATTTGTTTATAAATCTGTTTTTAAATTTTTGTTAATATATATTATATGTTTTTTAAGTTGTTATAACTATTTCAGCTTATAATTAAGACTTTTTAAATTGTTTATTAAACTTAAACGTAATAAAAATATTTTTAGCTTTATATTTTAAATATATAAATGCTTATATATATTTATACTTTTAATAAGTTTTAAATAATTAAAAGCTTTTTTAAATATTAACGGTTAATAATTTAAAGAAAATTAAAAAGCATTTATTTTAAAATCATGTTTATAATAATTTTAATAATTATAAGTTTAAAAATTAAAATAAAATAAAAATAAAAATAGTTAATAATTATTTATATATAACAAAATTAAAAAAAAAAATTAAATAATAATAATAAATATCAATTAAATAGTTTTATTAAGTTATTAATAAAGTTATATTTAAAATAATAGCTACTTAAAATAATATTAAATAAACAAGCAGGTGTAAATAAATATATAAGCTAATAAAAGTTATTAAAAAAACTGTTTAAACAGTTCTAATATTTTTAGTTATAAGTTTAATGCTTTTTTTTTGTTTAATTAATAAATAATAAATTAGTTAAACTTATTTAAAATTAGTTTTTTACAATGTTTTTGCTGTTTTTTAAGCTTATTTTTTAAGAGCTTAAAAGCTGGCTTTATTTTATTTATATAAAGTTTTAAATTATTAATATAAACTTTCTGCGGTTTTTTTTAACTAGTTATGTTTATAATATATATTAATACTTTTAACGTTATTTTAATAACTTTATACGGTTTTTATTACGCTGATTATAATTTAAAAGCACGTTTATTATTGTTTATTATATTTTTGTTTTATTAATAACCTTTTATTATTTTATTTTAGTTATATATATATTTCTATATTTAATTGCTTATTTTATAAAGTTGTTCTTGCTAAAAAAAAAAGTTTTGTTTTTTTTAGCAGAGTAACTGTTTTAATATCCGGTTATAAAATTCTTTTTAATATTTATTATATTTTTATTTTTTAATTGTTTTATTTATTATATTTATTAAACTTTTTTTTAATATAAAAGCAGTTCGCTAAAGTTTTTATCTTAATAAAATTTCTATAAAAAATAAATAAGTTTTTTTTATTTGTTATAAATTAACAGCTATTATTATGTTTAAAAGCTAAACAGGCTATGCTTTTAATTATTTATATCTTATTTAACGGAGGTGTGGATCGATCTGTAGGAAAGTTCATTAATTACTAGAAGCGTGGTAATACTTTGGGAATGTTTAGTACAGATGATCGAATTTATTAGAAAGCTTTTATCTGGTGTAATAAGCCACAGGTATTTATATATATTAATTATGTAGTAAAAACGATTTTAAAAGTTGTTTTTGCTTTAAGCGCGTAACGCTTGCAAATGCGGCTTTAGAACTGCATTTTATATATATATATTTTTTGCTTAAAAGATTTTTAAAATAAAAATTCCTGGTTTAATTGCTAAGCTGTTTTATATTATTATTATATATTTTTAAATTAGTTAATTTATTAATTAATTTGTTGTTTTATTTTTTAATTGTTTTTTTAGATTTTTTTTATTTAAACTAGTTTTTTTTTAAGCATTTTTTAATAAGTTAGTTAGTTTATGTTTTAATAATACATGTGTTTTATTAATTTAATTAGCTTGTTTATATGTAATAATAAATAAAAATAAAATTATATAGCGCGGCTTTTTTTTTAAAGCTATAAATAGCTTGTTTTTAGCTATATTAATACGTTTAAAAAAAAAATTTTTTTTAAGTGTGCATTTTTAATTATATTGTTATTTTATATCCTGATTAAATTTAATAACTTTTTTATTAGCGTTTAAATATAATTAATAACTTGTTAATAATTTAAATATAAGTTAGCATTTAGTTTTTAATTTTTTAACGTTTTTTTTTTTTTTTTTAAGTTTAAACGTATAAGCTATATATAACTTTTTGCTTATATATTTTTATTAAACTTTTAATATATTAATATAAAATATAGTTTTTTTTTATTATTTTAAAATATATTTTTATTTTTTAATAAATTTATTGCTTATATTTATTAAAGCTATAATTTTAAAGTTCTATTATAATTATATTAATTTATAAATATTATTATAATTTATTTTATATTGCATTTATTAATTATATTATTTTTATTAAT
This sequence comes from Rosellinia necatrix, assembly GCA_021209875.1. Taxonomy (NCBI): domain Eukaryota; kingdom Fungi; phylum Ascomycota; class Sordariomycetes; order Xylariales; family Xylariaceae; genus Rosellinia; species Rosellinia necatrix. The sequence goes on along the minus strand of JAGYVD010000007.1, from coordinate 4,322,677 downwards.
AAATTATTAATATAATCTGTTTATTAATATATATTTAAATCGTTAATAGTTATTATAAATAATCGTTAAAATTGCTTTTATTACTGCTAGGCCTACGTTTGCGCCGCTGCTACTGCCGCCGCTGCTGCTGCTGCTGCCGCCGCTGCTGCCGCTTCTGCTGCTGCTGCTGCTTCCGCTGCTGCTGCTGCTGCTTCTGCTGCTGCTGCTGCTATTAACGCTGCTTCCGCTGTTTTTATTGTTTTTGCTGCTTATATCGCTATAAACAATATTTTTAATATTTTTTTCTGCTTGTTTATAATTTATTTAAATATAATTTTTAAAATTAAAAAAATATGTTAAATTATTTTAGTAGCGCTTTTTTTTTAAATTTATTTTTGTTAAGCTTATTTAATTTAAGTTTAAGTTTAAATATTAAAAATATATTATTTTAAGTTTTTTAAAGCTTTGTTATAATTAATGCTGCTGAGCTGCCGCTGCTAAACTTTATATAATTATATATGCTGTTTTTATCTGCTGCTTTTAATTTAAAATATTATATAATAAATAGCGCTGCTGCTACTGCTGCTAACGCTGCTTTTTATTTTATTTGTTTATATTTAAAACTAATAAATATTATTTAAAAAATGTTTTGCTTAAGCTGTATTAATTTTATGTTTATTAGTTAATTAAATAAGTTATATTATAAAATTATTAAACGTAATAGCTAATATTAACGTTATATTTTTAAATATAAATATATTTTTAATTTATATTTTTTTATATATTTTAATCGATTAATTAATATATAATTAATAATATAAAATTAGTTTTTATATATTTAATTAATAATTAAACGTTTTTTTACGTTTTTTGTTTTATTTTTAACGTTATAATAAACAACTATTATAAGCTTTTATTAATTATTAATTAATTTAAAACTAAACTATTTTAAATTTTAAAATTTTGCTGTATTAAATTTTTAATATTTTAATAAAAAATAAAATATTATAGCTTTAAAAATGTTTGCTTTTATAAATTTTTATATTTTTTACGCGTTTTTAGCTGCTTTTAGCGCTTATATTTTTATAGCTGGTTGTTTTTTTAACCGTTGTTTTTTTTATATTTTCTGCTTTTGTTTTATTATAATTCTTTTGTCTGCTTTTATTATACAGCTTATATTTTTAAGCGCTGTTTAAAAAGCTTATTATAATTTAATTTTAAAACGTTTTTTTAATATGCTTAAAAAGTCTAATAGTTTAAAAAGCTTAAAAAATTAAAATAAAAAACGCTTTTTTAAAAATCGCGTAAAATTAAAAAAGTTTTAAATATTTTTATTTTTTTAATTTTTTTTTAATTAATTATTAAAAGTTTAAGCCGGCAGCTTATTAGTTTTTTATATTATAATATAAATTGTTTAAATTAAATAAAGCTTTAAAATATTTATATTATGCTTGCATAAAGTTTTTATTAAACTATCTGCTAATATTTAATTAATAAAAAATTTTTCTATTATAAATAAGCTTTTTAATATTTTTATTTAAGCTATATATTTTATATATTTATATGTTTAAACTTTATAATAATTTTTTATATTTGCTAATTATTAAATATATTATTTAAATATTGTTTAAATAAATTATTTATATTTTTTAAATTTAAAATAAAATTTTTAAAAACTGTTGTAAAGTTATTATTTTTTAGCTATATAGCTTATAACGATAACTTTAGCTTTTGTTATAAAAATTAAAATTATGCTCTGCTTAATAGCTTTTTAAAAAATCGCACTTTTAAATAAAAATATAATATATTTATATAAAAAACGCTTAATTTTTACGTTGTTTATAAATAACGCGTTTTTTGCAATTAATAAAGCCTGGGCCGCCAGATCTCTGCTTTTATATATAATTTTAAAAAACTTTATATAATATAAATAATAGATTATTTAATCGGCTGTTTTTATATAATTTAAGCTTAAGTTTATAAAATGCTTTAATAATAATACAGCTATAAATGTTATATTTAGTTATAATATAATTATTATATAAAATATTAAGCCGATTGTTTTTAATATGTTTTAATTTTTTTTAAAGCTTATTTTATATATTTTAATAGCTTTTATATAAAAATAATATTTTTAAAGTTTAAACGTTATTAATTAAATTAAATTAAACTGCGATTTTTTAATATATTAATTATATATTAATATAATCGTTTTTTATATAGTTATAGATTATTTTAATTTTTAAAATTAAACAATATTTTTGTTTTTAAGCTTATAAGCTTTTTAATCCTGCTAATAATTTTTTAGCTAATTTTTATTGTTTTTTATATATAATTAAAAATTGTTTATATAAACTAAAATAAATATTTTATAATTTAAAATATAAAACAAACATAGTTTTTATTAAATATAATTAGCTTAAAATATTTTAAAATGTTTAAAAACTTTTATATTATAATAATAAAAGTTTTATAGCTTATATAAAGTTTTATTTAATAATATATTTTTTTTGCTGTTTAAAGCTGTTTAATATTAAATATATAATAAAAAGTTTGCTGCTTTTTAAAACATTTAAAAATGCTCATATTATATTAAACTATTTAATTTTTAAATTAAAATATATACTAATTATTATTATTATTTAAAAAAATTTGCTACAAGCGTTATAGCATATATTAATTAAAACATATTTATTATTTATAAATCTTTTATATAATTAGTTTTATTTTATAAACTTTTAAAATTTTTTTATTAAATTTATATATAAATATTTATTTAAATAATAATAGCTTGTTTTTATTTTTTTATTAAAACTATTTTTATAACTTTTGTTTTTATATAACAAGCATTTTTTATTTGTTTTTTTTAAAAGTTGTTTTAAAAATAGTTTTTAAGCTTTTTATTTTATAAAAGTTTTTAATAAAGTTATTCTAATATATTTAATTTTTAAACTAGTTTTTAATTAATTAGTTTTATATTATTATATTATAGCTGCAAATATAGCATATAATGTTTTATATTTATAATTTTAAAATATAAAGCTTTTATTTGTTTTAAAAAATGTTTTTATAAAAATGTTTTAAATATAATTTTTAATAAGTTGATTTTTAGTTTTATATATATTATTATAATAAATACTAAGCTTTTTATATTATTTTCTAGTTTTTTATTTAGTTTTTTACGTTTAGTTTTATAGCTTGATCTGCTTATAAATAAAAATACTTTATATATATATTTACGTTTTATCTAAGTTTTTTCCGGCTTTTTATCGCTTGTTTAGCTAGCTAAAGTTAGCTTTTTGCTAGCCTGCTTAATAATTAACGTTTTTATTATTATAAAATCTATAGCGCTTTTAAAACGCTATAAATAACTGTTTTTTTTGCGCGTTATAATTGCTTTATTTTTAAAGCTTTTTGCTAAAACTATTTCTAGTTTAAAAATTATACTTAAAATAATAAGTTTTTGCTGCTATATTTAAAAAGCTAGTTTTTAGCTTAAGATTTGCTTTACTAGCATATTTACTCCCGATTTATATTTATTAGTCTAGCTAATTAAGCTATAAATAAAAATGTTTATAGTATTTTTTATATTTTTAAAAACTATATATAATATATTTTCAAGCTTTTATTTATTATTTATTTTATGCTGCTGTTTATTTATTAAATCTAAAGCTTTTAGTTTTTTTACTGCTGCTTATTTAATTTTAAAAGCTAGTTTTTTATTTTTAAAATAAAACAGCTTTTATTAAATTTAATATTTTTAGTAATAATTATTTTTATTATTAAAAACTTATATATAATATAAATTAATTGTTTTATATTTAATTAAATATTTAATATAAGCTTAAAGTTTAATTTTATATGCTTGCTATTTTTAACAGCAAGTTTTTTTTTTATTAAATATATATAATATTTATATATATATATCCTGTTTTAATCTAGTTATAAATTACTTATTAATATTTTTATTTAAGCTTGGTTATATTATCAGTAGTATTATATTAATTAATATTTAAACATATAATAAAAAGCGTAAAAGTTCTAAGCTTTAAAAAAGCTTTTATTATATAGCTAAACAGCCGTTTAAACTGCTTCCGGCTCTAGTTTTAATAATAAACCGGCTTTATTAAACAGTTTGTTTATTTTATTAATTATTTTTTTGCTAGCTTGTTTGATATTTTTTATAAGCTTTTTAATATAAAGCAAAAAAAGCTTGTTATTAATTTTTTTATTTTTTAACCAGAGCTTATATTAGGTTTTATTTTTATAAGCTATTATAAAAACATTTAAATTGTTTTTAATAATATAAACTATAAGCTTATAACGTTTTTTGTTTAGCATATAAATCGTTTAATTTTTAAAAAACTTATATAATAGTTTTATTTATTAAAAATATATATAGATTAACTTAATATATTTATTTTTAATTATTAAAGTTTAGTTTAATTTATTATATTTTATTAAATTATTAAACAGATTTTAATATAGCTTTTAAAAAAGTTAAACAGTTTTTCTGTTTAAAAGTCGTTTAAATATTTATTATATTATATATATAATAGCATATGTTTTATATTTAATATATAAGATTTTGTTAATCTGTACGTTTTTAGCTATATATATTAATGCTTATAAAACACAGCTTTTTAAATGTTCTAATTATTAATATTAAAAAGCTTTAGAGTTTTTTTAGCTTAAAAATTTTTAAAATAGCTTATAAGCTAAAATATAACGGATTAATTAAATATAATTAACTTAGCAGCATTTTTAAAAATTATTTATAATATTTTGCTTATATTTAATATAAAATTTCTACTTAAATATTAAAAATTAAGTTTATATTTAAAAAACTAAGTTATAATGCTTAATAAATTAAGCTATTAAAACATTATTTTTATATTTTTAAAATGTAGTAAGCAATTAAAACTATAATACTAGATTTTTTTAATTAAACAAGCTTTTAAAATAATATTTATATAAAACTTTTTATTAACGTTATATTAATAAGCATTATATTTATTAATAAGTTTTTTAAAGTTTAATAATATTTTTAAATAATTTTTCTACTTCTGCTTAAAATAAAAACTATAAAATGCCCGTATAAACTATATTTTTATTTTTAACTAAAATAAAAATTTAAGTTTTAATAGCTTTTATTATTAATTAAATATAATATTTTATAATTATTAATTAATATATTATCTGTTAAAATATGCTTTTAAATCTAATTATAAAAATATTTTTAAATTACTGGCAATCTTTTTAATAAAATTAAATTAATTATTATAAAGTTATATTAAAATTAAAATAGTTTAATTTTTATTATTAAAGTTTATTATATTATTTAAACTATGGTTTTTTTTTTTTTGTTGATTTTTTTAACTTAAGTTAATAATTTTGCTATGTAAGTTTTTATAACATATATAAAACTACTGTTTTTTAATTTTTTTAATTTTTATAATCTTAGTCCAGATTTTATTAAATTAATATATATTAGTTCTATTAATTATAAACTAAAGCTTATTATAAAGCTTAAAAAGCTAAAAATAAATATTTTTAGCTTTATTTAAATATAAGCACTTATAATTTTTTTAGCTAGTTAAATTGCTTTAGCATATTTTTTAAGCTTTATTATTTTAATATGCTGTTGTGCTAACTAAAAATCCGTTTTATATTTATTAGCCCGCTAAGCTTACAAACATTTTAAACTTATTTTTTTAATTTTTTAGCTTATATTTATAAATTATAACACTAAAAACTTTATTATATTTTATTAAAACAAGTATATTTTTTTTTAACAGCTTTTATTTAATTAATATAATAAATTATTAACGCTTTTAATCAGGCGTTATATAAGCATTTACTGCTGCTAAAAATTTTTGCTGCAAGCATTTTATTTACGTCGAAAAACTTTAAAATTATTATTTTTAATATATTTATTTTTATTTTTATATTATATTATTATTTTAACTCTGTTTTTAAAAGCTTTTATAATAATCGTTTAATATTTTTATTAAATAATAATATAAAAAAAATAAAGCAAGCAAAATTATATTATATAAAATAAAAATTAAGTTTTTAAACATAAAATTAAAGTTTTCGATATTTATGCTAATAATAATCTTTATATATATAATATTAACTATTTTATTAATTTATTTATATATAATTATATAACGTTATTAAAAATAAGCTTTATTTTAAAACTAAATAAAATATTCTGTTTAAATATTTAAAAGCTTAGTAATAATTTTTTAAATAATAAGTTTAAAAATATTAAGCATTAAAAAGTTTTTGCGGTTAAAATTTCCGTATAAAACTTTTTATGCGTGCATTTTTTATACGTTATGTTTTTTTTTTATTTGCTTAAAATATACTGCAGCTAATTTCTATATTAATCGTATAAAAAACAAATTTAAATTATATGCTAAGCTTTTATTATTAAAATTAATAAACGTTTAAATATTTTTTATTTAAACGTAATATTTTAAACAAATATACTAGCGATTTTAGTTATAAATAATTTTTAAAAAAACATCTGCTTTAATCGTTATAATTAAAGCCGTTATTATAAAAGCAAAAATAACGTAATATTTATTTTAAAAGCTATAGCAAAATTTTAAAGCTTTAAAACTAAAATATAAAAAATTTAATTAAAATAAATAATAATAGCTTTATAAAAATTTAAATAAACGATCTTATATTTTAAAGTTAAATAAATTACAGCTTTTAAAAAAAAATACCGGTTTAATAACAAACCAAGCTTATAATTTTAACAAAAATATAAATCGATTTATAAAAAAGTTTATTAATTACTAAAAACGTAGTAATATTTTAAAAATATTTAATATAAATAATCAAATTTATTAAAAAGCTTTTATTTAATATAATAAGCCATAGATATTTATATATATTAATCACGTAATAAAAACGATCTTAAAAGTTATTTCTGCCTCGAGCACGTAACGCTTGCAAGTGCGGCTTTAGAACTGCATTTTATATATATGCATCCTCTGCTTAAAAGATCCCCAAAATAGGGATTCCTGGCTTAATTGCCAAGCCGTTCCACACTACTGTCACATCTTATGTTTAAAGCTTATTTTTACAACTATTTTATTATTAATTAAATAATTTTTTTAATAAGGCTATAAGTCCACGGTGCGTTAAAAAGCCTATATATTAAAGTCGTTCTACTTTTAATAAAAAATTTCTTAATTACATCGTTAAATCTTTAATCTATAAATATTTATTAGAAATATTTAAATATAGCTAACAGCAGATCTTATGTTTATAAAACAAAAAAAAACCCGATTTTTTTAATAATAAAACAAAAAATAAACCGGCTAAAATAATTAGTTATTACTAATATATATTTTAACTTATTTAAACCGATAAAAAAAATTAGTTTAATATAATTTATACTAACTACGTTTTATAGCCTAAATATTATAACTTGTCGCTTAATTATAAATAGCAATTTTAGTTCTATTTTTTTATAAATATAACAACGGTTATAATATTTATTAATATTTATATTTTTTAACAGCTATTAAAACTGCTTTATTAAATTTTTTAAAATAATAATATGTTTATAATATTTATATTTATTATATGTTTATTTTAATATTATTAAAACCTTTATAATAAAATATATTTAGCTAAACTTCTGTTCCGTTTAATTTAAAACAAATAGCTATTTTAAATATAATATTATATCAACTATTTTATTATTATTTTTTTAATTAATAGTTAACAAAAAACGCTATTAGTCCTTTTATTATATATTATATTAACTCGCTATATTATTTATTTAATTTATATTGCTTAACTAATAAATTAAAATTAACTTTTTTATTATTAAAAAAAAAAATAATAACATGTTTATTTTAGTAGGTTTTTTTTTTAAAATAAAAACGTTTAAAATAATAAAAATAACTTTTTAATATTTATTTAATCAGCAAGTTTAATAATAAAGCTTTATAACTTAAAAAGTTTATTTATAATCTAAATAATATAGATTATATTAAATTAATAACGTATAATAAACTAATATTTGCTTAATTTTTTAGCTATATTATAACATTTTTTATATTTTTAACCCTGGTTTAAAAATAAATAATAACTTTAAATAGTTTATATAAAATATAATAAAATAAAAAATTCTAGTATTAATTATTAATATTTTCCTAAATATTTAACCAGGCTTAAAGCTTTTTTTTAATAAAATATTAAGTTTTTAAATCTAATAATTAAAACAATATAAATATAAAAGTTTTTATAAATATTATAATTTTATTTAAAATTTTAGTTTTAATAAATTAAACTATAAATTAAAAAAATATTTTGTTTGTTTTTGTTTATAAAGCATTAATAGTTAAATAATATCAAAAATAAAGTTTAGATTTTTATTGTTTAAGTTTAAATTTTTAATAAATAATAATAAAAACATAACTATATTTTTTAGTTTATATAAAAAGTTTCTGCACTTTTTTTTTGTATTAAAAGTTTTTAGTTAAAATAATAATAAGCGTTAGTTTTATATAAGCTTTTTTAATATTTTTATTAAGTTTGTTTTTTTAACAGATAGATTTTAAATAAAAACTAAATAAAAAATTATTTTAATTTTTTTATTTTAAAAATAGTTCTTTAGTTCTGCTTATTATATAAAATAAAACCTATGTTTAATAAATAATCTAACTTGTTTTTCTAATAATTTAAAACTTAAAGCTATAACGTTATTTAAAAAAAATTGTTTTTTTAAAAATAATCTAATGAAAATAAAAATAATTTAAAAAATAAAAATATAAAAAATTAAACAAATTATTAAAAGTTTTTTTAATATATTATAATTATTTATAAAAATATTAAAAATATTTTCTAGTTTAAATAATAACTAACAAAAAAAATAAAACAAGTTTTAAAACTTTTTATAAAGCAGCTATTTATTAAATCCTATGTTTTTAAAACATAATAAATATATAAAACTTTTATAAAACTTTAAAACATTTTTTATTTAAATATTATTTATTTAATACAATAAAAGCAGTTTTAAGTTAATTTTTATAATTTATTTTAATTGTTTAAAACTTATAAGCTATCTTTTTTAAAAAATACTATATAATTTTTTAAATTAAAACATTAAATATTTTGTCGCGTTTATAAACTAGCTATTAAAGCTTTATTATTATTTAATTAATAAAAATATAACAACATATAAATTATTTTTCCACTGGTTTTAATTTTAATAAATATTTTATTTATGTTTTTAAGCTAAAATATTTAAATAAATTAACCTGGCTACTTTTAACTAAAAAATTTTTTGGCAAAGTTTTTTTATTTATTATATATTTTAATTAACATAGTTTTTAAAATTTAACAGATTTATTTATTATAATAATATGTTTTATTAAATTTATTATTTTTATATTTTTAAACTAATAATAAAACAATCTTTTATATATAATAAAGTTTTTAAACATAAGCCCGTTGTTTTTAAATAACAGCTTTATTTTTAATAATAAGTTATAATATTTTAAACTGTTAGTTAACCACTTATTAAAGTTTATTAAATAATAACTGTTGCTTAAATCGCTTTATTATTTTAAGTTTTTTTGATTTTTTTTAATTTAAAAACTTATAAATACGTTATATATTTATTATAAATATTTACTGATTTAGCAGTTATAAGCTTTTATAATAAATAAACGTTTAAATTGTTTTTAAAAACTATTAAATAAATCTCATATTTACTGCTATTTTAGTTTTATATTTATTAAATATTTTAAAATTTTAGCGGAAAAGTTTGTCCTGTTTAATAAACGCTAAATCTAGATCGGCGTAAAATTAATTGTTTAACTTTAAAATAATTATTTTTTAATTATTGCAAATGTTTATTTTAAGCATTAACATATTAAAATTACTTATTATTTAAAAATAATAAATAAACAGGTTTTTTATTTTAAAACTTTTAGCTAATTTATATAATATTAATAAAGCTATTTTTAAAAGTTTTATAAACTTAAAATTAATTTTTTTTTTCTGTTTTTATTTTTAAAATAAACAATATTATATATTCCTCCAACTTTTTTGTTCTAAAAATATAATTAAATAAAGTTTATTAAAATTAATAGGTATAATAAATAAAAAGCTTATGAAAAATCCGGTTATATAAATTATTAAAAATAATTTTTATAATAATAAATAATTAACAATGTATAAATTAATACTTAAAAGCTTTTTTATTAAAATAAAAATAACTTTATTAATATGATAAGTTTAATATATAAGGTTAAAATATAAAATTAAATTTATTAAAACAAAAAAATAAAAACATTATATTTAATAAAAGTTATTTTTTTTTAAATGTTTTAAGTTTTTATAGTTTAATTAATTTTTTAAATTATTATAGTGTTATTTTAAAGCTTAATTTAAATATAAGCTTTATATTAATTTTTAACATTATAATTATTAATATTTTAATTTCTGTTAAAATTAATTTAATAATATTAATTACTTTTTAATTATATTTTAATTATAAATGTTTATATAATAGACTTTTTTTAAATTTTATTGTTTAAATTTAAATCGTTATTATTATTTTTTAATAAAGCCCTAAAGCTTTAATTATTTATTTTAAACGTTTTTTAAAACATTAAACTTAATTAATACTGCTTTTATTATTTAAAAATATATTTAGCGTTTTAATCTTTTAAAATAATCTAATTAAAAATATAATTAATTATAACAATATTTTATTATAGCTAAGCTTTTTTAATAATAAATTATAAGTTTAATTTTAGCTTATAATATAAGCATATATAACTAATATAATTTTTAAATAATAAATAAAAATATTATGTAGTAATAAATAAAAAAGTGCTATTATTAGCTATTTTTAATTTTAATAGTTATAATACTATTTTTAATACTAATTTATAACGTTTAATAGAATTAAAGCTAATAAGTTTAAATAAAAGTTATTATTAATTAAATATTTTTTATTTAAACTAAACTTAATTTTTTTAACTATAACTAAAATATATTTTTTATTATTATTAACAGCTTAATTAATATATATAGCTCAAGCTAACTTAGCTAAAAAACTTATTTTTGCTGCTATTAAATAATATTCCTTTTTTTTTTTTTAAACTTGTATAGTTATTTAAGCTTTATAATAAAAATAATTTTATTTTATAAATAAGCTAAGCTTAAATAATAAAAATTTATTTAATAATTAGTTTTAAATAATATTAAAAAATAAAGTTAATTTTAATAATTAGTTAATATTTATACGATTTTTATAGTTGTTTTTATAAGCTTAAATAAAAATAGTGTTTTGTTTAACAATTTATTTTTAAGTTTTAACTAACTGTTAAATAAGTTTTTTTTATAATTTTTTGTTAAGCCTGCTTAATTATTTTATTTATAAAATTAAATAAAATAACAGTGGTTTAAATAATAAGTTTATTATTTTTTTATTCTTTTTTTTTAACCAGAAAAATATTACGTATTTTAATATTATTATTTTTGTTTTAAACAAACATTATATCTGCCGAAAAACTTTTTATAAATTAGCTTTATAAGCTTAAAAAGCATTAGTTTTTGCTTTATATATAAATTTCTGTTTTTTTTTTTAATATTTAAAAATCGCGATTTTTTTATTAAAATCTATTACTACATTTATATTTATATTAATAACAGCCGGCTTAAAAGCTTATAAAGCTAAAAGATTTAAAAAAGCAGAAAAAGCTGCAAAAATTATATTCTGTTTTTAAAAAACAACGTTTAATAAATTATAATAAAAGTCCGCTGGCAACAATAATCCCTGTTCTACTGCTTTATAAATACAAGCTTTTTTCTAATACAGCTTTAATTTTTTTAAACAGTTATATACTCCATGTTTTTTTATATTATAAATTTAACGGATTAAATTTAAACAAAATTAATTTTTATATTTTTTTTTATATTTTTTATGTTTTTTATTATATTTTTTATCCACGTTATATTTATTACGTCCTTAGTATATTTTACGGTATTTTTTTCCCCAGAATATCCTGCGCAGATTTTCTTGTTTATTTAAAAAACTATTATTCCGCTGTATTTTTTTTATAAAATCTAAAGGCTTAAAATAATAATTATTATTTTAGTTTTAAATATATTCATATTTTTAATTAAAAGTTATAAAAATATATATAATTAATACTAGTTTATTAAAAACTGTTTAAACAATTTTTAATAAGCTTAGTTATAATAACTTAATAAATATTTATATATGTTAAATTAAAACTAAAGTTTTAAAAAAAACTAAAATAATATATATACTAATAAAACAAATATAATAAATAATAACGCTATTTTATACTGTTTTAATATAATTTTAATAGTTTTATTTATTTTTTAATAAAATTATTATTTTTATTTTAAGCGGTTAAAATTTTATACTTATTTTGTTAAAAATTTTAATTTTTACTAAGTTTTAAAACATATATTATTATAATGTTTATTATATGTTAATATATATAAACGTTTATAAACTTTTAAATCTAGTTATTAATTTTTAATTAATTAATCGGTTAATAACTTGTTTATAAATTTAATTATTTTTATTATAGCTTTTGCTATATATATTATAATATAAATTCTAACGTAAATTTTTAATTAAATATTATTAGCTTTTAAAAACAATTTATTAGCACGATTTATTAACTCGGTTAAAAATTCTGCTAATAATTAATTAAAATTTTTAATTTAAGCTTTTAATTTTAAATTTTAATTTATTATTTTTAAAAAAATCAGTTTATAAAACCTTTTAAAAAGCTGTTTAATCTTTCTACAAGTTAGTATTTATATATTAATATTATTTTTAAGCTTTATTTTTAAAACTTTTATAAAAATAAATTTTATTTTATTTTATAAAAATAAATTATTATTAAATAAAGTTAAATTTTGTAAAACTTTTAAGCATAAAAATTATATTTTTATATATTTTTAAGTTTTTATTTAAGCTTTTTTAAAAAAAAATTTTAACAAATATTTTAAAATCGCTTATTTAAATAAAAATTAAAAGCTTTAAAAATTAAGCTATAAATTATATCAAAAATAATATAAATTTATTTAACTGAAAAAATTATAATATATTAAAAATTTTAATTAAAATATAAAAACTAAACATGTTTTTTTATGCTAATAAAAAATAAACTAAATAATTTATTTAAATTAGCTTAAATTTAAAGTTTAAATTTTATATAAGCTTTTAAACAGTTTAACATTACGTGTTTTTTAAATTTAAATCGTTTTAATATTTTAACTAGCTTAGAATTTTTATAAATTTTATAATTTAAAGTTTTATATTAACGTTATTAAATAAAAAAACATAATAATTATATTAAAATTAATACTAAATAATAAATCGCTATTATATAATAATAAAAACAGTTATTAAACTAATAATAATAAATGTTTTTATTTTTTAAAACTAATTTTATAGTTTTAATTAATAAAATTTTATTAAATAATAATAAAAAAATTAAATAAAAAAAAATACACAAGTTTTAATTTATTTAAAAACCTGTAATTTAAATTAAAACTTTTAATAAAATATTTTAGCTTTATAGTTTATAAATATATCGATCTATTTTTAATCTTTAGTCTGTTGTTATTGCTTTTTTTTTTATTTAATTTTTTTAAATAGCTACTACTAGACTAAAAAACCTTTTAACAACTTAATTAATTAATAATTTTAATAATAAACAAATATATAAGTTATATTAAACCGCAGCAAAAAAAAACCACGCAAAAAAAAATTTAAATAGCTGCAGCTCTTACCACTTGTTAGGTTCAGAATAAGGAATAATATTATATTAGTTATAAAGCTGTTTTCTAAGCTAGGGTGAAAGGTGGATTGGTTTAGGGTCCCAGGTGCACGGACCACCATACACCAGGCCACATTAGTGCTGCCCACGTCTTACTGTACAGCCCCAGGCGAAACCTTAGGCATTTTACCCTGCCACCGCGAGACTACAAGCATTATGCGATCAAATACGCAGTCGCTGGTGTTAATCATATATAGTTGATATATACATCGTGGGGGCCATATTGATTTTAGAGGTCTTACCCACGTAGGGGGGCTCTGTCCCTATAGTTGTATTGTCTCCCATCAATGGTAGGCTATTGGCCCTCTATAGCTGTGGAGAACATTACACTGCTATGTTTCCCCCCCTTTTAAGGCCTCCCAAGATCATGCCTATTGTCCAAACCCCTTTTACTCTCATAGTGAAAAGTCTTAAACACGCCAGACCACCTACCAAAATTCTATAGTAGCCTTGTAACTAGATAGACCCAGTTGTTAACTGCTGCTCTTGCGTCTTATTAAACCTTCACATCTTAAACTGATGACTTAAATTCACCTATAAACATACATATTTTATTTCTCTTTTTAATACATTATAAGTCTACTCCTCTCTAAGAGACAAGGGACCTGAACAAGTTGAGTATTAATACTAGCACCTCCAGAAACGGAACATTTGCGACAATAAGTTGACCCCGCGTTATTGTTGCGAGACGCCAGAACAATATCACATTTGAACCTACGAGACATAGATTTTTAGATCAGCCTATTTTAAATAATAAGACCAGATACCAAGTCGTGAAACTATTTCTAAATGCGATTGAACACTGGAAACAGCTGGAGAAGTATAACTTCCTGTTCAAGTATAAAACAATTAGTGCTACAGAGATACAACTTCTATATCTTAAGTGTCACGGAACTAGTTCTAACCTAAGAACTCCACCAAGGCACGGGCCAGAATACTGTATATAAAACGAGCGAGTAGCTGGCGACTGACCAAGTGAGGAATCTTCCCGCCTTGTGCAATAACATAAGTTATTTCTGGAACTACCAGCAGTACGAACTATGACACTTGGAAGGGTAATAATTGCTTCATATTCATAATAATCTTCTTTGGTCTCAAAGAGCGATAAAAATAAAATGAAGATCTAGCCATCCCGGCTCGGGCGGCTATTTATGCCCGATCCTTGTACAGTGAGTTTCCACAGTCTGGATCCTTATTCCAACAGGTAGTCAGTTAACCTTCCAGCCTCATGCATGTTGGCTTCCTTTATGTGTTGTTGCTTCCTAACAGGTATCTTGGCATTCTTCTTAGTCTCCTTTGGGCTTAGCGTATTTATGGCACCACTGGTCTATGTGACAATTATTATACCTAAACAGAAACCATATAAAATATGCTGCGCTGTTATACTTCAACCCTTAGCCATATAAAATTATCTTCCTATTAAAATCATGGAGGAAACTGAACAGCGCGGTATATAAAAGCGATCGCATAACCTGTAAGAATTTCGTCTGTGATTACATTGAGCCTCACTAGCTAATAGCAACCCTCTATCAGGATCTGAAGACCCAAGTCTCATATTGCATAGTGTGTGACCTCTACCTTTGTAGTCTTATAGATGCCGCTATTATCAAGTCGACCCGCAGGTAATTGGTCTTTCCTGCTGTGCAAAATAAATTCTTGGCTTCCGTCGTCGTTGAAGCGGTTATCCTTTAGGTTATCGAGGCGTATAGCAGGGCTCATTTTATCTCGGGCATACGATTGGCTGTCAGACCAACCATTAATACTCTTCTGATTTGTATCGCCGCGACGAATAATAAATTTAAGCAGCGGCCTCAAGGCAGCTAGCGATGCTGCAAAAATAGCTAACGCAATCTCGAGGTGTGACCTGTTATCATATAGTCAACTAAATGGCATTCGCCAGGGTATATAGAAATTCCCGTAATACACCGCATATTCTAACGACTAATACCAAAAGGTTGGATAATAAATCTGGTGACGTACCAAATAATCGAGTCCAATAATCGCAATGGTAATCCAGGGTCAGCCGAGCCCAGAGAGCCAAGGTCAACAACATACTTTAAACGCACAAGGGTGGCGATGCTGCTTCTATTCATTGTTAGTAATGCTTATTGCCATATCCTCTCAATCCATATCCTCTCAATTGAATCTGAACTCACGTAAAAGATAATCCCAGGAGAATAATGGCTGAGAGCTTAACGCGAAGGCTGAGCTTTATATTCCAAAGCATCACGATCGGTAATGTCTATTAATATGGGACTCGGGTGTCAGCTTCCATCTATCCTGGAGAGAGAGCAAAGTTCACTCAAACAGGTATATTTTTAGTATTATATAACTTACCGCATAAAGCCAGTTGCTTGCGATATCAGCAGCAGAGAAAGCATACGCAATATCGGTTATAACGTGCGGCGCCACACACTTGCCTCTGCCAACGCCCCAGTTGAGAGTAACAGGACGGCACTGCAAAGCAAGAGCAAGAAAGGTTGCCACGGTAAATATGGTGATGATTACAATAGAACCAATGAGAACTTTTCGAATGAGGCTCCTTCTATCCGTACCCGAAATTCGGAGAAGTACCAACGCAACGCTAACCTTGCATAGATACGCAGCTACAACGTAGACTAGCTGAAAGGCAAACATAGACTAGAAGCAAGCTATTTATTAGTTAAATTCCCAAAGTTTCATTCACTTAAAACACTATCTGCTCACCTGAGCGGCCTTGATTGGGTCATACCAAGGTTGCGGTAGAGCAGCGCCGAACCCATAGATCAAAGCTGATAGTAACGTCCCGCACATTCCACTATACCCAACCTATGCCAATTAGTACTATGTCGCCATGAACATATAAATCCTAAGCTTGTCTGGTTAGGAACTTACCAGACTACCTAACATAGCCCAGTCATCATAGCCGAATGAGTTGTTGATACGGATGCGAACAAAACATCGTAAACCCACACTAAGATAATTGAGAATTATAAAAATTATGATTAAAATGGTTAAGGTAGACTGAGTACCGGGCTCTGGAATCCAGGACATTGTGATGATAATAACTGTGGACAACTCGGACTTCCCTCTCACCTTCAATGTGCGCACAAATAACAGATTGGTGACAGGCAAAGACGATAGGAAATCATAGAGGAACTTAACAGCTTATTTAGATTACTGAGTTCGAGACTAATGCTATAAAAACATAGGAGGGCATGGGCCAGACTGGAAATTTTCAAAAGAGCCCGCTATCCTTTGGCTGCCGCTTTGGGTGTAAAATTTAAGCATTATTAGCAGGTATATGTGGTCGACGAATGACAAGGTATAACCTCACCCTCCCTGTGACCACAACTAGCCAATCGGCTACACTGCGGTTGTTTCGGTGGTTCTCAAGTCAGGAAGTAAGTCCGATTAGGTCAATTTTTGAAACATGGTTTTTGGAACAGCTCGGTGCCGACGTCTGCGACAAGGATGTGGCCGCCCAACAATATGCAGGAGTTATTATTCAATGCTAGTACTCCTTTTGTTCGTTCTGACATACGTCCAGATTTCAACTAAGGGAGACTTGATGTCATCACCAGCCCAGTGCAGACGTCCCAAGGCTTCCATTTCTGTCCTTATCAATTTGTTGCATTATAGTTCAGCGACTCGAGGCTTCAATCAGTCATCATGACCTCAACACAAGGCTTGTCTGGAAACATTGAAGGGATCACACTGTCAAGTGCCATTACCCCAAATGTGATCGTCAGTTTAATTACTGTCTACATGGTCTCCTATCCGATATACGCACTATACCTCCACCCACTCAGCAGTTATCCGGGCGGAATCCTGGAAAGGCTAAGCAGAATCCCGTATTGGATTGCATGTCTCAAAGGAAATCAAGTCGACTGGATGTTATCACAACATAGAAGATATGGACCAACAGTTCGATTTGGGCCAAACGACATCAGCTATACTGAGGCCCAAGCTTGGAGAGATATTAACCTTATCCCTAAAAACAAGAAGGAAAACGGGAAAGAGATCAGATTTCATGCTCCATCTGCCAACGGGACACCTAATTTGATCACAGAGCCAAGCCCAGTACGCCATGCAATCGTCCGCCGTGTTTTCTCGCCAGCTTTCTCCGAGAAGGCTCTCAAAAAACAAGAACCTCTCTTTCAACACTATGCAAATCTCATGGTTTCCAGAAGCCGGCAAAAGGGCACTGTTAATATGGCTGAGTTACTGAATTGGACTACCTTCGACATCATGGCGGAATTTGCTTTTGGCGAGTCATTAGGCCTGCTTGAAAAGGGGGCCTATTCCGATTGGGTTGCGACGGTCTTTAATACAATAATTGTCAGTGCGATAAACTTTATGTGCCCCGAAAAGCGACGACTAACAGGGCTTCCAGGTCTTGCCTGCAATTCAAATGATCGAGTTCTACCCATTTTCTAGAAATTTATTTCGTCTTCTGGAACCGAAGTCTGTTGCAAAGATGCGCCTCGACCACTTCAATCATACTGTCACCCGTGTTGACAAACGCCTCAACCATAAGTCACACAAACCTGATCTATGGAACCTTGTTGAAGAATCCGGGGTTCTTACAACAGGAGAGATTTACACCAACGCGGAATTGTTCATGACCGCCGGCACAGAGACCACCGGTAAGTTAGATAATTGCGTAGAAAGCGCACGAAACGTTACTAACTAGCAAAATAGCATCTTTGCTTACCGGAACTCTGTACTACTTGTTCAAAAATCCCGACAAGATGAAGACCTTAACAGATGAGATCCGTGGGAGGTTTAAGTCTAATAAAGACATTACCTTCGAGGCCCTCAGTCAATTGGATTACCTAAACGCATGTATGCAATGACTGCATGTTTTACCCTCGCTCTCGTTCCCCATGCTGACTTTCTATGTTCCTAGGCCTTCGTGAAGGTCTGCGCGTGTATCCCTCTATTCCCTCTGCGATTCCTCGCGAGATTCCTGAAGGAGGCAACATCATTATGGGGAAATGGCTTCCAGCTGGAACTCGTGTCTCTGTTCATCAAACTGCCACCTATCGGTCTCCAACAAATTTCAGGTGGGTTCTCCGCGCTCGCTATATTTTATGTCTTAGTGCGCATGTCGTTGAGCTCACAGGGCAGGGACCTCGTCTATAGTAATTGAAGCGCAGCACTTGCTTACTAATATTGGTATAGAAACCCTGATGAATTCGTACCTGAGCGTTGGCTTGGAGATCCAGTCTATAATGGCGATATTCGTGACGCGCACCAGCCATTCTCAATCGGCACAAGGAATTGCCTGGGAATGAATAGTGAGTGCATCTCTTGCAGTTTAAACGATCAAGAAAGTCGACTAATCAGGGAACTGCAGTGGCTTGGCATGAGATGCGACTCCTGCTTTCGAAGCTGATCTTCAATTTTGATTTACAGACAACAGTGAATTCAACCTGGAGGGACCAAAATGTCTTCGTCATTTGGGATCGCAAACCACTGCCAGTCACATTGATTGATATCAGCGCACCAGCTTAGTCTCACAAATTTCTTCCACTAACATCTCTTGACTGGATTAAATTTTCCGCACTTTTGGTTCCAGCACGTGTATTTCCCTACCTAAGCGGCAACTCCCACTCATCTCTGCGCTGCCATAGCCTTAGTTATCAACAAGTCTATACCTGTTTAACGAATGTTATCCTTGCTATATTAAGATTAGCTCTCGTAGTTTTAGCCAAGTACCATGTTTATAAGGTGGTTATAACATTAAAGGCAAACAAGGACATTGACCCCAATCTCGTCCCTAATTCTCCAAGGTCTTCAAGCGACGACATTGAACATGTGTATCACGTAACGCATCTAAGAGGGACGGGACCCATTGCTCTGTAGAACCCTTCTCAAATCACCACGCAGGCAACAGGCAAGGATAAACCAGACCACACCAGTCATAGAAGTACGTGTAAAAAGCATCGGCCACTCCGGTCACTTGTGGTCGCCTGATAAGTTTTAAATTACCGTTCGGCTCTATCCTCGGTAGATAGCACCAACTCGACACCATTTTCCATGGTATATCGTACCACCATCAGCGCCAATGATGTGCCAGGATTATTGCTACAACTAGCTGCTATGCAAAATGTATTGACGATCAATCTAACGAAGGGCTTAACTAGCTGTGTCAACCGGTTTCTTAATCCCGTGTATGCAGCCAAGATGTGATATATACGTTAAAACTGTGCGGGTGGTAAGAATTCAAGATCCTAGTAGCTGGGTCGAATCAACTAGTGCAAGCACCACAACGAAAAACGTCACGGGAAAACGACGCCGTTAAATCGATGGTCAGGGTTAACTGCATTTGTACTACATATAACGTAATTATATATACCTGCTGATATGGTGGCTGGGTGACCGGGCCGCAACAAAAGCCTGCGAGATATTTAGTGTAGCCAACTCCGGAATCATTAGCCGAGGAGCAATGAGTATATGCTTAATATGTTAATATTTACTGACGATCTTCTACTTCGCCTCACATTGCTGAATAATCATCTGACGGCAGGGGTAGGAGTGCACTGCTATCTTGCTGCGACACAAGGTACAAGTAGTGTAGAAACAAGCGTTCCAACCCTGCCCTCCCCCATCGCCAAAAGGGACGCTAACGTTGACAGGTGCTACCATCGTCGGTTCTAGTTTCCTACAGTGCCAGCAATCCAGGAAGAGTATACCCTATACATATATACCTATGTAAGCAGGTAGCATAATGTAGATAATGGGCTCAACCAGTAAAGAACTAGGCACGTAGAATTTGTTAGTGTAAAAACTCTCTTAGCCTACCACCTACCGACCAGTATATACCTCCCCCTCCTCCCTCAGAATGCCTAAGTATATACTACCAACATCAAGCAATAGACACTTGAATTATAAAAGCCTATACCTCAGTACACGACCTCTCCGTGGAGTTATAACCATGCCCACATGTCTCTGTTCGCGCTTCCATACACACTAGCTGCGGCGTAGCCCCAGTTACGAGTGCTACCGGACTATCGGGCGCATGCCGCTGCAGAGACTTAGCACCGCCCCCAGAAACAGCTTCCGAAAAGGGTAGGATTGCCAGTAGGGTGACAACATAAGACCTAGTGTAGAAGGGCATACGCAACTCATGAGCCCTGGGCCCGTCTCATTGGCCGAGTTTATAGTCGTTTGCTAGGAACCCCTATTGCAATCTGTACCTATTAGACTAGTGAGTCCGTCTTCTGTCCATATTCAGAATGACGATCGGACGAGGGTCCATTTCGGTGTATGCTCTGCCTTGCAGTAGCGTGTATCATCAAATGAAGACCTCACCCCAATATTTATTTGCAAGGCTGGAGGAGGTCTATCCCCAGTGCTTGAGGCTTGTAATAAATTTCAGCACTTATCGTACGGTTTTTATTTTTACTATGTAATCTTCCGATTAGCCCTTTTATGACAAGGGCTAGGATTCTAAAGCTTGGAACATAATGTGGTTTAATCCGGATAATAATCTTCTTGGGCTTCAAGAGTGCGATGATGAGAAAGGGAGTTTTCCTTCATCCCTTTCTTGAACGGTCATGTGACATAATGTCACCTGATTCTAATCATGCCAAGAGATTACCATTTAGGTTGATGCCTGTCATAATGCGATCCCTTGATAAATCATCGAGACCCAGCATGGTCAGCCTTTGACACTAAACTATAACGCAGGCAAGCGAACAACGTCGACAACTGTACAGATTTCCTACACACATTAACTTAGCGCCAGAGCAATTGAATTGCTAGTGGTACCTAAGAACCTGGCTTGCGTGATGTGATATAGTACCATATGTCTAAACATCATGGGGGTTGTGCCGGTCTAGGACTTACCGTGTGATGGTACTATACTCGACTGAAAAGTTGCTGCGGCATTTGTAGTCACGAGGGACAGCCTCACCGTACATGCAAGAATAAATCTAGAGTTATTAACATGAGACACATCCTTGTTCAAAGCCTACTAGGTTTAGTGAGTTGATGGCACCTGTGATCCCTTCCCATACTCTTGGAACAAGATCTGCGATGTAGCCTGAGCAAAAAAAAAAGCGTTTACCAATATGCCGGTGGAACCGTGATAACAGCCTAGTATATTGGCTCGGTAGCTATCCGGCGGTGCGGGTAACCCGCGTATGTTAGCGGTGGAGGCGTCCGCGCGGGAAGTTTAGTGCTCTCGATCAATAGTAATAAATAGGTAAGGCGAGTCGAGAGACCTAGAAAATGCCACACTGATTAAAACAGTTTCCGGTGCCACCCAATCTCTCAAAATGATCATAACACGGCTCCCGGGGCTAAGCGCCGACATCGAACCCAAACTGCCGGAATCAATCACCACCAATATTGGCCGTATGTTGAGACCATTGATTGCGCGATTCGATGCAGATATGAACTATACAGGAGCTAAGTCAGGTAATGATCTCGAAGGCTTGCTACAGGGAATGCATGGGCAGGCAATGGAGATTGGGATTCCGTATCCGGAAGGGTCGCACTCCCGGTATTCGTTCAATGTTGGAGTATACTACGCCCACGTAGGTTTTTTATAGTATTACCTCCTCTTCTCGGTTTATGGGTTTGGGGCATCAACCTTCCAAGTTTGTTACTAAATCTCCGTCAGCTCTGTTATCCTAATCATCCACTAGATGTCCGCATCTACACAGGAATTTACACATGGCTCGCCGTTTTGGTAGATGATGGAGCTTGTAAAGATCCAAAGCAGTGGCAAAATTTCATGCTTCGCTTCCAGACCGGCTTGGATCAGGTCACGCCACTCGCTCAGGCGTGGGCTGAGTACCTACGCTTGAGCTATAATTACTACTCACCCATTGTGGCGAATTTTATTATCACTTCGTCGCTAAATTTCACAAATGCCAACGCGCTCGAGGGCTCTGAGCTCCCAAGAATGTCTCGTACAAGAGGCGGCCAGAACTGGCCATATTATTTAAGGGACAAGGACGGGGTTTCAGAGGCATATGTGTGGATGACTTTCCCAAGGGCATTATATCCGGATATTTCCATGTACATGGAGGCGATACCCGACATGAACAAGTATATATCGTTTACGAACGATATATTATCGTAAGTGTGTCATTATATACATTCTTTAACGTGACGTTAATGCTGCCCAACCCAGATTTTATAAAGAAGAAAAAGCCGGAGAAACGGATAACTATATTCACAGCAGATCATTTTATGAAGGCAAAGATATTTACACGGTGTTTAAAGAAGTGATTCAGGAAGACGTGGATGCGCACCGTCGTGTAGAGATTGTGCTACGCGGCAGAGATCCTTACGCTCGAGCATGGCACGAGCATGCTATGGGGTTTGTCGCAATGCACAAAGCTATGGAACGTTACAGTCTTTGGGAGTTAGGTCTTGGTGAGCGATATACAGATTCATTAGGCCGGATGACGAGTACACAACAGCGGTGATGAAGGGTGAAATAATCCGCCATTGTACCAATAGCCTGATTGCTGGATGGCAGACCGTTCGCAATATTATAAGACATTGTATCAACCCGTGTTTATTTGGATAAATTTCCGTATGCAATGCAAGATTTTCCTCACTATTTGAGTCATCTTCCTGGAAGGGAATAGCCATTCACAAAGTCGTTGATCTACCACGGCTAGACACTTATCACGGAACTAGTCTTAACTTAAGAACTCTACTAGGGCACGGGCCAGAATACTATATAAAAGGGGCGAGTAGCTAACGACTGACTAAGTAGGGAACTTTCCCTTCTTGTGCAATAACATAAGTTATTTCTAGAACTACCAGCAGTACAAACTATAACAATACTTGAGGAGAAACTGCGATGCCTATTAACCTCGCCACAACCCTATAAGTACTTACGACAATCTAAAGCATTTTATTTATTGCGTACATGGCATAGAAATCGTAGTAGATGATGCAAGTACTTTTTCACTCTTTCCGACGCTGATAGAGGAGCTAAAGAGATACTAATCTCAGCTCGTCACCCTTAGCAGACGGGAGCAAGTTAATAAATCGGTCAAGAGTCATATGGTTGTACTGATTATGGCTCACCGTTATCATTTTACCAAAGGCCCGCGTCGTCAGGTTCGCCCGGACATCGGCATAAACGAGATCGAATAGGGTTTCAGCTGAGTTGCTCCACCGCCAGCATTTTGGCCTAGGGGCCGAAATTAAAAGAGTTGGCTAGTTAATCTGGGGTGAGAAACGTCAGTTGGGGTAGACTTAAGTCCCCGGAGCTCATTTAAGGCGCATCAGTTATGAACTTCTAGTAAGGCGCAGATAGGGCCAGGCACGAAATGTCACCCCTAATATCATGGACTTAATATTTAGAGTAAGGTCTAGTCACAAGATAGCAGAAGCTCGGTAGATAGAGTAGCATAGGCGTAGGGGTTAATTTTATTGGTTTCTAGACCAATTATCAATTATCAAAGCCCTCAGTCCTTATCTACATTGCTATACCACTAGAGCGACACCACAACCCAGTGCCATGCTACCCGGTCTCTACACCTGACACTAAAACCCGTAGATGGGACGATAATGCGGCTGACTATAGGCAAAGCGAGACAAATTTAACTTGGTTGTTCATTCCTCAGGTATTGTTACACTTCGTACTGCTGGTAGTTTTAGAAATAACTTATTTTATTGCACAGGGAGGGAAGGTTTCTCACTTGGTCAGTCGCCAGCTACTCGCTCGTTTTATATACAGTATTCTGGCCCGTGCCTTAGTGGAGTCCTTAGGTTAAGACTAGTTCCGTGACAGGTATAAACCAAATGCGTTATTCGAACTTATTCTATAGGGGGGACAGCAATAGAATCTGCACTACATATTTACTGAATCGTTTCCGCTTTTCATTTGCACCAACTAGTTATAGTAAAAGTAGTTACGATAGTGAGGATAAGAAGACTGCATGTTGCCACCTTGACTGCATACTTTCCTAACTAAGTCTGAGTCTATCTCTAGCTAACCACCTCGGAGTCGAAGCAAACGAAAACCTCGCCCGCCGTCCGCCCCGAAAACCCACCACGAAGCCCATAGCCCGTGTGCCGTATAATCGACCGAGAAAAAGAGAAAACCAGGAATCGACTGTACATGCGTATTGCTTACGACTAGCTTATCCAATGAGTTCTAATCAGACACCTGGACTCGCATCTGCTGCATGACGAGCGAATCCGGGGCAAGCACCTGGCCGGCGCGGACGGGAAGCGGGCGCTTCTTGTATGCGCGCAGCGGCGCGGACGTGGCAGCGGCGAATTGGGGCCTCCTGGCCGGCGGCGCGATGCCGCCCGCCACACACTTGTCCCCGCGGAACGCGGCGCGGGCGGCGGCCTTCCAGACCTCGGCGGCATCGCGGATCATAGGCCGGGTCCAGTAGAGGCGGCAGTCGGCGAGCTCGGTGACGAACTGGGTGGGGACGCCGGCGTCCAGGGTGCCCGGGAGGACGGCATCGCGGACGTTGACGACGGGGACCTGGTACGGGCTGCGGCCGGAGACGTAGACGTCGTCGAGGCGGCGCAGTTCCGTGGTGAGAGCGGGACTCGTTGTGTAAGAGCGCGCGAGGTCAGCGAGGATGCCCATCTGGCGGAACGGGTAGACCTGGGCGCCCTTGACGCCGCCAACGCCCTGGATGGGGCCCTTGTGGTGGGGTCGGCCGCCCATGGCGACGCTCTTGACGCCGGCGCCGTGCTTCATGAACTGTGCGAAGATGGAGCACGTCGAGGCGCAGTAACCGTCGTAGAGTAGCACGATGTTCTCGGCGCCGCCGAAGGGCCGGGTGAAGTTGGCGCGCCGCCCGTAGCCCGTTATATCGGTGCCGAACGCCTGGCGCGTCAAGACCGGGTTGGCCGGGTCCCATTCCATGTAGTTGGTGTAGCTGTCTCCGTCCGCCGCTGTCAGCGGGCCGAACTTGTCGGCGTAGGATGTGAAGCGGCCGTTGGTGTCGTTGAGATCGTTGCGCCAGTTGTTGACGGTCGTGCAGGCGTTGTCCAAGTTCTGGTAGTCTAGCTTGGGTGTGTAGTTGGCACACAAGGGAGAGATGGTTTCAGACAGCGCGTTGAAACTGGGCGATGATCGCCACCTCGTGGGGCTGTCTTGGACGATGTCGGGGAAGATCTGGCGGAAGGTGTCGTAGCCCTGGAGGATTGTGCCGCCCCCGTTGGCTTGCAGGTCGACGATCAGCTTCGTCTTGCCTGCCTCGACGGCCTTGGTGAAAAAGTCCTGCACGGCGCTTTGGAAGGATACGAAGTCGGACGAGAAAGAGAGCATGACGAGAACAGCGACATCTTCGAAGCCAGGTTCGTCGATGAAGTAACCGGATACTATTTGATCGTAGGTAATGACGACGGGTTCTGGGTAGCCGTCGATCTTGTTTGGTTCGTCCTGGCGGCTGACTCGCAACTTTGGGGGCTGGGGGTAGTTGTGGACACCGTTCGGCGGTATTCTGCTTCGGGTCGATTTGACATTGTGAGCAGCAGTGCGAGACGACTCGGTGGTGTACGCTCCGCGGCAAAACTCTTTGTGCATAGTCTCAGCGTCCATGACATTGTTCCAGTCGTAAGGACCGTAATGGAACCTGGCGATGTTAGGCTTTTCAACCGTGGTTCCGTTGGCGAAAGTCAGGCTTGTGGTGTTGCCGGGGTAAAAGAACCTCGTTCAAAGTTAGCCCCCACCACCTCCGAAGAATGCATAACGTCCATGGTACTTTTTCTCTTAGTGTCATGACATACCTCTCACGCCCACCGCCTTCAAAATAACCATTCGCTTGGAGACCCGCCTTATTAGCCTGGCTGAAGAACATAGTATTGTACCCAGCATCGGGATCTTGGGTGTTGGATGAATCAGTCACACGCCTCTCGATATATGAAGCGGCATCCACCCCATTAATCTTCACAACATGCGGCGACTTCTCGTGGGGTGATATCGCGTCTTCGAGCACTTTGATCACGGGCAACGAGGTGCCATCCTCGCTAACTGACACCAACGTCCAAGGACGCACCCATTCAAAAGGCACAGTCAATAGATCTGGATGATAGGCGAGGTGACCGTTGTGTGGTTTCCCCGCGATGGTGCTGTACAGATCCTCCTGCCATTCCAACTCGCCGCTGTATTTGTCCGCTTGTAGGTTGGAACGAATTGTCTCCAGCTCGCCAAAGATGTCGACGGGCGGGTAAGGGTAGTCTGACGGGGGATTTTTCAGAAAGGCCTGGTCGGACTGCCACTCAAGGAAGGGTTTCAGCTCATCCAGCAGTCGGATGGCAGGCTCCTTGTGGACAGGGACTGACTTTAGGCACTCATAAGCCAACGAGGCGGCCATGGTCGGCACCACGCCCGGCGATGCCGAGGCTTGCGAAGTGAACGCATCTCTAGCCACCACACAAGGTTCAGTCGCCGTTGGTGTAGGCGGCGCTGTAGTAGTTCCGTTCGTGGTGCCATTAGTGGGATATCCATTAGTGGGATATGAACTCACGCATGGTCCCTTATTATTTCTGTGTGAGACCACGGATGCTGACGCCGGGACGATACCGGAGAAGACGGCAATCAGGGTCGCGGCGTTGAGAACGAGCGACTTCATCGCGAAAACGAACGGCTCTGAAATGAGTGACAGAGAGTTGGATGATCGGGTCCAGCTTCATCTTCATAACTCGGGGACCACTCCCATGTATATATGTATATACTTACATCGCTCCTTTGCACAGCGCTATCATAAAAATAGTCATCGCCTTAGCCTTAGCCGTTGGTGATGGGAATTCGTGTGGCTGCTGTGGAGCTAATGCATTCGAGCTTCCCGTATGCATGAATTGTATTAAGGGGAGGCCAGGAACCCTGTACTTTGCCCCCCCCGGTCCAACTAGATGACAGCGAACTACCGTGTTCAAGATTGGCCTCCCTGTCTCTTGGCTCCGTCTGACTCTTCTCAAGGGCCAGATTGGTCACAACTTTAACGTACCAACTGAACGCTCGAACGCGATCGAGGGGAGAAGAAATTTAATAATTCTCACTTAGTGTAAGACAAAGAGGGATGAGGGGAGGAAAAGTTCCTTGGTCGTTACCAATTGAATTATGATACTCTCGAGAGCGGCTCCTAAGCTATGCCAGGTAAAGCAAGTCGACATGGGTACCGGCCCTGTTAGATCTAGAGGTGGGGAGATGGGGTGACAGTTAGTGGATACACCCGAGAGCCCGATGAAGCATCCGAAGTGAGCTTAATTGTTTCATTTTGTCTTACGGTCATCCCTAGGACTCGAGCTGTGATGCTTGACAAACAACCACGGCATCATGACTAACGCACAGACCTGTAAACAGAAGTTTTTAATACCTGGGGAGACAAGGCGGTGGGTCAAAGACAAGCGGCGACTTCGAAAACAATAAGGCCAGTGTGCTCGGAGGAGGAACTCAGCGGCTGGGAACTACTCAATACGCACACACTAGGGGAGTTAAAAGATTGGTGGCAAACACCAGGTCCTTGAGATAGACGAAAGCAAATAAGAATCACCTGTCAAAGGGACCCGAGGGATGAGAAGGAGACGCACGTACAAAAACTAACAGGGGAGAATACACGGGCCATCCACGAACGAGACTCATGATGGAGGGAGCCATTCGCCTGAGGTATCACAACAGAACACTGAGCTGCCACGGCCGACCTGGTTTCTCTCGCCTAGTTCAAGACTCCCGTTACATCATCAACTTCATCGCGGATCGTTACGGCGTGTCGCAGTGGCCCGCTTCAAAGTTGGAAGCTATATAAGGGTGCTTAATCTTAGTGCAAGTCTCTAGGCGGGGGGACGAAACGCTCGAAGCCATTGGGTCGTGTCCTATCCATATTTGATTGACTGACAAGTCTCAGTAGAGTGCGGTTTTCCTTGTCGTTATGATTCATACTGAGGGGTATATACCCTGCCGCTCTTGTGCAGTCCTGAGTGACCTTACGGCTTGGACCCGAGCAAGCGGGAAATAGTGCCTAAGCGAGTAATTTAATCTCCGACCGCCGATCAAGAGAGCTGCGCATATCCGAGTCTATGGTGCGTGCTGATACACACAGGACGGACAGATACTTGCTGCTGGTGCCGTCGCGGTTTCGCAACTCTAAGATAAAAGAGATAGATCAAAGACAAACCCAGCAGTAGCCCGTAGGGCGAGAAGCAACGAGGTATCAAGTCCGGCAAGGTCTAGTCTCGTGTTGAACCATTCCCCCTTGGGCGGTGCTATAGGGGGTGCCACCCGGCCACGCAGGGACAGGTGGTGATATAGACAAGCCACCTGGGGCTCGCCCATGCGGAAGCATATCGAGGACAGCACTCTACTCCATCGACTGTGTTGGTTTTAGTTACCAAACCCGCCTGAGGTATGGCGAACTAGGCACGAGAGATGCGCGTTTATACGAGTCATGGTAGAATATAGACAGTAGACAGCCGGAAAGGTAGTGGGCACGCTCAAGGATAAGGATGTCGTGGTACCGGGACGAGAAGAGCTGTGGCACAGGAACCCGCGGAAGACATGGCAACCTTGGGGGATGGCAAGATAACACATACTTTGTTATGTATGTGTAGCTAGTCGGGCTAGCCGGTAACCGGTCCCTATCACTAAGTGGACGGAGCGTTTCGGCAATGAGGCCACAAACATGAGTAGGCCAGGCAGGGTGGGGATGAGATGAGTATGTTCTATAGTATAGTTCTATAGTATTCCGTGAATGCAGTGTATCTACGGAGGTGGTGAAAAGGCCAGCACGTTTCGTTTGCATTAGGACGTACCATAAGCCGTGCCGTGGGTGGTCTACAACTTGTACACCTCTAGATACGGCGCTCAGGTAGAGGTCAATGCAGAATAAAATAAAATAAAAAGTACAAAGGTGCCATGATTCGAGGTTTATGGATACGGTGAGTGATGCAATGTTGGGAGCTAAAACAAGCGTAGGTAGGGCGTACCACTGGCTACCTTAGGTAGGTGTGAGCGTGAGTCTGTCTCGGGTCGCTTTTGGCACGAGGCCGCTACTAGAAAAAGTAACAAGGCTTGAAAAGCTACCTACCCGAGAGGTCCCCATTTTAGGACAGGCTGAAACTAAAAAGGTAGTCCGTCCTGTCACTATGTTCATACTTTAGGCAGTTACTCTGTTGCATGTATGTCTTGTACTATTTGTGTACTATATGCCAACATTATAATAATAGCATTTTTAGACCTAACATTTTCAAAGTTATCACATCGTACAGTCTGAAGAGGATATAACTTAAATGCTTTGCCTATAACTAACTACCTAGGCAGTTATAGAATTATACCAGCCTTGAAATACAAGGTGGAACATGGGTAGGTAGTTATAGGCACTCTGCCAACAGAGTGTCCTAAAACTAGATCCTCCCCTAGGCAGCTTAGGGAAAACTAGTGCTAGCTATTCCCCCGCTAGTGGCCTATTGCCACCTTTAAGTGATAGGTGGGGCGAATTTAAGGCTTTTTTGAGCCTAAGGTGCCTGAATGTTGGAGTTGTAGAAGAGGAAGTTGGGTGGTGGAGCCCCGACCCTTAACCCAATCATCTAGGAGCTACCTGCACACCCGCTCCGTACGGACGCGGACGGGGATTCATGACTAAGATCTGTTCTCCACCTCGGTACGACACCTTGCTAGATTCAATAAACAATGACATGACTGGCTTGTTCATTAATAATACGGCAATACCTTGGTGCTAGTCGAACGAATGTCGGCTATCGAGGCGTTTCAACCCGCCGATACGGAATACCCGAGTGGAAGTGTAGCCTGCTCAGCGCAGAGTTAGTGACAAAAGGTAAGTCGCTTGCGATATAATCCTCCTCCCCCATCGCCCACCGACTCTCAACCTCCGCTTCACCTCGTCACATGTGTAGATCTACAGACTTTTCTCCCCCTCTTTACTCTGTGCAATCCACTCTGCGCAATCCACTCTGCGCAATCCACTCTACGCAATCCGCCCTGCGCAATCCACTCTTGACAGAGAAGCCCAGGGCGACCGGCTTATCCCGCTCCGCCCGGCTCCAGCGTCGTCATTGGACTGTGAACCGCCGCTTTCCTGGTGCTGACTGTGCTTCTCCGGTTCGCGCAGCCTCGTTCGCATAATTACAACCGATCCGAGACCCAGATTGCGCAACCGGGCGAACCTCCGTGCCCACACACCTGGGCTATTCCTCCCTACAACTCTCTCGACTCTCCACAGGCGCATCGGCAACATCGCCTTTGCCCGGAATCGCCAGCTCTGATCAGACAATCCATTCCAGCCCTGTCCCGTGCAATGCCCGGCCTCGACGGTAAAGACGATGCGAGAGGGGGAGAGGCCGGCGGGCCATGGCACCAGACCGACGACGACGACCTCCCACCCTTCTACTCGCCGCGGTCGCAACCAGCCCAGGGCCTCCCTGCCCTGTCAAACAGCCATGGCGCCCAGCGCGAAGAGCAGGACGACGACCTTTCCCTGTCGCCTGCGCCGTCACCTTCATCCCGAGACGCCGAACTGCCGGCGGCCACGTCAAATTCGCCTACCTCAAGCCAAGGCCCCCTCCCACCCCCGTCCCTCCTATCGCCGGCCTTCACACCACCGGCCACGCCGGGAACCACGACGCCGCGCAGTGAGCAGCCCCGCGGCGTGCTGGTGGATTCGTCCATCCCGTCGGGCGGCTGCGGCACCAAGAAACCCCGGCTCCTCGAGACCCTCCCTGAGGTCCAGTGCATCGTGCGCGCACGGATACCGACCACGGGCGGCACCGAGATGTTCCTGCATCTATACGCCAACAACGTCGACCAGAAGGAGCACCTGGCCATTGTGTTCGGACCACATATCAGGAGCACGTCGCTCGACGCCCCCAGAGAGGGGGAGACGGAGATGGACCGGATGATCAGGGGCGCGTACACCGGGCGTCTGTATCCGGGCAGGACACGAAGCGGCATGATGGCCGCCTCATCATCGCCTACAGATACCGGTACCGACCCCGACCCCGCACACGAGACACCCTCACCGGGCGATCCCCCGCTTGTGCGCATCCATTCCGAATGCTACACGGGCGAGACGGCGTGGTCCGCCCGGTGCGACTGCGGAGAACAGCTGGACGAGGCGGCTCGGCTGATGTCTCTCCCGAGCGCCCGGAACGGGGGCATCATCATCTATCTGCGCCAAGAAGGTCGGGGCATCGGGCTCGGGGAGAAGCTCAAGGCCTATAACCTTCAGGACCTGGGATCCGATACGGTAGAGGCGAACCTCTTGCTACGGCATCCGGCCGACGCTCGCAGCTACGGGCTCGCGACGGCCATGCTCCTCGACCTCGGCCAGCAACAAGTCAGGTTGCTGACCAATAACCCGGACAAGATCAGGGCGGTCGAGGGACCCAACCGAGAGGTCAGGGTGATGGAGAGGGTCGCCATGGTGCCGCTGAGCTGGAAAGGAAAAGGCGGCTTTCGTAGTCGTGAGGTGGAGGGATATCTAAAGACAAAGGTAGGTCTCATCCCGTCTCTCTATCATCTTCTATCTCTCGGCCTCCTGTCTCCCCTCTCCATTCCCCTCTCCATTCCCTTCTCCATTCTCCTCTCCATCCTCCTCTCCTTCTCTCCCCTCTCCTCCCCACATAAGTGACGCTAGGGCAACATGCTGACGGGACAACCAATTCGTGCCTAGATTGAAAAGATGGGCCATATGCTAGATATGGGAAGTCTCCCTACCTAAAGCGAGACCAGCATTTGCAAAAAACCAGCACCTTTCTCATTTTTATGTAGGCAGAGATTCCGGGGGTGGAGCGGCGTTCTGGGCATCGGGTACATAAATTTCGAACGAGTCTCAGCATAAGCATGAGCATGAGCATGGGCATCCAAAGAAGGCAAAACAAGCGGTCGCGATATCGGTGCTTTTACTGGGTGGTTTGCCTCAAGATACATCATTGACATAGACTCTACACCACTTTCCGATTCAGCATTATATATAGTTTTATATATATATATAGTTATATCGT
The DNA here is from genome assembly GCA_021209875.1 of Rosellinia necatrix. Lineage (NCBI taxonomy): Eukaryota > Fungi > Ascomycota > Sordariomycetes > Xylariales > Xylariaceae > Rosellinia > Rosellinia necatrix. Next base: position 4,289,888 of record JAGYVD010000007.1, on the reverse strand, counting down.
ATTTATACATCTGTGGTTAGATTCACCTTAAGTAGATGATACGCTAACTATGAATCTCCGAGTTATCTCTTCTCCACTGCCAGATTTTGTTAGGCCCAACCAAAGGCAGACGTGGAATCGTTGGGGACTTTTTTGGCTGCTTGGTAACCACCTCTGGGTGAGTTGAGAGGTCTGCCGTAGGTGCCCCTGTACTTGGATACCTATCTACCTACTAGGCAGGCGCCTATCACCTAACCTACCTTTTAAAACCCTAATTTTTAAATATTTATGCACTCACTGGCTTTGGCTCTCTCGACTTCTCACCCCGCCTTCTCCCCTCTGTCCCTCCAATTTAGGGCCCAACGGCAACAACTGGGGGCGATGTGCATATGCATAATTAACCGTCACCTTACCCAATAAAGCTTAGCTACATGCAATATGGTTACTTAAGTAATTAAGTAGTTAGGCTGCTTGAGAGCTTCCAATTTACACGCTCTTCTCTCGCCCTCCTTCTTCAATACCGCGACGGCACCAAACCGACGGCGTCAAACCCTCCCCAATGCCATGTCCGGAACTCGGTTAATCACTTAGTCATAACCGTGCTCGCCGGTTACTCTCCTTGCAAACCTCCACCTTCTTCTTTACCATTCTATTTTCCAGATCATTTAGAATTTACAGTTTAATTTCAGCCCGCCATCACATCACCTCCACGCCTAATACCCCCATCCCTCATCCTCTAGTTAGTACCTCTACGGACCGACCACCCACTACTCTCAAACATCCATCTTCACACGACTCACTTTTCCCCTCCCGATTAGCTTTGTGCCGCTGCTGCCTTTCTACCCGAACCCATCCGACGAGCGCCCGCCGACGGCGCCAGTGCCGCCCTCAACATGGCCGAGCAGGACATGCGCCTGCGGCTCGTCGTGCGCCGCAACGAGCTCCCAGAGCTCCGACTCATGTGGCATGTGAACCTTGATAGCAATCCCACTATTTCGAAGCTCCTTGAGCAACTGAACAGCCACGTCCCTCTCGAGAGCGATGAATGGGGGCTTGAGGACTACACGGTAGAGCTGCATGACAATGATGGCGCCGACTTCGAATGCCTGCACTACCAATTAGTTCGAAACGTGCTGAGGCCGGATGACCGAGTCTTGTGAGAAGAGTCCAACCCTACATCGTTCGTCCCCGGAACTGACTATCGTAGCATCCGGGCTCTCGAGCGAGACGATCACCGCCGCCGACGCATCGGTGGCCGCGACCAGATTTCTTCCGACGGGAGACACTTGATCGATGGTGCCCCCTTCGGTCGACCTCTTCTGAGGGCACCTTCTGGTCGTCCTCCTGTTTATATCCCCCCGCGGAAACGAGCTAGACTCACCTCTCCGAAAGAAGATGGTGCGGAATCCGACCAGTGGCTAGGGTCAGATTCAGATTCATCTGTTCTCATGCTCACCAACGGCGAGACGCAAGGGGCTGGGCGTACGCCACTTCATATCCGACCGCCGGGTTGCTTAGACAATACAGACTCCGACGTTGATGATCCCGATTTCGCTATCGAGGATGAGCCAAGCAGCCCGAGTAATGCGTCGCTCGGAGAAGGAGACGATGAAGAGGAAGCTGGTGACGGTATTGCCGAAGACAACAGAGACGCCAGCGAAAGGGTAATCAGAGAAGAACTCGACGAAGAGGCACGCGACTTGGTCCGCGAAAATGCGATACTGGGAGGCCAAGATCCCCCCGGTGCAGGGACAATAAGCCTCGACACTCTGGATAAACTGACCGCTCTACGCACCGCATTCCCGACAGCACCGATAGGCATGTGTGAAAAGGTGCTAGCAGCCGCGGACGGAAATCTTAAAATAACGTATAGAGTTCTCTGTGATGGGTTCAGCGCCCAGACGACAGAGGAGGCCCTCCTCGCATGGAAACCGGGGAGTGGCAAACGAGGTGTAGATGCACAAGCACAGCACTCAGCGGTAACCCATTCGGCTTCCCCTTTCCGAAATGCTGGGAATCACGGTAAAAGGAAGCGAAGCCCGCCAGGGCAATCAGATGTCGAAGGCTCCGATAACGATGAGGCCGATGAGCATAACCCGATTCTTTGGCGGAAATACGGTCGGTGAACTTCTTTCTTCTCCCCTTTGTATGTTGCCTTTATTGAGCAACTACTAACCTGGCGTTTCCAGACCACGCCGGCTTCCCCCCAGGCACCATCACATCTGGGAAGGGACTAACTCATATGGCGGAGATCTCCGCCTCCTTTGACGGCGGCAAAATCAACGGCGCCAGCGAGGCTACATCTGCAACCCTTAAAGCCCTTACAGAAGATCCGGTAGAGGAAGATGATACTTCAAGCAGTGGAAGCAGTTCCAGTTCGAGTACAAGCGATGAGGAGTCTGACGGGACAAGTGAGGGAGGCTTGTCGGATGAAGATTCCTCAGATGAAGATTCATCGAATCAGTCCGGCGCTGCAGGCTCTGGTAGTTCGGATTCGGATTCGAGTTCAGATTCGGGTTCAGATTCAGATTCAGGCCCTGCGAGTGGCAGTGACTCAAATGAAAGGCCCGAAACATCAACGGGTAACCGTGGCCATTCCCCATCAAGCCCCGCCAGTAGCAACGAGACGAGCGATAGTGAGAGTGACAATGAGAGTGACAGTGGCCCCGAAGAGTATCCCTCTAAGAGTGCCGATTCTATTGGTCCAACAACTGCAAACAAGGAACCCAACGAGTCTAGTGAGTCTTCGGATGATACATCCGATAGTGATGATTCAAGCTCGGACTCGGAAGAAGAAAGCGAGGCAACTTCCGCCGAAACTGTCACAGTGGTGCGGCCCATGCCGCAGCCCCGCTCTTCTCTTAAGGCGACGCAGGTAGGCATGGCGCCTATTCCAGTCGCTCCGGGGACTGGAAAGGAAAGCACTAGGCGTCGTAACGCTCGCCGCAGGGCGGCTAAACAGGCTAAGAAGGGAATACAAGAACCCGATACCCAGCATAATGAGACTGCTACGACAGATAACATTCCCGCTGAAGACAGGCATAGTATTAGTGACGAAACCGCCCTTTTCGAAGCTCGGCGGAAGGCGCTACTGGATGCTATCGCAGCTGGCGGAGTCGAAGTTGGGCTCTCAGGGGAGATTACGCTTGATGATAGCCACACAGAGATAAGCAGTATTAAACGAAAGCGGAAAGATGCAGGGGCCGATATCCCAAGGCAAGAAAGAGACGAAGACGTCGAAACAACTAATGAATTGTTACCCGATCCTGAAGAGGAGTCCTCAGGCCAAAAACGACGCCGCATCGACCTGGGGGCAGGCCGCCGCCTAGTCTTCGGAGCGCTCGGTCTGCGTACTCCAAGGAATAGGGAAGACGAAGACAAATTACGTGATAAATTGCGGGCTGATATTAAACAGCCCGCAGACCGACAACTCCTCGTCCAAACTCACTCGCCACGGGGCAAGGCCACACCTATGGACAACCCGCAGGATTTGGAGAGCTGGAAGCTCAAAATCAATTATCGAGCTGTGGAGTGTTGTGATGATAGTATACAGCTCTCGCCCGCGCCGTTTCCGTTTCAGCAGAGATGGGATCCGCGGCAGCAAATCCAGGCAGCCTGGAAGAAGAATAAACGCGGTGGTCAAAGCAAGCGAGCACAACGGAACCAATCCCACTTCTATGAAGACGATAGTAGCCTGGGTAAGAATAGGAAACGCCGACGCCCATACGAAGGGACAAGTGGTGGGTACTATGGTCATCACAATGAAGCCAATATAGCTGCGAACGAGATAGATGTCGTTACGCTTCACTACGACGATTTGGAAAGCCAAGATGGTGGTCAGAATAATGACCTGGCAAATAGCACTAGTCAGGTTACGGACCTCGACGATTTGCCCTCCCTACCCGCAGGTATGCTTGTCTACTAATTTCCTATTTCCCCGCATAGGAGCATCTAGTATATCGATATATAAGTAGAAGGGTATCAAAGTGCACCTCGACTATTAGTTGCCGCCACAGGTCCCAACATTACATCCTTCCTCTCCTAAGGCCATTCATGTTGACTCAAGCGTTGTGTAGACCTCTCGGCACTTTCCACTCTCCGACCCGGGGAAGCTCAAGTGGGCATGGTGATTACCTGGCAGAAATGGTCATGCTCCTCCGCCACAAGTTGGCAACCTCAGCTTTCCAGGGTTACCGCCATTATAGCTGCTGTTGATGATGGTGCCGCGGCGCTTGATGTTTGTCTGGCAAGGAGGGATCGTCATCTTGATAGAAATGAAAAGCGCTACGACGACAAAACAGGTGAACGAATATACGATAAGTTTGAAGCACCGGACTTGGGCGAAGACGATGACCATGGGGACGACACTAGTGCGGATGAAGGGTACCGGAAAATACCTTGGGTAGGTGCCCCTATCCAACATTTATCCTATAAGTCCTACGAAGGGGATAGGGGTTCAAAAGCCAGCCAGACTTGTCTCATGATATGGCGCAGGCCTGGGAGTTGTTTTGACAGTATCCATGCGCTTTTTTACTAATATAAGCGCTTTAGGCTGAAATGCAAGACCCGAGGATCCTACAACAGCCTCTAGACCCGACCGTCGTTACCTTTGACCCTACTTCTCACTGTATCACCTCGATAGAGTCAGATGAAATAGATCCCAGCGTCGAGAATCACCCTGGACTCATCGCACCGGTCGTCCCCAGCGAGCAAGAACCAGCCTCGATAGACAACCAGTCAACAGCAGCTAGTCCCGAGTCGGTCCAGCCTACCAGCGAGGGGAACATTAGCAGCATTCCTAACCCGAACACCCCACCAGAACAGAGACGCCAAGGTTGTACTGTTGAGGTTCAGGTCGCAAGTAATTCAATATCCCACCAAGCCGGGCAAAGCCAACAAGAAACTAACTCGGCCATGTCCGACGTTTCTCAGATTAGCAGCCCTTCGCGCCAACTTTATGAAACTACTAGTCAAGCGGTCAGCAATAATTCACCCACCCATCATTGGTCCCGCTTGTTCAGCATAGGACGAACCGAATCGCCGCGGCCGAATACTTCGAGTTCCATGCCTCTACCGGCCGCCATATCTTCCCAGCTGCGTACCGACGGGGGTTTCGAAAGCGACGTCATTTCCGGTACCCCGGGGGCAGTGCTACGCCGGGCAGGCTTTCTCCCTTCGACCAGCAGTGCCCCATGCGGGCGGCAACCCGACTATACCATGGACGCCGATGATGGAACGCCAGACCCATTTGACGCCATTGACGATATTGACGAACAAATTCGAGACACTGAACAGACCAACCACTCACCGCTGCGTAGCCCGTCAACCCCCGGTCCCGTCCACCGAACCGTGACCCCTGATCAGAGTGATAATGGGAGCAAAAATGATATTCTAGGCCAGCCTCCAAAACCGATACTGTCACCTACCTCATCGCTCTCCTCGCTCAGTCCACTTTGGTGCACGGCCGTTACTTCTCATAGCACACAGAGCCAAGCGAGAACACAGACGTCGCCTACTCCCTCACAACTGAAAATGTCTAAATTTGCCCCAGATGCGAAATATGACGAAGCTATGCGCAAGCTTGACGAGCAGTTAGATAAGACAAGCGATAATGAATCATGGCTACCCGCAACCAGTAGCCTCGACGTAAAGCGGGAGAGCTCATCGCAGTTTCTACCGCGGGCCCGAGACGATATATCCCCGCCGCCCAGGGGGAGGCGGTCGAAGAGGTTTAGCCTCCCGCCCGGCACGCAGGTGTTGGAGCTCTCGTCCGACTCGGAACCCATTTATACTGAGAACTATGCCGACGACGCTGTCGATGCCACCTACTCCCCCAAGCCGGCCGGACTACCAAGAGGTGATGGATGGGTAAAGAAACGAGGGCCTCGCAAAGCGAGGCGCCCGGCTATCTAGGGAGAATCGACAGGGCCAAAGGCGGTTAGGAATGAATCGGGCTGCACCTCGTTTGCTCAGCTCACCTTTTTTCCTCTGTAGCAACCCCATGCCTGCCGGCACGGTAGCAAGATGGATAAGTTAGTGCTGAAATAGTGGTTACTCTTAAGGTCCTTTAAGGATAGGAGCCGAACGTAATGTATTAAATCTATGCCCATCAATTAACGTGCGCCTATCATATCTCCCGCTATAACTCACATACTCTCTCTCTCTCTCTCTCTCTCTCTCTCTCTCTCTCTCTCTCTCTCTCTCTCTCTCTCTCTCTCTCTCTCTCTCGCCTCTTTATCCCCATCCCTATGTGAATGTATATGTGCGTCCCAATAAGGATTGGTTTCTCTATATGGTGGGTATGTTAATGTCCAGCTATTGTTATTGTCCGACTGGGTAAACCAATCACATTTCCTAATCCGATTTTCCTTGAACTGGATGCTGTGTGTCATTTCATAAGGTATAACAGATTCATATTATTATTGGTATGAATATTCCCACTTTTGTTTCTTGTCCCCTTTTATTTCATGAATGCAAATACTAGCGGCGGTGTTACCGCATATCATGTTACCGCATCGTCACATCAGACTATAGTGAAAAGAAGTAGCTCCGACAGCAAATAGTAGTTTTTAGTATTCGGGTATTTGATGGATGAACGAACGGATAGAGAGGACGGATGGAAATACCATATAGACGGACGGGTTCTCTCTAAACAAGCAGGGTATATAGCAGTACATATGTACATACAGCGTTTTAGTTTTATTTTTGCATCCATTAATCTGACTTCTCGCAGGTGGTGTGAGCCGGGACCGGAACCGGAACCGGGCTCGACACGGAAACATCGGCCGGGTGTGACGCAAGGATTCTATTGAACGGCACAGATGACAAAAGGGAGGGCCCCACCTCTCTCCTCCTTCTTCTTCTTCTTTGCCAGTGTCCCACGTGCGTGATTTTTTGCCCGGCTCATCCCACCCCCTTCGTCGGTTTTTTTTTTTTTTCCCCTTTTCTTTTTATGCGTAATTCATTGGTCACCGGTCAATTGCTCCTCGCGCCGTCCTTGGAAGCCCGGAGCTCATCCATCTTAGCGACGCGCTTCTTGAATTCGACGTACTGGCACTTCTCGTAGCTATGTCGCTCGTCCTGCGTTCGCGGAAGTCAGTGCGGGCAGGGGGACTTCCTCAGCCCGGATCAGGATCGGGGGGCCCGGGACCACAACCGAGCGGAGCTGAGCTGGGGTTGACGAACCTCGCACTTCCACGGCATGTAGTAGGTGTCGACGCGGCATCGGTTGAGGGGGATCAGGAGGTTCGCACAGCTGTCGCGGTAGGCGATGGGGAGCTTGGCATCGCGCATCTCTTCGCGAGTGGCCTCTGAACGGGTTGCAACGGAACATGGTCAGCTTCATGGTCTGCCTTGTGCCATACGACGACGGGGGGGAAGACCACGGGGGGAAAGACCACGGGGAAATGACATGGAGACGACGACGGGGTTTCGTTCCCCGTGGTGGGGGTTCCGGTCGTCCAAGGTGGTTTTCATGGGTGTGCTGTACGTACTGACGAGGCCCTCGGAAGAGGTGCTAGTGTGGCCCATGGCTGCGGCTGCCTCTGCTGCGGCTGCTTCTGCTGTTGCGTTGGGGGTTTCGGGGCAGGGTGTTGACGAGGATGCTCGAGACGGCGAGATGTAAGTAGGTATGAATAATGAATAAGAAGAGGGCGTGGTTGCTCCAGAGTTGCCGATGCTGTGAATCAATTGGCCATTGGATACTGACCTGGGTCATGGGTATTGATTGGCTAGAACTTCGTTATGGGGACTAAGTTACCTAGATAGGTACCTAGGTAACGTACCTAGGTATGTACTATCTAGCTCTAGCTAAGCCACATGCAATCATGTAACTATGGCTAAGCCAGAGCGGGTACCCAAGTATATACAGTCTGTCTGTCCAGGTACCTACCTAGGTAGTTAGTTAGGTATCAACTAAGATACCGATACCTATAGGTAGGTCATGTCATCACCAAAACTGGTGTCTTTGCCTTCTAGGCTCATGTTAAGCCAAAAATTAAATTAATTTGCACACCGGTTTATCATCTCCCAATGATAAACCCAACCTCTGTAAATGTACTTGGTGCGGCATACTTTTAAATAGGGTGACCTACAATCACAATCGTCTCTTTATGAGAGCACCCGTCTGACCCCTTGAGTCTCTCTCGCCCGTGGTGCATACCATACCCTGTACGTCCCTCTGTCCCGTACTAAGTCCCCCCCCCCCCAAGGTAGCAAACTTACATACATATGCTACGGAACCCCGTACCAAATTACCACCCGCTGCCGTTTGTAACCGTCAACATCCAGAGTCAAAAGTGTAAAGGGGGGGGGAGAGAGAGAAGGGGTGAAGTGAAGATAGATTAGCCCGCTGACGGTTGATCATGGCATACAGACTTTTGTTCTGACCGAGACAGTGTAAATAATAATGACAAGAATAAACAAACGGCAGACAAACAACCAACAACGCACAGAAAGAAGGGGGGACTATTCTTTTTTTTTTCTTTCCCTATCTTGTCCCAAAATGAATTAATACGCCGTGTTGACTAACGAACAGACAGACAGACTGCTCATGCCCGTCCGTATCGTGTCGTGTGCATCGATGTATAAGCTAAGTAATGGACGTTTCGGGGGGGCCCGTCTGGATGGCCTGCGAACCGACCAGGGAAACCATTACTGTCCTATCCGGGTCTTGTGATTAATTTTTGTGTGTCATGGGAGGAACAAGAACGGTGGCAGGGAACCAAGAGGGGGTCGCAAGAGGAGGAAAACACTCGGGACCAACCCAGACGAGACAAGATCACTCGTGAAGGAAGTCTGTTTGGTCTGGCGCCAAGGACTGTCCGCCTCGTGTATGCGGACAGACACGTGTGCGGGAGCGCCCGATGTTCACTCCCCCCATTTACCAAGGCAGGCAGCAACTCGGGCGAGGCCGAAGGGCCGGCGTATTGGTTAGACCAGGCTCTTCCTTCGATTTCCTTGGTTTTCGAATAAGAGTTGTCTCGGGAAAGGGGGTTACGAGAGGGGCGCCCCCAAGCTTTCATCATCGGATGGCGATATCGACCCCTGCCTCGCCCTTCCCCTTCCAACCAATGTATTCCCTCTAAAAAATGATAAAAGATAAAAATAAAAATAAAAAGGAAGATTGGCACAGTGAGTTCATATGCGGTACACGGTGCGACGGTAGTTTTGCGAAAGAAAAACAGGTAGACCCGATACGTCGCGAGACAGATGGGTTGGTTGCTTCGAAAAAGCCCTGTCCATCATGTCCATGTCGGTCCACAGCGGCAGACCAACGAGCCGACGCGCTACCTACGGGACAGGCGGCAGAAGTCGTGCTGGGTAACAAAGTGGAATGCGCCAGGCCGCGGTCGAGGACCCGAGAGAACGGAACGGTATGGGGACAATATATTAAAAATGTGGCCCGGGAGGGGGGAGGCGGCGAGAGAGGGAGAAGAGGGGTTAAATTAGAGCGGGACCGGAAGAGTAAGAACGATAGGGAGGGAGGGGGGAAGAGAGCCAGAGAGAGAGAGAGAGAGAGAGAGAGAGAGAGGGAGGGAGGGAGAGAGAGAGAGAAAAGTACAGAGAGTAGGGTAGGGGTATAGTGCATAGGCAAGTAACTGCATGTCATCGACCAAAAGAGTGTAGGGGTAGGGGGGTACGCGGCGACCATGAAGGACCGATACTGGGTTGCTAGCGTTGGGGCTGTCGGTGGTTATTACATCCAGCCATTGAGGAAAGGGGGCAAGGGGGAAGGGGGAAGGGGGGAGGGGGCATTCTACCCGGACTTGGGGGGTGTACAAACGAACGCGGGCGTAACGCAACGTGCGGCATCCGCCATACAGACCCCTTCCCCCCTTTCCTTCCTCTCTCTCTCTCTCTCTCTCCGCGGGAACAGGTCACACGACAGGCTGCCACTTCGTCCATGAATACGTGGTCGACAGGGAGACGGGGGGACGGGGTGGTCCAGGCGAGGGAAACCCAACAGACGGGGGATTTTTATGCCTCTACACCCCCCCTCCTCCCCTACCCCCCCTTTTTATTCTTCTCTCCGCGAAGGGGGGGCAAGAGAGATAGAGAGTAGCGAGGAGAGAGAGGGAGCCGGGGGGGGACTATCCGCGCAGGCTACCCGCAGATCGACGGTGGCTGTCCGCTGCTCGATGTGAGGATCCGCTGCCACCACCACCGCCGCTGCTGCCACGGCCGACGGCACCGCCAGAAGCAGCGGCGGCAGCGGTTGCGACGCCACCTGCCGTCGCGCCCCCTGCCGCCGCCTCCCCGTCGATGACAGCCCGTCCCTGCGAGGTCGAGGGCGCTCCCGGGATCACGTAGGTATGGGGCGCCGGGTGGTGGGCGGAGTGTGATTCCGGGACATAGACCTGGCCGTTAGCCAGGAGGGAGCCCGAATTCATGCCGCCGCCGCCGCTCGAATGAGAGTCCCGTCTCGAGCCGCCACCGCCGCCGCCGCCACCGCCGCCGCCCAGCTTGCCGTCTCCATAAACATAGCTGAGCCCCGCGCCGCCGTCCTCGCCCGGCCGGATCGATGGGTCGGCCGACGCGTATAGTTGGTCCGCCGCCGTCGAGGCGCCCGTGGGGTAGGTGGCGTCGGCGTGGGCGGTCGCGCGGTGGGCTATGGCCGAGGCGAGCGCGCTGGTCGTCGGGTAGGGCGTCTCGAACGCTGGCTGCAGGGTGCTGTATGCTACGTCGGACATGGCGTTGGCCGACGTGGTTTTCGCGTTGGCGTATGCTGCCTGCAGCCCGTCGCCCCGGTACGTGGATGTGCCCGTCAGCGTCCTGTTGACGCTGGAATGCAGTCTATCTGACGGGCTGGGGAGAGATGCTGCTATGCTCGACAGGGAGAAGCCCTGGCCTTCGCTGTTCACGGCTGGCCGGTGCACGAGGTTGCCGTATGGGTATGATGTTGTCTCCGGATCAACGTAGACTGACTTCCGGCCACTGGGATATGGGCCATATCCAGACACCATCGGAGTGGGCTCCTGGTTTATTATTTGGTATGATGAGTAGTTCAAGCCGTAATCGACACTGCCATCATCCTGATACGCACTGGCCCATCCTGACATGGTTGGATAGTAGCCTTTGCTACCATAGGGGTATGGGCTTTGGCGATACGAGCTCAAGCCATCTCCGGCCACGATGTCATGGGCATATTGCGGCAGGGGACTCAACGGTGAAACGGGGCCGCGAGCCTGGTGCGCGTAATTTCGCGCCGCGTCGAGGTTGTAGGTGTAGTCGCTCGTGTCCTTTAGGGGGGTTTCCGTCGACGAGACCTAGACGAACATTTCGAGTCAGGAACTGGGGTTGGCATATCCCGCGATGAATGAAGGGGAGTTCGGTTGGACGTAAGGTGTAGTAGGCATTTAGGCATCTCGTACCCGTAGGAATAGACACGGCTCGTAGGCCGCGTTCTTACAGTTGGAGCAAGGGCCTCCGTTGCCCGGGTCTCCACTGCACCGGATCTTTCGCTTGCGGCATCGTCCACACTTCACGTCGTTGCCGAGTCAGTCTAGTCCATGGGGGAACCAATAACACGGGTCGGAGAAAAGGGGCGGGTGGGTGTCAACGTGGGAAGGGCGTTTCTCTCTTACCGCGACAGCGATCCGCTTCCGGGGTTGGTCTGAGTCCTCTCGATCTGCCATGATGATGGCGCGGTTGTCATGGGTAGATATATGCAGGCGTCGGTCAGGGTAGGTGAAGGGATAGGGAGATGGGGAGCAATGGCGGCTATATCTTCTGCTTCCCGCTTCGCTAGGAGCACAACAAGTCGGAGATACCATCTTTCTTCCCAGGGAAAACGCCTCTGTATGCCGCCGGCCAACGGTCTAAATACTAAGGCGCGAGAGATGAGATCGTTTCTCAAAAGCGCTGCCGCCCCGTTGTTTTGGGGGTTACGTCGACTGATTTGACCTGCAACAATAACAAGCCACAGCTCAATAAAGAAAATAATGGGACGAAAAAACAATTGAAATAAGATGAGGGCACGATCGTAGCTCTGCAGCAGACACCACACCCCGGGACGCGTTACAACAATTGACTGTTGATTTCCTCCTCGACCTGGATGGCTTCAACTGAATAGCCCCGAGCTTCAATCGGTTTTTGTCGTTGTTTAACTCGAGTTGTTTCAAGGAGCGGGTCGAATGCTAGTTTCCAGGAGTCCAAGAAGGATGTCCGCCTGAGAGGCCAATCTGTGAGAAAACGACGGGACGCTGCAAGTCTCTTTGATGTTATACCCCGTACGACGGTTCGAGACACACTTTGAATGTATACAAGCCTGGTTTGTATATGGGACCCCAGGTATCGCAAAAGTATTAGCAGTAGTGCGCGTTCTGTTTGCTATTCTCTGGCTATTTCCTTCTTTTTCTGTTCCCCGTCCCCCGCCGGGGGGAGGGGAGGGGATCAGTAGTGGCAAGTATCACATCCAAAGCACTGATCATGTAGTCCTATCCACCCCAACGGATGCGTGCATATTCTTTGCATGGGCAGATTTACACCCATGTGCCCTTAGCTAGTTACCTACCTACTTCTACCTATGGCTGTTCTATAGCATAAGGCTATCCCCCATCTTTTGCTATTACGGCCCAACGGGCTTAGGTTAGCCCCTGGCTGGTTCCGGGGCCGTAGAACTGCGCAGGAGATCTCTGATAGTCCCAACACAGTGTCTAATATGTGCGGATACATCTCCCGCCCCCATGTCTCAAAGTGAGACTATCGTGCCTTTTCACTCGTTGAATCAAACCTGTTTGGCACGTGTTCTGGCGCCCGGTCGAGGAGCACTGTTCTTTGGGCCTGGAGGTAGATACGAGATGCCACCCTATGGCCAACAGTCTCCGCATCCTGGCTATGGATACACATAAAAATTGGTGTGCCATGATGGCTAGCTGTCTTTGGGAAACGTCAAAGGGCTGGCCGGGGCCTCGAGTAAGACGGGCGCCACTCGCTGATGCCTACCACGGCCGTCATAGGAAGCACCACGAACGGTGACAACGCGGTGTAATGCGTAGTGTCATCAACGCTTTCTCCGGCATATCCTCCGTCAAACAACATGTCGTATGCGGCCAGTCAAGGCGACAGGTCGCCAGTAGCTAGTTGTCTGGCCGCTGCACCATATGCAACCCTGAGCAAACTTGACAAGATTATTTTTGACCGAGAGCGTTATTAGTCTTACTCAAGAGACAAACGCAGGGTGAGACAGTTGTATCGCGTGCAGGAACTACTAGGTAGTGCTACGGTAAAAGATATCCAATGATCCAGACGGTATTCTAGTCCAAGTGCCGGCCGGGGCGCCAGTACGAGAATATCGTTAGCCATGCGTGGGTGAGGTATGTGGGTTTGGTGGCGTTTTCTATAGCTATCCGATCGCCCCGTCACAGAATGGGGGCCAGATGACCGCTTTGGCCACCATGGACAAGAATGAAATGAGAGAAACCTGTAAAGCATGTAAACCCCTTATTGTCGTTGTGAAATTGAAATGAGGAATTGGTAACCTGTCTCGACTGAAACCTGTGTACCAAGTAGCATCATGACATACATATGTTGTTTGCCCGTACCTACTTCCGGTACGAGGCACAAAGCACACTCTCACCATTCCCCCCAAAATTTCCCGGTATGGGTGGCGGGGGAGCAGGGTGATCATAGACTATGTTCCAATATAACTGTGTTACACGACGCGTTGGAATAATTATCGTCAGTTAAAGTGTTTTTGGGCGATCCCATGAACCCCGAGAGAGGTGCCGGACCACAGAGTCTTGAGAATTGATGTCTGGGGCATGAAGGGTAGATTACCAGGCCTACCAGCTGAGGACTGAGACACGAGCCCGGGTGAAGAAGCTGTAATGTAAGCTGCACAAGAGACGATCTCGAGGGAAAGAGTTCGATTGTTGCTAGCCGTATCAACAGTATGTGACTGGTGCGATCGTCACTTGCTCAACGGCAAACACGGGCTACGGGTAGTCTTGCTTCTTTCGCGTTGTTTGGTCCCCCCGAAATAGCCCCTTTTGATTCGTCCTTTGCGAGGCCGAGATCATGAAAGAAGCTAGCGTAATGCATCGCTCAGATAGAAATCTCACTGATGGACGGGCCTCGACTTGTACGCCGGCACGAAGGGGAGATACAAGCAGAACGTACCAGATCATTCTGGCAGCGATGTCCTGCCGAAGTGGAGCGTTGGCTATAAGACAGCTATGGGTGCTTCCCATCTCTCATACCGTTCGTATCATGCAGGAGCAGTGCAAGTAGCGAAGCCAGATCTGCCCGGCGTGCCCTAATAATATACGACTTGGCCGGGCTAGGGAAGAAGAGCCGGACAGTGCAACCCTTAACCCGGTATAGCCGATTTCGTAGAGTTCTACATTACAGAGATTGACACACATGAACGACCAGGTGAACCAGAATATCGACTCCGCCCTGCGAGCTGATGCAAAACATCTCAAGCTCAGCACAGCGATCCGCACAAGCCGACCAATGGCCGGCGTATTCCGCTTCCATGCACCCACGGCACCGATAAGCGAGCTGCAATTCCGAACCTGATTTCTTAGATGCTCCTCTGATTTGGCCAGTTCGGCTACCATCCGACGCCGGGCAGGTCGTCGACCGTCAATGTCGATGCTCCCCCCGATGATTTCCCATGTGGTCTCAAGTTGTAAAGTCTCCCACACGAATTATCCGCACCTTTGATACCCCCGGGGAAAACGTGTGAGCATGGAAAGACCCCAGGTATTGTCAGGATAGCGATTATGTTTGGAGGGCAGGGTGGCTGGCCGCATCAGACAGAGAGTACAGAAAGCAAACGGGAATTTTCCCCCCCAAAGAGACACATCGGGTTCTTACAGACCCCGCTGTCACCCCTTCCAAAGGAAGCTGCAGGCAGCCGCCCTCGCACAACCAGTGGCCTAGATCACCTTTCCCTATTGATGTGCTGAGGGACCTAGCCGCTGTGCATAGCACTCACGCTCGCTGTTTCGCACCATAGAGTTACGACCAGTGGCGTACGCACCGGAGAGATGACGCGCAGAATACCGGTTGTGATATTGGCTTGGTTTAGAAACATAAACGTCATGCGAGAGCTCTTTCGTCGGCGTGCCCCGGCGTAGTCTGGATCGGTTGGCCGAGATGGACACTCCTCGGAACGTACCACACATGTATGATAGTGGCGGACGTCACTCATAGCCATCACACACAAACGAAATGCCGAAAGATAGATGAAGAGGTTCATGTTCTACAGGGAGATGCTTAGGAGGGGCGGGGGACTCATTGGAGAGAAGCAATTCCGTCCCTGGTAAGCACGACACCAGCCAAGTAAAAGGCTAACATATCCAGGCTCGCATTTGACGATATATGTTGGTATAGGAGGCCGGTAGATCATATTGGTACAGGATCGCCACGGGATGTGATTGAGGGGTGTGTAAGTGCTAGCATGGGGGGGGGGAGTCCTACGCCACAACGCCATCTTTGTAGGAGACAACAAACAAAACACAACCTGACGCTTGATCCCCCAGTGAAAGGATACCAACGCCTCGAGAACTGTGTAATGGTACGAAATAGGGTCCTTGCAGGAGCCAGCGTTGCTTTGAAAGGGGTTAAAGGGAATTGGAGATACATCGGGTGCACTGGAAGTTTGCTGTTTGGAGGAAGGGCTGATGATCGATGGCGGCTGAATGCGATATCACCTTGCCAGGGGGGCGGATCCGTCACCCAATGATTGGAGCGATGCAGCTGTTCGACCGGGGTCCGGCGAACCAACTTCATGATGGGTTTGAATGCGAGAGAAGCGAGACATAAGCTTTTCCATTCATCTACTTGAGAATTCGCGCCTATATAGATGATCTTGACTGGGATGGTCGGGGATTCTATAAATAAACTAGAAATACGCTGTCGTGGTTTGCACCGAATTCGGTCATGTGTTAAATCTCGCTTCATATAGCGACGAGACTGTTCTTCCGATCGATATGAGTGCAGTTACCTAGGGAACAGAATTCCTCCCGAATACTGAACAGCACATTACTTTTTGATGGCACTGAGGGGAAATCGGCGACCTATGCCGCTACGGCTAACTCGCATGCTTGATTAATTGCTATGTTGGCTGTTCGGGAATCCCTGCAATGGCATACGGTAACCGGTAATTATACGGTTTTACGTCGCGGAGGGAAAACGCCAAGGCCGGAAACACCCAAGCAATGGCCATCAAGTATCAAGTTGAGTATGCAATAAGACATCTCTCGGTGCGGGCGAGACCTGGACAACGTTGGTATCATGGGCGCAGTCTTGAACCTATGAATCCATTGGAGGTAGTATACGGGAACGGAAAAGAGTGCACTAAGCCCCCGGGCTCTGTATCGGGCCTAGCATTATGTAATGCCGGGGGTGGTAAGTGGACATGGTATTTGGGCAACTCATCAGATGATTCTGAGTCGATGGTGCCTCACTTCTGAAAAGGGATGCGTTGTGTGGGCTATCAGCCGCCGGAGGAACCATCAAGGTAAATAAAATAGCTGTCAAGAGGCCTATAGACCTAACTTGGCGTAGAGGAGCCTCATACAGCACGACGAATATGTTAATCCTTAGCGGCCGGAATCTCTCTCGGTAGAGACGTAAGTCGCAAGGTTTGCCTGCCCTAGCCTCTGACACCCCGTGAATCAATTCTCACGCCGACGAGGGAGAAGCCCGTCAGAGCTGATCTGGGATATCCACATAATTGTAACTCCAGTATTGGGTGCAAGGACGACAAGGCCTCGCAAACTGTCATAACAAAGTTGTGACATGGATACAGTCGATGCAAAGCCGAGAGGACGACCTATTTATTGCTGTATGTGTTTTTATCGAGGCAAGACGGCAAGCCCAAGTGGCACTTGGAGACAAATAGGATCGAATGAATTTCTGGCCCCGGCCCAGCTAGCTCGCTCGATCGCGATAGCCACCCCGATCCCAATTCCGATCCCGATCATGACGTCGAGAATAGTCCTGGCGGTACGCATCATTCCGCTCGGGATCGCGATCCCGCCGATTGGTGTGACTGTTTCCGCTCCAATGTTTGTGTTTCCTGGGACTCCGACTGCGTTCCCGGTCTCTCGGGTTCTGGCGACGCTCCCTCTCCCGGCTGTCCCTGGTCTCTACCTCACGCTCTCCTCGGCGGCTCGAATCGCCAGATGGCCCTGCGCGGCGGTCCTCGTCGTCACGTCGTCGCCGATGGCTCCCGCGCATTTCTTCTTCGCCGTAGACCATGCTGTAGTGATCCTCGTCACCACGGCTATCCTCGTTCCTGTACTTGCGCCACTTCTCGAGCTCTTGGACACCACCCCAGCCTCCACGGCCACCAACCCTACCTTTTCGTTTGGCATTTTCGCCGCCTCGCCAAACATCAGCTAACTTGCTCACACTCTGACTGAAGTCCACGTGTATCCTGCGGTCGTCGATGAGGACACCCTGCATCTTGAAGTAAGCGGCTTCGCAGGCGCTCTTGTCTTCGAACTCGATGAAGGCGTACTGAAGGCTATCACCCGTCTTTTTGTCGCGTATGACCTCGCACGACAGGATTTTGCCGAAGCGGCTGAAGATGAGTTCGAGATCGGCATCGGCGGTGACCGGATTGAGTTTGCAAACGAATAGAATGTTCTCTGGGGGTTTGACCTCGGCGAACGGCAGATCGCCCATCATCTCCAGAGTTAGTGCCTGCGCCCGGGCCTCCCTTTCGCGGCGCAGCTTCTCCGCAGCTTCTTGATCAACTTCTCGGTCCAGGTCAGCTGCGTCGTCATCGGCAATCCTCACAGTGGCCAGCTGGGCCTTGGAAGGCGGTGGGGACTGGCTCGGTTCACGCAGGCCGGCTAAGTTGGGAAAAGGGTCGTCCAGGACAATAGTGTGCTTTATGCGAATATCTACAAGCGGATAGCCGTCCTTATCGGCTATAGCATTATTTATGATCTCGAGGGCATCGAAGCCCTCAACAACCTTGCCAAATACGGAGGCTTTGCCGTCGAGATAGTCGGTGTCATCGCCGAGGGTGATGAGAAACTGGCTCGCGGCCAGACGGACATCCGGATCGGAGGGGTGCGGCGCAGTGGCCATGGACACGGTACCGCGTTCGACATGCTTCAGCTTGGCGTGGAAGGTAGCGGGGAAGGCTCTCTTGGAGGGGCCATCGAGAAGACCCCATATCGACGAGCCACCGTCGGACTGGGCCGAGTTGGGGCCGAGCGGATCGCCGGTCTGGAAGGAGAAATTCTGTTGGATGGAATGAACGGGCGAGAAGTTGTAGTACTTGAGCTTGCAGAGTTTCAGGAAGCTATGAATACGCACGCGCGAATCGTGCCGTCAGCAAAGGAATCGATCGTGCCCCTTCCAAGGAGGACTTCCAAGAGTAGCTGGTATGACATGATGTGACATGCCGATGCGATGGGCAACAACATACTTTTGACACTCCTTTGGCGCATAGTCCACGAGCAGGTCGATTACGATATCGCCCGCGCTGGTCTCTAGCAGCACCGACATGGTGGCGGCGCCACAGCCACGGCCTTGCTCGTTTCGCGACCTATTGCTTGCTCGGCTCGATGCCCCTCGACCTGGCGCGTATCTTCCGTCTTTTTCACCCGCCCAACCAAGGAACGGGTGGATATCACAAGCGAGGCAAGCGAATTGACGATTTAGTCCTTTGGCGCCCTGGCGGCTTAAGGGTCGATTATACCGTACGGGACCGTTCGGGGAAGCGCCAGGCGTATAATTGTGAAATAGGCACGTAAAAGATGCCAATTTAATGAAGATGGATGCCAGGAAAGCCGAAGTGGTATCTAGATAGCACCTAGCCTGCCTACCAGACCGTAGTATAGTGGGGAATCTGCAAGTTACCTAGATACCTACCTAGGTACCCACCAGCCACCTAGATTAGACGTTAATATCACTACTACTACTACGGTACATACTTAAGTACCTACTAAGTAGATACTTAGGTAGTAGTAGTAGTAGTATTATTATTGGCACCTTGATGCTTAGGTAGGTAGGTACCTAGTTATGTAACCATGCATATGCTATATCCCTGAGCCGCCTACACCAAGGTAATACTTGGAGAGGGGCCCTGAGGTTCTGGCTTAGGTAACAAGCTGAAAAGATACGTGAAGCACGATACGACCTGGTGGATTTCAACATCAAAATACAATTATCGCACACTAATGACGGATGCACATAAAGTTCGCGAACAGCGAACCCGCACGACAATAAGCAAGTCAGTGGTAGGTTGTTATTCGGATCTATTGTTCCTGGAAACCCACACGCACCATTGGCCAAAACGACCAATCAATATCCTGTAACTATGATCTAGTGACGCCGCCAGATGCCTTCCCTTGCGACCCCCTCGTCTTCCGGCATATCATGTCCGTCGATTATGGACGTTGGCGTATCCTCCCAATTGCGTGTCGGAACGCCAAAAGCGACGTCCAAAGCTGCCACAACAAAAGGCGATCCAACCGAGGTATCACGCCGGCCGGCTTGGGTAGCCAGGATAGCCACGGTTCCCGGTAAAATTAACACCAATACATGTATCGCCTGCAGTTCGCCATGAGATTTTCAAATCTTCTGTTTTCCTTTCCCTTTTTTTATGCCCCTCAGATGCCCGCTTCGTCTGGCCCTGTCCCGTTTCTCTCTCTATTTGATTTCGCCGTATTGCGGTCAGCTATTGTACCGGTCCTACGAGCCAGTCAAGTCGAGCCCGGCTAGTCAGCCGCGGCTGCCGAGCTGCGTCGCCGCCTCCCCCGCCGGAGTTCCTTCTCGGTCTCTAATAACCGGGTTTGGACCCACGTGCGCATTGCTCTGTCCTGCCGCACCGCCTCGCAGTTCAGCAGCTCCGTCAGCGCCCGCTTCAGTCCCTCGTTCACGTCGAATAGTTTCCGCTCGCCAGCGGCCACCTCTCCAACGAGGATCTCGTCGTATGCGATGTCACTTTGACTGGCACGTAGGTGACAGGCCGTGCCTGACATCCCTGTCCTCCGTTGGTCTCGAGACGGAGACACTGAGAGCTTGGATGGCGGAGGGGCCTCCTTGGTCCAGGGAGAATGGGGGGAGATGGAGGGCGATGCTACCACCGTCGAGGCTAACGAGAACGATATTGATGAGGTGGAGGAGCAGGATGATGGGGATAGTGACGACGTTGATGCTGGTAACGACGGGCGTAGTTCATGAAGCCGCTGGCAAAGTTCTTCGTGCTGACCGTGCAATAAAAGATACTCCTGCATGGCGAAGCCCAGGTTGTGAGTCGTCATTGCCCACCCAACACTGTTGTCGGCGTGTCGATCCATGGCTCTCTGGCTTTCTCACACACACTCTCTCTCTTTCTTCCAACGGGACGCACTAAATCGAATCGAACGGCGCTGGGTTGTGGGTGGTTGATGATGAAGCGTAGCTCCAAGACGTGGCGGGCTATGACGAGTGCATCGGATCGTCGATATAGCAGATTTGGGGAAAACTACCAGCTGCTGGAGTCCATTCATCTAGCGGTGTGCCGGGTAGAAAGTAGTTGGATGCAGCTTCAATGCGTGTCTCTCAGTGCTAGTGTGCGTGTGTGTGTTGCGCCGGGGGGGGGGATAAATCCCCACGTCGGGAGAGGACGACGTAATGAGCAATGGCGTAATTCATATACTGCGCACTAACAAACACAGATTCATCAAACTACAAGGAGCTCCTCCCCAGGGGGGGTAAGGGGGATGATCCTAGCAAGCTTGAATAGAAGACAGGAGAAGGAGTGGGTATTGAGTGGGTTAGGGATTGATTTGATGTGATTTGGTTTGCCGTATCTAGATAGAGCGGAACGTTGTTTCAAGTGTCGATCTGACGATCTCAATCGCCAAAGGATTTTATGAGTTTTGGGTAGTGTAGACTAGGTAGATAACGTGGATGGTGTATATGGTGTAGATGGTGTAGATGGTGTAGATGGTGTAGAAAGCACCTGGGAGGTTTAGGTTCAGGTTCGGGCGTGGTAGATGGTTGCGTCCCGGGAGGTTGGGATAACTAGGTACCTTACTTTACTATCGTGGATGTGATGTGTTCAAACCAAGAAGGCGGCGGTATTCTGCGAGTTCAGCCAGATCTGCAACGTTCTCCGGATGACGCTTATATATGGGTATGCCCGGGGCGCTAACTAGGTACATACACTGATCAGGGAGGGAGGGAGCCAGACCTCCAGCCGGGTGGGCAGTCGATGTGTGTGTATGTTGGTATGTGTGTTGGTATATAAATAAATATAGCTACAGCTACATAAATATGTAAATGATGTGTAACTTATCTACATATCCAGCTTCGTATTAGCCAGACAGCCAGTCGCAGCCAGGCGCACTATCGTACGCGGCAAACGCTCAGCTGCGATCCTCGCTTCAATTAGTGCTGAACTTTGATAGGTAAAGGAGGGGATTGATTCCTTACCTAACTAAATCGTTAAAGGCCCATGCTACGCCACGATTCGTCCATCTGTCTATACGATAGGTAATAGTTAGCAATCGATACTGTACCCGTCCACTACATCCTGATCTGTAGTGTATATGCTGTGTGTTGTGTATGTATGTGTAGTTATACATAGGTAGTTTTAGCTGGGGCCTGTGATCAAGGCTAACGCTGGTCGACCAGTAACCCCTGGGCCAGAACGCAGGTGGATGCGGTCCCGGGCAATATTGGAACGCTGGAACCAGGTTGGTGGTCTGGCCCGGAGCTGCGTTTGGTATGTAGCTGACCTATCCTTACAACGAAGAAATAAAGGGGATGGTGGTGTGGACCGGCGGCCGAGCGGTTGAAGAGTGAACCGCGCCGAAACCCAATAAAAAAAGCTAGCTCCTTATCTATCTTATACCTAGGTAGGTCGGTACCGGTATGTAGGCTGGAAGTAGGTAGGTAGATGGCGTACACCTTCCATGCCGAAGAAGATGGAATCAAGTATGTATGTAACGATAGGTAACTATCCGCATCCTCGCTCTCATGCAGCCTAAGGCAGGGCTTCGAGTTGCGTGCGTACTTACATCAGTAACCAGTACCTAGGTAGGTAGGTAAGTACTACTTAAGTACATAGTGTAGGTAGGTACCTAGCTGGGTCCCTATGTAATTATCTGCAAACTGGTCTGCACACTTTTTGCGTTTTTTTTTGGTTTTTGAAGTTGCAAGGACGAGAAAGCCGGCGGGTTCCTTTTTGGGGGCTAAGAGGGACAGGGGCTGATGGTGTGGATCGATTGAACTAGATACTAGAACTACCCACCTACACTACCCACCTACTACCCACCCACACTACAACTGCTGGAGGTAGGTAACTAGGTAGTAGGTGGGTATCCGGATACCCAACCTACCTCGGTAGGTAAGCCGGGGTCGAGATATTCTATCAAGCCCAACTCATTTCCACTCTTTGCTGGATGCAAGCAATTAATCCGGGATGACCCGGAGAGCGTTGGATGTATTGCCGAGAAGATCGTAGAAGATCATATAACCCTCAAGTAGTTATACACACACACGCGTGGATGTAGTTGGGGAGTGTTTGCTCCGTTGCCTCGTGGCGTCTCGGGAGAGAACTGCCTAGGCGGCGTGGCTACAGCTTGCTTGATCTGAACACTAGCTAACCCGTGAGGGTTGCCGTATTCCTGTTCCCTTGTTCCAAACGCCGGCAGAATCCATCCCCGCTTTAGAATAATGTAGACACCTGGGCAGTTAGTTATCACCGTGGCCATTGTAGGCGCAAACAACCAAAGGGCGCGCCTTATGATGCCTTATGATGATGCATATGATGCATATGATGCAATGAGGGGAGGATAAGAGCAAGCTTCCCAACCCTATATCCCCAACCCTGTGGTGAGAGGAGATGGATGAAGGCATGTGAGCGCGAATCGCTGTTCATAGATAAAGACCCGAGCAAAGCAGTACATACCCGCATGCTTTACTGTGCACCACGACTCAACTTACGCATCGCTCAGCGTGATGACCCCACCGTCGTCGATATAATACCTCCGAGCTTCTAACCGAGCCAATATGTCTGCCCTACCGTTCTCAGTCCTCATTTTAGGGGCGACAGGTGTCATCGGCGAGCATATCACCGACGCTATCCTGTCTGCTAAGGCCGCCCCCGGGCACAGCATCTCCATCTTCACGTCGGATGCCACGGCCCACGGCCAGCAGCACCACAAGGCAGCGCTCGTGTCGTCGTGGAAATCCCGGGGCCTGCGCGTCATAACGGGAGATATTAAAAACGACCAAGATGTATCACGCGCGTACGAGGGCGTAGATGTGGTCGTGTCATGTCTCGGGAGGAATGTGCTGGCAGGCCAGACCGGGCTTATCAAGCTCGCGGAAGAGAGCGCGAGCGTCAAGTGGTTTTTCCCCAGTGAGTACGGCACGGATATCGAGTATGATGCCTCCAGTAGGGATGAGAAGCCGCATCAGAACAAGCTCAGGGTTCGCCAGTTCATCCGGGACCATATTGGGAGAGTGCAGTGCACGCATCCCGTCACCGGCCCCTACATCGAGATGTACTTGACCCTCATGTCGGGCGCCAAGGCATTGGGCGGCTACGATGTTGAGCACAGGACGGCCGAGGTTATCGGCAGTGGCAACGAAGCCGTTGGGTTTACAAGTATGCCCGAGTGCGTTCTTCCATTCCCCATCCCCCATTCCCCATTCTCCATCCTCCATCTTTGACTCCCCAGGGCGGCCAATGTCGCAACGGCCATAGCCGCCATATTAGGCTCGGCACAAACTGACTCGGCAGATGGATAGTGTCGGGAAGCTTGTGGTAGCGGCGCTGCGCCATCCGGACGAGGCAATGGGCAAGGTGCTGAAGGTGCAGTCCTTCGTGACAACACCACTCGCCATCGTGCGGGAATTCGAGAAGGCGACGGGAGAAGAGTGGGTGGTGAACCACACATCGAACCAGGCCCTGCGCGGGTTGGAGGCACGACTGTGGGACGAGGACAATCCACTGGCAACGGCGGCAACGCTGCGGCGGATCTGGGCCGAGGGTGGCACCCTCTACGAACAGACTGACAACGCGAAGCTGGGTATTGGATCCGAAGATATGGAGACGCTAGGGGAGGTCGTCGGGAGAGCCGTCAAAAAGGCTACAGGTACAAAGTAACTACATTATCATTGCCATGACTGTCTTTATCATACATGTGTACAATTAAAGGTATGTACCACCAAAGTCTCGAATCAGGAAAGGACGAAAATTGTAGGCACGTACACATCCTACCTAACGCTATCTACGGCCTAACCTGCTCAAGTTAACTCAACGTAGATTACCTGGCAGGTTTGTAGTGTAGCCGGATCCTGCGCGGCTGTGCGTAGAAGTACTGTCTGTATGTATGTAGTATGGAGTTGTCACACGTAGAGATAGGAGACGTGAACTTTGCCGGGGGCATCTTTATTGAACGGATAAGACAAATCAGGAAGAGATGATAGCAGATACCACGGATTAAACGGCTCGGCATCAGCACTTGCTCGATGGACCCCGCCGGAATCAATCGATCTTTTGATCGTAACTGCTCTCTGCTATGGAGTTATATCCAATGTACCTACAAGTAACTACCTAGTGTAAGTTCAAGCTAGCATTAGGTGCATAACTACATTCATATCGCCACAATCCCGACACCCCACAAAATATTTCTTATCAGCGCAAGACGGGGGTTGTGTGCGCCACTCTTTTTTTTTACGCCCCGAATGAAGCAATACCAGGATTTAATAAACCAGCATCTCTTCAGTCTACGTAGTAGAAAAGAAAAATAAAATGGCGGAAGTGGCCACCACGAGGTTGCCATTACTGCCAGGGCCACCTGGCGCTGGCGAGGGCAGTCTACGGAAATCCTCAAAGCATAAAGATACAGCCACGAGCAAGAAAAGGCATCGCGACACGAGCCAGGCCGAAAAGGCCGAGCGAAAACACAAAAAGTCACGAAGCGATGCTGTTCCTGCTCTCAGCCAAACAGTCGAGGAGGCCGAAGACGACGGCACGACGGCAAAACGGAAACGGAAAAGCCACAAGTCGAGCAAGACAGAAGAACCTCACATAAGCCTGGAGAAGTCTCGGGCCGAAGCAACGCCCGCCCGGGATGTTGATGAAGGCGGAGAGGACGACGGGGGGAAACGGTCGGGCAAAAAGAAGGCTCATAGGAAGGAGATGAAGAAGCTCAAGAATAAGCATAAGGAATCGCGCAGCAGGGTCTCCAACGACGACGATAACGGCAACGACGACAATGAGAACGACGACGAAGAAGAAGAAGAAGAAGAAGAAGAAGAAGACAATGACCACGGCTACGGGCGCCCGGACATCGTAGTACTCAATTCTTCACGCTCGGCAACAATCCCCGGCAGAGCGCCATCTAAGCACCAGTACCCATTCTATACCCAAACCGTGTCGCAATACCTCCCTCTTCACCCCCTCGGCCTCAACGAGCCTATACAGGGCTACCTGAACCAGCACCTCGAGCCGCTCCTCAACCGTTATGTGCCCAGCTTCGGCGGTGTTCTCCTGGCCTGCCGCCACCCGCGCATCGGCGAAGCGCCCGGAAGCAGCTCGCTCACGGAAGAGAGTGCGATGGATGACGTAGCGGTCTTTGAGTCCATAAACGAACACGCCGTCAGCTTCGGTTGGCTCACCGTCGAGATCGACGTCTTCCAGCCATCGCGAGGCGCGTGGTTAGAAGGCTTGGTCAATATCCAGAGTGGAGGCCACATCGGCGTCGTCTGCTGGGGCAAGTTCAACGCGTCGATCGAAGCCGAGCGACTACCGCGGGATTGGCGGTGGATTGACCATCATCCCGGCAACGAAGAAAACAGCGATGCTGAAACTGAGTCGCCCTCGGAATCGCCGGGAGACGATGCCGGGGCGGATCATGGCGAAGTGCACACCACGGGACATTGGGTAGACGGACAGGGCTCTAAGATCACGGCCGACACGCCGATACGATTCCGGATTAAGAACTACGAGGTCGGCAACAGTGGTGACTACGGGTACCTGAGTATAGAGGGTACCATGCTCACAGAAGATGGGGAAATGAATAAAGTCCGCAAGGAGATGGAAGGCCTGAGGCATAAGTTGAAGCACGGGACTGCGCTACGCAGAGAAAGGAGGTTACCGCTGGACTTGAGCATAACCAGATTCACTAATGATGACGGAAAAGAACCCGATGGCCAAGCGGCCGCGGCTTAAGCGTTGAGTTGCGCGCAGAGGGAAGGGAGTGGGAGGGCAAACACGATGCCGGACTTGATTTCTGACAATGCGTTCTATGATATACCCTCTTGCCATAAGAGTCGGCCGATGTTAGATTAGGACGAGAACGAATTCGGCTGCCGAATGGCTGTCGGAAACCCACTCAGGGCCCCCGTAGTAAAGATTCAAAATCTCGTAGTACCCTCGGAGTTCACGTAAGACATGTATACCCTAGTACAACTATCGTGTTTATCCTACAACAATACCCCCCGCAGCACTCAATTTTCTAAATGGGTAATAAATAGGCAGTGCTCGCTTTCTAGTCACTACTCTCCAATCCAGCGCCCGTCTCATTGGCAGCCTTCTCCTTCTTCTTCTCTCTCACGTCAGGGTCCGTCAGGTCAACGCCCTGCCGGAGCGCCTCGGTGACCTCGGTAGCGGGCCCCGTGAACCAGTGCCTAGCCCAAAGGGCCCAGGCGCCCGTGGCGCCGCCGGCGATGATGCCGACGGCGACGACGGTGTAGTTCAGCGTCTGGCTGGTGACGGGGTTGGCGGTGGGGAGGACGAAGACGACGGAGATGGCGAGGATCCAGGCGACGGCGACGGCGGCGACGGGGCGGCTGAAGGGGCCGAGGTGGAAGGGCCCCTTGATGGCGCCGAACTCGGCGTGCCAGACGAGGCCGAGCAGGATGGGGATGCCGTAGCTGATGTACAGGCCGATGGTGGCGATGCTCGTGGCGGCGGCGAAGGCGACGTCGCTCCCGAGCGACGGCAGGGCGAGCGCGAAGCTGAGGAAGGCGGCGAGCCAGACGGCGCGGACGGGGCTGCGGAAGCGGGCGTCGACGCGGTGGAAGAGCGGGTGTATGCCGCCGTCGCGGGCGAAGGCGAACATCATGCGCGAGTTGCTGGTCATGCTGAAGAGGCCGCAGTGCCAGACGCAGACGATGACGAGCCCGAAGAGCGCGAGCGCGCCGTCCTCGCCGAACACGTCGACGAGGATCTGCAACACCGGCTGCCCGTACTTCGAGGCCACCGTGGCCTCGAAGTCCTGGATCGAGAACAGGAGGGACAGCAGCACGAGCAGGCCGAACACGGCGCTGAACCCCACCGACGACACCACGCCGATCGGCGCCGACCATGACGCGCGCCGCGTCTCCTCGGACAGGTGCGCCGAGGCGTCGAAACCGGTTAGCCTAGGGGCTCAATAGTCAGTCGGTAATGATAATGAACCTCGTCAAGGTGTTTTGTGTGTGGGGGTGGGGGAGAGATATAAAGAGTAAAAAGAGAAGGGTAAAAAAAAAGAAAAGAAAAGAAAAAAAGGAAAAAAAAAAGACAAGGAATACAAACGTGTACTGCGCGAGTAGACTACCGCACACGACGAGGTACGCCGGGGACGCGCGCTCGCTCCAGCCGGGACTACCGTCAACGCCGGTGCCATCGTGGAGGTAACCGAAGACGAAGGAGGCGGGCTGGTGCTTGGGGGCCTTGGCGAGCACGGCGACGGCGAGGGCGGTGACGCCGGCGGAGTGGAGGATGATGGAGAGGTTGTTGAGGTGCTTGAGGACGCGGACGCCAAAGGTGTTGACGAGGCCGTGGGAGACGAGCACGGCGGCGTAGATGCCGACGGTCTTGGCCGGCGTGGGCTCGTAGTCCGGGCTCTTGACGGCGGCGGCGGTGGCGATGAGGTTGGCGAGCCCGAAGGAGATGCCGGTGGTCACGGCCACCTGGCCAAGCAGGTTGAACCAGCCGGTAATCCAGGCGGCGAAGGCGGACCAGCGCGGCGGCGCCATCAGCGCGGCCCAGAAGTACGGCCCGCCGCTCGTCGGGATCGCCGACACGATCTCCCCCATCGCCACCGCCACCGCCAGCGTGAAGAAGGACACCACGATCCAGCCGATGCTCATGACTGCGGGGGCAAGACCCGGGTTAGGCGGCCCTGGGCCGGGTAAGAAAGGGGGGGAGGGGGAGGGTGTGTATATCTTACCCGCGGGGCCACCCGTATTCAGCCCATATTCGAACAGCGTGGTAAGACCTGTGATAACGCTCTAAAAAAAGGGGGGGGGGGAGGAAAAGAAAACCTCGCTATCAGTCTTCCGTGATGCCCATTCCCCTGATTATCATTGCGGCCGGGCTTACAATAATAGAGAAGGATACGCCGAAGTTATGTGCTAAACCCTGCGTGCCGGGAAGGTATCAAAGTCAACAACCAGGACAGGACAGGACAAAATAAAGACGGGGGCATGCATGCATACCCAATCGCGCTTTAGCTCTTGCTTGTAACCGAACTGCGCCAGGCGGTCTTCGTCTTGAACAGCGACGTTGTTCGAGGTTGCCGGCTCGATCTCGAGTCCGGCCATGGTAAAGTTCCCTCTGGGGACGGGAGTGTGTGTATGTGTTTGTGTGTCTCCTACACTACACGGCTTGCACCAGGTCGAGGCCGAGACCGAGATGGACTAATACCGGAATTGGAGCGTTTGGCGACAAGCGATATGAATGAACGGACGATTAAACCTCGGTTATTAAACCTCAGTTGGAAGTAAAGCTGGTTGGTTGGCAGGTAGCAGTAGAAGCAGGTAAGCAGCATCCACTCATGCCATGTTTTAGCATGCATGCATATGTATGTAAAAGGCAACCTTTCGTGGCAATCTACCGAGTGTATACCCACGTAGCACACCGATTATATATAAGCACCTAGCGCTCGCTGGGTTGGCAACCCGCGGGAATCATCAACCGCATGTTTACTTGGCACCTGGAATCCTAAGCAGGGGATAGTTATTCGCTGTTATGACGAGTTCCATCTCCATTACCAACCACTCCTTTACTCGACCCGAGCACCTATCTATAAGTCAATAACTAACTTATCTACCCATTCCGGTTCCGTGAGCAGATAAGGTAACGACAAGGTAAGGGGATTGACCAGGTCGCTGCTCGCTCACCTTATGTTGTGCTTATGTTGTCGACTGATAGCGCCCATACGCAGAGACCCAGAGGAGGTAAGCTCCATAGTACCTTATCTCTCCGCATATGGCTGTTGAGCTAGGGCTAGGTGCATTCCATCCCAAGCTAGATTAGTGTAACTGTTTCTATGTATACACTACATACTAGGTAGTTAGTTATATTAGTTAGCCTCTTATCTAACCTGCTGTATCTAGTTAGTCCTAGGTACTCGTGCATATTCTACAAAGGTCATTCCTCAACCATATGTGCCATCCCAACTCAATTCGATAGGCGTCGTAAGACAAGTTACACTTGAACGTCTGTCTTTGTCTGACCCATTTAGAGAATTCGATCAATACAGCCGTGGGGGGATAACGGAGGCGGTTTACTATGGGGAGATATTGATGTGCGTCAAAAACAGAGGGCGTCATTATTATTTACATTACATTACATTACATTACATTACATTACATACATACATACATACATACATACATACGTCCGTACTTATAACTTCAAATGTGTAATGTAGGGTTACTGTAAAAGTGGAAAAGGGGGCCGAACATCGATGATGCATTTAGAGGTGTTAGTACCTGGTTTTTAATTACTTGGGTAAGTACGTAGTGGTAGTGTATTACTCAACCAGATCCCCGTTCCTTCATTTCTTTCACATTATTCCTCGTGAGTATAAATCTAGCAATCCATCAGGCAACAACGATACACTTGGTTTTCGAATAGCCGGTCTTCTATGCCCAGTTAATGGATGAAAGCAGAGTCCCGTTACGGTCTCAATAGTCGCTGCTGTCATGCCGAAACCGCTGCTGCTTGCCTTTGCTGATCGGCGACTCTTTTTGGCGTCCCCCGTGGCTCCGTGATCCTCGGTCTTCAGGTTCAGAGTCTTCGTCCCTTCGACGACGGATGTTTTTCTTCTCCCGACCCCTTCTGTATCCCATTTCTTTCTTTCTCGCCCCTTCCCCCTTCTCCCTCTCCCTCTCCCTCTCCCTCTCCCTTTCCCTCCCCTCTTTCTTCCCTTCGTCTGTCTCGTCAGTTGCGGTCTCGTCCTTGTTACGGCCAGGGCCGCGTCCCGACCGGTCGCGGGAAATTTGCGCAGATGACCGTCGCCGTCCTTGGTTACCGTCGCTCGTGTCATCGCCGTAATACAGCTCCGACGAAGATGAGTCCCTGTTTCGTCCACGCCGACGCCGGTCCGCCTCTTTCGGGCTTCGCTCGTCGTCATGGTCACGCTTGGCCCCCCATTTATCCGACCGTAGGGATTGTAGCTGTGCTCGGTCGGAATATCCCATCCCTAGCACATCGTGGAGGTAGTCGTCAAACTTGGAGGATGCATTATCCACCAGATCGAAGTGTCTAGGGCGAAGAACGGCTTGGGTTGCTTTACCCGGCGTTTTCTTTGCGTCATCTTTTTCCTGTGCTTCGTTTTCCGCTAGCGCAACGGCGATGTGAAATGCGTTCCGAATTTGTCTGCCGTTCCATCGAACGCGTGGCTTGTTGTTCAAGTAATGATCCAAAGCGAATTCCATAATTTCCTTTTCCTTCACCCTCATAGTGCTTCCTTTGCGGAACACCGTCCGGTCTAGGTTCATTTTGAAAATATCTAGCGTTGCCCTTTTGTCTAAGGGCGGATAGTATAAGCTTATGTGAACTCGTGACCTAAAGGCCTCATCTATCCTTCCGACGCGATTTGTCGTCAAGAAGAGGATGCCTTGGTAGTATTCTAGAACACGTAAAAAGACTGCCAGGCCAATGCGTCAGAATAGGTCAACAGAGAAGATGAATTACAGGCTCACCGGATACCAGACTATTGTGCTTAACATTGTTTTCTCTCTCACTCAAGAAAACATCGGCCTGCTTCTTCGTAAGCACACAGTTGGTGGAATATATCGTGTACACACCTCATCGAGAAGTAAAACACATTTCCATTTCTGCGCTTGAATGAGAATGCGCTTGAGTCGAGTTTCAACTTCCTCGGCAGTAATCCCAAGGTCACCGCAGGTGATGGGGTATAATGGTCGGTTGCAAGAATCAGCCACGCATTCTATAGACAGCGTAAGTAGAGTCTATAAGTTAAGAGAATGGTATTAAACATACCGGCCGTTGAGGTCTTTCCAACGCCCGGAGCACCGTGGAGTAAAATGATGAGACCCTTTCCTACCGGACAAAGAATTAGCTGACGAAAGACATTGACGATGTCTCGCTCGTACCTTTTCCGCGCACGAGATCTGCTTGAACATCTTCATTCGTATCAGGACGGTTTTTACTACGGTAGTGAGCCTGTACCAGAGAATATACCATGTGTTTATGCCCGTCAGGTAACACAAGCGACTGCCATCCATCAAGCTTCTTGACTTCGTTAACATGGTTGATATCAATTACCGCTAAATAATCGATTAGCTTTTTAGATGCAAAGAAGGGGAAAGAAAAAGGGGGGGGGGATACCGCTGTCCCGAACAACTTACCCCATTTCCGGTCCTTGAGGATAAATGCAGGTAGCCTGTGAGGAAGGAGAATGAGGTCCTCATCCGGAATTTGACTCGGGTCGTTTGTGAGATACCGGATGTCCTTTGTTAGTAGAGGTTTGTTGGTGATGAAATCTTTCATTCTTCCGCTGTCTGGCTCGCGGTCGTCAAAAATGTTATCGTTCTCACAACAATCAGGATCAACGCATCCGCCGGCTGATATCATAATTGTCTCTGCTGGGTTTGCCCTGGGAGGCGAACGTAGACCAAATTCCACCCTAAAATCCCAATTTTTGTCCTTGTCCTGGCCATCCCACAAGGCTGCATGAAAGTCAATGATAATAGGGCTGTCAATGTCTTCTGCTTCATGCAAGTTGGGACCGCTATATTGCCGATGTCCTCCATGCAATACCTGGATAAACGCACGGCCGTTGTTTTGAAGTCTTTTGCCTAGGGTCTCTGGGTCTTTGGCAAATCGTAGGGGATAAATGGGCAGTGATGTGATGTCTCGAAGCCCACCGTACCCTTGAATCTCAAACGAGTGTGCAACTGGTCCGAATCTGATTCCGTCGAAGCCCACGTGATAGCAGCTGATCACGAAGGCACTCGATTGTTCTGGGATTCTGTACGATTCAGCCCATGCCGCACCTTCCTCTTCATTCTCGTCAACCGGGGGGCTAAGATAACGCCGTCCGCCGGTAACATCAAGGACCCTATAGGCCTGGTAGGGTTTTTGAGAAGTGACGACCTCTTCCCCCGGCTTAAAAATAAACCAGAGGTCTGAAAAGTATATACTACTCACTGATCCATCATCTAGGTGCCTCAAGACCCTCAGATCATTATCCATGAACTCGATCAAGCATCCCAGCTCTTCGTAGCCTTGCTCGGTACCATACACCGCCAGTTCTTCTCCGAGAGCTTCGAGGTACCCGAAGCCGCCACTCTTATCTGGATCGTCTTCGCGGCCGGACAAATTGAATTGTCGTCTTAGCTTGGCATAGAGGCCTCTAAGGCGGCTTTGGTTCTGTACTAAGAACTTGAACGGCTTCAATACGACGAAGGGGGGGTTACTGATCCCGTCTAGTTCTAGGCTATTTTGTAGCAGCCCCTGCAGGGACCCCCCATTTATACGGATGCGATCGGGGATGGGCGTATAGAAATGTGCAGATATTTCGTAAAAATCGTTCGAAACTAGGAACAGCTTCTTTTGTATCTCGAAATCTTTCTGATTTTTGGCTTTCGACGGGCCCTCGGAGTCCATAAAGAGCGAAGACATTTTAAACTGGCGTAAATATTCTAGGTCCTCAAGGTGGCGTGGGATCTTCAAGGCAAATTTATCCCTCCAGAGATTGTGAGGGATAACCGGATCCCCGATTAGAATGTCAATGGCAAAACGGCTTTTGCTATCCTTCGTTGGCTCATGTTGTCGCTTAAAGTCTGCCCATGTTACCCGGTTTAATTGAGGCAATACTGTTGTTGGCTGGGGCCCTGTTTCGTCCGCTGCCTTAACTATGCTATCTTGTTCCTGGCGCGCCATCATAAGCCTTTTCTTATTTTGCTGCTCGAGCAACATTAATTGCATTTGGTAGTCTTGGAGCTTGGTCGGTTGCTCGTCACGTCTCAGATATCTCCACACGACAATTAGTAGTCAAGTCTAGAACCTGCACGGCAATCCATACCTTTCGTGAGTTAGGCGGAAGTATTCCTGGAGCAACAAGGAGAGATGTCTAGTTTGGTTTGGCCTTAGAGAAGACGACAGTCCTCCCTTGCGCAGGATATAGTTATGTATTTCCTCCGTTGTCGACTGAGAAATTCCCTCTGGGTAAATGATGCCCAGCAGACTGCGATATAGCTCCAGAAATTCCGCTTCGTCCCCGTTCACTTTTGGGTCAGCCGCTTCCATCGATTCACCCTCAGCTCTGAGCTGTTTCTCGGCCGCTGGCGAGCCTTCAGCATGCATTGGGCTTTGGGTGCGAATGGATTGGATCTCGGATAGGATATTCACGGAATCCATCGCCTCGCCCCTCGATTCATCCACAGTAGCACGATATGGATTTTCTCCAGTATCCGTAGCGCTGGGGATAACACCGTATGTGCTTTTGCTATCCACGGAGCTGTTGGGTCTTTCGTTAGGAGGCATCGGTGCCTCGGAGAGTGCCTCCATTATTACTAGCTAAAAGGTATACGCC
This sequence comes from Rosellinia necatrix, assembly GCA_021209875.1. Classification (NCBI taxonomy): domain Eukaryota; kingdom Fungi; phylum Ascomycota; class Sordariomycetes; order Xylariales; family Xylariaceae; genus Rosellinia; species Rosellinia necatrix. The sequence goes on along the minus strand of JAGYVD010000007.1, from coordinate 4,256,160 downwards.
AGAGATAAGCATGCGACAAGGGACTAACAAGGGGTGTACTATCCAATGAAGTATATGGATGCTCGACGAGAGCTGTAGCAGTCTCGCGGATTCAACGATCTCTTGTTAAGATGGCAGCGGGTCACAATGTAGTGTGACTGGGTTTGATTGCAAGGAAAGGTCCAAAGCCAGCTGTGAGGCACCTACTGGCACGTATTCAGCGAATTCTTCAACGAATGAGCCAAGAGGGATGGCCTCCAAGGCTCCATATGCGGTCACCTGTTTCGGGGGATGATTACATGTATGAATGTATTACGCATCGAGGTTCGTGGCGGGGTAAGCCGGATGATGCCTGCATACATCTGTGCCACAATACAACAAACCCCTCATCTCAGCTACAGTCGTCTCCCCGCCTCGGCTACAGCGCCCTTCTCGTGTGGTCGCGGATTCTCCATAACACGGTATGTGCCATTTATGGGTGAGAGATGCCCAGCAGGAGTGACTGAGAACTGGTGAATGGAAAATGGATCTTCTTCTGAGCCTGTTTCTCGGCCCCGAGAATAACAAGTAGCTAGTCGATCGAATAAGCGGCTGCCTAGAGAGAGTATGTTCGTAGATCGCCGAATTTATACCGTGTTACTTCGGGGGCTCGGCTGTAAGCTGGTTTATGCCCAGCTTCCTATCGCTTGGACAGTTGGAAGCATGCTTTTCAGCTATAGACTGCATCTTTGAGCACCCCTAAAACTCATAGTGGTGGGCTTCTATACTCATGATCCGCTTTGATTAATTCTTTTGAAAGTATAACTACATCTGAACCTTTTTTATTTTATTTTTTTATTCTCCACATGTTGCCCCGGATTGATGATATGGCACTTTCATGGCCTCCTGGCTCGGCAATGCCAGAGCTGCCCGTTGAGTTCATTGAACGCAGATGGCCGGAACTCTTCCCCTCCCTCAGCGATCCCACGCTGTATACTGATCATTTAGGCCAATTCAATGATGGAAATGTCGCAGCATTGATGTGAGCAATCGTCATCGTAGTAATCCCTAGTGACCCTTAATTAGTGACCTGACCGTTTTTCAGATTGGCTCAGAAACGTCTAGACGATGAGAAAAGACGGTTTGTTCACATTCTTAAAGAGTGGGATGCAGAGCATGGGAGGCGGGATAACGAAGACCAACGCAAGCACAGAAGCTCGTTGAGCAAGGTGCGCGCCAACATTTCCCAGCGACATAGCTGGGATGACGTGATGAAAGAGTTGGAAAGGGTCCAAGACGACTACAACAACCCAAAAGGCTTTGGCAGAGTGCGGAAGGTTGTCAGAAAGGTTGCCGCTAAATCCGAAAGGATCGAACCTTTCATTGCCTTCATCCCTAACGGAGACTATACGTCGGTTATCTGTGGAGGCTTGAGGTTTATTCTCGGAGTGGGTTCTCTGGGGGCGTGTTGAATAGACGGCAGTAGTAAACTAACCAACTCTTTGGAATAGGCTTGTGCTGCAGCGAATAAGGCCCGAGATCGGGTTATGGATCTCATTGCCGAATTACCGCAAACGATTAAGAGCGCAGACGAGTATTCGGAGCTGTATCGATCGGACCAAAATCTCCAGGATGCAACATGTGATTTATACGTCAAGATACTATTTGCCATCGAAGGAATCATGGCGTATTTGACAAATGAAAGCTCATGTACGACCGAATTATAGCATCCTTCCTTGTAACTGTGTCTGGTGGGCTGACTGCCAAAGTCGAATGGCTCAGGCCTCTCATCCTACAAGGTGGATACGGGCCGGTGGACGAGAAGATTGACGATGTAAAGAAAGCGTCAGAAAACCTAGAGAGGGCCCTCCAATTATGCGAGCATAAGAAGTTGGACTCGATCCAACATAATACGGAGGACACGCGGCGAGACATTGCCGCATTGAAGAACCTGTTTTTACAATTTCTCAGGGTCCAGTTTCACAATACTGCCTGTGAGTGTTTTTCTTGTTTCTGGATGTCATTGTTCGTAAGGGCACAAACCTGACTTCGACTGGAATAGGGCTTGTGGATCTACAGAGCCAGAACCAAGGCAGGAGGGAGATTTCAAATAAAGATGTGCCCCCAAAAGAGTATATCTCCCAGGGTGAATTACTTCTTTCCATCCAACCCACCTCCTCGACCGTCGAGGAGATTAGGTCGCAAGGAACAGTCACCGAGAGGATTCTACGTGCTGGGTACGCTATGGGGAAAGGCAAACAGGCTCGGGCAGAGTGGCTCATGAGGGACGAAACAGGCGCGGTGGGCGAATGGTTCAAGTCTGGGCGCTCACGGGCGATCTTAGTCAACGGCAACTCCTACGTGGAAAGAATATCATCGCTTTCTTTCTTTTGTGCCATGTTGATTCGAAGCCTCAAAGCGCTGAAGCGGATCATTGTCCTGGGTCATTTCTGCGGCCTGCATACAGCCTCGGACGGGCTGGATAATGAGCTTTGCGGCAGCCTTGGCCTGCTGAGGAACCTGACGTGCCAACTGACGGCGCAGTGGCGCTTCGGCGAGCTTAGCTGCCTTGACGACGAGCAGGTTGCCACCGTCAAGAGCGAAGGGCGGGACATGGGCGCCCGTCAGCTATGGGGACTCTTCCAGACCCTCGTTGAAGCATTGCCGCCCATGACACCTCTCTTCATATTCATAGACGGGATATCGTACTATGAAACCGGCGAGCTCTCCAGGGACACCAAAAAGCTGGCAAAGGCGATAATGCGGCTTGTCCGGGACAGCAACGTGAACGCCGTAGTCAAGGTGTTGTTTACTAGCCCGCATCGAGCTTTGGATATGGCCGACATCTTGGACGAGAGCGAGACAGTGTGGATTCCCAAGAACCCGTCTGGGACGAGACTTGGGTCTGCAGACACCCAATTCCGATTGGCCTTTGGCCAGACGATAGAGAGGATGGAAGAGTCTGGTCGAAGGAAGGGGAAGTAGAGCCGGTGGCATAACTATCAGGAGTGCCATGTCATAAGTGCCTACTTACCTACCTACCGGGTAGACATGTAAGCATGCAACGTAGGCCTGCTGTATTTTAAATGCGGAAGAGGTATCTACAGGAAGTTTAGGTTTAACAGGGATTGCTCTTGGTGTAGTTATAGGACCTCCCCTTAATTACCCCGCCATTGGGGCAAACAAGCGCTAGTCCGGGATGGGATAGGCTATCTCGGTATGTACTTAAAAGTAGGTAGGCGAGGTAGGTTATGTACATGGATATACATACACTACGTCCGGTGACTAGGTACCTGCGCCCGAGAATACTGCACGTGTCTAGATAGGACCTCCACGTCATTGGGAAAGCATACTTCCTATTTCAGCGACCGCTTTGATTTCTGCCGGCTGCCCCCATGCCACGCCCATGTACGACTACCGTGCACGGAGCCGCTTATTAACAAACCCCCGAGAACGCCAGCAGCCTCCCGGCCAACCGCCCAACCGCCAAACCGCCAAATCGCCAAATCGCCAAATCGCCAAACCGCCTACCTTGGTAGGCATCGCCAATACCACAGAGTCTATCCCAACCGACGCCCGTCCCAGAGTCTGGCGTGTCTAGAATACCATCGTACACTAAGGGCCCAGCGCGTCTGGAAGCCCCGTATGTCACCTACCTAAACCAAACCCCCCTCCCCCCCTGCCCTACCAACCTGATCCGTTTACATACCACTACACTACATCAGCCAGCAAGGCTCGCTATGCATACTATCGCCGTTATGGTGCTGGACATCCGCGGCTGAAGATATCGCGAATACCGTGACGAATGCTGCGACAAATACTAACGCCCGACTAGTAATCAGCTCGAGGCTTGAACTCTCTTCTGCCACTTGTTCTATAACTGGCAAACCTTCCCTCGCAAGGACTGTCAGTTAAAGTTCTTCTCTTGCCCCCTCTCCCAAGCTTCTGTCCCTGGCGGTTAGACTGGTCGGGCCGTCTATTTGAAGAGGCCAAGGGACATCCCGCCCTAGTTATTTCCTCTTCCCTCCCCCCCTTTCCTTCTTCCCTGGACACTTGCCTTCTGGTGCCTACTTACCCGCCGTCTGCATGCCACCGCATCCACCTCACTGCGCTCTCGTTTGATTCCCGATAACCAGATGCTACAGTCACTTGTAGCCCCCTTCATTTCTCTACTCTCGGGCTGTGTAAGTAGCTTGGTTCGCCTTTCCTACTGTGTCTGGTTCTCTACTTGGCCTACCAATTCTCAATCCATGAATTACCCCAACAAATTGGTCTGGCTGGCATCTATTTATTCATACGTTCCTGAATGGGCTATATATCTATCTTGCCTGGCCGCTTGGACTCTTACGGTTGTGAACCTTTGTTTCTCTATTCGGCTTTCCCCTATTCATCCGTCTTTGATTCACGTGGGATCCCTCTATCGTGTCCACCAGGGTCATCCTGCTCTCGTCTTCCGGCTTGTCGACAAAATGGATAAAAATGCTGACAAGAACCCCAAGGCCACCAAGAACCGCCGGAGACCGCCGCCGAGTGTTGAACTGACCTCTGGTCGGTCAAACCGGTCCGGTTTTACCTTAGGCTCCGTTGTGACGCCGGAACATCCCCCTCCTGGCCAGAGTTCATCCGAACCGACTGCAGCCGCCATGGCGTCGCGCGGAAATCAGCGGAGGGGGCCTAACCGAAACAGCGAGATCAGCCAACACGGCGAGGAGCTTGCTGCCTGGAAAGAGATCAAAGACCAACTGCCTGGATTAGTTGACATGTTTAACCAGAGCTCCGAAAACACGCTGGCCATGCATGAGCAGGACAAGCTATGTGCTGCAAAAAAGAAGCAGGGGAGTAAGTGTGCCAATGCCAGATCCAGTAACTCCGGCTTTGCCTTACCGTATAGTGCTACCTACCGTGTACTGACGACGATAATCAGCTCTGACCTCGGAGGACCTCGACAAGCTTGATCAGCTTTCCCGCGTGGGTGTTAAACTAAATGAAGCGGCCGCACTGAGCTTCAAAGACAAGATAGAGAAGCTCAGAGTGTTACGTGTCATCGCCAAGCACAATGAGGAAGCTCAAGAAGCGAGCACCTCTCGTTTAGGGGCGCCGCGTAGAGACCCATGGGATTTGCCGGATGACTCGCCGATGCCTTCGCCCAACCCTAGCGTGCCGCGGCGCATGGGCGGCGGTGGCGGCAGCAACAGTGGCAAAGGAGACCGGGGTGATTCCGTGCCCCCCAAGTTCCCGGATCGGTCGACGCCGGCTGCGAAGGCCGGTAGTGCCGAGCCACAGCCCGGCCCGGCCTCCGGTGCCATGCGGGCCAAACAAATCTTTGCCAAGGACGACGAGGTGGCGTTCAAACCTAGGCCGGCGGGCAACGAACAGACGGACTGGATCCTGGGCATTGTCCAGGAGGTACGTGGCGAGGGCAAGTCACGAAGATACAGGGTCCTCGACGCCGACTTCGACGAGAACCAGAACCACCACCAGAAGGACTTTCGGACCAGTGCCAGCAGCATGATCCTCATCCCCCGAGAGGGCACTGTGTTGCCGCCCCTGGAAAAAGGCAAGGTCGTACTCGCTCTCTACCCCAACACGACCACTTTCTACAAGGCAGAAGTCATGGGCATGGAGGGAAGTGAGAAAGTCAACCTCAAGTTCGAGGGCGAGGAGAGTAGCAACACGATGCAGGCTGTCACCCGTCGACATGTGGTTGAATATCGGGCTTGAGAGCCAGCAACTGCCCTACCTCCGTAGCAGCTTCTGCCCCCATCTCGTCCTTTCGATTTTCACCGCTCTCGTTGTTCTCTGGGCGGGTGTTGTTGTATAGCGATCATCTTTTGATTTTGGGCGAACGGCGTTTTAGGACCTGGACTGTGGTGGTGTGACGTCCTGTACATGCTCACCTAGGGCTGCCAGCGATGGAGGTATCATAAGCTTCGTAGCGTATACTTACTTGTCTTGTTTGAAGCCTGGCCGGTTATATGCTTGTATTATTTGAAGGGTGGATAGTGGGGGAGAGTGCCGCCAAAACGGTTCAACTCTCCATCACATATCCCATCTGGGTAGTGTACCTTGTGTCGACTTTTTGAACACTACCTGAGGTAACTGAAGAGAGGAATTAAGCCTGTCCTTCTTGATTTTGACGGGGTACAAGTTTACTCTATATTCGGCTGAGTTATTTATGAGTTAGGTACTTTATCATAGTCCTGTTAACGAGCGAGTTGTTTGGACGGTATACATTACTAGTGTTGTCAGTAGCTATGGGATGGGGGCGGCTAATTATTCCCCTTCAGTCCAAACACACCAACATATGAAGCAATGCGGCCAAGAAGGCTGGCAACTTACAGGTAGGTTACCATGAAGTTACTGTAATTGGTTACAGCGCGCTTGTCACTTCCGGTATGCACGTTGCGAAGTTGAATATTCAATGCTCGCTTCTAGACTGTCTGGGGACATACCTAGGTACATAGTAGGTATGTAAACTAGTGGAGGTAGTGGGTGTGTACAGTAGCGTATGTATTATGTAGTGCATGTATTATGGTGGACCTACCTATCTCATTGGGGTATCCTTGCTCCGCGTCCAATTTTAATTTAATCTCTCGAACGTTGTACAGCGTTAGCCTTTCGGCCTAGTCTGGGTACCCTACTCAAAGGCGGACGAGTATTGTACCCGCTAAAGGCAGATAGGTAGGCCCTTAGTGCAGGTACCGATACAATTCCTTGCCTTAGGGAGCCGGTAATCAACTAGTGCGGGGCTATCTAACGCAACCTAGCCAAGAATGTGCATTGGTTCGTGTGGCACTGTGGTACCATCCGTCAACTTTTCTTCTTTCTCTCCCGGCCCTCCCTGTTTTCCCCCTTTCAACGGCCAAGGACGAAGACGACAACGGTAACAGCAACGACAACGGCGACGACAACGACAACAACAACACGGTGACAACAACCGCAGCAACACGCACGCCTGTGTTTGGCACCCAATTGAAAGCGCGCGACGGCCACCCGGCCACCTCACTGAACCTCGCTAAACCGGTGCGACATCGTCTCGCTGGAGTCGTGTTGCCCAGCATCGGTACGTTTTCCCTCCACGGCGCAATCATCCGCCAGGTGCAATCTTGATAAGAACCCTTGGGCGTGTTAAGTACCTCCCGGGCCAGGGATGCGGTAGCCGATACATGGGCTTCAGCACCGTGTCTCGATACTATACGTAGTACACTGCTATCGTGTGCATTGATGGAGAGCATCAGGAAGTGGACTGACACTGATAACTACATGGCCAGCTAGCAGCAAACGCGGACCTCCTGACACCTACTGACTACCGCCATCTCCTCTTGCCTCGTCGGCTGCTCACTCCAATTCATTCCCGCCGAGACGGACACAGACGGACACAGACAGCCGCCTACCCGCACCGACCCCCTTCCCCTCTCACTATTCATTACCCAAAACCTCTCCACCAGGTTTGCGACTACCCACTGCCCTTGTTCCACCCGGTAATCGATTCAACAATCGTTTGACAACCAGGCCGACGGCACGTGGACGCCAAGCGAACCACAAACAGCCCGCCGGTTCTCTATCGACACGACCCACGACAACGACGACAACGACGACGACAACGACGACGCGAGCCGAGAGACAAGAGACGCATACACGGACCCGCGCCCCCTTCACGCCCAGACCCCCAACCACGACCAGCACACAAACCGCCGACGCGACCGCAAACACAGCCACCGACACCACCATGGGGGGCCAACTCTCCAAGATGATGGGCAAGATCTTCGGATCCAAGGAAATGCGCCTGCTCATGCTCGGTCTTGATGCCGCCGGAAAGACCACCATCCTCTACAAGCTGAAGCTCGGCCAGGATGTAACTACCATCCCCACCGTCGGCTTCAACGTTGAAACCGTCACCTATAAAAATGTCAAGTTCAACGTCTGGGACGTTGGTGGCCAGGACAAGATCCGTCCCTTGTGGAGGCATTACTTTAGTGGTGAGTAGCAGTCCACGTCCCCCTCCATGTCCGCGCCCATGTCCGCGTCCGTGTCCGCGCCCGTGCCCATGCGCTTCCCTTGGCCGTACACAGCCCTCTTTTCGCCTTGCGAGGCTATGGGTCGTCTACTGACATGTGCTGGCACGCATACACAGGCACTCAGGGTTTGATCTTTGTCATCGACTCGTCGGATCGCCAGCGGATAGAAGAGGCTCGCCAAGAATTGCACCGCATTATCAACGACCGTGAGATGAAGGACAGTTTACTGCTGGTATTTGCAAATAAGCAGGATATCAAAGACGGTATGGCCCCCTCCGTGTTACAGATGTGGACTAGCCAAGCCCGGGCAATGAAGGCATCACTTGCTAATTTCGCATATCATTGCTACAGCCATGAAACCCCAGGAGGTCACCGAAGCCCTCCAGCTCTCCAAACTAAAGGATAAGATCTGGTACGTGGTACCCAGCTGTGCCACCACCGGCGAAGGCCTTCTCGAGGGTCTCGCTTGGCTCTCAAACAACGTCAAGGCCCCTCCCGCCCCGGTTAAGAAGTAGGGCTTTTGATCGACCTAAGCACGGTATCCAGTGCCTCCCTATGGCAGCCGGTGTCCGGCGAGTCGAATTGCTACACTCGCCTCACCCCATCTTGCAAGCCGTATTCCGAAACTCTCCTCGTACCCCCTTCTAGGGCCAGTCCACACTTATCAACCCATCCATGTGATCCCACGACGAGACCCCAAGCCGTTAGCAGGACTGGACAAAACCGGGTCGAGGAGCTCGGCTCCTACACCGGATTTTCCTCATCTGTTACATTTTCTTTATTTTATTTTTTCATCAAGGGGGCCCTTTTCACCCACAAAGAGCGGTGGGAAGACAGAATACCAGCTTAACGGGATATTTATCCGATTACGATAAAGATACTTTTACTATTTTACTGCTTGTCGTTCGCACGCGGTTGCTACATCCGATGGTGCTGCTCCATGAATAATGGGGGATAGCTGGCGAACCTCAAAACGAACGCAAAAATGGGTATCATAAAATGGGGAACGACGCTGGGCGTGATATGATGTACCCATCCCCATCCCCCTTATCGGCAAGAGAAGCGGCGGCAGCAGTGAACCCTATTAATTAATTCATGACGATTCTTTTTTTTTTCTTTTTTTTGTTTTCAGATACTACCACTACTACTACCCCTTAACTAATCTTCTCAGCTTATGGAATGATATGACGGATACATGGAGGGAAGACTACTATTATTCAAGATAATGAGATGCAGTGGCAGCCACGGTAGTCGGGGAGAGGAAGACGGAGAGGAAGAAGCAGCGAGACTGGAGGGAGTGAGACAAGGAGAGAGAGAGAGAGAGAGAAGATAAGATAGGCTAGAGGGCATGCAATACACTACAACTCCGTAGGTTGGCACATGTTGATTGAGTGTCCAAAAGAAGAGAGACTTTTGTTATCGAACATCAGGTTTCATCCGTGACGAAGCAAATTCGTTTCGAACCAATACGATCCCTAATGTACTGGCGTTCCAACATCAGCTTTGAATACCTTCTCTTTCGTCCATAGATGCCTAGCTCTCCAGCGAGGCGGAACGCGCCTGGTCTCTGGACACGCAATTTAACCAGATGCACAAGCGGTGCATCAGTCACTGGGACGAAAAAAAAAAGTATGGGGGAAAATTGATGTGAACTTGCGATTCGTGACACCTCCGTCCCCCTTCCCCCCTTCTCTCTTTCTCATTGCCCAAGCGAGATGAGACGCATCGTTCCTCCCCTGCTGCCCCTAATACTACCACAAACTACCTACTTGGACTACGGGTTGTAGCCTAGATAGCTGTTGGCGGCTGGATGTAGGCACAGGTTGCCCACGAAGTCGTCTGCTGTTGCTTGCCTGGCTGGAGTTGGGGCTAGCCAGGTGGCCTTGCTGTTAGGGTCTTGGGCGTAGTCTAAAAAGGACTATAAAAAATATTTGAAAAAGAAGAAAAAAGAACGAGACGTGATAGTCGTGAGATGGCGTGGCTATATCATGAAATCCTGGTATCGATTATTATTGATGTTTCCTCTGGCTGCCCATCCACTGTATATGCTATTCCTATGATATCCTTAAACGCCTGGCTATGCATCCTCGCCCACCGGGACGCAGACCCGTGCACATGCTAGATGAGCTGGCCTCGCACCTTAGTGAGCTCTTACTAACTGACTGATGAACAACTGGAATGGGTACACTCTGCGGCAACGATGAAAACATGACGCTACCCAGCCCGTGAATGGAATGGCGAGTATTCGGCTTGCCGTGTCTCTCGGTCTGTCACCCTATCCCTCTTCTATCCACATCGCTCTCTCTAATAGCCACAAAGAACTTTTTGTCCGTTAATAGGCAAGGTGTCCGTTTCACCCTTGTTGTGCTAGACGGCAGGCTAAGCCTCCTTCACCCTCTTGACGGGGCGTGAAACGCCCACGAGACTGTCATCCGGTAGGCCGGTTCGCTTAGTACCCGGTAGGCTACTGGTGCGGATGTCGTTATCGTCTTGACTGACGCGACGCGTAGGGTAGGCCGTCTTGAGTCCCTCAAAACAGTTCCCGCTGATCTTTTCGGCACTTCCTGCGCCCGCCCCCATCCCCATACCGGATCCGGAACCGCCGAAGAAGGGATGGTGTAACGCCTGAGCGGCCGTTAACCGCTTCTCGGGGTCATACTCTAGGAGTCCGGCCAGCAGTCGGTAGCCCTCGGCGCCGAGGGATGTGAGGCTGCCGTTCGATGTGGGGGATGATGTTGAGGTGTGGGCGTTGATCGTGCCATAGTACCACTTTTCTAGCTGGCTCGTCGATGCGGCTCCAGACGATTTGTGATGGTGGTGGTGTGAGTGGTGATGGTGACCCGGATGCAGAACGGGTGGCGTGAGCGTCGACAGGTTAGTGTACTCGGGCATGCTCGTCAGAAAGGGCCAGCGCTCCTTCGTCGGTAGGCCCATGATCTCGACGATCTTCTGCATCTGATTGCGTTGAAAGGGGACGGTTTTTTTGTCCATCTTGGCCTCTTCTCCCTTGAATATGGGCCGTAGAGAGAGTAGTTCGGCGAAGATACATCCCACGGCCCACATGTCGACAGCAGGCGTGTAGTGGCGGCTTCCCAGCAGCAATTCCGGGGCGCGGTACCAGATGGTCACGACAACCTTATCGCCGCTGAAGAGGGATTGCAGCGGCTTGTAGAATAACCTCGCGAGCCCCAGGTCCCCGATCTTGACATGTCCCGAGGACGTCACCATGATATTGGCGGGTTTCAAATCGCGGTGCAGCACCCAGTTGCTGTGGAGGTACTGGCAGCCATTGAGTAGCTGGAACATGATGCTCTTGACCGTGGTGGGGGGGATGCTGTGGCGAGGCTGTTGGGTATGGTGATGGATGATCTGGAGCAGGTCATGTTCGGCGTACTCGAAAACCATGAAGATACACTTGTCCTCGAGGATGATCTCGACAAGTCGGATGACGTTATCGTGCCGCAGCTCGGAGCAGAGGGCCATCTCGCGGATGGCGGACTGCGAGATGCCCGTGTACTGGATCTGCTCGCCCTCCTTGTCGGGCTTGAATTTCTTGATGGCGAAGTCACCCGGCTGGCCCTGACGGCCATGTGCTTTATACACGCGACCATACGTCCCGCTGCTAATGAAACCCACCACGCGATATTTATCCATTACTTTTACCTTTGACTGATAGCCTACTTTGCCGCCCCTGCCATTGGGATCTACGTACGCGCGAGGGTTAGTCAATGTCAGCGAATGGTTATGGGGGACTTGTTGGAGGTGGTCCATGCGAGAGGCGGGGAGAAGGACATCTCTAGGCCCTGGGCTCACTAAGACCAGGCAATCGATACGAGGTGTCGAGCAACCTTAGCGACGAGGGCACAACTCACTACCTAGATTAGCAGCGCCCAGATCACGTGCGCGATAGTGCATTCTCGCATCGCGGTAGGAGCGGTCCATAGGTAAGGACGGACGGTGGGTGATACGATACTTGGATATACGGGTATGTGTGGGTGCATTCCGTTATAGGGTAGGAGGGCTCCCCTGGGTTCTCTGCGTGCCGTCGGCTTCCCTCGACACTGGCCGAGCTAAGGGGGAGGGAGCGGGTTGGAGGACAACCAGGGGATAACCAAAGGATGGCAAGAGGGCGGAGGGGAGTGGATGGAGGTGGATGGAGGTGGATGGAGGTGGATGGGGGTGGATGGGGGTGGATAGGGCGGATGGGATGGAGATGGGGATGAAGATGGGACGCGCGCGCGCGCGCGCGGTGGCGTTGCCCGTTTGTCACGGAGAGAAAAGGAAAGACAGACAGACACGTGGCATTCGCGGGCGGCAAAGAACACAAGGTGCGTCGGATGTCTGTCGGTTCCAGGTTCCATTCTACGGCACAAAGTCTTACCTTCAAAGGCGGCCTGGACGCTCCTCTTTAATGTCTGAGGTCGGGCGGATACCGAGGCGGGCCCCGACGCTGCCGAGGGTGGGTTGGTCAGACTCATGGCTAGCCGCTTCTTGTCGCCGGTTATGCTGTGTACAGGAGCGAGCGCCTCCCCCGCAAGCCCGGACGCCCGCGAGCAACCGTGAGACAAGATGACGCCGCGCACGCGTGCTATAGAGCCGGGTAGTATAGCCCAATGGTATATAGCAGGATGGATGGTATATACCTAGGGCGTATAGCTGAATGGTCCGGTTAGATGATCGGGTGGCCCTTCCTTCGTGGGATTAAAGTCGTGGGATCAAAGCCGTGGTGAGAGAAGGAGTGAGACGGTGGTTGGGCGGATCGGATAGTAGGAACGAGAAGGTGCAGATGAGTACGGCTATAATCAGGATATATATATATATATATGTGTGTGTGTGTATGTACGCGTATGTATATGTATATATATATATATATGCCCCAACAGACGCTCGGCGTGATAAAGAGATGAGGACTGTGGTGGTTCTGGTTCTGGTTCTGGTTCTGGCTCTGGTACCGAATGCTGGCGGAGATGGGGCGATCAAACGACTAGAAAGGCTTGTATGTACTTCGTAATACGTGTTGTATTGTGTTGTGTCATGTAATTCGGACCTTGGTGTACCTCCGGGGCAATGGAGCATGCAGTTTATACAAGTAATAGATCAGCGACCATGTTATCCGTGAAACGCTGCTGTTGCTTCCTTCTCCGATGGAGAGTCCGACAGCGTGTGGCTGAAATGAGACATCACATTCAACGGTAGGCAGCGCAGTACCTATAGGCACCTAAACATGCGCTATCACAGTGTGGCGCAGCAAACAAAATCTGCCGACTTGCCTAGCGACTTACCTCTGTTGGGCACCGAGTAGGTACCTACATTACTTATTTTTCTAGGTACCAGTCCCACTTCAAGTACCTAGGTACTACGTACCTAGTAGTGTTACTGCCGTCATTTATTTATTTCCTCGGCGAGATCATAGTGCTAGGTGGTATATCACACGTCGGCTGTTAATACATGTACTGAAAGGCGAAGAAGCGCCTGTCTAGGCAGTCTGGGTGCGTCATAGTAGCCCCCTACGTTCCTCACATCGCGTTCAGAACCGCTGCTGTATTAAGTAAATACCTATCATGATCCGAACACGAGGGCATTACAAAGATGTCAAGAGTCGTCGTGGGGGGGAAGGGGAGAAGGGGAGGGAGAAGGGGAGAAGGGAGAAGGGAGAAGGGGAGAAGGGAGAAGGGAGAAGGGGAGAAGGGGAGAAGGGGAGAAGGGGAGAAGGGACTTGGTCGGTAATCACGCTTCGTTTTATTTTACTCTTATACGCGGCAGCGAAGACTGATTAGCATACTCTAGACACCGAGAAACCATTGGCTGGCTTGCTTTCTCTCCCGTCTAACGTGGCCCTAGCTTTTCCAGCACCCTCGGCCCTTGCTCTGCCCACTCCTCCTTCGTGATCCACATGCTCTCCTTGTCTGCCATGATGTTGGCCAACACCGCACCACCGAGGAAAACCATGTGTCTCCGGCGTGGTGGGTCCTCTATCCTAACCTTGAACTTGCTTAGCCGCTCCGGGTTGCCTCCGAGAACACGTGTCAGCCACAGCTGCTTCAGCTCTTTCTCGAGCCTCGACGGCAGACCGGGGTACATGCTGCTGCCACCCGAGAGCACTATCGCCTTATATAGGGACGAACGGACGTCGACGTCGGCGGCCTGGATCGTGTTGAATAGGAATTCCGCGATGCCCGGCTGTTCGCAGTCCACCAGGTGAGGCTGGAAGAGGCATTCGGGGGCCTCAAACCGTTCGCTTCCCACCCGGATCACACGGCCGTCGGGGAGCGTATAGCTCTCTACCAGCACCGTAGTATCCTCGCTCAGGCGCTTGTCCAGCTCCAGGTCGTACGACACATAGCATAGTTTCTCCTTGATCTGGCGGACGGTCTCGAAGTCGGCGGTCCGGTTGAGGGCGTAACCTCTCCGCAGCAGAAGCGCGATGAGGTTGCGCGTGACGTCGCGGCCGGCAACGTCCAATCTCCGGGTAAGGTGGTTGAGGACGACGGATTCGTAGACGGGGACAATATGCGTGACACCGTCACCGGAGTCGACTACGACACCGGAACTCAGACCTAGAGAGGTGGACAGAGCGTCCCATCAGTACTCGTACCCGACCTTTTGGCGGTTGTTGCATGCACGCACCTTGCGCATACAGGGCCAATACGGCCTGGATAGCGACATAGACACCACCGAATTCGTAGCGCTCGAACATGACCTCGCACATCTGCTCCCGGTTCTTCAGGGGGTTCATTGGGGGTTCAGTCAGTAGGATCTTGCGGCCACGCGGGTCGATCTGCATCTTCTCAAAGAAGGTGAAGTCCCACAGATGCTGCATGTCGTCCCACCTCTTGACGATGCCGTTTTCCATGGGATAGGATATCTGGAGCATGGTGCGGGCGGCAGCGGCCTCGTCGCCGCACATGATATCCTTAATGACGATATCATTGTCGCCACCCTTCTCTTCGGATCGTAGAATTGGTCGGCCGACGATGGAGGGGAATTGGTGCTCGGGGAAATTCTGGGCGGCGTATCCGACCTTTAAGAAGCCGGTGCCCCCGTCGAGTACTGATCAGCGTTTGTTGTTAGACGTGAATACACAAGCGCGACAGGCAGTGAGCGGAGGAAGCGAGTGTGCACGGAGGCAAGGAGCTATCTAAGCACCGGGGTACAGTTGGTGGTATTGAGGAGAGATGGCCACCAACCAATGGGAGGAGCTGCCATGGCTTCTTCTCTCTCTCGGGCGTGTTAGTAGAGCGCGAAGAATTGCCACGGCTCGCCCGAGAGGATCAAACAAGCCGATGATAGAGCCACAGAGGGTCTGGAGGGAGAACCGTTGAGGGGGAGGTGGCTGAACTAGTTGTAGGAACGAGGAGTTCGAATGGTGATTGTGATGGCGGGGGATAAGAAACGGTAAACCAGACAAGTGACGAGGCAGCTGTCGTCAGACCTGGGTGTGCCAGGTAGTTTGGTAGGTAGGGTAGGCACCGTTAGGTTAGGTATCCAACTAAGCAACATGTACCTAGGTATAGTTAACTAAGCGTGGTTAGTTTGAGGTTGTGGCTATGTAAGTACTTAATGTGCATATGCTGTGGCTTCGATCGATGTAACGTGTGCTATATTGTATACACTGTATTATTGATAGGAGAGAGCAGGAGTGACGTTGCCCAGGTCCGCCCAGGATTCTATCCCCTTGAACACCCCGCCTTTAGCGTACCAGGTCAGGGACCAAACCCTGGACACTAGTTAACCCCACTCCAAGCTTAATCCTAGCACTTGTAGAAGTATATATATATATAACTATAACTAACCATATATATATATATATATATATATAACTATAACTAACCATATATATATATATATATATATAAGTAGTTGGGCGTTTCGATTCCGAATAATTATTACAACATAAACTAGCTACCCAAAGGCACTTCGAGTCATAGGTCACCTCAAGATATCAAAAAGCCATGTCTATTTCACTAGCGAGCGACCAGACAACTAGGATTCTACTCCTGAACCCCAACTCATCCTCCTCTATGACGGATGCGATGCAGAAAGTCGTCAACGAGAGTACGTAACATCAACAGGACCGGCTCTTTCCTAAGATTCTATCCCTCCCTGGCCCCGATTGCAAGCTATGGAATAGCTTCGTTGGTGGTCTCGTAAGCGTAAGCGTTTGGGCAATAGTACTGATTCCGAATGTCCTAGTTGACTTCCCTCACGTATGCGCCCTTCCAACCCCCGTGCCCCCCTCACGTTCTATCCTCAAGGGGGGGGTTGCTAATACTTCCATTCGTCCCTAAAACACTTAGCACTCACATTACATCTGTACGTTTAGTCAACAGAATTACACGCATACACTGGCCCACCGGGTTCCCCAGCCAGCATCAACGACGCCCAGGACATACAAGTAAGCACGGACGCCGTGCTCGCCGACTTCAACGACGCGAGCGCGTACTCCGCCATCGTCGTATCCTGCTTCAGCGTTCACCCCCTGGTGCCGAAGTTGCAGTCACTAAGCGGGCCGTACTGCGCCGTTACGGGCATCTTCGAGGCCAGCGTGCTCGCTGCCATATCACTACTCGAGCCTGGTCAGACCTGGGGCATCGTCACCACCGGAAAATTCTGGGAAGACCATCTATCACACGGCACCGGGGAATTCTTGGGGGCTGACATAGGGGACCATAATTCCAAGTTTGCTGGTGTCGAGTCTACCGGGCTGAACGCGTCCGACTTCCATCACGGTGTCGACCCCGCTATCGTCAGGCAGAAGTTGAAAGAAGCCACGAAGCGCTTATTGAGTACCGGGAGTGTTCATGTCATTGTGATGGGATGCGCGGGGATGGCAGGCTTGGAAGGCATCATCCGAGAGGCCGCCGGTGATGAACATGGCGAGGAATTTGCCTACTCTATCCTCCACGTGATCGACGGGGTCAGGGCTGGAGTCATGCAAGCCGATCACATGATCAAAAACCAACGGTTGCGTCCAGGGAGGAAACCGCAAGATTCCTAAATTGAGAGATAATAGAGCTAATTACGTACGCTGAGTGATCAAGAAGCAGACGAGGACACCTAGTCTAGACGCCTGGTTCGCCCCCAGACCTCGTCCGCATCCTTCTTCCCCTTGGTTTCCGGCACACGCCATAGCACAAACAATCCGCAAAGACCGGCCAAGCCCGCAAAGATGAAATAGACCCAACCAGCGCCGCCAAATCGCTCGTTCAAGGCAAGATCGATGATAGGGAAGAATTGAGCGACCAAGAACGTAGCAATATAATTAGCCCCCAGACAACAAGACTGCACAGCGCCTACCGCTTCGGGCCCGACCATCTCGGAGGCGAGGATGAAGGGGACGGGTCCCAAACCGACAGCAAAGAAAGCTACGAAGAATAGTACAGCCACAGTAGAGAGTATTTTAGCCTTGAAAAGAATCGACAAGGCTAGCGCGAGGGCGCTCGTTCCCTGGCCGACGATGGATATGAGTAAGCAGGGCTTTCTCCCAAGTTTGTCTGGCAATGGCGAACATGCGATAGTGGTAAAGAGGTTGATGGCGGAAATAATTATGGTCAGCAATGCCGAATCGACGGGTAGAAGGTCCCTTAGCAGAGACACGGAGTACATAATGATGGAATTGATCCCACATAGTTGCTGAGCGCACATGACACCGATTGCAGCTACTAGGGCGGGGCGATACTGCACGTCTCTAACAATTTCAAAGAATCCCAGGCGAGAACTGGACTTGCCACTCGCCCTACTGGATGTTGATGCCCTCCGAATGCCAGGGCTAGTCAAAGAAGTGGGCGGGTCGTCGAGAAGCGCTTCTTCCTCGGGTGAGGTGATTCCCGAGTCCCAGAACGCAGTCTCCTCCTCGATGTCATAATGCTTGCCACGAATCCGCTGCAGAGTGCGCTTAGCCAGAGAAACGTTCTTATTCGTAGCCAGCCATGCCGGGCTCTCGGGGATGACTAAGAGGCCGAAAAGTTGGAGGGTGGCGATGAGGATGCCGACGCTAAAAATCCACCTCCATGTGGATTCGGAGCTGAGGAAGTAACCGAGCGTCTGTGTTCCGAGGATGCCAACATTAATGCTGACCTGGGTCATGGCACCGAAAGTGCCCCGCTCGCGAGGAGGCGCGACCTCGCTGATGTAGATGGGAACGATGACAGTCGCGGCGCCGGCGCCCACACCGGAGAGGACCCTCCCAATGGACATAACGGGAATGGAGGTCCCCAGAGTCACCAGGACAGACCCAGCGGCGAAGAACAGGCCGGTCAGACGCATGGCAAAGAGTCGACCCCGAGCAGAGGAGATGGGACCACCGGCAAGTGCGCCGACCAGGCCGCCGACGGTGAACATACTCGACACGACGGCGAATTGGGCGGGATTCATGGGTATACAGGCGGGCAGGGTTGTGGTGGTGACGGAACGGTCCGAGTTCGACGGCGAGGTCCAGGAGTGGAAAGCGGCGGAGAGTCTCGACGAGACGGACGGTTTGACGGCACGGCAGGAAATGACATCTTGCGGTGCGTTGAGCTCGGCCTAAGAGGAGAGGTGACAGGGTGTGTGAGCCGGCCGTGGGATTATCGGGGCAGGGGTACCCGCCGAAAGACAGAATGGAGGGGGGAAGGACGGCGAGAGACGGAGTACTCGACTTACAAGGTGGAATCCGAACTGCAGCGGACCCAGGGTGCTGATGGCGACGAGCAGGAGGAGGAATGGAGAGACGTCCCTCGCCCACTGTCGCAGCGTGACGGTGGCCATTGCGAAGATGCCGCAACGGCGGGCAGCGCCACCTGTTGAGTAGGGATGTATCTTCAGCCCAAGTGCTAGTGGTGGTAGAAGCAGCAAAGGTGGCAAGATGATGAGGATGAACCCGATGATGACGACGACGACGACGACGACGATGATGGATGGATGGTGGAAAGCAAATCGATAGATGGTTGAACCCACCCACAGATCAACGTACCTAAGAGATCCGTGCACTTTAAGGTACTTTGTTACTTACACTACCTTTCTAACTGCCTGCCTACTTAACTGCATAACTACTACTACTACTACTACTACTACTACTACTATATTTTCTATTATGATTAGGATACTTTTTTCCTTTGAAAAAATAAAATACAATAAAAATAATAGAAACATAAAAAGCAGAAGAAAAATGACCCTGATCTACCTAGATAGCTCATATTAATAATTAACTTGTTTTTCAATCACGTACCATAAGGAGAGATATGACCCCACAGTGTCAAGTAGTGTAAGTAGTTAACTACCTGCCACTAACTAGTGTATACACTAGTAGACTCCCATGTCAATGACTAAGTCTCCATTCCTTCTACACTACAACTTTGCTTACCAGTCGCTACATAGCTACATAACTACCTACCTAGTCAATAGAAGCCGTACTATTATGGACTTACAAGTATTAACTAGTTAACTAGTTACTAATAAAGTTATTCTAAATGTTATAAATAGCTACTTAATAGGCCCGCCTGTATGTGTCATGGCTAGTGCTATGACAGGTACTGTGGCGAATACTGTATACTGTAGCGGGCGGTTGGAACTTCTTGCAATTCAACCATCAAGTTGATAACAGGAGGAAGTCGTTTAGGTAAGTATCTATTAAGTAACCGTTGTATCTCTATGCCTATTTATAA
Organism: Rosellinia necatrix; assembly: GCA_021209875.1. Lineage (NCBI taxonomy): Eukaryota > Fungi > Ascomycota > Sordariomycetes > Xylariales > Xylariaceae > Rosellinia > Rosellinia necatrix. The sequence goes on along the minus strand of JAGYVD010000007.1, from coordinate 4,236,542 downwards.
CTACATATTACTATATATTATGACTTTATCTTGCATGAGCCTTCTACTTTATCAAATATATACTCTTTACTATCATCAAACATTGAATAAATCGTGCACTTACCGAAAAGAATTTAATGACCTTTCGCCACAACCACCAAGGGTCTTGCCCTTGTTGTGATGACTATGACTATGACTATGACTTGTGATATATCGAGTCGCGACTCAGTATTAGCATATACGCCGCAGTTTTCAACCCCGCAAGGTCCTCCTTGCTAGGGCCCTGCGCGTTCTAGAGACCTAGAATGCAACCCATACACGACCCCATCGCCGCCGTCGAGCCCGCCCCGTCCTCCGAGCCCGCAAGTAATGTGTTATCTACTGATATTTGCGAGCAGTCTTTGAGATGTGATAGGCAACTGTCTAAGTCAAGATTGCATGTCGATGGCTGAGACCGGGTCAGCGATGGCGAGTACTTGATCTCATATCCAGCTTATATTCGCTGCCACAAGTTAGAAAATAAGAATGTTCGCTGCATCGCCGATGATGTAGCCAGTGCCTGCCATTGCTAATCCTGGTTGTACTTTACACTAGATAGCATACCCCGTATATAACTACCTATGGAGGATATAATCAACAGGGCTGAAATCGCATAGATAGTCCAAGAGGTCGGTCTTTACACTCGGGTAGAATTGAGCGCCAGGTGCTTCACACAGTTGACATAACACCCAGTACAACATCTCGGGGCGTAATGTGATGTGACGGTTAAGCATCTTCTTCATAGGTAAGGGAATGGTAAGGCGATCTGCGAACCCTCCGTAAATGATTGGATGCCTCCTTCACCTCAGCCAGCAGATTGTCTCACCCATGGCACTGGCATATCAGACCATCCATTTTACCCCGCTCGTCATCGGGATGCCTAATCTGCTCTATTGCTGGCTATATTTGTAAGTCGCGTACCGGGATTGATATCTATCTCGTCACTATACTAGGCGGTCCCGATCATACTTTGCTTTAAGCCACCACATTCCATTCGGGATCCTCGAGGCTCCAAGCCCCCTTTCAACGCCATGCGAGTCTACTATCCATTTCCCGGCACGAGCAATGAGATAGCTACATAGTAAGTTCCAGTTGAGACCTTCTATTCGCCTGTTCTCTTTGACCAAGTGCTGGACAGCGACGAGATATATGTGGAATCCTGGGAACAGGCCTTGAAAGAATGCCGAATGAGATCAGAGGAAGGTGGCCACGAACGCGCCTTACAAGTCAAAACTCTCCAGAACTTCCGCTCTGAACTCGGCATTCTCATGGAGGAGTTACCCTAGTGAGCATACAGCGAAAGCCATCAGTTTGATACACCCCACCCTAGATCATTACGAGACATTCGCCCAAAACTTCGTAGCTATGATGGAAAACCCGGTCGATACGTCCATGATGTGAGGGTTGTTACTTTTAATTTTCAAGGTAGATCATTTGCTGGCCATAGAAACGTAGGAGCCCGTGCTGACTTCCCTCAGCTCGCTCTGGGGAGTGAATATAAAGAACAAGCTAGTGCTTTGAGCCACATCACCAAATGGCTAGAAACGATCGGCCATAAACTGCGGGCGCCGAATGATTGCTCCGGAAACATAACTCATTTAGAAAATGTTCAGGGCGATACAGTGGAAGTCAACAAGGAGATTGTCATCCTTTGGCTCAACATCATCATGACATTCCGTAGCCAAGAACCACGTAAATGTATGTCTATCAATAGGCCCCTCTCTACACGAAGGCGGTTCCGCGATGTGTCGATCCCTCGGCTGACAACGTAGATAGCGACGAGAGTGCTTGGGACGCACTGTCCAAAATATACAACGAGGCCTATCAGACTATTGATGAAGCCGTCAGGCGCATCGAGAAAGTCGCAGAGATGGCGGAAAGGCAGGCGCGTGCGATGAAGGAGATCACAATGCTCCAACGCTATATGCCGTTAGAATCGAACAAAGGGCAGGCGACTTTGCCGTGCAACACGCTGCCCGTCGCCCAGAATCATCGGTTCTTCGGGCGCCAAAACATTCTGCGGGAAATAGAGGCTCACCTGACCCCTGCAGATACCAACAGTCGTCTCTCCTCCATCGCACTCTACGGGCTGGGGGGTATTGGGAAGACCCAGATAGCGCTCGCCTATGCATATCAGAAACTTGAGCACCTCGACGCCGTGTTCTGGATTTCTGCGGAAGATGCCTACTCGGTCCAGCTCAGCTTCAGCCGCGTGGCTGTCGATGCACTGAAGCTCCCCAACGCACACGCACAGGCGTATCAGGAGAATATGTTGTTAGTAAGGCAATGGCTGCAGAACACGCGTAAGACATGCACAAAACGATGAAAGATATATAATCCAACGGTTCTAACTTGCTGGTAGCTGCGAAGTGGCTGCTGGTCTTCGACAACGTGGACAGCCATGACGTCCTGGACAACTGCTGGCCTGTTTCAAAGCATGGAGCCGTCCTGGTGACGACAAGAGACGAAGTCATCGCCACCCTTCCAATCGATACAGGCTTGGGGGTCAACGGGTTTGACGTTGAGAACAGAGCTGATTTCCTGTTGCACATGGCTCCGAAGAGACGCCGGGCTGCCGATGAACGGGAGGCGGCGCTGGGAGTAGCAGGCGAGCTGGGCGGCCTGCTGCTGGCCCTCAACCAGATGGCCGCCCTCATCAACGCGAGGAACTGCACCATCGCCGATTTCGGTGCCATGTACGCAAAACACGAACATCGCCTCCTCAAGCAAAGGAAAAGCGGATGGAAATATCTCGGGCACGAACATGGGCTTGACACAGTATGGGAACTGTCCTTTGAGAACCTAGGGGAAGAAGCGCGCTCCTGCCTAGGAGTCTTGAGTTTCTTCGCAGCTGATCTCATCCCCTCCGATGTCTTCAGAACAACAACGTCCGCCGAGCTCCCCGAGAGGCTCCGCTTCTGTGAGGATGAACTGAGGCACGTATTGCACTCTTCAGGTTTCTCCGATGCTGATAAAGTGCAGTCTGGGCGATGCTCTAGAAGAGCTAACGCATCACGCCTTGGTGAGGAGGAATATCGATCAGGGATCGTTCCGAATCCATCGTCTGGTGCAGAAAGAATATCGAGCGAGGATGAGGGACGCGCGGGAGCGATTCGAAGCCGCTACGAAGCTGCTGCTAAGCAGGTTCCCCTCCCAGCGGGAGAACAAATACGACGATGAGGAATGGGTGATATATGAACGATACATGCCCCAGACCCTGGCGCTTGCCAGGAACTACGAGAGCTCTCAATCCAAGCCGGAGCCTCTGGTGCCCAATATGGACTTCGTTAATTTACTCACGAACGCGGCCAAGTACGCAGTGGTTTTGATCAACATCTGGTGAGAAGACTCGGTTGACACCATGGGAGCGCGATCCATGACAACGACACCACCAACGTTGTTCCGTGGCTGCTCGAAGGCGTCACCTCGGCATTTCTCAAGTGCGCGGAAGAGGATCGGGAAAATTTGGTCTGGGCATTCATACTATCTTTAAAAACCATGTACCACCTGACCACGGCCGAGTTCTCCAAGTCGGAGGGAGAAATGACCGAGGGCCTCGAGATCCGCCTGAGGCTACTTGCCCCCGACGACTTGCTGATCGCCCTCGGGTACAGCTGGCTCGGCATGGCTTTTGGCGGCCAAGAGCAATACGAAAAGGGCCTTGATCTGCTTCTGAAGGCCGGCAAGATCCTCGAGTGACCCGCGGGAGAAATCCCGACTCGGAAGTTGGTGTGGCGCTACAACACCTCGCGCAATTACTACTGCATGGGCAGATACGCCGAGGCTGAGCAGCTCCTGGGGGCAGCATGGCAAGAGGCAAGCAGTTGGTATCAGCAGGCTTAGTATGCCATCATCATCATCATCCCGGGATCCCGGGCCCGTCGTCATTAACCACCAGATCTAGTGGCCACCTTACGTTCGCCTCGCTGCGGACGCGGATGGGCCGAGTCGCCGATGCCAAAGCTCATGTCGATGTCGCCAAGAACATCCTGGAGACATCTGGTATTTCCGCTCGCTTCAGCTGGCTGAGCTCGTATTGCGCGTATCGCGCCGGGGTTGTTGCCATGTTGCAGGGCCGAGTGGTGGACGCCATGTAAGCAAGGATACCGCAAAGCCCATCCATTCTGTTGATGATACAAGTACATCTAATTCATTACCCGGGTGTAGTGAGGAGACGGAAAAAGCAGTCGCGATCGGGAAACTCGTCAAGGGACCGACGGGCATTCTTAGCAGATGCACTCACGCCTACGCCAAAGCGCTCGCCATGGATGCTTCACGCCAAGATGACGCAGAGAGACAACGCCTCGCGGCGAGGCGACTGCGAACGCAGATGCCGTGCGTGGGCGGCGATCTGGATGGCGAGAGCGATAACGCCTTTGAGAAGCTTGTCAAGATGGACCATCTCTGAGCGATACCATCCTGGCCTGAAGTAGATCCATGATCCGCCCTGAACATCGTATTTGCAGCGCGAAGGAAAACATGGTGATCGATTAAAACACCCAATAAATTTGGTCCTAGTTATTGAAAACTCAATGTGTACTCATAAAATAATCTTTGCTGAATATCGGCACTTCCCCCCTGTCAATGAGAGTGTCCCCAAACTCTACTTAAGCCGACCAAGATCGCTCGAGGCTTGTATCTTGAGAATCGTGGTAGGGTTGCCCTAGACGACAATGTAAGGTCTAGCTGGGTGAGAGAGACCTCCGACAGGTGTGATGGCGGCCCCCTTATTGATATCCTAAGCCACCAGCATCTCGAAACGCCATTTCTAACTGACATAGTATTCCCACGTTGGCATAGGTAAACATACGTCAACGAAGATAAATTCATGGATATAATCACGGATATAACGGCTCGGCGATTCAAAGAATGTGTATTGTATTTGGTTAGATGAACGAGTGACTTGTCTACTATCTAGGTACCAGTGAGTGGTACTTGCACAGTAAGTGGGTTGGCCTAAGTGAATGTCGAGTTTTTGAATTGCAAACTGCAATGCTGCCTCCGAGGCGATGATCTGTGTCGCAACTGCGCTAACAATGATTAGTTGATCAAATTGACTGAGCATCTGTGTGTATGTATCTCCTTTTCTGTGGCACGAAGACACACAGGCGGCCTCATTCTGTACCTGAACACTCATGAGTGAACGAACATGGCGCCAATCCATCCTAGCCAGTGGAATGAATGATGAGCCGGACTTCCAAGGCATGGGACCCAAAAGAGGGCAAAGGAAGCTGTCGACCAAAATCGGTGCCCAGCTAATTAGTACACCAGGTGCCGTGATATACACGCCGCCGTGAATGAAACGTGCAAGTTTCTCTGCCTAATGGTTTACCCCTTCCCATCTGTTTGCCAGCAAGACGATTGCATGGTCACAAACACCTCCCCGTCATGAGCTGCCACGGCACCTCGGGATGTGGGCCGTGGCGGGTGGCCTCTGCCGAATTAGCAATTTGGCGTGGCGGAACCGAGCATTGCCGTGCCTACATTGGCATCCTCAACAACCTCTACGGATCTGGGCGGGTGGCGAGTTGCTTCATAAGGCATCCAAAGCCGGGCCATAGTCCAATTCTTGAGGTTTGTCTTTGGTTTGCGCAACTGCTTAGTTAGAAGTCACTTTCGCGATGCGGGTTGACCTTCTACCTTGAGTTGTGGTATGATAAAACCTCAAGCCACGCTTGTTGTCAATTATACAGGGAAATCAATCAAAGCCGCTACCGAGTTGACTTGCAAAGGCTGTGCTAACGGACTTCTCGTCGTCGTCGACACGTCGACGAAATCCGTTCGTATAGCCGGGATAGCCCGAGTTTTCAACAACATGTTGTCGAAGGCGATCGCTGTGGGTGTAGGAGGCCGGTCGGGCACGGAGGGCATCCAAACCGGCCCCTAGGCTTGCGCCACCTTGTCCAACACCCTTACCACCAATGACACTGGTGGTGGTGTCCGTATATTCCGAGGTAGCGACACTCTCCCCGGCAATGCTTTCGGTGCCGCGGCCGCGACCTTTGTTGCTCATTCGGCCGTTGGCAGTAGGGTTGAAGCCGGGTAGACCAGGCCATTGCTCAGGGTTGAAGTTAGAGAACATAGGCGGGAAAGCGGCAGTTGCCATGCCAGCGCCACCAAGGGTAGAACTATGAATGCTAGAAACGTCATCAGGAATGTAAGAAACCATCGAGCTGGATTCCAAGTCGTGGTGCCGGTGTTGCCCATGATGTGCAGCATAATTGTTGCTGTTACGGCCGTTCGAGTAGCTACTAGAGGCGTACGATGACTGCTGGGCACGCTGGCGAAAGGTATTTTTGGGACGACTAAATTGGAGGAGTGAGGTCTGGAGATTGGTCAACGGCCCTTCGACTAGGCACTTGCGTTCCTTGAAATGAATAAGGAGATGGTGCCATAGATCATGCTTAGAGAGAACCTTAGGGTTGCCGATAATGACAACACCATACTTAGCACGGGTTAGACCGACGTTCAATCGTCGAGGATCGGACAAGAAACCAATGCCTTGGTTATCGTTTGACCGAACGCAAGACAAGACAATGAAGTCCTTCTCGCGGCCTTGGAAAGCATCAACCGAGGCGACCTCAACCTCCTTGTAAGCCTCTTTTTTGAAAGTACCCGTATTTTGCATTGTTGTTACAATGTAACTTCGTTGGCCCTCATACGGGGTGATTACGCCAATATCGCTAGGACGCACCCCAGCCTTGAAGAAGCGTGTTACAATCTTTTCCACGTTAGATGCCTCCGCTCGGTTGAGATAAGAGGTGCCCGATGCAGAGATCTCCTCATTGCCTAAGTTGGACCAAAACATCATAGGCATTTCGGCGACGGGCCAGGGGAAGTCCACGTCTTTGCGGATTCGATTGGGGGCCGAAACGCCATTCTGCAGAGACCCTTCGTAGAACATATTGGATGGGAACTCAGAAAGGCAGGGATGCATACGGTACTGGATGTTAAGGCGGATAGGAGTAAAACCTAGGCGCACCAAACGCTCGAAGAGTGATTGGTTCAACCCAGCCTTGGCGGCCTTCTTATTCATGATGACGGGTCCCAATTGCTTGTGGTCACCGACAAGGACGACCTGCTTGCAGCCGAGAACAAGAGGAATCATGCATTCGGGCTCGGCGGATTGAGTTGACTCGTCAATGAGTACATTACGGAATTTCATCTTCGCCAGGCGGGGGTCTCCGGCACCAACACATGTACAGCATACGACATCGGCATTGCTGAGTATGTCGCGCTCAGCGGCTCGGGTCAACTGCTTGAATTTCTTCTCGTCCTGACTAGACAATTCTCCATACTCTCCTTTGAGCTGAGACAGCTTCATCAATTCAGGATTGCTATCAAGCATACGGACCTGCTCATGGAGAGCCAGAAAGCTGACGGACGATTCTACGTCCTCACGCGACTTGGCCGTCAGCCGAACAACTTTGAGACCCGTGAGATTAATACGCTCACAGAGTTGATCCACTGCGACGTTGGAAGGGGCACAGACAAGAACCTGCCCGTTGTCTTGCTTGGCAAGGTGGTAAATGATGGTGGCGGAAGTGACGGTCTTGCCGGTTCCCGGGGGGCCCTGAATGAGGCTGAGAGGGGTACTGAGAACAGCTTTGATAGCACTGATCTGGCTGCCGTTGAGTTCTGGGAGGCCCGGGGCGCTGAACTTCTTAGGTAGCGTGGTCTTCATGGGCCCAGCAGCAACCTCGTGGCCAAGGAGCTTGTGGAAGATGTAGCCGGAAACGCTGTACTCGTCTACCGCGAAGTTCTTCATAGCAACTTGCATACGGTCGTATGAGGTGGCTTTCCAGACGTAATCCGCTGAAAAGTTGTGTGTGCATTCGGTTGGCACCGATTTATCATTGCCAGTTTTTCGCAGTTCTAGAATTACTTCATCAGACTGGTTATTCGGGATTTTAATGACATATCCAACGCCCTCCCAAGGAGGACGCAGCTCCCCCTTGTACTTCAGACGCATTTCGTCGCCGACTGCCAACTTCACATCCCCAGACTCTAGCTTCGGGAAAGTAAAGCTAGCCACATGCTTATTGTTGAGGCCGACGTCCCATCGAACGATCAGACCATCCTCGGATTGCGCCTCTTTGAGTTTCTTGTCATAATCGGACTCCATCTTGACCAAGGGGCCAAATATATTCTGGTACTGATAGGGGTCGTCGTACTTGAGGAGGACGGCTTGGGGGTCATCGTCAATACTAGTAGCTTTCTCCAAGTCCGCAACAGTGGCATTAGCGTTGTCCTTCCATAGCTCCTCCAGCTTAGCAATCTGCGGGGGGGTAAGGTGCCTAGCACGGAGCTGCTCAGCGTCGGTGGGCGCAGAGACGAGCCAGCTCAGGAAGGCACGGTCTTCAATGAGAGGCTGCCATCTAGAGATATCCCAGCTCATATCCTTGGACGAGGGGGTTGCGGCGCATGGCTGGCGGCATAGAAGGACGACGACGGTATCCGATTTGGCCGGAATGAAGCCGAGGAGAAAGACGTTCTTCGTACCGCAGTTGTAGCATTCGAGAGTCGTGTCGCCGAGAGTGGACTTGGGGTGGAGCTGGACTTCCTTGTGGCGAGCACGAACGAGGTGGTTCACGATGTGCGAGGAACTCGCGTTTCCCCGGGCACTACAGAACCACTTGTTGCAGGCGAGACACTTGACGACGGAGCTCGGGGAATGGATGCCACAGTATGCGCAGGCGTGGGGAGGGAGCGTCTTGTCCTCTTCGAGCGTTGTGAGGGCGAGGCCTTTCAGCGCGTCGACGGGGGCGCTGGTCATGCTCTCGTTGTCATCGTCGTCGAAGGTCTCGGTTTCGTTGTCATCGTCGTCGTCATTCTGGCGCCTCGTGTTGCCTAGGCCGCCCCGGCCGTTGTATTTGCCGAAGAGCAAGCTCTCGTCGGGGTCGAGCGTCGAGATGTCATCTTCGCCGGCGTTGATGGTGGTTGCAGAATTGGAGACGAGATGATTGCCGAGGTGGGTGAAGGCATCCATCTCTCCGGCGGCGCGGTTCAGCAGCCGAGAGGGTGGATCTGAGGTGCGAGGACGGAGGTGATGCGAACTCAGCGGGACGATTGACCGCAGGCCTGGTGGGGGGGTGGTGGTTAATAAGGGAGTCCTCCCGGCCGATCGTCGGCAATACAATAGCAACTTGGGACCGGGCAGACGTACGGGGGGCTACCTAGGGAGCAAGACGGGAGTCCTATCCAGCCGATGAGGCCTGCCACGATCGAGCGTGCTGGCGGTGGCGGTGGCGATGGTGGATAGGGGTGGTGGATGATGCTGGTGACGGTGCCTAGTAATTGCGATTCGGTCGAAATTAAAAGCCAAAGGTCACATCATGGGGACAAAGTAGGGATCAGTCGGAAGGCCGGTAGATCTTCCTGGTGGGAACGAGGGTTGCAGGCCACGGGCCACGGCGGTGCTGTGTGCGAACGAGTGCCTGCTTTAGGTGGCCAGTGGGGAGGGAGAGAGAGATGTGAATCACCACGACGAGTGTTGTTGGCTGGCGTCTGGCGTCTGGTGGAAGGGAAAGTTTGGGTTTGGCCAGAGATCGCGATGCCGCTGTGTCGCAATTCGATCAGTTGGAGGGAATGCTTTTTTGGTGGTGGCCCCACTAGTATCGACAGCCCACTGTACCGTGGTAGGTACCTAGAAGGCCTCGGGCTATTAGGTACCTGTGCTGCCGTGCATGGCCTGCTGTATGGGCATGTACCTAGCTGCCTGCAGCGAGGCGTATCGGGGGTACTTACGGAGAGGCATGCTGCGCTGGGAGCATGCGCATCGTGGGTCCGATGGGTCTAGCCTAGCCAGTCGCCCGGTACCCCGGTCGATAAGCCCCGCCAAAATTTCTCGAACACCAGAAAAAGCATTGAAGAAGCGAGCATAGGTAGGTGAGGTGCTACCTGTTACTTGCTTCCATGAACCAACCTTAAACTCTAGGTATCTACCTAGATCTACTCGCATCCATACCTACCTACCTACCTACCTACCTACACGTCCACTCCCAACAACGCTGTCTACCGAAGAAAACCTAAGGTACCCAGGTAGCTCAATTGGGTCACGTCAATTCAACTGCTGCTGCCGTAACCCACCGACCCCCGGAGGCACTCCCGCCAATAACTATAGCCGCGCAACCATCGATCCTACCTTTCTTTGCCTTGCCGATTCCATCTTCGCCACAGCCGCAACGACAACCAATATAGCCATGATCCGCAAAAACGCCCGCGCGAGGCGAGATTTCCTCTATCGAAAAGCCATCATATTGCAAAATGCAGAGGTCTCCGAGCGCAGGTCGAAGCTACGCGCCGCCCTGGCCAGTGGCCGCCCGCTCGATCCTACTGTTGCAAATGACAAGGCTCTGCGAAAGGACTTTCAGTACGACGAATCTGCCCAGGATCGGTCGGCGCAGGAAGAACTCGAGCTAGACGATGAATATCAGCATCTATCCGGTGTGGTAGATCCTCGCGTGCTGATCACAACATCCAGAGATCCTTCAACAAGGCTTCAAGGTTGGTGGCAACCGCAGTCGTCTTCGGAATTAACATTGACTCTGAAGTAGCTTTTAGTAAAGAGATTCGGTTACTGCTGCCGACGGGGATTCGTGTAAGTCACGCGAGAGGGTTCTTTCTCCTTGTTGTTGGCTGGTGTTGGGGCTAGGAGCTCGCTTGCGCTCTCAGCAATGCCACATATGGAAATCGCTGACCCCGGGGCTTGTAGTTGAACCGTGGTGGGACCATCCTCCCCGAACTCGTCAAGTCGGCACAATCTGCTGGCTTAAGTGACGTGATGGTGAGCAATAGCTTCAGCAGCTCGGCCTAGCTAGGTGGTCGGACACTCGCTAATGATACCGAAAAGCTGTTACATGAACATAGAGGCCAGCCCACAGGCCTCACATTATCACATCTCCCATTCGGGCCGACAGTATCATTTTCCCTCGTAGGTCCAAAATACGACTGTTGGCGATGATTGGTGGGCTAATACGGTATAAGCATAATGTCGTGCTGCGTCACGATATCCCGAATACCATCCGAGGCACAGTGAGCGAATCTTACCCGTAAGTCTCGTGGAGTCGCCAGTCACAGATTATTTGCGCAAAATGCCTTGCCTTTCCTGCTCTACCGTCATCGCAATGAGCCCTTATATATCTTACTATGGGTACCGAGTACTAACGTTTGGGTTGCAAAGACATCTGATATTCGAAGGTATACACACTTTCCGTTGTGTCACAAATTCTTGACTAACCACCACATCAGGTTTTTCGACGCCGCTGGGTAAACGAATCGTTAAAGTTCTCCAGCATATATTTCCTCCTCGTGAGACAGCCACCAGCAGATCTCTCGGCTCACGCGTCATAACCTTCAAAAATATCGATGATATGATCGAGGTAGGACACATTTGAACTTTTTCCCTACCCTACCAAAAACGAAATGGCCCAAATAGGGCGTTCCATTTATATCGATGATATATACTCTTGACAAATCGTAAACTCTTGGCCATCACACACGATGACTGACTTAGTGTTGGAATAGGTTCGTCATCACGTATTCGTACAGACCGGGTAAGCCCACTAAGACCCCTTGATGTTCTCTTATGGCCGCTGGCGTATCGCTCCTGATGCGTACTCCCGCGCTACTTCCAGGACGACACTATTCGTGGTGATCGTTGATGTGCTAACTCTCAATTAGATATGATTCAGTTGAGTTGAGCGAGGTCGGTCCACGAATGTCGATGAAGCCTTTTCAAATCCGAGCTGGGTTACTAGACCAGCGGGATGGCGACGTAGAATGGGCCCTCACCAATTATACGCGCACGAGCAGAAAGAAGAACTATCTTTAATATTAAATTGTTGCCCTTTATTACGACTTGTGGGTGTGTATGACCTAGAGCTGCGGCCTATTCATACGAACCCCTTCTACTATCGATACATTGAATATTTAAAGTATATAACAAAGTATGTAGTTATAGGAGCGGGTTGAAACAATACGAGCGGGTCCAGGCCGAATACTCTCGTCCGTAAAGCGTTGCCCAACACCAGCGAAGCGTCACTTGGCAGTAAACCACAAAAGCCCCAAAAGCTACGTCGTAATGCTCGTCCGATATACCCTTTCCCTATCAATTTCGAGGGCTGGGAAGACCACCTTACTATGGCTGCGTTTAGCTCGCGGACACCAAGGCAAGGAATAAGGGAGGATTAACAGACAAAGGTCCTTTTCGCAGTATGAGACCCGTACTATTCATGCCGAGATGGCAAAGAAGAGGAGTGGAAGCTGCCCAGTGAGCAGCGAGGGTTTTACATTCTTCGGTCCTGCCTGGGGTAACGCTAATGCTATTTCCACGTTTTGGCACAGGTGTGATGACATCTAGTTCTTGTTCGTGAAATGGTAGGATCACCTTACGTAGAAACGGATTTTTGAATTAGATCGAATACTATGAAGCTCGCTTCTTTCGTCCTGGTGAAGAGTGGTCGGATCCCACTACCGAAATTCTCTAATTCTGTTAGGATATTATTCAAGAAGGAGCGCGACCGCGTCGAACGACGACAACTAAGAAACCCTCCCCGGCTCGACGCTGCGAGGGTCTCCAATACCAAGTAGTTTAGAATAGATATCATGCTGCCAGCTAAACACATGCCTAGCGGCTGAACACTCGCAGGGTCGAGAATCAAGAAGAACCTACATAAATCATCGACGAATAGTTGACGACTGTGCAATATTACCACCTGCCAGGACATTAGGTTATCATTATTACGCATGTAGTATCTACACAAGGTCTTTTAGCACACGCCAAGCATCAAACAATGTTTCCACTTTTGGGATTTCATCCCCAAGTACTGAGTCGCAGTCAGCCCGGCAAGCTTCTTTTAGTCGACGTATCTCTAAACATGCCTCTTCCCCAGCAGCCAAGACTGCTTAAATGGGTATAAGAGTGAAGAAATGTAGAGTAGGCACTCCAGGTAGACAGTGGAGAGTAGAGAGTTCTCGTGCTATAAGAATAGCTAGAATAGGGGCCGTTTAATATGATATATAGTGTAACTTGGACGCTCGTACAGATATATTAGCTGTCGACAACGTTTTAGCGGCTCTCATTAATTTCAATGGCGTCCTCAGTTAACTGCTGCATTATATTTCGACGAGTAGCAGCAACGCCTAGGCATAACTATTTGCAGTAGTGTACTCTATCTGCAGTGCATATGTGTGATTATGGGGAATTATACAGACCTAGCATATCAGGTTTGGCATACATACAAGTAGTACTTCAAGGTCGCACATGCATTTAATTGAAGGAGGTCCTGACTGCCTGATAGGGCTAGCCTCTTATTTAATTGAAGCTAGGGAGGTTCCAACGCGCCTTCATCCGGTCTAAGCTATCTAGCATACGCAGGGTAGAAGCTGCAGGGATTTAACGTCGCCAACGCAAATTGCAGCAAATTGCAAAGCAAAACGACTCGTCCAGGACACCGGGCCAAGACTTCCCACTCAAAAACAGCAGATCCACTTCCCAGCTTGCAGACAAACGTCTTTCCAGGCACCAGGTTTATCGCCTTCTTGAAATATGACAGATCAGGCTTAGCGTACTTACTGCTTTTTGCTTAGGCTTGGCTCAACCAATCGGGGGCGTTTATGAAAGTTATGCGCTAGGATTACTTTCATAGTAACGGCTGCGTAACAGACCTTGTGACAAGCCTACTTAGGTAAACTTTTCTAATCCTCCCCTCTCCAACCTCTATGACTGCTGCCTACCTACCTACTCCTTGTGGCACAATTGGCGGTGGTTGTAAATGCTTCGAAGGATTGATTAACTGCAAGTACGATACTGGAACAACTGGCTTATTGCATAAATAACACCATTACATACTTACTCAGCAGTCATCGCGATAGCTATATATACATCGTTTGAACTGAAAGACGGCATAGCTACCTCGTCGTCGTTGTTATCCTCGAACAAGCTTTCCTGCTTCATCCGAAGAGGAGCCTCAAGTGTTACTTATGACTAGACTAGAATCCCAATCGCTCCAATAGCTGAACAAGCTGCGTCTCGTTTTCATTCCTGCAGTTCATGATCACTTTCTCGGACTGCATCCGCAGGATGTCTGAGTTGCTCACCCGCCACGGCAGGATGGTGCGAAGGATGGTATCGACGTCCGCCACTTTGTCGATGCCTCCAATCGTTGCCGGCCTCTTCACGCCTAGCTTCTCCATCTCCGTCTCCCATGCTTCTGCTACTTCCCAGTCCACCTTCCCCTCCTTGGCTGCGGCCGGGAGGGGCGAAGGAAAACCGTAGAGTTTGGCTTTTCGCAGCTGTTCCCCCCCGCTCGCTTCGTCGCCCGACCAGCCACGAAATTGGCCCCCGGCATCGCCTAGGGAGCGGAGAAATTCATAGGAAGGGTGCAAAATGCAGGCAAAATCGTAATCGATCAGTCCAGTAATACGCTGCGTGGAAGGGTCGAAAAGGAGATTTGTAGTAACTGTTTGCGGAATGCAAAGTTAGCTCACAATGACGATCAAGGCACGTTAGGTTAGACCGTGAAAAATGGGGGCTGACCAAAATCGGCATGGATGATGGATTTCTCATGGGCCGTCTTCAGTGCCTCAAACTGGCTCGGAACTCCATTTTGTACAAATGCATTCAAACGGTCTCTTATACCGTTAGCGTGCCATCCTCGGATGTAGGGGTTTTCATCCGCTCTCTGGAGAGCAACCTCCAGCCGACTCTTAAAAGAAGCTTCGTAGGTTGGCCATGGTCCAACTCCAACGCTGGTCATAGCCGCACTGACGATACGGCCTTTTTCGTCAAAGCTAACACCTCCAAATCCAGTTATGGTTTCGGGAAGCTGAAAGTCTTGCAAGCCTTTGAGAAGCTTGGCCATCTGCGATAGGATGCCTTTCTTCTGCTGAACATTCATATTTTCGTATGAGGATTCTACCGGTTCGCCAGGCATTAGTTGTTACATGATCCAACCCTGGGAAGACTTAGTAGCGGCACTTCCCCAGGCATATACAGAGGGGACCACTGGTGGTTGGAAATGATTGAGGGCCTGGGCAGCCAGACTGATGAGAGCTACTTCATTTTCCACCCGAGTCGTAGGGCTCATCCCTTCGGCGTCCGGGTTAGTGAGGCGTATTATGAACTGTCTGATGCCATCAGGGATCCGGACACAGCCCGGCTGAAGAGCTTCATCCTGAGCCGTATGGCTTGAAGCGGTTGCCACAGGGAGTGTGACACGATAAACGAAGTTGTTGTACTTGAAAGGGCATTCAGGGTCATATGAAATAGGCTCGATTTTCGCACCCGTCTGATGAGTCCAAGCTCAATGGTTAGCCTCTGAAGGGTCTGTTCTGGGGGGAGCAGCTTACCTCGAGGTTGAAGTGTTCATGTAACAGGCGTTGGATGAAGTCCAGCCGAACTTGATAATTGGTGTGATTCTGGGCCATTGTGACAAGCTTACAACCTTGAGAGTGCAGGCTTTCGCCACTTATGTGATGATAACATTAAAAACAGCCAGTAACGTTGTCCGTTACAGCGTGACATATTACAAACCACCCAAGTTTAGTGATGTATAAGTACTTATGCAAAAGTGGGAGTGTCTAAAAGCGGCATGGCTCAGGTATAATTCCCATTTCGGTCGAGCTTGGTTAAACCTAAGTAGGCATCTCATAGTAACTAAGCACCTAGTTACCTAGGTAGGCCCTACTACGTACGAGGTTCCGCTCCATCGACCTGGTCACGTCAAACCCGTCCGTCCCTCTCAATCAATCCCACACCTACAGACGCCAACCACACGACACCACTACAACTCACCAAACTACAGTCAGAGGCGCCATTTCCGTCTCAAATCCCGGATACTATCGACACGGCACCCGATTCCCGACTCTCGAATCAACGTGATACTTGGCACTTGTAGTTCACCATCATCACCCAACAATGTCTCACAACCCGTACCAGCAAGGCCCTTCGGCTGAGCAGGGATACGGGTATGGCCAGGTCAGTACGAGGCAGCAACAATGGCGATAAACACAACCACACCATCAAAGCCAATTACGCGCAGCATGATACCCCCAGTCCGTCTGACCGTCATTTCTGTAGGAGCACGAGCTGCAGAACTACGGCCAGCAGCCAACAGCGTCGCAAACCCTCCCCCAGCAGGAGTTTCTCGGCCGCATCGACTTCCTCCGCAACGAGATCGGCACCCTCGCCAGCAATGTCCAGGCCATCGCGTCCCTGCACCAGCGATCGCTCGCCGAGGCCGACGGCGGCATGTCCAACCAGCAGCTCGAACGCATCGTCACCGAGACCCAGAGCCTGAACGGCGGCATCCGCGACCAGCTCAAATTCCTCGCCAACGACGCCGACCAGACCGTCGACGGCAGCCGCACCGTGAAGAAGCGCCAGGTCGACACCATCAAGGCGCAGTTCGAGCGCGAATTACGCAGCTACCAGGAAGAGGAGAGCTCGTTCCGCTCCCGCTACCGCGACCAGATCGCCCGTCAGTATCGCATAGTGAATCCCGAGGCCAGCGAAGATGAGGTCCGCGAGGCCACCGAGGCCGACTGGGGTAACGAGGGCGTTTTCCAAACTGCGGTATGTCGCTCACCTCCCCCTTGTACCGCATCGGGCCATTGATGCTGTTGTTATTGTACGGTTATTAACACATTCGCCAGCTTCGCACCAACCGGACCGGCCAGGCGTCGTCGGTCCTTGGCGCCGTTCGCGCCCGCCACAACGAGCTCCAGCGCATTGAGAAGACGCTTATGGAGCTCGCCAGTCTGTTCCAGGATCTCGCCGTGTTGGTCGAGCAGCAAGAGGCGCCCGTGATACAAGCCGAGCAGAACGCCGAGAACACAAAGACGTATATCGATGACGGCAACCAGCAAGTCAAGAAGGGTATCATCAGCGCCCGGAACGCCCGCAAGTGGAAGTGGTGGTGCCTACTCATCACCATTCTCATCATCGCAGTCGCTGTTGGTGTCGGTGTTGGCGTCACACAGGCATCAAAGGCAGCTTCAGGCAACTAAAGAGAGCGATAAACCCCATCAGACACCCTCATCCCGATATGATGCGTTGATGGGGGCTTTATAAATACCGCTCAGACGGGGGATCACGGAATGACCTCCAGGGCGACCACATCAGACATTCGATGACGACAATTCTTACTAGACTTCATATTAATTCACTTTTGTTCTTCCAGTCCTTTCATCATGTTGTCTCGAATGGGTCACCTTCCAAAAGTCGGGCCTCCCGCCGCCAGTATAATAAAGGCAGAGAGTCGGCCGATATTTTCTTGTACACATTTACTGGTGTATTGTTGCGAATATTTTCCCCACGCGTCTGTACGTCGGTCTATAACGAAACGGAGGCACCTTGGATTCTTTAATCTCTCCACGCAGCATGAGGGGGTATTTTCACCTGCACAGACAGACAGGCAAGCAGGCGGGCGAGCAGGCGGGTAGGCAGGTAGGGAGAGGGGCACTTTGTTACATACGCTAGCATGGTAATGACCTGCAAGTGATATTTGCATGTAAATATCCTCGAGCATTCAAATATTCCTTTGTTCAATACCTCTGTCAGGAGGTGCCACCATGAGATCCGATCTATCCAACGCCTACTAAATTAACAGTCGGGAATGTCTTTTATGAAGTGCAGAAATAATATGAGTGAGGATATAACGACACAGGTTTGATTACTCTCTTCCTATGCGCGGACCTCTGGGCTCGCTTTCTCACGGCGTGCCTTTTATTGATTTACACCGTTTGGCCGAGTTTGTATGCTTTATATAACTATATGTATATATACCCCCCGCCTGCCTTTTCGGAGTATCTTGGCGTGTAGAAGTGAAGCCAACCACCTGGCACTTACTTACACACGCAGACCATTTCCCGGCTCGGTTATCCTAACTACTGGGGATTAATTAGATAAGTATATATGTATATTCAGATCCAGATTCACTCGTTCTTTCTTGGCTTATCGGGCATCTGTTCCCTAACTCAACCCCCTCATCCCTTACTTTCCGTTCACCTCATTTCCGTCAGTTAGCACGGTAATTTTCCTTTTGTGTCATTATTTATTATCGCTCCGTTGGTTCAGCGCGGAGTGCAAGGGCAATTTCTTTTGCTGTCTCTATACGATTATTAATATTCTCGTGTTATTATCCGACAGTCGATGTTTTAACTCCATAACAGGGAGCAGTAACTAAGTACCTTGTGCTAGGCAGCCTCAAGCATTCCGTTAGGGTGAAATAATTGGCTGATGACAGGTATTCAACCACTTGTGTGCTTCGGAATACCTACACAGCATCTTTCTCGCCCTCTCCTTCTATTTCTACTCTGCCTAACCTCTAGTGCATATCGTCGTAGACATACATCACATCCCGATAGATGAGCGTAGCGCCAGTTTCAAAAACCCCCTTCACGCTCAACATGTCATGTTATCCTCCAACGAAATCAACTAGCAAGCAATTAAGACGCAAACAACCCCGAAAAGACGCCCGCCGAACACCAAAAGAGCAGTTTAGTATTAATAACCACGAAGTCTTACCTACCTACCATTACATCTCCCCCCAAAATCATTACATCATTAAACCCCCTTTCCAAGCCCACCATCCCGTCCCCTTTTTTATTTTTTATCTCCCGTAACCCCCCCTCCCCTTTTCTTTTTCCCCTCCCCCAACCCCTAGTTACTGCGTCCCAGTCGTATCGACGCTCATCCGGCCCATCTGCGCGGCCATGCTCAACCCGGTCCCCTTGCGCGCCGTGAGGGCCTTCTGCCACCTCCTGGCGTCCCGCGCGGGGGCGCCGTTCCCCTCGAGGCCGAGGACCTCCATGAGCTCCGGGAGCTCGGCGTGGTCGCGCGTGGTGCGCATGCGGTGGCACCAGGTGACGCACTTCTCCTCGACCGACGGGGCCCGTCCCTCTCCGTCCCCTTCCGCCTTCTCCGTCAGCGGGGGCGGCGGCGGCGGCGTCTCGGACACGGGCGTGGCGATGGGCGTGTCGAGGGAGCGGGAGGCGGGCTCGAAGAGGAACTCACCGCCGACCTGGCGCTGGTCGCCCATCTTGGTGGCGAGTCCGGCGCGGACCTGGCGCAGGCCCTGGAAGATGCCCGAGACGACCGTGTGCGCGACCGTCTTGTTCTGCAGGTAGGCCGGCCGCGGGCCGAGGCTCAGCGTCCGCACCATGCCGAGCTCCCGGTACAGCCGCTGCGTCGGGTCCGCATACACGGGGAACGCGCACCCCGTCTCCCGCACGTACGCGCCGATCAGCTCGTGCGACCCGCACCCCACCACGGCGATGAACGTGCTCACGGGCAGGCCCAGGAGCGCCTCCGGCGTGATCGACGCCGATAGCGTCCGTAGGTACTCTTGGCAGTTCTATACGTTTTGTTTTTTCTCATGTTAATAAGAGAGGAAGTAAGAGGAGGAAGATGATAAATCTAACTATGTATGGATAGGGTCATGTGAAAGGGGGGTGTGATGGTTGGATGAGTGGATGGGTTGGATGACTTACGCCGCAGAAGAAGTGGCGCACGAAGATGATGAGTATGCGCCGCGCTACGTTGTGGCCCGAGTATAGGCTCTTGAACGGGTGGGTTTTGCCGGCGTGGTCCATGACCGGGTAGTTCTCTATCGAGCGCAGGACCTGCATGGACGGGAGCCCGTTGTTCGTTTCGACCTCGCCCTCGAAGTCTGGCGGGATGGCTTGGCGCAGTAGTTCATCTTGGGGTGGCGAGGGCCGACCGTTTCTCTCCTTCTCAGCTTTCACTGCGCCGGGCTCTCCCCCCGTAGCAGCAGCCGTGTTAGTAGTAGCGATCGTCTTCCTCTTCTTCTCGGACACAGCCAGAGCGTTGCCGTTGGGAACACCCGAGGACTCGGCCATGACGGGCTGCACAGCAGAAAGCCAAACCGAGGGTGTTGGGTGAAATGAAGTAAAACAAGTTCACGTCTTCTCTCTTTGTGTCAGAGATATGTTTGATAGATGTGGGGAGCGAAGATCAAGAATGATGCTATGAGTGACAGACGGGGATAAAAATGGCCACCAAAGTCGTACGAGTAAAGTAATTACGTGATTCGTTGAACGGAGCTGCTGTATCTTGATTAGGTAAGTCCTTGCCGACCTCAGCTGCCGCGGGCTATAGCCAGAGAATAACAAGAATGAAAGTGGTTGACGAGAACAAGAAGTCAAAGTCGAAGATGGTTATATACCTGGTAGGAGCTGTGCCTCCAGCCAGGTAGGCAGGTACTGCTCCCTCCCCCTGCTCATACCCAAGCACTCAAGCACCCAAGATAACCCAACGATCTAGGCCGCTAAGCCCCAAGACCCGCCCCTAACCCACAGGTCTAGCGGGATACGGTACATGTCGTGTAGGCTCAATACACCACCAATATACCACCCAATATACCGCTGTTCATTCGAGTCGGCCAATCAGCCGATTCGCAATCAGTGGAATCAAGCTCGTCGAAGCTCATCAAGCTCACCTTGCAGGTTACACCAGTTTCACCCTGCTCCCGCTCCGACGTAGCATTGGATGACATGCTTGGCACGATGCTATAGGGCGCATGGGCAGTAGGTAGTTGTGCCATTTACAGCGCTCGCCCGCATATCCTCGCCCACTGTTCGATACAAGCACTATAGAGAGACTCGGAATGCCGACTTACCTAGGTACCTAACCGAATGGCTTTGTTAGTCTCCCTCACTAGCCCTATATCTTCCTATTTAGCAAATACAGACAAGACAAAGAAGTAAGAGGCGGTTTGGTCTCCATTATTACATCATCGTTTTATCTGTCGCTCCCCAACCAGCCTCTTCCTTCTTGGATTCTCTGAAACCGGCGCGGGTATGTGGCTGGCGAGGCACGATTGCATCATTTCGGCGCCTAGCCGGACGGCCGCTAACCTGGGGATCAAAAAAAAAATACATACAATAAGAACTTGTGATGGTTTTTGCTCAACTCTCACCTCATCATTTTCTAATTTTCACCATGCCCTTAAAACATGTGATCAGGAAGGGTGGCTATGAAAATTCGACGCCCTATTTGTTTTGTAGGGGAAGTGGCAGTGGTACCTAAATACAGGTAACTATGCTAAATAGCAAACAATCGTAACAATAGTATGAACAATTATCATGTCCGGCCCCGCTAATATACATATGTACCACCATTTGCTGCAACCACCTCAGACATTCCAACCCAAGAACTTCTCTTTGGGTGTCTCAGAACAACGCTCGGGATCATACCAAATACCAGGAGGAACCACCGAAGACGAATCAAGAACATCATCCAACGGGCAACCTATCTGGCTTCTGCTCAATAGAGCCAGGCCATGACCACCATGACATGGCAAGTGCTCTCGTAGCCCAGTACCTAGCCGTGAAATCCACACCACACCACACCACACCATACCCATACCCATACATACATACATACATGCATACCCCCATGTCTCAACTAATCCGCCTCCTCTCCCTCCCCCTCCTCCCCTTCCTCCTCCCCTTCCTCCTCCACCTCGCAGCCCTCCCCCAGCCGGCCGCAGCCGACTGCCGTCTCCTCCGGCGGGGTCTATCGCGGGACCTGCTCCTCCTCGGCACCGTCCTGACCGACTCCGGCGCCGAGCCCGACGGGGCCGTGTTCATCCGCCGCGGCCGGATCGTCTTCGCGGGCGATGTGTGTCGGCTCAGCGTCCAAGACGGCGGCGACGCGAGCGTGGTGGACTGCAGCGGCGGCGGCGGCAGCGGCGGCAGCGGATCGGTGATCTCGCCGGGGTTCGTCAACACGCACGAGCACATCGACTACGCGACGGTGCGGCCCTTCGCGCCGTCCCCGCGGCCCGCGGGCCACCGGCACGACTGGCGGCTCGGGGCGCGCGGGCACGACCTGCGCGCCGCGGCCGTGAACGGCAGCGCGTCGGCCGCCGTGGCGTGGGGGGAATTGCGGCACCTGTTCTCGGGGACGACGTCGGTGATCGGCGGCGAGATGGCGCCCGGGCTGGCGCGGAACCTCGACTTCCGGGCCGGGCTCGGGGCCGGGCTGGACGATGATACCGACGACGGCCGCCGCCACGGCGTCGCCGTCTACGACACCTTCCCGCTCAAGGACAAGCTCGGCATCATGCGGCACGGCGACTGCGACTACGGCGCCGACGCCGTGACCGCCGCCATCGCGGCCCGCCACCACCGGTACATCGGACACGTGGGCGAGGGCGTGGGGCCCGAGGCCGCCAATGAGTTCGCGTGCTTGTCGAGCGCCACCTTCGACACGACCCCGGCGGCGGGCGGCGGCGGCCTGAGCGCCGACATCATGGGCCCCAACGTCGCGCTCGTCCACGCGCTGGGCCTGGCGCGGCGCGACTTTGACGTCGTCGCTGCCCGCGGCGCCATGGTCGTCTGGTCCCCACGCAGCAACATGTTCCTGTACGGCGCCACGCTCGACCCGTCCTACCTCCTCGCGTCCGGCATCACCGTCGCCCTCGGCACCGACTGGCTGCCCTCGGGGTCCGCCACCATGGGCCGTGAGGCCGCCTGCGCTGCGCGGGCCGCCCGCGACGGGTTCGGCTTCGACGTCACGCCCCGGGTGCTCTGGGAGATGGCCACGCGCAACGGCGCCCGCGTCGCCGGCTTCGAGGACGTCCTCGGCTCCCTTGAGGCCGGTAAGCTCGCCGATATCGTCGTCTTCCGACCCTGGTCCAGAGGCGATGATGACGACGACGACGACGACCATATTCACACCAACCACGACAACAGCGACGACCCGTATGCGCAGGCCATCTTCGCGCCGCAGGAGGCCGTCGACCTGGTCCTCCGCGGCGGCAAGCTCCTCCTCGCGTCAAACCCCGAGCTCCGCGTCCTCGCCTCGGACCCGGACATCTGCGAGCTCGTCGCCTTTGGTGGTGGTGACGGAAAGAAGAAGGGGAAGGGGAAGGGAAGGGAAGAAAAGCTCGTCTGTGTCGCGGACGAACTCGGCTCCTCCTTCGCCGACCTCGAGGTCGACCTGCGCGGCGTCTACCCCGCCGTGCTGCCCGCCGTACCCCAGGACGAGCCCCCGTGTCGTCCCTTTTCCTACTCCTGAAAAAAAAAAAAAACCAAAGTTCAACGTAAAAAGATCAGCCTGTTAGATAAACCCCCATTCTGCTTTACTCCCCCTCTCCCTCCTCTTTTTTTTTTCGTGAGTACATTAAACAGACGCTAGCTGGCAGCATTTTAAACTCTCCTCACCCGGGCCCAGGGCGCTCTCGTACCAGCATTACAAATTGTCCCATTTCGCCTCAGCGTACGACCTACCAAATTGCATAATGGTCTTCTCATCCTCTGCTCTAGTCGCGCGTCCTAAGTAGGCGAAGGTGTCCAAGGGAGTTTTCATCCATAGTTGATGTGATTAGCGTTCAGATTGACGGTTTGGTCTATACCATGGCGAATTTACAATACCCCCAATCCGTAAAATGATAATATACTACTTGTAGCAGCCGGCAGCTTATTGGATCATATGATCCTAAAGACTTGGTGTATTGGTTGTATTGTTGATATAGAAAAGATAGATCGGTCCAAACCTCTGCACTATCGCTACTGTGTATTTATAACTACTTATGTGGGTCCAGATAAATATAAGTCTAACTAGTTTAACTGCTATAATCTGCTCTAAACAAAAAGAAAAATGCTGCGTTTTTATAGCACTATTATACTTTAGTACTAAATTTATTAATTAAAACAGAATCTAAACCTAGCTGTTTTTTTATAAGCTATTTATTAAATTTATATCTTAAGTCCTTATATTTAACCAGATATTATGTATGTTTTTTTTTGTTTTTTTTTATTATTTTAACTTTTAATATATATTTTTGCAAATAATCTGCAGTTTTAATTAGTCCGATAAAAAAAAAAATCTATTATATATGTTTAATATATAAAATTTTAAATAGTTTATTAAAATTATATTATATATTTAAGCATTATATTTTTAAAGTTTAATTTATATATAAATGTTTTTATTTTTTAATTATTTTAAATAAACTAATAAAACGTTAAAATAATTTATTATTTTTATTAGTTATTATTTTATATTTTTATATAGTTAGAAAAATATATAATTTTTAATATTAAAATATTTTAGCTAGTATTTATTATTATAATAATATTTTATTATTATAAATAATAATGTTATTATATTAATAGCTTATATATAAGCAGCTAATAATAATATAAGTTAGTTTTTTTTGTTTAGTTAGCATTAGCTAAAAATATCTGTTATATTTATAAATATAAATCTTAGTACTAATTTGTTTAAGCTGTTTTTATAATACTATTTTTATTATTATTATATTTAAATTAAATATATAATATTACTGCCTTTTAGTTTATAAAGTTTTTAATATATATATATAATATTATAATATTAATTATATTATATAAACAATAATTTTAAACTAGCTATTTGCTTATAAATAATATGCTGTTATATATAAAAGTTTAGTTTTAAATATTTTTTAAACTGTTTTTTATAATACTATTAAAAATTTAAAGTTTTTATTTAATAAAATAATCTTTAGTATTCTTTAGCTAGCTATTAATAGTTTTAAAATAAAAACGCGTTTTTATTAAGCTGTTATTTAGTTTTTTTGTTTAAAAATTAATTAAATCTGTTTAATAAACTTATATATTATTATTATTGCCGCGTTATATTTATATTTTTTAAAAATTAGCAGTACTAGTATAAAATCTATTATAATTTAATAATAAAAGCAAAAAAATATTAAAATTAATTAAAAACTACTATATAGCTTATAATAACACGGTTAAAATATTTTATATTTTAGGCACCTGTTAATAAATTCTTTAAATCTTTTTAAACTTTTATATATATAAAATATTTAAACTATATAAGTTAATTTTTATAACTAATATAATTTAATTTATAAAATATTTTTAAAGTTCTATAAAGTATTTTTATAATATATATAAACGGTCTGCTAGTCCGTCGTTATTTCTAAACTATAAAAATCTTTTTTAATATAATAAAAATATTAGTTCTGTTTTAAAATATAATTTATATTTTCTGTTTAATTATATTTAAAATTTATTTAAAATATAAGTTTTAAAAATATTTTTTAAAACCTGTTTTTAAAGTTTAGGTCTAATTAAATAAATAAAACTAATAGCCGGGCAACATTTTTTAATAAAATATTAATATTTTAAACAGCTTTATTAGGTTTTTTATTAATAATAATATAATTTATTAATATATTTAATATATTATTTAATGCTTTTTATAATTAAATAGTTTATCTAGGCCCCAAGGTCTAAAAATAAAATTATTAAAGCTATTTTTTAAAATAAATAGCTTAATATATTTAAAACAATATAATTTTTCCTTAGCTTATATAGTATATATAGCTAAAATTAGCTAATAAATTCTAATATATATATTATTTTATAATTAATATTGCTTGTAGCTATAAAGTTTATAATATTAGTTGTTTGTTTATATAAACTTAATATTACGTTATAATTAGTAAAAACAATAAAAGTTTTTTATAATATATTTAATTATTGCTTAGTTTTTTTAATATTTATATAAAACTGTATAGTTTTATTTTAATAAGCTAATATTTAATTTTTAATAATATTAACAGCTTAAATAAAAATATAATTATTTAAATTATATAGCATAAAAATATTTAATAATAATATTATTTGTTATAAGCTTTATAAAGTTTTTTTTTTATATAATATATTTTTATGCTAATATTTTCTGTTAAAACGTTAAAATCTGCGAATAATTATTAAATTAATAAACAAAATATTAACTTAAAATTATTAAACAGAGCTTGTTTAATATAATTAAATGCCTGTTTTTTTGTGTTAATTAAAAATATAAGCGATATTTTAGCTAATTATATTTTTTAGAACTTTTTGGTAATATTTTTATTAACGCTTTTAATTTTATTTTAATATTAAAACTTTGTTTATTAAAATAGCTTAGTTTTTTTGTTTTATAATAGTTTAATTAATATACTATATCTTATGTCGCGGAGGAACAGATAAATTGTATAGGAACAGTGGAATTAGAGCCGAGCGATTAATGCAGGCAAGTTAATTCGAGCTTATAATAGTGATTTATTTAGTTAAGTTGTATTATATAGAAATAATCGGACTGGCCAGCTTATATATACAGCTTAAAAAAGATTATATTTTTTTTGCTTTATAATTAGTCTGTTTAAGTAGGTCGGGCTTATATAAGCCTGACCGCTTATTTTAACAGCTATTAATTTAGTTATAAAGCTTACAGCAGCATTTAAGCTGCGATTACTAGTTTTTTATTAAAGCTATTTATTTTATTATAATATATTTTTTAGATCTAGCTAATTAAAGCTTGATTTATAAAATAAATTTTAATAATCGTTTTATATAGCTTTATATATAAAAATAAGTAATAATTTTATAATTAATTTAAATAATTATTTTTAAAAATTTTATAATTAAAAAGCTTTTTTTAAATAAAAGTTGCTATTTAAAATAATTAATAATAATAAAAAAATATAATTATTAAAGCAATTAATTAGCAAATAATTTTATAAAAACAGTATAAATATTTTTAAATAAATAATAGCTTAGCTTTTTTTTTTTAATTTTTAAGTTAATTAGTTAATTTATATATAATTTTTAAATCGCTAGCATTTTAACGCGCGTTAATTTTAAGCTAACAGCTGTTTTTTAATAATTTTAAATAATTTTAAAAATCGTTTTTTTATAAATAATTTTTTTATTAAATATATATTACAGCAGGCAGTTTTATATACGATCGGTTGTTTTAACTAATATAAATAGTATTAAAAAATTTATTATGTTTAATTTTTTAAGCCGTTGTTTTTTTTTTTTTTTATAAATTATTTTTAAAAATTGTTTTAATTTTTTATGCTATAATTAAAAAATTAATTTTATTTTAAAATAAATATTTTTACGTTATTATTATTATTATTGCTATAACTACTGCTGCTGCTGCTAGTACTACTGCTGTTTTATTTTTATACTGCTTGTTTATTTGCTTATTTTTTTTTTTGTTTTTATTACTGCTGCAGCTGCTGCTATTTAAACTGCTGCTACTGCTGAAAAACTAAGCTTAATTATTATTTTTTTTGCTATTAACTCTGCTTTAAAAAAAGCTGCTAAGCTAATAATAACTAGCATTATTAATAAAACGTTAATTAATATTTATAATATTAAAAAGTTAAACTTTAAATTTAATAGTTTTATATTTAATCTAGCTTTATATATTTTTTTAAAGTTTTTTATTAATTATATATATTAATTTTATTTTTAATTTTTTTTTAGCAAGCTTTAAAGCTAACTTTTTTAATAAAAAGTTTTAAAGCTTTTTATATTGCTGCTGTAGTTTTTAATTAATAACGTGGATTTTTTTTTTAATAAAAAACTAGCTAGTCCAGCTTTTTTGCTAGGCCTGCATTATACTAGTAATAAACGTGCTAATAATAATAAAGTTATTTTTAAAAAATCTGCTAAAAAAAAAAGTTGTTTTATAAAAAATAAGTTAAAAAAACGCTTTTACTGCGCTTATACTTGCTTAATAATATAAAAAAAATTAAAAAAATATTATTATTAAGTTTAATATTTTAATTAATAGTGCTATTTTTACGTTAATAAATATAAATATATTTTTATATAAATAGTTTTATTTTTTATAAACGTTTTTTTTTGCTAAAATTTTATATAGCTAAAAAATAAACTAGTTTTTTGTTACAGCTTTTTTTAAAACAGTACAAGCTAAAAAAAACGTTTTAATAAACTTTTTTTTTTTTTTTTAATTTAATTTTTTACGTTTTTATTAAAGCTGTTATTTTTTAGTTTAAGCATGCTTCTATTAAAAATGAAATAAAACAAGCTTAAGCTTAGTTATAACAACTAAAAATAACAGCTTTAAAAAAAGCTAGAAATAATAGTTTTAAGTCTAGCTGCTTTTTTTTTAAAAACAATAACGTTAACACTAACGTTAATAATATTTTTGTTTTAGCAAATAAAAAAGTTGCAGCTGTTTTAACAGCTAAAAAACCTTTTGTTTTAATAAAAATAAATATTAAAAAAAAAAACAGTGTTGCTAAAATTTTTTTTAGTTATTTATATTATATAAAATAATTAAATATAAAATAAGTTTAATAATTTATAAGCTTAAAAATATTAATAAATATTATAAAATGTTTAAAAACTATAATTGTTTTTTAAATTAATAGTTATAATGTTTTAATATAAAACTTTAAATTAAAAAAAAATTATATATTTTTAAGCTTTTTATAATATCTGCTAATTATTTAAAAGCTTTAATTATTAAAAATAACTTAAATTTTAAGCTAGCTATTTATAAAAAATAAATAAAAAAAAAAAATACTGTTTTAACATAAAATTAATCTTAATAATAATAATTTTATTAATCCGTTTATAAAAACAAATATTTAAAAATAATTTAAAATTTTTTTTAGTTATAATTAATTAGTTTTTATTGTTTATAAGCTATACTTTTTTAAATTTTATAACTATAATTATAAAAATTAAATAAAATATAAAATGTTTAAATTAAACGCGCTATAAATTTTTATAAGCTTGTCTGTAAATATTTAAACAGTTAAAAAATATTTTATTTTAAATAATTTTTTTAATATTTTTGTTTTATTTATATATTTTATATATTAATATACTATAATTTTATATTAATTTGCTTATTTTTTTTATAATTAATTTAATCGCTTATATATTATTTAAATAAATAGTTTATATATTTTAAAATTAAGCAGAATATTTTAAAAAGCTTTTTAATACTATAGTTTTTCCGGCTATAAAAACGATTGTTTTAATTTTAGCTTTAATAGTTAATATTAAAACAATATTTTATTTTATTGCTTTTTAAATAAAAAAGCTTTTAAAAATCAGCATAATATATTTATAAAATAATCTGCGCGTTTTTTTATTATTTATAAACAAAACGTTTTTAATAATTATAAAAGCTTATTTTAAATTTAACTATTAAAAATTTAGTTTTATATAAATATTTAATTAAATAATCGATCGCAGCATAATAATTAACGTTTAAATTAATTAAAAACTATAATAGCATTTTAATTATAAAAGCTATATCTGTTTTTAATATTATTTTACTATATAGCGCTAATTTAATTTTTTTTAATAAGTTTTTATTTATTTTTTATAATTTAACTTAAATTATATATAAAACTTTTATATAATAAAAAATAGTTAATATATAAGCTAAATTATTTAAACTATAACGTTTAACGATTTTTTAATATATTAATTATAAACTAAAAAATCGTTTAAGTTTTTAATTATAAATTATTTTAATTTTTAAAAACTATTTAATATTGTTTTATTTTTTAAGTTTATATATTTTTTAATATTTTATATAATTTTCTGTTTTTTAATTTTATAATTTTATAATAAAGTATTAAAAGTTGTTTATATAAAAATTATAAATATAAATCGATTTTAATATAAAATAAACAAAGCTTTTTAAAAAGCGATTATTTTAGCATTTTAAGTATTAATAAAAACTTTTTATATTAAAAAAGCAAAGAATTTTTTAGTTTATATAGCGCTTTATTTAATAATATTGTTTTATTTAATTATAAAAAGCTTTTAAAAAACAGCATGCTATTAGCGTTTTTTAGTTTATAAAACGTTTAAAAACGCAAAATTATATTAAACTAAAGTATTTTTAAATTAAAATATATTATTAATATTATTATAAGCTTAAAAGTTTTTATAACAAATATTGCTATATAAATTATTTATAATATATTTTCTAGCTAAAGATTATTTTATATTATAATATATAATTTATATTATTTAACGTATTTTTTTATTAAACTTATATTAAAATATTTATTTAAATAATAATAAAATTTTAAAACTTTATTTAGTTTTATTATTTTAATTATTTTTTTTTAAGCGATTTTATTTTTACATAAACATTAGTATAAAACTGCTTGCTTATTAAATAATTTTAGAAATTTTTTTAGTTTTTTAGTAGCAGTTTTAATAAATTGTTTATATATACACGCTTTTTTAACTTAGCATTTATTTTTTCTGTTTTATTTTAGTTTATTACAGCTGTAAATATTACGTGCAGTATTTTATGTTTTTAATTTTTTTTATAAAGCGTTTATTTTTAATTAAATAAATAAGTTTTTATAAAGTTGGACTAATTTTAATTATTTAGAACTTTAATAATATTATTTAAATAAATTATAATAATAAATATAAACGTGTTATTATTTTTTTAATATTAAATTAAAAATTTTAGCTTTTAATTTTTAGCTTAAATAAAAGCCGCTGGAAATATTTTATATATATATATATATTTTATTAGTTTGTTTAATCGATTAATTAATTAATAAACTGTTTACGTTTTAATAATTAATATTTTAAAGCTATTTTATAATATTTAATTATTTTAGTTTTAAAAGCAACTTTTAAGCTTTTTTTAAAGCTGATTAGTTTTATATTAAATAAAAGCTTTGTTTTATTTTATATAATCGTTTTATTTTTATATTTAAATTTAAAAGCTTTTTTAACTTATAATTTATTTTTTATTTTTAATTTTTAATTGTTTTTAGTTTAAAATGGTTTAAAAGTTATAAGTTTATATAGCTAAATATTATAAGCGCTGCTTTTAATAATATATTTTTTAGCTGCTTTTATTTTTAATTTTTGCTCTGCTGGTTAGTTTTTTTAAAGTTTATTAATTAAATTAAAAATATTTTTATAAAAAGCAGAAGTAATAAAAGCATTTTTAAACTTATATACAGCTATAAATTTAATATTTTATATATTTAATATAATAAAAAATTTAAAAGCTTAAATTTAATTTTAATAATCTGTTTAATAAAAGTTTTATTTATTTTAATCGTTAGTTTTTCTGTTTTTTTAATAAAAGATTTTTTATTAAACTTAACGTTTTATATAATAATTATTTTATTTAATTAAAAATTTATACGTAGTATAAGTTATAAGCTTAATAGTTTATAAAATATTTTATATAAACGTAAACTTTAGTTTTATATTTTTATTTATTATGTTTAGCAAGCTTATCGATTTTTATTAAATAAGCTTTATATTTATATACGTATATTTTATTTTAATTAAAACATAGATTGTTTGTTAGCTTTTTAACGTGTTTTAAAATATATTAACAAAATAAATGTTTAAATTAATTTTTTAAAATATAATAAAACGTGTAATAGTTTTTTATAACAGAAAAGCTTTTGTTATACAGCTAGACTATTGTTTTAATAGTTTTTAACTAAAGCTTTTTTAAAAATTCTGCTTTTTTTAATATTTTAATAGTTTAATTAATAATTTTTTAGCTAGCGCGTTTTAACGCGCTGTTTAATTCGGAGATTTTAATAAATATTAGTTTATTTTTAATTTTTTAATATTTAATTTAACGTTTATATTTTGTTAAGCTTTTAATAACAATTATTTTTTTTTTATTATTACTTTAGATTTTATATATTAAAAGTTTAAATTGTTTTATTATTTAACGCTTAAATTTTATAATTAAATTAGCAACTGTTTTTTAGCTTTAGTTAGAAAAATATATATATAAATTATACTGCTGTATTTTTTTTTAATAATAAATGTTTAGCTTAATCTATTATATTTTTAAAAATAGTTGAATAGATTTTAATAAATATATTAAAATAAACAGGCTATGTGCTGCTTTAAACGCTTTTTATTGATTTTTTTTTTAACGTGCGTTTTAATATAGCTTTTATATTTAATTTATAAAATCTTTTAAATTTTTATATTTTTTATTTTATATATAAACGTTTATAAAACGTTTTATTTTAAATAATCTGATTTAAAATATTATAAGTTTTAAAAATTTAATTTTAGCTTTAAAAAGTTTTTTATAAAATAATATAAACGTTTAAAAGTTTTAAACGTAATTATAACGTTTAAACCTGCAGCGCTTATTTAAATAAAATTAAAAAATTATATAAATCGATTATTAATACGCTGTTTAAATAAATAAAAATAAGCTTATATTTAAAAAACTAAATTATATTGTTTTTATATTTTTATATTTTAATATATAATTAATTTTATAATATTAGATTTTTTTTATTTAAACAAGCTTTTAATACGATATTTATATAAAATCTTTTAATTAAAGCTATATTTTTAAAATTATATTTATAAACTGTTTTTTTTAAATATATTAAATATTTTGTGTATAATTTTATGCTTTTTTTAAGATTAGAAATTTTATAATTTCTGTTTAAACTGTTTTTTATTATAAGTAATTATAAATAAGTTAAGTTTTAAAACGATTTACTGTTTATTAAATATAAAACGTTATAATTATTAATTAATATATTATTAAAAATATATAACGTTTAAATTTTAAAATAATAAATATTTTAATAATATAAGCAATGCTTTTAAAAAAATAAAATTAATTATTATAAAGTTTATTTTAAAATTAAACTATTTATTAAACTAGTTTTTGCTGCTATTAGTTTTATTATTAAGCTTTTTTTAAAATATAAGTTATTTAAGCATTTTTAGTTTTAATTATTAATAGCTTGTTTAAACAATTTTTAATATATAGCTTTTTAATATGTTTTAATTTAATTAATTATTTTTTTTTTAAATAAGTTGTTTATTTTTTAATTAGTTTTGTTTATAATAACTAGCTAAAAAATCATATATTTTTTAAGCTTTATTTATAAGTATTACTAGCGTTAAGCTTGTATAAATATTATTGCTTATTAGTTAATTTATTTATATAATTAGTTTAATTTTTATAAGTTAATTTATTTAATTTTCTGTTAAGCTAATCTTTTATATTTAATTGCTTAATATAATAAAAATTAGTGCTAATTTTTAAGTTTTATATTATATTAAATATTAAAACTTTTAAAAAGCTTTTTATATTTACTAAATAATATAATTTTTTTTTCTATGATTTTTTTTTTATTACGTTAATAAGTTTAATATTAGCTTAATTTAAAGCTAGTTTTTTATAAAAAGCTTTTAAAAAAGCTTTAGTTATAAATATTTTTTAAACTTTAAAAAAATTATAAACAACAGCTTATAAATAAGCTGTTTATTATTTTTTATATTATTTGCTAGTTTTAATGCTTTTTTATTTAGCACGTTTAAAAACTTAAGCGTATTTTTTTTAAATTATTATTTAAGTTTATAAAGCTGAAAAAGCTAATTAGTTATAGAAAGCAATAATAGTTGCTTAAATCGTTTATTTTTTGTTTTTATTTATTATAGCTG
Source organism: Rosellinia necatrix (assembly GCA_021209875.1). Taxonomy (NCBI): domain Eukaryota; kingdom Fungi; phylum Ascomycota; class Sordariomycetes; order Xylariales; family Xylariaceae; genus Rosellinia; species Rosellinia necatrix. The sequence goes on along the minus strand of JAGYVD010000007.1, from coordinate 4,203,236 downwards.
CAACTTTTATATATTTAATTTTAACAGTTTTTTTTATTTATTTACGTAATATTAAATATTTAATAGCTTTAATTAAACCTGCGTTATATAATATTATAACTTTTTATAATTTTTTAAAATGTTTAAAATCGATCTGTTAAGTTATAAGCTTAAAATTTTATTTTTACATGTTTTTTAAATTTAATAATAATCTGATCTTTTATTAAAAACATTAGTTTAATATTAAAAAAATAAGTCGTTTTTAATATGTTTAAATTTATAATATTTTAAAAATTTTATTTTTAATATAAATTTTAAACTTTTTAAACTAGCAAAACTAGTTTATTAAACTGTTTAAAATAATAAGCTTAATATAGTTAATTATTATAATAAAAATAAATTGCTAAATTTTAACGATTAAATTAAATAATTATTTTAAATATAAAATAAATAAAAATAAAAAATAAGATTTTTAAATTAATAAGCTTTAAAGCAAAAATCGTTTTTATAATAAAAGTATTAGTTCGATTAATAAACCAGGCTTATAACTGTCGCAGAAAAACAAATAAATTATATAAAAATAATAGAATTAAAACTAAGTAATTAATATAAGCAAGTTAATTTAAGCTTATAATAATAATTTATTTAGTTAAGTTATATTATATAAAAATAATCAGACTAGCCAGCTTATATATACAGCTTAGAAAAAATTATATTTTTTCTGCTTTATAATTAGTCTGTTTAAGTAAGTTAAGCTTATATAAGCTTAACTGCTTACCCCAACAGCTACTAACTTAGCTATAGGGCTTACTGCAGCACTTGGGCTGCGATCACCAGCTTTTTGCCAAGGCTATCCATTTCATCGTGACATTTTAATATAAATGTTTTCAGCTAGATAATTAGTTTAATAAATATATTTAAGTTATATAAAGTTTTAAAGAATTTAAGTCTATATATTACAGCTAGTTTTTTTTTTGTAGTAATTATATTTAAAAAATTAATAAAATGTTTTAGTATTACTGTTCTAAAAAAAGCAATATAACTTTTAAAAAGCTTTATATTAATATTATAGTTATAAAATATAATAAATACCTGCTGTAAATTTATAGCGTATTTTATTAATATTTTAAAAACTATAATAATATTGTCGCAATAAAAACAAGCAGCAGTATTATATAATATAAAATCTATCTGTTGTTATATATATATATTATTATTTTTATATTTTATTATTATATAATTAAATATAAATTAGCTTATATATGTTATAATTATAAAAGCTTATTATAATATAAGATATATTTTTTATTAATAATAAAACGCGATTATATTAAAAATAGTTTAAAAGTTTTTTTTTACGACATGTTTTAAAATTTTATTTTAAGTTTTTATTAAATATGTATTTTAAAAAAATTTTGTTTTTAAACATATATTAACTATTATTTTTTTACGTTTAAAAAACTGTTAAGTTATAGCATTATTTTTATATAATAAAACTAAAAAAAAAAAAACTTGTTTTTTAATACAGTATATTTTTTTATCTGTTATTAATTTTTATATTGTTTTATTAACTATGTTTTATATATTTTATTATAATAAGTATACACAGCAATATTTAAATATTTTTTTTTGCTAGCTGTTTTTAAATATAACCGTTAACTAATCGTTTTTTAAAAGTTTTATAAAGCCTGTGTTATAAAAAACTATTTTAAAATCCTGCAGCAATAAAAACAATAATTTAATAACTTTAAAGTTATTATATATATTAACGCTTATAATATATTTAATTATTTTTATTAAGTTATAAAATAAACAAGGTAAAAGTTATTACAGCTAAAATAGTTGTTTAATTATAAATTTAGCTGCAGTGTTTTAAATATTTATTTTATAAGCTATATAATCAGGGTTTAGCATTATAAAATAACTAATAATTTGTTTTTTTTTTTGTTTTATTTTTTATTATAATTGACACAGTCAGGAAGAGGGGGGCTCCTTATCTAGCTAGCGTAGCTAGCTAGATAAGGATTGTGTAGATTAGATAAGGTACTAGCCTAAGGCTTCTGGTCCCTGCGGGACCAGAAGCCCTTCCTTCCTTAATTCTACATCACACTTTTACAGACTTAACCACACTACCCCTAGTAAACCTTACTAATAATTTTATTTATATCTGCAGTTATAAGCGCTATAAACATGCTAATTAATAAATTGCTTAGTTTAAATAGCAAGTTTTTGCTATAGTTTTTTATATTATAATAAACTAAAATTATATAATAAATATATATATATATTATAACAGACTTTATATTATAAATTAATATTTTTTGCTTGTTGCTGCGCGGTATAATATTTATAAATATAACAATATTATAAAAATTAATAACAGCAGTACGTTTAAATATTAAAATATTAATTTATTTTAATTATAATATACCTGTTCTAATAAATATATTAGCTTAAAAGCTGTTAATAACAGTAATTTTATGTTTAAAATACGCTGTTTTAAAGATTTTTATTATTAAATGTTTGCTTTAAAAATATATTAGCAATAATATATAGTTATTTATAATATATAAAAATAAGCTTATATTTTTTTAATATAATAAATATTGCCTGTTTCTGCTAATAAATTTAAAAATAGTTATTTTTAATCTATTTATTATTTTTAAATGTTTTAAAACAGCTTGTATTTATATAAACGTTTTATTAATAGTTAAAATCTGTCGGCTTAAATAATATATAAAACTTAAAATATTTATAAAAGCAGAAATTATATATTAAACTTAGGCCTATAAATATAGCTTTAAAATATATTATATTAAATAATTTAAAATTATATAACTTAAAATTTTATAATATTTTAAATACTAGGTTTAATATTATTATTAAATTTATATTATAAAAACTTTTTTAATATATAGTTTTAGTTTAAATTGCCTGCTGTACTGTTTTTTAAATGCTTATATAATTTATTTTTGCTAAAAATTTAATATTATAATTGCAGCACTTATAAACTTATATTACCGCAGAACTATAAAATACTGTTATAAAATTAGCATTTTTTTTATAAATAAAGTTTTTTTATATTATTTAAATAATAGTTTTTTATTAAAAAATTAAAAAGTTTATATTAATATTAAAATTATTTTGTTTAAATTTTTGTTTTTAATTATTTTAATAGTTTAATTTATTATAATATATTTTAAGTTGTAGCTATTATTATTATAGCTGTCTGTTTTATTAATTAACTAGCGCTAATAATAATTAACAGTCTAAAAAATTAAGTTTTAAAAAGAAAACTTAGAGCATTAGTTTAAAATATATAATTAAATAAATAAAAGTTTTTAAAAAACTTATATTTTTAAAATAATTTTATTATTATAATTATTACGTCTATATAATTATATTAAAAATTATTAGCTTTATATTAAAAATATTACTAATAAAAAATTATTACTTTAATAAAAAAGTTGTTCTAAAGAAAATTTTTTAAAAGAAATTTTTTAAAAAAATTTTAAAAAAATTTAAAGTAAAGTTTTGCTATAAAAACATTTTATTTTTAGCTAATTTTTATAATATATTTTTATGTTTTTATAATTAAATAAAAACGTTTTACAGTATTATTATATTGTTTAAAACTTATAGTTAGCTTTAGATTTTTTTATTAAAAGCTTTAAAAGCTGCTTTTAATTAATTTGTTTTATTTTAATTATAGCTTTTAATATTTTAAATAATTTTAAATAAACGTTTAAATATTATAGCTTTTATTAATATAATTTAATATAAATTAATAAGCTTTAAATTTATTTATTAATATAAATTAAAAAGTTTAAACTTTTAATAAGCTTGTTATTAATTATATTAATTAATATTATTTTAAATAATTGTTTATTTATAAAAACAGCACTTATAAATATTAAATTAAAGCTAATTTTATAAAATATTATATTTAGATTTTATAAACTATTATTTTTATTATATAATAAAATATTTAAGTTTATTAATAAATATAAAAACGTTTATATATTTAGTTATTTTTTATTTAATATAATTTTTAAACTTGTTAAATTTTTAATAAAAAGTTAAAATAATTAACGTTTTATAATTTAATTAATAATATATTAATAGTTTTATAAGCTATAATAAATAATTAAACTATATTTTATATTTGCGCTGCTAATATTATAGCTATATTTTTAATATATTAATTAGTTTAAACTATTATAGCTTTTTATAAAAAACGTTATATTTTTTTAGCTATAAACAGAGTTTTTATATTAAATTTTAATAAATATAAAAAAAATATACTAAGTTTAAAACATTTAGTTTAACTAATTATATTAATATTTTAAAACTTAAAGCTTTAAATATTTATAATATAATTTTAGCTTAAATATTCTGTTTAAAAACTTTTTACTGCTTGCAACAGTTTATAATATAATAAATTTAACAAAATATAAAAATATTTAATTATTTTTAAAAAGCTTAAATAAAATAACTTTTTAAATAGTTTAACTGTTTTAAATAAATTAAATTATAATATTATTTTTTTAAATCTATAGTTAATAAAAACTTAATATTTAAATTAAATAATTTAATTAATAAAAATAAATATTATATATTATTTTTACTGTTTAAAAAAATATTAAATTAGCGTTTTAATATTATTTAGCTTAATAAATAATTGTTTTTAAAACTAGTTTTAATTTAAATGTTGTTTTTATAAAATATCTAGCTAATTTAATATCTGATTTAATAACTGTTGCTATAAACAAATAGTTTATATTAAAAAATTAAAAAAATTAACAAGCTAAAAATATATATTTAGCTGTTATAAAATATATAATAAGCGTTTTTTTAATAGTTATAAACCTGGTTAATATTTTTTAATATTATATAAAATAATTAATAAAAAAACAGTAAAAACAAAACAGTTAATCTTATAACAAATTACTAGCTACTAGTTTATAGCAGCCAGCAGCTTATTAAATCATATAATTTTAAAAACTTAATATATTAGTTATATTATTAATATAAAAAAAATAAATCGGTCTAAACCTCTGCACTATTGCTACTGTGTACTTATAACTACTTATGTGGGTCCAGATAAATATGGGTCCAACTGGTCTAACTGCTACACTACTAGTAATAACCACTACTAAGAACTGAAGCCATCATCTCCTAAATAAGTATTAACCAATCCGTTCATTCGGGGAAAACCACGCTAACCTAAGCAACAACCGAAAAAAATCTTCTGTTTTCTTTTCGTCAACGTCGGGTCATATAAACGTCCTCCCCACATCTGCGGCGATGCAAGTATTAATAGATAGATATATACAAGTTTTTGGTACATAGCAATGTGATATACGTGACACGTAAAAATCCCCGCCAGTCTAGCAGCCAACTAACAAAGAGTTCATATCGGGCTTTCAAAGTCCTTTCTTCCGATGAGTGGAGGAGGATTCAGCAAAACTTTTTTTTTGAGCTGCACAACTAAACACCTCCCATGTGGTTTCGCCGGATCACCCTACGCCAGTAAACATGCTCCGCACTAATAATTGTCGGCTCAACGACTGAGATGGAAGAGCTTTTGACTGTCTGTCGCCTTGGCTATGACATCTCGGCCCATCTCCTCAGCGGCCAGGGAATGCTCCACCCATGCCCTGGCCCATACCGTGCAGTTTGGCCGCGAGTTGAGGATAGTTTTCCTGAACTTGAATCTGGGTCCTGGTCGCCTCGGCATAAGAGAGGGCATTAACAATCTCTCCCGGGGTCCTGGCCAATTCGGCGGCCCTCTCGAAATATTTGAGTGCCTCGGTGATCTTGCCCTGCTGCAGAAGAAGCTGCGCCATCGTGGCTACAGCGATATCGCACTCGGGGTCAACTACGCAAACAAGTTAGTGACACGTATTGTTAAGGCAGTGATCGGGTGGTACTCACGAATCAGGGCTTTCTCGCAAAGTTGTTCTGCCTCGGTAAACTCCGACTTCTGTTGGAACAACGTGAGGGCCTTGTTGATCAATGGTAGGACGTTCATTGACATGGGCTTAGTTTGCTTCTCCATATCCATAGCGGTGTCGAATTGTTGAATAGCCTCGTCATATTTGCCTTGGTCGAGAAGCAGTTCGCCGTAGTAATTATAGACATCCGGTACCCGACTAAAGTTCTTAATGCATCGACGGAAAGTAGCCATAGATGAAGCGACGGAGCCCATTTTGTATTGAGTCACACCGAGCTGAATGTGTGAGAAGATGAAGCTGTTGTCAAGGTCAATGGACTTCTGGTAGTCCTTTGCCGCGTTCTGCCACTCGCCGTGGATGAAATGGAGCTGGGCGCGATGATAGTAGATGTCGGGGTCATCTGCATTCTGATTGATGGCGCTTTCGATATCCTCGGTGGCCATCTCACGGTTCCCTAGATCCTAGTCAGACAAAACAGTCGCACGGAGTAGTCTGGGGCATGTCTTACCCATCTCCAGATGCATGCTCGCGCGCTTCACGTAGCTCTGCGTCATAGCGGGGTCAAGCTCGATACTCGTGTTCAAATCTTCCAAGGCCTGTTCTTGGGAGCCCCGTAGACACCTAAAAGTACCGCGCATGTTGTAGGCAAGAGCTTCGAACTCGTCTAAGTCGTCGAGTTCAAGGGCCTTCTCGAAGGCGGCAGCGGCCTCTTCATATCCATCATGCGTCTTCTTCTCCATCGCCCGCAGGCCAATCTGCAACTGGCCTTTTCCGGTAGCCTCAGATAGGTCTATAGAGTCCTCCAAACCCGCGGCTCGAGGCTTCTCGCGGAAGCTCTGGATGTAATTGGAAACAAAGGTTGGGCTAGGGAGCTTGTTGGGACTTTTAGTCTTCAGTATCTCCTCGGCCTTTTGTTCGGCAACCAGCTTGAGAAGTTTCTCCACCGACGTGGCGCTGTTTTCGTTCCGGAACTCGTCAATGATACAGCTCGCAGTAAAGTCCAATAGGGACTCGCTATACATCTTCAGGTGCTCGTAAGCATTGGCTCGTCGGTTCAATGCCTTGATGTACAGGGGATCGAGGGTGACGGCGGCAGTCGTGTCTTCGACGACCTTCTCCCATTCGCTGAGGGCATTATAGCAGGCGGCCCTGTTCGAGTAGAATATAGGATCGGGCTTGCATAGAATAGCCTTCGAGTACAGGTCGATAGCCTTGTTATAATCCTTGCTACCGTATGCCTTGTTGCCGGCGGCCTTGAGCTTCTGGGCCAACTCTTTCCGTTGCTCGGCGGTGAGAGCAGCTACTGTGGTCTCGTCAATGTCGGGAAGCTCATCGGCGCTCTCGACGGCAGCGGGCTTAGGCTGTTCCGGCGCCGGGGCGGATTTCTGGTTGGCTTCGGCCTGACGTTCTATCTCCTTCTTTTTCCTTCTCTCTTTCTTGCTTAATTTGGGTTGCGTAGGTCCGCTGGACGCCTATACCATGCATCAGGCCATAATTAGTTCAAGGAGACGGGACAAATGGGCCGGTGGGCTCTTCGCTTGTAAAATTACCAGGGTGGGATGGATGCTTGGTGGGATGGCTCGTGGGATGGCTCGTGGGATAGCTTACCGCATCGCCGTTCAGATAGTATACAACACCAGCACCGGTCACGACGACAGCAACACCGGCAATTGTGTAGACCAGAGCCTTGTTCTCGGCGGCCCAATTCGTGAACCGATCCCAGACAGAGGACTCGACGGGGATGGCAATAGGCTTGGCCAGGTTCGGCACAGGCGGTGGTGCTGCAGAGGCGCCCGACATGGTCAAAAAAAAATATGACTAGGAATTACAGTAATATGCGCCGCAGATTGTGGTATTACGACCGAGATGGGACACGGCGCCGGAGGAGAAGAGAAGACGACGACGTCGGTCGGGGGGTGCTGGCGAGAGAGAGAGAGAGGTGTTCGGTGGGTGCAAGATCGATAATGTCGGTCGGCTACCAGGGAGGCAGATAGGGTGGCCAGCAATGATGCGCTTTGCAGTTTGGAGAAGCTTGATAAGTCAAAAAAATTAGCAGCGCGCCGCCTCTGGGCCTTGGCGCCACTGCTAGCTAACCTAGGTAATTTACCCTGATCCGCCCCCCACATTGTGTTGGTGCATAACTACGTATGTATGTACCAAAAACATTTCCCCCGGCTCTATTGCGTATGTGCCCGCTGATTGGCCGACAATGGCGGTGCACTTGGCAGCAAAGCCATTGAGTGGTGCCTACCTATGAGCTCATACCTCTCCAACATCACTGCACCAAATATCCAACATCACAGAGCACAGTGCTCTGAGCCAAGGATACTACCTCAAATGCAACATGCCCAAGTAGCAGTCCAAGCTAAAGAGGTACCTATCAAAGACATGAGGCATAGTACGTTTATACTTGCCTGTTAGTTACCTCACTCTCTAGACTAGACGATTACCCACATATTCACACTACGTGATACATAAAACCTCACAAGAGTGACTTCAGATCGTCAACAGCAGGTACTGACTACTTACTTACATATCTATCTCAACCAGCCGTAATAAAATAAATATCTATCCATCCATCCATCCACCCACCCATCTATCCATCTACCACAATCATCAAACAACCCACCACCAACGTAGCAGACGAACCCCAGTTACTTACCGAGACAGAATGGACGACCTCCAGCTCTTCACCACGATCCGCTGTGACCCGGCGCTCCTGGACCTCCCCGAGCAGCTGCGTGCCGGCGCCGGCTGGAACAGCAAGCCATCCCCCTTCTACATGCTGGACCTGCACCGCGACCGCATGTTGAGGGCAGCCGAGCACTGGGGGTGGGAGGCGGCCGCGCGGAGGCTCGGGGGCGAAGCGGGCCTCGCGGCGCTGGAGGCCGTTCTGCAGGCAGACGTGCCCGGGGTCGCCGCCGGGTCGCCGCGCCGGGCCAAGATCCTACTGGACCGCGCGGGCGCGCTGAGGGTCGAAGGGGGCGCGACGCCGGCCGTCCCGGTCGGCAACCTGTTTCCGGCCCGGCTCCCGGCGCCCGGCGCGGTCGGGGACTCCGGGGGGCTCGGTGGGCTGCCGGAGCGGGGCTTCGGGTTCGAGGTCGTGGTGGACGGGCAGGCCACAGCGAAGTCCGCGCTCACCCACTTCAAGACCACGCATCGGCCGATGTACGACGAGGCGCGGCGCCGGGCCGGCATCGTCGACCCCGCCGAGAAGAGGGAGGTGCTTCTCGTCAACGGGGACGACGGGTCCGTCATGGAGGGTAGTATCACGACCCCCTATTTCTGGAGGGGCGGCGTGTGGGTCACGCCCCCGATCCCGGCCGAGTTCAACATGACGCGGGGAAGTGGTGGCAACTACGGCACGACTAGGAGGTGGGCGTTGGAAAGGTAGGTTGAGCAACTCACCCGCTCACCTCCATGGGCTACTATTATATAAAGGCTTGAACTGAGCTGAGCAGGGATCTCGTCGTCGAGGGAATCGTCCACGTCAACTCGCTTGTTGACGGAGAAGAATGTTGGATTAGTAATGGCTTGAAGGGCTTCGTTCATGGGAAAGTAAAGTTACTTTGATTTCTCCCTCATGAAAATCGCAAACATCACAACCCCAGCGAACTTTGGTAGGGTCACAGGCCTGCCTAGCAGTTGCTCAGGCAACGCCCTGCTGACTAAATAGTAGGCCTACCCCATGGATCTTATCAACGCCCCTCTTGTATTATGACTCAAGTGAAGTAGCTACGTCATAACCATATGGCGTTATTCGCCAGATATTCATCCGAACCATTATTATCTATTAAATAAATGTATATTGATTTGATATAGTCTGCTTCTGGCAATCCAGAGGGACAGGTACTACCTTCCTTCCACCCGTAGCATTCTGTCTTCCCTTTTTCTTTGTATTTAACATATCCCCGCGTAATAAGGAAAGAATTAAATCCCTAAAAGCTGGGAGAAAGGGGAGATTTAGCGGAGGCATTTCACGTTAATCGAGACGATAATGCTCCACTGTCTTGGGAGGGACCTCTAGCAGGGTCAATGCGATCGGCCGCTGCCATAGTGATGCTTGTAATCCCTTTTTCGTTCTCATCACTTCTGTTCCCGGCTGTTGGAGGCGGCTTCAGGTTTTGCGTTTCTTCGAGTTTCGGCACGACACCGAGGCGATTATTTCCTTGATCCCAGATCTGTATGTTGTCAGTAATCAGTCACGCTTATGTTCAGAGAAGCAGACAAAATACCGACGAGTTCGGTGAGGTCAGATGAAGAACAATGTGATGGTGACTTACAACATAAACGCTCTTCAAAAATGTATCGCCCAGAATATCAAAAGGCAAGGAACCGCGACTCTGAACCCCACCATACCAATATTCGCCATCATCAGTGGGTGCAAACGCGAGGTCTTCTTTCTGGATGAGGAACAATTTGTCACCAACGGCGACCTTGAACACGGGCAGATCTTCCACCGTAATATTGATAGGGAATATATAACCCTGGCTATACCAGTCGTAAGTGGCACCTGGGATCTGCTCGTATAAGGCGTCGACAACGTCATCAGACATAAGTGCCAGTGTCGTGCCTGTGTCGGCGATGGCCGCGTTGGAGCTCGTGGGAATTGACTCGCCATTGATCGAGACGGATTCCGACAAGAAGGCCCAGAAGCCGTCTGACTTGTCTACTTCGATCCAATGAATCTCTTCACCTGACTTCTTCACTAGGTCTTGGTCGATGAAGCCAAAGGTGTAGAACGACCTTGCGGTGACGCCGTCTCTTGAGCTGTAAAACGCAGAGGTGAATAGTTCTGCCTCCTTAGGAATATCATTCTGCTCGATCATGTTCTCGATAGGCGTCGCTTGAGGATCAGCCGTACCATTGTCTTGTACCGTATTGAGCTTGCCAAACGCCAGGCCGAGAAGACCGTCACCAGTGTTGCTCACAAATTGCTCTGACAGTTTCCCGGCGATCTCAATTGTTTGCTTCTCTACCGACAAGCCACCAACGACGAGAGTGTCAGTACCGCAATCGCCGGAGGCGTTTGAGCCATCGCCATACTCAATCTTCCAAGTCTTTCCAGACAATGGCCTGTATGTGCTGGACTTATTTGGGTTAAAGACATTGTGGCCTTTCGTTTGGGACGAACTTAGGGCCGCGGAGAATACCTACCAGCGAGTCAATTCCACACACACGTAGTACTAATGATGTCGACTCGATACCCAGAGATCAGCCGATCCAGTGTCGAAGTCTAGCATCAGGCTCTGATAAGGTGTGCCGATTGAGGCCTTGCACAGATAACTGCAGAGACAGATAAGCGACTGGTCCATACGACAGGCTCAGGCTGAGCTCGACGCTTTACTGCAGCAACTATTTGGGAAGAAACGTTTGGAAAGCTTACAGTGAATCATTTTGTGTGTCTTCGGCGGTGACATCGCCATATTTGGCCCCGGGATCTGAGCTGGTCTTTTTCACAAGGACTCTTTCTGGGCTGGCACTCCTATTAAATACAGCCTTGATCTTTTCTGAAACAAGGTCTTTGTGCTTAGGGCGATTAATCCGAAAATAGGGGCCTCCCTTTGTTGGTTCGAAGTTGTATTTAAGTAAGAGATGGATGTAGGACTACAGCATGTATGAGATTAGCGATGTCTTACATAACTATACATTATGTCAAGTCTAAAAATATGAGAATTCTTTAGCTAGCAAAATGTCCTTTTTAGCACCAGCTGGTTCATGCAATGACGGCGGGTAGTTTTAGGGGAAGAGGGGTTTCATATATGTTACTCGCCTTGGTACCATGGCGCTTATATCTTGGATTGTGGACGGCCTTGACTTTGATTAGACCCCGGTCTTTCTTGAACTGCTCTTGGGCTGAGGAGATGGAATTCATGATTGGTATCCGTATCTGAGCTACGCTGGGATCCTTGGTGCTAGGGTATGCGTGGCCGAGGGGTTAGTCGTAATTAGGTGTATGGGATGGAGGATGAATGGTCGGAGATGAATCAAACCGAAAGGGAGAAAGGTACCTATGTCGAAACGGGCTTGAGTGTCCTATGGGTGCCCTGCACTTTCCTGTGCTTCGGTCATGTTCTGCATACTACGAGGAAGGCACATACAGCACGTATCCCATACAGTGCTAGACACCATCAAGAAAGGGCCCATGACTTAGGAAGATAGCGCCTGAATATAGGTCCAACTGGTGTTATAGTACCTACCTTCTGCACTATAAAAAAGTGATGCCATGTCAGTTACCTAGGTAGCTACCTACCAGGTAGGTATGCAAAGCCAGCTGTATAAGGTAGTAGGTAGTTACTCGCATACTGTATTGGGTAAGCAAACAGGATAAACCAGGGTCAAATCGTTGATTTGCCCTCTACAGCCAGCACGCACCTCTCCCCCCCCCCTTCCCTCCCCCTTATGAGGAAGACCGACTACTTATTGGATAGGTAGCAAAAGGTGGTAACAATATGTGCTGCATACAGGTAGGTACTATCAGAGATGATTTACGTACGTGCTTGTGTGTAGCTCAGCCTAGTGCCTTCACACCTTTTCGTCGCTAAGGTAGTAAACAGAGTAAACAAAGAGCGCCAGGGGACAGCATTTTCGTGGGAAGTGGAGAGGGGATATTGCCGATGTGTGTATAGGGATAGGGTCCTTAGACGCAAATTACTGATACTAACATGCACATACCAGAGGAGAACTAAGTTTTGGAGGCCACTAGCAATGTATAGGTATCTAGGTACAGTAAACCTACAAAGGGGGACGGCAAGGTCAATACCTCGCACTTGGCTGGCAAGTAGCCTCTCTCCTCTCCAACCACCTCTTGTCTTCTCCCACCTGCTCTCATCCCCGATCGCACAGATCTCTCGCCGCCTTTAGTGCTTTATATCTACTCGAGACATGATGGAAAGACAAGGGCCTTGCGTCGGAGAACCCATGTCTGTTTGAACCTGGACTCCTCTTCGTCTTCTTTTCGGAAGGCAAGTCGTGGGGCAAATCTGCCAAGAGTGCCTGTTCTCTTTCTGCCTAGGTATTTTGTCCAAATGAACAAGCACGAGAGGGCGGAGTGCTCTGTGCTTTGAATTGCATACACGCATCCTGCTTGGCTGAAAAGCCCGTAGCGATAAATAGCAAATGTAAAACTTCAGAGAACTCCCCAACGCCATTGCAGAATGACCCTTCCGGAGACTGATGGAAATGGCAAGAAGAGGCAACACCTAAACGGTTGAACATCAAAGGTTAAAGTTATGGGGGTGGCAAAATTTGCCCCCCCAAGGCTATTCCAGGTAGCCAGGATCTGATGGGAATTAAAGATAGCCTGATCGTTGGGTTATTGTAGGTTATTCTAAGGCGCGGGTCTGATCCAACACTAAGAATAGGCACCGAGACGAAAGTCTGGGACCCTTGACATCTACTGCAAAGACGTATCGTATCGTGACACTTTAATTCTCTCCGATCTGGTCTAGATAAGAGTGATTAGGTGGTAGAGCGGGAAATCTACTGAGGATAGTAGACTCCGGAGGTAGGGTAGAAATATCCATCTGTGCTAGGCGTAACCATGCCATTGATAGCGACGTTAGGCATGGGGTAACCCTGCGATGTAGGATAGGGGTAGGGAGCCATGGGGGCCAGTTGGGAAGCATCGTAGTAGTAGACCATCCCGTTGACCTCTTGGGCAACAAGGTTGGGATTTTGCGAATTTTGTCCAGAGGGTGGAGCACTTCCAATTTCACCTTGAGGCTGCTGACCTGGCTGTGAGCCAGGAACAAAGGCAGCCGCGCTCGGACCCATGCTAGTAGGATAGGGAGCAGGAGGATAGAAATAGCCTTGCTGCGGCGGCGGCGGCGGCATCATCTGGTAAGGTGGGTAGTAAGTTTGTTGCGAGAACTGGTGATTTGGCTGAAACGGGGCAGCGTGGATAGCGCGTTCCGGGATCTGTGATAGAGGTGTACCGGTCGAGTGCTGTGAATGGTATGATGGGTGACGAGTGTGAGCATCTTGACCCAAGCCATTGGATACCTGGACGGGAACTTGTTGATGGAAGGCCTGGTGATACGAGCTCTCTGGGGACTCGATACTGGCGACCGAAACGGTTTTCTGCGGACGAGGTTGGTGTATGGGAATGGGGACATTTCGGTTTTCCACAAATGCTGGTTTCGGGGGGAGGAGGGGGTGTGTCTGGGGCTGGGGTCGTTCATTCTGCGTAAGATGTGAAGTGTTCACAGGCATCGCCGCCGGGCCTTCGCCCCCCGAGGGAATCCTCTGATCGTGTCTGCTCTGGGGCGGCAGTCTAACAACCGGTCGAGTGGTATCGTATGGAAGTGCAGGACGAGACACCACGGAACCAGTCGGAGAGGCAAGATACTCTCTATTCACATCCGGTGCGATAGATGAGCGACGGCTAACCGCAATGCTGGGGGGAGTAGGCACTTCCGGCATACGCACTGCCCCCAAAAACGCTTGTTCTCCTCGAAAACCCTCCAATAGATCCCAACCCAGATCTCGGCTTGCCACGCAATCGCTGGTTTGGGCGCATAGCGCGAGGAATGAATATGAACGATCTATCAGTAGCTGGGAAGACGTAACGATGCGGGAATCCAGGCAGAGAAATCCGAACCGGCTTATCGCGTCTCAAAGGTGGCCTGTGGTCGGGTAGTTTGGTGTATTGCTTGATAGGTATACCAGGAAAGACGATAGGTTTCATCCCCGGAATGTAGACTCTCACTTGAGCGCTGCCTAATAGCTTGTCTATAGACATCTTCCGATTGATGGGGGTAGAGCTCTGGGGGCAAGTTGGAATGAAGCCGTTGCCGTTGGGGGGACCATCGTCGGCAAGGATGGGCCGTGGCTGTCGGACGGGTGGAGGCTGCGTGACGGTGTCGTGCATATCATGAGCCCAAGGAGCAGATATTGTCGGGTCGGCAGGGTTCTGCATCGGATAACTATGACCGTCAATACACAAAACATAAGACGAGGTCACATTTATACTTACTTGGTTGGGGCATAGGGGCCTCCGATGCCACCACGAGCTCCTCTCCCACGCGAAGCCCGGCCAAACGGGCGAAACCCATTAGCAGATGGCCCAGCATGTCTGTGGTCATGCATGAAAAAAGCTCCCCTGTTAGGGACGAAGGAGGGATCCCCGTCCCGCTTGCGCCTATACTCCTCGTGTTCCATACGGCGCCGGTCGCCCAGAGGACCCTGCACGCCGTCTCGCGCTGGGGGTAACACGGAGTTTGAACTGACCACGATGGGGGCCGGTGCTCTTACGGGTGACTTCGGAGCATCTTGGAATTCGACGGCCTGTATCGGAGGGTGCTGGTCGGAGATAGTTAAGCCGTTCATCATAAACTCCGTATCAGACACAGCGTCCTTGCTCGGCTTTGGGTGCTTTGACACGGTAGAGCCGGGAGTGGGTTTTGGGTGGGCTTTCCTGGTGCCGTTGGTGCTGGCGGTGCGGCCGGCCATTTTCTTCTTCATGGGTGGGCCGGTAGGCGAGGCATCTTCGACATTGCTTGTATCGCTATCATCAGCGGCATCAACGTCATCGGAAGCCAGGGAACCATCGCTGAGAGAGTCATCTTCCACATCAAACTGGTCAGGGCCGCCCTCGTCCTCGCCCTCGTCCTCGACACGGCGCCTATTGCCGATCAATTTCCTCCGTCGGATACCAGCAGCGGCGGCCATGTTGTGTGAGAGAAAGAGAGGAAGTCGCAGGATGTGCGATGCGCGAGACGGCTAGACAGCGATGGCGGGTGGATTATTGCCCAGCAACCTGGATTGACACGATGCTGCCACCACGAGGAGCTAGGTTACGACGTCGGCGCCGTGACCAGTGTCGATATCATGCGTTTCTGCGGAGGATGGAGAAACGACAGATGGGAAGGAGGGATGGATGGGAAGTAAACAGATGCAAACTCTAGAGGCGAAATAACCGCCGGCGGTGCAGAAAGAATAGAAAGGGTGTTGGGACGGTCAATTAGAAAGCCAGGGCGCCTGCGATCCGTACAGAGGCACTATGCAGCAGCAGGGTCGCCAGTACAGTAGGGTCTCGTCGTGGTATCGGATCGGGTGGGTTAAGCTGAGGCGGCGATGTGAGCCTAGTTGGAGTCGAGGCAACAATTACAACAACTTGCTTGACAAAACAAGACAACAGACTGACGATGCATGGGAAGAAATAACACAAACTGGATAACAGATCAAGAAGAAATGAACCCCCTGGTTCAGGCAAATGCGGTGGTATGGGCCCGAACAGAAACGAGGGGGGGCTTTACAATGATTTGTCTCTAGGGGATATAATAGTTTGAAAGCAGGAGGAGATGTGCAAGATGGTGATGGGGATCGATCCAAAAGTTTCGATGAGGTTAAGCCAAGCTGGCGAAGAGAGTGACGGGGGCTACTTGCTAGCGTGGGTGGTGGGTAGGGAGGCACTGGGGGTTACCAGTCGTCACTGGAGTGGAGACAATGGCCAGCCAGAAGCTGCCGTCGGTTTGTCGGTAGGTATGTACCCAGGTACCCGCCTCAGGCATGGAAGATACCGTAAGGATTCAAGGAAGCTAAGAGACAAGCAGCGTTAGGTGCGGTCTGCCAGGTGGTGCCGGCCAGTCGGAAGTAGGTATGGAATGCGTGGAGGAACGGGTTGTTGATAGACCCATCTTGATGGCTTCCGGCAAATAAGAAGCAAGTACAGCCGGTCCCCTCGTAGTTCCTTCTCTATGCTATTCAAGTACCTGCCTACCACCTACTACCTACCAAAATACCAAAATACCTGGCCAATGCCAGTGGACTTATTCGTGTGTTATTGCTCATTACCTCAAGTACATTAAGTACCTACCTCACAGGTGGGTATCATATCTACTTACTACTACACACTACCTACCTCGGTAGGTAGGTACCTCAGGTATGTAGGTATGTAGGCACCTAGGTAGGCAGGTAGGTAGGTAGGTACCTAAACGTCATACTTTGAGGTAGGTAGGAGGTAACAAGATAGAAACTCCGACCTGAATCCAACAGTGACATAATTGTAAATAACTAGGTATGTCTACCTAGCTGTTTGTTTGCTCTAGAGCCAAAGAGTTGCTGCCTTGCATAGCATGTCAGGTATGCCTCTATTCTTCGCTGATGCAAAACACTAAATGCCGCATGAAGACAGACCATGTAAGATCTCATGTTCACTTGGACAAGAAATGCCCACGGCTCACCATTGGCCACCGCCTCTGCTGCACTGACAACATGTACCCTCGTGTGTACGCATTGACTGGCTACCAGCGCACGCCGAGTAGGCTCCCAAGTCCCGATGTATACCATCGACGGCCTTTTGTCGCTGCACTCTGGCACGCTCGAAACGCTCGAGCCGGTAAGGAAATAATCGAGATCCCGGGTCTGGACATTGGGTTGCGCGCACAAGACACACACACACGCGGCAGCCTCTCATCCTCGGCGCTGACCTCTGTCCAATCACCATTCTGCACGCGGATCCAGTCAACAAACATGGCTGCAGTCAACAATACCGTTCGTTTGTGGCCCGATTCCGATTCCCGCTAGCGCGCGTGTGTCCGGAGAGGCCTGGCCGGTTCGATTATCGACCCGTGCCCGCGCGTGTAATGGGCACCTCTTCTCCAGTGTCCGGCTATCTCTAGGCACCCAGATAGTGTGTCGAGTTAATAGAGCTGTATCCTTGCGCTTGGCCTCTTGTACCTAACCTCTTATTCCCACAACCAGATTCCCAGTCTGCCCTAGCTAGAGACAACATTCGCCTACCTATCCAACATTTCATCCCAAATGGAAATGGCAAAAACAACCGTTCACAGACTGGCTTAGTAGTTAGATAATAGGCCGATAGCGACCGGGTTGGTTTTTGGGAACCTGCCACAGGCGTTATATGGGCAAATGCACAATGTATCACCTGCATGAATATGCAGGTAAGAACAAAGCACATTTGTTATACTTCGTCGCAAGATAGAAGATCAACCTGTAGCTACCATGTACCCCCAAGGTTAGGTAGGTGCCTACCTACCTACCTCCCTACTTAAAATCATATGGTCCTATATAAGAGTAGAGGTTGGATCAAACCAAGCCAGCGTATCAGTTCCATCTTTGCGATGCCTATCTCAATGCTACTACCAACACTGATATATTTAGCCCAATGCCTTTCTCTTTCCACGGGTTATGAACCAGTTTAGTTCAAAAACCAACTGAAACCTAGAGGATTATATATCTTGTCTGGGTTAAAAAAAATCATTGGGTTTGGGGGCCTCATAAAAGGTACATCAAACCACTCCCCCCGCCCCCCCAAGCACCGCGGTTATAGCTAACAGTGATGTTCAATAGATAGGCAGCCAAGCTATACACAACATTCAGTTTAGACATACTCAATATTAGTAAGTTTTATATGTATAAAAACGGGAGAAAAGAGGAGGGGGCACCTCGTTCCTATAATCTCGTCCTGTCTTCCACGATGGCAGATTCCAATCTAAGTCGCAAGTTGGAGGGGAAATCAAATAGCGGCCTAGATGCACAGACTCTTTTTTAGTTCATCCGTGAAGTCAAAGTTAGTTATCAATTCATCTCATTTAAACAATCATACATGCAAGGGAAGGGGAACATGAGGGAAGGTCAAAGACAGATGACAAATTAAAGTCTTAAGATAGCAGTAACTACCTGCGTACTACAAATGGCAGCCTGAGGGTGCGGGTTGATCCTTTGCTGTTGACGGGGGCGGAATGGATGACGACGCTTGACCCCTCTCTACCTCACATTGTTGGGGAAGGCAAAAGCGAGGCAAACAGCAGCTCTGGTGATGAACAGCTGGTCTACACCAATAGGATCCGGGATTTTTGGGCCATCGACGCTGAGGCTGCGGGGTAGCTTGATTATTTGCGGCGTTGGGAAAGCCAACGTGGTATAGAAGCACTGGTATATACTATAGGGGCACGCCGGTCCGCGATGGCAGCCTCACTAAGTCGACAGCCAAAGCGAGCTTGCCAATAAGGCAAAAAAAAAAGGGGGGCTATGCTGTCTATAGCGCAGGTCGCATAAGCAATATGTTGCAATGCTTATTGTCGGGATTGTTGTGCTCATATCCGTAACTAGGCGCCATCGCGGTTTTCCGTCTGCGACATCCCCGGCTTTCGCTTGACAGTCATAGGCAAGCGATCCGCTAAGCGTTATGTAGGCAAATAGTAAGACTGCGTATAGCACAGAGTATACTAGAAGGGCCAGTTTGACTATCAGAGGGCGTTCACAATGTACTAATATAGAGGTTAGTCTGGCAAATAACGATTGAAAAACAAGCGATGCTGGTTTCCCCCACGTCGTCAGGTCATGCTCTAACACGACATATAGATGAACTTCGTTATTCCGGCTGACTAGCTCTTGGGCCATGTACTTGTCTACAAGAGATAGCCTCTAAGCATTGTCGGAGAACAGTTAGTTCACGAGCTATCTTCTAGAGCGGTTGCAAGACCCAAAGGCAAACCGAGAATTAACCTATGCAGGAGCATGTTCTCGACTATTTTACCTGTAAGGCATGGATTGTTTTGCTCGCTCTCGAGCTATGTATGATTGATTGAAGAGTGTTAGTAATCTTGCTGCCACAAGTTGCCTAATAATAAAACTCTCAGAATAGCCATGCTGTTTAGATACAATAGTAAAGTAGGTACGTCTGATATAGTCGGGAGCGAAGGCGCAGCTCCAGATCTAGGAGCAGTATACTGTGCCAAGGTCCTTCTGGGAAGAGCCAGTATTCGCAGCCGGACTGAACATCTCATGGCAATCTGCTGGCATCTGAGGCGTTACTACCCCAGAACAGGTGACACACACCCATGTTCATCTTCTTCTAGAAGGCAAAATTGCTGAAGCATGCTCTTGGTGTGCTGTTATCTGTCCTGGGATACCTTGATCAGCCATTGTGGCAGAAGGAATAGCTACATCGTCTTCAGTGACTAGAATCCAAATTCCCCGTGCATGCCATTATCCGCACCAAGCGGCAACTTGTTGGGCCTCAGCACCATTCTTTCCAACTCAAATACTAGCATTGTTGAAGCCTTCTAGGCCACTGTAGACCTCATGCAATTACTTTAGACTAAAATGCGCGATTACGCTGTGTATTGTGGCACTTGTACCGTTGGCGAAAGCTTAAGAATTGTTCAATGAAGCCATTGAAAAATGGAAGAAGGGGGATGACATCGGAGTAAGACTCGTCGATGTGCTGTGTGTTAGATCTCCATCTGGCTCCAGGGTCATCAAGAAGCCTACCTAGGTAGGAGCCGGATTTTACTAAACACGCCTCACCTCACCTGTTGGTTTGTTTACCCTACTAGTTGACCAGCCGCCTCTTGCTTATGGAACTGGCTAGATGGAGAAAATACCTAGAGACGACCTTATTGCCAGATTACTGCCATATCTTTGGAACTTTAAGCTATAGAATGTCAAAAATGGAAAACAATGTTAGTGATGACAACTATACACGGCATTGATGGCATTGACAATAATAAAATTACCACATAACTATGATTCAATCAATGCACACCTGTACGGTTGTTTGCCATTGTTCAGCGCATAGTCAATAATATTTGGCTGCAAAGAATGATGCAATAGAGGCTGTGCTGATAGCTTGATGCACTAGTTAGTGCTTATGCATACTCACTTGAAGCACTGTACCGTGCACCAGGTTAGGTACCTTAGCTAGTAGGTAGTAGTATTTTAACGTCTATAAGGGTATCCAGGAAAGCTAATAGGGCTTACAGAAGTTAAGCCTGCTATGTATTAGGCACTCTAACCTAGTGCCAGTGCTCGTGGACGGTGTTGCGAAGCCATCTCTGCCTGCGAGTGGCGGGGGGCAAAGACTTTATCAATATAAATCCGCGCACCCACCTCACCGCTACAACGGCATTTCAAGATTGAATGTCCAAGCTATTGCCCTGACATCTTCACATGTGGTCAGCTGTGCTTCAAGAAACAGGCATTCACTAACTCCGTCCAATTGTTCATCCCTAGGGCCAACTCCACTATCTGAGGTGCGCACCTGCCAGCCTATTAGCCTTTGGTCACTGTCATTATTCCCCTCTTATGTATGCAACTCTAAGGCTCTCTCTGTTTATTTATTGGTGAAGGGGTTTGTTGGTAGGTACGGGTAAGGTACCTGGCGCCAACCACCGCTTGTCACTACTTTCCCCGACAGTCCTCGGTGACATTTCTACATACGTGTATTAACTATCGCCTATTGAGTCAGCCTGGTCTTGGTCTATCTAGGACAAGACCTACTCCATCTATCTCCCTTGAGCACCCACACCAACGCCCCCATTGCACCACCCGCACTACCCGCAGTACCTAGCACTCCGCCGCCTGCTGGATACTCGGGCAAGACACCTCAGGTAGGTAGTTACTGTGTTATCAACCACCAAATACCGACAGCCCTTGGTAGGTATTTCAAGTTACGCAAGTCTTCCATCACCTACTCCCTTTCTTCCTCTTCTCCTCTTCAAAACCTGCCATCAGAACACCCCCGACTGCACCACCACACTTTCTTCCCTTGTCAACAGAGTGATTGTAGGCATTTTCTATCGCCTACATCCTTTTATTCCCACTGCAACTGTCACTAACTCGGCGACCGGCTTGCCGTGCATCTGTTGTTATTGGCCCCGTCAATTCATTGACTGACCGCCTTGCTCCCCACCTTCCTAGGTACTAATAGTTATCCGGGCCATAGCACTTGATCCTAGCTGCCTTGGTACCCGCCTAGGTACGAGGTTCCTTCTCCTTGGGTAGTACCCAACCTACCTGCTTGTGCCTACGACAATCCAAGAACACCTAGCCTAGGTGCCATCTTGCACGATAAAACCCCATCATTGAACGATTACCCTTTCTTCCTCCACTACAATCCAAGTGAGTACATACCTAGACATTTCCTTTTAAGTGCGTGCCTAAGCGGGCGGGTACATCTTTCAGTAGGAGAGGCTACTAATAGGTAGGAGCAAGGTACATCAGCCTGCCCTTATCCCGCTCCGCTCCTTCTCCCAACGCACTAGGTACCTAAGTACCTCTCCACCCTGTTGCCTGCGCTACTGCATGTTGTCTCCCGCACTCCCTCCTAAGTTCGTCACTGGACCCGAAACATACTCTCTCCCTCTCTTCCTCCTTCTCACCCTTCCACTCCTTCAAGCTCTTGACTGCCCCCATCAAAATCTACGTGCAGCATCATCAACATCATCTTGTGCATCTTCGTCTGAAGTATTGCTACTTCAAGCAAAGGGCGATTTTTACTTTAAGATACTAACACCTTTGTTTTGGCGCCGCCAGGCCCGAACCCAAGATGGCTTCGTCATCGGCGGCTGCCTCCGCCGATACCTTGATTAATCTCAAGGTCAATATCGACGGTGTAACTCGTCGATTTAAGCTGCCACTACGGGATCTTGGTGCCAACGTCTTTGAAGATAAGGTGTGTTTTGTTCCATTGGACTTCCCTGTACACCTAATAGCTGCTAAATTGCCACGTATTAGCTCCGCGCCCATCTTCAGATCCCTATTGACACCGCCGTTGTCATCGAAAGATATTCCGATTCGGCCACATCCTATGTTACCCTCCACCAAACCAACATTGCTGTATACAAGCAATTATACAGGGCCGCCAAGGCTAAGCAGAAGTTAAAGTTACGGGTCTCCACCAGACCGCCGATCAAGCCGGTCAAGGAGATGATGGCCCCAAAGCCAGTCACCATTGAGGATGAACCGGAAGAAGATGCCCGCCCGGTGTCCCAGCCCAAGGTCGAGCAAGAGCCAGAGATGGAGGTTAAGGAAGAGACAACTGAACCCTTGCTGGTCGACATCTCACCAGCTCCTCCGGGAGCTGTCGAAACAGTAGTTGCTCCCCGCACCACTCAAGATTTCCCCTCCTTTGTTAAGCAATGGCGAGCTTGTGGCAACCCTCAAATTCACCTGAGACGTGACGCCAATGGCATTGAAGTGGTAGACTTCCTTGGGCTATCAGCTACTAGCGAACCTCTAGTTACTCGCGGCTCTACAGAAGGTTCCAACTCTCCTACTGTATCCCAGGATAATTCGCCCGCCACCTCGGCTAACCCCATGCGCGAGGCCTGTGAAAGAGACCTGGCAGCGGTTAAGATTCGCGAGGAGAGAGCTAACAATATCAAAGAACTTGTGGCTAGATCAGTTGCAAGATTAAACAAGTTTGACTCTGGAGAGTTGCCTAAAGCTAATACTCCAGCTCCGGTAAAAGTCGAGACCAAAGAGACAGAAGTAATTGGCCAGAAGGACGGTATCAAACGTTCGTTCACCGTCTGCTGCAACAGCTGTGAGCAAGCTGTGCCGGAGGCTCATTTCCACTGCTCGATTTGCGATGAAGGCGATTTTGACCTTTGTCAAGAGTGTGTCAATCGTGGTATTTCTTGTTATGGCGAAGGGCACTGGCTCATCAAGCGGACTGTCGTCGATGGCGATATCAAAAACAGCAGCACCCATATTGCCCCCAAGTCGAGCCGGCCTACTGTTAGCGCCAAATCAACAACACCTGTTGCTGCATCTTCGGTCTCCAGTCTTCCCAGCCGTCGACTGATCTCACCCGAATGGGCCACAGACTACACGTTTAGTGCCCGTACCTGCAACTCCTGTGTACAGGAATTTCGGGAGAATGAGTTTGTTCATTGTACAACTTGCGATGACTATGACCTTTGCAAAACGTGTTTTGCTAAGAACCAACATGGTCACCACCCGAAACACGGCTTTGCGGCTGCAGTGAAAGGCACCGTACTCGACCAGCCAGTCTCCTCTCGTCTAGCCCCTGGGCGTAATGTTCTTCACAACGCTATTTGTGACGGCTGTGACAACTACGTTCGAGGTCTTCGTCATAAGTGCCTTGATTGTCCAGACTGGGACTACTGCTCAGATTGCATGAAGGATGCTGGCTTCATTCATCCCAATCATCGGTTTGTCACTATTTATGAGCCACTGGCTGACAGGCCTTGCCGTGCTTCGTCGCGTGCTACCCATTTCGGTATCAGCTGTGATGGACCATTGTGTGCGGCTCGTAGGAGTGGCCAGAGATACATCATCGGCGAGCGATACAAGTGTGCTGTTTGTCATGACACTGATTTCTGTGCCAACTGCGAAGCCAGTCCTGCCAATACCCACAACAAAACACACCCTTTGATTAAATTCAAAACTCCAGTACGTCACGTTAGTGTCACAACCACTGGTGAACATGAGGACGGACAGCGTCTACCGACGATGGGCGACAAGTGCTACCGCCCTCGCACAACCACACGCACAGCCGACAAAGCAGTGTCTGCTAAGGAAAACATTGCTGCTACTTCTGTCCAGACTGTTGTTGATGTTCAACCTACTGAGCAGATGACAGTGCCAGTTGCGAGCCAGAGCAGCCACGTCGAAATTAAGGAGGAAAATATCGAGTCAAAGGCATTTATCACTACAAGCCCTCTTAATGCAAGTCCGGTAAAGAGGGACTTGGTGGCGGTCTTCAAGTGGGACACCATCCGAGATGGTTCTATCCTACCGCCAAACCATACCTTTGAACAGACATGGGTTCTTCGCAACGAAGGTACAGATCCTTGGCCTGCTGGTTGTGCTGTTAAGTTCGTTGGTGGAGACTATATGGGTGCCGTTGACCCTGCTCACCCGGCTGGTATCCATGAACTGGTTTCTGCCTCTGAGTCTACAGTCTGCTACGACACCCTGAACCCCGGCCAGGAGTTCCCTTTCACCGTATTGATGCGCACTCCCGATCGTGATGGCAAAGTTATCTCGTACTGGCGCCTAACAACGCCCGATGGGGTTAAGTTTGGTCACAAGCTGTGGTGTGATGTCACCGTCCAAGCCCCCCCAAAGATCGGACTGGTTAAGATGCCTGCTCCTGTTGCCATTGAGCCCGAAGTGGAGGAGCCTGAAGTGGAGGAGCCCGAGGAGGTCGCCCCAGCAGCAGTTAGTGAGAGCCGTATGATCATCCCCAAATTAGAGCACGAGTCTCCCTCAGGTAGCATCCATGAAGGCCGATCAGATGCTGAAGCCGAGACAGAGAGTGAGACCCTTGCCCCGTCATCTAACGACGATGACGATGACGATGACGATGGCTTTGAGGATTGTGGTGGACAGGATGATTGGGCCGAGGAGTCAGACAACGGGCTCTTCACTGATGAGGAGTATGATATACTTGACGCTTCTGATGAGGAATTTCTATTCGAGCAGCAAAAAATGCGCTCCAAGAACTGACTTGGGCATGTTTGCCACGGGACGACGTTAACCTGATTGTTTTAGTGGACCTTTGATAGTGGCGCCATAGGTTCACGTATAGTGTGTGATAGTTTGGGGGTCTTTTCATAGCGTTAGGTTGCACGGATCTCGCTTTTTCTCATCTCCTCTGCTCTATGATGGGCTCTGCCGCTGCGCTCTGCCCACTTGATAACATGTATCACTGATACGCTCCTTTTAACAGAATGAATTGCGACCAAAACACGCTGGGCTGCTCTGGGTTTATTACTAGGTACTGAAATTGAGATGCTTATAAAGTATGTGTCTGTTGTGTTTATGTATTTGTTTGCTGGCGACCATGATCACTGTAACAAGTTCGTAGCTATCAAGCCTCTTACTGCACTCTTCCTACTTGCCACGATAGTGTTATCAGTAAAGCACGTAGCAAGCTCCAAGCCTAACAAACCAGGTGTCTTTCGGAGCATGGCAAGGTTCCCTCTATACCCTGGGCAGGCAATGGTTCGTCACCATGAAGCCCTCTTTGAAGCGCTTTGTATGTTTTATATCGATAAGTGGAGTGATCTGTTGAGCGCGGTCGGGTTGTTCCTTATGGCTCATTGCCACATCTCCTTGGGACAACAGAAGCGGTTACGAGACCTGACGGCTGTAGAAACTGGCCTCGGGCCGATAGCTCCACGTTCTTGGTGTTGAGGAGACAAGGAGGGGGGGGCGACAGACTAAGTGCAGGGGAGGGTAACAAGCAGCGGCAACAAGGCGTGATGATGGTGATACCCATCTGTACGAAGTACGTCTTGCGTGCCTGTCCAGTGCAAGGTGAAGACTGGGAAGGACATTGACAGAGCTCGAGACGAGGTATCATTTCCAAGCAGGATGTTACGGGCGTTCCCTGTCCTGTAACTTATCTGGGCCTTAGGTTTCCTTTGTGAACATCTCGTGATCATGATCGGCGAATTGTTTATTTACCTTAGGTAGGTAGTCGGTCAGATAATCTAGACGCCAGACCAGCCCACTTACATCACATCACCCCTCTAGTTATATTGGGGACTTGGCTAGTTCCATATTACCCCGTGGTGGCGGCGGCGCTAGCCATCCCAGGGATTTCCAGGTTACCACCAGGCGGGTTGGTGTCCGAGCCGATGGTAATCATCAAGACAACCTTGGAAGGTTTCGGCCCTGCTCTTTCCCCGTTGCGGCATGTCATTCCTTCGTGAGGGACGCCTAGCAGGTCTCCAGGCAGGCGGACCTGCATCCGATACACATCTTACCCATACACGGCTTTGTCGCCGAACCGATCCCGGTCTCTGGGCTATCTACGTCACCTATGTGCAAGGGAGTAGATTGGCATCGGATGTATGCCGCCTGCTCCCCCTCTCAAAGAATGCCGATGTGGATCAGCCCGTGCTAGTGCAGAGAGGACGCGTGACCTGACCCGTGGGCAAACTGCGGGAAGCTAGACTACGGCGCGTATGTATATTTAAACATCGATTCGAAGACATACTATCGTCCCATCCAGATCGCAGCGAGGTCTCGAGAATGCACACAGTAAGCAACCCTTTCCCAATGCAGCCAGGCCACCATACATACATGTGCACACGCCTCACTACCCATCGTCTCCCCTCCCGCTCTCCGTCATCAGCCCGCTACCCCAGTTGGACTACCAAGTATAGCGTGCCTTGCCCATACCCAGCTTCCAGCTCGGCCAGGAGGAGGACTATGTAGGTTAAGTTCTCCTCGTATTTCGCATCCCTAGTCCGGTCCCATATGCGCAAATGGAATATATATAAACATCACCCCTTAAAACAAGATCGGCCTATCAAACTGAAAACGAAACGAGAGAGGACCGGAGAAGAAGCAAGAAGGGAAAACAAGATTCCCGTCACGGGGAAATGAAACAAAGTGTCAGACGAGATTGGGTGCTAAAAAAGTGGCATTACCTAGGTAAGCTGAGGTGCTTATTAGGGGCTCGAGAGACGCGAAAGGCGCGATAGACGTTGCTCTCGGGCCCGTCATGTCTCGCTAAGGCGTCGGTGCCGCCTTCCATTCCATTGTGTCTCCCGCCGGCCCGGAACCGAGGCTCGGTCCCGGGGGTGGGCTGGCGCCCCCAAGTCGCCCACATTCCCCTCTCCATCTCTCCCGCCGGTACCTACTCTCTCTCACATCTCTTTTGCCCACATCTCTTTTGCCCTGCCCTGCCTCTCTCATCCAATCTACCGCCTTAGCGCAAGAGTCTTGGCTGCCGAAGAACTAGCCCCGACGGTCCTATTTTCAGGGAAGGATGGATGACTGGACAATGTGTTTTGTAATCCACTATTATTGTTATTATTATACTTGCCATTATTATCATTATTAACTACCATTATTATTATTATCATTAGTTATTATTACTATCATCATCATCATCATCATCATCATTATTCTTGTGATTTTCTTCTATTCCCTCCCCCATGAGCGGCTGCTCATGACAATTCCAGCAGCAGTAGTTGCACCTCGCCAAGCTTGTTGTGAATCCCCTGAATCTAAAAGGAGCTCGCCGAACAGCTGAATCGCCGACACCTTCTAGGGTTGGCTCCTCCCGGGATCCGAATGAACCTTATTGTGGTAACGCATATCTGTCTGTGTCGATCTATGTATACTACAGTATGCTATGCGTACCACTGCGTCTACGTAGAGCAGATCGGGCCTGCCCCGTCTATTTCTGACGTGCAAGGCTAACCAGGGTTTGACCGAGGTGGGTTCAGTGAGGTAGACCCGACTATTGCCATGAGGAGTGCGAGATGCGAAGAGTTGGATGCCAAGTCTGGGGTGCTGAGTGCGAGATGTGGCGCGTGAAGCGTGGGTGGTGAAGCGTGGGTGCGAGTGCGACTGTGGCCATCTCACCGCGGACAGGTCACAAAGCCAGCGTTCACCCGCCCATTCAGGGGCCATCTCTATCTAACCTAGTCACTAACCTAGTAGCGAGTAGGCCACGGTTCGGGGGGCCCTACGCACTGAGCCGTCCAAGTTCAGGTTATGGCGTGTCCTTTTCTGTTTTTGGCCACGCCTGCGCCGCCCCGGCGCCTGATACGTCAACCGTTTCTGCATAGGCCAGGGACATCTCCACTGAGGACCAATGGGAAACATCGAGTCACGCCCTTTCCAGCCATAGAAACGTTGCATCCCGGGATTCTGTGCATATCTCGACAGCGGACTTGGAAGGATAGACACTCCTTTCACAAGGCGTAAAATTTCTTTCGGGGTGATTACTACATGCCTAGTGTACGCTCGCGGTCCAAAAAGCGACGCTGCCTGGGCGCTGCTGCAGAGGTGTGGCACGACTCCGGGCTCAAATCGGTTGACTAAGAAAAGCCTGGGTAGGGTCTGGTGAGCCAAGGAGGATTCACTTCCATCGGTGCCACATGGACGGTAGGTACCCTGCATAGTCGCCGTGGGGGAGGCTCGGCCCGGGCAAGGAGGCTGAGAGAAAACCTCTGACAAGAACTGGTCGGTTGTTTGTTTCTTGACTATCTGGGCAGCTCGAATCTGGCCACCGGCCTCTGGTTGTGGAGCCGATGCGAGTTGATTGGTGTTTGCTGACAGAAAGTCTGTACTTAGATTAGACTGCGACAACCATCTGAAGTCTCTGTAGGCTCTATAGGCCCGAGGGTTTAGATAAGCCCTGCGAGGCGATCGCCCACCGGGTTCATGATCTCCCTACTACCCCGAGGTTATGGACCCTGCCCACGCTAAATGGCCATTGTGCGTTGTATCTCATGTCTATATATAGGGCTGAGAGAGGCAGAGCCTGTTTCGTCGCACCAACTACGCGATATGGGATCCGTGAAACGAGACGTTCGCTCTCGCTATGGGGGAGCGAGTCCATGACCTTGAGCCGCATCACTTCACCCTCTGCAGTATCTTTTTGGTTCTACCGTCTTTTTTTAGAGCCGACGGCATCTCTTAGGTTACATGGTCGTACAGCCCAACTTTATTCAACCCTGGTCAAGCTGCTCCGCTTGCCCAACACGGCTATGACAAGTTCCTAGGATAGAGGTTATATAATACCTCGACGTTACACTCAGGAATGATGAGTAATGGCTTGATATAGGCGTGTCCATTAGTGTAGGCGACAATCCACAGGAGGATAACTGCCAGGTCAAGTTCACAGATATATACCCTTCCCTCGACTTGATAGCGTCATGGTAGCAGGCTCTAGCTCGCCCCAGACTTGTCCTTCTTCTAAACCTCGTTACCTTGGACTGTCCTACACCTTTGCTTCCTTCTCTGGCTACGTGTAGACCGGTTTCTGGTCGTCGAGAGCGAGGATGTCAGTGCCAGGCGAGCGCCGTACTAGCGGAGCGGTGTCGACAGTGCCTCAACCGACTATAGATGACGAGACCCTCGAGGATTACGAGGATATTTTCGCCCATATACGAGCCACCGACGAAGCACGGGCACGGGCAGGTGACGTGCGCGGTCTTTGGACGACAGCCGGCAACACAATTTCACATTTATCCTCCCACTTCGTTACGGAGCCACACGTCGACTTTAGCGGCGGTTGGACATTACAACTACAAAACTTGTGGCATCTATATTATGTCACTGGGAAACATTGCTTAGAAGACTCGGTGGCGCCGGCCATCCTCCAACTGATCGAGACCTCGCAGCGAGGTCTGCTGGCACGACACCGGATTAGTAGCACAGGCGCGGTGGAGATAGAGCATGCCCCAGTCGTGGTCCGAGTCGGGAATAGTGTCATACAGCAGTACCTATGGCAAGACTTGCCTTTCCTCGTGCCGGACATGACGGGTTACTGGATCCAAGACCGCGCACGGATGAGCTGCAGCCAACGGGAGAGGATCAGCTTCTTCTGGGCGTCGCTCGTCGCAGCCAGCTCGGCACCTTGGTCGTTTGGGCTGTGCCGGATCGCGCTCATGGTCCTGCGTGACACGCTCGAGACCCAAAGACGGCTCGCAAGCGCCGGGTTGGAGCCGGGCGGCGAGGATAGCGAGAACGCCGGAAGGACGATCGACATGCTGACCATCGCGGACCTGTTGCGCGCGGCCAACGCATGGCTTGCGCGCGCCGGGGGCCGCATCACGCAACTCTGCGAGGCGGGCGACAGCAACGCGGCCACGGGACTGACCATACCAGTACCGGACGATGTGAGCGCGCTCGGACCGCTGGCTCAGGCGGCGGGCATCCAGGCGGTCCCGGGGGGCTTCAGCTCCCAGCGCTGGTTCTTCTGGCTCCGGCGGCTCGACGAGATAGGGGCGGAAACATCGCCTCGGGGACTGGCCGAGAGCTCGGCGATGGGGATGGCGTCCCCGTTCGTGCAGCGAGTGCGGGAAGAGAAACAGATGGCCCGGCGGGTGGCGTACAACATGGTCTACACGGCAAGCCAGTCGAACTCGACCATCGTCCAAGAGTTGATCAGGATGGGGAGAGTGCCGCTGTGATCCAGGCAGGTTACGATACAGTCACAAGTTGTTCACCGGCTTTTGGTACGATAGGGGGTCTATGAAGGGACGACGCATGAGGGTTGGGTTACGAGAAGTCTAATGAGGCGGCAACAAGTAGATTCTCGTATGATACAGGCGGATCCTAACGGTTGATTTCGAAGGCGTTTGTTTCTTTCTGTCCGGGGCTGTATTTTCTTATTAT
Organism: Rosellinia necatrix; assembly: GCA_021209875.1. Lineage (NCBI taxonomy): Eukaryota > Fungi > Ascomycota > Sordariomycetes > Xylariales > Xylariaceae > Rosellinia > Rosellinia necatrix. The sequence goes on along the minus strand of JAGYVD010000007.1, from coordinate 4,172,433 downwards.
AGAACCAGAGCCATTCTTTCCCCCCCTTTTTTAATTTGTTTTGTCGATGTTTTATTTATTTAGTCGTTTAAGGATAGAGCGTGGCAACTAGACGGGGCTGACCGAGGCAAGTAAGTACCTACGTATCAAGGTGGGTGTTGGGGATATGACGGCCGATTTGACTTGATGGCACATTGGAACTTTGGATTTTAACAATACCGGTTAGGTTACCCTTCCAGCTTAATTACCTGCCTACTTCATACTTCTCCCACTTGAGTCCATACCTATAGAGTACCCCCCCTTACAATTACCAGCCAGATGCTTACCAGTTGTTAGCGGCTGGACCACCATGGAGTCAGGTAGGTGGTAACTAGGGGTTAATACGCGATAGAGTTAGCGCACCCGTGGCGCCCCCGGTTCGGCGACTCAGAGTCCAGACCCACCTTTGTCCCATCCAGACCAGACAGTGGGACGATCGCCAGGGCAGGGATAAAGGTGAGCTGCATTGAACCGCTATCTCACTAGGTACCTACAGTGCAACGACTGGATGAAAGCTGTCCTTATTCTCTTACCTAGTGTGTGTGGGCAATTGAGTTGCAGCTGCCGCCCCGGCTTCACAACACGTGCGAACCGACCAGGTTGCATACTCAACTTAACTTTACTTGAAGTTGCACTTACAAACCTAACACGCTTGCGACTACCGATACTTCGAGCTCGAATTGTCTTTTGTAAACTATATTCCCGTTTATGCAGGAGACCTTTGCCGAACCAATCCACGAATCCATCCTCGACGTCGAGTTCGATCCTTTCGGCTTGATACCGGCCGCGCGTACATCCTGGTCGGTGCTTTTGTCTCGGGGGAAGTTGTTGTTGTTGTTGTTGTTGTTATTATTTGCAAGCGTGCGAGCCTGGGCGTGATAGTAGTTGTCTTTGGGTCACAAAGCGGCAGCCGATCCGGAAGTCGGAGAAAGTCAATTGATAGAGAGGTTCCAGCTATTCGTTCGTGCGACGGCAACACCAGGCGCAAAAACGCGGCGCCTTGGATGCCACCGGGGGGGGGAGGACACACCACGAACCGAAACCGAGAGCCGAGCCGGAGCGTCGAAGTTCTCTGAATTCGTAGATCGACCGCCACGCCACCATGTCTACTATGTACGGTTACGAGGAGAAGAGTGGCTATGATGAGGAGCCCAGTCCCGGCAACTTCGTGCGCGCCTTTGACGCTTTCCGTACGCACCACTCCCCGAGCTCCCTCCTCTTCCATTCCTCCCGTACCCTGTTATATATATATATATATGAATGAATATATATATATATATATATATATATATATATACGCATACCACGAAAAGCCCGAGCTAACTCTCCGATCCCCTCCCCCCCCCCTCGATAGCAAAGGCGAAACCCCAATATGTTGCCCGCACGTCCGGTGGCGGGAAATGGACCGTCGCCATGATCGTCGTGTCGGCTATCCTCATCTGGTCGGAGCTAGGGAGGTGGTGGGAGGGCGAGGAGGACCACACCTTCAGCGTCGAGAAGGGCGTGGGGCACGAGATGCAGATCAACATGGACGTCGTCGTGCGCATGAACTGCAAAGACCTACACGTCAACGTCCAGGACGCCGCCGGCGACCGCATCCTCGCCGCCTCGAAGCTGCAGGAGGACCCGACCATCTGGTCGCAATGGGTCGACAGCGCCGGCATCCACAGGCTCGGCCACGACGAGCAGGGCCGCACCGACACCGGCGCCGGCTGGCACGACGAGGGCTTCGGCGAGGCCCACATCCACGACATCATCGCCATCAGCCGCAAGCGGGCGCGCTGGGCCAAGACCCCCCGTCTCGGCCGCGGCGTGCGCGCCGACAGCTGCCGCATCTACGGCTCCCTGGACCTGAATAGGGTCCAGGGCGACTTCCACATCACCGCGCGCGGCCACGGCTACTCCGAGATGTTCGCCGAGCACCTGGATCACAGCGGTAAGTAGATTCAAAATCACCATGACTCATGGAAAAAGGAAAGAAAAAAAAAGAAAAAAAAAAGAAAGGAGAGGAAAAGAAAGGAAAACTCCGCTAACGTCCACCCGTCGTCCAGCCTTCAACTTCTCCCACGTCATCTCGGAGCTCTCCTTCGGGCCGTACTACCCCTCGCTCGTGAATCCGCTCGACCGGACGATCAACGTGGCGGAGGCGCACTTCCACAAGTTCCAGTACTTCATGTCGGTGGTGCCGACCATCTACAGCGTAGCGGGCGGCGGCATGACGTCGTCGTCGGGGCGGACCATCTCGACGAACCAGTACGCCGTGACGGAGCAGAGCAAGGAGGTCGGCGAGCGCATGGTCCCCGGGCTCTTCTTCAAGTACGACATCGAGCCCATCCTGCTTGCCGTCGAGGAGCGCCGCGACGGCCTCCTCGCCTTCCTCGTCAAGGTCGTCAACGTCCTCTCCGGCGCCCTCGTCGCCGGCCACTGGGGCTTCACCCTCACCGAATGGCTCCGCGAGGCCATCGGCCGCCGCAGGAAGGGCGGTCGCAGCGAGGGCGTCATCGGCGCCAAGGCGGATTATGATGACTGAATGAAATAAAACAGCGTGTTTTTAATTTTATTTGATTATTATTATGATTACTATCGAAATTCAATCGATTGGTTGATATTGTGTTGTTTGGGTTGGTTGGTTGGTGGATTGATTTGATAGCGTGTTGTCGTCAAAAGAAAAAAACTAACCATGGTTGAGATAGAGAGAATGCATGAAATCAGGGATCATTGAATAGGAGTTTGGGTTGCCATTTGTGTGTTTACTTTTTATTATTTTTAGTATTATTTTTTATTGTCTTATTGATTCTTTCACTGTTATTTCCGTGTTCGTGTTCGTCGCTCTGTGTCTACCTACCCTCCCTTTTGCCTTTTGCCTCTTCTCCATAGGCATTCAACAACTTTTGTCCTTCGGGGCAGGAATAACAGATCTGTCTTCGCGTGTCGCCGGGGATTCCGAAAACCCATTACTCTGGTTCAGGTATGCTATGGCACGGGAGCAGAAGGGACGTCATTGTCGCATCCGGTACCGACAGCAAGTGAGTACCACCCGGAGAGTCCGTCGAAGCCACCGTCGAAGCCACCATGCGGACGGACAGAGATTGCATGAATTTGAGCAGGCGGCGCAAGCGTATGATCGCCTCTCGCATGATCGCCTCTCGCATGAGACTGGCTGTAAATTAACATACCTATCTATATTACCAGTGACCAAATTTAAATAACTACAATTTATCTATCTGTCTGTCTATCTGTCTATCTATCTATCTATCTATCTTCTTATTCGCGAGAGATTTCCGGAAATAGATACGCCGTCGATCTTCATGCGACATAACAAACGAACAAACACACCATTTGCGTGTTCAGAGAGGCGGGTACGAGATTCTCTTCAAGCACGCGGCTGTAGTAATAGTAAAACTAAATCTTGCTTGCTGATCTTTGTCACCCGGAATCCCGAAAACCAAGGCGGAGCGGAGGCGGAGAGAGAAACCCAACCAATCATTTTAAAACTGCATACTTCGAGGCGAGGGCGTCATCCAGGGTAGATATCTAATGGCTACCATAAAAATAAAAGTAGTATAGGACCTGAGCAAATTCACCACCAACGCCTACCTAAACCCCCTATTAAACCCACAACCTAATCCTATAATTTCGTAATACGTCTGTCTCCCCTTCTCACTCACAGCTCTCTTCATCTCTGTCATTATCATTGATTTCGTAATCATGATACCTACCCACTACGTAAGCAGCAGCCGAGAAGTCACCTTGTGTGTAACAACCCTAACGGACCCCAACTTGTGCACTTTTGCATGCATCTATTCCCCCCCTTCCCCCTTTCCAAATAATACAATACCCCCTTCTCCCCCACCTCCAATCGGGGGGCCCACCCAACGTGATATTTTCCTTATTCCAGTAACATCGCATCCTCATCGAGCCTGCCGAACAAGCCCTCGAGCTCCTTCTCGATGACCTTGAGCTCCTTCGCCACCTGGCCCGTAACCAGCGCGTAGGCGTACAGGAGCGCATAATCGGGCTCCTCGAGCGTGACGTCGCCCAGGTCGGGGACCTGTCCCATAGCCCCCAGCATGAACGTCGTGGTGCCGGCGGCCTTGCCGTTGCTATGCTCGGTAGTGGTGGTCGTGGTTTCATCGCCCGGTGCTGCTGGCCCCCCTGACGCTGACGAATTGTGCTCTTTCCTGAAGCGGAATATCTTGCCCAGCAGCCTATCTCGTATCGCTATGACGCTTGGGATCGCGTCTGTGAGAGGGTATTCGAGCATCATGCTCGACGCGAGGACCTCGAACACGTGGCATATGCGGGCGCATAGTTGCGCCCGCTCCTCCGCCGTGTGGTTCAGGAGCGCCTTCTCCCCTTCGCTGAGCCGCCCGTGTTTCTGCGTTACCAGGCTCATAGCATGGAATGCGTCCAGCACGCGCTGTGTCGACGCCATGATGCGACCGTAGGCGGCGAATGGGAAAGGACCACGTAGTTCGTACTCGTTGTTGGCCGCCGTCCGGAGAGTTTGCAGTTGCGCAGCATATCGTTGCATGGCGGCCTGCTCGCCAATTTTCATGTAGCTGGTGAAGGTTGCGTCGTTGCGGAGGAGAATGGCGAGGGGTCCTCGCTTCCAAATAAGACCCATCTGTAAATACAACACAGCCAGACCTTCCTTGAACTTCCTGCGCGCCGGCAGAGGCCATATGAGGCGGCAGACGATGAGGCCCCAGAGGATACCAATGGTCACGGCAACGACTCTGTGGAATGCAATGTCCCTTATTCTCGGGTTAAGACCACCTTCATCGTCGTCATCGTCTTCGACAGCCTGCGAGAGCGAATATGCGTATAAAGACGACACGTTGTAGCTTAGCAATATGAAGCGACCGAACGGTGCATTGCCGCGATCCACCATGATGAAGAAGGCCCCGAAGGAGACGGCCCAGCCGAGGATAGCTAAGCCCACAGGATTTCCATCAGCTATGAGCCAGTTGATCACCACAAATATCGCGCCCATAATCGTGCCCGTGAAACGAGCAAGGCCTGTGGCATTTGATGCGCCCACAGTCATAGAACAGACAATCATAAACGACAGTAGGCCCCATTCCCCGCGCCAGTGTTTATATATATCCATCGTTTCAGGAATAAAGGCGAACATGGCATAGAGGGTAGCGCCGATGCCGACTTTCAGTCCGAAGCGAACTGGGAGCATGTTAGCGAAGGAAGAGCGGACACACGTAGAGTGACTTACTATCATCGCGCGTGAGGAAATCAAGGAATCTCCAAATGATAGGAGACGTTTTTTGAACGATTATACTCCATAGCCCATCGGCTGGCGCATCTTTCCATCGAAGTGTATCACGATGCTCTTTCATCACCTTGGGAACCCCCCGAGGCAGTTGCGATTGCCTCATCCGCTTGACGGGCTTTATTAGCGCTTGTTGTTCGACGTCTTCTGCTGTTTTGCGCGACTTCCAAAGGACATTTTTAACCATATTCCAGACCTTGAGCCAGGTCCACGTACGTTTACCTTCCTCGCTGATATACTTCAGCTCTTCGAGTGAATCCAAGTACTTCTTCATCTCATCTGCGAAACTTAGCAGACTGAAAGAAAAATGCCCACATGCTGCTGCTACCTCCTCAAAATCAGCTTGGACGGATTCCGATGTCGATCTTGCGCTCTCGATCCTTTTGTATAGCTCTTCTAGTGCTTTGCCCCTCGATTCGTTGTATAAGGAGACCGCTTCGCCCAGGCTGTGTTTGAACTGCTCGTTTAGCTCGATGGGCGACCCTGGCTTCCCAAAGGGTGGCTCTCTAAGTATTTCGGCCATCGTGTATACCAATGATTTCATAGACGGTCCAAGAAGCTCTATAAAAAGCTCAAATATCTCCGACGGCGATCTAGGCGCGAAGTTCGACGAGAAGGAGGCTCGTTGTGGAGAAAGTTCCCCCGCCAGAGGGGTAGGGTCATCTTCCCGATCACTCCTCTCATCCGAAGCCTCATCTATGGACGATAGACGCCCAAACCGATGGCTCCTCACGGAAGACGAGAACGACTGTCCGAAGACGGGCGAAAACGCGTTGGTCCCCGGAGAAACCGGTATGCTAGAGGACAAGGGACCAGTAGCTATCTCTTTGAGCAGTTCGAATTGAGTATTAGCCGCACTCCTTAAACCGCCAATAGATTGCGCCAAGTTTTCCATGGACTTCACAACTGCTTTGTCGTGGCGATATATCTGCTCCCGCCCTAGGAAGTAGTATTCGTATTTGGACTCCCTCGCGTTCTTATTCATTAGTGTCAATGTGGATGTGTATGTGGCCGACGCATCCATGAAGGACTTGGAGGTGAATTCCTCCTCGGCGCCGCTCAGGAAGCCACTCGAAATCTTCGATAACATCTGGCCTAGGGAAATGGAAGCGGTGCGCATGGATTTTCGCAGAGCGTGACGAGCCGACACAGGCCAGAGAACAAGGTTAACGAGGGTTGATATGATGGTCGCCATGAGCAATATCTTGAGGTACTGCACGATTTTATCGGTCGAGAATACGGAGTTGTGAATTGAGCCTTCCTTCGTGATAATAGTGATAATACCGATGGACGCTATACTAGCACCGACGCTCACCAGGGGGTTATTGAGCTTCTGCTTCACCCAACCAACAAACCCCAGGCCGAAGCCAATATACACCATCAAGATCAGAGCATATGACAACTTCTCTAGTTCTAGTACGTCGCCAATCAGCACGGACGTGGCCATAGAGAGAATCCCTATGAGCATGGCATAGCAGACGGCTATGATGGCGATAGCCACGGCCTCGATTTGCGAGCCGACCGTTCTGGCGGGGTGGAAATACGTCACGATAGTGGCGACGATATGTTTGCCGTCCATGGGCCCCAGGAACTTGGCGGCAGGGTGCCAAAAGGTGCCCAAGCTCGCCAACAGGTAAGCAATAGAGCACTTGATGGTCCCCCTGCCCTTTGGGGACCGCGACCAAGCCCATATCTGGCCGAGGGAGACAATCAAGTTATGCCATACATTGCGGGCCTTTTCGCCTATGGTCTCGCCGTCGGTGAGGGATCGTATCTGGTCGTCGTTGCTGGGGCCGTCGTAGCTGTAGCTCCGGAAGGTGAATGGGATTCTCGTCCGTTCGCCTGTGTTCGGGATAACCCAAGTACCATTGCGCAGCTTCTGTCGTCGCGGAGGCATCGCGTTAGCACAGCTAGCTCTAGGCACTTGCCGGGTTGGACAGCGGGCATGATGGGAGAACGAATGACAGAGAGGTGACAGAGAGCAAGGGGAAAGGGGAAAGAAGAAGAAGAAGAAGAAGCAGAAGAGATTAGAAAAAAAAAACCCCCCCCCGATCCAAGTCCCAAGGCACGCCAAGAAGAAGGAGGACGATCAATGCTGCATATGAGGGGCCCCATCGAGGTGCACAGTTCAAATTAAACGGAGACTCACGCTACGGACCAACCTTCTCGTTCGGCGCGGCGGTGTGGGCGAGGACGTGGAGGCGCTCATCGTGGGTTCTCCGCCAGTACCACCCGCTGTGCCACCATCACCAGCACTGCTGCTCCCACCAGTGGTATTGCTCTTGCTGGTCGTACTGCCCCTGCTCGGAGCCGCGGCACGGCCGGTGTTGGTGTTGCCGTCGGTGTCTCGGGCTGTATTTCGGTCTCTTGCCTCCAATCGTTTCTTTCCTGGTCTGCGGGCTTCTTCCTAAAGGCGCGCTCTCGGTATGGGCATCAACATGGTGGTGGGCTGTTCGGGATCGTGGTTGGGCGTGGATGTCGTCGATGCTGGTGCAGATCCAAGATCGAGATCTCTCTGCCTGCTTCGCTCTAGCAAGTATCAATCAATCGCTGGATGGTGCCGGGTATAGGTCTCCAAGCCAAATCACAAGAACCAAGAATTATCTGGCTGCTACCGGTGGCCACCAAGACGGAGGACGGCTGGGGCGTTGTCTTATTCCAGTCGAGGTATGCAGGTCAGATTGCAGGTGGTATATTTGAGGGGAGCCCGGAACTCGGAATCGGGGCGTTGGTTCATGACGGCCTTGGACCTTACCTACCTTGGTGCAGGGTTGATAGGCGCCCCCTATGCGCTAACAGTACCAAAGTTCCAGGCCCCCAGGTACAAGCGTGCTTAGTGGACCAGCCACCGGGGACAAGTGGAGCCGGGCGCTGTCGTCATCGCGCATTGGCAAGCGGGCCACTGCCTAATGCAGCTGATCACAGCCCGCTGCATCTGTCCGATCCCCTTCATGCAGCAGCCGGTCCGTCCTCTGGTGGTCCTGGTCTCGACCCCATCGCGGAAGGACGATCACTCGGCAGCTACTTACATTTACATGCCTACTCAGAAACAGATTTATTTACAGATTCTTGCCCTCGCTTCCAGGGAACCACTACATTTCGGAGCCGGTGACTACCCCCAGATGACCCGGGGTGAGACAACCAGAACCAAATAAATAAATCCCTCTTCTCTTCGGGTCACGGGTCAGCTTACAGTGCACCTCGACCGACCGGTCCTTGACCAGCTTCGCATCGAAACCACGCTTATACAAACATCGATGCCTCAGCTCATGCCTCAACTCCTCGCATAATCGGCTCACGAACAACACCCACACACCCACCCCCCACGGCCACCTCTTGTAAAAAAAGAGAAGAATCACACCCTCTTCTATTGCTTCCTCAGCCCCCTCCCTTCCCCCCAACAACCATCTAATCCAGCCCCGACATCTGACATCCGACATTCGGCCGAACCACCACCACCGCCGACGACGACAAAAAAAAAAAATGGCCAACCTACCCTCCCGGCACCCGAATCTGGCCCTACACCTGACGGACCGGGCCCTGACGCCGCTGATAACCTCGGCGGGCTCGCAACACCAGATGGGGTTGCTGGAGCGGCTCTCTCACGCGGCGCTGAGCGCCCACGAGTCGGTGCTACGGCTGGGTCTCGGGGCGCCGCAGCGGATCATGGTCGAGCACGGCGCGGCGGGGCCGGTGCTCCTGCAGACCTTCATCAGCCCGCAAACCGCCGGCGCGGGTGCGGGCGCGGGCGCCGCCGCCGCCGCCGTTAGCACCACCATCCCTCTGCTCTCCCGCGACGACCAGCATGGGCCGAACGGGGGCTCGGCCTCGGGCCAGCACCAGGGCGCCTTCGCCCACGCCGCCGAGACCCGCAATCCTAGTCTAGCAGCTGCCGCGGCGGCCGCAGCAGCAGTAGCAGTAGCGACGACGGCACCTGCCGCAACCGCTTCCGCCACGGCATATAACGGCCGGGGTGGCACTGGAACGTCCCCCGATAATGCCGCCGCCGCCACCCCCGCCGCCGCCGACGACGACGATGATGACGTGGATGGGAGGCGCGGCTACCACCACCGCCGTGGGTTCTCCGCGAATGACGCGGATACCAGCAGCGACGACGACGAAGACGTCATCGACGATGATCCAAACGCCCCCGCCATGCTCATCGGCATCGTAGCGGCCCAGAGCGCCGACGACACCCTCGAGGCGCACCGGGCGGCCGCGCGACTGGAGCGTGTCGGCCGCGAGGTGCAGGTGCACTGGTCCGACTTGCAAGAGCTACCGGCTCCCCCCTCCGCCCCCGCCGACGCGCGGCCGGGTCAGGATAGCCGATCCGCGGGGCGGCACCGCTGCGGACTGACCGACTGACTGAACTGGTTGAGCCGGGGTGGATCAACCGCATTCGAGGGTCGGCGGAGTTGCGTATAATGATAATATTATAGACGGCACCAGTACTTTAATCCCGACTGACGGAAAAGGCAGGGGCAAAAAAAAAAAAAAAAACATGTCTACGGTAGTAGCACGGGTGGGGAGGGGGGGGGGAACAGCAAGCGGGCCCCGATTACCAAGGATAACCATGGCCGGGATATCAAGGAGGCGACGCGAGGACGGCAATGGTGCTTAAATCTACCATCGACATGGCAATAATTACATACATGCCTCTGATGAGCAAGGGCCGGAACCTTGCCGGGAATACCGAGGTCGTCTATCTATTACTACGGAATGACCTACACAACCCATACACCGGCGATAATCGGCAGTCAGAGCGAATAAATTAGCCCTGGATGGAGGTCGCTCATTACTGCCTCGCCTACGCCCGCTATGGTCTGGTTTCGGCGCTATAGCCGGGAGGCGCCGGAAACCACAGCACACGATAGACAAAACTACCAATTGGAAAGCCGGCCATGAGTAGGAAGCATAGGGCACAGCTTATTAGCCTACACTACCTACTAATTATTTATACCTTATAATCACAAATCGATTGCTATTGTCTTTGAATCTTTATTTTATTTTATTTTATTTTGGCTCCCGTCTATAAATTTGGACTCGTGCTTTGCGCGGCATCCGCAGAGCCTCTTGAAATACGCCACACACCTGGTATCACCCTGATCAGCATACTTAAATGAGCTGTTGGAAAGCGCGGTTGATCGGCGAACGAATGTTGGGGACATCCTTCCAGAAATCGATGGTGGCAACGGCACGCTTAGAGACACCCTCGGTGGTAAATTCGAACTTCTGTTTATCATTGTTAGCACATGTACCTTGAAAAAGATAAAAGAGGTAAGCTTGCCTTGTAGACATCCTTGTAGGCACCAGAGGCACCGAACCGGTTGAGACCGAATTGCTCGTGCGTATACCGCTCCCAGCCCATTGTGCTCATGACCTCAACAGACAGCGATGGGATGCCGTCGGGAAGGACGCTGAGTCTGTACTCCTTGGATTGCGCATCGAAAGCCTCGAAGCAAGGAATGGAGACAACGCGGGCCTTGATGTTGTGCTTCTCAGCCAAGTACTTGGCGGCGTCAATGCAAATGCAGATCTCGGAACCCGTCGAGACGAGCGAGATCTGGGCGCCCTCAACCTCGTGCAATACATAACCGCCCTTGATGGCTTTCTCGATTGTCGAACCCTCCAACTGAGGTAGGTTCTGTCGGGAGAGAGCGATGATGCTGGGTGTGTGCTTTGAGGTCAGGGCGACGTAGTATGCAGCCGAGGTCTCGTTACCATCGGCAGGGCGCCATACGAGGCAGTTGGGCAGCGCGCGGAAGTGGGCGAGGGTCTCGATAGGCTGGTGAGTAGGGCCATCCTCTCCCAGACCAATAGAGTCGTGGGTGGCAACCCAGATAAGCCGCTCCTGGGACAGGGCAGATAGACGGACGGCACCGGCGGCGTAGGAGACGAAGTTCAGGAAAGTACCTGAGAAGGGTAGGAGAGTACCATAGGCAGCGATACCGTTCATGATGGCACCCATGCCATGTTCACGCACACCGTAGCGGATGTAACGACCGGCATAGGTACCCAGCCCAGTTGAGGGTGGCTGGAAGTCATTTGCGGACTTCCACCGGGTCAGGTTGGAGCCAGTCAAATCGGCAGAACCGCCAATGAGCTCGGGGAGGACACCCTCAATCTTGGACAGGACGGTCTCGGAGAGCTTCCTCGAAGCGATCGCAGGGTCGCTAGGGGTGTAGACGGGGAGGTGCTTCTCCCATCCTTCGGGGAGATCCCTCTTCACGCGACGGATGAGGTCATCGGCCTCCGCCTTGTACTTGCTGGCGTAGCTAGAGAACAGACTGTTCCATTCCTGCTCGGCGGCGGCGCCCTCGGCTGAGTGCTTGTGGTAAAGATCATAGACTTGCTGGGGGACGACGAAGCTCTCCTCGGGGTTAAATCCGAACTTCTGCTTCAGCTGCTTGATGTCGTCGGCCTTGAGCGCTGAGCCGTGAACGCTGTGGGTACCCTGGTTCAGTGAGCCGAACCCAATGGTAGTCGTTAGCTTGATTAGCGTGGGCTTGTTCTTGACAGACTGAGCTTGCCGAATAGCATTCTCAATACCCTCGAGGTCGTTGTCACCGTCAGCGACGGTAATGACATGCCAACCGTAAGACTCATATCGCTTCAACACATCCTCGGTGAAGGCAACATTAGTGTCACCATCAATGGTGATATGGTTATCGTCCCAGACAGCGATTAGGTTACCGAGCTGTAGGTGGCCGGCGAGGGAGCAAGCCTCGGAGGCGACACCCTCCATCAGGCACCCATCACCCAGGAAACAGTATGTGTAGTTATCGATAATCTTGTGGCCATCCTTGTTGAAGTTGGCGGCGGTCTGGGCCTCGGCGATGGCAAGACCGACGGCATTAGAGATACCCTGTCCCAAGGGACCGGTGGTGACTTCAACACCGGGGGTGTCATGAGACTCGGGGTGTCCAGCAGTTATGCTATCGACTGTCTGCGAATTCGGTTAGTCGCGGCTCGAATTACCTTGCCAAGAGGGCCCGGAAACGTACTCGGAAAGCTTTGAGATCATCCAAGGTAACGGCATAGCCGAATAGGTGAAGGATGGCATACTGAAGCATGCATCCATGGCCGTTTCTATATAATTGTCAATGAATCTGTTCCCGGTGTCGGTATCGGACCAAAGCAGGACGCTTACGAGAGGACGAATCGATCACGGTTGACCCAATCGGGGTTCTTTGGGTTGAACTTCATGAACTTGTTGAATAGAACGTGGGCAACGGGTGCCATGCCCCTGAATGTGTGTGAGCGCGCTGTCCTGTCCGTCCTATGCGGGCATAATCGAGTAGAGGCAGCTTACATGGGCGCACCGGGGTGGCCGGAGTTAGCATGGGCGGTAGCATCGGCCTGGTAGTAGCATTAGCATTAGCATCAGTTGAACTTGCAGGCTACTAATTTAGCCATGAATGTAGCAATTCATCTATTCGAGCCTCTCTCCTGCTTCTTCCCTATTCTCTTTGGTGGAAGAGACAAAGTAGGAGAGGGAAAGATATGCGGGAAAAATTGCGACTTCATGATGGCGGGGCAGCAAGCACCAGAGCACCAGAGCAACAGGGCACCAGGGCAGCCAAATCAAACGGGGCGGGGGCGGGGTTCTTACCGCGAGGATACGGATGGTGTTAATGGCAAGCCAATCTGTGTCTGTGTACCCCATGGTTGCGGATGTGCTCGGATCGTCTCTGGACTATAATTAAAATAATGGGAATAGAGAGCGGTTTGGTAGTGCAAAGGGGGAAAATAATCAGAGAGGGAGAGGAGAAGAGGGAAAAAAAGTTCAGTCTACGTAATAAGAGGTGGGAAACGGGGGGGTAGATAGCGGGCGGTGGTGGGATGAGGAGGATGCTTCCCATTCCTCTAACACTATTAGTGAGATCGTCAGGTGGGGGTGTTTCCACTACCAGTAGGTACTTAAGGTACAGGGCAAACCATACCCAAGGTACCTACCTACCTCGCTCTATTCTACCCAAGCAAGTAAGTAAGTAGGTAACTAGTCTAAGCAACTACCAACCAGGTACTGTAGCTTACTTATCTGAGCATCACGCAAATCGCTCCGCCATACCTAAGTAACACCCATACCTAAAGTCAACCAGTGAGATTTAAATCACCATATTTACGTCACGAATCCATAATATCTACCACTTCATGCCTTCCGAAGCTCCGATATCTCAGATGGCCTAGATCTAGGTTGGGTAAAAAGGTACTTTAGGTAGGTACTTAAGTACCTACTTAGGTAGTAGTACCTTAGGTAGGTAGGTACCTAGATAATTTAGGTGTTGCCCCTCCCGTCCAGATAGGCATATCCCCAGAACACAGGCTTGTTTGTCTACTTAGTTATACAACTAGGTTGGTAGGTAACATGCGATAGTTTCGTTCTCAAACGGGAACTTTTTGCCCGTTAGCCCTGCGCAATACCTGTCGGTTTAATACGGATCCTCTCAGACTGTACGTAGGCTGCGTATAAACTTACTACAGATACAACACATTTTAGTTGACCAGGCCGAGAGCCAACCGAAGCATTCTACCAAAATGACAAATGCTTGCGTTATTTCTGTCAAATTCGTATAGAGGCGACCACATGCTCATTAGATAATAGAGTCGACAAATGACCCAAACCCTGCAAACGATCTTGGTAATTGACCTTGGTAATCCTTCGTTTAAAGCTCAGTCAGCGCCCAGTTAACTGCCAGGTAGCCAGTAGTTATTGCCAACCTCTATCTCTAGGTACTTACTTACAGCGCCTACCTACCATGAATCCACCGCGGGTTCACCGCCACCAGGCGGGGCTGTCCCAGTGCCTCGACAGCCGGGCGAGTATGCGGAGGGCCGGATACCAGTTATGCTGCCGGACTTCGCTGCTAACTCGAGTTGCCACCTATTAGACCCTGGAAGGGTATTTTAGCCCCCCATTATAGACATGTTGTCTATCAGTCTAGTTTTGGGCTAACTCTTAACATGGCAATCCGAGTTATCTGACCTAACAGACGTAAACACAAGCGTCAACAAGGCTTAGTTAGCTAACCCAAGTCGGTGTTTCTTTTACTTCTATCAAGTTTTAATCTCACTCTGCTTCCCGTCTTCCATGCGAGACCATCGATAAGACTGACTGTATGTGACTTCTTATTTTCAGTACATGCATTGGTAGTCAGCCACTTCGAGGGGTGGTTCAGCCCTAAACCGCTGATACTCTACTAAACTAGGCCCTGTCCTACAGTCCCTTACCCACGTGCTTGAAAGATGGGTTCTGATGGAGAACCAAGAGATATTCAATTTATTTAGCCTGAAAGCATCAGATAAGTAGACTCTCCAGGTGCGATGCTACCCTGTAGAAATAAGGGGAGAGGGGGGAGGAGGAGGTATTTATGAGTTGTCCGGTGTCGCTGTCGACTGTTTCTCGGAGATTTCGCGTCAAGTGACCATTTCGCTCCTGATTCCCATTAGGATATGGCCTGTTATGAACGTAAACAAACAAGTATATAACTCGGGAACGAGGCATTATATTCGTTTTTCCTCCCCCAAACTGCTAGTTGCCATAGCGCGCCACCGGCGAGCGAGGAACTGGGGGCGACGGCAGCCGCACGAATGATATCTCGTGCCCACACGTCTCCGCGGGCGTTCTAGTCGGAGATCTATCTACCCAGGCTTTCCCACATACTTACCTACTTGAGGTATGCCGAGATACACGATTGAACGCTCTGACCGGATCCCTTCGATCCTCGCAACTCCGAGAAGGTTTGTTGTTCCGGGGGAGATTGACCCTTCCGGAGATGTAGTTCCCAAATATGCGCTATGTTCCTAGTTATCGGTGCGGAAATCCCGCTCCAGCCCCATTGAGGGGATCCAGCAAAGTTAGCCCCCCCTCCCCTCCCCCCCCTGGTTCAGTGTTTAGCTATATAGTGCCCATGAGAAACCTTGTCGTTGGTGTTTGAGAAAATTTCAACTAGATACCCATCCTTTGAGCGATGTGGAACAATAGATAATTGCGACAAAGCATTCTCTTGTCTATTCTAGCTACACTTTTTCCGTACCTAGGTGGTATATAATTTTGGGGAGATATATACGGTACTATTAAAGCAATGATGATACTATAAAGTCATCCCAATCTACCATAGACTGCCCGATCTCCTACTTTTAGATCGGCAATAAACATTGTAAACACCTTTCCTAACAGTACGTGATATCATAAGAGTTTAAATATAATTCGTAATTTCAGAGGAAATTTTCCAAATACGGTAGCATCATTCACTGTTGGTTTCGGTGCGGAGAAATCCTTAGTATGAAGCGTGGTTCAAGCAATAAACAATGTGGATGTTCTGATTCGCTAGAGAAAAAAAAAAATAGGAAAAAATATGATCACCAGTCTAAGCCGCCAAGCCTTAACAAACACAATAAATATTAACATACATCCTGCGATTTATATAAATCCTAAATAAATAAAAGGGTAGTTTAGCATACGGAATCAAGGATACCAGTAATCATCCGGCGATTCTACAATGGGCGGCAAAAAGGCCACAAACCGGCCGGCGTCCCCCAAAGGAGGGGCAAGGAAAAAGAGTCAGAACCCAGCCCGGACGGCGGGGAGGCCCAAGCCCAGCCGAAAGAGGGAGGGGGAAGGGGAGGGGGAGAAGAAGGGGGAGAAGAAGGAAGGAGACGACGAGGGGCAGGACGGGGGAGAGGACGAGGAGGAGCTGAGGCGGCAACAGACGCTCCTGAACATCTTCAGCGACACGTTCCGCGACGTGCTCGGGGCGGAGGACTTCGGCGCGCGGCTGCAGGAGGTCAAGGCGGCGCTCTTCGGGCGCGACTTCGGGGCCGCCTTCGGGCGCGAGGCGGCGCTGGACGTGTACGCGGCCCGGTGGTCGCCCACGCGCGCGCTGTGCTACGCCCGGATCCTGCGTAGCCTGGAGCCGCACCTGCGGGGGGGGGTCTCGCGGGCCGTCGTGCGCCGGAGGATAACGACGACGACGCCACTGCTGCCGCCCAAAGGGGCAGGAGAAGGGGGGACGAAGAGCGCCGAATTGCAGATCCGGAAGCTTGCTTAGGTCAAGACGAGGCACCTGTGACGGGTGATACCCGGAGTTCAGAAGCCGGAGGGCTGAAGGGGCAAGGGACGACGACGACGGGGCAAGAAGGCAACGAGGGGGGAGAAAGGCGCGGCGCTGCCCTCAAGGTGCTGGCAATAGGCGGCGCCGCGGCGGAAATCGTAGCCTTCGCGGACTACCTATCGGCCGCCGACACAACCACGGCCACCAACCCCTCCCCCCCATCGCGAGCAGAGATAACGCTCCTCGACGCCGGGCCCTGGGACACGATAACATCGCGTCTCCGGACGGCGCTGACGACGGCGCCGGCGCCACCACGCTACGCGGGCGGCGCGGGGTCGCGCGCCCAGGCGCTCGTGGCGGGCTCGGCCTTCGCCTCCAGCTTCGTGCGCGGGGACGTGCTCTCGCTGACGAGCGACGAGATCGCCGACCTCGTCTCCAACGCTGGCAGCAGCAGCGGTAGCAGCAGCGGTAGCAGTAGCGGTAGTGGCGGTAGCGGTAGTGGTAATGGTGGTAGTGGCGCGGTGTTGATCACGCTGCTCTTCACGCTGAACGAGCTGTACACGGCGGGCGGGATCGGGCGCACGACGGCGTTCCTGCGGCGCCTCTCCGGGGCCGTCGCGCCCGGGACCCTGCTCCTCGTCGTCGACAGCCCGGGGAGCTACTCCGAGGCCGCCGTCGGCCGCGCCGCCAAGCGGTACCCGATGCAGTGGCTTCTCGACCACACGCTTGCGCCGCCTCGGAGGAGGGGGCCGGGCGGAGGGAGGAAAGGGGAGGAAGGGAGGAAAGGGAGAGGGAGGGAAGGGAGAGGGAGGGAAGGGAGAGGGAGGAGAGGAGGAGAGGGAGGAGAGGGAGGAGGAGGGGAAAGAGGAAGAGGAAGGAGGACGAGAAGGAGGCACGGGCGTCGTCAGGAGGTGGGACAGGCTCGAGTCACACGACTCGGTGTGGTTCCGTGTCGCCGACGCCCTGCGCTATCCCATCCCGCTCGAGAACATGCGGTATCAGATGCATCTCTACCGCGCAGGCTTGCCTATTTAAATGTATAAATCCTTGGTTAGGTATAACAGCTTGGAAATATCCCTCACACACACATACTCTCTCCCTTCCCTATATTTGCCCCTGGATATGGGCATATTCATAGTCCACGGTCGTAAAAGACAGAAAAAAATAAAAGGGGAGAAGGGGGAAGGGGGACGGCATAGGAATAGCGTACGTACGTAAATATATAAATGCGTGGTAGTACATATACAAGGCATAAGTAATCCGTTGTGATTAAGATTATATTAAGCGCATCATCGTGGGAATTCGTGAATTATGCCTTGGTTCGTTCGTTTCCTCAGCCATATATCATCGCGTTGTCGTAGTACGCATAGTACAGTACCTAGGCAGGCAGATACCTGTTTGTAAAGCATACAGTCGCAAAGAAAATCGACAACGCTTCCATGTTTTCAAACTTAACTTTCTCCTCTCTGCCTTTATGTGCTACCTGTAAGAGGAGGTACGACCTACAGTGTCGAGTGGTTACCTACTACGGTGGGCTTCGTGTTAATTACTAGGATCCATCCATCCCATCTACAACTTCGCTTTTCAACTGCTATATACCCCAGTATAAGTATATATAGCTACTCTATTAAACAATCCATTCCCCGTCTTCGATACCGTATCAAACCCCCCAGTTACCTACTTACACTACAGCAGGAACAGAACCATCGACCCCTATTAGCCGCGAATAACCCCCGTCCTGTTTGTTCACCACACGTGCAGCACGAACACCACTGGCGGCCGCCAGAATTAAAGGACAACACATTCAGATATCTAAACTATGCCTTTCATTCCCTCCCGTTACCACAACCCTGAACACTCCACCACCCAACCTAACGAACAGATCACTTCACGTTTATCAAGCCCAAACCAGCTTCTTAATAGTATGGCCCAATTGCTCGAGTAATCCCGTGCTCCGTTTCGCATCTTCCAGCGAAATGATATCCCCTCTGTGAACTAGGCCACTCTCCGCTCTCGCCTCTCCTTCATTATCCCCACCCGACACCTTATCCGGCGGGGGCGGCCGCCCCGCGAGCGCAAGCCGCTCGATCTCGGCCGCGATGACGTTGACCTGCTCGGCCTCCGTCATATACCTCGTGCCCTGCGCCTCGGAGATCGCCGTGTGGGCGTAGAGTGCCTTGAGCGCAATCTTCCGCGGGCCAGTGGCCGCCGCCGCCGCCGCCGCCGGCTTCCCGGTGATCGAGCTCAGGATTCCCTGGTTGAGGACGTTGGTTGGGGGCTTCGGCGCGGCCTGGTCCGGTAGGCTGGACAGCGATCGTGTGTTGGTGCGCTTCACGTCTGTTTTGCCCGGCTCGTACGTCACCACGATGCCGACATTCTTCGCCTCGTCCGCTTGTGTGGGCGAGATTGTCGACGTGATGTATGTGCCGACTTTGATATCGATGACGTGTGCCAAATCGACTCGCTCAAATGATGATACTTTATCCAGGTTCCAGTCAAACCTACAGAGATACAAAGCCGCGTCCGTGAGCAAGAGGACGACTTCTTCAAACGGGAAGGTCCTGATAGTATCCGATGTATGCGGACTGAGCAGTGTCCAACCGCCAATGAAGTCTTCTTTATCATCTCCAATGGCGATCTTCTGGGAGGTTTCGATGGCCAATTCTCGCATTTTGGACATCGAGACACCGGGGTCTTTCGTTTTCATGCTCCCCTCGAATTCATCGAATACCAACGATGTTACACTGCCGAGGAAAAAGTCGATGGCGGCTTGACTGAAATAGTCGTTCACCATCCTTTTTACGCTGTTAGTCATCTGCGACGACTTCCGTACGTATCATTGGGTTTCTTACCCATTATAGAACCGTGTCAAAGAGAGACCTATGTCATTGACGATGCCTCGATAATCTCTCTTTCTCGTCCTCGTATAGTCACCTTTCATCGCGGCCGTAGAGGCATCTGCGTGCGGGTTGTAGTTAGTGGCGGTAGGCTTTATAAGGCAATTGCAGCGCATAAACAACCTCCAGTTTCGAAAAGGATGGGAAAGATAGCAACTTACATTGTTTAGAAATAGCGTCGCCATTGTCAGCCCACAGCGTATTAAACCAAGAATTCTCCTGATCAACCTGGGTGGACATATCAAACCCCTCTTCCTGCAGCTGCAAGTCGAGTACGAATTTCGCGAATGAACTCTGGCAAACATTCGTGCGGTCTAAGCAGTCCATGCAGTTCGTCCTCAAAACGCCATTCTGCTTGCGGTTCGTATGACCGTTTAATTCCACAGTGCTCCCAGTTTTCTCGATCTTCTTCCCTAGAGTGTCTAGAAGCTGGCTTACATTTTCAAATTTCATCCCACGGCAAGCTGAATGGAAGTCAAACCACTCAAAGGCTAAGGCTCGAGCCCCTTCTGGCATTTCTCTACTATATTTCTCCGTCATCTTCTGGTACTCGTTGCCAACAATAGCCTCAACGCCACGTTTCTCTATGAGATTTACAAGCTGCACGAAGCCATACTTGTCGCTCATTCGATTAAAATGCTTCGAGAACGCGCGAAAGTTGGCCTCTGGGGAATGCTGCAGGACTGGTATGGGCTTTAGAGACCATGGCGATTGTGTGAAGAAGAGTGGTATGCTCCCCCTCACTTGCACAAAGGAGTAGATCTTAGATGACGGTTCCCACGACGGGGTCGAGAGTATCTGTTCTGTCTCAACCGAATTGGCCGCAAAGCCTTCGTCATCAATGCCACGGCGTAGGTAGCGCAGACCTGCCCGCTTGACTGATCTCCGGGAAACGACGGTAAGGACGTATTTCTTTTCGGATGGACGGAGGTCAAAGGATGCTCGTTCTTGCGGTGGCGATCCCGGTAAAGACCCTGTCATGTCATTCATTTCCACGGAGTCTAACTGGGAATCAAACTGGGGTGGGTGTTGGTCGACTACAAATGATCGCTGACCAACGAAACCCTGCATTAGAGGCAATAAAAGTGATTCGTCGCTTAATGCCATGAAAGGTTTCAACAAATTCTGATTCCAAAAGAACATGGGATCTGCCATCCTATAGAGTGGCGACCGTGCTCCCACGGCAGTTTGGCTGGCAAGGCTCCTTGTGAGATCCGTATCGTAAGAGAAGAAAAAGCTCTTCGAGGTCCCGAACCAGATATGCGCCATGCGCAACAACTTGGGAGTGAGACTCTCGCCGGCTGTTGAGCCGGGTGGTGGGTCGGGGGCTTCCCGCATCACCGTCTTGCTCAGGTCATCATCGTCGCTTTCCTTCTTGCTGCGGTCCGCATCTTCATCTTTACGGTCAACTGTGGCTGCGGGCCTGACGCCACTCAGCCCTAAGTTCTGGCGGCGGTTTGCCATCCACCCTTTGTTACTGAACCATTTCTGAGCAAAGCGGCCGTAGTTGCCGTTCTTCTTGAATACATCCTGGGCAATGCTTCTCTGCTCCCCCGATTCTCTCGCTTGCGGTATCTCGTGGTCACTCTGTGCACCGGGATCATCCGTGTCCTCTGTACCTGCGGCGGAGGGCAGAACCTCAACCTCGCTTTCGGTATCCGAAACCTCTTCAGGAAGCTTCTCTGCCAAAGCACGGCGCAATTTGAGGGCTGTGTGATCTATCGCACTTTCGGCCTCATTCCGGTTTGTGCATGGCGTGACTGCAACGTCAGTGACAACGTACACAGGATAACCGCGAACTTGGGCAACCTGCTGTCGGCCAGTGATAGTAATGAGATAACTAAGGCGAGCAACGGTGAAGAGACCTAGAGTGGGTGAAAAAGAATGGTCGTTAGTAACTGGCCGGACTGAAACTTGCCGGCGGCATTGAGAAGGATTACTAATTCCAAGCTCATTCCAAGCTCATTCCGGGCTCATGCAGGTTCCAGCCAGCATGGGAGACATCGGGGCGCGCACACACCTATAATACCAAATGCCTCAAAGGAAAGATTAGGGGGCGCCGAGTCTGAGGATGCCGGTAGGTCTCGCGACACCGAGGACAATGTCGCATCGCCGTACTGGACCTTGACAGCGGCGGGGGTCCGCGTCTGTCCCTTGGAGGCTAGTGGCTGGATTATGAGCCCGTCGACGGCGGCATAGATTAAGAGCTTCCGAGCCAGGGCTGGCATTATACACACAGTAGTGTAAAACGCTCCGTCTACTGTATTATTCTATTCCTGGCCCCAGGGCCGTCGGCGGTTGGCGGGGTTCGACCGGAATAGACGACAATGTATGTAGGTATGTGAGATATGGTGGTTGGTCAGGTCAAAGATTAGATTAATTCGACTTTCAATCGAACTTTTTCCTTTTTTTATGTGCTAGGCCCCTTCTTTTGCTTATGGCCTCATGAGGAAGAAGACCACTGGTCTTTAGATAGAGTCGAGCGGGTAAACGTAGATGCTCTTACAGGTGCTACTCTTACAATATAGGTAGCTGGGCAGTTGCGTGCAGAACGGGGGGACTGTGGATGCTGGGCTCACCACTGGTTGCTCGATGCGGAAATTGGTGGGGTCTTGTGGGAGCTCGGCCCCTGCTGACGTCGTCATGCTTCTCGCATTACATGGACAGATACATACACCTGTATTGGTGTGGATGTACAGTACCTACCTACCTAAGTAGGTATGTATGTCTTTCAGTTCGGCAGGCAAAGCCAGGTCGCATGCATGCATGAGCACCCTTAAACCAATCAGCGCCGTGCCTGACTTTTTTTTATCCAAGGGAGACAACAAATCGCAAGGACCCTTGTTTCACTGCAATCAATCGTCTATTAGGCATCGTTGAAAGACTATGCGGCCAGATATTGTAGTAAATAGGGTCAAAATATACGTCGAAGCGGCAACGAATCCTATTGGATTGCCATGAACCTTTCCTAGTTGCCTTCAAACTCTCCTCGTGGGGTATTGTTGTATTTCGCCATTTCCTCTATATTTTTATGGTCGACCGGGTATCAATCCGGTTCAACCAGGGAGCATGGCCATGGGGGCATCCACATCAGTCATGGCTCCCTTCTAGACTTTTCCTTAAGTGTACATATCCTGAGCCTCTCGTATCACCCGTGGGACTTTTAGATCATGAGGCGCTCGACCTTGTCCTTCAGGGCGCGGATTTGGTTCTGGAGCTCACTTGCTTCGTTCGTGGTAATGGAGGCACTAAGGCGTTGTTAGTAGGCTTCCAGGGCGGGGAAAAGACGCAGTTAGGAGAACATACGCAATCACCGATCGGCTAACGTTGCACGCGCGGCCGAGGGCGACCTTGGAAGGAACGTAAACGTATCTATATATCTTAGTCTCGTACTTCAACACGTCGACGGACGGGAGCGGCCATACGGGACGTTCTTATCTTCGCAGAGTAGGGGCAAGTGGAGAAGAATTGATAAAGGCGTGCAGTCACCGGCGAGGATAATGATCTCCGAGACACCTGTCCGAGGGCATCATTAGCACCGGATATTGTCGATTCGTGGAATCATCTAGCACGTGCAAACCTACCACGAGAGAGCGACTTGGTGCATTCGTTCGCGCCCTTCTTGAGCAGACGATGATCTACAAATCGGGTCAGCATTCATGCCCCTATGGTCTCATCCCCATTTTGAGTGGTCACTTACGACTAGCCTGCTGTACGAGGTCCTATCATCATCAACAACCAATATTCGTTAGCCGAGTTCATCCGCTAATGTTCCTGAAGAGGGACAGCTATCTTGTCGTCTGCATATTGACGCTTACCAAGATCTCTTGGGCCAGGGCAGGATCGGCCATAGGCCATGCTATTTCATAAGTCAGTCAGTACGAGAGGGTGTGTGTGGGAGCTTCGAACACATCGAAGCTGGTCACAGATGACTTACCGGCACTCTCTTGACCAGACATGATTAATTATCGAGGAGGAAGGGTCAGGGTTCCTTGCGTTGGCTCGCCCTGCGCGGAGAGGAGTAGAATGGAGGGTGGTGGTTGAGGACGGTAGAATTCGGTCGTGGGGTGAAACAGACTTAGTATTCTGAAAAGCAAGCTCCCAAGCTTCATGCATTTGATGCATTGACCGGGTTGGCAAGGATATATTTTTTGGTTGGTGGGGCTCGAGTTAATCCGCTCCGTGGTGGGTCCTCCCTTAGGTAACCGGCCAGTTTCCCTGTAGCTAGACCAGAACCAAACCCGGGAGCTTCGTCCAAGTTGATCTATGCAACCTTGAAAACAAGCACTCACGCAAATCACTCTCCTTCACGTTTCGACGCCGTCACCATTATCCATCCCATCGCGACCTCAACCGACCCCGACGCCTCCAGCCGAAACACCCAACTTCATCACCGCGAGTTCCTCTCGGTCTTTCCAATCACATCATCTCATCACCCGCTTTCACAATGGCTGCTGAATACACAGAGGGTTGGTACGTAATTAGCAATGGCTCTTCCCCAACCTCCCATCTCATCTCTCCATCTCCATCAGTCCGAGCTTGTCTGCCATCATCGGACATGCCCCGATGACCAATGCTCTTCGCATGCCTTGTCCGTCGCTCTAGAGTCCTGAATGCTAACATGAGTTGTTGCCTAGCCCGGTCTACGCGGTTCGTCTTCATTCTCTCCCAGCACGGCAAAGCTCTCCCGGTCATCACCCAGGCTGTCATGCAAACAAATGGATACCGTGTACAGAGCGCTAACATCGTAGACAGCCGTTTTTCGGTGCTATGGGCTGCACAGCTGCCATCGTCTTCACCTGCTTAGGCGCCTCATACGGAACCGCCAAGTCTGGTGTCGGTATCGCTGCTATGGGTGTCCTGAGACCTGATCTCATCGTCAAGAGTACGCGCCTCGCCGCCTTGACCGCTGCTTGGGACCTGGTGCTGACATTTCCCCAGACATTGTTCCCGTTATTATGGCTGGTATCATTGGTATCTACGGTCTCGTCGTGTCCGTCCTAATCTCCGATGGCCTGAAGCAACAACTCCCTCTATACACTGGTTTCGTCCAGCTCGGTGCTGGTCTCGCCGTCGGACTTGCCGGCATGGCGGCCGGTTTCGCCATTGGTATCGTTGGTGACGCTGGTGTGCGTGGAACCGCACAACAGCCTCGGCTTTTCGTCGGCATGATCCTGATTCTTATTTTCGCCGAAGTCTTGGGTCTTTATGGACTGATTGTCGCCCTGCTCATGAACTCCAAGGCCTCCGTCGACGTTGGTTGTTAAACGGCCCGACGGCTTAGACATGTAGGCCAGTTTGTTGTCGAATCGGACCGGGGCATAGGTACCAACGCATGCCCAACCCACGATCCATCGCTTCGAACAATCGGATCACGAAGGATATTCAGCTAAACGGGGAATGCATCATGGCGTCGAGGATAGTGGGGGCTCGTCCAATAGGGCCCTTCTATTGGAATGTTGTCTTGTTAGAAGGGTGGAAGAGGATGTAGGTAATGACGGGGCAGGAACTGGCATCTGTATTACTGGCTCTGCATTGTGCCTTATATACTCATTGGTTGATTTCGCCTGATAGACCAACGACTGGCGAAGATCTTGTACTTTTTAGGTTGGTAATCGGGGTTTCATTGAAAATGTCATCGGAATCGTCTAAATACTACACACGGTGTTACCGGATTGCAATTTGAATAAGGGAAGCCAGAGTTATCGTAGTCGCATAGCATTGTCCCAGCCCATATTCGGGAGAATCGGAGCCCACCAGATCCGACTTAGGGTGGTAGAGAGCCTGCTATTATTATACGGCGGTTTTGCTACCAAACCGCGAATTCAAAAAATTTGCCCATGCTATCTTGTGCTCTGCTCCCGTCCACCTAGCATGAGTAGCAGAGTGCGCCCACAACAGCACAGAGCCACCTACAATTTCCAGTCTCCTTCCCTTGATGCAGAGTTCGGCTTCACACAATTTCACCTTCCACCTCAGCATGCATACCACAGACCGGTGGTGTCGACAGTCGGATACACTACCGATGCAGAGCCCCTATAACCGCTAGTGCAACCTATGTTGTACCCCCCAGTCGTATGCCACACGTTTGGCCCCCCCCCTTCACCCGCGTAGGTCACGAAGAGGAGAAGCGGTAGATATTTCTAGACGCCAAGACCAGGTTGCAGAGGATGCATTGGCCCGGGGAGCGCTATCTAGAGATGTCAGCGGATAATGTCGTGTGTTCTGCCTCGCCTCTCGTTATTTGTGGATGCTCTTTTGAACTCGGAATATGGGCTGAGATTCTCAACTCGTGTACAACTGTGGATGATACCATTACCGGCAGAAGAATTAGTATGTTGCCTGGGGGCTACTGTGTTGCGGTTGCCTTGATTTTCGAGGTGTAATGACGAGCAGTGGTGTCAGTTGCAGAAAGCACATACCATGGTATACTGGTGTATATGAGATCAATAGAATTGAGCCCTACACTTATACTAAGCCATCTCCTTGCGACTCAGCTGCGACCGTATGGTGACTAGACCTCACTCTGTATATTCAGCACATGGCAGATGGCGGCCTGCGTGGGCAAGTGCGGTAGGCATAAAAGCGCGACATCAAACGCCAACAGCAAACATGATGTCTAGACTTACAGAGACAGAGACAGCGGTGCACTAGATGATAAGCCGTGTATAGGATTTAGGACCCATCGGCCTCTAGAGAGTACGTCTACAGTCCTTCATACCACACTCTTCAGTAACAACTGAACGTTTGAGCAATAATATCTCACCATGGCCACCGACTATCGGGTCTAGAACTG
Source organism: Rosellinia necatrix (assembly GCA_021209875.1). Taxonomy (NCBI): domain Eukaryota; kingdom Fungi; phylum Ascomycota; class Sordariomycetes; order Xylariales; family Xylariaceae; genus Rosellinia; species Rosellinia necatrix. The sequence goes on along the minus strand of JAGYVD010000007.1, from coordinate 4,146,381 downwards.
ATGCTTTCTTAACATTAGTGATAGGTTACATGCGGCCCATACCATGAAGCAAGACAAGCATTATGCTTGCAATCTAACTTATGGCGAGAGTGATTGATAATATAAAATATAAAGCAGGCTTGCTCTGGCAAGGCGCACAAATGACTTGGCATTCATCTGTGGTCCGTGCCATCTCCGAGATGTTTTCTCCCAGGTAAGACCTAGTCTTTCCCGTTGTCTGCTGTACTGCAGTTATAACTAACGGCTGTGCCGCAGAACCGCATACTGATCCGCGATGGGATCGTCAATCTCAGCACTCGATCTCATCATCCTAGTACCAAAATGGACAACGATTCGATATGGCACACTTCAAGTGAACTTAAGCGCGTCGAGTGGCCTTTGTTATATTACCCCTTTCGCCCGTGCTTGTGCAGCCACGCATCGAGCGCGCTTCCACCATCTGCGACTCATCTAGACCCTTCAAGTTGTGATGCATCCTAAAACGACCTGATCTCAAACTTCAATATTAAGACACTGCAACCTAGTCAGTGTTCTTGTTTCCCCCACAGCTACAGTCAGACATGTCACATAAAAGAAGGCAAGAATGATATAATGGTGGTTTATTCACACCCTAAAAGTATGTACCTCCTGACTCCTCCTCTGAAGCGGGCTCTCCGATACCTCGCTCATCTTCTGTACACGGGTGTGATCATCGCTAGTGAATCCGATGGATCTCAACCCCAGGAGAGGTGCCGAACGTCTAACAAGAATCGAATACGCGCCGTATATGGGTAAGAGGGTAAGGACGATAGTACAGTCCTTCCCATCCCAACTCTATCCTTGGAAGTCTTTTTTTTTCAGTTTTTTGTTGCCCAGTTCCGAACCCAATCCGCTTTCCATGCGGTCCCAACCAAAAAAAGAGATTCCCGTTTTTTTTCCCAATTTGCGCCGAATTTCCCATCGCTCGACTTCCTCTGCCGGTTTTTTTCCCTTTCTCTACGGCACTGGACTTATGTTGTCGGATCCAGCCGCGCTTTCCCACATCTTTCGCTCCTTTTACCTTCCCCTTAACGGCATCTTTCTTTTCCTTTTTTCCTTTACATGTTGATGCGCTCGAAGGGGAGCCAGCGGAGCCACTTGGGGGTCACGGGGAGTTCGCTCTCCTCGGGGCCGGCCGGGCCGTCCTCGGGCTTCCCGGGGTGCGTGGGGTGGGGGTGGTGAGGGGGGTGGTTAGGGGGCAGCCCGGTCGGGACCGGGTAGCTGGTGCCGGGGAAGTGCGTGGGCTCGCCCGACGGGTGCGGGTGGCCCGACGGAGCACCCGTGGGGAAGCGCTTCTCGAAACCGCCGGGGAAGTCGGGAAGACCGGTAGGGAGGCCGGTGGGGAGACCGGTGGGAAGATCAGTGGGGAGTCCAGTCGGCAGGTCCGTGGGGATGCCGGTTGGCAGGCCCGTGGGGATACCGCTTGGGAGACCGCTAGGGAAGCCCGTCGGGAAGTTGGTGGGAATGCCGCTCGGGAAGCCGCCGGGGAAGTCAGGGGCGCCAGACGGGAAGCCGGTAGGGAAGCCGGTGGGCAAGTCGGTAGGGAATCCCGTCGGGAAACCACCGGTGGGCGTGGGGAAGTCGGTGGGCAGAGACGTCGGGAGCTCCTGTCGCTCCTCGACGATCGGGAGAGACGAGCCCGACTGGAGGAGCGTCGCAACGAGCAAGGCGAGAGATAGGCGAGCCATTTCGACGGCGGTATTTATTTAACCTGTGTTTTAGGGAATCGGGATAGCGAGAGCAGTGGATGTCGTTGAGGCAAAGAGTGAAAATCCGGTTTTCAGTGCGAGATACAGAAGACCAGCTTGGTTAATCCCTTGTTCTTCTTCTTCTTCTTCTTGTGTGTTTGACTTTGGTGGTGAGGCTAAGAGACGATCTAGATTTCGAGGGCCGGACAGCGCTCTTTAAGAATACACAGCTCGCCCACCCAAGGTATCCTCACCCCGAACCCATACGCCCTCCACCGTGATTTGATAATCTAAGAGCCAACACAGATCGCAAGAGATGGCGCAATACTAGGGCCGCCCTGTAGCCTGCTAGACCCCTGGCGGCATGTTTCATGGACCCGGTAACATAGCCGTTGTTGGTCTATGGGAAGGAGTTCCCCGTTATCCCGCTCTGATCGGCGCGAGTCTATTCCAAAAGCTCGACGGTGGGATCGTTAGTTAACCCGGACCCTTCCCAAAAGGCCACGACGGATGGTAACACGTCATGCACGGCCAGAGCACGGCCTGGACATAATCAGCCTCCCTCTGCGAGTATATCACCTTGTGGAACGCGACAGGACGACAAAGCCCAGGTTCGTCAAGGGTCTGGCGGATGGCGCGATGCCTCCGAAATTTCATCTCACAGATAGGGGATCAGTGCTTCGGCCAATAATTCCGAGAAGTCTGAGCTGATCAGCATATGGCTTGACGGATCCGCCCCCAATTCTTGACCACCTTGTCTAAGGACGAGGGAGAGGGCTGCATATGTGGCATAAGTCAAGTGTAATACGGCCAAATAGCCCACTAAAGTAATCGCTGACGCAAGCCAAAAAAAAAAAAACAGCCTAGTTGTAGTCTTAATACGTTTGATTATGACCCTAATTCTACCCCCGAAATGAGCACATTGAAGCACCCAAGCTGTCGGTTCAGGATATAGTTGCATACCTACAACAATATTAGGAATTCATCCTCTGTTTGGTGTAAAAGCAGACCCTCCTCCATATCAATTACAAGACTTAAGCCTCCCTACCGGAGCCTAGTGCAGCTGTCGTCCGAGCCGTGGCTCGGCTATGACAAATGGAGGCGAAGATGGAGCAACGTGAGAGGTGGCTTAAGCCAATGTCGGTACTTGGATCGACATTGATCGACAGGGGTTCTTTAGTCATCGTATGGCATAGTGCGGCCGATTCGTGGACATCCAAAATGGACTACTCTACTTGGAGGTAATCCAAGTCGCAGGGTGTTCCCAAGAGGGCACCAAGATGGGGGCCACTGAGGGCGGGATTGCGTACGACTTTAATTTATTCTTTCCCGAAGAGGAATCTTCTTCTTGAACCCTCAATCCCTCTTCGTCTTGGCAACGACGATCCCCAGAACAATTGCCTAGACACTCCACCACAGTTTCACATCCGCGCACCTCCAGTCGAAAACGGCCCTCCATACCCAATGGCTGGTTGTCGGGCAAACGTACAGTAGTTCATCTATTCTCGACGGCAGGTGAGCGGCGAGTACGCAATCACCGGAAAAAACAATCAATTAAGCAGCGCTCTGCTCGTTCTTGACCGACATTTAGTTTATTGCTCACAAGCCTCCAACGGAGATACTTGAGAATTAGTCCGCGTTCTTGACCCTTGGCCGGTGGTCGGTGGATGAGCAGAGAGAGCCAGAGACTACGGGAATCAAAACACTATGAAGATATCAAAGTCTGACGTGATCAACGGTCTGACTTGGCTTTTCCCTAGCCTTTCTGGGCTCTACTTGGCTTTGCTTGGCTCCTTACCCGTATAACCGAACATGGCGTTTGGCTCGTATCACCGCTACTACAACTATAAAGTCGCACAACATACATGCATAGTTATATACATACATTTATTTCAATACTGGTCATGCCCATTGTTGATGTACCTATCTATCCTAACATCCGCGCGCGCGCGCGGGCATGTCAGACCATGTTGTTTTCTCAAGGCCGGCTGATCAGCCCCCTTTTCTTTACACTCTGAATGAGCAGATAAATATGCATGCGCGCTGAAACCCCTTCCCCTGCCCTCGGCGCGAGGAGATGGCGCAGAGACGGCGATCGTAGGCTCTGATTGAACACCCTTCCAACCCCTTATACCTATTGTGTGCATGGTGGGTGATTGGACACCGCCTCTGTCATACGTAGGACAACTTTGCGCTTCTTTTAATTGCGCCAGGCGAGGGACGAAGACGCGCCTAGAGAGGTTTTAAGAATTGAAAGATGAAAGAATTGTTTTCGTACATCCACCATGACGACACAAGATTGGAAATCTGCTCGTCTGTATTACTTGCAGTGTAGTAGTCAGTAAGTTATTTGATTTATTATAATTAACTAACTACCTATTCTTATTGCTCTCTCGGACAGCCCCGCTCACGTAACAACCTACTCGATCCACATGGCGAGCCTCCTTAGCCTAGGTGCGTGACCAACGCTATTTTATATGTACATATGTCGTCGTAACATTTGATAATCGCCGGCATTTCCCGTTCTTGCATCCACGTGAGTTAGTCGGGGTCCCAGCCGGCTCTATGCACAAGTAAAGCGCAAAGATAGCCAGCCAGGTAGGTACCTAGGTATTGTCGAGAGCCAACTATTATAGGATACCTAAACAACAGCTACAAAGGAGCTGTAAATAGATAGATATCATTAGTAGAGAAGTGGTGGCGCAATATGTAGTTATACCTGTAGCCACAGATTCAATAGTCAACGCCAAGTGATCGGGTGGGCGCTGGTTACGCACGCCTTACAGTAAGATCTATTGGCACTTGTTCTGCGGGATAGCCCGTGGAACTTGTTATGATTCAGTTTCAACGGTCGTCTGTCTATACACCATATACGCGTACATGGACCGTTGACAATCTGGCTCGAAATCAAAGGAATCCCGCCATTCTCAGCTCAGATGAGTCTGGTTGCAGGTATTCATTAAACATTGTTCCGCATGCGGAGGAGACTAAGTGATCTATCTCCCTTTGAAATACAATTTCCATCTCCGTCAAGAACACCGGGTCCCAAATCTCTACAGTAGGTAGGTAGGTACCTGCCTCGACCCCCCCTAAGGTTTTCTGATAGAGTTTGTTATCTGATGATATGCTGTGATAGCTGAAACCTTGATCATCACTAAGCTACCAACCATTTAGCCACGGCCCCCCGTTGGGGGATATATCATGTTTTTTACCCTTATCCCTCCTGGCCGTATTGGTATGGCCTAGCGGATACGAGCGATATAGCGGAAACATCATTATTCAGCATCATTACTTAGTATCTTTAGGTCCGGGGGTTCGATTCCCTCGATGGCCATCAATAGCCTTCCTTTTTTCCCTCCCTCCAAGTCATCTGTTAGTTAGTATCATATTCCCTTTTCAAAGCAGCATCGTCAGATTACGAAGACCCTCTCCTTTATTTCAACGCAAAATGCCATTGTCCATGAAACGATTTATTTATGCAAGCCGCGACTCCCCACAGGACTATGCAGGCCAACCAAGGCCGAGTGAATATGAGTAACTAGAAATACGCTTCATCATCGTACCCAGTAGTACTCAGTATAATTACTATATCACAGCCTGTCATTTATATGCCTTGTTTACATCCCTACTAAATTAAATGGCCTTACAACACGCACTTAAGAAGGGGCTCTAAATTCTCGCTCGCAACAAAGGCAAATCTATATTCATAGTACCTTTGGAAGGCTTAGCCTGCTAGCCATGGCTGATGTTCCAGACATATCCTTCCCTCTCTTCCCTTTGAGTCATCATACATCCCTCGTCAACGTCTCTCGACGCCTCACCCCCCTCAATTCCCGTCGCTCCGCGAAAAGACCCTATCGAATTTTTCTACTCTATGAAAAAAAAAAAGATGAAACTCAGAAGGGAGACGAGAAAGGAAACCCCGATATTTACCGAAACCGACAAGAGATTCATCTACCCCCCCTTTCCGCGCCCTACCCAGAAAGGGCGAGAAACAGTTTGAACGACAGGGAAGGGGAAAGGGGAAGAAAAGGAAGGCGGTCCAGCGAAAAAAAAAAAAAAAGAAAGGATTCGTTGTCGAGGATCATTCGTTCAGTCCGTCATTCCCCTTAATAGAGGGCGGAGCGCCGGAACCTGAACTTGTACTTGTCTTCCGCGGCCTCCTTGTCCTTCTTCCCGGGGCCGGCTTCCTCGGGGCCGGGCTTCTTCTCCTGCTCCTTTTCCTTTTCCTTCCCCTCCCCCTTCTGCTCCTCTTGCTTCCCCTCTTCCTTCTTCCCCGGCGGCCCGGCGAGCTCGGCGGGGCTGGTGGTGGTGGCGCAGGGCGCGTCGACCGTGGACACCGATATCACCGTGGCCGTGACGGTCACCGTCTCGGTCACGGCGCCCGCCTCGGCGCCCGGCGGCGTGGGCGGCTCCGCGGAGCGCGGGGGAGTGGGCGGTGCCGCGGTCTCTAGAGGGGGGGGAGGGGGTGGTGCCGTGGAACCCGCCGGCGGCGGCGGTGGTTCTGTGCCTGCAGGGGGCGGTGGGGGTGCCGCGGTACCCGGAGGAGGAGGTGGTGCCACGGAACCTGGGGATGTTGGCGCCGCGGTTTCTGGAGGAGGGGGTGGCGCCGAGGTTTCTGGGGGAGGAGGAGGTGGTGCCACGGAATCCGGCGGTGGTGGAGGTGCCGCGGTGCCTGGAGGGGGAGGTGGTGCCGCAGTCTCTGGTAGTGGAGGAGGCGGTGGTGCCGTAGTACCCGGCGGCGGCGGTGGCGCTACAGAGCCTGGAGGCGGTGGTGGTGGTGGTGCTGTGGCATTTGCGGGAGGCGGTGGTGGTGCAGCAGTGCCCGGCGGCGGCGGCGGTGCTACGGAGCCCGGAGGAGGGGGCGGCGCCGAAGCACCTGGAGGGGGAGGTGGTGCTACAGAGCCTGGAGGAGGTGGTGGTGCTGTAGTATTTGTGGGAGGCGGTGGAGGTGGTGGTGCCGCGGTGCCAGGGGGAGGTGGTGGCTCCACAGAGCCTGGCGGAGGTGGAGGAGATGATGCCACGGACTCTGGCGGAGGAGGCGGCGATGCAGCTGGCGGCGGCGGCGGTGGAGGTGTTACCTCGGCGGGTGGCGGAGGAGCCAGGGGGGTCAGAGACAGTAAGTGTGCACGTTGCCGGGGTGCCCTGGCCGACGGTAACGGTAATGACAGACACGACCGGTGTGACCGCTGGTGCCGCTTCCGTTACGGTGGCAACGCTCGTCTCGGCCGCACTGGAAGCCACCGAGCTCAGAGCTGCGGATGAGTCGACAGCAGCACTGGTGGTTGTGCCTTGTTGCGCGTCCGCGGTCGAGGAAGCATCCACGACTGAAGTCTCCGCAGATGAACTAAGAGAAGCCAAGACAGACGAAGAGATGGCTGGGGCCTCCGTGACGGGGCATACTGTCGTTGTCACCCCAATCACGGTGGTGAGTAGGACTGTCGATACCCCTTCCGGCAACGAGGTCGGGACTGAAGTCAACGCTTCCGTCCCCGAGAGAGTTGGGCAGTTAGTGACAGTGGGCGCGCATGAGATGACAGTTTCGATAGAAGTGGCAGAGATTGTCAGCGTGGTCAAGCCGGCTTCGACGGCAGCTACGGTGGTAGTATTGGCGAACGGCGGAGCAGTCAAGCCAGTCTCTACACCGCTAGTAATCGTCCCATTGTTTACTAGAGCATCAGCAGTAGTTGCCGCCAGAGAGGTAGCTACAGATTAGTTAGTGTACATGCTGTGCCATGGAGTGTTCTACAACCGAGGCCATACTCTCTGTGAGAACCGGGGTCGCTTCGACCAGAGTGCTCGAGGCGGTAGCGATCGCTGAGGAATTCGCAAGTGGCAGGTTCCTGGGTAGTGGGCGGCGGGCTGCTTGCGCTCCCCCTATCAGCACCACGGCTGCGGTGAGTATTTGGGAATCAAGAAACAACATAATGAACGAAGAAGGCCTAGCAAGATCCAGTCAAGGAGTGGCAAGAAGAAAATAATGGAAAAGGGGCGTCCAAGCGCCAGCGAAGAGAAAGGTCGACAATGACCGGAATGAGGGAAGATGGGAAAGGGCTGTCGAACCAGGAAGTGATGGTGTTCGAATCGAAGGACTCATCTTCTTTTTCAACTGATATTTATCGCCGTGGCGTGAATAGCCTCCGGCCTCATCCCAAGAGTGACGCTTGACAGGTCCCCTGTCCGTGATCGAGACCGGGATCCAGCTACAACGTGCTCGGCGTCGGTTATCGTGGCTAGGTGATACCCCAAACACAGGTGGGACGCGGAAACCATGTCTGTACGATCGATCGCATTCTTTCCCCGATTGGGACGGAAACCGTTAGAGATCGCTGTTGACCCTGAGAAAATCGAGAAAATCGAGAGAATCTAGGAAATCCTAGTAATTAAACGGCAGTCGGGGTCCGCTCTTGCCCCGGATCCGAGGCAAGGCTAGAAATATCGTATGAGAAGGGCAGGCAGACAGACCCCTTTACATAGCCCAGCGACGGTAGTCTGGCTCTTATTAATACGAGGAGCGCCGGTGCAATGGAGCATCCCCATCTGACAGAAGCCTCCGCGATGGGCTACAAGATGGTATCGAACTGTCGATGGCAATGGCGCCCACCAGCGTCCGTGTAGGGACGTCTTCCGTAGCAGTAAGTCTGCAGCCCATCTGCCTAACACCCGTCGTCCAACGGGCCGCGCTCTGAACTCTGTGCCAAGAAAGGAGGGTAATTATAATGAGATGAGAATACAGCTGACACACTGATGTGAATTTTATCGAGTATGTGCCTAGGTAGATACCTTACCTGAAATAGGCATGCACAAGCAACATAGAGGTGATGCTCACTAATGGCGGTGGTGATGGTGGTGGAGGTGGTGGTGGTGGCGTATAATTAGAATCGAAGTTGGTACCGAGACTAAATCCCGAATGCTTGGGCGTAATGACTTCGGTATAGGGCGTTAAAATAGGGGGGGGGTGGCGTGACTCTCTTGGTAGTTTATGCGTACCAGGTAGGTTAGGTAATAGGTAGTTAGTGCAATGTCAACAACTGAGAGACCTGTACGAGTAGGTATATGTGTAGTTGTGACATACTAAGCCCGGGCACCTATGTTGGATAGGTGGTTATGTAGAGTTAGAGTCGGAGTTAGGGGGCATTCCGAATGCCAATCGGAGACCATAGCGGCCGTCATGGGCGGGCTCCATACTGTAGGCTCAGCCAATCAGGAAACCCCGGCGATAGAGTTAGCGACTTCCCGGCGTCTCCTGAAGCTTCCTTGGCGATTTTTCTGGAACGGCACTCTTGTTTCAGCAATCCTCTCATCACTCGCCCCTCCCATGGCAGCGAACATGACAGCGAACATCACATCGCCACATCTCGGTTCAATAGCCTTTCGAGAAACAGCAGGACCTGACACTCTGGTTTCCTGGGCACTCCCTGAGCATTCCTTGTGCACGTCTTGTGTGTATTTCTTGTGCACCTCCCACCCCTTCTTTTAGGGCGCTCGGGGGACGTTGCCAAGTTTTCTCCATCCCATCCCATCTCATCCCCATCCCTATATCCATTTCTAGCTTCATCCCCATTCTCTTTGCCGACCTGAGACAGTGGCTGTGCCCATACCCCTCGGGGAGAGAGTCACAGATTCATAGTCAGGATCGATATGCTGCCGGAAACAAAGCAGCTGCGGGGTATTTGTTCTTCGACTAGAAAGATTCTGGCTTAAGCCTAGGAGGCGCTCAGAGAAATACCTTGGCCAATGCTTCCACCATGCTAATGAATATTTTTAGGGTCGGGCTTAGCCTGTGCTGCACAAACGAATAAACTGGTTCGTCTGTCTACTCCCAATAAGTATAAGCCCGCATAGCTATGAGAAATGGCTGTAATACGTATATCGACTGGACTCCAGCTCCGGACTACACGCCACCACGAATCTCCGATACGGCCAATGCTGCTTGACTTCTTCATCTGGCGTCAATTTGTCCGTAATAAAGTCGGATTCTTCGTCATTTGAGCGGCGAGTTGCCGCGGGTTGCCGCGGGTACCGATGATCTCGAAGCCAATGCAACCTCCTGGCAACAAGAACAGCCTGGTGCTGTGGGTCCGTATAAGGACGTTCTACGTCAGAACATTTCATATTAACTTAAGGCAACACCACCCGGGCCAGTTTCGTTTTTATTTTGGGAACTGGAGACCTGCCTTGGTCAAGACTCTCTCTTTCTCGGGGCTAGCGTAAGTGTGGAATGGATCGACGGATGACTGAGTACCGTAACAACCAGTGTTTTCGAATGTCAGTGATCGTTACACTGCTCTAAATCGCTCTCTGGCCATCTAACAGAAGTTTGGCATCACCAACTAGGCAAGAATCATGACGGCCAAGAACCATCTTCGTACGGATTTTACGTCGTATTTCTTGTATGCATAGGCCACAACAAGGCGTATTCGGTTACCTATGACATCAAAACCATTCACTTCATATTTAGTCCTAGAGTTGCCACGTATCGTGCCGATACTCCCTAGAATCCAGGCTACGGGGCTCATCAAGAAGCGATACGAAATTACTGGGATACATAGGGTTCACCCCATGGCGCTCGGAAAACTCTCGAAGATTAATTAATAGAAGCGACATCATATGAGAATCCGAGGGTACCGCGTAACAACAGGACTGCTACTCTCAGTTCGCTCACTGATGCCTTCTGAAGTACCATGACCACATGTAGATCTATATGTGGCTCTCCCTCCCTCCCGTCAAAAATAGCCTAATTGGGTCGTTGGTGCGTGATGGAGTCCTCGTATTGTGAAGAACCACGTGGAGGCAAAATGGGGAAGCTACGGGCCTGTGCAGTTGGAGAGAATACAGGATCAACTATATGAATAGATGGGACTCATACTTTGCTCAACTTATTCATCTGAACGAACTCACCATCAAATACCCATACGAGCCCCTAAGAAACCTTACGGAAGCGTTGTGCGATGCCAGCGGTCGAACCAATTTAGATCAGCGCGAGCGCCGATACGGCCGAGCGGTGAGGAGGCCCGTCCTTGAATGGCCGGTTATAAAATGGATCGATAACCTCAGGCTTTTTATCCCGCATACTGCTACCTTCCTAGTCTAACGCGACGAGGCAGAACCATAGGCCCGTAAGCTACAACGATAAAATTTGGTGAAAAATAGCTGAGATGGCTAATAAAACGGATGTATCAGCTACATGAGTGCTTTGGCGATAGACATATGAATCAAACAGATTCCGATAATACAATCCCCCTCTACCTCCCTATCCTACGCCTCTACATTTCGGCCGGTTATTACGGGGAGGCCGGATCCTGCTATATTCACGACTGAGCAGCTTAACCTACTATCTGACCGGGGATTGTGCTGTGGACGCTTGATCCAAATGCTCGCAGTCAACTGCATTATAGGCGCCGGAAACACCCATGCCATTTTATGAGATGAAACTCTTAGCTGAGTCAACAGTTAAAAGCTTATTCCTCTACTAGTTCATGGGTGTTGGGATCAGCACCTGAATCGGCCATCCCATCGATGAAGGGCTGCTAATTACAGCTACCCACGCTATCTTATATTTAAGGACGGATTCAGGGTATTAACTTCGGTGAACTAGCTCAAAGCTAAGCACATATCTATCGACTACAGCGTTCTTAGCCCACCAGCGAAGAATCTCTAGATTGAGTGCCTCATCATAAGCATAATTCGCCATCTCACCGACATTTCCTATGCTCAAAGCTTCCGAGGGGTTTATCTGTTTCGACTGCGCTTTGTGTACCTTCCTAGGCATGATGCCTCACCGAGGCCCCATCCTTGTGACTTGACTTATCCGAGGGCTCTATTAAAGGGATCAAAGAGGTGCCATATTTCAAAGACGCACACGAGAGACGCAAGTACGGGTTACGGTCCGTAACTCGGCCGTTTTGCGGAGTGGACGTCAATTAACCGGCTGCGGAAAGGGCTTAGGCGTATCAACCACATATCGTGCTAGTCGCAAAATGTCCTGTTTTCCTCCCGTCTCAAATGATCCCTATTGACAACACTCACGGTCATCAGAGCTGAGATGGTATTGATACGTCACAGCTAGCATGCGGCCAAAGAGGATAACACGACGAAATCTCATGATCTCGCTTCCCGAACGTTTTTTTTTTTAACCTCATGTCGGCTTTGTCCTTCCCGATGAGGAAAGTATCATCACGTCTGAATTGGAAGAAATCCCGACGAAGTTCGCCATGCGTGACGGAGGATTCATACTGCGCTGTTGAGGGGAACTGGAGAGCGCGCTATATTTCTCCGCACTCGTCACAAGTTCCCGGCCAAACCCCCCGCCCTCCATTCCTCCCGATTGCCAGGTCAAGGGATCGGGCGAGGTAACGTCGTCACCTGTGTTGGTTTACACATCATCATGGCAATAATGTAGAGTGAAATTTTGACGAATGCGAGGAGTACGTACGCTGGAAGAGAAGACGGGATCCCGTGGCGTCTTTCATGGTCACCGGTAAGCCAAGTCACGTCACGAGAGGCTCACACGCGGGCTGACTGTCCTTCTGCCAAGCCATTTCCCCAGATCTCAAGCTTTTTTAACAACTTGACCGGGGGATTGGAGACAGGGCCAAAAGGTCGCTTCTGCCAAGACGAGCTACCTGGGTTTGTCCTAGTTTCGCCAACTGCACCTCGCGCCAGACCAGATGTTGATGATGTAACACCGCGCCAAGTCGCCGAGGGCTTGGGTCCAAGGAAATCGCATCGCCATTTAACTCGCTTTAGTACACATCTTATGACACTAGCCTCTCACTACACTAGAAGCGATGCCCTTTGCGGGTCTCCATCGTGCCCGTGCACTGACGAGCCAACACTTCCGTCGACATTAGTTACCGCAAAACAAACTTATTGGTTCCCCAGGCGGATCACCTACGGTGTCTTACCGAGAGTGTCTAGACTAGACTATAGGCATCTGCCTCTGCGAACTCCCCCGCGGCCTAAGACAGGAAGGAGATTCGAGAGACCATCCTCGTCGAGTATCTGCTCCGTGTGGCCAACCCACGACTGTGGGACGAGAAAACCGTCGCTTATGCGGCCCGGGGACGCTTAGCTTGCTAGGTCGGCAGTGGGACGGGCGAGGGGCATGTGCTGGCCATCCGGACCTGCATTGTGGCGGCGACTGGTTCTGTAAGTACCGAAGTCTGACGAGCATTAATTATCTAACGCAGCACCGACTTGTTAGCTCGATCTTCGTCGGCCAGCGGTGGTGTACCAATAACCCCTGCGCCGATGTCTTAGTTGTCGTTAAAGTTGGCTATATGCAAGCCCCCTTCCCCATGGGCCCCTGGCTTTTTCTTTTTCGTTGGTTAACTGCCGTGGCAGCATAACGCCATTGGTACCACAAACACATACGAAATCTCCGAACCCTCAAGGCAAGCCGAGCCACTAGTTGCTTCGGCCGACATTTCCCATCCCTCACTGGTCCCAATCGATGCGCATCGTTATCTGGATACGGAAGCCATTAAGGCTCTCATGGGCCTGTGTGATGCCGCCGCGATCTCGTCTGATTACATTACAAGGCTGTGTGCGCTCCTGGCCCTCGACGGCCTGGAACATTCCATCCCTAAAACCGTCTCAACTCCGATTGTTTCTGGTTTGAGATGCTGACAACAGTACCAGTCACATGGGAGCCACTCATATCATACGCCGCTAAGCCAACGGCCTGTGTCGGTTCCTCTACCGATTCTCTACGTAAATGTACCTCCCTGCATATGTTTAATTTGCCTTCATAGACGTCGTCTGGCATAATGACCCACTTGAGGTCTTATCGTCTGCCGTACGACCGTTTCTACCCCGTACCGGTGGCGTTACGACAATCCAAGCGCGGCAATATCAATTTCTGCTGCGGGCTGGTCGGCCAGTCTCTACTTTCCTGCGTCTGTGGCTTTTCTTGGGGCCTACAGGCGGATCGCTTTCGACGAAGCCAAGCCGCCCAGCGCTGCTGGTTGCCCCCCTTGTTGGAGATCATTCCACGATGCCTCTCCCAGCGAGATGCAGACCAACTTCCTTAAGTCGCATGACTTGGAATCCTGTCATATTGCTGGTCTTTTGAATCCGAGCTAGTCTTGATGACCCTTTGTATTCTAAGAAACCTTCCTGATTCGTCCTGGCCATCTGATCCTGCATATGGGCGGTTCCCCGTACCACCGGCTCTGTCATGTACTGCTCGATGTTTAAGGTTGTTTACTCGAAGAATAATACTATAATAACCTTTGCTTCGTTCCCCCAGTATTCATCCCTGACTGAGGTAATTCCATACCCGATCTTTGTATTCACAAAGCAGTCTAATCAGCTCAGACCTGACACCATAGACCGAGCGGCACTCTGCATTGCCATCGTTTGGGTCTACAGACGCCGTGCACTATGGGGTTCAAGGACGCCCTGACCGCCGCGTTCTTCTTTGGCGGTCTCGCCCTAGGAAAGTCGACATTTTCTCCTGCTAGGCCGCCTGCGATACCGCTTGCTGTTAAAGCGCCCTATTTGAATACCTGGTTGAATGTCGGAAGTGATGGTGGTAATGGAGGTTACCTCGCCGGCGAGTGGCCGGTTTTCTGGCAGTGCGTCCCCTGTCCCCTCTAGGTTAATCTACACTGGGCCCTAATTCAATCGCGCAGACAACAGGTCACGGCCTGGACCGGTATGATTCGGGTTGACGGGACCACGTACCAGTGGATGGGTAACGTGCCGAATTCTCAGAACGTGGACCAAACTGAATTTTCTTACACGTCGACGAGGAGTAACTTCGTCATGAATGTTGGTGGCAAGGTGGAGATGAACATCACTTTCCTCTCGCCAGTGACGCCTACAGACCTGAAAAGGCAATCTCTGACCTTTTCGTATCTTGATGTTGATGTCCACTCCCTCGACGGCGCCAGCCACGACGTCCAGTTATATGCCGATGTGTCTGGTGGTGAGTCACAGTCAGCCCCCGACCCCTTTTGTCTGCCATCGTTGCTCACCGCACACCTTTAGAATGGGCCTCCGGCGATTTAGGTGCCGTCCTTGAATGGGACTACGGAACATCCGATGGTGTTGCGTACCATGAATTCCATCGACAAACCCAGACTCCCATTACAGAGACGAGAGAACTACCAAACTGGGGTAATTTCTACTGGTCTACTAGTGACTCGGAGGGCGTACGTAATCCGAATGTCCCCTTTTGCTAGGAATTAACACAGGTTAATACTGTTACGTGCATGGGTGCTGACCGGTCTTACAGCTCACCTACCAGAGTGGCTCCGATACCGAGGTGAGAGGCACCTTCAAGAGCGGAGGTGTCCTACCCAACACCAAGGACACTAAATTCAGGGCTGTGAACAATAACTGGTGAGCCGAGGACATATTCGCTCTGGTGTACGTGCCCCCGACTAAACTTGTCCCCGCAGGCCGGTGTTCGGATTCGCCAAGGATCTTGGATCCGTTTCGGGCAGCCCGGTTAACACTCTGTTCACCATCGGGCTCACCCAGGACGATGCTATCAAGCTACTAGGAGAAGGCACCGACCTCACAACCTATCCATCTCTATGGAAGAGCTACTTTGACTCCGATCTTGCTGCCGTACGTGACTATAAAAGATGGTTTGATCGGAATGACCGCCGTTGTTGACGGATTTTCACAGGTCACTTTTTTCTTCAACGATTACGACACGGCTGCTGAGCTTGCCACTGAGCTTGACGAGAAGGTGGCATCGGATTCCCTTGCTGCTGCTGGTCAGGATTACTTGACCATCACTAGTCTCAGCGTTCGACAGACTTTTGCTGCCCTTCAATTTACCGGAACCGACTCGGACCCCGTGGTGTTCCTCAAGGAAATCAGCTCCAACAGCGATATCCAGACTGTGGACGTCATCTTCCCGGCGATACCCCTAATCCTGTACACCAACCCCAACCTCCTCGACTATCTCCTAAAGCCCTTGTTCCTGAACCAAGAGAACGGGCACTATCCCAACAAGAACGCCATCCACGATCTTGGCACCTTCCCGCTGGCCAGAGGCTATACGGATGGGTCGGACGAACCACAGCCACTTGAAGAGTGCGGCAATATGATCATCATGGTCCTTGCCTACGCCCAGCGAACTGGAGATACTGATTACCTTGACCGGCACTACGAGATCCTAACACAGTGGGCTAGTTACCTTATCGACGAGGCCTTGATCCCTGCAGACCAGATCTCGACGGACGATTTCGCCGGCTCGTTGGCCAACCAGACCAACTTGGCAATCAAGGGCATCATCGGCCTGCGTGCTATGGCCGATATCTCGGACCTCACCGGCCACGCGGACGATGCATCCAACTACATGGACGTAGCGACTTCCTACATCGACCAGTGGCAGGGCTTTGGTATCAACAGCAAGGCTGACCCGCCACACGCGACGCTGTCCTACGGCGACAACGACTCACACGGCCTCTTGTACAACCTGTACGCGAACTCGCTTTTGGGCTTCGGCTATGACTTCGTCCCCAAGTCAGTCTATGACATGCAGAGCAATTTCTACCCGACGGTGGCCCGCGAGTACTGTGTGCCGCTGGACACGCGGCACACGTACTCCAAGACGGACTGGCAGCTATGGGCGGCGGCCATCTCCTCCGAGGAGACCCGGAACGACTTCATCTCGCGCATCGCCAACTGGATCAACGTCACGCCCACCAACAGGCCATTCACCGACCTCTACGACTGCGTCTCGGGCGACTATCCCGGCATCTCCTTCGCCGCCCGCCCCGTCCAAGGCGGCCTCTTCGCGCTCTTAGCGTTGCCCTAGAATTAGTTAATAGAGTTGGATTTTGGAGTTGCAATGCTCTCCTAGCCCCAAACCCTCTTGTCTTTTTCATGCCACGGCCTTTCGTGGCCTTTCGCGCTGCCTTGCTACCGTTACGGCCCGGTGGGAGCCATTGGCCCCTCAATCTACCTGATACTCTTCCCTTGACACAAGTGCCCTCCACAATAGGGTATAGATATCCTCCTTGTCATCTCTATCTACCTACCTGTCTATTTACTTATCAGAGTCATCTCGTTACTATATGCGCAATTTTCCTGCATGAGCGTCGTCATCACCATCTCATCATGTTGTCCGATTACACCATCCACTCCCCAACCCCCTTGTGTGTGAGAATCTTGATTGTCCGTTCCGACGCCCCTGTTCATGGATACCCGATCAGCTTGGAAACAGCGGCCCATTCCTGGCCATCACCGCTCAGCTCAGGTAGTCAATCGTATGGTTCCATCTCATCATGATCAGTCGGTGCGCCTGGTCCACCTACTTGCCTACACTATAAATGCGAGTAAGCTGGGTAAGTACACTACTTGGGATAGATGAAGAGATGTACTATACAGGTATAATCCAGCACACCGTGTGGATGACGCGCAGGGATATTCATGTCTGTATGTATGTATGTCTGTATGTATGTATGTTTGTATGCATAGCATGTGTGCAGCA
This sequence comes from Rosellinia necatrix, assembly GCA_021209875.1. Taxonomy (NCBI): domain Eukaryota; kingdom Fungi; phylum Ascomycota; class Sordariomycetes; order Xylariales; family Xylariaceae; genus Rosellinia; species Rosellinia necatrix. The sequence continues at coordinate 4,129,218 of JAGYVD010000007.1, read as the reverse complement.
TCGGAAGGCAAGACAATCTACTATTGAACTTTACTATTGAACTTGATACCGCACCCACGTCCGCTAGGTCCACATGCAACATGTCGATAAATTAAAACCTAAGCATTACCCAAATAATCGGAACCGTTCGATGGCTTCGGACACAAAAGTATTTCCGATAGTTAAAAATTCTCAAACATTGAAAAAAGAAAAGGGAGAAATACCGGATCATACTATGTATGTATAGTGTCGTACCAATCCGACTTATTGAGATACGTTAGTACCACATACCTGAGGCCTCATCCTGCCAGCAGTGCAATATCGAGAAGATATCTTACCAAGAAGTGGGTTAATAGTGTAGTGTAGTGTGCTTCGACCCCTGCCTTAAAGTGCCAAGCCAGGTACGGTCCGCGACCCCCGTCTGCATGCACTCTATCCGGGATTTAATCTAGCCAAGAAAAAGCTAGCCTATCTATCTAAAGCACAGCCGAAAACTACTAGGCATTCGCTGCCGAGATCCATTTTCTAGGTCGCGGACTTACATGAAGTCAATACAACCTGAAGTGCCTTAACTTGGTACAGAACAACAAGAAAAATGCCTAGTTATGTAGGTTACAACATGACGTTATGTCACTCTAGAGATTCGATACGCCAAAGTGTTATAAGTGTTTGGGGGTAACTAGTCATCTTCAGTGGGTGGCAATGGCTTTTATATAGAAGTGAGGAAATACCCTTTTTTTTTTTGACGAGCTTCCTTAAACACTCCCAGACTCATCGAAACACGATGCCATCAACCACACCAGGCGCACGGCAACACAGTCCCGTCTTAGGAGGGCTCTACGGTATATGAAAGAGCATGGCAGGAATATACCGACCTATTCCACACCACGTATGCCGTTCGCGAAATCGTGCACCTTGATATGCGCAGCGGCTCTGTGAAGACGCTCAACAGACTCCTGCGTCGCCAACTCCAACTGGGACGGTATAGCTAATGAGACTGGATGTTCGCTGAATCCATAAACAGGATGGAAGCATGCTTTTTTGTTGTTGGCCTTAGTGATAAAAGGTTGTGAAAGGGGAGATAGGATGAAGTAGTCGAATCTTTCCATGCAACCACAAGATTTACATCCACGTTTGATAGCGCACCCTTTGTCTAGTTTCAATAGATTGTATACACAAAGGTGTTGCTGATACCGATACTCGGTCTATTTAAAGGACACGACCATGTCCACGAAGATTTCGTTTCAATTAACTTCATCATCGCCTCGGACTCAACCACGAACTCCAATCGCAAGCACAAACAAATTTCAAACCGGATTAGTACGGGCTCCTCTCCTAACGAAATCTTCAGACACTGCCATTTTCAACCAAGATGGCGTACTTTAATGCTGAGAAGGCTCGCACCGCTGACCGCGATGTCACCGGGTGGCAATGTTGCCATTGCAGTCTCATCTCCCCCGCCAATCTGCCAATTTGCCACGGCTGCAGGCATGAAGTATGCCGATTTTGTATCGCTGTTTGAGAGCTTCATTGTCGCAGCCAGGTGGCCTTGGCGGTACGGTGAGTCAAATCCGAATGCAAGCTGAAGCATGTGCTTCCCTGCTGGGTATCGCGCCGAAATCGAAATATGTCATGTTAGGATTGCCCAGAGTGAGGTCTAGTCACTATGAGGTAGCAGCTGGGTAGCAGGTAGATAGCCAAGTATATGGGTAGGGCTCAATATCATTGATTCCTGGGCCTACCATCTAGGTGGGAGGCCTTCAGTCCTTATATACACAATTATGCCCTTAGAGCTACCCCCTAGGGTAGCTGGTACCTCGCTATGTGATCTATTGGCCTGACAAAATAGAAGTAAAATAAAACCTTTTTCTCTTAGCTGACGCTGTATAAGGAGAACAATTGAACAATTGGCTTTGCGAATATGATAGATGATTGAATATGTAAACTACAATGACACTCATAAGCGATCTTGCCAGCTCAAGCTGTGATCCATGACTGAAGATGTCTCAAAATGAAGAGGAGGCACCGCTCGGTTAAACTAAGAAGCTAGTAAAAGGGCAGACATAGAGGCCTTTGTAATATTGACCTATTGGTTATTTCCCACGCAACCTGAACTAAGCTAATTAAGTAACTATCCTTTTTACCATCCTTGATAATTACTGACGTTGCATGGTTTCCCAATCTGGTCCCTGGGTTCCTCGCACACCATGTACGTGATTTCATACACGAACAACGAGCCACCTAGATAGAGTCACAGTCGCAAGGCCGCCGTAGTTAGCAAAGTTTAATTATTGTAGGGTGACATTAGACCGCTGATACTTTACCGCGTAGGGGAATGTTCACCCTCAAAATCCACTCTGATGTCTGTGTATTATAAATTTGTACGAGCCATAACAACCTAAACCGGCGTCCTTGCAATAAGTAACTCTGAAACCCCTCGTTCCTAAACGCCCATACTAACAATAAATACCCTTTATCCAATTTCTCTCCCCCATTTCGCCAAATACCTGACGGTCGATAGACGCATCTTAGGCGGGGGATACCTACGCCCCCTGGCTAAGCCGGTCCACGAGGTCAAACGTACTGCTGGTGCCCTCGAACGCCGTGATCGTCCCGCCTAGGCTCTTTGAGTCCCCGAAATACCGGATTCGATACGTCCCGGCCTCAGCCCACGGATCGGCCGTCTCCCACGTGATGGAGACCTCGCTGGTCCCCAGCAGCTCGCTGACGCGGCGCCAGCGGAACACGAGATGCCAATCGCTGTCGTCTCGGACCGCCTGCCACATTGGCGCACTGGCCTCGTCGGTTTCATCTCGCCGTCTCTTTTCTGAAACTTCGTTCGTATCAGCCGGATCGGCTCCTGCCGTGGCATTCACACTTGCGGAGGGCGTAGGAGGGAGTATAAACTTCTCCACGACGGCGTAGCTCCCTTCAAGTCGGAGGTTATTCCTCGGGTTCGCGCCGACGAACTTGACCGTGATGGGTTCTCCCTTCCAATACGGCGCGTCGTCGACGTCCTTCACGACGTCCCCGAACTTCTTAAAGAAATACGGCGTGTCGAGTACCACGGAGGGGGATGAAGCTTAGACTCCGGTTGCTATTATCCGGGGGCTCTGGACCCCGTGGCGGCTGCTGGGAGTTGGACGACGAGCCGAGGGATGGGACCCAGGATAGCGTGACATTGATATATGCCGCCAAGGTATGCGGTCCGTAGAGCGTGCTTGCTCCCTCATACCGCTGAATACTATAGTGTGACAAAACATGTTAGTACCGGCGTTCGGCTAAGCTACTCAATAAGGCGGGGGATACATGGCATGGGGGGTCAGGATTGTCATATCCCTCGTAAGAATACGTACCTGTATTCTTCCTCGGTAGCGATGTAGTGCGTATAACTATTCGCGGGCCCGCCCAGTACCACAACTGGCGGGACGGAATCCTTTTTCGTCGGCGAATTGTGCCTCAACCTCCTCGCTTACGGCGTTCTTCCATCGACGGCCGGCCATGGTGGTGGCCTCGCCGGGGCTCACGACGATAACTAGTTGCCCGACGCGGAAGACCTGTACGTCAACGATATTGGGTGTCCACTCGTAAGGCGTGGAGACCTCCCCAACGTCAAGAAGGATCGGCTTCGGATCATGGCACGCAATTTGCTCCTCTGATGGTGCCTTCAAAATATTGGAGACGACCTTCCACACAGGGGACGTGGTATTCGGATTACCATCATGCTGTGTGAAGTCGAACGCGCCGGGGCCGTCCGACGTCCCGGCGGCGAAGGAGTAGCCCAAGGCCGCGGGACAGGTAGTGGCCTCCGTGCCGTTGGGCAGTTTGAAGTGATAGTTAGACATGTTGTGGAAGGTGTGGAATGATTTGACCCATTTGCCACGAACAGGGCTCAGGGAGCTGTTCGATTTGCTGTATAGTTCCCTTGCGGGTTCAAATTGGCGTCTCCCTATCTCGAAACACGAGGAAGTTCCCTCATCGTCGACCCTGAAGAAAGGCCCTCTGGCATGGCATTTCTGTGATCTGCCATCACTACATGTGCTGTTCTCGAAACTGCACATCTGTCCCGTGCCATCTTCGCACCAAGCCCCGAGGACGTTGGGACTTGTATCGCCAACATTCGCCTGCGAAAAGCCGGCCACGAAGCCATCCGCGGCCGTCTCATCTCCCTGCACGCTCTTTTCGAACAAGTACGCAGCCACGCCTTTGTTATCACCAGAGATGAGGGTGTTGTTTCCGAGCACAGAAGTGCCGTGGGTGGGAAACCACGTCAAGACGCCAATATTTTTCCCGTCGGACGATCTCTGAAACTTGAGTAGAGTGAGGTCCTTCTCCACAGATCCGTCATCTTCGGAACTGACATTGTACCGTGCTCGTTCCGCTTCAGGGTTGGCGAGGTAAGCGAATAAACTTCGATTGATGTTGGCCCCAAAGACCTTGGTCGACCCGACGCTGAGATGGCCTGGCTTCAGGGTTTCATGGGCCCTCTTGATGGATAATAGTGCGCCATCCACGATTGCTCGGTAGCTCTGCTGATCAAAGCCTTTGCTCGTGATCTGGGGCAGCAGGTAGTTCAGCCAAGCGCCAGGTCCCGAATGCGAGTGAGTGCCTGTCAGGGCTACGTTGTGGTGGCCGTAGTGGGCATACTCGGGGCCCAACCCACGCAGCCCGGATAAGATACCGTACCGGACGGCGGTATCGCCGGACTGGGTGTCGAGGACCAGATAGATGAACCTATCGGCGGGGCTTGACGGATCCGCAACGATGAATGCGCGTGAGTATAGTCGTTGCCGTAAACCGGTGCCGATTTGTTTCGGGTCGGCATAGCCCATGAGATTAATTTCTACGCAAGGACTAGACAATGGAAGACGCTGTTAGCTGACTAGGGCATGTTCCATACAGAGTGTTTCATAAATAGCGTACCCCGTGATGTCGGCCTTGCCCACGCCCAAAAGGTACTCGTCTCCTTCGGCTCCCGACGGCCCCCATCCCGATTCGAAGTCCGATTTCGATGCCTCGTCGTTTGGCCATAACCCTAACCTATGCCTCACGCCGTGCGGTGGGGCCATAAGCAAGAGAAACAACAACGTGGATGCTAGAAGCACGGCGGACAGCAGGGCTGTGAGCCTAGTAGTGGATTTCTGCCTAGCAGTGGACTTGTGCCTGACTGGACTCGGGAGCGGCGGCGAAGGACCGGCCTTCTTCTCATTCTCCATGTCTTCCATCATGGCGCGCATGCGCGGTGTTGGCGCCTCGGAGTTTACAGTGTTTCTCGTGTTCGGTAGGTAGTAAGTGCTCCTATGCTCCTATGCTCCTGTGCTCCTATGCTCCTGTGCTCATGTGTGACGCACGTAAATACGATCGATGGTCAAGGGTCTATGTTAGGAGGGACATGCCCATCGATATAGTGAGCTAAGTAATGACGCTTGGGCCGTTTTTTAATTGAGAGACCATACTTGAGGTAGGTATGGTACCATCCGAGACCATTAGATAAAGTCCTCCGAGTGACTACAGCGCCGGTGACCTGATGTCGCATAAAACCTCTGAATGTGACGTTAAGGTAGAGGCTGTGGTTGGCTCAGGCATTATACGCAGTTCTGAATGAGGTAGGTCCCTACACGCCATATTACCCGCTTTTTCGCAAGTCCCCGTCAGTTGCATAGATTAGCACAGGCACTTAACTTAGGCAAATACCTAAGTAAAGTAGGCAGGCTCGTGAGATGTTGCGACCAACTCCACGGGGAGAAGAAAACGGTGCATTTTTAGGAATTCTAAATAATACGGCGTACCAGGTATAGTAACAAAGCTATGATGATGGTGATAATGTGTTTCCTCGCCCCGTATCCACGTCTTGCAACTAGCGGCGACTCATCTCATCTCCTCGCTCTGACGCCCCATCATGACGCCTGGGTCACACAGGGCACAATTAATTAGATAGGCAGGAAATGGGAGAGCGACGACAAGTCCAATTTATATACGAGTACGGCAGAGATGGTGCACCCACACCTGTATGTGCTATGTATCATATGTATGTAAAACCTAGGACTAGTAGGTATGACATGAAAACATGTGACGCTTACGTCACCACGCGTTTGCTCCAGCTTCCCCATCGAGACCCACACTTCCGAGACGATGGAATGGATGCCTGCAGGCCGCGGCCTAAACTACCTACCTAAGCTACACCTAGGTACCTAGCGAACGACTACAGCGGCCACAGTGGAAGTTACTGTGCATACCTCCAGCTCCCGACTTAGCTTGACGATAACGATAAGGAAATTTGAGGCGGGATCGGGGTCTGCAACGCGCCGTCACGTCGCCGCCGCTGTCGTCGTCCGTCAGCTTAGCTGCAAGAAAGCCAGCCAGAGCAGAGGCCATCGCAATCGTCAGCTACAGCACCGAACAGGGCTCTCTCCCGCAGCCCACCAACGCCCGGAACTCCATGCCAATCCACCGCGCAACCCTCCCCCTATTGAAAGCAACGCGTTCCATCCATCCCCCCCCCCCAGCGCTCCCAAAAACAGCACAATGGCCTCCTCCTCCTCCTCGATCCACGGCGTGGTGCACGAGTCCCTACCATGTAAGCAGAAGCAAAACCCACACATCCCATCCCCTATTCCCCATCCCCTATCCCTTATCCCCTATTCCCTTCCCACCAACCCACCCACCACCGTCCAACCAACCAAACTAAACCCCCCCCGTTCCCCGTAGACATAGACAAGGACCCAACGCCCGCAGAGCGCAGCGCGGCCGAGTCGCTCATAGCCGCGGAGCAACGCGCCTTCGCGGCGCCGTCTCTGCCGGCGCGGGGCCGCCCGGCGAGCTTCACGCCGGCCCTGGCCGCGGAGCTGGAGCGGATATCCTCGAAGCGGCCGCTGGACGCGATCGACCTCGCGCGCTACGAGGCGCAGGACGCGCTCCCAACCAACACTACCAACACTACCAACACTACCACCACTTCAGATCTTCTCCTCCCCCCCCCCCCTCTCCCGCGCCTACGCTTCCCACGCCTACCTCCGCGCCCGGGAGTCGCACCTGCGCCTGCTGGACGCCTACGGCCGCAACGCCTGGCTCGTCGGCAACTGGCAGGCCGAGGCCGACCTCGCCGCCCTCGAGCGCGACCTCGCCGCCGCCCGCCGCGACGTCGACCTCGTCAACCTCGCCCGCCGCCGCCTCCAGGACGACGTCGCCGACGAGCTCAGGGGTCTGGAGGACACCTGGAAGAAGGGGGTCGGCCGCGTGCTCGAGACCGAGGTCGCCACCGAGGCCCTGAGGCAGCAGGTTCTAGAGAGGCGGCGTGTTAGTGGCAGTGGTGGTGGTGGTGGTGGTGGCGGTGGTGGCGGTGTTGGTGTTGGTGCGTGAAGAATAGAGAGGCCGACGGGGCGGTCTCGGAACCACTTCAACTACTGCTTAGTAGCCATGTCTATCTAGTGCCGGATGAGCCTAGTCATGCATGCTTCGGGTTTAATATTACGGCGTTAAAGGATACTCATGATACCAATTCACAATCATTTAGATGAATGGGCTTCTCGGATGTGCATAGGAATACTACGTAGATATTGACTCGCAGTAGCATCAGTGACTAAGACACTGAAAGCCCGTTCAAGGCAGGTAAAAAAGCATAGTTCCGCATAACGCCACCCGAACCTCGTCACGGCATCGTCCCGTCACGGTTCACCCATTTGCCAGCCCCAATCTTGAATCTTGATCCGACCACAAGTCTAAAAGTAGGTACGCGGGAAGAAAAACAACAACACCGTGGTCTAAGATGCATGAAGGGGGTCCATATCTTCAACGCCAGACACAACCCCGATATATCTTGTCCTTCGCATGATCCCTTCGACAGGACCTAGTAGCCGAGCGAATGCACTCTTCCCCAGCGTGGCCACTTTAATCTCGGTGGCGCTTATAACACTCGCCGCTCGTGGTGCATCGTTCAGGAGTGCGAGTTCGCCAAAGAAATCGCCCTTCTCATAGTGCTTAACCGAGTCCGGCTCTCCATTTTTGAATGCGTCAGCCTCTCCGCTCTCAACAAGATAGAACTCCTGCCCAATATCGCCTTGCCTGATGATCGTGGTCCCAGCAGGGTACTTCTGAGTTTCCAGGGCGTCTGCGATTTTGGATCGTTCGTAAGGGGTGAGCGACGCGAGAAGAGGAACTTCCTCTAGGAATTTTTCATACAGGCGCCTACGAGCAAACGTAGACTCCATAAGGATTCGGCGGAAGGTCACGCGATCAAGAGCCCATAGCGTGCATGCTGGCTCGGCGGAGACGACCGTTGCGGCTCGGGGCGCGTTGTACATCAGGGCCAGTTCACCGAAAGAGCCCCCAGGTTGAACGGCGCCAACCTTGTTGCCTATACCATCCGGTCCTGGCTGCAAAGCCCCACTGTCATTGACATAAACGTCAAATGAACCCTTCTCTACAACGTAGAAATAATCCCCCGCATCTCCCTGCGTAACAATCTACATGCCACACAATCGTTAGTGTTATTAAACTAAACGGAGACGGCTGTGGGGGGTCCTTGGCCTACCTTGATATCCTTGGCTGGAATGGGCTTTTCCTGTAAAGCACCCAGAATTTGATCGGTTTGCTCGTCATCAAGATGGCTGAATAGGAAGTTTCCCTCAATGGCTTTTTGCAGCCTACCAAGTTGTTCGGGCGTTTTGGGATATGAGGGTGGTGTCCAATTATCATTGACGTCGGCTACCGGTTTCAATGACTCCGCTGAGACAGAGGTACGTCGGCCGAAGTTATATTGTGCGGGATAGCTGTCTGGGTTCGGGGGGGTTCTTACGGCTGACGGCGGTCCGTCTGAGGATCCATCGCCGCCAAACGGGCCTCGAAAGAGACTGTTCCCATCAAAAGAGCCTGTTGTAGGCGATGTAATAGTGTCATTCTCATCTTCTTCCACAACGTTCAACAACTGTCCAGATTGCGTCGTTTGTAGTCTGGCTACATCTGTGCCGAACGGGTTCGAATTCGCCGCGAACGGGCTTGTAAAGGTAGTTCCAGACATGACGCCCACGCTCTGTGGCTGTGCTGTACTCTGTATCTGATAGGCGATTCGTTCTTCAGCTAGGCGTCGGAGGAAGTAATCGGAGCAGAACTGAAGGATATCGAATGGTTTTTTGAGCCGAACAAGGCTGTCAAGGCTTTCTATTTCCTTCTTGTAAGTACTAGGTAGAAACATGGTGTTTGATATTATTAACGGCCAGGAGGAGGAGGATTAATCAGGTTCACGCCACAACCCGGCGTCTTGTTGTTGAGGTTGGGAATGAGGATACAATAGGGTAGTTGGACGATTTTGAAGAAGACAATGGAAACAAACGGGCAATAGAAACAAGCCAATAAAAAGCATATGGCGAAAGTCTGTTGAAAGGAGAGTTCAACACACCTTGGTAAGGCGAGCAAGGTTATAAGATTGTACGCGGGCAGCCCGACCTGGTAATAATAGCTTACTCCACCTAAGTCGGTCAGAAGCGTGGTACAGGAGCTGGAAGTAATGTAACAGAAATCAACCCAGCGTAAAGAAGGCAACCGGGGGCGGAGGAATGATCCGGCGGCAACGCGAGGCTTAGACCGGGTTGAGCTGAGAAGAGAGGGGCAGGGGCGCAATGGGAGCTTGGCCACTAACTTCGAATATTGACCATAGCAGAAAGGGGATTACGGTGATGAAGGGGCAAGGGAGGAGAGATTTGAGGACGTATAGACAAGGTAGCGTAGGTAGCGTAGGTAGTGTAGTGTGGTGCAGTGTAGCGTAGTGTGGTGTGGTGTGGTGTAGGTAGTCTAGATACTGTAGAGGTGGATCATCTAATAAAGAAGGGACCTGGAAATTGGGGGAGGGTTCGGGACAATCCCATAAAAGCAGAGACAAGCGAGATAGGTGGGCCGAATGGCAAGATGAATAGCGAATGCCGGACGCCAAATGATGGATGTTGGAGTTGCCAAAGCGATGTTGCTTACTTACCTTGTGATAAAAAGCTTCCCTACTCAACCTACGAGAGGGGGAGCTTGGGTCCAAGGTTGCACGCGAAGTCTGACCGGGTAGGTATAGAACCGATGGAATCGCGGTCGCAGGGCTAGACAAAGGAAGACTGCTCCATGCGACTCGTAGGATCGTGGCTGCAGGAGGCTCGGAAAGCTGAGCGACGGGTGGGAGAGGTCAATGCTGGCTGGGAATTGTGAAGGGAGGCAGTGGTACGAATAATTGGCGGGAGAGGAGGGGAAGAAGACAAGACAAGACTGGGTAAGGTTTATCGAGCCGGCGAGGTATCGCACCTTTAAGGTATGTATCTACACCACGGCACCTCCCGAGGTAGCGAATGCACCATGCAATGTACCTACCTGGTAGGTAATGAACAAGCAACAGTGACGACGGAGGGTTTTTTGGGAGTTGGGAGGAAAATAGAATAGAAGTAGGGACTCTTTCAGATGCTTCCCAGCTGCCGTGGTCGTCGGCAGGTACCTACAGGTAGCTCTGCAGTAGTGTAAATAGTACGTACCACCTCCAGCACAGGGTCGTGGCGAAGAGTGACGAACGACTGTTGAATAGGAAAGAGGGGATTCGACAATGCCTGTCCCTCTTTCTGCACCATCCACCGAAGCATCCACAGTTGCTTCGGGCTTGGTCATGGCGCCCTGAGACGGGATGTTATTGGAGAGGAAAGTGCGCTAACCAGAGTAGGTGATATTATGGATCCCAATTAAGTGCAGTTAAGTTGTCGTTAAGTGTCATTTCCCCAGTGGCCCCAATAAGTCCCGGGCGGGCATGCCTGCTCTCACATCTTCCTCGCGTCTTCCAGAAGGGCGCACGGTTCAATTTGTTGTCCGAGCTGTCTGCGGCTCCCCTTACCAGGTGGATTGCTTCACTTACGTAAACAAGTGTACATAGTACCTACCTAGTGTGCACTGTTGAATGAGGTACAATAGAATTGCTCGCGCGATGACACGGAACGACCGTACTATGTACCAATAGTGTAGGTACCGGCCCCCCCAAACACATAACTATTATGAATGGTTGGTTATCTAATTCTCTTTATGCCTTGGTGCATCCTTAGATCTACTCTCTTCTCTAATCAATTTTTTCTTCTTTGCTTGTTCAATTTACTTTTTTCTTTTCTTTTTTTTTTTTTTTCCCTCCCGGCAAGCCGTGTTTGCTCATGGGCTGCCTCAATACAATCAATGTAGTGTAAATGTTGTGACTCTAATGGTAAGTGTCACCCCAAGCGAGAGATGACTGCGTGTTGGTGCCTGCAGTGTGTCATGATCTACGGCCTTCTTTACCTGTTCCAGAATAGGTGGCCCGAGCGTTATCGTCGACAGGGGATACCGGGAACCTTTCCCCATCAAATCGGCCGGGCTGGCCCACCTGGTCAAAGCTCCTCCCGCTGGTGCCCCGTCGGTACAACATCCTACCCGTCAGCTGTAAGCTAGAGGTAGTGAGTAACTTGCAGGCTACCATCGCCCACTTATCTAGGCGCCAGCCTTGACCGGAACTGTTTGAATTGATGATGCACACCCTATCAATCTAGGTAGTATGATGTTGTATAGAGTTCAGCCCGGATCTACTTCGTTCCTTCTGTTACATCGGCTACCTACCTATCTGGGTAGTTGTCCATCTGGATACAATGTTCGATTAGACACCTTAGAACCGAGCAGTTTCGGTATGTCATCAAGAATGCCGTCATCCCGTCTGACTCAGAACCAGGGCTGGAAAACAATGCTATGGATCTACCTGCGCAACGCTGGGGTATCAATTCGGTCTGCACCATGGCCCAGGAGCTATGAGCTGCCATGGCTACATGATGGCAAGGGTATGCTCCCCCCCAAAGGCTGAGCCACAACAGTCGCCAACGGGAGTGATTAGAAATTGCTGAAAAAGCGATACTGATGACTGATGATACGGCCATGGAAATAGGCTGGAGGCAAGAGGGGAGGGATGTCCTGACTAAAAAGGCAATAGTTCCCGCCCAAACCCTTCTTCACCTATCGTCTTGTTTTCAGTTTTGTTCCCACCTCGCATGGATTTACAAGCCCACACTCCCAACAGTCTATTCATTTTTAGACCAGGCATCATCCGCTGAACTATACAATGACGCAGCTGATTGTTACATTGGCAGTGCGTTATCACCTGGCCCAGTAAGGCATGGCCCTACAAGGAAGATCTAAAGACTTTTCGAATAGTTCACTCTACGTATATACATAGTATATACATACGTACATGTAAGTTAAAATAGCTACCTGGGATTAGCCCCCTCTCCCCCTCCCCCTTTCCATACCAAGGTAGTCACACCCCCACCTATGTCTACATGCCTCGTTCACACAGTTGCCGATTTCACCCTATAAACCTTTCGCCGCTGTTGTATTCGCTTTTTATAACCTATGCAGGCTAGGTTTGTGGCCGGGTCTGACTCAGCTATAATACCCAACGGCTACAGTTTGAACACCTATAATCGTCGTACCCTGACGCTCATGTTATTCAATCAATATAAGCCCAAGCTACAATTGGGCTGATTGAGCCGTATCGTCACACGTAAGCTAAGATATGCCGTGTAGCTATTCCGTGGCTCTGGATGTAACGCATTGACGCATCTAAAAGGGCACTCGTGATGGTCCTACGGTAAGGAAGTAAGTCAGGGTGATACGAACCCCGCGGCTACTTGCGATTATGAATCTTTCGCGCGAGTTGCGCGCGTACGTGATTAAAATCTATCCGGGTTCTATCATCTATGGGCACGTCGTTTCAGCTATCGACGAAAGCGGCCGCACGGGCGTCTTATCATTGGTCCAAGGCCACCCATAACCAAACATCCGCACGTTCCGACACGTCCAAAGTTGCCCCAAGAAGACAATCCAAACCTGAATCCCGGCTAAGACTGTGCCAGACCCCTCTCCTCCACCTTCAGGCGCTGTTCCTCCTCAAGCACCTCTCTCTGTCTCTGCACGGCCTCGCCGGCGGCCTTGACGCCTTTCTTCCGCTGCCGCTCCTCGTAAAGGTCCCGCGCCTTCAAGATACGCTGCACGATAGAACCTGCATTGACGTCCTGGAATTTGTGGACCGAGATCTGGCGGAAGATGCCCATCTCTCCGGGTGCCGTGTACGGATCATATGATAGCGGGATGAAGGCGGTTGGGCCGTGGTAGACGGCGTCTGGCGTGCCCCAGGGTAGTGCCGCGAGATACGACTTCGTGGGTGTAAAGGGGGAGCCGAAGATGACTGCATTCGCGTACTATTCAACCACCTTAGTATAAAAGGACGTGTGGTAGGTGGGCTGGAACCATAGGTGTAAGAGGGAGTGGCTTACTCGGCACTGAAGGACACAAAGCCCGCGTTCGTAGATATTCATGATAGGATAGTTGATCCCCTTCCAGTAGTTGATGACTCGGTCGTCGTGCACACCGGCCACAACGAAGACAGGCCCGTAGTCCGCGCCCTTGCCCAGGCGCTCACCGACAGCCTGCTCGGAATACCAACCGTCCTCCCCCGCGAGCTTCTCCTCCGCAAGGACGACCTGGCGCAGGAACTCGATATGCCCACTGGAGAAGAGGTCGAAGCCGCCGTCGACGTACACGACGCGCTGGCCCGGCCGGACCCCCTTCCCGTGCAGCAGCTGGCGGAAGTTGCCCTTCTCCTCCTTCGTGTCGGAGGCCTTGGCGGCGTCGGAGGCTGTCCAGAAGTAGACGTCGACGCCGGGGTCCCGTCCGCCCTCGTCGGTGGCGTACTGGCGGATGCGGCGCATCATGGCCTCGCCCTCACTCTTCCGCTCCTCCTCGGTGCCGTGGCCCTCCTGGCCGGCGAGCATCCGCTCCAGTGACGCAATGAAGTGCGTCTTGGTGCACAGCAGCATGCGGCCCACGAGGTCCGTCGTCGAGATGCTCGGCGTCCGCTTCACCACCTTGAACCGCCCCGCCTGCTTTACGAACCGGTAGCAGTCCTCGCCGTTGCTGTCCGACGTGATGTCGTCTCCGTGCACCACGTACTTACACTGGTACCGCCCGATGAACGGCAGCTCCGTCACGTACGGCGCGTCCGGCACCGATTTCGTCACCCAGCGGCAGGCATCCACCGCGGCAAGACTTGGTCAAACAGTATTAGCTCAGGAAATTATTGATTATTATTATTTCACGTGTGTGGGGTTCTTCTTCTTCTTCTTCTATGTATAGCATAGGTATGGTCACATCACGTCATGCATGCCCATGTTCATGTCATGTCATGCTGTAAAAATAGATAACGTTGAGCTCGTACCGTTCATCCAGGTCCATGACCGTCGGGCCCTTGTTTTTCAGGATATCCTCGTCCGAGTGCACGCCGACATACAGCTCGCTGCCGAGCTGCCGCGCCTGCAGCATGGCGCCGGCATGGCCGTGGTGGAAAAAGTCCCAGCATCCGTCCAGCCAGATACGCTCGTCATACAGCACGGGGTCTTCTTCGCCCATGCTTGCGGGTGGGGAACTCGAAAGGCCGGAAAGGAGAAAAAAAGGGGAGGGAGGGTACAGGCTGTTGAAAATATCTTCGTGGGCGTGGCTGAGGTACGCGAAATAGAGCTCAGAGTAGGTACCTGTTCGAGTACTTGTTCGAGTATTGCCGGGATCCGATGAGGTAAAAAGGGGGTACCACCCGCTTCTCGGTATGTATGTATGTGCCTTTGAATAAGACGGTGAGTTCGACGGTTCGGGATGCTGTAGGTACCTTCCCATGCGGGTGGTGTCGTTAAACGACGGGTACCGTTGGGTGTTCGTCTGGATATGCGACTGGATCAAGTTTAGTTTACGACACTGTGTGTGCCCCTCGCACCCCTCATGCCCCTCCCTCAGCTGCACGCACCCCCACCATCATCCCAGGTACCATCCTAGGTACCTCTATAGGACGGGATATGTAGATCTGGGCCATGCTACCTACCTACCTAATCATCGTGTATCCAAGAAATCTACCCACCTAACTTAGGTAGAATAAGAACTACTTACTTGTTAGTACCTGTAAGGCATTTTCATCGCTGAAACCATCACCGAAACCATCGCCAGGTCCGCCGTCTCGGAAACCCCAGCCGCACAACACACAACACACAACACACAACACATAACACACAATGCCCTCCTCCCCCCAAGCCGCAGCAATAGCAACAGCACCAGCGGCAGGCGGCCGCGGCGGCCTGACGCCGTCGCAGCTGGCCTCCTTCTGGCGCGACGGGTACCTCGTGATTCCGGACGCGCTGGCGCCGGCGGTGGTGGAGGGCCTGCTCGCGGAGACGCGCCGGCTGCTCGACGGGCTGTCGCTGGCGTCGCACCCGATGACGCGGTTCAGCACGGGCGAGACGTCGGCGCACGTGGGCGACGACTACTTCCTCTCGTCGGGGGACAAGATCCGCTTCTTCTTCGAGGAGGACGCCTTCTCGCCCGCCACGGGCGAGCTGACGAAGCCCAAGGCGCGCGCCATCAACAAGATCGGGCACTACCTGCACGCCCTGTCGCCGCCCTTCGCCGCGCTGCTCGACCCGGCGCGTAACCCCGACCCGCTCGCCGCCGCGGGGGGGGACGGGGAGTCGCATCCGGCGGCCGTCGCGCGCGCCCTCGGCTTCCGCGACCCCCGCTGCCTGCAGTCCATGGTGATCTGCAAGCAGCCGGAGATCGGCGGCGCCGTGCCCCCGCACCAGGACAGCACCTTCCTCTACACGGACCCCCCGAGCGCCGTCGGCTTCTGGTACGCGCTCGAGGACGCCACGGCCGAGAACGGCTGCCTCAGCTTCCTGCCCGGTAGCCACCGGCGGGCCCCCGTGCGCCGGCGCTTCGTGCGCGCTGCCGCCGCCGCGGACGGGAAGTCCGGGACCGAGTTCATCGAGAACGCCGGGCCACGGTTCCCCGTCGGTGAGGGGTACGCTGAGACCGCGAAGGAGGAGGGGGAGGAGGAAGAGGAGGAGGAGGAGGGCGGGGAGTATGTCATGGGCGAGGTTAAAGCTGGCTCGCTTGTCCTCATCCACGGGAACCTGCTGCACAAGAGCGAGCGGAACACGAGCCAGAAGGGCCGCATCATATATACCTTCCATGTCATCGAGGGAGAAGGCACTACATACGACGAGCGAAATTGGTTGCAGCCGCCAGCAGAGGGGTTCACGAAGCTGTTCAGGGCCTAAACCAGTCTTTGTATGAGTAAAAAAAAGAAGAGAAAAAAACCCCCCTCAAACGACCAGAATGGGGAAGATTACTGGCTGTATTACTAGGGATGTTATTTAGTGTGCAAAAATGGAGATGACGAAGCGTGGCGATATATAGCATAGCGATAGATGGATGGTGCGCCCCCTATTTGAATAACTGGAGCAATCGAATTGTTAGAACAAGTATGAAGTGCCATACCCCTCATTCACCTTTTGCATTGTGATTTGAAATTCTTCACGATAGAACGCTATGTCTAAATACTTTGGCTAAATCTAACTACAACTAAATTCGTTATTTGAGAGTGTTGTGTGTGGTGCTAAGAAGCGTTGGGTTACTTATATAAAATTGGGACTGTATCAGATTGATAAATACCACGATGCCAGCGGGAGAGGATACTGGTCACAAGGCACATTGGGATAATTAGACATTGGTTTCTTTCTGCTATAAATCGTCCTGAGGTGCCGAATTTCGGACATGGCTCGAGCGCCATGAAGACACTGCCGCCCGCTACCCTTTCCCTAACA
Organism: Rosellinia necatrix; assembly: GCA_021209875.1. Classification (NCBI taxonomy): domain Eukaryota; kingdom Fungi; phylum Ascomycota; class Sordariomycetes; order Xylariales; family Xylariaceae; genus Rosellinia; species Rosellinia necatrix. The sequence continues at coordinate 4,112,566 of JAGYVD010000007.1, read as the reverse complement.
GGGTGCTAGAAGGCCATGATGATTGGCTAAACATCGCCGTTTGAAGGAGAGGGTGGGAAGGTGAGCCTCACGATTGGTTCATCCTCGCATCGCCATTGTGTCGATTTTTTTTCTGCCCGCCTATCCTCTCCTCCCCCATGCCTGACGCCGAGGCATGCTAATGTGTGCATTAGCCGTATTATTGGCGTGGCGGTGGAAAAGCTATAAGTACACGCAAAAGGACGAGGCTGCCGTCGTCCGCACAAGAATTTTTTTTTTTTTTTTTGCCCACGGAAGTATCGTGACCATGAGACATGGCCATGTTGACAGCTGGAAGTATGGTGTCTATCTGTGGATAGCTCCTCTGCTAGAAACGTGAATAGGACGATCTCTGGGAAAGGAAATCCGTTGCTAGGCTCAAGTTAGTTAGATAGGTTACCAGCCGGATGCTACCTTTCTACGCAGAGCGGGATAGTGATGGTCGTATCACGAAATCAGCGTCCATACGGGTGATAACCACGGCTACTTCCTCGGCCGCCTCCTCGGTAGTTGGCGCCGGGTTTGCCTGCGTTCTTGGGGCCGGTGGGAGCGTTGGCGGGGGGTGCGTGGTTGGGGTCCGCCGCTGCTTGGGCTTGCTGATAGCCAGCTCGGTTTCGATTAAAGCCACCGCGTCCGCCTCCCTGGTTAAAATTAGGCTGAGGGACATCATCGTACATGCCTTCCCAAGATGTCGGATCGCCTCCACCAGCACCAGCACCAGCACCCATGTTGCCGTACGCTTGGTTATATCCGCCTCGGGCGCCACGTCTACCCCCTCCTCCACCACGTTGGTTGAACCCTTGTTGTTGTTGATTGTAGTCGTTATAGGCCTGCTGGTCGTCGACACCTTGGCCTTGGCCCTGGCCTGAACCGGCATTGCCCATCATCTGGCTTTGCATCTGTTGCATCATGGCTTGGTTCATGGCTGCCATGCCCTGCGCGTTGGCACCTCCGCCCTGGGCTTGAGCCATCTGTTGTTGCATCTGCTGCATCTGCTGCATTTGAAGCATCTGCATCATGGCAGGGTTCATGCCCATCCCTCGATTCATGGCTGCCTGTTGCTGCATCATAGCCATATACTGCTGCATTCTCTGCATGTATTGCGCCATGACCTGTGGTGTCATGCCTCCTTGGTTCATCTGGTTCGCCATCTGGGTCTGGTTGCTGCCCTGATCTTCCATACCACCCTTCTTGAACTTGCCGCGCCTTGAGGCTTCCTCCTCCTCTCGCATGTTGCCTCGGGGCTGTGCTTTTTTGACTTCAATGGCTTTGCCGTGGATTTCTAGGTGGGTGCTCAAGCATGCTTCAACGCCCACTTCGTTCTCGAAAGTCACAAATCCAAACCCACGGGGACGTCCGGTGTCCTTGTCCATCATAAGAGTGGCGTCGACAACACGACCAAATTGGGCAAAATAATCCTTGAATTCGTTCTCCGTCGTGTCTTGGCTTACACCGCCAACAAATATCTTTGAGGTCTTTTCCTGCTCATCCCGCGGGATAGCCCGTTTCGGATCGATCTAGGCGTACGTTAGCCACCACACTGATCGCTTCCAATTGGCCTGGCGCCACGTACTAATTTCCCATCGAGGAAATGTTCTTTGACCATAACAATGTTCACGGTTTTCGGGTCTTTGAATGTCAGAAAGCCGAACCCTCGAGAGCGTCCCGTTGCACCGTCTCTCATGACAGTGCATTCGGTGACCTCTCCAAACTGTGAAAAGTAGTCGCGAAGAGATTCTACGCAGTTACATATATTAGCGGGGTCCTTAGGCTTGGGAAGCCAGAATTTGTGCATGGATTCTTACGATCCGTAGTTTCCCAGTTTAGGCCTCCAATGAACATTTTTCTGGAAAAAAAAAAAAGCCTCCGTTAGTCTCATGTACGTAAAGTAACGTAACTATAAAAAAACATAGAGCGGCGTAGAGCCGAGGGTGTGCTTGGTAGGTGGGACTGCATGACTTGTCACTTGAGCAAACATGCCGGGCTCGTGATATTCTAAGGCCAAGTACAACTCCGCGTCTCCGACAGGACCTTGTACAATAGCCAACTACGCGTTCAGCCATGAGACGCAAATATTTTCATTCGAATATGATCGATGTCGTTACGAATGGGAGTTGTCCCTTGGCAGCACCAATGTGAATACGAGAAGACGAAACCACAATCTTAGCCTCGCGCCCAAATTTTTTCTTTCCTTCCCTTCCAGACTGATTGTTGCCGCTAGAGATGACGAATCGTGATGGTAATGTGAAAGAAGTATGTAGGTAGGTGCGATATTGTGCATTCATTTGCGCGAGCACGCGAACCACCAGCTAGATCCCGACGACCGGGCCACAGTAGCACCACTCAAGTGGACATGTGGAACAGCGATGGATGACCGAAACGATTGTCGATTTTTGCTCTCGTCTTTGCTATCGTCAAGCTAGGTCATCTAACTCGAGCGCTATTCGCTGCCAATCTTCTTGTTACAGCTGCAGAGGGGTGTTCCTTGTCGAGCTCTATGAGCCTATCTTTGACGAATGGCTATCAAAAGCAGTAGAGTGCTCTCGCACCGGCTATGGTCGAATTATATCGTTTGGTCCTTTCAGGTAGCAGTGTGAATCATTCCGCCATCTATCCCCTCTTGCCTTGTCTTTTGACATGCACCCTGAGCTAGGATAATGGTGTTGTTCCCTCGGCCAGCTTTGGAACACCGACTGATCTGGCACTGCTCCAATACCTCGATATCCTCTCCATGGCGCTAGCTGGATAACGCGCAGAGTACCCTTCATGTCCAACACCACCTCCGGCGTGATCCAGGGTACCGAACATCTGTCCCTCGGCAAAGGACACTCACTCGCTTGGAAGTTACCCGCCCAGCCCTCTTAAGCTACCAACTGGGGTTGATCTGGTGCTGGTGCACCATCCCGATTGATCGCCTCGGTGGACAACAAACACGGTATACGAAGATAAACACTAATGAGAGAACTTACCCATCCTCTTTTGCACTCGGACCGCGTGTGGTGTGGAAGGCGGGACCGGGTGATTCTTCTTGTTTAGTCTGCGCTGCCATCATATTATGAGACGAACCGTTTCCGAGGTCGAAATCCACGTCATCGTCATCATCATAAGCATCGTCATGGTAACCATCGCCATAGCCATTCTCTGTTGCGCCATGGGTCGCCTCGTCGGATACATGTTCAACCTGAGGCTCCGGGGCTTTCTCGGCTACAGGGAGAGGTATGGAGGCCACAACGGGAGCTGGAGCTGGCGCGGGCGCAGGCGCAGGCGCCGGCGCGGGAGCGGATGCCGTGGGGGCTGAAGCGTCATTGTCGTCGTAACTGGAAGGACGGATATTAGCTAATCTGCTCACGCTTACAGCTCCGAGAAGAGACACGCGAAGCATGCGCTGCACAATGGAGAATCGCTGTCGAGATTGAGACACTAACAGGTCGGCGAAAAGATCGTCTTCGAAGTTCTCGGGATCCGCCATGATCGAAGTTGGTGTTGGATCCTTGTATCACGAGAAAACCGAGATGGGTTGAGTTAATGAACCAGCTTGGGTTGTTTAGTCTAAAGGAGTGAGATGGATCGCGTGGCCACAAGGACGCACAACAGATACAACAATGGAATGGAAACTGTTCAAAAGAAACAGTAAGCTTGCTGGAGGGAATATCCGCGGTGCGTGTAATGATGGGATAGAAGGAGTAATCTGATGGGAGACCAAAATCGTGGTGTTTTGGGAAACGGTCGTGCTGAGGTAATGAGTTGATGGAACTGGACGTGATGGGTGAGAAACTTTGAGCCAATGGGGAAGGCTTTCGATTTACGCTAGGCAACTTGTTGTCAGATAAGATAAGAACCACACCAACCACATGTGATCTGTAGCGTCTTTCTTATAGGTACCTAGTACCTAGGTAGATAGTTACCTTAGATAGTACCTTCCAAGCTCATAGGTACATACCTAGCTGGAGCTGGCAGGTACTAGATAGGTATGGCAGAACTCTTACACAATACCTAGTTATCTATATCAAGTAGGCACTTAATATCTGCCTACCTAGGTAGGTAGATAGGTCTTGGGAGCATAAACTTATGAATACCCAGATATGGCACATGTGAGATGTCACGATGAAGTGGATAGCCTTGGCAAAAGGCTGGTGATCGCAGCCCAAGTGCCGCAGTGAGCCCTGTGGCTAAGTTAGTAGCTGTTGGGGTGAGCGGTCGGGCTCGTATAAGCCCGACCTATTTAAACAGACTAATTATAAAGCAGAAAAAATATAATTTTTTTTAAGCTGTATATATAAGCTGGCCAGTCTGATTATTTTTATATAATATAATTTAACTAAATAAATTATTATTATAAGCTTAAATTAATTTGCTTATATTAATTGTTTAGTTTTAATTCTATTGTTTTTATATAATTTATTTGTTTTTTACAACAGTTATAAGCCCGGTTTATTAATTAAACTAATGCTTTTTATTATAAAAGTAATTTTTATTTTAAAGCTTATTAATTTAAAAATTTTATTTTTATTTTTATTTATTTTATATTTAAAACAATTACTTAATTTTGACAGAGGTGTGGATCGATCTGTGGGAAGATTTATTAATCACTAGAAGCGTGGTAATACTCTGGGAATGTTTAGTACAGATGATCGAATTTACTAGGAAGCTTTTATCTGGTGTGGTGAGCCACGGGTATTTATATATATTAATCACGTGGTAGGAACGATCCTAAGGGTTGTTCCTGCCCCAAGCGCGTAGCGCTTGCAAGTGCGGCTTCGGAACTGCACTTTGTATATGTGCATCCTCTGTTTAAAAGATCCCTAAAATAGGGATTCCTGGCTTAATTGCCAAGCCGTTCCACACTACTGTCACATTAATTTAATTGTTAAAACTTAGCCATTTATTTTTTATTATAATAATTAATTATATTAAGCTTGTTATTTTAAACAGCTTAGCAGACTAGTTTTATTAATTTAAAAAGTTTAAAATTTATATTAAAAATAAAATTTTTAAAATATTATAAATTTAAACATATTAAAAACAATTTATTTTTTAATATTAAATTAATATTTTTAATAAAAATCAAATTATTATTAAACTGAGAAAATATATAAAAATAAAAATCTTAAGCTTATAACTTAATAAATTAATTTTAAACATTTTAAAAATTATAAAAGTTATAATATTATATAACGCAAGCTTAACTAAAGCTATTAAATATTTAATATTATATAAATAAATAAAAAAACTATTAAAATTAAATATATAAAAGTTGCAGCTATAATAAATAAAAATAAAAACAAATAATTTAAACAACTATTATTATTTTCTATAACTAATTAGCTTTTTAGTTTTATAAGCTTAAATAATAATTTAAAAAAATACGTTTAAATTTTTAAACATTTAAACAAAAAATATTAAAACTAGTAAATAATATAAAAATAATAAACAGCTTATTTATAAGCTGTTGCTTATAATTTTTAAAGTTTAAAAATACTTATAATTAAATTTTTTTAAAAACTTTTTATAAAAACTAGTTTTAAATTAAGCTAGTGCTAAACTTATTAATATAATAAAAAAAATTATAAAAAAAATTATATTATTTAATAAATATAAAAAACTTTTAAAAGTTTTAATATTTAATATAATATAAAATTTAAAAATTAGCACTGATTTTGCTATATTAAACAATTAAATATAAAAAATTAGCTTAGCAAAAACTAAATAAGTTAACTTATAAAAATTAAAATAATTATATAAATAAATTAATTAATAAACAACAGTATTTATATAAGCTTAACGCTAATAATATTTATAAATAAAACTTAAAAAATATATAATTTTTAGTTAATTATTATAAATAAAACTAATTAAAAATAAATAACCTTTTAAAAAAAATAATTAATTAAATTAAAACATGCTAAAAGCTATATATTAAAAATTATTTAAACAAGCTATTAATAGCTAAAACTAAAAATGCTTAAATAACCTATATTTTAAAAAAAGCCTAATAATAAAACTAGTAGCAGTAAAAACTAGTCTAATAAATAGCTTAATTTTAAAATAAACTTTATAATAATTAATCTTATTTTTTTAAAAGTATTGCTTATACTGCTAAAATATTTACTATTTTAAAGTTTAAACGTTATATGTTTTTAATAATATATTAATTAATAATTATAATATTTTATATCTAATAAATAACAAATCGTTTTAAAACTTAACTTATTTATAATTACTTATAATAAAAAACAGTTTAAACAAAAACTATAAAATTTCTAATTTTAAAAAAACATAAAAATTATATGCAGAGCATTTAATATATTTAAAAAAGCGGTTTATAAATATAATTTTAAAAATATAGCTTTAATTAAAAATTCTATATAAATATTATATTAAAACTTGTTTAAATAAAAAAAATCTAATATTATAAAATTAATTATATATTAAAATATAAAAAATATAAAAATAATATAATTATTGTTAACCTATTTAAATAATATAATTTAATTTTTTTAAATATAAGCTTATTTTTATTTATTTAAGCAGCGTATTAATAATCGATTTATATAATTTTTTAATTTTATTTAAGCAAACGTTGTAAGTTTAAACGCTGTAATTATATTTAAAACTTTTGAACGTTTATATTATTTTATAAAAATTTTCTAAAGCTAAAATTAAATTTTAAAACTTATAATATTTTAAATTAAGTTATTTAAAATAAAACGTTTTATAAACGTTTATATATAAAAAAAAATTTAAAAATTTAAAAATCTTATAAATTAAATATAAAAACTATATTAAAATACACGTTAAAAAAAATTAATAAAAACGCTTAAAATAGCACGCAGCCTGCCTGTTTTAATATATTTATTAAAATTTATTTAATTATTTTAAAAATATAATAAATTAAGCTAAATATTTATTATTAAAAAAAATATAGCAGTATAATTTATATATATATTTTTTAACTAAAGCTAAAAAACAGTTGCTAACTTAATTATAAAATTTAAACGTTAAATAATAAAATAATTTAAACTTTTAATATATAAAATCTAAAATAATAACAAAAAAATAATTATTATTAAAAGCTTAATAAAATATAAACGTTAAATTAAATATTAAAAATTAAAAATAAACTAACACTTATTAAAATCTTTAAATTAAACAGCGTATTAAAACGCGCTAGCTAAAAAATTATTAATTAAACTATTAAAATATTAAAAAAAATAGAACTTTTAAAAAAGCTTTAGTTAAAAGCTATTAAAACAATAATCTAGCTATATAATAAAAGCTTTTCTGCTATAAAAACTATTATATATTTTATTATGTTTTAAAAACTAGTTTAAATATTTATTTTGTTAATATATTTTAAAACGCGTTAAAAAGCTAATAAATAATTTATGTTTTAATTAAAATAAAATATATATATATAAATATAAAACTTATTTAATAAAAATTAATAAACTTGCTAAATATAATAAATAAAAATATAAAACTAAAGTTTATGTTTATATAAAATATTTTATAAATTATTAAGCTTATAATTTATATTACGTATAAATTTTCTAATTAAATAAAATAATTATTATATAAAATATTAAGTTTAATAAAAAATTTTCTACTAAAAAAACAAAAAACTAATAATTAAAATAAATAAAGCTTTTATTAAACAGATTATTAAAATTAAATCTAAGCTTTTAAATCTTTTTGTTATATTAAATATATAAAATATTAAACTTATAGCCGCACGTAAGCTTAAAAATACTTTTATTACTTCTGCTTTTTATAAAAATACTTTTAATTTAACTAATAAATTTTAAAAAAACTAACTAGCGGAGCAAAAATTAAAAATAAAAACAGCTAAAAAATATACTGCTAAAAATAACGCTTATAATATTTAGCCGTATAAACTTATAACTTTTTAAAACATTTTTAAACTAAAAAACAATTAAAAGTTAAAAATAAAAAAATAAACTACAGGTTAAAAAAAGCTTTTAAGCTTAAACATAAAAAATAAAACGATTATATAAAATAAAACAAAGCTTTTTATTTAACATAAAACTAATCAGCTTTAAAAAAAAGCTTAAAAAATCGCTTTTTAAAACTAAAATAATTAAATACTATAAAATAGCTTTAAAATACTAATTACTAAAGCATAAACAGCTTATTAATTAATTAATTAATTAAATAAACTAATAAAATATATATATATATATAAAATATTTTTAGCGGCTTTTGCTTAAACTAAAAATTAAAAGCTAAAAACTTTAACTTAATATTAAAAAAATAATAACATGTTTATATTTATTATTATAATTTATTTAAATAATATTATTAAAGTTTTAAATAATTAAAATTAATTTAATTTTATAAAAACCTATTTATTTAATAAAAACAAACGTTTTATAAAAAAATAAAAACATAAAATATTATATATAATATTTACAGCTATAATAAACTAAAATAAAACAAAAAAAATAAATGCTAGGCTAAAAAAATATATATATATAAACGATCTGCTAAAACTGCTACTAAAAAACTAAAAAAATCTCTAGAATTATTTAATAAATAAGCAGTTTTATACTAATATTTATATAAAAATAAAATCGCTTAAAAAAAAAATAATTAAAATAATAAAACTAAACAAAGTTTTAAAATTTCTATTACTGCTTAAATAAATATTTTAATATAAATTTAACAAAAAAATATATTAAATAATATAAATTATATATTATAATATAAAATAATTTTTAGTTAAAAATATGCTATAAATAATTTATATAATAATATTTGTTATAAAAACTTTTAAGCTTATAATAATATTAGCAGCATATTTTAACTTAAAAATACTTTAGTTTAATATAATTTTATATTTTTAAACGTTTTATAAACTAAAAAACGCTAATAGCATGCTGTTTTTTAAAAGCTTTTATAATTAAATAAAATAATATTATTAAATAAAACGTTATACAGATTAAAAAATTCTCTGCTTTTTAATATAAAAGTTCTTGTTAATATTTAAAATATTAAAAATAATCGCTTTTTAAAAAGCTTTATTTATTTTATATTAAAAATCGATTTATATTTATAATTTTTATATAAATAATTTTTAATGCTTTATTATAAAAATTATAAAACTAAAAACAGAAAATTATATAAAATATTAAAAAGCATATAAACTTAAAAAATAAAACAATATTAAATAATTTTTAAAAATTAAAATAATTTATAATTAAAAAGCTTAAACTATTTTTTAGCTTATAATTAATATATTAAAAAGTTGTTAAACGTTATAGTTTAAATAATTTAATTTATATACTAGCTATTTTTTATTATATAAAAATTTTATATATAACTTAGGTCAGGCTATAAAAAACAAATAAAAACTTATTAAAAAAAATTAAATTAACGTTATATAATAAAATAATATTAAAAGCAGATATAGTTTTACGATTAAAATATTATTATAGTTTTAAATTAATTTAAACGCTGATTATTACGCTGTAATTAATTATTTAATTAAATATTTATATAAAACCAGATTTTTAGCAGTTAAATTTAAAATAAGCTTTTTAAAAACACAGGCTTTTATAATTACTAAAAACGCTTTGTTTATAAATAATAAAAAAACATATAGATTATTTTATAAATATATTATGCTAATCTTTAAAAGTTTTTTATTTAAAAATAATAAAACAAAATATTATTTTAATATTAATTATTAAAACTAAAGTTAAAATAATTATTTTTATAACTAGAAAAATTATAGTATTAAAAAGCTTTTTAAAACATTCTGTTTAATTTTAAAAATATATAAACTATTTATTTAAATAATATATAAACAATTAAATTAATCGTAAAAAAAAAATAAATTAATATAAAATTACAGCATGTTAATATATAAAATATATAAATAAAACAAAAATATTAAAAAAATTATTTAAAATAAAATATTTTTTAACCGCTTAAATATTTATAAATAAGCTTATAAAAATCTACTGCGCGCTTAGTTTAAATATTTTTACGTTTTATTTAATTTTACGATTATAATTATAAAATTTAAAAAGCATAGCTTATAAATAATAAAAACTAATTAATTATAATTAAAAAATCTTTTTAAATTATTTTTAAATATTTATTTTTATAAACAGATTAATAAAATTATTATTATTAAAATTAATTTTACGCTAAAACAGTATTTTTATTTTTATTTATTTATTTTTTTATAAATAGCTAGCTTAAAATTTAAATTATTTTTAACAACTAAAGCTTTTAAACGATTAACAGGCATTATAAAAACTTTAAAAACATATAATTTTTTTTAATTTAAAATTTTATATTAAAATATTATAACTATTAATTTAAAAAACAATTATAATTTTTAAATATTTTATAATATTTATTAATATTTTAAACTTATAAATTGCTAGATTTATTTTATATTTAATTATTTTATACAGCATAAATAGCTAAAAAAAATTCTTAAAAATACTGCTTTTTTTTTTAATATTTGCTTCTGCTAAAACAGAAGCTTTTTTAGCTGCTAAAACAGCTGCAACTTTTTTATTTGCTAAAGTAAAAACATTGTCGGCGTTAGCGTCGGCGTTATTATCTTCAGAAAAAAAACAGCTGGACTTAAAACTATTATTTCTAGCTTTTTTTAAAGCTATTATTTTTAATTGTTATAGTTAAGCTTAAGCTTGTTTTATTTTATTTTTAATAAAAACATATTTAAACTAAAAATAACAGCTTTAATAAAAACATAAAAAATTAAACAATTTTAAAAATTTTATAAGCTATTATATTAAAAATTAAATTAAAAAAAAAAAGTTTATTAAAACGTTTTTTAGCCCGTATTATTTTAAAAAAGCTGTAATAAAAAACTAGTTTATTTTCTGGCTATATAAAATCTTAGCAAAAAAACGCTTATAAAAATAAAGCTATTTATATAAAAATATATTTATATTTGCTAATATAAAAATAATACTATTAATTAAAATATTAAACTTAATAGCAGTATTTTTTAATTTTTTATATTATTAAATAAATATAAACGTAATAAAAACGCTTTTTAATTTATTTTTATAAAGCAACTTTTTTTAATAGATTTTTAAAAACAACTTTATTATTATTAACATATTTATTATTAATATAATATAAACTTAATAAAAAGCTAGGCTAGCTAATTTTTATTAAAAAAAAATCTATATTATTAATTAAAAACTATAATAATAATATAAAAACTTTAAAGCTTTTTATTAAAAAAATTAGTTTTAAAGCTTGCTAAAAAAACTAAAAATAAAATTAATATATATAATTAATAAAAAACTTTAAAAAAACATATAAAACTAAACTAAATATAAAACTATTAAACTTAAAATTTAATTTTTAATATTATAAATATTAGCTAGCGTTTTATTAATAACGCTAGCTATTATTAGTTTAGCAGCTTTTTTTAAAATAAAATCAGCAGTAAAAAAAACAGCGATTAAACCTGGCTTTTTAGCAGCAGCAGCAGCTTAAACAGCAGTAGCTGCAATAATAACAAAATTAAAAAAAAAAAACAAATAAATAAACAAGCAGCATAAAAATAAAGCAGCAGTAGTACTAGCAGCAGCAGCAGCAGTTATAACAGCAGTAGCAGCAATAATATAAAAATATTTATTTTAAAATAAAATTAATTTTTTAATTATAATATAAAAAATTAAAACAACTTTTAAAAATAATTTATAAAAAAAAAAAAAACAACAGCTTAAAAAACTAAACATAATAAATTTTTTAATACTATTTATATTAATTAAAACAACTAATTATATATAAAACTGCCTGCTGTAATATATATTTAATAAAAAAATTATTTAAAAATCTTTTTTAAAATTATTTAAAATTATTAAAAATAACTATTAGCTTAAAACTAATATATATTAAAATATTAGCAATTTAAAAATTATATATAAATTAATTAATTAATTTAAAAATTAAAAAAAAAAGCTAAACTATTATTTATTTAAAAATATTTATACTGTTTTTATAAAATTGTTTATTAGTTAATTATTTTAATAACTATATTTTTTTATTATTACTAATTATTTTAAATAATAATTTTTATTTAAAAAAACTTTTTAATTATAAAATTTTAAAAATAATTATTTAAATTAATTATAAAATTATTATTTATTTTTATATATAAAACTATAGAAAACAATTATTAAAATTTATTTTATAAATTAAGCTTTAATTAATTAAATTTAAAAATATATTATAATAAAATAAATAACTTTAATAAAAGCTGGTAATTATAGCCTAAATACTGCAATAAACTTTATAACTAAATTAATAACTATTAAAATAAGCGGTCAGGCTTATATAAACTTAACTTATTTAAACAAACTAATTATAAAACAAAAAAAATATAATCTTTTTTAAGCTGTATATATAAGCTGGCTAGTCTAATTATTTCTATATAATATAACTTAACTAAATAAATCACTATTATAAGCTCAAATTAACTTGCCTGCACTAATCGCTCGGCTCTAATTCCACTGTTCCCATACGATTCATCTGTTCCTCCGCGACATGAGAGATGTCCCGTTAGGAATTTAGCTGTCCAAATTGAATTACCTACCTAATGCATTAGCTAGGTACCTACCCAGTAGTAGTAGTAGTAGTATTATTAACGTCTAATCTAGGTAAGGTACCTACCCAGGCAGGTAGCCTAGACACATAAGTTCAGGGATGTGGGGTAGAGAGTTCTTTGTGGCTTAGGTACCTACGTATTTATGGATGCACATTAGTTACTGGTTACTTGCTTACCTTAGTAGGTACCTATAGGTTATAGGTAGGTAGACTACCTAGCTGGGTACTTAGGTAGGTAGCTTTTTGATTTATGCTTGGTCCATGCCAGAGCAGGTAGGTACGTAAGAAGCTACCCTCGGGAGGTACCAAAGGCATGTGTGAAACTCGAAGTTGCCGTAAGGAGGGGCAAGCAAGTAGGTAGGTAGGCTCATATCCATATCGAAGTTCGGCTTAGGCTTATCCTGGTCTACCCTGTCAGTCTACTCTGTCAGTCTACTCTGTCAGTCAAGGCATCTATCTACCTGTCGACTCGACCAACTCACTTCCCACCCACGACGGCTAAGCATGTGTTGTGTGCTATTGATTGATTCAGACTGAGGATGCCATCCTAACCTCGCCCTACCGTCCTATCGCCATGTTCTCTTCCTCGGGCGGCGGCAAGAAGCCGCCACAACAGCAGGTACGTACGCACGTTGTTTACCATTCCTCCCATGAATGCCGAGGCAACTGACGATGGTGTACGTGGCCTAGGAGATGGTCCAGGTTGGTAAGTCCAATTGCTCTTGAACCCTACCTAGCCACTGTCATGGAAGGCATCGGCGGATTTCGGCCGTCGGCGCACACTCGCGCTCCCCGCTTGGCATAGTCATGCTTGGTTGGCATAGTCATCGTCTCCCGGGCTCCGAATGCTCTGGATGCTCTGGATGCTCTGGATGCCCTGAGTGCCCTGAATACGGCCTGCTTGCTAATGGGAACTGCCATTGGTGTGGACAGATAGGTCCGAGTAAGTCGCGACTATCCCGCCGTCACGTCCCTCCTCCGATATTCTACCCCGTGCCCGGCCGGTTCCCCCAGCCAGTTCTCCCCGCCAACCGTGCCGTTTCTAGGTCTTCTTCGCCATTCTGGCGCGCCTCGCGAGACGGGACCCCAAAGCGAACAGGTCGCGACCCGAATCTCGTCGTCGGCGCGGCGTACTCCCACGCCGATATGCTCACGTTCGATAACCCGTATGTTGCGCTACCTCCACCAGCTCCTCCAGTCCGTTCGTTGATGGCCGACCTCTTATGAATAGGTCCAGGAATGCATCCGGCTCATCGCGACCGAAGACACCCCCTTCCTCTTCCCAGAAAACCAGAACCAGCGATGTTGGGTCCACATCGCGCAAATCTAACTCCTCCATTTCTTCCCCTCCTCTGAAGTCCTATTTTAGTTTCTTGTCGAAAACGAACTCGGATTGGGAGGTGGAAGACCCCGACGGCGACGATGAGTATGGTGACGAAGATGACGATGGCGACGACATGAGGCTGCCCAGCCTATCAAATATGGCGCGGCGATCTCGCCGTAGGGCGGCTGCAACGCAAGGTGGCGCCCTCCCCTCCCAGAGCCAGCCGGTTCTGGACACCTCGCTCGGCCTCTCGAGTCGGCGGTATTCCAACAGCGCCGATATAGCAATCGAAAGACCTACGCTCGCATACCCTATGCCGAAAAAGAGCGAAGGAAAAATTCTCAGACCTCAGTACAAAGACATCTTGAAAGGTTGTTAAGTGCTTCTAGTTTATAGTACACCAGCCGCTGATATTGCTCCAGATCCCGCAAATGCGTTACACCTCATAGACCATCCGCCTATACCGGCCAATGCGACTCCAAGAGAGATCGATACCATCAACTCTCGAGTCACCAAAATTAATAAATTTAAGAAAATTCTCCAAACAACAACTATCCCCTTAACAGATCTTAGGGCATTGGCATGGGGCGGAGTACCGGAAGAAGTTCGCGCGATGACCTGGCAGTTATTACTTAGTTATCTACCGACAAGTAGCGAGAGGCGGGTTGCAACTCTGGAACGGAAACGGAAAGAGTATCTTGACGGGGTCCGTCAAGCGTTTGAACGTGGTGGCACCAATCAGAATCCCACTGGCCGTTCGAGAGGCCTCGATGAAGCAATTTGGCATCAGATTAGTATAGATGTGCCCAGGACAAACCCACATATCGAGCTATACGGCTATGAAGCAACGCAACGGTCACTGGAACGAATCTTATACCTATGGGCTATTCGGCATCCCGCAAGCGGCTACGTACAGGGCATCAATGACCTGGTTACGCCGTTCTGGCAGGTGTTTCTGGGAGGGTATATAACCGACAATAATATCGAAAGCGGCATGGATCCTGGCCAGCTTCCGAAGGCTGTGCTGGACGCAGTGGAAGCCGACTCGTATTGGTGCTTAACGAAACTGCTTGACGGGATCCAGGATCATTATATTGTCGCACAGCCGGGGATTCAACGACAAGTCGCTTCGCTGCGAGATCTTACCGCTAGAATTGATGCAGGGCTTGCCAAGCACCTCGAAAACGAGAATGTCGAATTCATCCAGTTCAGCTTTCGATGGATGAACTGCCTACTCATGAGAGAAATTAGTGTTCGGAATACCATTCGGATGTGGGACACGTATTTAGTCAGTTGCTACCCCGGCTGTTGTCGTGCAACTTTTTCTAACTACTTATCTAGGCAGAGGAACAAGGCTTCTCAGAATTCCACTTATATGTTTGCGCTGCTTTCCTCGTCAAATGGTCCTCTAAGTTGGTCAAGATGGACTTTCAGGAGATCATGATGTTCTTACAAGCCTTGCCGACTCGGGATTGGACCGAGAAGGATATCGAGCTTTTGCTTAGTGAGGCTTTCATTTGGCAGAGTTTGTTTAAAAATTCGGCTGCCCACCTCCGGGGCGGACAGAGTCGAGCTCCTGCGACTAATATGCAATTATGATATGATATCCAAAGTAATATCTACTTTGCCTGTCTGGAATAGGAGACCACTCCACATACCACGCAGACCAGCGGCTAAAGGCTGGTACCAACGAGTATCTACCTGCCTTGAGAGAAAGGTTTTTAGGTAGCTATCCAAACAAAGAAAGAAAAAACCTAATGATGGGCATACCCTGGCCGACAAGTCATCATAAGCCGAACAGTGGCGTGATCATTTGCCTCTCCGGCATCTATCCGCTCCACTAAACTATGATATTGCGGTTTGGCGAGCAGTCGTCGACTAGTGCACGCTAGGAAACCAGCGGAAACAATACATCTTGGCTTCGACTCGGTGCGGTGATACTCAACGGGCATCACAGCACTCCCCTGTGCTGGCTTGGTATTCAAGGGCTGATGCTGTGAGCTTCATTATTGGTTAGCTGGTTATATATATCTATATACTTAGATACATATATATCCCCTGTCTCCGGTATTATCCTCATGACGAAACAGGCGCGAGAAATCTCATGGCAGACACCTTTGTACGTAGAGAAAAGTAATATTACTATCCCTTACTGGGCACCGCGCACGACGACTCTCACCTCATCCAACCTTGTGCAGTTGGCTCCTGTGATAAACATATATATATACCTATTCATACGAATAGCTAGTACCGAGCCTTGCTATCTATCAATGGGACAACAGACTTAAAATAAACTGACGTAACATCTCTTCGGCTAAGTGGGATTGTTTCCTACTACTCATATATCACCACCATGGCACTGTTCCAAAAATCTGTTAATCGAATGACGATTGTTATCTATAGGCGTAAATATCATCAGCACAATAAAATTTATTTTGAGCAAATTGTCAGGCCCCCTATCACTAGGGCCATGATTTTTCTATCATATGGGGTCAATTAGGACTAGTAGTGTTTCGTTTTTGGTTTTATACATCGGACATATGGCTTAGACAACGTATATGTGATTACATATTGCAACTCATCATCATTAAATAATCACCGCACTATCCATTTATTCAGATGCCGGAGCGTTAACCTTGATGGTAAAAGTCTGTGTCAGATCCTCATCAACATCGATCGTGACAGCGTCGTTGTTAGAATCGACATCGGCTTGGACCCTCTGGCCGGCGACGTCAAACGACTCAACGGCACTCTTGAGGTTGTGGCTCTTGCCAAGGCCTAAGAACGTTACCTTGGACAGACGTAGATCCTTCGTGTAACCGAAAGATCCCGAGACTACCAACAGGCCCTTTGCGTACGTGAACTTGATATTGGTGGTGCCGCGCTGCTTGATGCTGATGCCGTCATCGACATACAAAGAACCGGAGGCTTTGCCGTTGCGACCAATGGCGACGATGATCTCGAAAGGTTTCGTGCGCAGCTCTGTCGTAGTCATTGCAGACTCTGCGCGCACGGGGAAGATGACACCACCACGCATGAACAATGGAATATCGGTCCACTCCTGGTCGGTGACTGTAATAGTCTTGCCGGCGCCCTCGATACGCTTATGCGTGTACCAGTCGTAAAAGGTGTCATCAGGTAAGTAGACGTCGACGCTCGTAGCGTCTTCCTCCGTCACGGGGGCGACTAGGAGACCAGGCCCGAAGAAATACTGCAGCTCTAACGCGATAGCGTTTTTGTCGGTCGGATATAAAAATACCATGGGATTGATCGAGGGGGTGCCGTCCACGCTCTGCTGATGCATGGCCGTGTAGAGATAGTCGAGGAGTCGGTAACAGATGCCGATGTTCTTCTGTGCCGATGCCGTAGTCGCCGGCCATCGGTACAATTCCTGTGGGATGTTGCCGAGTTCATTGTGCACGCGGTAGAAGGATGCGAAGGCGCCGAGTGCAGCCCAGCGAGCGCATAGCTGCTCGGTCGTGTTCATGCCGAAGCCGCAAACGTCGGGGCCAACCAGGGGGACCTGGTACACCGACGCAAAAGTCATCATGCTGCGGACCGCTAGTCGGTACTGATCCCAGGTCGAAAGGTTGTCGCCAAGCCAGTGGCCAACCTTTCTGCCAGCACCGCTGAATGTCGAACGAGTGATGATCAAGGGACGATCAGTCGGACGGCGCGCCAACATGGCGTCGTACGATGTCTCGGACATCATGCTGCCGAAAAGGTTGTGAACATCGTATTCAGCCAGCCCGTTTTGGTGGATCACATCCGTGTTGACCGTCTTGTTAGATATTCCGCCTTCAGCCGCGTTCCAGCTGTCGAGGTACGCTGCCTTGTTATGGATGGCGTACTTGGGGTACAGAAGATCCCGACCGGGTAGACCCAGTTGCTTTCCCCTGGCCGGCTTGGCTGCAACAGTCAAGTGAGGGAAGGTGTTGGGGGGTGTACCATCTCGGATGACATCCAAAGACCGGGTCTTGGTGCCGTCGCACCCTTCGGGCTGGAATTCGCATGGAAATCCGGGGAGGGGCCTTGGGGGTGTGCGGACCGGGAGAGGCTCCGGCGTGAAACCGACAGCGACTTGGTCAGGATTGTCACAGGGGAAGTAACAGGGAAAGTTGGAGGGTTCGTTTAGATCGATCCAGAGGCCGTCAATGTCGACACCGTTGTCTTTGTCAAAGAATATAGCAAATTCATTGGTCTTGAGGGCCAAAGTTAGTAATATGCACCTGCGGAATTTTCATAGTGTTTTGGGTATGCGTCGTCTCAAGGCGCTCGTTAGGGGCTCGGATTTGT
Source organism: Rosellinia necatrix (assembly GCA_021209875.1). Lineage (NCBI taxonomy): Eukaryota > Fungi > Ascomycota > Sordariomycetes > Xylariales > Xylariaceae > Rosellinia > Rosellinia necatrix. The sequence continues at coordinate 4,094,307 of JAGYVD010000007.1, read as the reverse complement.
CTTACCCAGTACTTGGTCGTATTTTCGGCGAACCAATCGGGGAAGGCAACGACACCAGGCCAGACGACGCCCTTCCACACAGAGCCGTTTCCACGCAGTAAAAATACATCATCTTCGATTCCGCGCTGCAAACTACCTGGGTAATCCTGGTATGCAATGTCTGGGTCTACCATCAACACGTAATGTTGATCGTGTGAGTGGAGGTACTACATTAAGAAGCGTCAGTCAGGAGGCTGTTTTCAAATCCCAACACCCTTCTATACTCACATCAACTAGGCCTCTCATCATGTCGATCGAATATCTCTCGGGATCCAGACTGAAAGTCTATGCCAGATGTCAGCGCTAGAACAGTAAAACTCCCACTGCCTTTTTAAGCAGCGGGGTTGGCGAGGAAACGAACTCTGCGTCGGTACATATAGTCGATATCAGTCCACATGGTCTCGAGAGGGATAGCGGCCTGGCTGTAATTATAGACAACCTCGGCGACCTCGAAGGCATCCCGATAGCCATACCGGCAATTGTGAAAGCCCAACCCCCAGTACGGCATCTCTGTAGGGAGACCTACGATGCCAGCGTACTGCCGCGCGACATCGACCAGACTGGGACCGGCGACAAAATAAAAGTCCAGCACGCCTCCAAGGGTGTTGTATTCGAGGTACTGGCCCTCCTCGGGGGTATTGTCGATCTTGATGTCCATGCCATTAGAGTTCAGGAAGAAAACACCATGGGAGCCCGAGTCGCGTCGTTCGTAATACACGGGGTGGCTTCCGTACAAGTTGGCGCCCGTGGGTACGCTGTAGGAGTCCTGGGCCCATAGTGTACGAATGTAGTTGGTCGTGTTCAGTTTGAAGGGGTCCGAGTGCTCTCCGAGTCCATACAAGGCGGGGTCTTCCGGCAGCGCTGTTCTCAGCCGGAGATACTGGGACTCAAAGACCAAGCTGGCGGCCGAGGTGTCGAAGAGGACCTCTCCCGAGTCCGAGCGGGACACGGTGAAGCTGAAAGGGCTCTTGACGTAGTCGAATTTCAGGGCAGACTTGCGCTTGCTGCTGCCACCGCTCTTCGGACGGGGGAAGAAGGATTCGGGTACTTGGTACACGTCATTGGCGGCATCTTGGATCTTGACGTGAAGTCTCGAGTCTGCTTCGCGTGAGCTAGGGTCTTGCGGGATTGGATTTCACGAGGGGAGCAGGATATGCGGAAGCGCGGGAGTGCGGAAGTGCGGAAGTGCGGAAGGAAAGGGCCAGGAGCGGAGAGTCGTACCAGTATCGTAGGAGACCTCGAGGATCAAATCCTTCAAATCTGTACCATACACGTCGCAAGCTTCACCAGCAAGAGTCAGGTCTGCAACGAGACCAGAGGCAGTGGTCTTCACCTTAGACGCAGTGTAACCTGGGCAAGCTGACAGAGGGTCACTGCTGGCAGGGTAATCTCTCCCAGCAAGGGCAGCCGCCGAAGCGGCTGTAGCCATCCACAGGAGACTCGCTGCCATTGTGCAAGTACGCGACAAAGACGCGGCAAGTACGTGAACACCGTGACTGCCCAGTGCCCGTCCAAGGTAAGTACTCGACTACCTAAAGTACTAGTGCTTGCGGGTGTCTTGGCAGCGCCTGCTCTTTGTGTGTATGCACCAACTGCGAGTGTTGGAGCAGGTCGGGACGGTGCGAGCGCCGGCTACTTATATATGTATGGAGAGCATCTGCGATTATAATTTGATCCTTCAGTCGCCACCGCCACCGTCCTCCCGAGTCCCTAGTAAACCCTGTCTTGCCATGCCATGCCCTCACTACCTGGGCTGTCCCTATCCTCTGCATTCCCATCGCTGGATGTCGAATTGACTCGTCGTATCACGGCAAACCCCGCATGAGGCCGCATGAGGCTTCCAAGACCGTGGGTGTTGGGGTTCGAGTTGTATTTCACATGTGTTTTCCATGAGATGGTATGATATAGCCCGCCGGCCGACCATATGCTCGTCTGAATCTCCGGCTCCGTTCTCATGCCGCTAAACGAAGCCGTGCATATTCTCCAAAGCGCTATCAATCCAACGGCCATTCCCATTCGTGCCGTTATTTCGCCTGTAATGTTCTTACTACAACTTGGACGCCCTGAGCAGGCGAACAATGGTGCAAGCCTCCTTGACTAGGAGTGTCGTGTAGCTTGGTATATCCGAGCATTGGCCGGCCGACTACTGTCTACAGAGACTGGGTGGTATTTTTCTGGAGACGAATCCTCCGGGTACACTGGCCGGCTTTGATCGGAGCAGCCTGGCACGGTTACTCCGACCACCTCACTGCAGCAGCATGCGAGGACTTTCGGTGCCGGTGGTCGGGCTCTTAGATACAAAGAGCAACGCTGCCAGAGGCTCTAGTACATATAATACGAACAGCAAAATATAACAAAACAAAACGAAACAAAACAAAATAAAATAAACGCACCTCTACCGGCACTACTACGGTCCTTTCGCGGAGCTATTCCATTTCCTTGTTGGTGTTCGCTGGTGGTTGAAGCTTGGAGCCCGCCAACCGCTAGCCACCCGCTAGCCACCCACGATCTGATAGTGAGGGGAATCCTGGGGTCAGGATTACGCCTTTCCCTTTCTGGCAATTAGGCTCCCCGCAGCATGGTTTGAGATGCAATATGATTGGCCAAGACAAATTGCAATTGAGGTGTAGCAGGGAATCGAGCAAGGGGATGCGGGGCTACTGAGGAGAAGCTTCTTCTCCACGCATGCTTGGCTTTCTGTTGGCATCTCTTGACGAGCCGTCGTTTATTGTCTGCTTCCCGTCTTTTCTTGGCCAATGCAGCAACCCGCCTCGAGTTTTATCGCCTGTGCGGAATACCACCAGGAATTGATTCCGCCCCGCAACAGTCGTCGCCCATTGGCAGCTAACGGCGTCTAAAATAACAAAACAGCCATTGTCTACCGACATGCCTCGGCAGGACCGCAGCACAATAGTACCAGATAAGTGGATAAAAGTGGGTCTTTATAATTTAGCTAGAGCATAGCTTATATTTATTTATTTTAGGTGGATACTACCTACACTTTAGATTTTTTTTTAATACAACTACTTTTTATTTACGCTTTTTTTAGTGCTTTTATTTTAGAATTTATTAACAACTTCCCGCGTTTTAGTCTTTTTATTAATTAGATATTATATTTATGTTATTTAAACTAAGCTAAGTTTATTAATATTATTTTGTTATGTTTTAACCGCTGCAAAGTTGTATTAAACGCTGCAAGTTTTATAAAAGCGCTGCAAGCTTTAGTTATTTATCTTTTAGTGTAGTTTATAGTTGCTGCTAGATTAAATATATATCTATGTTTAATTTTATTTGTTTATAACCTCAGGTCCGTTATAACTATTATTACTTTTTTTTTTTATTTTTAATATAGAGTTAGATTTTTTAGTCGTTAATACCCTATTATAGTTATATAATCTAATAGTTTTTGATTTTATAAATCTGCTATAAAATCGACTAGTTATTAATATATTTATAACGTTACTACTTGTAGGTAATATGTTTAGAAACTTTTTATTTAGACTTAGAAATACAAGGATTTTTAAAACACTATTTATAGTTTGCTATATTAAAAAAGCTTTAAATATCGCAGCTATTATTTTGTTATTATTAAAAACATCGCTTATAATTTTATTTTTATTACTTTATAATTTCCTGTTATTAGTAAGGATTTTTTTATTTGACACTTTTAAGTTTAAAGCTATGGCTAAGTTTAAAGTACTAGATTTTAGTTCTTGCGGACATTTTAATAAAGAAGAATTAGCCGGAAGATAGTTAACTTAATTATATTGGCAGTTTCGCCGGGTGGGCTACAAAAAGGTTAGTATTCTTTTATTTAAAGCAATTTCAGCTATTAATATACTTTGTATTAAAAAAGCTGCTACGTTTTTAGATTTAAATGTAAAGCTGCAAAATATTATAAATAAAACATTAATAGACTAAGCTACTTAAAAAAATCTTTTAGCTTTAGAACAAGCTTTTAAAGATTAGTATTTAGTTAAGCTTGTTAATGCTAGTACTATCGAAATTAATAATTTAACTTGTATTATATAAAAAAAAAACGAACTATTAGCATAATATTATAATTAAATTTAGAACGCTTTTTATTAAGCAGGAGAACGGGATATTATTAATAGACAGGAAGCAGTAGCTGCTTAGAATTTTTTATTTTAAGCCGAAACTACTTTACTTCAAACCGTCGTTAATTAGTTTATTAATAGCTTATGTAACTTTAAGCTTTATTAAGAATTTTTAAACAACCGGGCACGAAACGCTAAATTAATTCGGCGATGCTATAAGATTATTTAAAAATCTTAGAAAGTTTTAAATAACAAAAAAAAAGCTGCTAAAAAAGAATCCAGCTAAGCAGAAGTTAAAGCTATTTATAAAGCTTTTAGTAAACATTAGGGATTATTTATTAAAAAAGCAGTCGCCTGTTATTACTTTTAAGTTGCCGCAAATTTTATATATCTGCTTCTAGGCCTTATATAATATAATTACTTTTATAATTATTAAAGCTTTGCTTATTAGTACTTACTAGCGTTAGCTTTTTTATAATACTAGACTTTTTAGTACTAACTACTACTATAGATATTTTAACTTTTAATAATTTGTTACACTTATAGTCAGCTAAGACATATCGCTTCTTAATATTTTTAAAAGCATAGTTTAAGATTAAATAGTTTAATAAAACCGTTGTTATTATTAAAGTTTGCTAACAATAATAAGCTTTTTGTTAGAGCATTATTTAATTTTTTACTTTTAAAAAAAAAGTCTAAACATTTTTTTGTTAATAGAACTAATACTTTTGGCTAAGGAGAAAAAGCTTGTTTTTGTTATAAGAGTCGCAAGCATATGCAGCTTAAATATAACACACTTTAATCTGAGTAGTTGGCTTAATAGGAGCAAGCTTATTTAAAAGCTATAATATTTCCGGCAGAAAGATATAAAAACTAAAAATTAACAACGTCTGAAGTTTAGTCGTAGTTAGCCCAACTGTTTTATAATTAATTTTTTAATAACGATAACTTATATAATATAAATACCGAAAACTACCCTGATTATATAATCTTATTTAATTCTGTAATACTTAAGCTAAGTAAAACAGAAAATTTTTTTATTAACGACGAAAAAATTAAACTTAAAGAAAAGCTTAAGGCCTAAGTGCTTATATTATAATTTTTGTTAGCTGCTACAGCAAAGGAACACTTGTTTAAAAAAAAGCAAAATAAAAATATTACTATTTTTATTAGTACTTTTATAGATCTTTTAGTTAATAATAAAAATAAAGACGAGCTAAAGCGTAAATATAAGAAGCTTAAAAAGCCCTAAAAGCTAAAAGATCCTAACTAGCTACTTAAACCTCTGGCGAAAATACAAGGTCGTAAAAAACAAGGCCTATTTGATTATAAAGCTTTTTTAAATATAACTATTATAGAAATGTTTTTTATAAACATGCTGCAGCTAAGTCCGGATTTTAGTTAAAACTTAAAGCATTTATTAGTTAAAGCGTTAGAAAAATTAAAAAAAACGATACGGCGATATATAAAAATAAAAAACAGCATATTTATAAATATAAACTTAGCAGCTATTATTTATTTTATTAAAGCTTATTATATTATATCTGCTATTAAGTACGTTAAAAACAGAATGCTTGTAAAGCATACTATCCGACAGAATAAGTGTTAAGCCGACTAAAAAAATAACATGAATATAATCTATTTTTATTTTATAAGAGATTTTAGGCTGCCTTGTATAAAAATCCGTAACTTTGGCGTAAACTAACTGTTTCTGCTAAATTCTGCTAAAAAGACTGACTTTATAACAGAATTTATTGTTTTTGTAGCAACCGTTGAAGCAATATCTAAACTAATTTAGGCTATTATATAACCTAAAGGAGAAAAACTAACTAATTTAATAATTTTAGGACTTTTATGGCTATAAAATGTAATAGCAACCTTTAATATCTGCAACAGCGTTCTAACTATAAGTAACCCGTCCGTAAAAAAAACCCCTACGTAAATTCGGGGTCTTTTATTATTATTTAGAAGAAAACACTGTTTAGCTCTAGCCCCTAAGCCTAATAACCTTAAGCTTAAATTATTTGACTTAAAAACTAATAATTCTAAGAAATCTAGCTTAAAAAAATCTAAAACTAAGTCGAAAAACTAAATAGTTTACGCCGACTTAAACAAATCGTTAAACTAAACTTATATAACATATATTATCGATCGATATATTTTACTTAAGAGTAGTCTAGTTTTCACGCTTTATAACTGTTAGCTTAATCCCTTTATAAACGGGTGTATTAAATATTAAAAAGTTTTTTTAACACCTTAGCCTTTAAAGTTGTACTGCTAAAGCAAATAGTTATCTTTAGAAAGATGTCTTTACATTTTTTTTTAAAGTTATATAATTTAAATACCCGACCAACTAGATTTTTTACGAATAGACAAGTAGTAAAAAAACCCCTAACTTTAAAGTTAAAGATAACAGACGAGGAGATATTTTAATAGTAGGATTCTATAGGCATATTATTCGGAGCCTTAGTTTTAGAACATTTTAAAATTAAATATATAAAAGTATAGCACGTATACTGAGAATGCAGGGCTACGTTAGTAGCAAATATATCTACCTTTACAGACTTATATATCTATAAAATATAACTCAGGCCTATAATAAAGCTTTAGAATAAATTAAAGCGTCGAACTTAGACTAATCCCTAGTTGTATTAGCTGAAAAAGTTGACTTTTAAATGTTTAAATATAAGGATATACGAGCCTACAGCTACATTTAATAAAGAGTTGTTAGCCTAGACAGCAATGCTAGTGCTGGTCGCTAAAGACCATAATGTAGAATGCCTAGATCTTTAGCTAAAACTAAAACTAACTGTTAATTATAGCAAAATAAAAGAAGACTTTCTAAGAACTAACCTATCTTTTTTTGCGGATGTTTATAAAAGGCTATCTAACCCCCGGATACGTTCTTTGTTAAAATTCAACTTTAAACATGCCTACTAGTTAGTACTAGTGCACTTAGACTGCAAGTACATATTAGCTTTTAAAATTCTTGGATTTTTATAGTTGCAACTAACTAGAATGCCCCAAGGAATATAATCAGCCGGGCACTTTATGTCGGAAATAATATAAATTGCCTTAGGTCTTATCCCAAAGCTTTTTCTAGAACTATTACTAATTTTGCCTGCTACTTCTGATGTATTAATACCGGCCATAAAATATATAGATAATATGTTTACTACTTATAAGTTAATTAAAAAATAACTTAAATAAATTAAGGACTATTTTTTGCTTTAAATATTATAGTTGCGACTTAAACTATTTTTTAAAAAAGTTAGTATTAAATATGAGGAAATTATAGCTTTTAGAATAGTATATAAAACACGCGGAAAGATAGCTATTAAAGCTGAACGGGCAGAAAAGCTAAAGAATTAGCTTATCTTAAAAAACTAAACGGAAATCCGTTAGTTCATAGGTGCCTTTAAACTAACTAAACAGTAAATATATAACTGTTTAAAAATATCCAGACTTTTTAACAGACTGTAGAAAAACGTCCTATAGCAATAAAAAAAGTGTGAAAATATATTTTTTAATATGCTAAAACGTATAGCTGCTACTGCAGTAAAAATGCACGGATATTAGCTAAACGTTTTTATTAACATATATTTAAACATATCTGTATTTAAAACAGGATGTTATATTATTTAGAACTAAGAAAAGATTTTCTAATTATTATTATATAATAATTTTTTATTTATTATAACTTAACGTAATTATAGCATATATAAAAAAAAACTCTGCAGCATTATTAAATTTGCCTGTTAGCACAAGCGCTACTTAAGATCGAGAGTTTTTTTAATAATATTTATAAATTATCAACCTTTAACTTTTTTTTTAACATTTTTAAACGTTAAAAATATATATACGCGTTAGGCAGATAAACTAAAGCTATTTAACGTATATATTATATATATTAAAAAAGAACGCAATAAAGTGGCAGATGCTTTATTATATACGATATTTTTTTCCCCGGACTATAAAAATATATTCCTTTATTTAAGTTATATAGTTTGGAATACTTAAGTGTAAAAAAATAAAATTAAGAGATATTAAGCTATATTAAAATTTATAAATGATTTAAAAGCATTAGATCTGATTAATAAGCTAGCTGATTAAACGGAAAGTGACTTACATGTTATTATAATGTTACGCCTAAGCTTAATATAGCATTAATTAAATAGTAAGTCAGGATATTATTTTTAATTAAAAAACTTGCTTGCTTTAAAGTACTACTATTTTTTAGAAACAGAGATATAGAACATTTTAGCTACCGCATTAATATTTTTGCTATATCTGTTATTCTGCGCCTGCTAGATCTTAGGTTTAAATTTAGATGTTATGTCTAAACTTAAATATAATAACTGTAAGTAATACTTAAATGTATAGGATTACTTTAATAATTTATTTAAGCTAAACAAAAGCCGGCTAAAAATAAAAGCTTTAGCTGATAAAACTAAATTATTTAAAATCAGGGAAAATATATTAAAACACTACAAACAAAGAATTTAAAAGACATGTTTAATCGAAAAAAAGATATTATAAGCTTTACGTTTAGCTTATAATAAAAGAGAACATTTTTTTGTTTTAATTATTTTAAAAAGATTAAACTAAATAATGTACTAGCTATTTATAGCACGGGATATATTTAATTATATCTTAGGATGCTTTTAATGCGTTAAATTTAATTTAGCTAAGCTAAAAGCACTACATTTACTAGTAACTATTTTCTAACTTTTTTAAGTACTAGTAATTAACTTTATAAAACTATTTTTTATATTTTGCTATAGATTTAAACATATTTTATATATAGTTAACATATTTAGTCGATATAGGTGGGCATATTTAGCGGCATTATGCGACATTTTTATAGCACTGCAACTAATGGATAGATAGATAGACCAGGTTAGAACTTTTCTTTTAGCCGTTTATTTAAACCCTAGAAATGCATTTTTTTTTAAAGCTTTTAAAAAACAGCTTTAAAGTCGAAAAATATATACTTTTAATGCTTTATCAACTTTTTATAAAAGTGTCGGGCTTATAGAAGTATTTAATTAAGTTATTTAGTTAGTTTTTAATAAAATATACAACGTATTTACATTTGTAGTACTTAATAATCCGCAAAACTAGGATCTGCGACTTTTACGTGCTTTTAGAGCCGTTAATTCCTGCTATATTAATAGCTTAGGTTTTTTCTCGTTTAAAATTATATACAGCTATTTATTTAAAGGAGTTTTTAAGGCTGAATATTTTTTTTTTAAACGCAGGCACTGCAAACCAGCTTAGTTTAAAATAACGTTAATCTATTTTTAGGACCTATTCACGATTAAATAGTTGTAGAACATGTTTTACGCGCTTAATACTATTAAAAAATAATAAGGTTTTAGCATGAAAATATAAAAGCTTAAGGGCAGGCCTTTTATAATAATCGCGGGAACTTTATATAACTTGGAGATTACGTGATATTAATGCAGAAAAAAAAACAGCTTAAGTTGCAACTTAAGTAGCGCGGCTTATTTATAATTAAAAAGCATACGGGAAGACTATTATTTATACTAGAAAATCTAGACGGTATTTAGATTTGTTATAAATATTATCAGGACTTCTTTAAGTTGTTTGTTTTTTGCATTAGTTATTTTAAACACAACTTTAACTTAATTTTGTTTATACGACAACAATTTAAACATTAAATTATATTTTTACACTAGGAGCTCTGGAAATAGGCAGAAAGTAGTATATAAATAAGCATAAAGCAAATGTTAATAACAAGTTTTAAAAAGAGCGGGACGCTTTTAGCTTGCCCCGAAGTAGATAAGTGGATAAAAGTGGGTCTTTATAATTTAGCTAGAGCATAGCTTATATTTATTTATTTTAGGTGGATACTACCCACACCCTAGATTCTTTTCTAATACAACCATTTTTTACCCACGCCTCTTTTGTACCAAAGCCGCTTCTTACCTCAAGGCGCTAGCCCCGGAGCCGCTGCGAGGTACATTTATATTAGATTCGTCAGGGGTCGTAGACGAAGTACACTACTTAACTCCTTACCACCGCAGGCAACGATTGAATTGATTTCATGTAGATACTTAGTGTATCGAGAGACTCTTCTCGTTGCGCCGTTATTCGCATAGTTCTGCGAGTAATAGGTGGCAGCATGTCACCAGTCGCCCTGTCCTAGGCTCGTAACGGCGGACGCTCTCTTCAGAGCTTCTTACTGTCGCTGCCTCTGAAGGATGATATAGGGTAGGAGTGATCAACCTCATCCTTGATGCCAAGGCGGCCAGTCAATAAGACGAACCTATAAGCCTACGCTTCATAGACATATGGGTACTTCACACCTCCCTTTTCCAACTAGTCTCAATGATAACAGGGCCGTGGGATTGGGCGGGCTTCAACTCAACGTCTTACATCTACCCCAAATCCGAGAAAGGGTGGACAGTCTCATTTTTGTACAATGTATTTTGTCCGAGAGGAGGAATCACGCAAGCAGGAGCTTCTCTACGCGAGCACTCTAGGCTAGGGTAGGTACATCCAATGGGACAATGTTTGTGTGCCTGCTTATTTGTTTGGCAGCAGCAGCATAGAGCTGCTGACTTCAACACTGTTTAGCTTTGAACACAAAGTATATTTACCTATATACAGCCCCCCCTTACGTTTAGCACGTCGTCCCTGTCGCATCCCTTAGTTGTTGGGCACCATGATGCGATCGATGTCCGGGCCCCAGGTGCTATCCGTCGTGGTGATGACGACGGTATTGCCCGTGCCGCTGTTGAGGTTCACGTTCAGCACGCTGCTGCCGGGGGTGCCCCCCGCCGTCGGCAGGAAGGCGATCTTCTGGCTCGCGCCGTTGACGGAGACGGTGGCGAAGCGCTGGGTGCTGTCGCCGTTCAAGTACTTAATCCGGATGGAGCTCCTGGTCCCGGCGTCGCTCCGCACGCCGCTGAACGTGACCGACCCGCCGTCGCTGCCGCCGATGTAGCCGACGCTGGTCCCGCCGCTGCAGCCGGAGCAGGACAGCGTGCGGGCGCCGTTGGCGATGGTGGCGGCCTCGGCCTCGGGCTGGGTTTCGGCGGGCCCGGCAGCCCAGGTGCCAGCGCCGACGTTGGGCGTCCAATTGACCTGGTCCTTCATCGTGACCGTCGTCCCCGAGAAGGTCAGGGGCAGCCAGACGTACGTGCTGCGCATCAGGTTGCTTGACACCCAGCGGTCGCCCATGTAGATGGCCCCGTCGCCGAGGGGCAGCACGTAGTTTGTCTGCGACGTGTACGTCTTGGAGCCCGCGTCCGCGAACGTCTTCCAGGCCGACCAGGGGCCGGCCATCGACGTCGCCGTGCTGTACACATTGTCGTTGGGATCCCACCCCGTCAGCTTCGAGCCGAACATGTAGTACGTCCCCTGCCGCTTCAGCACCGCCGGCGCCTCGATCGCGTCCGGCCAGAGGTACGTCGACCTCGCCACCGAGAGGTAGTCGGCGCTGAGCTGCTCGATCCGGAGCCCGTTGGCCCGCTATATATCGAACCGACGTCTTTGTTAGCTCTGCGCGGAGTGGCTCCCATCTCGGCTCTCTCTCTCCTTCCATGGTATAGAGACGGAGGTAGCCGAGAGGGAAATTGGCAGGTGGAAAAGCGAAAACTTACGTCCTCGGTGAGTAGGTAGGCGGTTCCGTCGTCATCCTTAAAGAGCCCCATGTCCCGGCTCTGGAACCCGAGCGGCTGGAAGCTGCCATGGTAGGTGTACGAGCCGCAAACGGAGTCGCCCGTCGCGACGCCGACCTTGGCCTCGCCGTAGTTGCTGCTGTCGATGTGCATGTACAGCACGTACTTCTTGGTCGAGTCGTTGTAGATGACCTTGGGCCGCTCGACGACCCGGTTCGGCCCCAGATCGCCGGAGCTCGTCCGCGAGAGCAGCGCGCCGACGTACGTCCATTCCACCAGGTTCGTCGACGAGTAGCAATTGACGTTCTGGAAGGCCGATCCGTCCGTCTTATCCTCTCCGATTATGTAGTACGTCGACCCGACTTTTATGGCGCCCGCCCCGTGAGCTTGGACATGCTTACCTGTGTTCGTCTATTTGCGTGCCAGTTAGTTCAGCGGTATTCCCTGCTTGGCGAGTGGCGGTGCACATGAAGAGCCGATAAGTTCCCAATCCAAGTTGTTGCCCAGCTCAGAAAATCAAAAAGCGCCTCGGGAGAGGGAGAGGAGGAAGGGGGAAACTAACCGCCGTCCAAGTCGCCCCAGGAATGATCTGCAGCGTAGCACTCGCCGTGGCCGCCGCAAGCAAGACCAAGCCCGCCCGGAGGGAGCTCGTGTTGAACAGCATGGCGGAAGTATCCGTTGCTTCCGCGGGGGCGTGTGCGGACTATCTGTGATCGGCGGATGCGCGGCCTTTCTGAGGTGTGCAAGGCCAGTCAGCTGCAAGAATCGCAGGCAGGCAGGCAGGCAGGCAGGACACCATCACGAAAACCCGGAACCCAAGCTTCTTATTTATTATTCTCGGCTTCGATCATCGTATCATCCACCAATGTAGGTACACGCCGCGCTATATCACATGTCCCTGTTTCCACCCGTCCTGTCTGGTGCATGTATACGCACCAACCCATGCCTATATCGTAATAGGATGGTTGTTTATTGTGACGATGTTACCCACGGTTGGGCGTCTATGTTATACCCATCCCCGATCCCGATGCGCTCCAATAGCCTCGCGGCCGTCCCAGCCGTCTTACCCATTACGAGGTCTCGTCCGCTTCCCCTCACCCTTTTCACTCTCGCTCTAGACACGAAATGTAGTCAAAGTGAACATCATATGACCAAATCCGGTGAGAAATGCTTAGTCCTAACGGCATCTTATATACCTTTCGTCAAGAGCTAGTTGTTTTTTTTTTTAAAATATAAATATATATACACATATATATACACATGCATGAATGACCAATCACTTAATACTCCCTCCATCCGCCCGTCTCGGTTCAGTCCACGTTTCGGTTTTCTAACCCGGCCCGATTCGTGGAGAAACAAACCAAAACCTAGCTTGGATTAAAAAAAAAAAAAAAAAAAAAAACATTTCGGAATTCATGTCCGGAACAGGAATCATCTAAACAAACCACCTGTCCTTTCCATCCACTACCTGCCCTCCCCACTCTCCCCAACTTCAAGACGAGACTATGATCTAGCATTCCCTACTTCCGCCTCAATGACGACGCCTCAAATTGCCCGCCGTAAAACTCTCACAAGTAAACAAGACGGTCGCACTACGGTACCCTTTATGCTCCCTAGCTTACCCTAGGTAGGTACTTAACTTAAGTATAGTGTACGGTAGGTGACAAAGTTCGCCGGCGTCTAGCACCGAATGAGGGAGTGGCTACTCACATTCCGGACAAAGGAGGGACCTCTACGGGTCCACGGTTAGATGCATCCATACCGAGAAATATCTACTAGTAAAAGACTACTTAGGTTGCTGCGCGGTGCCGTGTGCTAGCTACCTGGGTACTGATTACCTAGGTAGCTCGTATTTGCTCGAGTAAATCCTTGTTGTCGCTAATGCGGGCTAGTTGAGGGTCGTAACTTACGATGACACTTTGTCTCTAGGGATTGACCACACAAATAAAATATCACATTACCATAAAAAAACACCCTTAGTCACTAAGTGAGTAAAATTTTTGTGAGTATTCTTGCTATGTTGTCGCATCGCGAGCAAAAGTAAGTAGTCTAGGCACCGCATCTTCTCTCTCACTCTCAGGGATAGCGCAATCACCCATCGGCGTCAGCCTTCCCCTACTTACTATACGCCCAACAAATTTGCATCTAGGGTGAGGTACTCCGCGGCCGTGACCGAGAGCCATTATAGGACTTCCACATGTTGTGATCAATCGGAAAGATCTGATGACCAGTAAGAAACCTGAAAAAAGTAGAGTCATGTCGCGTCCATCATGCCTACCAAAACCATGCATAGAAATAGAGAAACGGCAGGCGAGCCGTTGTAATCTCTCTGGGGATGACCGGCTTCATATATAGATCAGATCATGTCGGTGGCCAGCCTATCTGGCTGGGTGAATTTTGTGCGCGCCGTTTTCCTCTTCATCTCTCTTATATATATACTTTCTTGGTCAGTCCACATCCATCTTATCCACAATTGTACTTGCTGCCACGATAGTTCGTTCTTCCGGATCTCGCTTATTGCCATCGGAATGGTATTCTGTGCTGTGGTTGTTCTCCTTTTCAGCGCTGCTGCCATTGCCACTACATAGTCGATATTCTCCATCCTCTTTGCGTTCGATGATGCCTTCTTCCAAAGCCCACTTTGCCAGGAGGCGGTCGACGCCAAGCCGATCCGCTTCTCCTTTCTCCATATGCCGGCCAACGTGCTCTGTCCACTCATCCCACGAGGTGGGCCCTTCAAATATACTAGTACAACCAAGTTTTGGGCATGCTGAGCTTTGTGGCGGCCGCCTCCGGGTTACCAGACATGACTGTTGCATGTCTTTGACGCGAGTTTCCCATTCTACTTGCAACTTGCTATCACCTTTAGCGAGAGCCTTTTTGATTGCGAAAGGAGCATGCATGCGCCGTAGATGTTGTGTGAAGAGATCTTTTCGGTTAAATTCATTCCCCTTCCCTTCTACAGAGGATTGGGGACACGACGAGCATCTGTAATACTGCAGACAAAGATGCTGCGATGCGATATGCCTCTTCCACTCATTTTTCGAGCCGAACGTACTCGGGCACCCGGCAAACGAGAATGCGCAAGGGAAGGGACGCGTGTGAGCTGCGGCAATATGCTTTCGTAACGAAGAAGAATCCTTGAAGGGGGCGTGACTGCAATGACCACATCGAGTCTCTTGTTTCGGGATGGGCTTCTGTATGGAACGACGACCTGGCTTGGCCCGTGCCGACGGCGCCGCGGCCTCGGCATGGTACCGTATATCATCCGTGTGGTTGACGCTGACCTCGTTTAATGCTCTCTCCTCTATTTTCAGATCCGTGGCACGTATACTAGGAGAGGGCTGAAGTTGGGCAGAAGAAGAGATATCATCGCTGACATGGCGGACATGGCTGACATGGCTTAACGCTTTGAGCTGCTCCGCTGCCTCTTGCATCTCCACAGAATCCTCAACATCATCCTTTCTAGTAGCTGCTGTCCCTGGCGTTGTGTTCGGATATGGTACGCCAGGAGCAGTTGCAGATTTAGCCACACTCGTCGGGTCGGTTCTCCTAACACCATCGGGACGGACTGGGGTTTCAGGAAGCAAGTGTCGGCGAGCAGGCGTCGTTGTGGGTACCTCCCTGGCTTCCAGCAACATCCTGCCGTCCTCCATTTCTTGGGGCGATGCTTTGTTCGTGGACATGGAACCGACGAGTCGATTGTATAGATGAGTCATGTTGTGAGAGTTGACGTATCCTAGGAAACAACAAACCTTATCATGTTGTACCACATTCCAGACGGCTGAAGGCATAGATATGAGCAGCATTGTAGGAGGCCCGAGGAACATCCCTTCCACAGCAATTTTGGAACCGATGGCGGGTGTATTATGAAGCCAATGGTAGAACGACGACATGTCGGGGCTGGCCTCGCCGACAAACGTTGTGCAGACCAGAACTCTTGGTTCATCAAATGTTAGATCCGCAACCGCGCTGGGATGGATAGCATTATCTTCTCGCGACAACCTTGAGACGGCGTCGGCTGTGGCTCGTGGGGACTGTAATTGAGTGCCCGGCGTTGGTGTCAGCGGGCAAAGACTCAGGCTTTGCCCCTTGTTCGAGGTGATAGCATACAACAGAGGTAGCTTATCGTGTAATGACGGGACTTTACCACTCATTCCGTTGCTGAGCCCCGGACTTTGTACGAGTTCATGTTGCCTTAACCGGGCCGCTTCTTGGTATAGATGCTCCACTGTGAATGGTCGCCCAGTGCCCAATTGCATAAACGCATCTGTCAAATTGGCCGTGAAGGACTGAGCTCCTGGCTTTCGTGAGTAATGGTCGGGGGTACCGGCAGCAATAATCTGTTTTGTGCTGCTCGCGCCCTTCACCGTTGGCTCTTGCACGACACCGCTGTCCAACAGCAAGAGCATATCGGACTGACTCTCTTCCCAAAGGCATCGGAACCCGCTCCATCTAAGCTTGGCAGAATCTCTCTTCGAATTGCTAGCAAGGTATTAGCGAAGCGTGGCACATTGGCAGTAGTCAACGTACCTCGCCCAATAAAGGTGTTTATCGGAGCCGACGAAGCTATACCCCGCATAATGTACAACCAGGAGGTGGTCTGGGCTAGCGGGCTCGAGGAAGGAAGCCATACGCACCCCCAGCTTCATGCTGGGATTGGCAGTAGCTGGTATAACCCATCGATCGGTGTGGTAGTTGTATCGATTGCGAAGGACGTGCTCAAGCGCAACGAGATCTAGCTCGGCGGCAAGGTCGTCGTCCCACCGAAGCAGCAACACCGACACCTTGTTATAGGGCGATCTCTGGCTCTGGCGGTATATGAGCATGGCGGCATCCTGGAGATGCCTCGCAAATGACTCGAATTCATGTCGTTCGGGAGGGGGCGGAAGGATGTCTTGCGGTTGGTAGTGTTGAGATGGCTGTGTCTGGGGGCTGTCAGCGTCGAGCGTCTAGGATGAGGCATTGATTGCGCGCTCGCGTACCGTAGGCTCGTGAGCGTAGGAGGTAGCAGTGGGCGGCGGCGGCGGCGGCTGTGGTGGATGGGGGGGGGACTAGGCTGAGGCTCAACCTTGGGCGCCAGCCTTCTCTTCTTCGCGGCGGGCTGGTCCATCAGGTTCGACAGAAGCGACAGAATACGGCGGCGGGTTGGAAGGGTCGGGCGGCAAGAAGAGTAAAAGGACGGGGAAGGGGAAGACCAAAAGCTGGCTATGAGAGGGGGCTCAGAAGCAATTGGCGCCGGCAGGGATGCTACGGGGACACAGCGACAACGATAGCATTTAGACGGCGAAACTGGGCGGCAGCAGATAATTGGGCGAGGCTAGAGGGGGATGGAGGGGGGGATTGGCGAAGACAAAAAATGATGGAATTGGGAAAATCAGGCTGGAAAGGCTACTCGCAAGGCTGGAATCGGGGGTGGCTGTCTGAGCTGGTAGGTAAGTATATTACTCTTATGCTCTAAGTCGGGTCACCTGGGGGGGAGTTATGGTGAGCAAGCTGGGCGGGCAGGTGGATGAGTGGATGGATGCGCGAGTGGATAAGCCGGGTCTAGTGGACGGGGCCGGCTGGTTTGCAGACTGGCGGGCTGGTTGCGTGCCTGTCCTGTCCTGTCCTGTCCTGTGGTAACTATTCCTTCCCGCCTTAGTCGGCAGAGATGTATTGCTGGGACTTATTGCTGGGACTGAGGCACGCAGGTTCGGCAGGTGCTAATTACCTAGGGTAGGTGGTGCACACGGGGTAATGTGTAATGCACGCGGATTTCAGCCCACAGTGCCTACCTCAGGTAGCAGCCACCTATGTATGAGGTAAGTATCTACCTAGGTAGGCAATGCAGTAGGCAGGTAACTCAGAGAGTCTGAGTACGGTACCGCCGTTAATGGGAGTTTATTTGGTAATTGGCAGTCAACTGGGAAACTAACTGGCTAGGTTAGATAGGTTAGGCAAGATAAGAGAGAAAGAGAGAGAGAGAGAGGAGAGAAAGGACGATGGGACCCTAGGATGCTTGGGGGTTCGGTCCCTTCAATGGTCAAGCTAAGCTCATGCTACCTCCCTCTCTCACTCCGAGTCCCTTTCCCTTTCCCTCTGTCTTCACTCACACTCTCTCTTGCCCTCTCACTCTTTCCCTCTCTCTCTCAGACCTACCTTCCCCGTCGTACTTAGCCTGGTGCTACCAAATTATTACTGGTATCATTTAGTTTTAGTTGTCACCTCAATGGCAGCCGCAGTCTTACCCCGTTTCTTCTTGTTCTTCTTCTTTTTCTTCTTCTTCTTTAATATGACCGAGGGATAGGATGGGAAACTGACTCCTGCAACAGCGCTGCGCTGCATTCCACTGTACCATGCTGTAATGCACTGCCCATCCGTCCCGCACCCGTACCCGTATGGCGACACCTCAGTCAGATGGCTGTTGCTCTTTAAGCGAATGGGTTTCGGGGAACCGAATCCATGAATAATCCATCCAGGATGCGAGACGATCTCCGAACGGGGTGGCTGTGAAGCGCAAGAATGGTCATGTCAGCCCTGTCCATTGGTCAGCAGCCCAGCCCAGCCTAGCCTAGCACGCCCCGCTTTGATAGCAGCAGCGACGAAGAACGCAGCGCATATTGTATTCCTACCTTACCTCCTCCCTACTTCCTGTGGTCTGTAGAGTAGTACCTTGGGCATCCAGTGTAAGGTTAGGTACGTGGTGTAGGGAGGAAGGCAGGCACCTCGGTACATGTGGTAGGTTGGCAGGCAAAAGGGTGGTCAATTCGCTGCTGCAATAACGGGAATTGATAAACAGCCCTTCCCCCTTCCCCCTTCCCCTCAGGGCTACAGAGCCACTAGAGCCAATGACATGCTGCCCTCCCCACTATGGAGAGAGGTGCGGCAGCAACCCCCCTCCCCTTCGATCAGTGCCGTCGAGGTTGCTCTACCCGCTCCGCGCTGTAGCCGTGCAAGCCGTGACACCGATGATTGGCCAGAATATTGCTGACTGGGGATTTCCAAATTATTCAGCCGGCCGCAGCGGATTGGTTCTGTCCTTCCCCGTCCTGCTCTAGCGGTGGTCTAGACTGCTCCGTCCAGCCAGTCGCGTGAACTCTGGCCGCGCTTGACAACGCAGCCCGTCAACTACATGATGTATAACTACTATCTACCTACTAGTTAACCTGCCTACATCCATCCCTCTACCACTTTGGGTGTCTGCTCTGGCGACTATTCGTCTCACTATTCGTCTCTTCGCCAGCATCTCCTGTCCTGTAGATAAGCAGCAAATTAAGCACCTACCTAGCTAATTAAACACAGAGAGGTAACTCGCCGCACCCACAGACCTTGCGCCCATTCTCTTGCTCCTGTGTCTGGGACCAACCTTATCTGCCGCAAGGTAGGTACCTGCCTACATAGGTAGTTACCTATTTCATGTCTGCTAGTTATCTCGGGTGAGGTATGTAGGTAGGTAGGTACTTCGCACGAGTTTAGTGGGAGGGTTAGTTGTCGGGGTAGCTGCCGTCTTGCCACCGCCAACCCTCAGGTGCTGCTCAGTTGCCGCCTGTCGAATCCCGCTTCTTTATCTCTCCACGGCGACTAAGATAGATTAACTCAAATCTTTTTTTATCCTCCCAAGACTTTCCCACAGCTGCGCACGAGCATCACCCTCTACACTACTCTGTACCCTGTCTCGTCCGGCAAGCCATACCGCCTGATTCCTGCTGGGTATTGGCCTCGCATTGCATCGACGCTGCCTTACATAAAGGCGAGGTCCATGGCCAAGATGCATGCAGACGCATAGAGACGCATACACGGCGCCCACCCGGACCGTTCATTCGCCCTTCGCCGCCCTCGTTCCCACAACGACCAAGTCACGCAGCGCACGTTTCGATGACAAGTGTTCGTTCATTGGGTACAATTGCAGCAACCCGTACCAGCGTAAACGTTTCAGACAACAACCGTCTAGTACACACATCCAAGTACATCCATCCAGTACATCCATCCAGTACATCCATCCATCCAATACCTACTGTCCCCACACCCAACCGCCTATATGCGCTAATATTACCTGCAAGTATCCCGACCGATGAGGGTCCGGGTTGGAGGGTGAGACGTGTGAGACTTGTGTATGTGTGTGAAATGAATCGACGACGACAATAGCCTTGTGAGTTATAATGCACTTAGTATCAAGCCGAGTACACAATCTGCCCCTTCGACTGTGTCTGATCACTCACGCTACCTAAAACGCCGAGCTTACCCTCGAACCCCGGATGCTTGCCTCGTCCGGGACATACCCTGCCTCTGTGAATACATTGTTGTTTACTGTACATGTCGAATCTGGGCTGATGCTTTCAGCGCAAGGTTTTTTTTTTTTTCTTCTTTCTCTCTTTCTCACTGGTTGTTTCCCCCCTCTCTCTCTAAGTTAAGCCTATTCACCTTTCACCTTCAACCCCCCGTACGGATCAACAACAACCGCCAAACGCAGTAATGTTGCTTGGCCTCTCGACTACCTAAGTACTTCCCAGAGATTCCGCCACCTTGAATAGTATCGCTGTAGCCAGCTTTGCCCCTCCATTATCCATATTATCCCCATGACGTTCCCGACACTCCGCACAGCCCTTGTATGCTTCCAGACTGGCGCATATGTAGTCAAGAACTAGGTTGACACAATTGTTGCCTTCGGGGCTCTATCTTCAAACCCCGGTAACATTAAGCCTGTGCTGTAACGGTCCCCAGCCGTCGTAGGCTAGTAACGCGCAGCAGACAGCCTGGCGGTGAGGATATAAAGGGCGTATGAGCGGTGCATCAACCGGTGTTGTAGGACGTTGACCCCATCTATGCTGTTGCGCCAAGTCGGGAACTGCCCGGCTATGTAGATGGTGACCCAGATACTGCTAGGTAGCTAATTGCCACCTTGTTCAGTTATCGTACACCAAATAGGCAAGCAATGTAGTACTACCTCAGCCAGGTTAGAAATGTTCTAATAAGGTCGCCCCCACGGAGAGTCAGAATTCCCACGAATCCTGAGATAAATTCTTTAAACTAGCCATCATGGCGTCTACGCGAATGAGCAGGCTCCGATTAGGCATACAAGGATGTACCACGCGACTGATGAAGGGCATCCGGAATCCAACCGACTCGTCGCGTGCGATAAGGATCACCTAAGGATTACCCTACCCACAAACAGGTGCATAGCTTCTCTCACGCCTACCGAGAAACTTTTTCATCCGTTAATAACCTAGAGAGTTCAGTCAAATTGCACGCGCTCACGTATGAAGTAGGACAAAAGGGATAACACCAAGGAAACATAAGAGCCAGCTAACCCTCCAGAGGGGTATGTCTATACTGGGCGCAAAACTTGATGGCGGGGGCTAACGTGGCGGTCACATTGCCGCGCGTCCGTCGGCTAGCCCCGTATCGACGGCGGAAGGGAATCCCCGGGATGGGCGGCGAGATCGGCACCGGATAAAATCTGCACGGAGACTTGTGCTATCGGCCGTGCACTGAGCAATAAATATGAATGCGAAGATGCCCACTAAGTGATGGCAAACTCGACTTGATCGCTATTTCAACAGCAAACAGGCCTTCTCTTCATCCCATCGTCAGTGCCCGAATAGTCATACTATCACAGTGGGGACAGTCCTTGCCAACGGAGTATTGGGGGCTAAAGAGTGCGCCGCTCCTTACCAATTATGTGGCGCAGGCAGAGATGTACTGAGGCCCAGACTTTGGTAGGCACATCAACCGCGGACGTGCCTAATATCGCGTAGGTCTTGGTGGATTTCCCTATAGTACCCATGGGATCTCATAACTTCGTTTCAAACAAACTCGAATGTTCATCAAAGATTGGGCAGTATTTATGGCCGGGCCGAAGAAGTGTGGCGAGGCACGGATGCTTTTCGTTAAAAGCCGCTCTGAGGAGCTGAATTATTCTATGCTCTCTCATACTTACATAACATTCGGCAGTCTTTGTCTTCGGAGATATTCTAGCGCTGAGGTTAAGAAATCCAGTAGCGGCTGGCGCAACATCCCACACACACGTCCCACAAGAAGGCTATCTTTGAGCAGCGCGATTCAATATTGAAGGATTTCCACAGTCAATAGGAACAATAAGAATCCAGAATTGCCCTCTGTCCGGCGTAATGGGCCCTAGAGGGGACTCTCAAGGCCTGCGGCCATCGCCAGGAAGGACCTCAAAGAGCGGATGGGATTTCATTGTTGAAGAGTAATGACTCACGTCTCGGCGTTTAGGGAAGAGCAAATACTTGTGGAAAATGGTCGACACGCCTAGAATAAAAGTCGTGTTTGCTGAATATATATAGTTATATATAGGTATAGGTGCTATTGGTACTTACCTGAGTTTCAATCAGCCGGCAAACCTCGGTACGCATCCTACAATGGCTAACTAACGTAGGATACACAGGAGAGAGTAATAAAGTATGAGGGGCATCACAAATGTGTGGATAGGTAGTGGAGACAGCTATGGCAACACTATATTCCCAAAGTTGAGAGTAAGACTACCTTGCATATTCGGATTGAAGCTTACACCTATGGTCATGTTACATCATTGAAGGGATAATATAATCGACAACCTGAGTTGCAGGGTGATTGAGAAATGGAGGAATCGATACGCGACCAGGATTTCGGTGAGAATTTCGGAGCTTAATTCCGCGCATGCCGTTTTTCCCCGTCCAAAAGCTATTCTGACTCCAATTAGCTATAACTAGCTTCCGAGTAACGTGTACGGAGGCAGTGCATTCAGCTGCATGTTCTATGGTCGTATATTCGCGAAACATCTCAGGCAGCCTCCCAGGCCTCCTCGGCAGGATTCACTGCCTAGACGCATGTTTGCGGCGCGGGTAATGGAACGAGCAGGCTGTAGGAATTAGCTATGGGTAGAAAAGGATGCACCAAGCACTTTTCTCTTGCCTATATAAGCATATAGCCCTGCTGCACCCTCAAGGGACGCACATATAAATAGTCGATTCCTTTTGTTTCTTGTCGGTAAATCACAGCTCTCTCATTCTCGTTGCTAAGTTTAGACTTGTGGCTCGCTCTAGGAAACCCATCGGCCGTATCCCTCGCTTTATCGTGCCTTGCGTTGTCGGACCATCTTCGGCACCTAGACGCCGTTGTCCACTTTGTGTCTAAATATAATTATACTTGTTGATTGACGATAACAACATGCGCTCGGTCGCTGCCGTCTCGAATGTCCTGGCTTTCGCCGCCTCGGCCCTCGCCCAGGTCCTGGAACCCACTCCGTGGTACCCTTACATCTACTTTCCGCAGGAGAACGCGATGATCGGCGTTGGGACGACATACAACATCGCATGGGACGCCAGAGAGCAGGTTGGCCCCGCCACGCTCTACCTCTTAGGCGGCGATGATTCGGCTACGCTCCGGGTTCTGTCTACTATCGCTAGTAAGTCGGACTGGTTCAGGATCCGGTGGAATACCTACCACGGTCTCCGGTTGCTGACGAGAGACGTTCAGGCGTCGACGTGAATAATGCCGAGTACAAATGGCCCGTTGACTGCTCGCTCGGCGAGGAGAAGACCTATCTCATCAAGATCGCCTCGGATCTGGATAACGGCGAGACGTTCGGGATCTCGGCCACCTTCCACATCAACGGCCCTGGTGTAAGCCGCCCACTCCCGTTCGGGGCGTTTCCCGGGCGCTGGGGGGAGAGAAATGCTAACCGAGAAAACTGTAGTGTCACAGCAGCTATACCGGTCCTAATGGCTACCCGTCCAAGCCGCCGAATAGCTACCCGGGTCAACCGACCACTAGCTACCCCGCGAGGCCGACTAGCTACTTGGGTCAGCCAATAAGCTACTCAGTGAGGCCGACCAGCTATCCGGGCGAGCCGACGAGCTACCCGGCAAGGCCGACGAGCTATCTATCCGAGCCGGCCAGCTACCAATCTGGGCCAGCTGGCTACCCGGCCGAGTCGGCCGCCTACGTCGACTCCTCCGAGCCCGCCGTCGTGACGACCACCGTCCTCTACTCGCCCGGTGCCGTTATCATTCCTAGCGGCATCAGCATCAGCAGCAGCAGCAGCAGCAGCAGCAGCAGCGGCGTTCCTGCCGGCGGCCAGGGCAACTCGACCACAACCTCGGCCACGCTGCCCATCCCTACCGCCGGGGCTTCCCGGGCCATCGCCGGAGCCGGCCTCGCCTTCGGGCTGTTTGCTGGCGTCCTGGCGTTATAACCCTGGATAGATGAATGAATGGATGAATGCATGTGCACGATTTACATTTACACGTTTTGGGTAAAGAGTTTTTTCTTTCTTTATTTCTTTTTTTTTTTTTCCCCTTCCCGCTTTCTTGTGCGTCGTCGTGGGGTCGTATATACATACACAGTAGGCATTAATCAATCCGGATTTGGGGGGGGGGGAGGAGAGCTAAGCACGGCAAGGTTTTACGGCTTGTGTATGATGGAAAGGAGCGTTGCTCGGTCGTGCTTCACCCTTCATGATTGAGGGATGCAGAGACCAATGGATAGGATAGGATAGATAAATTAGATAGTCCGATCAGCGATGATCTACAACGGACGGACGACACACCCAACCCACATAGGTAGGGTTCCATAGTATGTATGTATGTATGTATGTATGTATTGTATGCATATGCACACCCGCATCTAGCTTGTTGTGTTTCGAAATATGAAAGCCAGTGCACCATTGTTATGTATACATTGCTCCGATTAGATTGGATCGTGCCTACCTACCTACCATGATGCATTCCTGATATTGCGACGGGCGTGAATAAACGGAGGGGGGTTGCGGATGAGACAACCTGCCATTTTCGGCGCAGCCGGCCAATCAGATCCCCCCTCCCCTCTCTCTTCCTCTCCGACCGCCCGCATTCATGCAACCCGGCTAAGCTAACAACATACAGACCGCCTAACAAGCAGGCGCCGCCCGTCAATCCGCGGGGATGCTTCAGTCGGGAGAATGCCAGGCTGACGTACGTACATAGGTCTGTAAAACCTCGGTCGTGGAAAATCTGAAGGCCGTGCGTTGCGTTTCTCCGCACTCACCGCATCTTTGTTAGTTATCTTCCTTTTCGCCATTATTCTTGGTTCGGCGGCGCCTCCGCGCGCGCGCGCCCATCTCAGTCTGCGGCCCCCCCGAGCCGGAAGCAAACTTTTGCTGGTGCGGGCGTTGGCAAATCATAAGGTTATAATCGGGCATAATGGCGGTGAACACGCATTGTTGCTTCCGAAGATCCTGATTCCTGCCGCTGGTTTCGGTGGATTATCGTGATCACCAGCGAATATCGGTCGGGACCTGATAACCACGATGGACTATGGCATCAAGCTAACTAGCGCCGGTTGTTCTGGGCGTTGGGTAGAGAGTCCTCTTTTTCGGTTTGGATCGAGACGAGGCGTAGGGTACACTACAAAACAATCTAAAGCTAATTAGTGCTCAAGGGCTGCCTGGCGGCTTGCCGTGAGTGACGATATCTCACGAGATATGCCATGCTACAACCGACACATACACACCGGGGAACATGGATATGGCCATTTCAACGCCGCCTAAAACGCATATCACAACTCCATTGGTCCCTTGTCACATCGATTTGAATAGGCCGTACCATCACCAGGGCCATCTACCGGCTAGGGCATTCATAGTAGCCGAAACCTAATCTTGCAACTAAGATACCTTATAGAAAAATAGATAGAAGATTTGCAAACGCTCCATAAGAGGGAGCAGAAGGGCTTAGGTAGGTACCCTACCAACTATCCGCCACCTTGTCGTTTTCCCAGTCACTCGGTGTGACGTATGAGGAACCTCGCATGAATTCATGACACCCGAGGCTCACTCCATCCGCCCCAGGAGTTTCAACCCGCTCACCGCTGATGGAGCATTCTGAGATTGGATTCTCATTTACTGCGATATTCTGAACAATGCACAATTAATCTATTTAGTTCAGTTTTATGTCGCAAAGTCCATACTTCGCCGTGCCGAAACTCTCATATGCTCACATTAAATAACTAAGCTTAAATTAGCATAGTTAGTTATTTAATTATGTTGTTGTTATTGTTGTTATTCTCCTCTCGAGTGTTTCGTACCGTCACAATTTAACCGACTCGGCCCCAAATACTTACTTTTTCAATCCATATCATACATGTAAACCACTCTCTTCCCCGAAGATCGACGAGACGCAGAAGAAAGATGCGGTGAGAACGCACGGCCTTGGGATCGATCTCAACCTGACACTCCCACCTAATTATCCCCATTCGATATCCCGCGTCTTTCTCTCTCTCTGATTGGTACTCAGTTGTGAGTAAATAAACTCGCATCACCTGACCTGCGGGCTAATTGACCCCTCTGCGAATCTTCGTGGCAGCTTATTGCATCTGCATGGCCATTGGATCGCCAGCGCCCGTCGCTCTCCGATCTGCCGCAGGTACGCCGGTAGGTTCCGGGGTGCAACGGTCCGCTCGACCACCCCGGCCCCCCACTCTCCGGGACTCTCCGGTTGTCGGAGTTGGATGTGGGAATTGAACGATCGATCTGCCACGTCCACAACCTTTGATCCGAGAAATTCAGTCGCATCGTCGCAACCCGTTTTCTATATCAGAATGAGGAAAAGGCAGCAGTCTGGATGGAGCAGAACAGCAGCATTATAAACTAGATGATGTTAACGTCTAAGAGACTGAGACCCCATATTGGTGATGCGGAGATTTATGCATGCGTGAAAGTTGTGGGCAATAGCTTTAACAAAGTGAGCAAAAATTGTCCTCGTACGAGCTCTAGCCAGAGCCCATCACCTATCTCTAGTTTACTTGTATATTCTTTTCTCTGGCTCGAATTGGGTAACCTATTGATACATCATCGCATTTAAGGTATAACCTGTATTTCCGGAGCCTCCGTCTATCTGGAGAATAGAAACATCTATTCCCTTCTCAAACAAGTCAGCAACATAGATACGATAGCAACTTATTTTTCTTTTTACAAAAAAAAAAGAAAAAAAAAAACTCCGCAAAGGCCCAGGTGCTGACATGAAGCCGCAGCGAAGCTCCCCTGCTCATTCTGCACTGTTGTATTTCTGGTTGTGAATGGCAATAGCTCTATGTCAAAATAATCAGCATTAACTCCTCAACGGAAAGTTAAATCGTTGTTGTTTAGGAAAATGTCCGCCACATACCTGCCGCTGGGATCGGTTTGTTTAGACCAAGTCGGCGCCCACCGCATCACGGTCGAAGCGCAGTGAGGGGGGGGAAGTGCTCGTCGAACATGGTGCGATACCAGTACCTAGAAACATCGAAAATTAGCGTTGGGACGGGAAAATTCCTCTGTTTTCACGGGGGTTGCGAGAGGGAGGGGAGGGGAGGGGGAGGGGAGGGGGGAGAAAGGGGACTCACGCTTCCTTGGTATCGGGGATGTCTTCGCCCCACTCGGGCTTGGGGTTCTTCATCATCTCGTCGGTGACGTGGAGCTCGGCATTGTCGCGGAGGGCGTCGATCCAGCCGTACCCGACGCCGTCGGAGAACTGCTCCTTCTGGCGCCAGAGGATCTCGTCGGGGAGGTACGGCTCGGCGCCGGGCTCGCCCGCGGTGTCGAAGGCCTTGCGCAGGATCCACTTCTCGATGCGCTCCCCGGTGATCATCTTCTCCTGCGGGTCGATGTTCATACAAGCCTCTAGGAACTACAGGTGGAGGAGTCAGTATCGCTGTGAGTGATGCGGGATACGCTGGACATCACAACATACCTGCTTGTCGAGGAAAGGCACGCGGGCCTCGAGACCCCAGGCAGACGTGGACTTGTTGGCCCGTAGGCAGTCGGCCAGGTGAAGGTTCTTGACCCTGCGGACCGTCTCCTCGTGGAAGGCCTTCTTGTCGGGAGCGGCGTGGAAGTAGAGGTATCCTCCAAAGATCTCGTCGCTGCCCTCGCCGCTGAGCACCATCTTGACACCCATGGCCTTGATCTTCCGCGACAACAGGTACATGGGCGTTGAGGCTCGGATGGTCGTTACGTCGTACGTCTCGAGGTGGTAGATTACGTCGGACAGAGCGTTGAGGCCGTCGTCGATGGTGAAGGTCATGACGTGATGTTTTGTGCCGAGGAACTTGGCAACTTTTAGAGCAGCCACGTTATCCGGTGACCCGGGCAAGCCGATAGAGAACGAGTTGAGTTGTGGCAGATATGTAACGGTAGACAGGTTGTTCTCGTCGTCGATACCAACCATGCCCTCGCCTGTATCCGCGTCCTCTACGACATCCTCGGCTTGGCCATTGGCGGACAGAACGGCCTTCTTGAGCCTCAAAGTCTCTCGTTGGGCGATGGCCGCAACTAGACTCGAGTCTAAACCTCCGGAAAGCAGAACACCGTAAGGAACCTCGGCCATGAGTCGTTTTTTGACGGATTTCTCGAGGGTCTCGCGAACCAACTTCAGGTCTAGCGGCGTCTCCGGAATCCTTGCATCGTCCCACCAGGTCGGCTGGAAATAGCGGGTGGTCTCTTTCGTTAGGGTGTCATAGATATGACCCGGGGGGAAAGAACGAATGTTGTCACAGACGGTGTGTAGGCACTTCAGCTCTGAAGCAAAATATGTCGTGTCCGGTTCTTTTGCGTTCCACCCTTGGTAGAAAGTGGTGATGCCGATGGGATCACGGGCGGCGATTGTCCGGTCGAGGTTCTTGTCGTATAGCACGAAGGAGAACATACCATCGAGGTATTTCGGGGCATCCAGGCCATATTCTAAATACTAGTGGGTGGGTAAGCAATTCTGGCCCTGCTTGAAATATGGTGTTTCTCCATAGTTCTTACTAAGGGAATGATGACTTCGCAATCAGACGTGGTCTTGAAGTGGTAGTGCTTCTTCAGGCTTTTCCGGATCAGCCTGTGGTTGTAGATTTCGCCATTGACGGCAAGGATGATGCTCTCATCCTCGTTGGTGAGAGGCTGGGCGCCGGATTCTAGGGCAGCTGTCAATAAAGGAAGCCGGGAAATCGGGCTGGCGCTCGCATGGTTTGTCTGTACGTACCGACGCCGACAATGCTCAACCTCTCATGGCAGAGGACTATATCCACGTCAGCTGCCGAAACTCTCAGGCCCCCCATCTCCCTGCAACAGCGACTTACTTGTGTTCTTGGAAATCACACTGCCACCTGGCCGACTGCGTGTTAATGGGCTATCCGTGTAGGTCACTCCTCGCTACCGCTTGCGACTCACTCCAATCGGGGCCTCTGTGCCGGACTCTGCGCAGAACAAGTCAATTGGTGGCCCGGAGATGGAACGGGGTCTGCACTCACTGTCTCGCAAGCTTGAGAGCGGTCGGTTTGAACTTTTGGACGTCGGGATGACTGTGCGCGAGTTCGTGTTAGTCAAGGCATTTCGTATCGCATTCGGCGCATTCGGCGCATTCGGCGCAAATTGAGATGCGGCGAAGTAATCCGGTGCAGAGAAGAGCAAGGTATATATTTCTGCCCCTCCGTCCTCCTCGTCCTCATCGTCGTCCTTCTCGTCCTCGCTGTCTCATATACGCCGCCATGTCTATGTCATGTCTGCGTATGGTATGGAATGGAAAGAGGGCGAGGGGGCGCATCAGTCGGGGGCAATGGCCACCACTCATCATGGGAGAAGGCAAGTGAGTTGGTACTGACCAGTGACAGGCGAATATGCCACACATTTTGCCTTGTTGCCTCTTTATTCTTCTTTATTTCTCTCTCGTAATTGATGGCTACTATGTCCAATTGGATCGGGGGGTTCAAAAAAACCGAACGGCGCAAACCACGCGTGGCTTGAGGACTAGGTTAGGGCCTGGGAATGACAGCGTGCGCCGGGCAGCGGGGCAATGAGTGATGGTGATTTGCTGGCTTGGTGCTTTGGTGCTTTGGTGCTTTGGCAATTGGGAGAGGAAGAGGAAAAATCCAGGGAGACGGGAGATGAGAGACTGGGTAGCTTTGCAAAAGTTGCGAGACCAAATTATAGACTTCGTCACGAGGATAGTAAGATAGAGAGAGCAATTACTCGCTACCTGCTATATGACTGGCATTTCCGTTTCGCGATAACGGCCGGGTGCCGATTTCGGCGTAATTTGTGACTTGACTTGCCAATGACCGACCACTCACTCCCCTCTCCTCTTCCGACTTGCTCTGTAGATAGATAGATACCTAGGTAGGTAGTTAAGATGGATGGTGGACCTACCCTACCAACCTAGATAGTGGCAGATAAGACCGTTCTCCATTATAACGGAGCCAACTCGCTCGCTATTTTCACTTGAGTTCAACTAAATCGTAAAAACAAAAAAGGTGATCGAACAAGACGGCCTCCATCAGTCAATCTTCCGCCAGGACTCACGCTGTATTATCACTTCCTGGGTATTTATAAGCAGGTGCGACACAGCTACGGGCACGAAGTAAACTCTTATAATTCGTGTAGTTATTACCAAAAGTATTTCAATACCTAAATCTCCCTATAAGTTGAGTTGACATATTGACATGATATTGCCTATCGTCAACTAACTATCTTGCATCGCATCGTTGAGGACCTACTTTATCTAAGTACTCAATGAGACATCTGTCTGCTTATCAGTCGCAACACGCATGTGTCGTTCACATGTAAATCAAGCAGAACAAAGAGATTGTAAATTTCAACTAGTAATGCAGGAACCAGGTTGACCATAGTCTCGCCTGGCTATACGTATGTGGGCTAGATCTCTACACCCATTTCATCTATCCTTGAGGCTATCGCGCAAAAACGTGTCATTCGTCATCTCTACTCTTCCTGGCATTACTCTACCACCGTTTTAGAGCAGCGTCTGTAGTAGACGCTCAACTCAAACTCGCAAAGTAACGCCGCCTTGTGGTATTCCTTAGAACCTGAACTCCATGCCCAAAGCCCGACGAGCATATTGCTCATGATCATCTCCCCATGTCTTCGAGGGCCCTCCTTTTTTTTTCTTTTTATTTTGTCTCATCCTCTTCTTCAGCTGGCGGGGTTCTGTCGGACCTCCCGTCTCACGCGCTTCTCATACTCAGCGCGATCCTTCTTGAAAAGGTTGTAGGCCTCAGCTTGCGCCGGTGATTCGGGATTCGGGTTATCGAGAAGGTCTTGGACGCCAAGGGCAATTTGCTTGATCGTAATCGCAGGTCTCCAGCCCTCATCTTCATTCAGGATCGAGAGACAGACGGTGCCCGAAGGATAGACATTCGGATGAAATAGTGGTGGCGTGAATTTGCCTGCGATGAATAATCCACATCAGTCTTGTTGCGGTCATTTGTATCAGCATGGGAGAGAGGGAAGACGGCGACTTACATTTCGGTGGCTTAGTGGGGTACTCTGCGGATCGATCGGCTTGGTTAGCGATAATGGAGAATGGAGAGCATCGCCATCTCCGACGGAGTTCGGGACGTACCGTCAGGGAAAATCATGGTCATCTTGAAAAGGCCCCCCTCCCAGATGGTCTTCTCCTTGCCGGGAATGCCGCATTCCCACGTCTTGAGATCCAAGACACCTTGGGCGTTTTTGACAGGTCGTGCCCAGAAGCCGAACGGATGATCCTTTCGCCAGTGCTTCCTACAGTTGTTACGTTACGTCAGTTGGTCCGGGCCCGGGTTTGGGAGCGGCCATCATCTACGAACCTCTCCTCGCCTAGACGCAGGGTGCACAGCGACATATTGACGGGCTAAGCTATGGTTGGTCGGTCTGATGTAGGCGAGGTGTATGAGCGATGGGAGGGTGCAAGCCGGGGCCGACGAGGCTGCGCGCGAGTGGTTGACCTGCGCGGGAGGTCGCGGTGGTCAATGTAGATGACAGCAAACCCACGGCTAGATGGCGGCCTGCTTCGAAGGGCGGTAGCACTGTTGGGAAGGTAGGGATAACTGATTAGGTGGTTGTAGCCTCGATGAGATTGAGTGATATGTGCAAAGATGGCTGAAGTTTGCAACTTCGCTGATTGCTTGATTGTTGTTAGGGGTCCTCTAGGACTTGCCGCCTGCTATCCTCGCCACGATAGGCTGGTTTGCATGCATATAGCACTAACTGTAGCTGCCCTTTGCCGTAGATTAGGCAGAGCGCGCAGGGTGCTAGGTAAGGGAGGTATCTTAGTTACTTTAATAGGGAAGGCGGTAAAGAGTACGGGTAGGTAGCAGTTAGTTACTTCTAGCAAGTAATTCTGCAAACAGACCCATAGCGGGGTTGTACCGCCCAGAGTACCTGCCTACGCAGTACCTAGGTACCTACCACCCCTCGTCAACCATCCCATCTTATCAGGGTCACCCACTAAATTATCTACCAAGCACTTGAACTAGTTACCTATTGCCTGCCTGCCTGGGTATGTAGTGTATGTAACTAGCGTATGCTGCGGGATCGGGCACCGATCAGCCTCCCTGCGGTGTAACAGCCCGCGGAGTCTCCATAACATGCCGACTGCCAAGATCTAACGCCTCGGCAAGTTCTAACTTCGCTATGTCTTGATTATTTGGCTTTAACCCTAGGTGCCTGCTAACAACGCCATCGTTTTACGGCGCGATCTCACTGAAGGAGCCTAGAGATCTTTGTCTTGTATCTATCTTTATACTTAATCTTGCAAGTGAGGCCTTTGCGCGAGCTGGAAACGAGCATCCCTCGTGTAAACATATCCAGCGCGGGGCTTACTTTGGTCGTTAGCACATTCATTCTGCCTCGCAACTCAACCGCTGTGCTTGTGAACCGTTCCCGGCGTTGTGGTCGCGATGGGGACAGAGGAAACCAGCACCGCTGGCGAGCAGCCTAGGCAGACAGACCAAGCATCTCCTATAGAACCAAAGATCGTCATCGATGCGCAAGATGTTGACGATGCGGCGGACCCGGATGAGGATGACCTGGACGATTTGGACGACATGCTAGAGGAATTTTCGGCCGTGAAGATGAATTCAAGGGCAGAGGCTCAGAAGCCCGCCGCCCCCCTTCCCACCGCCCCGGCTACGGTTAGCCCAGCTCCAGATGATAAAGCGCTAGATCCGGAGGACGACCTGTCGGGGTTGGATGATTTCTCAGAAGAGGAATTTCAAAAACAGCTGCAAGCTGGCATGGCGGAATTGATGGGTGACTTAGAAGGCTCGGTAAGTATGAGCCTTGACTGGATATGTTCTGTTGCTGACCGTATTGATAGCCCGATATGCAAGCCCAGTTCGAGAGTATATTCAAGGGTCTTGGGGAAGCAACAGGGTCAAAGGATGAATCTGCTGCCGTACCGGGCTCGACTGGAGGAAATGCTGCGGATCTTAGCCAGGATGCCTCATTTCGGGAGACTATCCAGCGGACAATGGCCAGGATGCAAGAATCGGGTGAACAAGCCACGGCTGCCGCCACAGCCGAGGCCTCCGAGGACGATTTTCTTGCCGAGATGATGAAGGCCATGAAAGATATCCCTGGCGGCGATGGTAGCGAAGAAGACTTCTCCAAGTTGCTGATGGGCATGATGGAGCAGCTCACCAACAAAGAAATTTTATACGAGCCCATGAAAGAGCTGAATGACAAGTTTCCTGGATGGATGGCGAAGAACAAGGATACATTGCCGAAAGATGAACTCAAGCGGTACCAGGAACAACAACTTCTCGTCGCTGAAATGGTGAGCAAGTTTGAAGAGCCCACGTACTCCGACTCAAAGGCGACCGATCGGGAGTATATTGTGGATAGGATGCAGAAAGTAAGTGGCCACGTTACTCGTCAAAAACGGCCCACCACTGATTGTCGATTTAGATGCAAGCAGCAGGGTCACCGCCCCACGATCTAGTTGGGGATATGGCTTCCGCTAAGGAAGTCCTTGATGCCCCAGAGGAATCCTGCGCACCACAGTGAAGTATGATATGTATTATGGCTCTTGATTAAGCATCATTTCTACATCGGGATCCGTGGCTTCCGGACGCCGCCGCGAGACGTATTGTATATACACGGGCGGTGCAGCCCAAACATGGGTATATACAACCCATAATATCCTTACAACGCCAAATGATGACCATGTAACCCACAACGCCTATAGACACTGACCAATAAACCCCACCGGGGACAAAAACTTATTTTCCAGAGTCGTTACTTATGACAAGTCCATTTGACCGGATGATATGAACCCATCGGGGCCATCGCCTTGCGGCTGGGACAATATGTCCATGAATAGTGCGTCGTAGTCTTCGTCATCCGATAGCGACGGTGTATCGGGCCGTCTTGATTCTCGAGAAGAGGGGCTGGTATTGAGGAAGGACAACATGGCGTCCAATTCAGCCTCCTCTTCGCGGGCAATGCTATCAACCATCATATCGTCGGCTTCCTCTGGTATTTCGTGCGGGTCCTTAGGAATCTGCTCTAGTTCGTCGTCGAACACCATTCCGTCTAGATCCATGTCCTTCTCCTGCTTCCGCTGTCTATTGAGGACGTGCCATTCCAGTTTTAGTGCCTATTGAGAGGTGTTAGTAGGGGCTGTCTCTGCCTTGTACATGTATCGATCGATCGATGCGGGGCCACGCACTTCTTGGTCCCCGCCCCTCTGCTCCCACTTCCTGTCGTCCGCTCGCTGCCGCACATTTTTCAAAAACATGGTCCTTCTGCCCTCCTGGGCCTGCTCGCGGCTCAACCGAAGCGGGTTCGGCTTACTGTTGCGGGACGCGTACTTGAATTTGGACGGTGGCCCTCTGATGGGAGACGACTGGATATCGCGCCGCGGAAGGGTATTGGGGTTGCGTGGTGAGAGCGGCGGGGAGGCTTGTGACGGGCGGATGGGGGAGGAAGAGAGCGGCGAGGGGACTGCCGGCCGATGCGGCGACGAGAAATCGAGATTGAATATTGGCGTGGGCATTGTAGAGAGCATGGCGTCTCTGGTATCTCGGCTGCGCTGTGGTATTGTGTATGGTGGATTTTTTACTTGAGAGTGAAGATTGGGAGGGGAGGAGCGTATGGTGTAGATTGGCCGTTGTTCTCGCTCTCAAAAACGTATGATTGATGTAACGAAATGGGTAGCGAGATGTTGCGGACAACTTTGGACCCGCGTGTCGACGCGATTGCACATGTAAATGAACTAAAGCGGGTTCTTGAACGCGTAAAGAGATCAGCTCCCCCACAGTGAGAGCCATCCAATCATGCCCCGCTCTGATACTAGACCCTTGTCAAAAACGTCCCTCCCCGGTACCTTGGTACCGAGTTGACATCTGGTGGCATCGGTGGTGTCCGATGTCCGCCGACGAGAGATAAAAAAAAAAAAAAGAGCTGTTTAGATTAGTTAGCTGCCTCCGGAGCGGCTCAACAGATTCGATGCAATCAATCCAGCATCCACGACCCATCCTTTGATCCACTTCAAGCGCCCCTAGACTACCTAGACCTCTACTTACGGATGCTGGCGAGAGAAACATAATAATGCCTCGGCTGGTTTGGTGCTAGCTAATGAACAGCCAACTTTTATCGAGCACTCGTGTACAACAGACAAACAACCCGCTCCCTCCAATGCGCCGCCCTTTGCCGCTACTATGAAGCCCCTGTCCTCCGCCTCGACGAGCCGCATTGCTACCAACATCCCCTGGACCTGCACCAATTGCCGCACTCGGCTTTTCAGACACGCCAAGTTCCAGCGACCGTCTTCGCACCGGTATTCCACGGGCCCGTCGGGGTCTTCGACGCGTGGCCCGAGGACGAGGGCGAGGATTGCTATCCTAACCGCCACCGCCACTGCAACGGGTGCTACGGGCGCCGGAGCGTTGGCCTTCACCGACGATATCAAGTATGGATACGAGGTGACCGAACGCACGGGAAGGGTCGCCGCGGCCCTGGCCCTGTGCATCAATGAGTATGTTTTAGATTGCTGCATTTGGTCGGGATTCGACCGCGGCTGCTGATTCGACCTCTCTCCCAGTTACCGAACTTCATTAAACCAACGGGAGAAGACCGATGATGTCGTCGAGCAGGACACCATATTACAACAATGCCACAAGAGGTGTGCGGTCCGGACGTTGAAGGTCTTGGAAAAGAACGGCGGCATATTTATCAAATTGGGCCAGCACCTAGTACTACGCCCTGGTTTACTGCCAAAGGGAAGAAAGCGCTGACGATTCTGATAGAGTGCCATGACATATCTTTTACCGTATGAATGGACGAGCACCTTCGTACCTCTGCAGGATAAGTGCCCCGTATCCTCGTACGAATCGATCGAGGAGATGTTCAGGCGAGATACCGGTGAAGAGCTTCGCGATTACTTCTCCGACTTTGCACACGAACCGATAGGCGCCGCCTCACTCGCCCAGGTCCACCTGGCCACCGTAAAAGAGACCGGCCAGCGGGTCGCCGTGAAAGTCCAACATCCCGGCTTGGCTCAATGGGCACCTTTGGATATGGCATTGACCAAATTCACGTTTTCCATGCTGAAACGATTCTTCCCCGAATACGATTTGGAGTGGTTGTCGTCCGAAATGGAAGCCTCGTTGCCACAAGAACTTGATTTTCAGTTGGAGGCGAACAATGCGATCCGCACGAAACAACATTTCCAGAAACTGCCCGAGCTTCCCTTGGTGATACCTGATGTACTTTGGGCGAAAAAAAGGATTCTGGTTATGGCGAACGAATCAGGCAGCCGGCTCGACGACCTGGAATACTTGGATTCGAATAATATCGATCGCGACGAGGTCTCTGCTACCCTGGCGCATATTTTCAACGAAATGATATTCGGGAAGAATGCACCGCTGCATTGCGATCCGCATGGGGGAAACATCGCCATTCGGAGGCGTTCGGGGAAGAAAAGAGGGGGCAAAAACTTTGAGATTATTATATACGACCATGGACTATACCGAGACATACCCGAGAACCTTCAACGTTCATATGCCAAGATGTGGCTGGCCGTTATCGAAGGAGACATGGACGGAATGAAGCAGTATGCCCACGACGTAGCGGGCGTTACCGAGGAGCAGTTCCCCTTATTCGCGAGCGCCATCACCGGTCGGGATTATACAGTGGTCAGCTCATCGATCATGAAGTCGCGATCCGAAGAGGAGAAGAAGACGATGGGCGACGCCCTCCAAGAGGGCCTCCTGTCGGATCTAGTTACGATGCTGGGCCAGGTGCCTCGTATCATCTTACTTATCCTCAAGACAAACGACTTGACGCGCAGCCTCGACGAAAGCCTGCATACCCGTCAAGGACCCATGCGGACGTTCCTCATCCTCGCGCATTATTGCGCACGCACGGTACTGCGAGAGCAGGTGGACGAGATCAGACAACGCCCTGGCAGCCTGCTGTCCCCCGGGAACGCGATTCGATTCATCGCCGCCTGGATGGGGTACCTGCGCGTGGAGCTGAAGCTGGAGTTCTTCGAGCTCTGGCTTAGCATCAGGAGGGTTGTCGGGTTGAACACTACAGAGTATCCCGCTGCGTCACCCCTACTTTAACTACACATGTGGCACGGACCAAGACGGGCGGAGACAGACGGTTGGATAAGTAGGCACCTAACTTGGCGTGATCTAGGCCGGTTAGTTGCCTATCTCGGTTTCTACCCGGCACTATTATCGAAGATGGACACTATTATCGAAGATGGAATAGAAAAAGCACAAGACCCGTCTTCCTCTTTCTTATTCCGCAATAGAGGATATATGTAGTATATACATGTCGGCTCTGTATATTTTACCTCAGCAATGGTTTTCAATAGAACGGGGGCCCCAGGGATAGACTCCATCCTGTAGTGGGGACAGGGAGGAGGCAGACACCTTTGGTGATAGACTAACTTACCTAATAGGCGACACTAAAGCAACACAGGCGAACTATATAATGAGCTTACATATAGTTATGAGTTTAATGAGTTTATTTTTCATCCCAACATTTCGTAATCCGCCTGTGCCATTCTATCCGAACGGGAGGTCCAGAGACGGATGGGTGGATAAACTACCTATCTAACCTAACCTACCTTAGGTACCTAGTTAGTCAGTGGAGAGATGTGTGCTGTCTTCGGCATCGGAATTGCCTATGTATGGGTAGGCTAAGTTATAGGCTGACTATAACTAACTAACTAACTAACTTGTAGTGTATAGTAGAGCTGAGAAATGAGGCTCGGCTGACAAGAACACACTAAGGCGGTGGCCAACTAGCGTACCTAGTGTATGTAGTTCGTAATCATGACACAACATGGCCGTTGCGGTCAGTGCAGTGCATATACAACACACACGTAATGCATGTATGTCAGTATGGAAGTATGTGTGTATTTCATTCTTCCGTCCATCTAACTAACACGCCGGGAAGTGGGCGGCCAAGTCTTGCGCCGTGTCCCGAGAGCAACACGTCAACCCTCTTTCACGTGGGTCGACGAAGCCCGGGCGGGCAGGCAGGCAGGCAGAGAGACATGGGCAAACGACAAGGGGGCAATCAATCTATCTCGTCGCGATATTGATATTGGGCTGGGGTTTCATGGTTCGTTCATGTTCATGCTGTTGACTATATTGTTATAGCGTACGGTAACTACACTACCTAACCTTACCTATTGTAATGACCCCCATCTACACGGACTGGCTAGGCCTGTTTTCTTTACTACAAGTAGTGTACACTATAGCACTATGTTTAGACGGTCAGTGCCGTGGCGTGGATCGACTTGCACTACAAGGGATGCCCCGGTCTTTTCGTTGGCGGCTTGTTCCTTGTCAGGCACCAGATCCATGGTTTCAGAGCCCCCCGGTATATGTACATACCTAAGCCGTCTAGGTTAGATGGGTGTTCGTCAACTCGTCACCAGAAGCAAGCCCACCGCCCACGGAGTGTAACATTGGCACAGCACAAGACGACGCAGATGCAGGGTCCCAGAATACGACACGATACGTTTGCCTTTGATCAGACCAGTAACTAGAAGAGACGGCGGCAAGTGGGTTCTTGTTATTGTTCCCCGGTGGGATGTGCTTTCCCGAGCAATACACTATGCTACTTAAGCGACGATGCGGGTAGCGTGTACTGCATACGTAAGGCTAAGCAAGGTAGGTAGGTACGGTACGGGACATGTCCATGGGTGTGACATAGTTTCGTTAGGTTAGCTAAGCTAGCAGCCATGTATGTAAGTAAGTAGGTAGGCACATCATGTCGCGTGCCCCATTACGTGATTGTAGCAACTGGTGCTGGTGCTGTAGTAGTGTATGGGTGCGTTGGCGTCATCTCTGGAGCAGATCGCGCGAATTATCCCACCGGCCCAGCTCAGCCAGTCATCTGAATCCCACCTTCCGGATCCCAATCTTTCTCCAAATTCCCAACATCGCAAACTGATCACCGCCTCCTCCCTCCCCCTCACCTGCCCTCGGTGCCGTAACTACGGCTTGGGAGAGAGATCAATTCCGTTCGGTAGTACTAGGAAAATGTGCGGATGCACTCTCTCGCTGCCTTGTATTTTTCTGTTGTTTTCCCAGATCCCTCTCGGGACTGAAGATGCTAAAAAAAGAAAAAGAAAAAGAAAGCAAGCGCAAAAGGAAAATGAAGACGACGATGTGTGAAAAGTCAAATGTCAAAGATGTTGTGATTCCAATGGGTATTTCCGTTCCATGTAAAACTCCAGTTCGAACGCCGCTTTGAATCTTGGTCTCATTCCCTGGGGATGTAGTTGTATGTGTGTGTGAATGAATGGGTGAACAAAAGTGTGTGTCGGTCCGGCGAATGTAGCCAGTTAGGTAGCAAGAATGCCGAGTACCAACCGAGGACGAGGTAGGCAGGCTGGTAATTCTCCAGCCTGTGTCTGTCTAACGCCCACCCCAGCTCCAACTAGAACTCGAAGAGGAACGAGACATTTGAGTGGCCGATGATGATGAGTCGCTACGGTCGCTGTCTACCGAGGTGCGCTTGTCGGGGGACGGCGAGCGGCGGGGCATTGTTGTTGGTCGCAATGAGGTGTAGTTGGGGTTGGAGTTGGAGTTGGAGCTGGAGCTGGAGCTGGAGCTGGAGCTGGAGCTGGAGCTGGAGCTGGAGCCGGAGCTTTGGTTCTGGAAGGACTTATAGATTTGCTTGCACAGATGTGCGGACATGGTGTATGTGGGCGACATTGTGGCGGTCTTGGTTGTCTCTGGTTTTTGTTTGGTGTTGGAATCGATGGACTAGATTGTTGGCGGCGAGAGCTCTGGTTGGAGTAGAGAAGGCTCGGCTGTGGAAGTTCTCAGAGATGTTCGGTGCGCCACGTCAGATGTGGGAGGAAGAATGGTGTTCTGAAACAAATTAGGGAACTCCGAGATATAAGTAGGCTCGTTGGGAGCCGATATATATTTATAATGAGCAGCACAACCCGGATTTCCTGTCACAACCTGGGCTACCTTTCTGGGCTACCTCTCTGGGCTACACTACCTTAGCCTGCCCATGCTTGGTCAGAGTATATTCAAGCAGTGAAGTACATCTGCGGTACCTGTCTTAAGGCTGGTGGACGGGCAGGCAGATAGACAGACAACCATAGAATGGCACACCTCAAGGCTTAACTTTCAGGTACCTGCCTTATTCACTCCTTGTCCTACCACTAAGGTACTGGTTGGATGTACATCCAGGGAAGATCAAGGGGTCGTTGTGGTGTGTACCGGCGGCTGTTATCCACTGCGACTTGCTTGAATTGTCGCTAGCAGGGGCCGTCCCACCACTCAGAGGCCATCTAAACACCATTACGCAGCAGCTGACAAGACCATTTGTGGGCTGATCTTGATCTCATCATACGAGCACTGGAGCAGAATGGGAAGACCTGGAACAACCCAGTCCGAACATGGTATCCACGGTCCCTAATTACCTGCCCAGCCTGCCTGTCTAGCCTACCTAGTCCAGTCTTCTTCCCCAACCTTTGTGGTTCCTAGTTGCACACGTAAGCTCTGGTGGTGATTCTGACCAACGGGCCAATACGATGTCTAGCGTGACTCTTTAGCGACGATTACCCTCATTACCTCTGAGAATGACTCTGCCTACGCTACGACGTAGGCAGACTCTTGTGGTACCTACTTAACCTACCTACCTACCTACCTAGAAGTATTTAAGGCAGTTGACTGGAGGTCGGGGGAAATTGCTCTCTCATCATGTAAACAGCCGTATCTCTTGATGGGCAGTCAAGCAGCTGGCGAATGCATTCTACATGCACGTTACCTAAGCCGGTGAAGGCATCCCACACCCTTTCACGGATGCATACATACCGTACGTATCCTGACCTGACACCTTCTAACTGCCTATTCTCGTACATATGAACTCCCTATTATTACGGCCGAGAAATCAGAACAGGCAAGCTAGTGTAGGTACAACCAAACTAGGAGCAGAACTCTAACCAAAACTTTGACATGGATTAGGTGTTGAACCTACAGCAACTATCCCACACTGATATCTGACCGATATTACCTTGTACATACACTACCTACTTTGACAGCATCGACACCATAGATGCAGACAGCGCCAGACCTTTCACTATCGACGCCAAGATCGGGTCTGGCCGCCAGAAACGTATATGCAATAGTTACAGTACATGATAATCAACAGGCCGCCAGATACCGACAGGAGCAGCCCTAATTGAAGATGCTTAGGCACCCTCTATAGGCATGTTTGTGTGTAACCGGTTTTGTCTGGGGGTGGTTGTCTGCGGCGGTTGTCTCCGGCGGTTGACACCGGCGGTTGTCGTCGCTAATCGGGGTACCCCAGCATGCCCCCAACAAAGAACCATCAGGGTCGAAGCTGTCTGCAGTGTAGTGTAGCGTAGCGCACTACCGGGTTTGCTTGTGGGTCAGTAGCCACCTCGATGCAATACATATTCAAGTCATTGTCGGAATAACTATACCTAGCCAGGTAGCTATGTACTTATAGGTAAGGTACCTTTGGTTGATCTACATTACACTAGTTGCACTACCTACCTACCTGAGGTAGTTACCACAGACGAGGCACGGCATATTACATCGGCTGCGTGCCGGCAACGGCTACTGCTAACACGGGTAAACAACAACCCTGGACAATTAACCAGATCCACTAGGCGACAAACACCTTCAACGGCCGTAACATGACTTCTTCTATCCACATCTATGCCTCTATACTAGGTACCTATTTTGGATGTGTCCAATACACTCAGAGCTGTGCGATGAGATGGAGGTGTTTTTATTCTGCTTCCCAGCATAATAATCGCTTGTGCTCAGAAGAATCATGTAGGGATTTTGTCGTACCCAGGGCTACCCGCCGTAGGCGCTACCTACCCAGGTACCCAGGTGCGCATATAAATAATGTTCTTCAGCATTCTCGTTGTTTATGGGCACAGATTGCCTACAGAAGGCGCCAGCTCCTTCATGTTAGCGCCGTCACACCGCATCCTCGAAATCGCCCTTCCCAGGGACGCTGGGAGGCAAGTTCTCCTGCCCCGAAAGTTGGGAGTGTGTTGCAGGCTCCGTGCGCCATGTTGGCATACGAGCATCCTCGCCGCGTAGCGTTTCGTGCAATGCTGGGTTGTTGAGAAAACGCCGAAGCATATCCAGTTGCGAAGATCGAACGGCGTTGGATATACGATCCCTGAAAACTCGATCAGGCGTGTGCAAGTCCAACCCGACATCTCGTTCAAGCACCCCTTCGATGTGTGGCGGGAGCTCCGTCTCGAGATATCTCGCGTATGTGTTCAAAGTCCGGTTGCAACATCTAGAAACGGATTGGCCCTGTGCCTCATTCAATTCATCATCGGGGGCATAGTCATAGTCTGATTGAGGTCAGCGAACCGTGCCAGCATCCTGCACCTTTGGGGGCTCCCGAGCTTACAGGGAGACGGAATGAGCGATGGTTCAACGTTCAGGAACAAGATGCGATAAATGTCTGACCACTTTTCATGGCCGACCTTACCGGTTTGCTTCCGTTTCCTACTCTTGAGCTGCGACTCTTGATTTGCGTCAATGCCCTCTTCTGATCCTGCCGGCTGTAATGTACAAGGCGGGTCTGATCTCTGGTGATCTACGAGCCCTGGGGCATCTTCCAAGTCCTGCCCACACCGGTTGCACCTGAACTGCGGAAATCTATGT
Source organism: Rosellinia necatrix (assembly GCA_021209875.1). Taxonomy (NCBI): domain Eukaryota; kingdom Fungi; phylum Ascomycota; class Sordariomycetes; order Xylariales; family Xylariaceae; genus Rosellinia; species Rosellinia necatrix. The sequence goes on along the minus strand of JAGYVD010000007.1, from coordinate 4,051,661 downwards.
TTCCTGTATAGATGGCCCCTATTCAGCTTGGTCAGACTAACGTACGGCGTATAAGAAACGATGCAGATACCTCTTTGAGGGGGTAGTAAGAAGAACAGTCGAGCAAGGCAGACTTACTTTAGCCTGTGAATGGAAACCCAGCCGGGACCATGGCATCCTCTGTATGACATGTATGTCTCTGGGGACCTTTTGAAGAAGGGGCAAGCGAAATACCGCTTGCTAGGCGGTCCCTGCTTGGCCACAGCGTTGGGGTCTTGGGGCGCGTCAGCCTCGGAATCCGAACTCTCTTCATCTATACGTCTCTGTTGTATAAACTCGACACATCTCTTCTTTAAAGGGTGACCAAAGGACGGCCCTGAAATAAGTGAAGATGAAATCTCCTCTACGATGGATGACCTTCCTGGCGTTTGACTCCCCGTATTTCTAGGTGCTGAGACTGCTAGAAAATGCAAGGCTTCCTGGGCGCATGAGACGCCACCAGTGGTGGCATGCCTCTTGTGGTGGTCCTCGAAGTCTTTGTTCTTGCTCAAATCTCCTCCCAATCCCGCGTGCAGGTGGCGCTTGAACCCCCTCCCTACACCCGGAGTCTGGGATCCGTTGGTCTGCTCCGGGGCGCTCGAGCCGCGGGTTTTGCCCAACAGGCTATCATTAAAATTGTCAGGTTGAATTTCGGAGTCAACAAATATCTCTAGATCCGGTAAATTTTGGATCTCTTCAAGAACTATAGCATCGTCGTAGAAAGCCATCACAGGCTTCAAATGGTTGCTGAACAACTAAATCGCGCAAAGGAATGAAAATGTGAATGCGAATTTGGTCTTCCTAGGAATTTGCCCGGGACCGGGACAGTCCCTCAATTTGGGGATGCGGTCCAAAACGGTAGCCCTTTATGCGATCTTGCGCAAAAGCTTAGCTGCATCCTAGCGAATGGTGGGAGCCTCACTTGGACGGACATGTACACACATGAGACGGGACTGTGGCATTGCATTACCGAGGCGCCAACCTTCCTGCCGAGTGTTCCAAGGTAAGCAAATACACAAATAAGCAAATGTGCGCCTTGTGTATGCCTCATCTATGCATCACATTATGTGCAAGGGGAATAATCCACATGTCATTGCGTACAGCTGACAGTTAGCGGTATCGAGGAGTTTCACTCGAACCTTGCCCAATGGGACTCTTCTTACACAATCACAAGTAAGTTCGAAGTGGTGTGGTGAACGCACCGAACAGCACCGAACAACCAAAGCCGCTGGGCTGGGGTTGTAGGATCAGCCATCCAGCCTGCTTCAACGGTAACACCCTGGTCTTCCACTTTGGGTATCCCAGTTCCATTAGGAAAGGACTGATAAATATAACAATATAGCTAGGCGGTAGGCCTAACACACCAGACGAACCCCGCCCAGCGCGTCAGCGAAAGGGAGGGGTAGGGGGTAGAGTCTCTCTTCCTTCCAACGCACTTATATCTCGGGCACCCTCATCCCCTCATCGCAGCCGAGATCGCAGAAAAATGCCGACCACCGACAGCCACTCGTTGCGACAGGGGAGCCACAGAGTTCTTGATTGTTTCAAGAGTTAGGGTGTCGTGACCACTAGGTACGTGTCGCGTCCTGGCCATCTTGTCCACGTTGCTGGCGAGGCAGGGTATGGGTTAGTTCGCCGACTGGCGGTAAATATGACACTGAAAGCCCACCTACCAACGAGACTGCCAATAAGGCTTACGCCATATTTAAGAGTTCCCGTTATCCATATTGATAGGCAAACACAGTGCACACCATTGCCCATCATGGTTTTGTGATGGACCGCTTGTTAGACACGACCTCACATAATCTATGATGGTCGCAGCTGCACACGCGGCATGGTTGCAGTGCACTTTACGCATTTAGGAATTCTGCGATATGGTATCACCACCTTCATGTCCCGGTCTCTGTTCACCTGGGACGCGGACCATCGGGGAAGCGAAGGGATAGATGTTTTGGTACCTGGAAGAATTTGGGTTGGCTGATATCGGTGAGGAAGAACTGAGTTTGGAATCGATACCCTTACGTATTAATGTAACTGCTACGAATCGTAGGTGTGGCTCAGGATATTATCGCTCAGGATAGGACCCCTTTTAGGAGCCTACACTATGCTGTTAACCGACGTAAGATAAACTATAAGTTGTCCAACTAACATCTGAGAGCTCTGCGAGCTCGGGCTCTAGCTGTACGGCAACATATCCGCCGCCTTGCCCCCTTCATGAGAAAACGCGAGCGGAGCTCAGCACGCGCGCCGTATAGAGAGCTTCGATATGTCTGTATTGGCAAATTTGGGCAGGTATCGATCGGGGTTTCGAACCCTGCTTCAACGCCTTCAGCACGGGAATTCCGGCGGCCTCGGCGAATCCCGGGAAGTGGGCCAGCTTATCGGTGTCGCGTTCGGCGGGAGTCATCATCTTGATTCTGCCAGAATCTGGGGGGTTACCGACTAGGTCAATTGGAGCCCCTCCGGGCCAGCACAGGCACGGCCTTCCGGAAGGGGGAACTATGGCCCTATATTCGGGATCGCGTCTCTGGGGGCTAGTCAGCCGTGGTGTCGTGGGAGGTGTACGCTGACGACAAGGGGGCCGAGGCCGAGAGTCGGCGAGTCCGGCGGATTCTCCACGAGGTTCAGCGTAGCTAAATTCTAGAGGTACGCGCTTGTGAGACACCAAGTATATGCTATGGGATCAAGGCCAGCGGGTGATGAGCCCCATGATCATAATTCGGTGCTCGCTCCCTTTTTTGGACCTTTTTTTTTTTTTCCATATTGTATTCTAACTAGTGAGATTAACTATTTCACAATATGGCTAATTCCTATAACCTTATCACAACAAGTATAAGGCTTTTACATCTCAACTTGCGACTGAAGAGGTTGCGCTACCGATTAAGAGATCTTGTATCAAGATAGTCTGATAAAGTGAGAAAGCATCCCGAGCAAAATCCTAAGTCGTGTTAATCCACCCCTTTTCACAATACCATGCCAACTGTTTGTCACCCGAGACAAGACCGCTCGATTCACTTGCACAGATCCAACCGGGGCTAAACGCCTCCCCGCCCGGCAATGAGATTCAGTAACGGTAGGAGGTTGAATACGAGGCGGGCCTAAAAAGGGCATAGAGGCCAAGGTTGGCGGGATATTGTGGCCATTGGGTGGGTAGCTTGCTGCGCCGTGGGAATAAAAAAAATACATACAATTCTGAGAAAAACGATTGTGCTTCTTGAGGGAGCGAGATTAACCTGGTGGCAACAGGTGGTATTTAACGGAATAAGTCTTCCTCTTTCGTGAGCACGGATCGGTTAAGATGCTCTGATGATGATGACGGGATCCCGGCAAGATGCAATATCAGTTGCAAATCTCATAGCAGTGACTTTAGTACATGCGAGACTCCCGTTTCACCACCTAACGCAAGGCCATGGATATAGGGTCTCCCGACGAGGCACATTTTGGCACCCAGGGCGAGCGCCTTGGCGATATCGGCGCCACAGCAAATGCCGGAGTCGAATAAAACGTCTATCTTATCCCCAACCGCGTCGACAATATGCGGGAGGACTCCGAGAGAACTATTCCCGCCGTCGGACTGTCTGCCGCCATGATTGCTTACCACGATCCCCTGCACGCCAACTTCCACACACTTCTTGGCGTCCTCTACGGACTGAATGCCCTTGAGGATGATGGGCCCTTTCCAATGCTCTTGGAGGACTTGGACGTCTTCGAACGAGTGGCCGAAGCCCGGAAAGACAGTGTGTGTCCACAGTTTCACGGCTGCGCCCATATCCTCCTCAACTTCTTTCCCGTGTTCGGCCTTGAAGCGAGAGCGGAAGACGGGGTCGGTCAAGCCTATCGCGACGCCAATCTGGTCGGAGCGCAAGAAGGGGTTATTAGCTTTGAGGGGGCATCAGTTCTGACATAAACCCCGAGAAGAAGAATTGCAGCGCCGACCATCGTCTTACCCGTTATCCATGTCGCCGGGGCGCCACCCGAGCGTGTAGGCATCGAGCGTGACGAACAACGCCGAGAACCCGGCGCTCTCGGCGCGCCGGAGCATCGACAGCGTGAAGTCCAAGTGCTCGTTGCGCGGCCAGTACAGCTGGAACCAGCGCACGCTGTCGCCGCTCGCCGCGGCGACGTCCGCCGACATGCGCTCCGCCGCCAGGCCCCTCCCACTCGAGCGGCTTGAAACGTGAAGGACGGCCGCTGGTAGCGGAGGCATCTCGCTTGCGTCGTCGGGGTTGGCTCGTTCTTGGTGAATTGATGAATCACTCACAAAACGCCAGGCGGTGTTGTCGTCGTTCGTGAAGCCTCCGTATGAGAAAGCATTTTACCCCCCCCCCTTCCCCCCGGGGCGGCCCTAAAGCCTACGTAACTCGAGGCGGTCACGTCATATGTATCTAGTCGGTGTTCGCGCACTTGAGGCTCAGTAATTCATGCGTCATGTTGACGAGACCTGCGCCTCCATGATGTCATTATAAGGAGGTAGTTCGTTCGTTCAGGATCATGGATTTAGCGTCTTTTAGGCGGTGTAATAAGAGAAAAAAAAAAGAAATGCTATAAGTCAGACACATCTATTGATCACTGCTTGCTTGAGGATTTTGGCCGATGGTGGATGAATAGGCATTAGAACATCGTACTGGTTTGTTCAGAGTTCTTTCCTTCGGAGGAGATTATGTCCACGGTTAGAGAGGGCGTGATCACATCTGCAGTTCCAATCACTCCCTTCAGGAAACCGTATAGTAACCCCTATAAGATCTCTTTTCAAAAGGATGATGCCGGCCAGAGCGAAACGTTGCCTTTGATCGCGTCCTTTTTTTGCGTCGACATTCTTCGTAGCCCAGCAGCCTCACGACGTCTCAGCTACCTTTAGACTTTATAAATTGACAGCAACTGTTGCCTCCTTCCCCCAGAAGTTTGGGCTTAAAGCAAACGTGCATAAGACCACGCCTGGTGGTTTCAAAACGTGGTTCATGGTGTCTGATTTATGTTTAATTAAATAGGCTCTCCGATCATAACTAGATTTACCCGAACTGTACCAGCAAGCAGTCTTAGAGTAGGAGAGGAGTTCACGTTCATCGTGGCAGTTAACTAAAAGACAGGAGCGCGGGTGTTATAGTTTATACTGCTGGTAGTTCTAGAAATAATTTATGCTGTAGCACATTGAGAGAAGTTCTTTTAAGGTAGCCGTCGGTTGACGGGGATAACATGGAAACGGATACCGATTCTACGCGCCAGGACGTAGTTCGCAAACAGAGAGTAGCCCGACTGCAGCGCGATGGCAAGTGGAAGCATCCAGCAGCCCCAGAGAAGGATAGAGAGGACGGCTATACCGAACTGGAGTGATGGGGCGACGTGGGAAGGGAGACGACGAGAAACCCAGTGGCGATGAGGCAAAGCACAGGAACGAGCTACGGAGAACTACTGTCTAAGTAGGGAGGAACAGAATCAAGCACGCTAGGGGGACAGATCTGAGTGTGGTGTTGAAGCCGGTATTGGTCTGTTAGTAAGCAACTACAAATAATAGTTATGTAGGTACATACCTAAGGTATTGGTACTGACCAGGAAAACACTTATTATAAGGAGTATGTCAAAAAGAAGCTTGGATTGGGTCTGCATAGGTGAGAATTGTCAGAATAAATTGAGGTCTGGAGTTAACTAACGTCGCACACCAACAATACACTTCCCATCGCTGCATGTCGCCAATCTCGCTCCCTCCTTCCCCACACCCAAGTCAGAACGCAGTATATGCTGTACTATGAAATCTGATTCTTGGATAAGTGAGCAGCGCTTGGAGCCGAGTCTCAAGCGTTCGTAGGACGACGCAGTCGGTGACCACACCGGCTTCTTGGGCCCAGCCGATGTTGTGAAGAACTGACGGAAGGCCAAGGAGCATGCCACGACTACACCTGTTTTGTGGGAAATAAGTGGTCATCACATCACCCAGCGATGTTGCGGTGAGAATCGCGGTGAGGTGACGGTGAGGTCATGGTGATGGAGTCATATATAGAGACGTCTGAAGGGCGGACCAGAACCAAAGATATGTGCTATCGGGCAAGTCGTTAGCCTTCTCTGTGGCCCCAATGTCGGCCATTCGAGCTATAGCTATAGCTATGGTGACCAAAGACAGCGAGAAAATGCACATGGTGGCGACCTTCTTCTTCCATTGGATTCGTACGCTCCATAGCAATGTAATAGGGATAAGTATAACTAGCCGGCCACCGCCGTCAGCGCAGGTTCAAACGTGGAGGCTTTGCCAAAGAAGCATCGCTACTGCTCACTTAAGAAATCAGTCAAAACATCGAAAGCGGCGTTCGCATCAAGGGTAACTCAGAAGAATTGAGTCGCCTGGCGCGAGTTACAGTAGACCGTAATTGTGTTCAGATCACTGAATAGGCACTGGTACTCCACGTCGCCGATGCTTATGAAGAACGTGGCCAGAGACAAGAAGAAGATGGGCCACCACAGATAGTTGAAGTTATCGACAGAGGTGCCCAGCCTCTGGAAGAACAAAAGCATCGAAAGCCTGAACATAAACAGGCTTACGTAGAAGTGGAGTTCGATTACGAAGGAAACTTGAAGCCAACGGTACAATCACTCGACAAGGTCGGCTTCAATGGGCGCAATGCCAGCGTTGACGTACAGGACGGTGTACATATCTCTAGCCGCGTATTGCCAAAGCGCCGCTGAAGCCAAAACCTGAATATAAGCGAACGATATACAATAGTTGTCTAGATATATCCGGCCGGCCCTGCGGAAGCGTGCATACAGCCGGCCCATAAGAAAGAGAGTAGCAACGGCGACCCCTCCCCAACTAAAGCCCTAGGTTGACACAAGTTAGAATGGTGAACGAGGAGAGCATGGCAGCATATTGGGTGTCTATACAATGAAAAGATCATAAGGGATGCCGGGTGGTGAAGGAAGTTCCCCCTGCGGGGCATTACTCCCGACGCTGCGGACAAATGCTGTATGCTGTGACGGCAGCATAGCGCTTAGAATGATATATCAGGAATGAAACGCAATCCTTGAGAAATAGGAGCGAAATGTACATAGACTATAATAATAAGACAAAGAGGTTTAAGAATCGGGGGAAGATCATCTCACGGTTATGACATGGCCAGGGCGATCCGCGATAATATATGGCGACCTTTCACCATGTTGGTTGGATTAGCCAACAGTTTTGTTGGCCTTCAAGTCATATGTATGTACATCAAGTAGCTACGGCGCAGCTTGGTAGGATTGTATTGACGACGGATGTGTGCTCGCGGCCCCGCGCAACTATTTCTAGCACACACACTACTTCTTCCTTACAAGTAGGTGGCTTGATGAAAACTCCGTAAAACTACATTGAAGTAGGGCTCTATCGACTAGCCTGCCACAAGAGGGTGTGTGGAACGGCCGATCGACAACAAGACGCATCATGGCACACGTGCATTAGTCCACACTGAGACCTACTCGGATATGGCGCCCTGGATTCCGTGCGGCTCGCGTCCCTGCTTTCTGTAATGGTTCGTCACTATGAGCAAGTTCGAAATATCATCTTCTCCTTTGCCATCTATTCCTTTTGCACTCCTCGTTTTGGCCTTGTATGGTGTCTTCACTTGTATCTGCCCCCCTTTTGGGTAGCATGTCGGAAAACGAACAGAAGACGTCGAGCTCAGGAGAGAGCCTGACGGATAGCTACCTTCACTCATGGCACCTCGCTCTTGTTATTGTAGCTGTTTGTCTGGGTGTTCTATTGTACGGCCTAGACGCCAATATCATCGGGACAGCCGCCCCTAGTATCACGACGGGTTTCCAGTCGCTGCCCGACGTTGCCTGGTATGGTGCATCATACCTGCCAACCGTCGCGGCTTTTCAGCCATTTTTCGGGAACATGTATCGATTATCCAACGCAAAGATTGTTTACCTCGTTTCGCTTTTTATTTTCGAAAGTATTCAGTTCGCATCCGCACCCCTATGTTCCTGTGCCCTTGTTCATCAACTAATCATTCGCCTGTCAGTCAGATCCGTCGTATGCGCTGCAGCCCCGCGCTCCAGCGTTTTGATTCTCGGACGTGCGATACTTGGGTTTGGGGCGCCTGGTCTCCTGCAGGCGCTCTCGCCATCATTAGTTACATTGTTCCTCTTGAGAAGGTTCCCCTGTTCCAAGGCATTGTGATAAGCGCTGTCCGCATCAGTGTTTTTATCGGGCCAATTATTGGCGGCGCTCTAACAGAGTATGCGTCCTGGGGTACGTTTCTTGCCCCTTTCTCCCTTTATTCCAACATTCCAGAAGGAACAATACGTTGTGCCACGCCTTAATACTAAGTCGATGTTTAAGCTGGTGTTTTTGGATGTGAGAGACCCTATCTTTCGAACCTGTTCATCATGCATGATTAACCCAAATCTAGAAATGTGCCTTCTGCCCCCCTTGCTATTTTGGTCGTCTTCTTCTTCGTGCCCATAGCAAAGGGTTCGAACAAGGCGAGTAGGGAATTGCCTTTGGGTCAGAAACTCAGAGTCTCAGACGCCTTGATGCTGTAGGGACGGCCTTGTTCCTCGGCCTGATCACTAGTCTTCTGCTTGTTGTTACCTGGGGTGGGCAGCAGTATGCTTGGAATGATGCCAAGGTCATCGGCCTCTTCGTTAGTTTCGGCGTACTTCTGATCTTCTGTTTTTGGGACTGGAGGCAAGGGGAAATGGTGTTGATCCCCTTACGGGTTCTTTGTAAGCGCTCGATTTGTATAGGCGCACTTACTTTATTCTTTTACGGCATTATCTTATATGTGGTGAGTATTCGCACCGCGCTGGAGCAACTAACTCTTTTTAACAATTTCTTAGTATGGCTACTACTTTCTGTTATGATGAAGTGGATAGCCTTGGCAAAAGGCTGGTGATCGCAGCCTAAGTGCCGCAGTAAGCCCTGTGGCTAAGTTAGTAGCTGTTAAGGTAAGCGGTCGGGCTTGTATAAGCCTGACCTATTTAAACAGACTAATTATAAGGCAGAAAAAATATGATTTTTTTTGGGCTGTATATATAAGCTGGCTAGCCTGATTATTTTTACATAATATAACTTAACTAAATAGATTATTATTATAAGCTTGAATTAATTTGCTTGTATTAATCGCTTAGCTTTAATTCTATTGTTTTTATATAATTTATTTGTTTTTTTATAATAGTTATAAGCCTGGTTTATTAGTTGAGCCGGTGCTTTTTGTTATAAAAGCGATTTTTGTTTTAAAGCTTGTTAATTTAAAAATTTTATTTTTTATTTTTATTTATTTTATATTTAAAATAATTATTTAATTTAATTATTAAAACTTAGCAATTTATTTTTATTATAATAATTAATTATATTAAGCTTGTTATTTTAAACAGTTTAATAAACTAGTTTTATTAGTTTAAAAGTTTAAAATTAATATTAAAAATAAAATTTTTAAAATATTATAAATTTAAACGTATTAAAAACAATTTATTTTTTAATATTAAACTAATATTTTTAATAAAAGATTAAATTATTGCTAAACTTAAAAAACACGTAAAAATAAAAATTTTAAGCTTACGATTTAATAAATTAATTTTAAACATTTTAAAAATTATAAAAATTATAATGCTATATAATGCAGGCTTAGCTAAAACTATTAAATATTTAATATTATATAAATAAATAAAAAAACTATTAAAATTAAATATATAAAAGTTGCGGCTATAATAAATAAAAATAAAAATAAACGATTTAAACAATTATTATTATTTTTATAACTAATTAGCTTTTTAGCTTTATAAGCTTAAATAATAATTTAAAAAATATATTTAAGTTTATAAATATATTAAATAAAAAATATTAAAATTAGTAAATAATATAAAAATAATAAACAGTTTATTTATAAGCTATTATTTATAATTTTTAAAGTTTAAAAATGTTTATAATTAAAGTTTTTTAAAAACTTTTATAAAAACTAGTTTTAAATTAAACTAATATTAAATTTATTAATATAGCAAAAAAAAAATTATAAAAAAAAATTATATTATTTAGTAAATATAAAAACTTTTAAAAGTTTTAATATTTAATATAATATAAAACTTAAAAATTAGTATTAATTTTTATTATATTAAGCAATTAAATATAAAAAATTAGCTTAGCAAAAATTAAATAAATTAACTTGTAAAAATTAAAATAATTATATAAATAAATTAATTAATAAATAATAATGTTTATATAAATTTAACGCTAATAATATTTATAAATAAAGCTTAAAAAATATATAATTTTTAACTAGCTGTTATAAATAAAATTAATTAAATAATAAACAATTTATTTAAAAAAATAGTTAATTAAATTAAAACATGTTAAAAGCTATATATTAAAAATTGTTTAAACAAACTATTAATAGCTAAAACTAAAAATGTTTAAATAATTTATATTTTAAAAAAGCTTAATAATAAAGCTAGTAGCAGTAAAAACTAGTTTAATAAATAATTTAATTTTAAAATAAATTTTATAATAATTAGTTTTATTTTTTTAAAAGTATTATTTATATTATTTTAAAGTTTAAATATTATATATTTTTAATAATATATTAATTAATAATTATAACGTTATATATTTAATAAATAATAAATCGTTTTAAAACTTAATTTGTTTATAATTGCTTATAATAAAAAATAATTTAAACAAAAACTATAAAATTTTTAATTTTAAAAAAGCATAAAAATTATATATAAAATATTTAATATATTTAAAAAAAACGGTTTATAAATATAGGTTTAAAAATATAGTTTTAATTAAAAATTTTATATAAATATCGTATTAAAAACTTATTTAAATAAAAAAAATCTAATATTATAAAATTAATTATATATTAAAATATAAAAATATAAAAATAATATAATTATTACTAATTTATTTAAATAATATAATTTAGTTTTTTTAAATATAAGTTTATTTTTATTTATTTAAACAACGTATTAATAATTAATTTATATAATTTTTTAATTTTATTTAAATAAACGTTATAAGTTTAAATATTATAACTATGTTTAAAACTTTTAAACGTTTATATTATTTTATAAAAACTTTTAAAGCTAAAATTAAATTTTTAAAACTTATAATATTTTAAATTAAATTATTTAAAATAAAACGTTTTATAAACGCTTATATATAAAATAAAAAATATAAAAATTTAAAAATCTTATAAATTAAATATAAAAGCTGTGCTAAAACACACGTTAAAAAAAAATCGATAAAAAGCGCTTAAAACAGCATACAGCCCGCCTGTTCTAGCATATTTATTAAAATTTATTTAATTATTTTTAAAAATATAATAAATTAAGCTAGGTATTTATTATTAAAAAAATACAGCAGTATAATTTATATATATATTTTTTAATTAAAGCTAAAAAACAGTTATTAATTTAATTATAAAATTTAAACGTTAAATAATAAAATAATTTAAACTTTTAATATATAAAATCTAAAGTAATAATAAAAAAAATAATCGTTATTAAAAATTTAATAAAATATAAGCGTTAAATTAAATATTAAAAATTAAAAACAAATTAATATTTATTAAAATTTTTAAATTAAACAGCATGTTAAAACGCGCTAACTAAAAAATTATTAATTAAGCTATTAAAATGCTAAAAAAAACAGGACTTTTAAAAAAGTTTTAATTAAAAGCTGTTAAAACAATAGTTTAGCTGTATAATAAAAGCTTTTCTGCTGCAAAAAATTATTACGTGCTTTATTATGTTTTAAAAAACTAGTTTAAGCATTTATTCTGTTAATATATTTTAAAGCGCGTTAAAAAATTAATAAACAATTTATATTTTAATTAAAACAGGATATATATAAATAAATATAAAGCTTATTTAATAAAAATTAATAAGCTTGCTAAACATAATAAATAAAAATATAAAACTAAAGTTTATATTTATATAAAATATTTTATAAGCTATTAAGCTTATAATTTATACCGCGTGTAAATTTTTAATTAAATAAAGTAATTATTATATAAAACGTTAAGTTTAATAAAAGATTTTTATTAAAAAACAGAAAAAACTAACGATTAAAATAAATAAAGCTTTTATTAAATAAATTATTAAAATTAAATCTAAGCTTTTAAATTTTTCGTTATATTAAATATATAAAATATTAAACTTATAATTATATATAAGCTTAAAAATGCTTTTATTATTTCTGCTTTTTATAAAAATACTTTTAATTTAATTAATAAACTTTAAAAAATTAATTAATAAAATAAAAATTAAAAATAAAATCAGTTAAAAATATACTATTAAAAGCAGCGCTTATAATATTTAGCTGTATAAACTTATAATTTTTTAAAATATTTTTAAACTAAAAAACAATTAAAAATTAAAAATAAAAAAAATAAACTATAAGCTAAAAAAAGTTTTTAAGCTTAAATATAAAAAATAAAACGATTATATAAAACAAAATAAAGTTTTTTATTTAATATAAAGCTGATCAGCTTTAAAAAAAAGTTTAAAAAGTTGTTTTTTAAAACTAAAATAATCAGATATTATAAAATAGTTTTAAAATATTAATCGCTGAAGCATAAACAGTTTATTAATTAATTAATTAATTAAACAAACTAATAAAACATATATATATATATAAAATATTTTTAACAGCTTTTTGTTTAAGCTAAAAAATTAAAAGCTAAAAATTTAAATTTAATATTAAAAAAAAAAATAATATGTTTATATTTACTACTTGTTAAAACTATAGCAATTAGTTACAGTTACTTATAGCTGTTATACATGCATATGCTTCGTACAAGCATATAGCGTATATATTACGTACATATATACAGCGTGTATGCTTTATACATAAAACAAGCTATGTTATTGCTGTTATTTCAGTAAGTCGTACGCTAGTAGAATTCTTATGCAAAACTTAAAATAATGCTACGCACAATAATTATTTAAATAGAAGAATAATCAAATATAATAGACATTATATAACAAAAAAGTTATATTCTGTTTTACGCGTGAACAGTACGTGCATCGCACGTACGAAGCCCATTTAACACTACTATAATTTATTTAAATAATATTATTAAAGTTTTAAATAATTAAAATTAATTTAATTTTATAAAAATTTATTTATTTAATTAAAAACAAACGTTTTATAAAAAAAATAAAAAATATAAAATATTATATATAGTATTTACAGCTATAATAAATTAAAATAAAACAGAAAAAATAAATATTAAGCTAAAAAAGCATATATATATAAACAATCTGTTAAAACTGCTATTAAAAAGCTAGAAAAATTTTTAAAATTATTTAATAAACAAGTAGTTCTATGCTAATGCTTATATAAAAATAAAATCGCTTAAAAAAAAATAGTTAAAATAATAAAACTAAACAAAGTTTTAAAATTTTTATTATTGTTTAAATAAATATTTTAATATAAATTTAATAAAAAAAAATACGTTAAATAATATAAATCGTGTATTATAATATAAAATAATTTTTAGCTAAAAAATATGCTATAAACAACTTATATAATAATATTTACTATAAAAGTTTTTAAGCTTATAATAATATTAGCGGTATATTTTAATTTAAAAATGCTTTAGTTTAATATAATTTTTATATTTTTAAACGTTTTATAAACTAAAAAAACGCTAGTAGCATGCTGTTTTTTTAAAAGCTTTTTATAATTAAATAAAATAATATTGCTAAATAAAGCGCTATATAGATTAAAAAATTCCCTGCTTTTTAATATAAAAGTTTTATTAATATTTAAAATATTAAAAATAATTGCTTTTTAAAAAGCTTTGTTTATTTTATATTAAAAATCGATTTATATTTATAATTTTTATATAAATAAATTTTTAATGCTTTATTATAAAATTATAAAACTAAAAATAAAAATTATATAAAATATTAAAAAACATATAAACTTAAAAAATAAAACAATATTAAATAGTTTTTAAAAATTAAAATAATTTATAATTAAAAAGCTTAAATAATTTTTTAGTTTATAATTAATATATTAAAAAGTTGTTAAACGTTATAGTTTAAATAATTTAGCTTATATATTAGTTATTTTTTATTATATAAAAATTTTATATATAATTTAAGTTAAACTATAAAAAACAAATAAAAATTTATTAAAAAAGTTAAATTAGCGTTATATAATAAAATAATATTAAAAATAAACGTAGTTTTTATAATTAAAATGCTATTATAGTTTTTAATTAATTTAAGTGCTAATTATTATATTATAATTAATTATTTAATTAAATATTTATATAAAATTAAATTTTTAGCGGTTAAATTTAAAATAAGCTTTTAAAAACATAAGCTTTTATAATTATTAAAAACGTTTTATTTATAAATAATAAAAAACGCGTAGATTATTTTATAAATATATTATATTAATTTTAAAAACTTTTTATTTAAAAAGCAATAAAACAAAATATTGTTTTAATATTAACTATTAAAGCTAAAATTAAAATAATCGCTTTTACAGCCAAAAAATTATAATATTAAAAAACTTTTATAAAATATTTAATTTAATTTTAAAAATATATAAACTATTTATTTAAATAATATATAAACGATTAAATTAATTATAAAAAATATAAACAAATTAATATAAAATTACAGCATATTAATATATAAAATATATAAATAAAGCAAAAATATTAAAAAAATTATTTAAAATAAAATATTTTTAATTATTTAAATGTTTATAAACAAGTTTATAAAAATTTACCGCGTGTTTAATTTAAACATTTTTATATTTTGTTTAATTTTTATAATTATAGTTATAAAATTTAAAAAACATAGCTTATAAACAATAAAAATTAATTAATTATAACTAAAATTTTTTTTAAATTATTTTTAAATATTTGTTTTTATAAACAGATTAATAAAATTATTATTATTAAAATTAATTTTATATTAAAACAATATTTTTTATTTTTTATTTTTTATTTTTTATTTTTTATAAATAGCTAGCTTAAAATTTAAGTTATTTTTAATAACTAAAGCTTTTAAACGATCAGCAGGCATTATAAAAAGCTTAAAACATATAATTTTTTTTTAACTTAAAGTTTTTATATTAAAACGCTACAACTATTAATTTAAAAAACGATTATAATTTTTAAGCATTTTATAATATTTATTAATATTTTAAGCTTATAAATTGTTAAATTTATTTTATATTTAATTATTTTATACAGTATAAATAACTAAAAAAAATTTTTAATAATACTGCTTTTTTTTTTAATATTTGCTTTTATTAAAACAGAAGCTTTTTTAGCCGCTAAAACAGCTGCAATTTTTTTATTTGCTAAAATAAAAATATTATTAGCGTTAGCGTTAACGTTGTTGTTTTTAAAAAAAAAGCAGCCAGACTTAAAATTATTATTTTTAGTTGTTATAACTAAACTTAAGCTTGCTTTATTTTATTTTTAATAAAAATATATTTAAACTAAAAAATAGCAGCTTTAATAAAAGCGTAAAAAACTAAAAGATTTTAAAAATTTTATAAGCTATTACGTTAAAAAATTAAATTAAAAAAAAAAAAAAAGCTTATTAAAACGTTTTTTTTAGCTTGTATTATTTTAAAAAAAGCTGCAACAAAAAACTAGTTTATTTTCTAGCTATATAAGATTTTAGCAAAAAAAAACGCTTATAAAAAGCAAAGCTATTTATATAAAAATATATTTATATTTATTAACGTAAAAATAATACTGCTAACTAAAATATTAAACTTAATAATAGTGTTTTTTTAATTTTTTTTATATTATTAAGTAAATATAAATATAGCAGAAGCGTTTTTTTAACTTATTTTTTATAAAGCGATTTTTTTTTTAGCAGGTTTTTTAAAAGCGATTTTATTATTATTAGCACGTTTATTATTAACGTAATATAAACTTAACAAAAAAGCTAAACTAGCTGGCTTTTTATTAAAAAAGTCGGCTTTAAAACTTGCTAAAAAAAATTAAAAATAAAATTAATATATATAATTAATAAAAAAACTTTAAAAAAAATATATAAAACTAGATTAAATATAAAACTATTAAATTTAAAGTTTAATTTTTTAATGTTATAAATATTAGCTAGCGTTTTATTAATAGCGCTAGTTATTATTAGTTTAGCAGCTTTTTTTAAAACAAAGTCGGCGGCAAAAAAAATAATAATTAAGCTTAGCTTTTTAGCAGCAGCAGCAGCTATAATAATAATAAAAATAAAAAAAAAAATAAGCAAGCAAATAAACAATATAAAAACAAAGCAGCAGCAGTATTAGCAGCAGCAGCAGTAGTTATAGCAGCAGTAGCAGCAATAACATAAAAATATTTATTTTAAAATAAAATTAATTTTTTAATTACAGCATAAAAAATTAAAACAACTTTTAAAAATAATTTATAAAAAAAAAAAAAACAGCAGCTTAAAAAACTAAATATAATAAATTTTTTAATATTATTTATATTAATTAAAACAACCGATCGCGCGTAAAGCTGCCTGCTGCAGCATATATTTAATAAAAAATTATTTATAAAAAAACAATTTTTAAAATTATTTAAAAACTATTAAAAACAGCTGTTAATTTAAAACTAACGCGTGCTAAAATGCCGGCGATTTAAAAATTATATATAAATTAATTAATTAACTTAAAATTAAAAAAAAAACTAAACTACTACTTATTTAAAAAATATTTATATTATTTTTATAAAATTATTTATTAATTAATTACTTTAATAACTACGTTTTTTTATTACTATTAATTATTTTAAATAGCAACTTTTATTTAAAAAAAGCTTTTTAATTATAAAATTTTTAAAAATAATTATTTAAATTAATTATAAAAATTATTATTTATTTTTATATATAAAGCTATATAAAACGATTATTAAAATTTATTTTATAAATTAAGCTTTAATTAGCTAGATCTAAAAAATATATTATAATAAAATAAATAGCTTTAATAAAAAGCTAGTAATCGTAGCTTAAATGCTGCAATAAGCTTTATAGCTAAATTAATAACTATTAAAATAAGCGGTCGGGCTTATATAAGCCCGACTTATTTAAACAGACTAATTATAAAACAGAAAAAATATAATTTTTTTTAGGCTGTATATATAAGCTGGCTAGTCTAATTATTTTTATATAATACAACTTAACTAAATAGATCACTATTATAAGCTCGAATTAACTTGCTTGCATTAATCGCTTGGCTTTAATTCCACTGTTCCTATACGATTTATCTGTTCCTCCGCGACACCTTTTTATATTTTTTCAGTCTGTTCAGGGGGTTTTAACGACTGAGAGTGGTGTACGGTATATCGCGATGGTCATACCACAGATCCTGGCTTTGGTGTCGACTGGAGAAATTGTATCAAAATGGGGTTACTATGTAGGTAACTTCCTGTCAGGAGGATAAAGCACATGGCGAGGTACCGGCTACCCTATGGTGTAGCTCCGGAGATATATTTGTGTATATAAGGACTGAAGGCCTCCCACCTAGATGGTAGGCACAGGAATCAATGATATTGAGCCCTACCCCTATACTTGGCTATCTACTTGCGACCCATCTGCTACCTCCTAGTGACTAGACCTTGCTCCGGGCATTCTTCATATGGCACTTCCATACCTGTGCCCCGAAAGCTCCCTCTAATAATCAAATAGGTTCCTTACATAATTGTTGGTGCTATTATCGCTTCTATCGGATCCGGTCTCCTGACGACCATTAACCTGAATGCTCCTACTGTGCAGTGGGCCGCTTATTTGGTTGTGACAGGTATCGGCGTTGGCACAGCTTCACAGCTGCCGTACACCGCTTTACAAGTGGTATTAGAGTAAGCAATTTCGCCGAACTTGTCGTTGTTTGGCACGAATGATAGGAATATAGACCCGAAGACGTAGCCATCGGAAATGGTAAGCCAGCTGGATCACTAATAGAACTAAGATCTAACTTAACACAGCTATTGCTGTTTTCTCTTCCCAGATTGGAGGGTAACTTACCTCTGTTTCGCATGAGCTATATGTTAAAGGCCAACCGCTAACCACATAAGCACCATTTAGTGCAATTGGCCTTGCCATAGGGCAGAATCCTCTTATCACTGAAATAGTTCACGCCGTACCGCAGCACACGGAGGCCGTCACCCCAAAGCAAGTCTTAACAGCAGGCGCAAGTGGTTTGACACAGCTCACTTGTTTCCCTATCATCCTAGAGGCGTTGCGTCGTGCTTACGGCCAGGCTACACGGCACGTGTTTATCCTTGGACTCGCCGCTGCGGTTACCGCCCTTCTACCTTCATGTTCCATGGGGTGGTTAAATATTACTGAAGAGTCCAGAAGGCGGAAGCACGGTCAGCATACAGATGATATTGAACTTGGCGGGGACAGCGAGAGAACGAATACGGAGGCGTCCGTGATGATGCAACCAGAGCAGTGTTTCATTGATGAATCAGGAATCAAGAAGAAACAGGGTGACTAAGGGATTGAGGAACACGTAATTAATCCATAAGTTGAAGTGTGTTTGGCTCTCTGTTTCTAGGATTGGAAAACACACAGGGGGGAAGAGGCAATACAAAATTGATGCTCATTTAGGTCCTATGATGAACTTTCTGACACTCAGTTCTACTTTAGAAGGTGTTTTTTTTCAGCACTACTATGGTAAAATCTTAGTATATTACGCCCATAATAGTATTGTGTAGCTAGATTTCATTACAGTTCAGAATCGCGGGACTCATGTCTTCACGGCTTTGAATGTCAAATTTGGGGTGTATATAAAAGCTACATGTGTATGAAACTCTGTGAACTCCATGCTATATTTCCAAACTCCCTACATAGCCTATGAACTTAGAACGAGATTTTAACTAAGGACAGTAATTTATGTCCATATCGAATTTTGGGGAAATATCACCCTATGGGTTACGACGGAAATTCCTTTGGAGTATACACCGTGCCGCCTGTCTTAGTACCTTAATGAGTATTACTTGCGGTAGGCGACCTGCTAGGTATCTTTTGAGTGGCGCACGCTAAATTAGCTTGCTTCGACTAGATCCCTTTTACTGGCCCCTAATTATATCTACTGTACCTAATTAGGTAGTATGCCTTTCCATTTGGCCTACCGAACTAGGTGATCAGCTAGGCCCGGTGGTTGCGCTGATTACACTCCTTCTTGGGGGCCGCGATCATTCGACCCCCATATCCAACACGGTATTCCACTTATTGCAAATTGCCACTGTTGGCGAGGCTGAGTGAGACTCGTGTTGCTCAGGGATAATTATGGCCACTGAGAAATTTGTGTTTTGCCCGGTCCGATTGCTGTACCCCTAGCCGATCCTTGTTGATCATACGAAAGTCAGATTTCTTAGGTCTAGGTAACATATAGGAACACGGGGCTGGCAGTATATACAGATAAGCTGGGAAGAAAGTTGATATAAAGTCTATCATCACTTCTTACGCTTCTACACACACGATTCGAATATTAATTTCGTCGTAATTTTCGTTCTCACTCTCAGATATCATAACAATGTGCAACTCACTGATCATCCCTGCATTTATCTTTCAAACCCTCTTCTTGTTTTCGTCGCCCTCGGCGTATCTCTCCTTGTCTGGCGATTATGGATGTTCACCGTGAGGCCACTAATTTGGCCATCTGAGGTTAAATACATGTCTTGCCAGTCTGCACATTATTTTCTGCCTTCTGAAGGAATATCACTGATACCATAGATAGTTATTGGTATTTTAAACTTACTCTAAGGATCCTGATAGAGAATTAACTTGAGACAGGACACCTTTGTCCCTTTTTCTCAGATTGCCATCAGCTTATGGATGATGCAGTATGAGTTCCTTAACGTATTAGCAACAGACACTTTCCACACTAACTACCGAGTTATCCAGAAAATTCTTCCAGGATATAAGGGAACCATTCGCGTTCTAGCTCTGTGGCGTGAAGATGTACTGTCTAAGTCGAGCCGAGGATGTCACTGCCATTCTCGATGGGGTCCCATGGACCCATGGCCTGGACTTCTCCCATTTCATATCAGTGGTTATGCAAAAGCTTGGCATGACCTTGAAGGACGTCGAAATCGCTAAATATGGTCCCAAGCCTAGAGATAGCTGTTACATCGAGGGAAATCTTATAAAACCCCACCCATCTGAGCCTTGTTCACTTTGTGGAAGACCTGTATAAACAACAGTTCCTTAGCCCATCACGATTGGATGCCCTGTCCATGGTATTTATTCAGAACATGCAAGAGACGCTATAGAATAAGAATCTCGACTTCTACACTACCGAATACGATGGCTGCTTATCCATGCCCCAAACTTGGAAAGAGAAATAGCGCTGTATCCCTTGGTTTCCGGAACCATGGTCAATGCAACCATACGAGCATTGCTTGGCCCCTATCTTCATGAGGTTGACTCGGACATCATCAACCAAATCGTCAAATTCAATGAAAGTGCCTGGATGCAATTCTACGGCCTCCCCGACTTCTTTGGGTTTGCTTCAGTCTATGAGCCTCGTGACCGCCTAAAGGCGGCGTTACGGGCATTTATAAAGCTACCCGAACACCAACCGAGCGAACAATGCTTCGTTTTTGAGAAGCTTCTAAGGTGAATGGAAGTGTTGGGGATCGGCGAAGAATCACGTGTGGAATTACTACTTCTATTCTTTTTCGCGTGAGTTTCATGAGAGTCTATTTTCGTTCCCTATTTTAACGTCCCTTCGATTAACAATTAATTCATGCAGGAGCATCGCAAACGAACAAAATGCTTGCTACTGGTTTATAGCTCACATTATCTACGACGAAGAGCTCCTATAAAGTGTGAGACATGAAATAGAACCCGCTTGAGCGTTGGGGAAGCTAGATCTCAAATATCTTACAGCCAGCAGCCCTATCATCGACGCTATCTTTCAGGAGAGCCTACGCCAAAGCACCACCACGCTTGGGTTCCGCATGGTGAAAGAAAAGACGACTTTACGGGGTAAATAGTTATAGCCAGGGACACCGGTGGTAGCTCTCATGCGGTTGTTACATTCCTATGAAAAGATCTGGGGCTCCACACCCGATGAATTCGACTCATTCAGGTTCATCAAGAAAAAGACACTGTCACGTTAGCCATGCTACCGCCCTTTTGCTGGTGGGCCTACCTTTGTCCCAGCCGAGTCCTTGCAAAACATGAGACATATGTGTCACAGAGTAGTACGCATATATACCAACATAATTGCAGGTGGATTAACGGTTCCGTTTTTCCATTACAATATGCTTTTCTTGCCACTTTGCTGCACCGGCACAAGGTCACGTTACCCCCCCACCGGAAGGATCTCGAAACAAAAAAACAGCCATTCCCATTGATGGAAACGTTCAGACCACCAACTGGAGTCAAAGGCCCAGCCACTAATATGGATTTGCTTGTAAAATTGGTGGAGAGTATGCCGGAAAATTCAATACAGAATCCTAAAAATGGTTATCAGTAGTCACAGGGCATACAGAGAATCAATGAAGCGGAGCGCCAGGGTCAAGAGTAAGACTAGATAATAAGAAGAAGGCAAGATAAGTTGTTAGATTAATTTATGAAACTTGACGTATGTGTCACAGTTCGTACTGCTGGTAGTTCCAGAAATAACTTATGTTATTGCACAAGGAGGGAAGGTTCCTCACTTGGCCAGTCGCCAGCTACTCGCTCCTTTTATATACAGTATTCTGGCCCGTGCCGTAGTGGAGTCCTTAGGTCAAGACTAGTTCCGTGACAGTATGCCCTCTTTGGTTAATGATTCCGGACTTCGGGCATCCTATAGATATGACTCTGAAATTGCTACCGGTTTAGTGGCGGTTGGCGGGTAGATATTACACCGCCTACACTGGCTAAGATCTAACGGATGTCCACTATTTGTTCCCCTGGCCAAGATGTCACTTATTACCGGTATAATTATTAAGACTATACACCTTGGAGCAACTAGATGGTAGGCTTTGCTGTTTGGTTCCATTGATCGCCTATCTTTATATGTGAACAGTACGAGATGTTAAGGGGAGGGAGTGGGAAACAAATGTGACTGCAATTTGCTGTCCGTGGAATGGCTTTTTGGACAGTGGTTTTGCCAAGAATGTTGACATATCGTAGCTGCAATTGTATGGAACTCCAATTTCGGATGCTATAACCCCCAATCCTGGAGGCTATTATCCTGACACTTTAACATTTGTATGCAAAATGAAGAGGAAACATACCTTCTGTCATCTCTGGTCTTCTACCAAGCTGTTCGCTATAGCTAGCATAAGAAATAATACTAAGTGCTCCCAACACTTTTGTTCCTTCAATAACCCATTCGCCTTGATGACTTTGGAGTAACGAGGTTCTCGATGGCCCATGCTTACTGGGGCGTTTGATACCTCTTGGTAAACTCAACGCCTCACTCTTCATGAGAGATTCCTTGACGGTGGGTTGGTAGGTTTAAGGTGGATGTCCGAAGGACTTTCTCATGTCGGCTCTTGAGTAAATAGAAAGGTAACCGATACTTCTCGTGCATGAGTTCGAGAACTTTATTTGAAGCTAATGATGAAACCCGACGGAGCTCGTGAAAACTATTATCAAGATCGAAACCAATCCATTGCTCTGAAAATGAGTGTTTCCAAGCCGCAAGAGACCATCTCGCTAGTAGGCGAGGTAAAAGGGGCCTACACTATCTTAAATCATAGTCTTCTCCTCATTAGTCACTAGCCGATGGCAGGATGCATCCTCTGCTACGGTATAATTCCATCTGACGGTTTAGAATAACCCGTCCACATATGGTATCCCCTAGTGATAATAAATTCATCTAACTTCACGATGGGACTATACACTAGTATTTCTTGCAGAATACAAGAGACGAGACTTGGATTGGCTCGTTCTAGCATTGGGGAGATGGCTCAGAGACACCCGACGAAGCGTCGGGCACTAGTCCGGCCTATCTTCTTCCAGACATCGTATATGCGGATCGGATCCCGAATTAGGAACATATATCAGACCGTGACATGTTCGAAGGGGGTCGGAAACAGCTCATACGAAACCTCTCCTTTATCGGCGTTGTTGCTGGCTTCGTCTCTGCACTTCAAGATGCGCTTGCCGCCAGTGTCCTCACGCTAGGCTACTCTGTAGTTGGCTGGGTTTTGCCATAGTAAGTGACCAGGGAGTAATGGGGCTTGCGTATCCCGAGCGTTCGCTAATGCTAAGCGACCGTTTATGATGCATTCCGATGATTCCGCGACTATCCTTAGGAGAAGAGCGGGTCCACTACGTGGGCATGCGACCAAGAAGCGAAGTTGGAGGTTCCCGAGGGGTCCCTCCATCCTGATAATGCTTTAACGAGAATGCTAGGACCTAGGTATAGCTGATCTGAACGTCGCCGACGGCTACATCGACGTCGTCGCTCATTCGACCCCTTAGCGCTGAGATGCCGCGGAAGATGCCGCTTTATGATTTCTCATACTCTGGTTAATTTACCTGTTCTTGTTGACAACTTGATATGTTTTATTGATTGCATCTCCTGCTATCCTTGAATGGCCAGGCTGGGGATGGACAATGAACGTGTCTACTGAAAGAGGCCGGAGATGAATAACTCTGACCTGTCAACCTCTTTCAGGGGCCTAGAGCGTCTACTCACTCGTCTTGGACCAACTGTCACCAACCTTTTGGTGGGTAGGGCATTCACGGGGCGGAGTACAAGCAGGTGGTTGCATCTCCATATTCGGCTAACCCTAGGCGGTTGATCGTCGCGAACAGCGTTACTAACATGGGTACGTCGAAACTTGGCATCATCCCGCATCTGCGTGGAGGTTGCTGTACCACGTGCCGAGTGCAAGACCTTCTCGGTGTCTGATCGGTCTTGTGGAGAAAAAGGGACCCCAACATCTGCCCAGCACAAAAGCAGAAGCGATTACGGGTCTGATGGCTATAGAGGGTTAGGGTGATTTTCTTGGGCTGCAGATTCCAACCCATATGCCAAGGATGCAAAGCCCGCGGGGTCTATACATACATACATACATACGTACATACATACATACATACAACATCCCTACATAACTGTATCCTAACCGCATATCGATTTGGTACTGTTATCTTACATGCATGCCTTCCAGCACGTATGTCATGTACGGTATATTGTTTATATTACCCTAATGTGGTATTTGACGCAACCGGAAGAGAATAATCGGATGCGAGAATCGGAAGCGATCTCTGGTTTGAGTAAATACAAATCAGCCCTTGAACTCGCTTTTACACTGTCCCAGATTCTCTTCCATCCAGCGGCCCGTAGCCGGACCACAGTATTCCCGTTTATACGCACTGTTCGGGAAGTCTCGGTTGTGCACTACCCGTTACAGTACTTACCTAATTAAGTAAAGCCTTATACGGCAACGGCATACCTTATTGCCCCACTCACGGCATAATGCCCCACTATCGAAGCCGGTCTAGACAACATCTTTGTTTTAGAAGACATCTACAGTACTACTGTATGTAACCGTATCAGGCCCTTGGCGCATGAATGGATGGCTTATCTGCATCGGTTCTAGAAGATGTCGGCAACCAGCACAATCAATATGTTTTAGATAAACACCCAACGCTCGGCATGGTCAATAGGCCATGTGAACTTGACACATCCGACACAAATACCCGACGAGGTGCGTGAACCTTCGCGGAACAAGTTGCTCTGTGCATATCATCGAGCTTTGAGAGTTTTGAGGCCGGAAAGTCGAAACCATGTCGCGGCGGCCCGTAATTGTACTTTAAATTCTCTGTGCCCAGGTCCAGACGGTTAGCGATGCTCACTGGTCCTTGTATTTTTCTACCGAGACCTAACTCGAGAATAAGCAGTATTAATTATCTTATGAAACCATTTGCCTCCCCATCCTGCATGATAGCGATCCCTTCGGGATCTAGAGCCAATCCCTATCCGTTTATAGATGCAAGGTATGTCCATGTATGATTACGTTTTTTTAAACCCACCCAACCTTCCGCCGTTACCAGTTTTCGTGGATACGCTGCCTCTTCAAATCGCCACTGTGACTACTGGCGTCCTCGTGAATCACCTCAATCTGGTTGGTGACATAGACGGCGTTCGACGGATAGGAGTTCGTACTTGGCTTTCCGGTGATCTTCAAATTCTGCATCGGGATCTCGTGCACCATGTGTTCATCGCTACTGGTGGCCGACATGTTGGCAGTAAACATGTTGACACCAGAAGACCTCCGCGGATTACGTTTGCCACTCCTGCTACCCCCGCCGCCGATAGTCAGGGTTCCCTCGTGGGCTGCAGAGCTCTTGTGACTGGACCAAAGGGCGCTGCCGAATAGAGGCCGAGTCCAAGTCTTAATAAGGGGAAATATCATGGGAAGGTTTGTTGTGAAGACGGCGACAAACGCCTCTCGTGTGCCCCATTCGCCGGCAAGTTGCGCTCCGTTAACAGGATCCTTTAACACCATGTATTAGAAATTCGAAAGAATTATGCAGCAATTAGAGACAGAGATATAATCACTCACTATAGTAACAAAGACGGTCTTTAGCGTTGCGGATACGAGCACAAATATGCCTGCTCCAAGTACAAGGCTCGAGGCTATCTTCTTGATGAGCTTCAAGGAAGTCCCCCAGAGCATGGGCAGGGGTATAAGGATTAAATATATGTCAGTCGTGACGTTTGCGGCGAAGCAAGTCCAGACAATTGGTTGGGATATGGCGGGCTGACAGCGATCTGAGGCGCAATCCATTATCAGCAGGAAACTACTAGACAGATATGAACACATACTACCAGGGTTTGGGTTAACCTGCCAGTTCCGGTGCAGTGGCAAACATGAAAGAAGAATTGTCGCTATCGACGCAATAAACGACCCAATGACAATACCAAATCCTATCCATATCTGAAGTCGATACCGCCGACCTAGACCCTCCTACCGAAATAATCAGTTGTCTCAATCTAATATTTGTTGGGAAAACATACGGTGAGTCGGATGTAAAAGACCAAGACGGAGAGTTTGAGAAAGCACATTAACGACGAGTAGATGGACCAACCGGCTATCTGAATTTTCGAACCGGTGACTCTAAATGGCGGACAAGTTTAGTAAGGTCTCATAGGTTTTCTTGATATAACACGAACCTCATCTCGTATTCCGGGTCGTCAATAGACAGCGCAGCTCGCTCAGCGTCAGTCATGCCGTTATTCGCTAGCCCATGGGCGACAC
The DNA here is from genome assembly GCA_021209875.1 of Rosellinia necatrix. Lineage (NCBI taxonomy): Eukaryota > Fungi > Ascomycota > Sordariomycetes > Xylariales > Xylariaceae > Rosellinia > Rosellinia necatrix. The sequence goes on along the minus strand of JAGYVD010000007.1, from coordinate 4,025,475 downwards.
TCCCAACACTGTAACCCAGGACTGTCTGGGTGGTGTAGAACAGCTACATGCGGGTCAGCAACGGGGAATCGGTGATATGCCTTGAGCCCCCGAGTGCACACACGATGGCAATCCAAGCAAGAAGGTCATCCGCGAGCAGGTTTCGTATGCCCACAGCCTTGATCCGAGCATATGTCCTAAGTATAGTAACAAGTACCCCAATTGCATAAAGAGTCCACAGCTGGATATTGAACGCGCGAGCCGCTGCCGCCGCGGCCTGGGCGGCAGCAACAGCAGCCGGATCGGGGAGGTCGTTGACAGACATTCGGTGGTTGACAAATTTTAACTAAGAGACCATCATTTTGGAGAAATGGCATCAATAGAGGCAACTATGGGATTATGTTATATTTGTAGTGCGAAACCTGGCATTCTACAGTCTTAAACCGGTCAACATGGCGGAAAGGGGGTTAAGAGTCCAGACCCTTAATTGCTTGCCACGACGCCACGACTTGCTACAGCCCGCTATGACTTTATCTGCAACCGCCCTGTGAGATCTACAGCAGATGCGCATTTGTGCCTGGTTACCCTGGCATAATTTGCTTCTCGGATGTCTTCAGGCCCAATGAGGTGCTGTGTTCACGTGAACGAATACCGAGCTCCGGAACTCCATCGGGCACGGACGGGGTACTGGCTATATAAGCCAAAGAAGGAAACACATGCTAGATTGAGAAATGAAACTCCCGTCCTTGTGCAATAACAAACGCCATTCATAGAGTAACCAATGACTGGTACTATAACACGTACCCTAGGCAAATGTGCAACGCGTCTTCCATGGAGTGACGTATTGATACCGGCCACATGTAAAGAGACCATCCCAGTGTGAGATAGCCGATGCTCACCATCTCCTTACAAAGCAGGCGCGGATATCTCGCGGTCGGCGGTAACTACCACATCTAGGCTTCCGCCCTCGGTGTCTTCTCGTTGCTATCGGTCAGTCGTAGGTGTCACAGGGATGTCGCCCCAGCCAAGTTACGCTCACTCGAGTCATGGGAGAGGGTTAGGGATTTACGGAGGGGGGGACCGGTTAATACCGCACATGTTAATGATATGATCGAATCAATGGGTGGTCGGGGATTGGGGGCCATTTATGATTACCGAAATAGATGAAATGAAGCGAGGCAACATTTCGGGACAACCTAAGTTTGATTCTTGGAAGGGACAACCGAAATGCTGGGGTCATAATACCGGGTATTCGTGCTCCCTGATTTTAACTGCCCCTTTTAGTAATTACAAGGTTCTAGGGTCAAATAAATATGTACTATTCATGTAATGCAACGTCAACTGCAATACCAAACAATCCCTTACTTAAGCATTTATATGTTATATGCAGGACGCATGCCAAGCAAACGCCTGCAGTCATGCTGGCAAACCAAGGTCGCATCGAGATAACAACTCTGGGGTAATTCCCCGAGATCGAACAAAACCACGTTTTTTAAGACTACTATTAATCTAACCATTGACGGCCCAGTATCTGCAGATTTCTTGATCGTTCGATTCAACCTCGTACCACATTCTCGAAGCGGTCTATACCTCTCTTGTAAGATGCGTCGAATTAAAACCATTCTCCTATCCGCCTGTGCTGTTCGCGCCGCCTCCTGCAGCACGCCCCCCATAAATTGCCAGTCACCCATGCAAGTTTTTCGAGACCTGACGAACTCTCTCTCCTCCGACACTGGCGTTTTTTTCCCCGGATCAGACGAATTTCAAGCGGCAACGACACGATGGTCTGAGCTGGATACTCCCACGGTCGACATTATCGTATCCCCTGCTACCGAGGAGGATGTTTCGCGTACGGTAAGTCTGATCTCCCTCTTGTATACTTCCCACTATACTGGCAACCCCATGACCTTGCCATCTCTGCACGTCCATGACGTAGGATATTGTATGACACGCCACTTATTATGGTGCACGATTCAGGTACAACAGGCGAACGAGTGCGGTCTAGCCGTGCTAGCCTTCAATGGTGTTCATGGAGCCATAACCACGTTAGGCAGGATGAAACGGGGTGTTGGGATTCATCTCGGTCGACTGTCAAACGTGACAGTAGCTCAGAATGGGGAGACGGCTATTATTGCTGGCGGCGCCGTGTCCAAAGCCGTCATAGATACCCTTTGGGAAGCAGGGAAACAAACTGGTGCGTGCTGGATTACATTGCCCTTATAATTCTCAGTACTTCTAACAGAAATTGTAGTGACTGGGACATGCGAATGTGTCAGTTACCTTGGTCCAGCGCTTGGAGGCGGCCACGGATGGCTACAGGGCCGACTCGGACTTATCGCTGATCAATCCGTATCCATGAATATGGTGTTGCCAAACGGTGGTATGCAAACGATAGATTCATCTTCGGACCTCTTTTGGGCGATGAAAGGGGCCGGTCAGAACTTCGGCATTGTTACCTCAGTCACTGTGAAGGTCTACGACATCGTACACTCAGATTGGGCAATCGAAACACTTATTTTCACCGGTGATAAGGTGGAGGCTGTTTATGAAGCAGCGAACCGGCATCTCTCTAACCTCCCAGTAGACGTTATAAACTGGTCGTATTGGCTCAACATGCCCGACGTAGACCCGGATAAGGTGCGTAACGAATTCTCTCCAGACGCCATCGCATCTTTTCCTCACCAAGTCCACAGCCCGTGATTTTATTCTACATCATCCAAGAAGGGGTGACGACCGTGGACCCGACCTACACCGCCCCCTTCCACGACATCGGCCCGGTGACGTCCGAGGCGAAGGCGGGCACGTACCGCGACCTGGCGTCGTGGACGGGGATCTCGACGGACTCGCCGCCATGCCGGAAGGCGGGGCTGGCGAACCCGCGGTTCCCGATGTACGTGAGGGCACACGACGTGGGGGCGCAGCGGGCGGCGTACGACGCGTTCGCGGCCGGGGTGGGTGCGAGGAGCGGGAACGGGAACGGGAGCGCTAGCGGCTCGTCATCGTCGTCGTCGCCGTCGCCGTTCGCGCAGTCGATCTTCATGTTCGAGGCGTACCCGCAGCAGGGAGTGCGGGCGGTCGACGGCAGCGCGACGGCGTTCGCGTTCCGCGGCCACGCCGACATCCTCGCCGCGCCGCTGCTCACGTACGCGCCCGCCGGGCCCGCCCGCGACGCCGAGGCCGCCCGCCTCGGCAACCGCCTCCGCGACATCCTCCGCCGCGGCCGCGGCGGCGCCCCCGAGGTCCGCGCCTACGTCAACTACGCCTTCGGCGACGAGGCGCCCGTCAACTGGTACGGCGCCGAGCCCTGGCGGCAGTCTCGCCTGCGCGCCCTCAAGCGCAAGTACGACCCCGAGGGCCGCTTCGGCTTCTTCGCCCCCATCGGCCAGGGGACGTGAGGAGGAAAACCCGCATGCGCGGGATCAACTGGTCGGTGTGGAAGCTCCCTGGTAGGGCTTACAAGGGAGGCTTTTGATACAATATGTAATGGATTATCCGGGCTAGATTGATTGATTGGTTGGTTGGCTTGGCTTTACGGCAACACGGGATCCTCGGTATTAGGTTTTAGATGAAAGGGAGGTATACTATTTGGACTAATTACGGTACCCCAAACGCCTCTTTTCCGCGGGGTGGTCTGTTCGCTCCACGCCTTGGAAGATTTCTCGCATCATCGTTCGCGGGTATGCTCCAATGCATAGCCGAAGTCGGAGCTGGAACATGAGAGAGAGTGGTGGTGGCATAGATAAAGAGCTGGCCATGGTATTATTTAGAATGAGTAGTACGTCAACTAGTAGTCCTAATACTTTATTCATCATCTCCAATCCATAGAGTCTGCCCCCCGTCGAGCATAGCCCACAAATCCTTTCCAGACAATCCCATGCGGAGCTTCGGGTATAATTCTGAGAGCAGTGCATTCACGGACACTCGAAAGAACCCAGGATATCCCCTGGATACCTGATCCGCAGGTGGCTCGGCAACATCCACCGCAACCAGATATGGAGAAGCGAGTTCTCCCGGAGATGGTCCAACACCACTACCGAGGAATGAGTTGATGACGTCTTCATCGACAAGCAATAGAACGCTCAAATCCAGTCCTGCCGCAACGCCACCCATGGTTCGGGCAATATGAAAATGTCTGTTCCACGATTAGTTCCATATTTAGGGTATTTAGGGCGACGGTAAGTAGACTACCTACTTCCTAGCCTCAGCGTGACTAATCCCTTGCAGCCTTGGGTCTTCGATAGTGTTGAATTCCAATCTGTCCTTGATGCTTTGCTGTCCTTCGCCTTCCTCCTCATCGAGCTGGGCATCGCACAGTATATCTAGTCTCCCCTGAAAAGCCTCCCATCGCTCCTTGGATGCGTAATATATCCGCACCAACACGAAACCCCAGGCGGGGTAGCCTTCTCTCTGCAGCGTTTGGACGAGAGGTGATGGCAGAAGATGGGCGTTGCTGCTTGGTCTCGCGCTACTAATGGCCAAAGAGCGTATCTGAGACGCCTTTTGCTCATTCCGAGATTCCATAAACCTTGTGAGTTCCTGGAGATTGTCTAATGAGCTTACATTGCCATATTATGAGTAAACGGGGCGGACGGGACTGTACCTGGAGTGAAAGTTGTGACAAGATGCCAAACGTAGGGGATATAGCTTGCGCCGCGGTCCATCCGGCAGGAACATATGATGGGGGTTCCGCCGCCTGCTGTCCAGCCTTGAGGTCTCGTCGAGCGGAATCCGCACATATTCCAGCCACTCGGAGTCTATTCTCCTGTTTGCACGATCGAGGTAAGCGTGGGAGCAGCATACATGTGTTAATTATCATAGATACGCGCATACCTCTTCGGACAACTTGCCCACAAGGCTCATATCGAAACCCCTGGCTTGCTCGACAGTCCAACCCGAGGGGACGTATGATGGCGGCGTGGCTGGCCTCGCAGCGGCCGACGACAGAGCAGAGTGGAGTTTCATTAGCTTTGGGTACTCTGAAGAGAAAGGATGCTTTCGGACGACGGCCCGCAGTGACGCTCTTTCCTGGAGATGGAATCAGTGAAGAGCGCAAGAGTGAGCTGGTGCTTGTATAGTCGCTGGTTCAGTAAACTTACTTGTTCCGGCAGTTGACTATACTCATCCAAGGAGAGTGTGCTGAGGCGCTCGCTGCTCCATCCCGGAGGAAAGTCGATACCCATTATGATTGACCTAAGAGGTTACCTGTTGTTGAAGGTGAATAATTTTCGTAGCAGGGTTATTTCGTAGGGTTAACGATGCGCTTGAAATTTCAAGATACGGATTATTAATCCAATATGAGATCAAGGTTGAGGTTGAAAATTGGCCAATGAACTCGACCGAATGACTATGATGTTGTCTGATTGGTTAGAGAAAAGGTGGGTACTATACATATCATGGTATTTAGACACTTAATGTTTATTCCATCCATGTGTTTAACATTATTATAGCACTAGGCGCAAACCGATCATACAGAGATTGCAACCGGACCCCTATAATAGGGTCTGGAGCTCTACAGAGCAGTATAAACGTTACCTAACATATCCTCAACATGCTAAATAAATGAAGGCGACGCTACACAGAATTAGAAATGAATAAAACCATGAAGACTTTTAGGTTGATGCCAGAGATAGAATACTGCCTTAATAAATGTCCTCCGTTGGAAACCCTTGAAGCTTTAAATTTAGCAGCAACATGTGAACCTAGATTGATTTATTATAGACTGCGAGTAATTGATAGCATAGGACGATCTTGATACCACTAGGAAAAGGAGTGCTTTTCATACAATTCTGATACAGTAGTAGTATCCAAAATAGAGACTGTGGTCTGTACCAACATCGGAAAATAATTCCTGAGACATGGCAATGCTGGCACTATCATTATTAGCTATCAGCTAGTAGTGACTACTATATAGACTACGGTTATGTGGGAATTTGTACATCCTGAAAATCGTGCTGACCTGGAAGGGGTGGGCGCGATAACTGGGCAGCAGTTGACGTTTTCGTAGAAACCAAGATAATATCACCAGCCGGGTATGTCCTCAGGAGTACATCAACGCAGGGACGCTCAATACAAACTTGAATCACACTCACAAATATGCTGGAGTATTTCTGGGATGTTGACGGGCCTCGCGTTGTCAATTTGATACTGGGTTCAAACTGACCAGGTCTCTTGTAAGACTGCGTCAGCCGATGACAACCTGGGAATAGTAACCTTAGAGTTGTCAGAGACGAAACAGTCTGCTGCGTGTAATGTATATTCGAGCTCGATTTATTCTCACTTCTCATTCGAGAAATTCATTCCAGGCCTCTTTCACTTGCAAGTGGGATGCTGTTCTTTGGTGCATCGAACCCCCTGTTTTAGAGTAAGTAATATTAGCGGTTCGAGATAAGTAATTCTTTCGCTTCCAACTGTAGTTTTTCCAATCGTGTAGTTGGAAAACTAGCTGACCAGGGCAATATAATCCAATAGGAAGCCTTGTGGTCTAAAAATTGCATAGTGGTAAAGTACCCCTTATAGCTATTCTAACTGATCTAGTCCTTTATATTTACTTCTCGCGCTTCTTAGGTCACAATACTCTATTATTCCTACAACTCCTCGAACTCTTCAATTGGAAAATGCAAGCGCGTATTACAAGTGACCGTACTCCCACCCTTCGTGGCGCAAATGTGATCTATTAGGCGGCACATAACTAACACATTATATGATGGCTAGGTGGAGGATCTCTACTCCGTTCAGCGTGGTATCTTTCTCTACCTCTGTCTGTGATGAGGGCGGTAATATCGAAGAACCTACCCGTGATAATTACGGCGCAGGCGGCGAGAAATACTACCACGTTTACTACAAGAGCACGTGCTGCACTAAGACTGGGGTCTTCGAGGGATACAAGTGCTACCCAAATTTTCACTGGTACGCGCTGTTGAAATGAAATGCTGACCTCAGACACATTGGCATTGGCTACCAATCTAACAGGCCGTTCTCAAGGTTCTCTAGGCTTTTATTGCAACAACCCAGCAAAAATCCCCAAAAAACCAGATGTGAAGCTGCTTATCAAGGATCCGTGTGTTCGAGACTTTTTAGAACTAAGTATTACAGGGTCAGAGGCTGATCGTGAACTTGTTGATCATAATACCACCATCAAAGAGCGGCATGGTGGTCGAGTTTTCAAGATTCGCAAGGCGGATAGAACAGTGATCAATACTTTCAGTGATGCCCCCTACCCTAAAGTTGATAAATTAGCGCCATCCCGCCTTGTCTTCAACATAGAAACTAATGGTATCTACTTCGGTGCAAAACTAATGACGACTTGTCATGATCAATTGGCCAAGGGATTAAGGACTACCGTCGACCATGGTGAGTACTAAGTAGATCCTCCTACCGAAATAACGGCGAAGATATCCTCGCCCACGATCTTATCACAGTTAACAACTGACTCACTGAATCATTTATTGCCCTTGTAGTAACGGAATTACAAACCCTGAATGCTTTCATGAACAGCGTCTTGGCAAAAGCCCTTCCGAGTGGCGCTACCAGTTTCAACGTGCGGTACGACGCAGAGAAGATATTTGGCAGAGATGGCTACTTTGATTATACTCTTAAAGCCTTAGTATGGTCGCACACCTGAGTTACGCCCGCGGCATTGACACCCTCCAGGGCATTGACGGAGATTTTGCTGGTGTAAATGGTAACACCAAGATTTCGTCTCTATTATTTAAGCTGCTCGGGAGCACCGAATTTCAAGAGAATCTCCAACTATTGACGGCGGAGGAGAACTCGCTCAAGGCTGTCATCTGGGCCCTCAAGAAAAACATGAACACCGATAGAAATTGGAACAAAATGTCGCCGACGATGAAGCTGGTGAGTTATCAGTTAGAGACAAATCCTTTGTACAAAACACTAAGTTCTAACAGCTCACAGGATGCGCTGTGGCGGCTGAAGACAGTTGTCGACTACTTGAACGATCGAGAGGTACGCTTTGACCACCACACGCGTAAAGGTTCCTTCACAGGCTGTTTCGTATTGACAGATTCCTAGGTACAGCAGTCGCTCGGGGCGACACTAGACAGAATGCGAGCCGTTTTGTGAGTTCCAACTAGCAAGGGATCGGGGTGTGAATTCATGGATTGCCTCGTCCCTTTTAAATAAAATTCCAGAATTACGTCTACCGCAATGAATAATCAAATAGCTAATTATAACCATTTACGCCTACATAGCCGAGCTATGGACAGGGAATTGCCCAGATTTATCAATACTGGGACCGGCTTATCCCTCGAAGCGGCCCTGGATATTTGGTACTATGATCACTTCCAAACCATGACCCAGAATCTCGTCGAGTACGTATCAAGGAGGTTACCGGATATGATCATCCTCTGGCAAAGCACCCAGGAGCAGGACCTGCACGGGGCGGCAAACGCGGCCGCCATCACAGCGAAATTGTTAGATTTGCAGCAAAATGCTGCAACATACCTAGCTATAAAAACGAGTTTTATGTAGTTCTCTTGTCCTGTCTCTTATATTTCACGACGCATTGGTCGAGGCAATCATCGCTGTCTGACCTAAATCTTCCGTGGGTTAACACGATAAACCCTGGATGATATAGTCGCCGTCTCTTCACCGGCTTCATCATGACGGTTAAAGGGCAACAACCCGATAAGTCGTCTAATGCAAAGCGATCTACCTGGACCAAGTAAGCAGTATTATGGGCAGGCAAAAACGCTGATAGATGTTGGTAGGAGAGGACAGGTAGAATGCAACAATGAATGAGCATGGTTAGGCCAAGGCGGCTGAAGAGAGAGGTCTTCAGTATGCGATCCGGGCCCAAGCCTTAACAAGATCGAGGTACCCTATATGTAGGACAACCTAATAGTAGCTTGTATTTAGCCCTCGTACCATATAAACACGGATACCTCATCTAAGGCTATATCGCTGTACGAGAGGGAGATACAATCTCTATTGACAACATGTGGCCATGTGATGATGAGTACGTGCGGTAAAGCGCTGGGGTGGTTTGGCTTTGATGTGAACAGGAGAAGAACGCTTATTATCGGCTGTGGTGTCATTACTATTTATCCTCCCAAAAATAGCTGCAAGTAGGTAAGTGAGAAACTGACTGGGACCTGTGAATCTCATTGTCCGATGCATTAGTCTGAAGCAAGGGTCATAACTGCCATAAGTGGGTGGTCTGTGCTGCCTAGAGCAGTGCGTCCAAAAAACCTACAGCGGTATCGGCTCACAAATAACCTTGTATCATACATGTTGTAACTACACGTGTATGACAACTCCCCTCACAAGCGAAACTGCAGGTGACTATCCAACAAGTTCCACCAAAAAAAAAAAAAAAAAAAACCACTCAAGGCTTCGCGTATATACCATTTTAGCATATACCATTCTTGTAGATGACGAGTGGCCACTCCACCGAGGCGCCTCGTGCCCAATGGAACAGAAGGATTGTTGAATAAGTTTTGTTGAGTCGCACTTTTCACATCCCAGGTTGTGCATAACTACCTTAAGTACCTTAAATACCTAGGGGGCTACCTACCTAGGTATGTACCTACCGGCAAGTGGTGGGGTTAGGCTACACGTGGTGGGCGAAGGAAACGGGAGTGGCCTGTGCATGCTAAAGCTGCCCTGCATTTCCCGGCCAATGCCACCTTGCGCCCACCCAATTGGCCTGCAGAGGCTCCGGTAACATTGGTTAGTGGGCAGCGACAAAATAAATTTCTAGCGCACTCACAACCGTTCTGGGTCCTATCGTCGACCAACGCTAACCACGGTGCCCTCCTCCTACTAACTACTTACCTACTTACCTACCTACCACCTACCACTACTTCCACCACCAGCCAGAGCCTGCCAACCCTCCTTTCCCCCGAGCACATCAACTTCGACAACAACCACAATTCTCGACATCAGCCCTCACCACCACGACCATACCATCACGCCTGCCCATCATGTCCGTCCCGGCCTTCTCTGACATCTCCAAGTCCGCCAACGACGTAAGTCTTGCCCTCACTCGCATCGCCATTCTCGCCCCATTGCCCTCCTTTGTGTCCCGGGCCATGGCGCACTCTGTTTGCCCATGGCCCAATTTCCCTCATAATCCTCGTAGCCCTAATGACGCACTATCGCTAACCATGGCCTCCCGCAGTTGTTGAACAAGGACTTTTATCACCTCTCTGCCGGCACCATCGAGGTCAAGAGCAACACCCCCAACAATGTTGCCTTCAAAGTCACTGGCAAGAGCAGCCATGACAAGGCCACTAGCGGTGCTGTATGTCTACCCCCCGAATGCGAATCCCTCGCCTGTGCCCATCGGTACACCCAGCTATGTCGAGAGTTGGTGGCTCTGACGAATACAATGCTGACCATCACGTACGAACCATAGCTTGAGGGCAAATATTCAGACAAGTCGCTCGGTACATCAACCCTTACCTCCTCCTCGGCCAGGCACAAGCTTCGAAAAGTTTCGAAGCGGGCACCGGCACCGGTACAATTGTCAGCCTCGCTGGGACCCATCCACCTGGTGCCACGAAATAGATGCCACGGCCTCAGTTTTTCACTGTATTCCGACGGACAAATAAGGATGAACTTGCTAATGGTGTATCGGAGAACAGGCCTCACATTGACCCAGACCTGGAACACTGCCAACGCCCTCGACACCAAGCTCGAGCTGGCCGACTCTTTGGCCAAGGGCCTCAAGGCCGAGACCAACTTCCAATTCCTCCCTGCCACCAACAACACCGGCGCCAAGCTCAACCTCACCTTCAAGCAGTCTGCCTTCCACGGTCGCGCCTTTTTCGACCTCCTCAAGGGGCCCACCGCCAACGTGGATGCCGTCATCGGCCACGAGGGCTTCCTCGCTGGTGCCTCTGCCGGCTACAATGTCCAGAAGGCTGCCGTCACCGGCTACAGCGCCGCCGTTGGCTACGTCGCTCCTCAGTACAGCGCCGCCATCACGGCCACTGACAACCTGAGCGTCTTCGCTGCCAGCTACTACCACAAGGTCAACAGCCAGGTCGAGGCCTCTGCCAAGGCTGTCTGGAACTCCAAGAGCGGCAACGCTGTCGGTCTCGAGGTCGCTAGCAAGTACCGCCTGGACCCCGTCTCTTTCGCCAAGGTTTGTCCCACCGTGCCATGGTAATTGGTGCTGGCCGGTGTAAGGTCTGTTACTAACTGATAAAAATAGGCCAAGATTAACGACCGCGGTGTTGCTGCTGTCGCTTACAACGTCCTCCTCCGTCCAGGCGTTACCGTTGGTATCGGTGCTTCTTTTGACACCCAGAAGATTGACCAGGCTACCCACAAGGTTTGTCTTGATTTGTCCCCATTCAAGTGAGACTCTTGACTAATGATATCCGCGAAACAGGTTGGTGCTAGCTTCACCTTCGAGAGCTAAACAACTTGCACAAAAATGGATAGATGAAATGATTTTTGGGCCCGAACTCGTTAGATTAGGACGAAAGCTCCCAGGGGATACAATGTCGCTAATACCCTGTTGTCTGCCGTGTATGTTATATAGATCAAGCAGATCTCGTTTGCATTGCGGTCAGCGACTCTCTTGAATGTAGACTAGAACGCACAAATAACCAAGATTTTAATGCCCCGTTGAGAAGTATTTTCTATAAACATGCGATTGATTATATGTCCACCTATTTTACTTCTCTACGTGACATACTCGCATATCTATTCTGTACATACGGTCCCTGAGGCACGCAATAACCACACCAACTCAGGTGTCAAAGGTTCGGATGCTATGCATCATCCCTTTCCCTTGTCCAGCCCTTTCTCTTTTGGATTTTGAGCACTCCCATACCAAACCCGACCGAGAAGGAAAGGCCCCAGGAAGCTCAACAACAGCACCCCACCAACGACGAAGAACATGCCGGGGGCGTTCCGCTCGGACTCGACGGCGTCCTCCCACTGGGCGCGCTCGTCCGCGGCGGCCGCAGCGGCGGCGCGGCGCGCTTCCCGGCGGCGATCGATGTGGCGGCCGGTGCGCTGGTGGGCCTCACGGTCGAAATGGGGCACGTCGTCACCGCCATCGTTATCGTCGTAATTGCCGCCGACTCTTCCTCCTCCTCCTCCTCCACCTCCCCCACCATCACCACTCCCAGTGTTGTAGCCAAAGGGATCCCGGCGGCCGGGACCCATGCCGCCCATTCCCGATCCAACACCACCACCACCACCACCACCACCACGCCCATTATCACCACGTGTAGTATCGCGTCCACTGGTACCGGTGCCGGCGCCGGCGCCGGTACTCCCCCTCGTGCGCGGCGCGGCGCTTGTCCGCCTGGGCGCCCCAGCCCCCGGACCGGAAGAAGCTCGGGGGCGGGCCGCGGAAGGCGCCGCGGCGACGGCTCAGGCCGGAGGCGGGGCGGCCGCCCGCGGGGCCCGTGGTGCCCGTGGTGGAGGAGGAAGAGGAGAAGGAAAAGAAGAAGAAGAAGAAGAAGAAGAAGAAGAAGAAGGGTGGGGAGAGTGTAATAAGTCGAAGTCGTGCTCTCGGTCGTAGCGGGCGCGACGGGACGGCGACGAGAGCACCGCGTAGGCCTCGCTCACGCGCATGAAGCGCGACGCGGCGGCGCGCCGGGCCGGGGCGGCGTGGTGGTCCGGGTGGTGCGTCTTGGAGAGGGTGTAGAAGGATCTGGGGACGAAAGAGAGGGGGAAGGGTTAATAAAGGGTTTTTTTTTGGTGGGATGGTGGAAAGAGAGAGAGGAAAGGAAAGGGAAAGGGGAAGGGGAAGGGGAAGGGGAAGGGAGAGGGAAGGGTGTTATTTTTTTTTTACTTCTTGATCTCGGCCGGGCTTGCGCTCGGCGCCACGCGCAGCGTCTCGTAGTGGTTGCGGGCATTGTCGATCGCGTCGTCGTCACCGCCGTCGTCGCGGCGTTGGGCTGCAGTGCTGTGGAAAGGGTGGCGCCGGGGGTGGGAGGAGGGAGACGAGGGGTTCCGTGGGAGGAGTGTCACCGGCGATAGTGGTGGTGATCTATGGAGCGCTATCGGCGGCGGGTAGAGGAAATAGAAGAGACATTGGTGGTGGTGCCGGGGTGGGCCTGCCAGGAAGGATACGGCCGAGCGGGCGGGCATGCCTCATCTTAGGATCCTCCCTTGACATCGAGTGGTTCCTAGCTGTATGTGGCTCCGGGGGAGGGAGAATTGGCGAGGTGGGAAGGAGAATTGGTCCGGGGATCGTAAGAGCCCGCTCAGAGTCCGCGCGCGTGAATGCCGTACCGAAATGCGGCTAATGTGTGACGACATCGGGATTAAGTTATGCAGGTCCGCCAAATAAATATATCCTCGTTATAATGATATATATAATTAAGAGATCTGTCATTTTTCCAATTTTGTAATATCCACATATCCCGAGTGATATTCTTCTGGGCATATGCAGGTACAAGTAGGCAGGAGGTATGTATAAGCTTCTAGTGTCTCTAGTATCTCTAGGCATCGCGCCACCACCGCCACCTGCAGAAATCAATCGCTGCACCAAAGGGTTATAATATTCTAAATGCATTTTTGTATCTGTGAGATGACCTGCGCTCACTATACCTGGTAATGCGAAACCAACCGAATATCTACGCACAAGTGAGCTTCTGTGTCTAGTCAAGCTCGGCTGAGTAAGGTAAGGCATCAGGTTGCATGCCAAGCCCTTGGAATGGCTTTCTGACGACTATCGAACATCGCTTTGTTCATTTTCTCCCCCTCTGCTACTGCCTATGCGTTTTGGAGCTAGGCTTGTCTTGTTGATTACCGACCAGGTAAAGTGGACGGCTTCCATGGACCACGGAGACGACTCGAGTCCTATTTAACGGTCAACAGTCTTGACGTGGCGCACTCACAGCCCAACTAGGGGGAAAGAGGGTTAGTCCCCGAATGCGTTGCTTAAGAGATCCAAGAAAATCGATATCTTGGGTCGACTGGTGCCTATGAATACCCGATACGAAGAGAGATCGCCCAGATAATAGACTTAGAACCGCCTATGTAAACTAGTGAATGTCTCGTACCGGAATTTCGACAGCGGGTAAGTTGCAAATCATACTCTAACCCCACCACTGCCGTAGCGGGCTATGTTATGATCATCTTGTATCGACATGGAGGAAACAGGGTGTGAAACATTAAATCTAAACATTCAAGGTGACTAATCATAGAACGAACTAATGGACAATGGGCACATCAGCGAAGGGTGCATGCAATAGGCTAAATCGTTAAGCTCAAGCTTTGCCCATACCGAAATAAGCTTATACAAACACCCTCAACACATCATCATTCAATTGGTTTTTGCCAGCCTTATGCTGCCTATATCATTGTAGCCTGGCTCGCTTTACTGAAATCTCTTATTCCGAGGAGAGTGGAGAGTCAACTGATTTCCAATCGAGATATTCAATTGCGGTACTATTGTTATGCTGTATTTTACAGCGGCCGGAGTCATGTCTAATTCCGTCGGCCGTGACCCTAATTGCTTTGTTTTCCAAATCATCGGTCCAACCCCCACGCTTCTCTATGAGCCTCCAATAACGCCGTGGTATGAAACGCCAAGACATGCCGGGTCCAAGAGCCTAACAGATTCTCTTCATCAGGACCAAAGATAAAATGCGAGCGCCCTGCCACACACAAACGCTCCAGTTAGTGTTACATCATGCGCGGGGGAGGATCATGCCGTGTCCTCCGCCGTGTTGAGGGATCCGACCCATCGGTGAGGATCGATGCTCGCTCATAGCTCCGGGACCTTCCAGGCCGGCTTTTTGCATTCGCCCTTCGCCTCTATCCAGTCCTGTATACCCTTCATATACCACCCACTCGTCCATTTTGCCTTTTCGTCGTCGTCGTCGTCGTCGTCGTCGTCGGCTTTTGGTTTGGGCTTTCCCAGCTTAAAACTCCGCGAAGTGCAGCAGACTTCGTCGTGCCAGCGGTACTGGAAGCAGTTGCGGCTAAGCTGCTTCTCTGCGTCGGTATCGCCCTCGAGGATTTCCGATTCACACACCTTGGCGCAATTCTCTGGTGATTTCCATGCCTCCTTCTCGATGTCACTCATTTCATCTTCCTCCTTTTGGCGCTCTTGATCTTGGCCGTCAGCACGCTCTTGTGCATCGGGATCACGACTGATATAGCAGACATCATCTGACCCGTTGTCCCAGTCTTCCCGAGTCCTCTGCATCTTCGGGGCGATCAGGCTATCGTATAAGTCTCGGATCAGCAAGATACCCTAATCATCCACGTTAGTATCATTGATCAAAAAGGACGTGTGCCCTCGGCCGACCATTCCGCCGACCAGTTGGAGATAGAAGTCGGGTTGTCTCGGGCGCTCTCTTGGGGGGATGACATACGTTTGTCTTACGCGTTTGCTCGAATTGCCACACAGTACTAATCTCTTCGGAATCCATATGATGCATCGTCAAAATTGGTTCACACCAGTGATTCTGGCCGTAGGGTAGAGTGGTTGGTTTCTCGCCATTGATCATAGGCCATGTGTGTCGGATTTTGATCCCTTCGTATTCATCCAAAGCAATCGCCACCAACAGATCGCCGCAGCACTCCTTAGTGCCCTGCTCGGTATACTGGCTTGTTAAGTTCGTGTGGTTTTCGACCAGGTGTTTCATCACGCCCCCGCTTAGTATGTAACCTGAGCCCCCATGAGCAAAGGGCCGTCCACCAACATACGATCGGCTACCCAGATAGATCTTGTCGCGAGGATTGAGGCCGGACTTCTTTTTCAACCAATGCATCATGTTGGCCCAAAAGATATACGTGTCGGCCTCGGCGAAGATGTACCAATCCTGTCCTGGGCGCATCTTCCATGTCTGCTCAATCATGGGTAGAAACTTGTATTTGTCTAGGTTCCACGCGTTCTGTCTTTCGGTCTTGGCGTCTATACAAGACTTCTGAGAGACGGGACACTCCTGTTGGCTGCGATATAGGTCGAAATCGCTAATCCTGGCCTTATCGGCCGCATCGATCCCCGAAAGGGCATCATATAGGTGATATGGACCTAATTGTTGTTCCTGCTTAAAGGTTAGCACACCTGATCCACGCTCATTTGCTACCGGTTGCCCCATTCGCCGAGCGCCGTACCATGTCGGAGAAAAGAAGGAAATTGTCGGGAAGACAGGCCATAGTGGTGAGAAGTTGAGTGGGTATCCGGTCGAAAGCCTCGGTGGCACCAGTCTTCATGACCAACAGTACGCCATCTGTGCTGGGAAAACGAGCGCAAATGTTGCTCGTGTTGTATTGCTTCTGGACCAACCCTTGGTTGCCTTGATTGTAGAGGGTGTTGTCATAAACGGGACGTGAAAAGTAGTGTGTGACCCCCTCGTAATAGTCACGGTATTCCAACTGCCATTGAGGGCGGAGATGAATAAAGGTTGCGATTAATGTTACGACGGCGACGACACCAAAGATGCGGAGGCGACGGGAGCTCGGCGGCGCAATCATTTTCACAAAATCGGGGTTCGCCCTCAGCTAACCGGGGGGCTTGAGAGGCAGAGGCGTCGGGAGGATAGACGGTCTGATTGAGCCCAGAACACCAAGAGAGACGGATACGAAAAACGAGGTAGAATGGCGACTACCGAGCATAGGCAACATTAAAACGATGTAAGACAAGAAAAATACACAATAATTCCACGGAACGGCGAGTACGCGGACATCAGACGATGAATAAACCGGCGCGATCACCGAATAACGTAAGCGGCGAAGTAAGGTCACCAAGTTCCAATTTAATCTGAGGAAAAAGGAAGCAAGTCGACCGGCGGAGGAGAGAAAAGGGAGGGGGAGTAGGAGCAGGTAGGAGTACGTAGGAGGAGATCTTGAAATCTGAAATGCTGCAAATGTCTGAGGTAGGAAGTTGGTACACACACTAGAATAGATACTACCTACATTCGAGATGCACACAGTATGTACGTAATGCTGCGGGTACTCCCTATCGCCTTTTCTGTCACCCTTGTAAGTGCTTGCCGAATCCTGGACGGGCTGGCTCCCTCGCCTACATGGTGCCTACCTAGGTACCCTGCCAGACTGGAGTGATTGTTGCTCGGTGTAAGATGTAGAATGAATTACTGCCTACCTATCTCCCTTAGGTAGGCAGGTAGGCAGGTAGTATGCTGAAACAACCAACATACCTAGGTAGGTACTTAGGTGGTAGGTAGGCAGTTACTGATGTAACTTGCTTTTTTCTGCAGCCCAGGCACTTAATTATTGTCGTGCTTGTAGATGCATGGTACCTGCAAACTGCAAACCAAGACGGTCGTTCAATAATCGGGTGACTTTGTGATGGCTGTCGATCCGATGCCTACTAGGTACCTAGTGTACCTACCAGCCTAATACTGCGGTGTGTTGCACCGCCCTCTAATACGATGCACCGTTGCCTACTCGTTCTAAGTGGTTACCTACTGGATCGGGCCTGGTGTATTCCTGAACTGTGAGTCGCCAAACGGTAAATCTGAAACAGATGGATCCTTGTGGACCCAACCCGATTTTTCGGTACACCCGAACAGTACACTATAGTAGTACACCCGTGCCTCCTCATCTCAAACGGGTACGATATCTACTAGTGTAGACCTGAGCTTCGTTAGGGGTTGGATTAAAAATTCCCATCGCAAGGTATTCATTAGCGGAGCGAGACATAAGTAGCACATTTCCTTACACGAGGATCAATACTTTCCTTCAACTCTATTGAGGAAAGAATAAAAAATCAAAATAGAAGTGATCCTAAATTATCTAGCTATAACCAACATGGTTTACATCAGATGCGTTATCCAGCTGCATAGTGCCAAAATTGAAGGACACCTACCGTATACTGTACGGGCCATGGTACGGAAATAACTTCCTCGCGTAGTTATATGTTTGTACACTAGGCAGTGGACTACGGCTTCTATGTGTATGCTGAAAACGAGAATTGCGCCCTAGAAACAGCCCTGCCACACCCCACATGAAGTATACCAAGCATGGGGTACCGGAGACCTGATCTCCTTTTATGGCGCAATACGATATATACTAACTACTAACTAGGTAGTTATGTATAAATAGCACGGTGGTGAAACCAACGGCCCTACGTACGTTATCACTAAACATCAACCCGCTAGGTAGTCATGTATCCATGACATGGCAGTCAGCGCTGAGCGCGGGGTGCTGTCCACTAGTGTCGGTCAGTTGGCGATGCTTGATGGATACCAACATACTGGACTGATTCATTCGCTTGCAGGCCGTTGCTTGTTGGAGAAACGATCTCCACTGCCGGCCAAGTAGGGCCGAAGTTTGTGATCTCGTATTACCAGGGAAGGACTGGCCGGGTCCTGACCAGGGGCCGCCAGTCGCAATCTGATCATCATCATTGTCCCCCTCTCCCTCTTACGTCAGCGGAGCCTACGTTATGCTCTCCCTATCCTCTTCGCAGCGCTCTTCGTCTCGTACTGTACAGTGTATACTGTATTAAGATAATTCTGGTGCTGTAGGTACCTACCAAGGTACAACAGGTCAGTGCTGCTGTATCCACCTACTATGCCTACCTACAGCATTCTAGAAGTTCGATTTATCTACTACCTAGGTATGTACAATTGACCCCGAATCAGCGCTTTTATTATTAGGAGAACTCGGCAACTACTGGTCCCTACTCGTATATTGTAGTTGGTTGTGTGCTCATTGTCCACTGCCTCATCTTGACGAAAGGGAATGAGAAGTAGGGGGCGTGTTCCCTTGTCCTACACTCGATGCTGTGTCCTGAGAGGCTGGGATGTCGTTAGGTACTCTGGCGACTCATCGACCCATTGACCACTCGGTATTGAGGGAACAACGCACCACAATACGGGCTGTCCCGGCTGCTGTAGGAGTTCGGTGTTGGGGTCGGACTCGCACACATCCTCGAGTCTTGAATCAGGATTGGATGAAGGCACATCATGTACACACTACCCAGGTAGTTATTGATATGCCGTCCCCCGTTAAATGGTGATGAGGGGGGCCAATTATCGAAGTCGAATGCAAGTTGGATGCAAGTTGGATGCAAATTGGATGCAAGTTGACTCAAGTGCCTATGGCTACCTTTCGGGAATATATTGAAGCCACGCTGGAGTAAATACAACTCTGGGGTAATCAAATTCGGGTCGGATTGAAAGGCACTCATCAATATCCCTTTTCGCCCTTGATCCTACAGGAATTTCATACGCGATCCAGGCACGAACCGGGTTTCATGTACATAAAGCCATTACTATGTACATGGTGTATATACACACATAACGTGTTTGCCTTTTGCTTTACCAAAGGGGGTCCAATAACTGATGTGCATGCCAAGGTTACGACGTCAATCTGGTATACAGCTCGTTTAGATCATCTCGTCTAATTTATCTAAACAAGCTTGACAAGCTTGACAAGCTTCACACCCTCGCCACCTACCTGGATAGTACGATAGACCGTTTATAACGATACACAGTCCGTAGAGAATTCTATGCATTAACCATGCCGGCCCTGGCCCCCAAAACGCCCGCTCGAGCTTCTGGACCCCACATGGCCCAAGCTCCCGGCGAGAGACAGAGAGCTCAACGCGCATGCAAAGCATCGAGAAGCAGTTATGCCAAGCGCGGGCATCGCGTCACCTGCCAACCGCCCACATTTCGTCACTCCCGCTCCCAGCCAGCTCCTCGCCCGCCGCCCGATTGATTCGACCATTGCTTGAGGCTGCTTGGACCAGCCCGCTCATCACCTGCACAGAACCTTACCCCCGTCGACCAATTGACTTCCCATTAGCAACATCCGTCTACCATTCCATACATTCCATCGCCATCGCCATCGTCATCAACATCTTATCGCATCCCATCTCATCCCATCCCACCCCCTCCCTAGCTAGCAGCGTTTCCATCATGGCCGAATCAACCCCCGCTGATACGTCCACCCTCTCCGCCGCCCCCTCGGCTATCCCATCCGCCGTCGCCTCTACTGTAGGCACTCCTCAGTCGATGCCTCCAATGGACACCGAAGAGCGCGCCAAGTCTCTTAATGTGTCACTTGCCGACATGGTCGCGAAGGCGACCGCTCTCTACCACTCCAAGAAGTACGAGGAAGCCGCCGAAATCTTCTCCACCGCCACCGAGAGGCAGGCCGAGCTCAATGGCGAAATGGCCCCCGAGAATGCCGACGTGCTATTCCTCTACGGTCGCTGCCTCTTCAAGGTCGGCCAGAGCAACAGCGACGTTCTTGGCGGCAAGGCTCCGGGCGACAAGAAGCCCAAGACGAAGAAGCCGCAAGCCGAATCATCCACCGCTGGCGCGTCGCGACAAAATAAGACGGCGGCCGAGGCGGCTACAGGCGCTGCTGTTGAGGAGGAGGAGGTGCCTGACGCGAAGAAACCGCTATTCCAGTTCAATGGAGATGAGAACTTCGAAGATTCCGATGAGGACGAAGAGGTAGCGGGCGAGGATGGGGAAGAGGAGGGAGAGGAAGAGGACGACGATCTTGCTGTCGCATTCGAGATTCTCGAACTCTCGCGTATCCTCTTTGAGAAACAACTTGAGGAAACAGCCACGACCGAAGGACCCGACAAGGACGTTGCTGCAGATGAGAATAAACTGGTCCGCCACACCAAGGAAAGACTTGCAGACATCCATGATCTACTAGCCGAGATTTCCCTCGAAAATGAGAAGTCTGTCTATTCGTAACCACCACGATAAAGGCGCATACTGATAGCCTATTACAGGTTTCCCGAGGCCATTAAGGATTGCCGCGCTTCCCTGGGATACAAGAAGAAGCTGTACCCAGTTGAGTCGGAAATCATCGCAGAAGCCCACTTCAAATTATCGCTGGCCCTCGAGTTCGCGTCCATGACCACTACCAGCAGCGAAGACGATGCCGATGCTGCCCCCAAGACCGTCGACGAAGCCATGCGCGCCGAGGCGGCAGACGAGCTGGAGAAGGCTATCGATAGCACGAAGCTGAAGTTACAGAATAAGGAGGTGGAGCTCGCCACGTCTCACGCGCCCGAGGATAATGACGAGACACGCAGGCAGATCACTGACGTCAAGGAGATCATCGCGGACATGGAGCAGCGGGTGAGTCTACCACTTCCCCGTCGACTCCTTGTCAGCGCGATTCCAGTCTTCTGAGTCGTCGTTTTTTTTGTTGTCTCCTTTCGTTGATTGTGTGTCTGCCCCTTGAACTAACCCACATTCCTCAATAAAGCTTATCGAACTGCGGAAACCCCCCGTCGACATGGGTGCGGCCCTTGGCCAGGACAACCCCCTGTCCGGCCTCCTAGGCCAGGGTTTCGGGGAGTCCTCGTCTGAGCAGGCCGCGCGGGTCGAGGAAGCTAAGAAGAGCGCCAAAGATCTCACCGGTCTCGTCCGCAAAAAGGCCAAGCCCGAACCCGAGGCTGAGCCTGAGGGGAGCAACGGCAAGCGGAAGGCCGAGGAGCCTGCGGAGGGACAAGACGCCCCCAAAAAGGCAAAATCAGAGGAACCCACGGCCGCTCTCTCGTAGAATGGCGCTTCGGCTCATATCTAGCGCTAGTCACGTTCACTCTCGTCGACGTTAGAAGTGGCCCGTCCGGCGCTTTGGGGGTTTCGAGAATTGGGGTTACTCTAACCCATAGAGTGGTGGCCCACATTATCTCGTTAATCTGCCCGCGGCCCTCCAGGACAGGCCTCGGAACCACTCGCCCGGGTTTCGACACGTTACCAGCCCAGCTAGCCAAACTTTCCAAACGAGAAGCGAACCAAAAAAAAAAAAAACCCCAATAACAAAAAGTACCTAGGTAACGCATAATTGTACACTATCTACCTATCCACCCCTCAGGTGATGAAACTCGCCCGTCGAGGAAATTTTTTTTCCCCCGCGACAAGGCGAACGCTTCTCGCAGAGAGGAACCTTCCCTCTCGCGGGATTCTATCGCACGCGCGCTTATAACGGAACGGGGACAGGAAGGAAATGCGGAAGGCTTTCGGTTCCATCGCAATTGCGCCGGGTTATTTCGCGCGCTGGCTTTTTTTCTTCTCTTCTACAAGCAGGGTTTGGTGGTCGGGAACGGTGGGGGAACAAGGAGGCGTTTTTTGTTTTGAATTGCTTTCTAACCGAGTTCGTTTCCCGCAACGATCTCACCGCAGAGCCTCGACAAACTAAAGAGACAAATAAATATATATCTATATTCAAAATTGAAGAGTTTTGTTTCTGTTTTGTTTTTGTTTTTTGGTTTTTTTTTGTTTCGGAAAAGCAAATTTGCCCCTTATCTCGCCCGGAAATATTTCTTTACTCACGCACGTTATACGATCACCCCTTTACCCGATGAACTATCACGACACTTTACCCCCTCAAATACATCATCAATGTAGCGCGACAACGAGTTTGGTCTCGCATTGTTTCGGTCTAATACAAATACAGATTCAGTTCGTCAAAGAATGCCCAGATAACCATAGTAAACGCCGTGCCGTGCCATAGTAAAACGCCGTAACCCAGCGAGCTTTCCTCTTTCTATCTACATGTCTCGACCAGTGCTCATGCCGATCGATGGGCCAGCTGTAGCCTTGCCCTTGCCCTTGGCGGCGGCCGATGGCGGCGCCTTGTTCCAAGACAGGAGTGTATGGTCACCAAGCTTCCTCGGTCGAAGGAAGTTTCCGATAACAAATAGAAGCGACATGAGGATGAAGAAGCCTGATAGGGCCAGCCAGAGGATGCCAGGAAGGTCGTTTTTGCCGCCCAGAGGGCCGGTGGTCGTAATGACAAGTGACTTCTTGCCCTTATACTCGGTCATATTGAAATCTAAATCACCGTATTAGAGAGCGGCACATATCATCAAAGGAGGGAATTGCTGGTAAACCCACTGTCGATTATGTCAATGCTATAAGTGCCGGCGACAAGTGTTTCATTGCCAAATGCCCACGGCTTGAAGAAGGATGGCAAGGCAGCCGTTCGCATCCATGAGATGAAGTGTTCATCTTCCTTCAAATTAGGCGGCGGGTACTTGTCGGTATATCTGCCGTCGGGGTATCGGTCGCGCCAGTTAGGTGGTGGGATGATGAGGTTGAGGTCCGGGTCCGTCAACGGCTCGTACAGGTCCTTGTCCGAGTCCCAAGCAATGTTGTTCTCATTCCATTCGTAGGCGTTGGTGTTGTTAGTCCCCAACGGCACAGGAGTACCGATGGTATCATTAAAGAGGGAATTGGCGATTAGGCCACAGGGATAGATCTGAAAGGTCTTCTGCTGGCCATCTTCCTCTATAACTTCGGTAGCGAGGGGTGCACAGTTCGAGTTCTCGAGAGTGGAGGTGCTGACCGAATGGGCTAGCAATTGTTCGGCGTTGAAAGAGTTGACGTAGCGACGGTGATTCTGGTAAAAGTTGTCCAGATGATAGTAGGCCCTAACCGGAGGGCTCATATCCTGGGCGGTAGTGAACTGAAGGGTGCACCGTGTACGATTATGAACGGCAAAGCCATTATAGAGTTGAGTGACGTTCTCTTCTTTCTCCCATTGAGCATCCAGGGCAGCGGTGCCACTCCGCCAGTATGACTTGGAAAGGCCTGCCGGCATAGGCTGCCGCTCGGTCGTAGCCAGGGCACCGCAATCCGTATAATCGATCTCAAGGTATGAGACCTGGAACAGACGGAGGAGGTTAGGTTAGCACACAATTCCATCAGCTCCCACGGCGCGTCACGACAGAGGGTTGTCATACCATACGGCTCGCATATATCAAAAGCCCTCCCACGACTGCGGCGAAGACGCCCAGGACAAAAAAGATCCAGATGACATTTTTAGGGGTGAGGATTGGTTGCCAGGCCTTCAGCCGCTGTTGTCGGAAAGCCGTGTTGGCGGGCCTCCGACTCGTCTTCTTCTCCTCGGCCGAGGATGGCTCGTGGGTGGAATTCTGGGAAGAATCCATCCTGGGCCTAGTCGTAGCCGTCTAGGAGGCCCAGGGACGGGAGAACGGGGTGCGAGAGGGTGCGAGAGAGGGTGCGAGAGAGGGTGCGAGAGAGTGTGCGATCGTGGGGAGGGGGATTTGGACAATCTCGGTATTCGAACGCGAATACCATACGCAAGCGCGGAATCCTTTGCTCTGGTTGAAGCAAATCAAAATAGGCCAGTCATTCCGAGACGCGACCGAGGCTCGACCGAGCAGAGAAGATCAGAGGGCAAGCGAGTGTTTACAGGCGACGTAATAGTGGTCAAGGCTGATGGTTTGATGGCGGGCGGCGGGTGGTTGATGAGCGACGGATGGTTGACGGGGAGTTGACGGATGAAGGTTGAATGAATGATGGCGGGTGGACTTCCCTTGTCCTTGGCCCGTCGCAGAAGCCCGCCAAACCCGTCAGCGGTCCCCGTCTCTCCCGGATTTCAAATGCGTGGCTGCTGCAGCAAGGGGGCATTTGGCTCATCTAGGCACCTAACACAGCCACGCCCCATATTAGATGTCTCCACTTATTCCATCCTCCCCATTGGACACTGTACAGACATACATATAGGAATGGTAGCTTAGCTCCGTAAAGCCACGTGACATCAATATACATAACTACGATAACTCGGTCCCTGGGACTTTCCGCCAGCTGGTTTGGCAGTCATAACTTATAAGTGAGCCAATCAATCGCCCGTTCGAGGCTCAATCCGTGGTTATCCTACATATCCTTCTATTCTCTGCGCATTCTCGGGAAGATCTGGCGCCTGCATAACCATTGAGGCTTTGGCCCCCAACGGAGTCTTCATTGACTCCGCACCCAGTATCTGCCTCTACAGCTGACGCGGTTCTACATAAAATGATTCCACATCTTAACCTTAGATTTCCTAGGCATTGGTGCCTCATGCAGCGGCTCTCATATCATACATTGAGCTTCGGAAGTTCCCGAGACTCTCAATACGGATGTTCAAAATTGGCAGAGACAACCGTGCCATAGCCGCCAAGATGTCAATAAATGAGGTTAAACGAAAGAGCGCAGCGAAGTCTGCTAGCAAAGGCCCACACAGGATCAGACGTTAAACATGATCTATAATTTCCTCTGCTAGCGGGCAGGCGATATCAGAACCGCAGGTTTCCCCCAAATGTAATCGCGTAAGGGTGTCAGCTACCGATAGTCCACCAATGGTCCCAATTCACCGTAGCCTCCAGCAAGTTACGCCCCTAACGTCGTGCAAGCCGAAATGGTAGGGAGCGCCGGCTCCGGGGTACTGGCGCACTCCCAGCTATAAAGGTAATACGGCTTTGATTCCGGAGTGGGTGTGTTGGTGTGAGGGATGCCCATGGGACAACCCCCGCGCTTTCGGGTCACCGTCAACCTATCACACCCACCACAATCCACCGTCAACGTCCTCGTCTCCGTCGCCGTGAAATTCTTGCGGCCGCAGTAGTTGGTGACGAACCCCGGGTCGCCGTTGTAGGCCGTGACGGAGAGCAGGCAGTCGCCGGCGGGGGCGCCCGTGGTCGCGACAATACACTCGCTCGCGGACGGGTAGGTGTCTGCCTGCGCATTAGTCGTGCTGTCGGTGCTACGTGGGGAGCCGGGATGAGACGCAGTTGCCTCCGACCGCCGCTGCCGCTGGCCGACTTACATGTTGTGTCTGTTGGCCACGGATTGATTGATGATGTTGTTGTCGTCGTTTCCTCGAGACTGGTGGAGGCGATGCTGATTTCAATCACCGCCGCTTCACATCCTTGCATAGGGCCTGACGAGAATGCAGCAACTAACACAAGTGCTAGACCTGCAATATAAAGTTTGCCGGAGCGGACTGAGAATGTCATTTTTGATGAGGGGTAAATTATAAATTGTGTTGCTCCGGGATCGATCAAGATAGGAAACGAGTCGAGGAGCACGCCCGCGTTCCGTCTTCTCGTCTTGTATATTTTATTTACATTCATTTTCTCGTGGCCGACATCCGTACCATGGTTCGGCGAACACTGCAAGTAACGTGCCATTGCTGCCAAACACAGCTATGCTCGTAAACGGAGTTTGGATAATAGTAGCGGATAAAGGGCGGGGGTTGGGGAGGGGATTGCATGCAGCATCTTCTCTACCCGCAGTCCCTCAATTCAACATAGCTAACTCGGTCAATTCGATATCACACAGTCGAAAGTATCTGTGCGTGCTCCGCATCGCAGCTCATGCGGGCTTGAAGCCTGTCATTTTAGTTCTCGACCTAGGCCGTTCCAATCTTTCCAATTTTGTGCCCAAAATACCATCCGATTTTCAAGATGTACTGGGTTTACAATACCCCGCCTGCTAAGTCGGGTGGTAAGATGTAGGCGGAGCCATGCAGTTATGTTGTATTAATTGGCTGATGCGTCCCTCTCGTATTCACGCGACAAGGTAACTAATTGTTCTTAGGTAAATTCGTTTGGGGTCTGGGCATAATGGACTTCAGGCCGTTCTCGGATCTACATTTGACCGATACATCAACTAGGTAAAGTGAACCATAGCCCCTTAATTTTGACACTCCCTCTGGGCTCTTGCTCTTACAGAAGACTTAACTTCTAGGGTCACTACTATGTCCCTGAGCAATATTCCGGCCCGTATCTGGAGTCCCAGAAATTAGATTAGGTTTCGTGACAACCTAGTTAGGAATGAAGTCTACCCGACGCGGGTTCAAGAAATATAGCGTGTTACATAACCCAGCACGACCGAGCCATAGTTAGCAATATATCCGGCATGTTTGTAATGGTAGCAGAATAGAACGTAATAATACCGTGTTCAAGTTAGGTGCTAATATCGTAACAGACATGCCTTGCGCGTAGATGGCTTCATTGGGTAACTACCTCATGGGCAAACCCCCTTTCGGCTAAAAAGTCTCAACTCGCTCACCAAAACTCTCTGCCGTCACAATTCCTAGTATAATACATTCCTCCACTCCCACTCCCCGAAAGGGCGTCCAAAGACCACGCCATCCTATCGGCAATGCTCGGCACGCCAACCCGATCCTCTCTCGCATCCCCCCCGGGACCCCCCTCCATAGCCTCCGCCCCTTCAACCGCACTGATAGACGGGGGTCTCGGTGTGCCAGTAGGCGTAGAGGTTCTTGTTCCCCTTGCGGTCGATCTTGCCGCGCCGGCGCCCCTGCTCCTTCTGGACCTTCTCCGCCTGCCGGTGCTGGGCCGCGAGCGCGGCGCGCCGCTCGGCCGCCGTCAGGTGCGCCAGGCCGTGGCGGTCGCCCGCGCTCATGCTCGCCAGCTCGTACGTCGCCGTCGCGCGCTCGCGCCTCTCCCGCCGCGACAGCTGCAGCAGCAGCGGCGGCGGCGTGTCGCCCTCCTCGCGTCTCTCATTGTCGGGCGCCGGCTCCTCCTCCCGCTCCTCCTCTTCTTCTCCCCCCACGTCCGTCGGCTCCGTAGGCGTATAGTCGAGCTTCGAGGCCGCGGACCGCGGCTGCGGCCGCGGCCGCCGGCGCGGATGCGCGGATGACGGCCCCGCCCCTAGCGCCGCCGCCTGCCTCGATATGATCCTCCCCGACGGCAGGCGTATCGAGTCTTCGTCGGCCCGCATGAGCTTTCGGATCGGGCCCGTCGCCGTCTCCTCTAGATCCCTCGTTCCCCCCTCGTTCTCCCCGTCATCCTCCTCCTCCTCCCCGTCGTCTTCTTCATCGTCGTCGTCGTGGTCGTATCCCGGTTCCGAGAAGTCGTAAAACTCGGCAAACTCCGAGTCCGGCTCCGAGACGTCGAACCTACAGTGCCCCTTGCCGGTCATGTGCTGCTGCACGCCCTGGACGGTGGCCCGCTCCGTGCCGCAGTGGATGCACTCCCGGTACCCGAAGATGACGAGATGGAGGTATCTAAAGAGCGTCTCGAGGTCGACCGCGAGGCTCTCCTGGTGCGGGATGAAGAGGCCGTGCGATTTCTGCATATGCGCCACGCTGTCGGCGAAGCTTGATGCGGGACTGGGGCAGAATAGACATTGCCCCGGCGTGAATGGTTGCATGGCCGCGTCGGGAGAGTCGACCGACGCCTCGAAGGGCATGGGGACAGAGCCGGTTCCCTGGCCGAAAGGTAGGCTCATTGGTAGAGTTGAAGCTGTAGTCGAAGTTGTAGTCGTTATTGTCACTGGCATTCGAGACGTTGCAAGTAGTCGGGAGTCTGAACCGGGTTGCTCAAGAATGGCGACTGTAGTAATGGGATCTGTGCTCAGTGTCTTAGACTATGCTGTTTGTATTTCTGATTAAGGTATTGATTAAGATGGTATTGATTATGATGGTATTGATTATGATGGTATTGATTATGATGGTATTGATTATGATGGTATTGAGTGAGATGGTATGGAATGGGGTGGATTTTCTATCTATCCTATATACTTGCTACAGTTGAATCAACAGAGGCAATATAAGTAGATATGTTATCTGCCTCGTGGATGAGATGCGATGAATCCGTGGCTCATCATTGAACAATCCAGCGTTTGTAGTGTATGACAGAGCCACCAAACTAAGCCTTTCAGAGGTGAGGAATATGCGCTTTGGCAGTTAACCCCACCGCATCGCCACGCGAACTTCAGATTTCGACCAATTACAGGCTAGTGGCTGCACTGATGAAGTATGAATCATAATGAGCGCCTATCAACAAGATCCCAAATCGGCAGTGCTATAGGGAGAGCCAATCGACAGCCGTAGGCTTTTGACTAGCCTAGGTATGCACAATACCTATTGTTCCTCTACAAACCACACCCCTTACCCCTTCGTCCACCGTCCACCTCTGGTCTGTTGTTCGCTTAGAGTAGTCACTGGAGTGTGTGCAGATTGGCCCGCTGTCTGAGACAAGGTAGTCGGATCTGCCCGAACGCTAGGCCCACAAAAGTGCAAGGTACACCCCACCAAAGCCGCTGTCAACTGCTGCGGGCGATGCAATAACCACCGGTGATACGACGGCAAGGGCGGTCGTTGCGGAGGATGTGAGCATCACAGAGACAGAGACTACGATGGCGGCACTACCACTACCACTACCACTACCACTACCACTACCACTACCACTACCACTACCACTACCACTACCGCTACCACTACCACTACCGCTACCACTACCACTACCGCTACCACTACCACTACCGCTACATACCTACTACACAATATGGCCTGCCTATCAGAGTCGGTAACTTCCCAATGGCCAGATGCGGCTCTCCGATAGATCTAGAACTGGATGGCTGCGTTGATCATCTCCGTGTGCGTAATCAGCTTCCTTGGACTCACTCAGCTTCTCACAATCTTCATTGAACCTCATGCTGACCCCATGCTAACCCCATGCTAACCCCGTGTAGCGGGTTCGGTGACCACCTTTGTATCCCGAACTAAACATTGTTTCCGATGTTCATGTAGGCCTAGTGTGGTGGCTTCTCACATCATCTCCAATATTACAACCCCTCCCGGCGCATGTGGAGGGGTCTGGTCGCATCCACACCAAGCCATTGACCGACCTGCTCGGTTATCCGGGGCTTGATTAGGCATGTGAAGACGGTTCAGCTGCGCTTGTCAGCATACATGGACATGCATGCGACAATACCGAGTCCTATGTGTTGGAGACTACAAGGCCTTGCCGATATGTGATTACTTGGGGTTTATGGTGAGTAGGCAGGGTGCTCGAAGTAAAGAGCCGCATACAGCATTGGTCATTAGTAGTTCAGATGTGGGTTACCAACTTCATTTTCTGTCTAGCTACCCCCTTTTTATTCACACTAGTTGTCGTACGCTCTCGCAATCCCCAAGTTCGCCGATTCACTCGTAGTGACGATTGTTCCTAGAGCATAGTTAATTGACCTCCAACTGAATGCTCGAGTCGGCCGAACCATCAAACATCAAGCGACATGGTCTCCAATGAAAGGGCTTCAATTTACAGTCATCGTGGACGACTAGCCTCCTCAACAGACAAGCAGGAGGCCTACAATTGGCTGAAGCCAAAGCACCGCTGTATGTCTTTCTTGTATCGCTCAAGGCGGGCATAGCTAAAACAGTGCCTCTAACGTCTCAGCTTCGACTTACGCAAGTTTCACCCAATTCGACAATCGTCCAGCCACTGCTTTTGACTTTGGCGACGCGGGATATGCAGCATCCTGCAATCATGGAGGCGAACTCCTTCAGATGTCTGCGCTTTGCGAGCGCAAGGGTCTTATTTTGGCCCGCGGCCACTTCGAGCTAACCCTGGAGTCAATCCTCGCGCGATCTCACTTGACATCTGGGGGAAAATCCACGTTTGGCTTGAAATTACTTCCGACAGTCGACAATAAACAGCCAAGCCTATCCCTGGGCGCTATGAAGGGGAGAGGATGCTTTAACTATCGTTGGCCTGTGAACGACTACACGATTTTAAAACACGAAGATGGATATACAGACGACAACAAGCATCTGGGGGTTGAAGCTGGTACATGTGTCTTCTTTTCCTACGTGAAGGATGGTGTGGTATATCAAGTCCTTCGAATCGAACAAGGAATTCAGAGCATTTCCGACCCAGTTGCGGATATTTGCTGTATAACGCTTGGCATCTCGGAGCCAGCGGGATATGAGTATTTATATCAGCAAGATATTGATGGCACTGATCGGTCTGGATCTATTGGATCGCCAGAAAAAGAGCACTCTAGATTTGAAGCTAGGCTCTTCCGTCACTTCGAATCACCGGACGTGGAAACCAAACAAGAATATGAGGAGATATCGCTCTCTGAAATAGTAACACGTGACGGTGTTCGCACTTATCAAACTACATGGAAACCACCAGAGCGAAGTATCTACAGTGTTCAGGGGCGCACTGAGACGTTCGTCGCGGCTTTACGGCTTGGCCCTATCAGCCTGACCAGTCCCTCATCTCTTCCAAAGCCACTCAGTTCCAAAGAACTTTACGCCACCCTGGGAGTCGACCCTCTCTCGATCATGGCAACTGGGGCTATGTGGGAAACTCTGTTTTTATGGAAAGGTCAGAAGGCCAACAGCATGTCAGAATTGAACGAAGTTAGCCTTGTAGCGCGCTGCATGGAAAAGATTCTTCGTGTAGATACCGTCCCGGCCATGCTCGAAGAAAGCTCCTCGCAACACGGCTCTATAGCTCTCATGAGTAACATCTTCCTACGGGCTGGTCTTGATATACAATCTCTATTGTAAGTGAACCCTTTTGATGTAAATGCTGGACCTAGTCTTGGCTAATTGAACCCAGCTGGAAAGTTCAATTCCTTATCAAGCTACTGGATTTCTTGGAGCAATATGGCAGTTCTAAAATCCTGGAACTAGCTGAGCTCAGCCCTGAACAGAGGGCCTATGCTTCGCCAACAATTGGGCCCGAAAACATGGGCCCTTTCCTAAAGAAAAAGCTTTGGTACTTCATAAATGATATTTCAACAAGCCATGAGACTGCGAGAGAGCAGATAAAACTTATCACGAACTGCATAGGGCAGATTGTCAACTACTTGGTAACGGCATTTATTAAGCCTCGGAGCAATGTGGATAATGTACACTTGGCAAAGCCATCCAGTGGTTCAGATCATTCATATTACTACGTCATGATTACACTATGGTATGTAGTGAAGAATCGGCCCGAGTGTATTCAGGACATCGCAAGACGAGAGGAATTTCAACTTAATTTTGCGACATGGTTAATTGCAAACCATTGCGAAAGCCGCGGTGCACTGTGGGATTCCGACAGATTGCCATCAGATGAGTGGCTTCCGGAAAAGGATTTGACCACCGAAATCTGTCTGCTGAGATGGTACCACTACGGATCAATCTGGGCGCTTCTTAGGTGGAGCTGGAATGTGCTGAACATACCCGACGAAAAGAAGACTAATGTGGTGTTGGAGATGGCCAAACTGCACAACATCGTCCGACGGTTGGTTAAAGCCGCCAACATCGCATTGGCAGCAAAGACATCATCAAAAGCCCCTTACGTCCCAGGAGATGAGATTATCGATCGTCTTTCTTTTCTAGCCGGCGAAATCGATGCTGAGAATATCAATGATGTTATACATTACAAGATGGACGGACTTGCCATCCACCGCATTAGACAGAGAGAGTATACCAAATTGCTCAATCCAGGGAAATATCCAGCAGATGAGTGGGGCATTACAGAAGGCCCATGGGAAGTGCATGCCCTCTGTCATCACAGCCGTCTCAAAGTGGCATATATGGATGGTGACCACGCCAACGCAGACACAACTAAAAAGGAAATTGAGAGATTTCGACAAAAGTTTTGCCCCTTTCTCACGACCGAGGGCACCATCTTGAGCACCTGGGAGCGGAAGTATCCGACCCAACATAAAGGATGGCTTCGATCGGAGGTAACCTGTGTCATAGCTTCCACGCTCCTGGATATATCCCGAGATGAATTGTTTGGGTTGAGGATAGAGGGCGATAACGAAAGGGCAGCACGGGACCCAAACGTCGAGTTAGACATGAGCGACGCACTGTCAACCGATGACGCAGACAGGTCCAGTCAGACTTCTACGGACACACTCCTAAGTGACCGAAGTTTTCAGAATTCCTTTTCTGAGCCAAACCGCGATGTCAAGCCGGTTGACTGGATTGTATTTCGCCCACCACATACATACTATCCTAAAGAATCCCTTATCTCACTCGATGATACTGAAGATTACTATAAACGACAATCTACCCAAAGGTGGATACAGTTTAGGCGACTTCCGGCCAAAATGCGTGATTATCTCGAGAAGAGCAGGAACGAGTGGACGAAAGTACTACTCATAGATCTATTACACCACAAATGGATTAGTGTAATTGATATTTTTTCTAACAGCAACAGGGATGTGAGGGTGCTCGGGAAATTGAGGGCTTGGAAGGAGCGCGTTGATTGTAAAAGAGGTCAGGGTTCAAGAATAAGAGTCTCCAAAACCGAGGCGGAAGTATGGGAGGAACTTGGTAGAAAACCTCCGAAAGACGTTATGGACAAACCTTACATGGTTCTACGTTTGCCACAACCTACAGCGCACCAAGAACTTGAGGATGTGTTATCTGACAGTGTGAGTACCTACTACTAAGGTATATGTCAACAGATATGCTGATCAATTATACTAGCTTGTTGATAAGGGCGTCCAGCACCGCTTACTGTAAGTTCAATCCGTCATCTTTATTTGGCCGGGGATCGTGCTGAAAGAATAAGCTTCGTCAATGAACCAGCTCCAATACAAGAGACGACCAAGAGCGAGAAGAGCCGAGAACGCGTAGTGAATGAGCCAACCGAGAATGAAGAAGATGACACTGAGCTTGTTGGACTTTTTACTTTTGTATTGCATCCCGAAGCTGTAGACGGGTTTGCAAACCAACTCCAGCAAATATCTCGATTCTTTTGTCACGGAAATGGACGGTGGTTGGCGAGAATAACCCTGAGAAGCTGGACCTTGCATGACAACATAGATGACAACAAAGAGGTGCCTGACTCCCTACCAAAATTCCCTCGGCGGCGTTTCAACCTGGCCATACCCAAGTTGGCAAAGGTAAGAGGGATGGAAAGCCTCCCTAAATCTCAAAACATTCGAGATGATCAAATATCAATGCCTAGGGGTTTGAAGACTGCATTTTCGCGCCTTAACCCCGACGCATCCGAACGGGAGAGACACGAACCAAAGCAAGTGTCACTAAAGGTTTCATCTATCATTCTTTCGGCGAATGACTTTGGTGATTTCAGCAAGTGTACAGTCATTTCAGACATATTACCGCCCTCTGCAATGGAATTACTCGGTACGGATCTCAAAGACCTGTGGCAGACGTTCGTCCATCAACCGCAAACGGCTAGATGTCTGGCATTTCTCCTCATATTAGGGGTGTTATGCGAGGAGATAACTAAAGGGTACGACGAGGCGATCGATTGGTTTGTGAAACTTCTCCAACTCGATGCAAGTGAACCTCCCTGGGTCGCTAGCCGAACTCGAATAACTGACATACTACAGGGTAGTTTCATTCGCGACGAGGATCGATGGATCAAGGACAAAGACTCGGTTGCGCAGCTCAAGCTTGGGCTGTGGAGCCTAGAATCGTTCCATAACCTAAAGAACAGCTTGGAAACCGCTGTGAAATGTGTTCGTGAGGCCAAACGCGACATGTTGGCACAGATTGATCAGGTATGTCGTGCCTCCTATCACAGTTACAACGTTTTGTTGTTTTAGGGACGAACGATGTCATTGCAAATCAGAGAATTGTTTTTTCCTTTGTAGTCGCCAATTATTCGATTTGTGTGACGGAATAGTGGGTTGGCCGTTTATATAGACCGTTAATTCCAACTGGGATTAACTGCGTCGTTTTTCTGCAACAATTTGTATATGGCATCTTGGCCTATGCTGAGCAGAGACTCGGGGCCGGAGGCTTAGTCATGCGATGTCCCCTGCTTGTCAAAAAAATACGCACATACCTACTGTAGCTAACTTAATTGAACAGGGGAGAGCACTGAGAAGCGATGCCCTTCAGAGAATGTGTCAGGAGTACTTAGAAGGCTTTGAAAGCAGGATGGTGGCGTTGGAAGCAGTCAACATCAGACTCGGGAGGAAGATCGATCTAAACTCCCGGTATAAGGATTCGGTGAGGGGTCCATGGTTACGTAAACTAGTTGAAGAGAGTTTGGCTAATATCATACTGAATAGATGGCGGATGTGTTGAGTTTACGAGACAATCGGAATTCGTTCAACCAAAACAACACAATTCAGGTACTCACGTACATGACCATTCTTTACCTTCCAGCGGGGTTAACAGCGGTATGTACACCCCCGGGGTTAGATACATAGTGTGTTGACATTATCTAGGCTATATTCGCCATTCCAGATGCTCCGAGCGTAATTGGGAACAAAATTGGCTTGCCTTGGTTCTTTGGAGTCATTTCCATTCTTCTCACTTTCACAATAGCCATCGCTATTATCATGGCCAACTTCTCAAAGTGGTGGGAGAAAGCCCCACGCCGTGAAATAATTCTGCATAGGATTGAGAGTCACCCTACGGAGATCGAGAGAAGTATGGTATAGCTAGGAATATCATGTTACTAGGAACATATAGTAATAATATTACACCCCACGCAGAGTCCGGCAGCACATGTGTTGATGCGATACCACCTTGGATATGAAATCACCATGTCGTCTCATTAGCCACATGGTAACTGCTCTAATATTTCTTCAATGTTGCTATTAGTGGTTGTTATAGGCACAACACATGTTTTCTCTGCTTTCGAAGTTCATTTAAAATTCATCCTCTACGATTTAGGTATCCCGTAATATGCATCTTTAGAGTCTTTCCCTGCAGAGTGACATATAGGGAGAGTTGTCTCCTGAGCGATTCTTGGCGGGGTTTTCTAGGCACTAGCAGATTAGTTATTAGTTAGCGGGTTAGGGGGTCATGCCGAGCAGCGAGCAGAAAAAGGAATGGACGTTGGCACGCAACAATACACAGCACAGTACAAGGGTGGCAATCGTAGAATGATCGAAACCAATATGTGGTATAATATTAACGTATACTTGTTAGAAAATATGCGGACATCCAAACATTTATTGTCTTGAAATAATACGATTTACGTAGTAATGGCACCGATGGAGTTCTGTCGCAACGATGATGTGCCAGTGATAGAACCAACTCAAAGGCGGAGGAGGAGCTTTCCGAGGACGTGATAAGCATACTTTCGATCATGGTCTTGATTAGAGAGTGTTGATCTTGTTGATCTTGTATAAGAATATAAGTATCGCGGTATGGCTGACGGTATATAAGTGGATGCAAGCGGTCAAGTGCTCGACTTGACAACATTATACGTTTAGTGGTGTTGTGGTATAGCGTTGCATTTAGAATAATGTGACTGGGACTACTATGCATTTGGGGGCGATACTATAAAATAAAGGATTCCAGACCTCTCACGGCAAGTACAGAACTAACTGGGATAAGATCGTTCCAATAAAATAAATCGGCTGAAAAAGGAAATAAAAAGAAAACCAAACAATCATGGAGTAGTTGTTGGAACAGCCAGTGCGAGTGACGGCTGTGTCAGCTGGTGCCTTTCGTATCCAGTACCCCGTTCTCCAAGTCACCTAACGGCGCACCACGTTCCATCCTATTCCCAACCCCCCTATTCCGAATCCCCCAGCTCCTCTTATTTTGTTTCTCTAGCTGTTCCCCCGCGGATATTTCCCCATTTTGTTCTTCTTCTCGACCTCTTTCTTCTTGCTCTTCCCGCTCCCTCTCCTCTCTCTCTCTCTCTAGCTCCCCTCTCTTGAAGCCCTTCTGCGCAAAATATACCTTCCGCCTCTCGTTCTTCACCCTATAAATCTTACTTGCAGCCTCATCGTAGATGCGTTCGGTTGGCCTTTCGAGGTATATATCATAAATTCTCAGTTTCACGGCCGCCGCCGTGGAGAATCGTACGTAATGTGACCAGATAAACGCCCTGGTTCTGTCACTAAAGGCGAACAAAAGGCTGAGGAACACGACCCCCGCAGAGATAGTGACTGGATAAAGTTAATACTAATGCATATTTTCAAGGAGCAATGGCCGAGAAACGCAACAGACAGGAGCGCATATGGTATATAGCGACTTACATATGTAAAGTATTTGTTGGGAGATGGACCAGGCATTGTCCCCAAATTCTTTATTGTTCATGCCAAACAAGCTAGATAGAAATGATAAAGGCAACTAAGACACATCAGAGAACCGTTTCATCATTCAATCTAATTTCTCGAAAAGGATATACTCACAAATACGATAGTGATGAGGGTGAAAGTCATGATCGAACGACCTTGCTTCATTGTCTCATCGGATTGCTTCATAGCTTGCCACGCTTGGAAGACGCTCGCCTGCTGCTGCTTCATCTGCAATAAGTTCTGAACCTATATATGATAGAAGCAATGATTAGTGACTCTGCCGCTGTATCGTTTGTGTGTGACATTGTTTTCTCACATCTTGGCCTGTTTTCTTAGCACTCTCACGTAGGTCTTTGAGCTCCTTGATACAATCCCCTGCTCTCGCTTGGCCTTCGTTGGCTTTCTGCTTGAAGCATTGGTAAGCCTTCTTTCTTTCCATCTCCGTCTTAGATAGAGATGCATCGGCCTCGAGTTTCTTCTTTTTTTTGACGCCTTTTTGTGTCTTGAATTCGTCATCCGGGTCGAGAATCTGCATTACTTGTTCGATGTATTTCTTCAGGATGTCATCGTGAGTATTTGCAAGATGCAACATGATGTCCAATTCCTCTATAACATCTTCGATCTCTTTAGCTAACTGGCCTTCCGGATGAATGTCGAGAAGTGTCATATGAAGATTTGATGTGTCGGTGTAACCTTCAGCACCATATAGTAACTTCGCCTGCTCGGTCCACCACCAAAGCCGATTGAAGGCGACGGTTTGCTGGTGCATCTTTTATAAAGGTTAGTCGGGTTCGTTGGGAAATCAAATCAGAACTTACAATTTTCCCAATCGCCCTGGAAAATTCGTTTATAACCTGTGGGCGTCTGTCGAGGGTTTTGGTCCTGTTGAAAAATGTCTTCGAACATTCGTCAAGAATTATGAGACCGAGCTCAAAGACCGTATGGATATCCCCAATTTCGTCAACTCGAGATCTGATGGATTTATGAATGCCTGAGGCATCGTTTTTGTTCGCTCCATATCGTTTGGGAAAGCAAGTGATAATTGTGTTCGCGTCCAAAATCCACATCCACAGCTGGTCTACCATAATGACCCGTGATAGCTTCTGGATATTGACAGTACATACTGGGCAGGGACGCGGAATATTGTACTCATCGTGGACTGCCCATTTTTTGGCATTGATATCATAATAGTGGAAGTCTTCGGGTTTCGCTGTTGTACCGCGGAATACAACTTGGTCACAGTCTCTGTCTTTGGTTGTTTGGAGCGTCGAATAGAATGCTTGGTCAAGCGTTCTGCGTGGGTGAAGTGGTGGGTTTTCTGGAAGATATTTGTGCAAGAGCATCTTATCCCTATAGTTGGCCATCTCTTCATGCAGCTTTGACGCAGCCATGAGGTACTTTGCCAAAGGTGACCCAATTTTAAACCGTGGTCGTTTAAGGGCGGCAAATGCCACTCTAGAGATGAAATTGTCCTTCGTTACTTCCTCATTCCGGAGGTCTATCTTGGGTGTTTTAGGCCCAAGGCCTGTCATAGTACGAAATTTGGTTTTGAGCCCTTTGAAAATATACTACGTTAGCTTTTGTTACGAACAAAGCGGTTGAGCTTACATGTATTCCCCTTTGTAGCGCTCTGTTCGGGCGCGGGATCCTCATCTGTTGCGTTTGGGCCTTTCCTCTCGCCCACCCGCGCGATTTTATCCCTCTCCTCCTTTTTCTTCTTCTTTTCAGATTGCGTAGTGACAATACCCTCCATCTCTGATGCAAAATATAGTCTTTTTTTCGAGGTTTCCCAATGGAGGTATGGCATCTGGGGATTATCAGTCAATGATTGCTTTCATAAAGCCTATTTGAGGTACTTTACTCACGAAAAGCACCAAGTTATTTGGCTCTATCTCCATTGCTCTCTTGCTAGATAATATCGTCTCACACATTGGTGACATATACCTGGCATGGGGAGGGCATCCCTCGTCACCATGGAACTGACCACGCCAGTAGCGGTCTTGGAGGATTATGGATGCCTTGGTTGTATCTTGGCGCCCTAATTGTCTTTTGAAGGAGTCAAATTTCGGTGGTTCTTCACCGAAATACCTGCTGATTGCCTTCTGAGTGCCAAGTTAGAGAATGAGCGATACTGCCAAATCAACTTGACATACCTCTGCCCACTATTAACTATGGTTAGCTAACTCATTAATTGTGGCCATCGTAGCTGCACTTACCATCATGTTATTTGATGGGATATGAAAGTATCGAATTTCGGTAGAATTGCTACCTATCCGATCCTTATGTAATAGGTTTTCTTCGGGTTTGTCTGTATGTCCCTTATACAAGAGCGACTGGACATTGGTCTTCTGATTCGGAAACTTCCCGAGTAGGTCGGATTCCTTGTCAAATGGTTTGCCATCCTTGAAACGTATAACACCAACAGATACATCTTCTTCTGGTATGTAATTGCGGGGGTCGGGATTGGGCTCTGTTGATGTCTGGTCAGGTTTTGGTGGCCTAACAGAACTCGATCTATACTTAGGAGAGTTCCGCCATGCCTCACGACACTTATCTACTTCCTGAACAAGATTGGCCTTTTTAGGGGTTCTGGGACACATATCTACTTCCTGTCCAAGGCAGCATCCCCCAAGAGTCTTGCGCCATGTGTCTACTTCTTGAGTAAGGTTATTTTTTTCAAGGGTTCTGCGAAGCAATTCGATCCGCTCTTCTTCCTTGTCAAAATCGCCAATCCAGCGTTTCCGTATGGCGTCTGTTTTCGTCTTCGCCTCTGTCTCAATCTCATCGCGTGTTTTGAGAATGCCTCGTTTGGCGGCCAATTGTTTTTGGTGCTCACACTCGGCTACCCAGACTTTGTGCTCGTCAGTTCGGAATTCCTTTCTTTCGGTGATTGAAAGACATCCAAAGTAATGGATCAAATGATCCGTTATCGCGTTGTGATGGTCTTCTGCGCTAAGGCAGGAAGTTGTGTTGTGACCCATTATTGCAGCTGAAATCTCACTGACGCGACGCCTCAGTTCAGGTTGTAAAGCAAATTCTGGAGCAATCCCTCTTCCACCAACGCTCTTAAATATAAGATTGACCTAAACGAATAGGCAGTTGGGGGCCGCAGAGCCTCACCGGGAGCCCCTCCTAGGCTCTGCGCTTACACTAGTATTGCGTAAACAGCTTGCTACGACTTGACAACTGTTCAGCTGAAAACCCACAGTGGTATTATAGGACTCCGATGCATGCGACCCCCCCAAAAGAGAGCGCCGTCAACCTAACGATAGCCATCCGCCAGTAACAAAGCCGAATGTCCACCCACAATTGGGGACCGTGAGAAAGAAAGCACGTTTGGAGGTCCAACAGGTCGCCGACCGATGCAGCCAACCCGCTCGCGCCCAAGCCTGTGACCTGATATTTCTGGTTGGTAACCCCATATCCTCGACGTGGATCCGGTAATTGCAAGCCACGGGCGCTCTTCTTCTGTTCGCGGAATGGCCCGCATGATACACTGCAAATTGGCGCCGCTATACTGTGGGCAGCAGGAACCATAGTGTACTATAACCTGGCCAGGATCCTTTCAGCTGGATGCATGAGCTTAGAACCTGCCGATGTGCGTTCCGAGGCATTATAGACCGGCAATGTAAGAAAGTGGCACCCAATACTTCGTTATATCCAGTTCAAGCATTGCCGATCATAAGCAATAACGTAACGTGGGTTGTGTGCTGCTGCCGCTTGGCCGCATATACATATACCGGTGAACCTAGAGGTGTAACGTCTGCCATATTCGGGGCTAGAGACGGTCCTACTCTTCACTCAATTCACGAAAAAAAAAAGTAAAAAGTAAAAAGAAAAGGTGTGCAAACCCCCTCATCGATGAAAGGTTTTTCGGGCTGGCCGCTCATGATTATCCAACCCCCTAATTTAGTGATGTGGCGGGCAGTTGGGGTAGGAATCCGATACATATGCAGTGACATGGTATGGTCACATCCAACCCCTAATCAGCCAGACGGCCTTTTGCTTACCTGTAGACCAGTAGGTATGTACATGCATGCAGGCGTGAGGCTCAAATTCAGCAGCAGATTGTCACATCTAGCGAGCGAGAGAGTGAGCAGCGGAATAAGACCGATGCGTACGATGTGATTAGAGAGACTTGGTTAAGGATCGTCACGAGAATATATCGGTGCTCAAGAATAAACGCCAATTACAATGCGCCACGGCGAAGATCCATACCATCCGACAGGGTGGCCCAAGCAACACGCCCATCGACCGACGACCGGCGATCCACCACGCGATTCGCTACAGCCTATCCTCCTCTTCCTGCACGCTGTTCGCGATGGCCTCCCAGTTCGCCCACTCGGCGTCGCCGCCGGGGATGCCGCCGTGGAGCGGCAGGCGGGTGCCGTCCCGGTCGCCGAAGCCCCTGAGGCGGCTGACGGCCTCCTTGATGCCGACGGTGCCGAAGCGGGCGACGAGCTCCTCGACGCGGCTGACCTTGAACTGCAGGCGGCGGCGCTCGGCGAGCTCGGCGTCGGTCGGCCGCGGCCGCGCGGACAGCTCGTACAGGCGCACGACGGTCTTGGGGAAGAAGCCGGCGCACCCGTCGATGGCGCCGGCGCCGCCGACGGCCACGGCGGGCAGCAGCTGCTGCCCGAGCCCCGTGAAGGTGCGGAACCGCGCGTGGTCGACGGCCGGGCTCGACGCGATCTGCGCGTGCGCCGAGACGTCGCCGTGCGAGAGCTTGCAGCCGACGATGTTCGGGTGCGCCGCCAGCGCCTCGAAGGTCGCCGGCGTGATCTTGACGTTGTTGGAGACGCCCGGGTAGTAGTATCTGCGGTCGTTCGTCAGCAGCGTCGGTCGTCGCAAACCCCACACGGAGGGGGGGGTGGGGGGGGAGAAAAGGGGCTGGGATGCGAGGCGAAAACACCCCGGATGGGGCGCAGGGGGGGGGGAAGGGGGAACGGCTTACATCAATATCGGGATGGGACTCCGATCCGCGATGGCCGTGAACCAGCGGACGATGCCCTCCTGGGTGCTCGCGCCGGCGAAGTAGCCCGGGGCGAGGCACATGCCCCACTGGGCGCCGGCGTCGCGGGCGGCGCGCAGCTGCGCGAGCGTGTCCTCGATGCCCTGGGTCGCCGTGCCCGCGAGGATGGGGTAG
Organism: Rosellinia necatrix; assembly: GCA_021209875.1. NCBI lineage: Eukaryota > Fungi > Ascomycota > Sordariomycetes > Xylariales > Xylariaceae > Rosellinia > Rosellinia necatrix. The sequence continues at coordinate 3,983,901 of JAGYVD010000007.1, read as the reverse complement.
TCCGGGAAGCCGGCGCGGTCGAGGGCGGCGCGCACGCCGGCGAGCACCGCCCCGCGCTCCGCGTCCGTCAGGTGCACCGCCTCCCCCGTGCTGCCGAGGACCACGAGCCCCCGGATCCCCGCCCGCGCGAGGTACAGCGCGTGCGCCGCCTGCGCCTCCGCGTCCGGCGGCGCCGCGGCCGCGTCGTAGCCCGCCGCCTGCTTGCCCACGAAGAACGTCGGCACCGGCACGTAGATCCCCGGGGGTGGCACCGCCGCCGCCGCCATGGTTTCTGTGTTCTAGGGTTCGGCCGGCCGGTTGATCGGTCGGTCGGTCAGTCGGTCGGTCGGTTCGCTAGATAGATAGACAGGATAGAATAGATGTTCCCTCTCTCGGGATTCTAACAGACGAGACTTATATTCACGTGTCTGGTGTATTAAGCGGCCATATGCCTTATCGGGATAAGTAGGTGACCGGGTGAAAGAGATCGGAGCATCACAAACCTAGAATAACTCTGCCCATTGAATAGTATTGGCTACACACCTGGGGACCCCCACGTTTTCGTGTCGCGGGGTTCAAATGAGGGACTGCAGATGCGCTATCAGGGTATAAGGAGGGTACCGGCTGGCATTTCGGGATAATGCCGAGCGAAAATGCACTGTTACGTCAATGATTGGGTTCTACTAGGGTCAGGGCTCCACCACCTAACTTCCCCTTCTACAACTCCAACTTTCAGGCATATTGGGCTCGAAATAGCCCCAAATTCGTCCCACCCACCACCCGATAGCAACAGGCCACCAGAGAAAGATTAGGTTTTTTCCAGTCGGTAGATAGCATACATAGCGTAGGGCACTTTTCCGGCTAGCTTTTTAGGCCCGACTACGTACCGAATTCGACGCTAAAGGATAAGCATACGTTGTCTACACCTTTAGCTGCGGCCTCGTACCGAAAGCGACCCGTATTAGGCTCACGCTCCCCCCCAGAATACATGCTATTTACACTGCGCGGTGTGCCCTGTTGGTAATGTAGATGTTGGATTTGACAGTGGCAAACGGCTGCTCTAAAGACGCCACCAAAAGCGACCCTTACAGCGACTAGCCCACGGCCTGTGGCTCAGGTATAAAACATATGACAACTCGCAGTACACAGATCCCCCCCCCTACCGAGGTCTGATATCGGACTGCTCAATGCTTGTGACGAGTGGACGCCGTTAAAGCCTTCCCCGTCCATCATAGCCTCGCGATGCCAGCAAGCCCGCTGACCCCCCAGCCGCTACTATCACTCCAGGGCCGCCGCCGCCGCGCCTCTGCCCGCGATGCCAAGGGCCGGTGGCGAGGCCGGCCTGCTGCAGCCCGACATCCACCTTCTGTTTGGGATCGAGCTGTCCCACTAAGCGGTCGAGCCGGCCCCGTGCGATGATGAGGTCCAAGTGGTCCGAGTGGTAACTAGTTTTGGACTGTCGACTAGGTCAAGGAGGGCCTGGCCGCTGTACGGTTTAAGCCTAGCTTCGCCCTTGTTATTTTTTTTTTTTTTCCCTTTTCATCTGTCACGGTATTCTGAATGAGTTGAGCGAACCTAGCTTTGTCGATCGCATACTCGAGTTCCCCGTTGGCGGAGCAGCCCCCTCCAAAAGGACTTCAGGCCAAGGTGTAGCTAGGTATATGCAGGTCCTCGGGCCCTCGCTTATAACGTTTATCTCGTGCTCCTCGCACCTGCTCATAAATACTATTTTGCCGGTCTGTCTGTCTGTCTGTCTGTCTGTCTGTCAGTCTGTCTGTCTGTCTTAGTTGTTGTTTTGGTAGTGTGCAAGTCGCAAGTACCTGTCTGAACGAGTGCCAGTTCACAGAGATATTCTGGCCCTCATGCCACGCCATCAAAGCATTCTTCTTATCTATACATTTCGTTCCGCTAGGCGCTGGACCCGGGCCAGTAGCTAATTTCTCCCGGCGCTTGCTTCCTTTAAAATTAGAAACCTATAAAATTGATTCCCGCAGCTTGGATCCATGACGCTATGAATGCGAGCACAGCGCCGATGTGGCAGTTGGGGGCTGATTCTATTAGACTAGAAATTATGTTGATAGCCGTGAGCGCTTTATTGAGCAGCTCAATTTGAGTAGCAGTCGATAGAATAGACCAGCAGCCCATATGGCGCTTTGCCATGCGTCGGCGATTTGAGAGGCCGCCAGATAATCATCAAAAGCCTCTGCGCGTCATGTGATAAGGGGGTGTGCTAGGCTGGCTCTGCAACTCCAGGACCGGTGCATAACGGAAAGGCTACTGGTATTCTGCGAGGTTTGCGGCTTTGTCACAACACTCATTTGTCTTAGATGACGGGGCCGCAGGCTGCTTGATCTTTGTTCCCGAGACCTGGTCTTAGTGGAGGGTGGGATCAGGATAAGGCAGTTGGGCGATCCGGCAGCTCGGGATGCATCTCGGGATCTCGTACTGATTAAAGTTCGACCACACCAATCCTATCGCCGGAAACCTGCCAGGATCGGAAAGGGGTGTGCCCAGAATGACGAGTTGGAAATAGGGCTTGGTAGCACTTGCTAGTCCAAATCGTTGTTTTCCCATGCACAGCATCTCTCTAAGCTTAAATCAACAGCGACGCCGTTGGGATCGACCGTTCCACAGCTCCTATCGAACCTATAACGTGCTTTGTACTAGTGGAAATTAAGTTAGGGTTCCATTTCAGAAGCGGGTGTGTTGAGGAAGGGTGTGCCGATCTTCCGTGCGATTAGTTCCGGTATCCGATCTTCCCACTGAGGGCACGGAATCAGGATGTGCTATTAGGTACTAAGACGTGGTCTCTAAGCGTCCTGCGTAGCTATGTTGCAGAATCGAAGTTGCGAATATTGGTGATGAGACGATCCCATTAATTGACGATTGAAGTCAAAATATAGCTTCGTGCATGTCTCGGAGTTAATACCAGGGAACACTAACAGGCGTAAACGTCAATTATGACAAATTCAGGGGTACAAAACATATTTGCACAATGTCTCAGTAACAGGCAAGCCACTGTCTCACATGGTTGCATTTTTCTAAAGCCGCGAATTCAAGACTTTTGGGTGATGGTTCATATGCTTGAGCACAGCCCATATCCACGTCGTCAATCTGACAGGACGAGATTCAATAGTGTATTAAAAATCATGTATACATATTATGTATCTGGTGGTAATCCAATGCTCCTAGTATGCAATGCTTTAATTTTTTTTGTCTATCCATCGGCGGGTGCAAATCGCCGTCCCAATTAAATCTCAGATTACTTCCAAGTTATTAGCATCACTTACTAATAAGTAAAAGAAACAAAAACAAAAAAAGACAGGGGCTAGCTTACACAAGCAAGTGAGTGGCGGGGCTGGAGAGTTCCCAGATCGCCAGGACCGTAGATGCCAAAGTCGGGGCTGGCCGTGCCCCACTGGGACTCCTGCAGACCGTACCAGAAGACGTTGATCTTCTTCTGGATGAGGGTGCAAGCGATCTTCTGCCAGTAGATGCGGGCATTGGCGGCGCTGGGGACGGCAAGGTTGTTCTTCTTGCCGGTGATGGGCCAGCCGGTCTCGGTGACCCAGACGGGCTTGCTGCCGGCGAGCTTGACGGTCTTGTCGTACCCGTCGTAGAAACGAGTCATGGCGTCGTTGATGCTGTTGGCCTTGGTGCCCTCCCAGTAAGGGTAGCCATCGAAGCCAACCCAGTCGATGGCGGGGATGACGGCCTTGTTGGTTCCGTTGAGGTATGTGTCGTAGGTGTCGACGTGACCGATGGGGACGCCAGCCAGCGCCGTGCCGGCGACAGCGGCGCGCACCTTCTTAATACAGTCGACCAGGTATGCTGCCGATGTGCCCACCTCGCCCGCGGCGTCTCTGTATAGGTCCTCGCTACCGACCGAAATACCAACGACTAGATTTGTGAACTTGCTGCCGTGCTTGCTGATGGCCGCCTTGAGGGCGGTGATCTCGTTGGTAATGGCTTGTGGGCCACCGGAAATCCAGAGGCCGAGGAGCAGCTTGGTATTCGTCTCGATCGCTGCTGGAATGGCTGATACTATGTCGGACTTCGTTCCCCATTGGACTAGGTGACGTTGTTAGCTATGTTTATCGCCTCGCCAAGAGTAAGAGAGAGAGTAAGAGAGAGTGAGAGAGAGGGGCGTACCCATAGTATACAGGCGAGCGTTTGCCCATCCACTTGTGCCAGGTAATGACTTCGCCCGGTTAAACTCGTAGGCGAAGTCTGACTGCACCTTTGCCTGCTGATTTAGGAAGAAGGCGCCATAGTTGAAGCCCTTGATACCAGTGTTGGCGGGGACGGCGGCGGCATCCACGATGCCGACAGCAGCCGCCAGAGCGAGGGCAGCGGAAGAGAAACGCATGGTGGGACGTGGTTATATCACGATAGCAAGACTCTAGAATAACGTTTCTAACAGCAATGCAGAAAAACACACCCTCTGGATGGGGGCGGAGATAGCTTGATATAAGGCGGAGGTGGATGCCCTAAAATAAGGGGATAGAGAATACGGATGGATACAGTATTTCATACATACAGTACACTAGAATCGGGCATGATTCGAGATCTGGACCCGAGTCAAGGTTCCCATCATCGTCATCGCCGTGCTTGGACAAAAGAGGGACGGACTCGGCGGGTAGTGGGCCGATTTGATCCACGAACCGTGCAGGATGGCAGATGCCGGGGCCACCGAAATCTCGTATTGGCGACCCGCAGGCGCCATCTCAGCCCCGAAATCCACTTCTCCTCACAGGCGAGACGCGCGTAACGGTGGAGAGGGTCCGTTGGTGTGGTATGGCACGTTGTGACTGGATGTCGGGTCAGATCCGTAAACAAGACCCCTTTTCTCGTTGTTTTCGTGTCGACGACGAGTGCGTCGATAGTGAGTTGTTCCCAGACAGGGTACCGGGATGGCTAGAACCGGGCTGTGATCCATGCTTCTGAAAGGGCTGCTGCTAAGGCAATGATCTGCAGGTCGGAGCAGACGCCTTCAATTTCGGCAGGATGGGTCTAGACCCTTTGCTCCCTTGAGAGGCGCTTGAAAGATGACATACCCTGGCCTTCTGCACAGTGGAGAGCCACATATATTATCTCCCCCCTTTCCTGTTTATGCGTCCAAGGATGCTTGCCTCGTCTGGTTGAAATGGTCTTTCTTGGGTCGTTCTCTTTTTTCCTCTCCTTCTTCGTCACTTTTCCCCATTGCTGCTCATCACACGAATGGACGGCACGGCTGGCGTTAGTTACACTTTCTCAGGTCTCACCGTTCATTTACCGAATCCAACCCAGAGCCCGATTTTACCTGTCACCCGAAGCGACGCGGTTCCCTTCCTCTTGTTACTCGTCGAGACTGTTGCCTGACGTGGTCAAGACGGCATGCCTCGTTATCAATTGGTTCAAGGACACTCCCAGATCTTATCCCTTCAACCTGCTTGCTTCCTCGATGAGATGCCCCCAGCACTGCGGATGAGCATGGATCACCAGCATGGTACAGCCGCGAGCGCGTAATCTGCCGGGTTCGGTTGTCGCCAACGATGCGTTATGGCTGCTCATTTCTACTAATATGTTGGTTGCTTATAATATAACGCAAAACACCACAAGGCATTCCGCCGGATCGCGAGGTTTGGATTAAGCATGCACCCGAGCTTTTGCGTCTTTCATGACGTATGTGTTCTTGTTACATCGGCTACGCAATCTGTCGAGTTCCAGGTATAATTTGGCTGCCTAATTGATTCGAGCCATTCCCTCAGGATGAATTTGTGAGATGGATTGGACATGAATTTGTCTCAGCACTCACCCGGCCTACCGACCCCACGTTGGTACGTTTTTGGTAAGCACCCCCAACCTGCACAGAAGGTAAGCCCTCTATAACACAGCTAGACACCACACTAGTATCGACCTTCTGTGTCTGCCTACCAGATGCACTAATCTGGGCTAGCCAGACCAATATGAGGTAGTGAGCAACCTGTACGTCAACTAGGTAGGTATTTAAATGGGCGCACCATGCAGTAGGTAGTTCAAGACTGCCATCTCCAGGCATCATCTTATGTCGCAGACTGTCAAGCATTGTTGTCCTTTATATATAACACGTACCATTTGCATGCGCACATATAAAGCATCATCTCGCCCGACGCCTGTGAATGGACAATTGATTCGTCTTAGACAAAACCCTTCAAATCCGTAAGAGCTCGTATCACCGCCCTCCACCCAAGATGCTCGAAGAAATCATCAGGATGAAGGATAGACTCACCGGCGGCGGCCAACCAACGAAGAAGAAACCATCTCAATCACCACAGGCGCCGGTGAAGACCATATACAGATCCAATGATGTTGCCATCCCGGATGACTTTCTCAAGTCCAACCCGGCAGACGCGCGACCTATCACCCACACAGCCATCGACTTCAAGAGCTCTGTCCTACCGGAGTACAAGGGCTGCTATGCCGTCGTCCTCGATCACGTCCTCAGCCCCACGGAATGCGCTCAGCTAATCAGGCTAGCCGAAGACAGCGTGGTAGAAGAAGACAGGGAGGAGGGGTCGCCATGGCGACCTGCGCTAGTCAACGTTGGCGGTGGTTACGAGGTCGAGATACCTCACTATCGCAAGAGCGATCGCATCATCTGGGACAATCAAGACATCGTCGACCGGCTATGGGCGCGTATGGAGCATCTGCCAGAGATCAAGGACAAGCTGATGACACTCCCCGGGGTTGCTGCCGACACCTCGGCACAAGACCACAGGTACGAGTTCTACCGAGTCAACAAGCGTCTGCGCTTCCTCAAGTACACGCCAGGTCAATTCTTCAAGCCCCATTGTGACGGCCCATACGGCGAACCGACGCCCGACGGCCAAATGGTCCAGACATATATGACTGTGCATCTGTACTTGAACGATTCACAGCAGGTAGTCGGCCCCGACGCTGATCTCCTTGGAGGGGCAACGTCATTTCTCTCACGGGACGATACTCGCAAGTTGGACGTAGACCCTAAAGCTGGCCGCGTCCTCATATTCCAACATGCTAGATTGAGACATTCTGGTGATGATGTGAAGGCTGGTACCAAGTATACTGTGAGGACGGATATCATGTACAAGGTACCTTGGAGCTGAGTAAAGACCGACCATCACCTGCCGTTGCAGAGATGAAGTCTGGGAGCGACTCGCGGTGTCAAATGGCAAATGAGGCCTATGCAAGCAGTTATACATATATACATCGCCGCAACACCTACCTCTACGTAAATAACTTGCTTCTCGATCCCTTATCATGGCCCATTCGCGTTCTATGTTTGAACTAGTTACTCGGAAAACACTTTGTGATAGATCACATATCCTATTATGAGACGAGATACCCAAGTTTATCTCTCATGTATTGGCCATGCAAGTCTCAACGTGCAAGGCCTCCCCTTCAATCGGGTTAATTCATCCCATTCAACCGATCGAACCCCATTTCATACTGTGCCCATCCTAAACCTAAATTAGAATGTCTTTCAAGCTTCTCAACACCTTGCAATTTGACTTGTGATCCATCTCACCCCAGCCCTTGACTTGACAGTCCTAGATACTCCCACATCTCCGGTTAGGGCCAACTAACTAACGAATAATACCAAATGTGAGAACGAGAATGATATGAATCGAAACTACTCACCTTCCCACAATACGCGGCAAGCCCGCACCCTGTGCACTTCAAAAACGGGCCCTCCGTCTTCCCACAAGCCGCGCACTTCCCACCGAGCCCACGGCCCTGCAACACGACGCCGAGCTCAAGAACTCGATCCAAGCCGCCGGGTATGACCTATTCGCAACGGGGCGAAAACGAACACACCAAAACTATCAGTCTCAGAACCACACACACACACACACACACACAAAAACAGACGGCCGATCACAAAGACAAACAACGAAGCAAAGGTATTCCACCTCCCCCTCCCCCCTCCCACCCCCAACCCCTTTTGGGAACTAAACTGAACTGAACTCACCTTAACGCCCGCGCCGGGCGGGACGCGCACCACGGCCTTCTTGCCCTCGGCGGCGCGGTCGGTGCGCCGGGCGCGCGGGACCGCGACGGTGAAGCCCCTGCGGAAGCCGCGGAGGCGGCTGGCGCCCCTGTCGTCGTCGTCGTCGAAGAGCAGCGCGAAGTCGGCGCCGGCGCGGTCCGTCGCGATCAGCGTCGGCTGGGTGATGGTCATGTTCTCCTTGATCTGCGCGAGCAGGCACCACCACGACGAAGATGACGACGACGACGACAAAGACGACGACGACGACGACGACGACGACGACGACGACGAAGAAGCGTCCCCTTCCCCTTCCGCCTCCCCGGGACCGGGACGTGCTTGTTCGGGGGCGGAGGCGGACGCGCTCGGGAGCTCGTGGAAGGCCGGGAAGCGCGTCGGGTCGGAGAACTTGGACGACATTTTTTTTTTTGAAATTTAGGATCTGGGTTGTGAGTCTACTCCTCCCATACCCTCCCTTCTTTCCTTCTTTCCTTCTTTCCTTCTTTCCTTCTTTCCTTCTTTCCTTCTTTCCTTCTTTCACCTCCCTTGCCGCTTTCCGGACTGCTGCTGCTGCTGCTGACCGGCGCGAGACGGGAAAGCAGGGAATGTCCTTGTGATGGTGGAGCACCAGATCAGGCGGTGTTGGGCGGTCGTGGAGGCGCTTTGGTGCGATGTCGTGTCTGTCTGCTGGAGGGGGGACTGGTGGAGGGAGACACGTAGGGGGGGGAAGGCGAATCGCGCAGCTGTGAGATGATGAGGCGGTGGGATGAAACACGGAGCGGTGCTGGGCGGCCCACAGCTTCGTCGTGCCACCAGATAGCATAGCATCGACGCTCGGAGATAAAGGGGGTTGATGAGAACGAGGCACAGTGGATAGAATTCTCTTCGTTATTTCATTATTTCATCAACTTTACTTTTTCCGCGGTTTTTTTTTTTTTTTGCTGTTATTTACGGGCCCGTTTGAACAACTTCATATAACCAACAGGGTCTAAGATATAACAGCAAGTCCTCACAAGAGGATCGCATATTGCGCAAGTACGTATAGCATGGCGTCCTATTTAATAATCTCTCCATTAAGGAGCCGTATTGTTTTTTTTTATTTTTTATTTTTTTTGTTTTTTTTTTTAAAAAAAATAAAAAAAACCGTAATAATTGCTTATACCTACCAAATCGTAGTGTTAGGTGGTACCCCTTCATTCCTGAGGGATTCTTGGCGCGCAGTCGAGATCATCATCTGAATCCGCTGCGTAGGGCATCCTGGGCAACAGATATTCACACGCCAATCACATCTTTTCTCTCTCTTTAATTGCCAGCTATCAGAAGTGCCTAGCAAGACAACACGTAGAAGCTGCACGTGTTCGCCTACAATCTCATGGTCTAAGTTCGTTCATACGGGGCTGGCGTCCCTCGCCTGTTGCCATTCGGGCTAAATTAGATGTAGCATCGATGTCACGAACGGTGCGTTTGAATAATACCCTTATGCTTGTAATCCGGGGGTTACCCCACGGGGACGCATCGTCGCATTACGGTATGCGCAAAGACCCGAGGGTGCAATTCCGAAGAGGCGAATCCCACCACGAATGGTCGGTTATCTCCAACGTGCGTGGTGACTGGTGGGAAATCAATCACCAATGGCATCTCCATAGAACCGCCAAGCCTCGACTCCAGATGGCCCTTAAGTATGCGTATAAGGCCGCGAAGACGACGGTTGAAATGGAATCCCGTGCCTGCTCTGGATTATATTAGTCGTGATCTGTCAGGGACGAACCTCCACAGCGACAGTGGGGATAGCCTAGCTTACCATGCGGCACCAGGCGATCACCACACTCCTCAGCCTCCTTGGCACGTTCCTCGCAGGAACCGTGGCAAAGACGACCTTCTCGCTCCCCACGCTCCCGAGCCTGACAGCGGGCCCCAAAACATTGCCCGGCCCCCTTCCGCCCAGCGCACCCCGCGAGCCCTCCAGGATATGCGTCGTGGATCCCGATGCGGCGGACGCGGGTCCAGCCCTCATTTCCGCCGCCCGGGACTGCAATAACGGGGGCACAGTGGTCTTGCTGCCGGACACGACCTACACGATCGCGTCGCCGACGGACCTGACATTCCTGCAGAGCATCGACATCCTCATCCTCGGCACTGTCGTCTTCAGCGACGACGTGGAATACTGGCAAACGAGGGCTTACGGGTATGCGTACCAGGACACGCATCTCTTCTGGAAGTTTGGCGGGAAAGATGTGAACATCTACGGCCTGGGCGTTGGGACGCTGGATGGTGGGTCTCGCCTTTTCGTTTGACATCGCCCCCCCCGCGACATCCCTGTGAAATCCCCGACGGCGGTGTGAATGTGGCGGTCTAGTGTAGTATACTAGTACACTACACGCGTGGTGGGGGCGGCGGGTGGGCGAAGATAACCGAGAAGAGGGAGATGGGATGAAGCAAGGATGACAGATAATTGACGGGGTAGATAGGACTTGGCCAAACGTGGTGGACCGCAAAGAGAAGCAATGAAACAGTCTACCGGCCCGTATTGTTCGGGACGGACGGGCTCTTTGGCGGCTCCATTTCGGGCCTCAACATGAAGGATTCACCGATGTGGTTCAATATCATCATGAACTCGAGCGATGTCTTGATCACCGGTATCAACATCTGGAACGAAGTCACCAACTCGAGTTCGCCTCCCGCGGTGAGTGCGCCCTTTCGTGGTGTTGTCGTCTGAACTTTCACCATGTTGTCGTCCGAACTTGGAGGATTTCGGCAAAGAGCGGGCTGTGACACTTACCCACTATGCAGCGCATCTTTGACTAACGGGTAATAAGAATACGGACGGCTGGGATACATATCGCAGCACCAATATCGTGATCCAAAACTCGACGATCGACAACTACGACGGTAAGTAGCCACTCTATCCTCTCCCTTTCCTCCGCCTCAACCCCTCGCCTTCCTATTGCGTCTACTACAACCCTAAGGCGCCTAACGCGGCGGAAAAGACTGCGTGTCGTTCAAGCCGAATTCGACGAACATCATTGTCCAAAACCTCCAATGTAACGGCTCCCACGGGGTATCGGTGGGTAGCTTAGGGCAGTACCAAGGCGAGTACGACATCGTCGAAGATGTATACGTATACAACATCTCGATGAGCAACGCCTCCGATGGCGCGCGGATCAAGATTTGGCCTGGCGTGCCGCCTAACACCACGGGATCAAGCTCGGGGGGCGGAGCAGGATATGTGCGGAATATCACATATGAGTTATTCCACAACGTAAATAACGACTGTAAGCTGCGATCGTGAACCCTCACCCGGCTCGTCCTCCCCGTGCAATGCGGCGGATGCCGGTTCTGTTGCAATTGTGGCTGATGATGCGACCCAAGGGGCCATCCAACTTACGCAGTGCTACTTTGCCTCGAGCCAAGAGGCGTGTAACGCATACCCTGTAAGTGGTGGTCGGTGATGTTCGGGCCTCTATCTGCCTGGCCCTGCCACATCCGTATTCGTACTGAGGCCATCCCAAGGCCGTTTTGCAGGTGGAGGACGTCCTGTTCAAGGATTTCTCTGGAACGACATCGAAGCGCCATGATCCACAGGTCGGGAGCCTCGTCTGCAGCGACCCTAGTGTAAGCCTTTCTCTCCGATGGAAGACGGTCACGGGGGGGCGGGGAGAGGGGGAATGGAGCGAGCAGTGCCACCGCACAGTCACTACCCTATCTAACGTCTCGAATACACAGGTCTGCAAGAACATCCGCGCCGAGAATATTGCGGTCTCGCCGCCAAGCACAAAGACAGCCCAATGGATATGCACAAACATGGACGAGGAATTGCTGGACATTAACTGTGTGGCAGCGGCGTCGCCGTGAATACCGCGGGATGTGATATAAACTGGGCATGCGGCCGCGTGGGGAGGGGGGGAGGGAGGGGATCTTCTTACAGCTACTTACCCATGTACGTAGTATGTAAGTATGTACAATAGCCCCGGGCCGGCTCAATCTATTAATAGCCACCTATCTTTGCAAAGCATCGGAAGAACATGTTTCGTCCAATATCCATCTATGTGACACCGTAGATGGGTAGTTGTGCGGTTAACCACAGATGTGTAATAACCTACGCGAAATCGGGCGTTATTTCTTGTTCTCGAAACCCGACTATGTGGCCTTAACATCAAATACGAAAATTTTGGCCTCGTCTCGGTAGCAGCCCTGTTTTCAAGGCCTCAGTAGCAACCCCGTTTTCAAGGCCTCGAGCGGATCCTGAACCAGGGGGCATCCCAGCGCCCAAAACACATAGTTACCGATGGGGAACCCAAACCAGCGCCAAAACTGCCGGCCCTTAGTTCGAGAATCACGACCGCCAGTACACCTCGTTGAGCGATTCTGGGTTGATTGACTTTGTGCGCAGGTTGAATATGGCAAGCCTATTTCAGCCCGGTCTAACGCTCAGTGGTACACTAAGCCCACCTCATGCGCGGCCGCTAGCTAATGTATACTCAGGCTAACTGACAAGTGCAGGTTTGCCGTCAATGTTTTACCTATGTCACATGTGTGTACACACCTAGACCATACCACCGAGGTTTGCTCTCTGATATATGAGACTAAGTAACTATAATCCTCCGAACAAGCCATCCTACCGAGTATCTAATCAAGTTGTATATGTGTATGGCCGCTTGTATATACACCCACCCCTTGCCACCGCCACCCCCGGTCTTCTTGGCTCCAATATACATGTCTTATCCCAGTCAGCAAATAACTACCTACGCATTCGACAGCGGGAAATGTATAGACCGGAATGGATAATGCTTGTCTTATAGAGAGAACTTCTCTCATTGTGCAATAACATAAATCATTTCTGGAATCGGTTCTGGAACGACCAACAGTGTGAACTGTGGCATGAGCACATGTTCAAACGGCCTTGACGACATGTTCGGACAATCTGGAAGGCGGCGATTGGATTGCCTCTAGAACTACAGTAGCTTAATTAAGCCCACACAGGTAAACCAGGTGGGCTAGCCTAAATGAGGCCCTACTGGCGGTGTTACGGTACTCGTTGCCGTTGCTAAGTAATGAGGATAACATGGATACTATCGCATTGTTGAGTTGACTTGTAAGCCACCTACGGCACTAGCTTCGAGGGACATCATTCCACATGTAAATGGACCCCTCCATGCACGCCCACCAGTGATGCCAACCGATTCCACTTGTTTGAATGCACGCTATTATGAAACCCTCTATGAAGTTATTGGTGCCATCGAATGGGAGGAGAGAGTAGGTAAGAAATACGGATTGTGATATGCAAGTCAAAGTTGACATGGTAGTTGCCTCTTTGAGGCTGGCTCGGATTAGTGCTCCCAGCAACCAACCTACATTAGTGGCACATGCCAGCCACGGTGAGAATAACTACACTAGATACCAGGCGACTTATATACCTATACAATATAGGTATATAGGTCACCTGGTATCAGGATGTTGCACAGGATGTTCAATTAACCCTTGCTCACTCAGGGCGGGTAAGTCACCTCAGGTATCAGGCAGGTTGTCTTGGTATAGTAACAAACTACCCTGGTACGTGAGAGGGTAGCTAAGTAGGTACTTGGTGTAGTGGAATTCGTCATGTCTTGCATATTTTAAACGCATGCTCAACATGTTGCACCTGCGTACTTTATCTGGGTACACACAACCTACTCAGGTAGTAGATAAATACTTAGATCGGTTAGTGATGTACTAAGTAAGGTAGGTAGGTAGGTCTAGAATACGCTCGACTCTCCATACCTTGGAATCTACCTAGGTAGTGTACCTACCCAGTAAGTGCCCCCTAACCTAACTGATTCTAGCCACTACTTAACCTTAGGTCAGTACAAGTAGAGATCTCGCCCAAGCTCCTTGCAAATTTGCACTCTTCTTTCAAGGGGATAAAATCCCCCCCGCCTCGCTATCAATTTTGTGTCAACTACACAATGATTGTAAACAATAACTAACCTTATTTAATGTTTTACTTAAGTACCTATTTGTCCTATCTTTCGTCAACGGTGGAGCTAGCTGTGCTACAGCGCCCTAAAAAAGCTTAATTTTCTGACAGGTCTTGGAATACGTGGTGTAGAGAGGGCCGTGACGGCCCACAACCCACCGGTTATAGCGATTTAGGTACTGTGGAGTGGACTATCAAAGCTTAGCTTTCCCAAGGCCCCTCTGCTGATCGGCTGCTGGGGCTTATCGCTCTTGTTTGGTGCAGATAGTTACCTCTCAACCTTGTTCCTATCGCACCTCCAAAGTATCGTGGACTACCTACTTACCTAACCTAGGCGTGTACTCAATCCCCTCTCTAGTCATGGCGCGATCACCTTGCATGCCATAGTTAGGTGCCACACCAACTTTATCTATTACAACGCCGAAAACATGAAATCCCCGCCTCTTCCGCCTCTCCCCCTTCTCTTCCTTCCCTAAACATACCCGCCTTTGTACTTTGGCTGCGCCTCATCATCCACATCGTCCGAGGCAGCAAACCACAACCAGGATTGCTTCCTATTCGTGCGCCATCAATCACCGTCAATTACAAAGGTATTGGGATCCCTATTTGTTGCCTGCGACAACAAAAATAGGCGACGGTGACGGGGCGCACCCGCGCCATTATTCCGCGCATCGGTCTCTTTCGTCTCTCACCCGCCGGCACTCTTGTCCACATAGTCACTCGTTACATTCCGTCTTGGCGGCGTAATCATCTCAACGCCTCCCCAATAATGATTCCGAGAGCGCTTTATCTGCTGGTCGCAGCAGGACGGGCATCTGCCCAGTTCTATAAAATCGATACTCGTGGTATGCGATCACTCCTACGCTCCGGCTTCTCTTCTACAGTCTCGCCATGGTGCTAAACTCCCGCAGATGATATAATCTCTTCCGCAAAGACGCTCGCTTACGACTTGATGTCGTACTATCACGGGAACGAGTCTGGTCAAACTCCTGGGATCTTGCCCGGACCTCCCCCCGCGGGTGATTATTATTGGTGGGAGGGTGGCGCATTATGGGGTACCATGATCGACTACTGGCGACTGACAGATGACACGACCTATAACGATGTTATCACACAAGCCATGCTCTGGCAGGTTGGCCCTAATCGTAATTATATGCCTCCTAATGTGACTGCTTCGTTAGGAAACGACGATCAAGGGTTTTGGGGCATGTCAGCTATGCAGGCTGCCGAGGAGAACTTCCCTGACCCACCGTCAGACCAGCCGCAGTGGCTGGCTCTGGCCCAAGCTGTCTGGAATACCCAGGCGGACTCTGATCGCCATGATGCAACGTGTGGAGGTGGCTTACGATGGCAAATCCCGTTTGCTAACAACGGTTACGACTATAAAAACAGTAAGGATTGCTCGGCTCGTTACGATCCTCTAATCGTCGCACTAACAGAGATAAGGTATTGCCAACGGGATTTTTTTCAACCTTGGCGCCCGTCTCGCGCGGTATACCAACAACCAGACCTATGCCGACTGGGCCGAGAAGACTTGGGATTGGGTTGTTAGCGTTGGCTTGATGGACAAGGATTACAATATTTTCGACGGAGCTCATGTTGAGACCAACTGTACTGATGTGAACCGCGCCCAATTCTCATACAATAATGGCGTCTTCTTGCTCGGAGCCGCCTATATGTATAACTTCGTAAGTGCCCAAACGATCTCTGGATTATCAGTATTCTCACCACTGTCCTCGCAGACCCGCGATTCGAAATGGGAAGAGCGGGTGAACGGTTTGGTGAATTCCACCTTCCGGGTTTTCTTCCCCAATGACACTGCATACGAGATAGCCTGCGAGCAGCATATGACTTGCACTACAGACATGCTGAGCTTCAAGGGGTACGTACACCGATGGATGTCAACCGCGACCCAAATTGCCCCCTTCACGGCCGATAAGGTCCTCCCAGTCCTTCGGAAGTCAGCCCAGGCCGCCGTCAATCAGTGCACGGGCGGCACGGACGGCCGAACGTGTGGCTTTAGCTGGACGAGCGGTGCTTTCGATGGGAATGTCGGCGCCGGACAAACCATGGACGTACTGGCAGCAGTTTCATCTTTGTTGATCGGCCAATCGAAGGCCCCCGTATCCAGCTCCGACGGTGGTACCAGCGTCGGCGACCCAAACGCCGGCATAGGAAGTGGCACAATCAGCGATGATTTACCGCCCATCACCACCTCCGACCGGGCGGGTGCCAGCGTCGTAACCGCCGTTATTGTTCTGACTGCTGCCGCCGCCTTTGGATGGATGAGCATTGGAAAGTAAGCTAGGGGTTGTTCCTGGTACACTACGTTGGACTATCACGCTACCTCAGTGCCCACTCGCCTGAACAACAATAATTTTATGGAGGGATGCCCTTGCCTTAATGCATATAGTGGGGATCAAGAGGCGTTTGGCTTTAGTATAGTATAGTAGAGTAGTTTTGTTATTGTAAAATGAGCAATGTAAGGCCTTTTTGTGCACATACTGTGTTAGTAAAGGTACAAACCACTGCTAGAAATGAGGTTGGGTTGAAATGGCCTCAATGAGGCAGGCATTTCAAATTGGAATTCACTGTGGGAGGGGCACTGTATTTGCCTTTGGTGAAATAATCCGAACAGTACCTCTGCTAACGGAAGACAGTATACATAATAAATCAGCATCCAGTTTAAGTACTGCCTACCTACTTAATCTGGTAAGATTCCGTTTTTTTTTTTTTTAACTGAACAGCTTAAGCTTATGAATATATAAGCAGGAATGTTTAAAAATAAAATATTAAAAAAAATTTCGGACAGTTTAGCTCGTCGGGCTATACCTAGCCCGGCAGCGGTCTATGAAGTGATCGAATCAATCCGTTAGCGGTATAATGGCTTCAAAAGTCAGAGTGGATGGCAAGTAGGCCAGCACTGTAGGTTGTTGCTGAGCATGGTGGATATGTATGTAAGTGGGTTTGAGGCCATTGCGTCAACACCCATGCACCTTCGTTATGGGTACATACTAACCTATATACCAGCTACCTGTATTTGAGGCAAGATCTCATTCAGCCGTGAATGCACCCATATAGCTAGCAATATGTCCCTAAGTGAGTACCTACTTATACATTCTTATCACTATCAGCCATCACTACTGGTAAGCGTGTCTAGAAGCTCAAAGTTTCAATTGTACCACTACGCTGGTCTGTACAGTTTCGCACAGTTTCGCCATTTCTCGGTTAGCCACATATTGCTTGCCAGTTTATTTTGAAATTCGAGCCTCCTGGAATACCTAACCCAGAGTCACATTGCCTATCGAAGGCCGATAGGCCTCTTACTTATCTAGCAGGTCTTCCTCTGTTCCTATCCCTATAAGAAGGGAGATAAATGTATCAATTGCTAGGGCCCGGACTATTATTGTATACAGACATGTTGCGTATCACGGGTAGAATCCTAAGCACAAACCGAAAGTGTTTGTCTTTATGAGCTCCACAAGCGACCGAGGCAGACAAGAGCAACTACAAAGGGGGCTGAATGTGTATAGACACTCCCTGGCGACGTCGAATCCCAAGCTGGGGCCAAGTACGGCAGCCCAGCCCCGGGCTCGGTATCCCCAACTGGCCTTGGTGCTCATACTTGGTTAGCCTTCCGCCACAAAACAAACTAGCGGACTGCCTAATTGGCCTATATATTTGGTAGATGAGGAAAGCCTATCTATGTTGTGCTGGAAATGGATCCGTATTGTCTCTCGCAGTTTAGTGGCCAGCTTCACTACAGTACTAGTCCTACGCCTTCTCCTCCGCTATACACCTATTTTGCCTACCTACGTCGTAGTACACATCCCCGCACCTTCATCGTCCTCCTCGTCCTCCTCGTCATCAAATAGAAATGCAACCTTATACCTATCCCCGACGCATCTACTCCTGTGATATACATGAACGGCCTCACGATGAGCTTGCCCCCCCCCTCGAGGGCAGCTACAAGCTACACGGATGTCGGCGGTCCTTCAGAAGTAGTTTATTACCAGGCCAATAACATTTCCATAACATTGCTACGACCGACCGGAGACATTACCCTCCCCTTCCCCCAATCCCCACCACCTTCGCACTGCCTCGCCCACTACAACAGCTCACCGAAGCCCTTTTTCCCGTTCGACTTCATACAACGAAGGTAGTGCGGCCAATCGGTACTCTTACGCTACCTGAAGGCAAACACAAAGTGACTAATCGCAGAAACCCTGGTGTAATCGTTACTGTCTATCTCATAGCTCGGGGCTACGTAGGCCATTGTTGTGCAAGGTCCCTGCGGCTAAGAGATTGCGTATACTTGAAGTCATCCACCGCCGCCTCTCTCCCCTGTTCCCATATGTTCAGAAATGGCCTCAGAGGTTGGCATTTTTTCCTACCGAATACTTAGACCTCGCTTGTTGTGGTTGTTGTTCCGTCATTACCACTACAAACTTGGTAATCTTGGTCGACAGGCCTCGTCCAACGCTACCCCTTTTAGGCAGCATTTCACAAAGCGTTAGGAATGAGTATCGTCACGGAGACGATTCCCACGTCTCCCATGTCACTAACGTTTAATAGTGCCGTAGAATAGAGAATGATTGGGCCGCGAAACACTCGCCGGGAGTTGCTGGGCTCCCTCAAGATGTCGATTTAAGGCAGGAGGTTGTTTCTATATTCTGGCCTCCGTTTTTTAGCCTCAGGCCTCTGTAGGGACCCCTTCTGCTTTCCTATCCGTTTCCATGTCTCAAGATCTCTCAAGATTTATAAAACTCTCCTTATGTCCCATCAAGATCATACGTTAGCTTCTTGGTCATTTCCATTCATCAAGATCTCAGATATAAGAGACGAGAAGAACCCCCGAAGCGTATTTTCTCGATTCTCCGAGATGTCTGACAACGATCCCGGACTTTATGACGCCGAGAAGCGGGACTACCAGACCAATATGTCCTATGTCGGGGAGCATCCACTTTACGGCCATGAGAATGTCGGGGAGCATCTACTTTACGGACACGAGAATGTCGGGGAGCATCTACTTTACGGACATGAGAATATCGGCTACAGCCAGTTCGAAAATTCGGGCCCGGTCCATTTCCCGAAATCCGAAGTCACGGAAACATATTACCCAGACAAAATGTATAGTCTAGCGTTCCCCGCCATCGCTGGCGATAATCTATCTGGCGGAGGCTACTCGATGTCGGGGCCAGACCCCTTTATTCATGCGGGTGCACCAGCCATAAGTTATCAGGCGGCTCAACCAACTTATGTCTCCAGGCCTCTAGGATTCTCTGCCATCGCTGCCGGTCATATGGCTGGTGGAGTTTACTCGACGCTAAATCCAGGCGCCCATGCCCATGCCGACCAACCTCCTGGGGCCGATCCCTCGCCAAGTCGTGAATGGCGGCTACCGCCATCCTTCTCGCATACTTCAACCTCTCATGCTTCGCGGGATTCGCAGGCCTCCTCGCAGGCTCCAACGCCGTCGCAGGCCTCCTCGCAGGCCTCCTCGCAGGCCTCCTCGCAGGCTTCAACGCCGCAGTCGCGGCCAGTATTCTCTTCCGGGGGACCTCATATATGCGACATCTGTACCGAGCGGTTTGACACCAACAGAGGTCTTGTTCGCCACTGCGAATCGGTTCACTGGAAGGAAGGCGACCCGATCTATGTTTGTCGTTGCGGGAAAGATATTGTTAGGAAAGATAACTACCGCAGGCACCTCCGAAATTGCAAGCAGCAGGAAAAACATGGTTTGGAGTACGGCTGTCGCTGCGGCGCAGGCCGCAACGACAAAAAAGAGCAGATGGAGCACATCAATGACTGTCACAACGGATCCCGCCCCCCAGGACGTCCTCGTGGCGCCTAGAGAGCAAAACGACTTTCTCGGAGGCTATTCGCCAGGGGACTGCGACCTGGCTCTATCCCCCCCCTCTCTATACATCATCTCGCGCTACGGCCTTGCTTTCATTTGAGTGTTATCTCGTCTCGTCGTGTGCGCTCCTACCGTCTCATTGACGGACTGTCGTTCTTCGTCGTCTCTTTGTCGTCTCTTTGTCGGTTGAAACCTTGCCCGATGCACACCCACCGCCCTCTCAGGGCCATACGATCCCTTGTTGATTTCCTCTCGCCTAAATGCTTCTCTGTTTTGTCTGATGCGCACCTTTGGCTGCCCGCGCGTGGAAGTAAAAGGGGAGGAGGGGCATATTATGCTCAGTTCAACATTTCCTAAATATTACCCTTTGTAGGGGCCATGTTGTTTTCCCGTACCAAACCTCCTTGGTCATTCCCTCTTTCAATATACACCTCTTAAAACCTGACTCAATGCGAATCTCCTACCGTGATTTCAATTTTCGTTGTTGATCTTGGTTGCAAGCTTGTAGTAGACCTCTCACGTATTATGGGCCGAAGGTGATATCCCCGACTAAGCTTACTCACTGCTCAGTTAGGTACCTCTTCCACCCTGGCACAATAGTGACATTTGCGTAAAAGAGTCGCCGTGCTCAATCAAATCAACTTTTTCATTTTATCATGAAAGACTCTACTTGAATCTAGTAGAGAGCAAAGGTTAGCTAATAGCCTGGTGCTGCAACACATATTGGGAGTAAAACTCACTGGAACTTGGTCTCTGCACTTTGCGTGATCCCTTTGAGATATTATACTAAAATACGCTGGGGCCCGCACGATTAATCAAGCAGTTGTCCTTATAATCCCATACACTAAACTAATGCTGGCTTCGATTCGTTCTTGGACTGGGCGGGCGGGAACACCCGTTCAAGACCAAGATCCTTTAGATTTAGGGTCGCTCTCTGCAGGGTACTGGTCTGTACCTGACCCAAAGAGTGATCTTACGGGATTAGGGTTGACTATCCTTGTTAGGAAGTCCGGGAACCGGAATGGGACACACTCCGGATCATACCCCTCCCGTTCTCAAGACTGGAAATGGGATGATAAGGTTGTCACGGCTACCCCAAAGATGACAGAGGAACATGCCTGCCTACGTAAGCAGATACATAGGCACCGTGACTATTATTTCTCGATAGCAATTAGGGTTAACGGGGCCTATATAGAGTTAGCATAGAGCCACAGTGGTTATAACGGGACAAAGATAATGGGCTAGCAAGGAAGACAGCTATCGGAATATGATTCTTACCATTACCTTCATGCCAAGGGTTTATTTAGACCTTTTAACGCGGCGGCCAAACTATGGCTGGGTTAGATCGATCGGGTAGTTCTAATTTAAAGACAATAGACTACCGCACTTGAGCGACATGGCCGGGCATTCGGCACCCTTTTATGTAGGGTGTCATACATCATTTTGAGGACTTCTGAGCCTTTCATCCGAAGCCTTGCAGGCTAACTCTCGTGTTATGAGTACTGATGCATGATTACGAGGGCGAAGCCGGTTAGACCTCACCGAGGCGATGCATGATTTATGGGCAATAATGTAGAGCTTAGGTAATTACTACATAGTGCAGATGGCAAGGCGAAAAAAAAAAGAATAAGAAAACGCCATTTCAATAGAACCTGACGGGAGAATAAGTATGAGGATAATACCTGCGCACCGCGGTAAGCCCGCGATGTTCATTCAATCGTAAGTTGTACGCAGCTATCAACACTCGATTCATTGATCTCCGGATAGCCCTCAATCTTCTTACACGGGGATCTTCTCACGGGGTTCTCATGGGGAGCTGTTAAGGCCAGTTAGGCAGCAGTGTGCCTTAGGTACCTATGGATCAGTGGATGCCTTAGGCACGCCCTAGTGGGTTGCTGTCGCGTCTGCGACGGGCCAAAAGAATCGTGGCCACGATGAACCAGTCTATCGGGACCAACAGCAGCCTCCCACAGCAAGGCCTAAATGCGAATATACGGCTCCATATAATAAACCGTATATACACCGTTCAATCCTGGAAGCGGCTCCTATTCGAATGTTCGATGATATAAGCGGCTTACTTTGTCGAGCTGTATTTTTGCCGCTTTATCCCCGGGATGTTTAAAATCAACGAAACGCTCCAATGTTCTGAGCAGTTCGCAGTTATCGCGGTGTACAATTATGCTGTAAGATAACTAGCCGTACTACTATAATATGATTACTGCACTACGACTGGCTTTGCATTCGGGTACTAGCCCTTATCATTTATGCCCTTATAATTTATGCCCTTATAATCTAGTTGAACAAACAAGTTTTGCTTAGCAATTTGATGCCGAGAGCAGCTCCAGTTAGAATAAGCGGGAACAATGTCCCCAACTGTTCTGGAACGGTGAATTCACTGCAAATATACGGCCTCTGGGCTGGAGCCTAGCATCCGGCTATAGCGCCACCCGGCGAAAAACAGCCAAGCAGGGACTTTCCTAAGTGCCCCTCCTGTGGAACGGTCCCTAGGCGTTTTCTTGATGCTGGATCCAATCATGCAGGAAGGGAACTGGCCACGCCCATGGGGGCACAGGCCATCGTGAAGGCTTTCAACTACCGAAGAAGACGCGGCTGGGTACTAGTTAAAGAGCCCAACAAATATATCCTAGCCTCAGTACAACACCTAAAATACTTCTTTGATCGGCCTCGGCGGCCGACCGCAACCCTTCGGCAAGGCGCCATCCCAGCGTTGTCTAAGCAGAGCCGCACAAATAGTACTTTAAGATAGCGCTCCCGAGACCTGGCATCATAGGATCCTCGTCCCTAGTCCCTCGGCGATTGGTACCCCGATATGACTTCTGAAGCCGGGATGTCCGCGTTATTTCGGTAAAGTCGTTCCCCCCAGTTGGGGGGAGACATGGCCCAACGTCATTCCCTCTGCGCCCAGGGGCGAATTCGAGGCTGCACAGTCATAGCTCATAATGGTGGTGGATGATCACCCGCTATAAATATGGCTGCCGCGTAGGCTGAGACAATCGTCTTCGGGGGGGGGGAAGGGTTTGGAAGTAGCCCAATGATACCATACACCCGAACACTCGCTTACGCCTCTCACGATGGAAGCCCCCTACGAAGAACGGCCGCAGGTATGTCCCCGATCCCCCCGCCGTTCATCTTACAATGAATCCAACCGGATCCAACGTCCAGCGGCTGACAAGTATCCATCTACCTATGATGTAGCACCACGTCGCCGGCGGCTCCCCGGGCGTCGTCGACCGGCAGGGCGCACGCACCCTGTTCGAGGACTACGTCGGGACGGACATCGAGGGCAATCGCAGCCGATACCGCATCAAGCCGAGCTGCGAGGAATACGGGGACCTCGTCATCTTCCCCGCCGTCAGCCGCGACGGCGACGTCTGCGAGGCCCAGTTCTTCAAGAAGGTGCGCCTGCCCCCGAAGCTGTACCAAGCCCGGAGGAAGCGGATCCAGCGCCTGAAGAGGTCGAGCAACCACCTGGAGGAGCTCAACCGCGAGGGCGTCAGGATCCTCGTCTCCCGGGTCCCCGAGCACAGCAGCCAGAACTGCCGCCGATGCCGGCTCATGGGCGACGGCGGCGGCGGCGGCGAACAAGACGGGAGCAACCTCGGCAGTCACAGGCTACCCAACCCCGGTTTGTCGTTCGCGGAGGTGGCCGCATCGCGGCCGATCGCCCAACTTCACAGGTAAGTCGGCACCATTGGTTGGAAACGCACAACCTTCGGAACTTTGCGCGTTCCCCCCCTATTCCAGCCCTTCCCCCCTCCTCACCCTTTCTCTCTCCTCATCCCGAACGAACGAGCTAGTTTTTAATCGCTATGACCATGATAGTTGCTAGGTGTAAGAGGCGGGAATTTCACACAAGCTGCTTGGATCGCTGAGACTAGACTACGCACTGTTCGAGCGGGCTGGCTTGGGGCGTATGCCATCAGCTAATAACCTGATTCCCTCGCTCCCGCTTCATACCACCCTTTAGCTTAACACATATCACCGTCGGCCGTCTTACGCGTGGCCGAAATGGGATATGTGTTACCGCACCTGAGGGTTTTCTTGGGGTTTATCACACATGCCACGCCGAATGGAAAAAGAAGGGCGATGTTGAACTCCATTTTGTCTTTCCTTAATAAAAGCAACCCTCCCCCACCCCTTTTTTTTTTTTTTTTTTTTTTAGCTTAGCAGCAGTCAGTACATGTTATCACTCATTCTCATTTAGTTGTTTAGATTACACAGAACAAAGGCGCTTACGCCCAATTCTTAACTCCTCCCTCGCATTAAGTTACATGCCCTAGCGTTTGCTAGATCTTTCAATTGCTTCTGGATTCATCGACCCTCCCCGTGGTCGGCGATTGAATCGTACAGCTGCGGCGGACAAGGAGATGACGTTGCTCGAGAGTCCCGGCTGAGCGGATCATTTGTTACCTATTCCACAAGGGCAATATGCCTCCTATTGATGAGCATGTACACGTGGCCTAGCATGAACCTGTTACGTTGCAAATTGTTTCCCCACGGGGTATTAACATAAACCGAATTACCGATTTGGGTATAAGCTAGTGTCCGTAACAACACACACAGCAACAAGGGATTTTCCCGCTAGTACGGTATGATATGCATAAGTCATGTTTTGGTGTAAGGCGATTTGGTATAGACGCTAGTCAAAGGTGGTCTTCTTGCCTTCGGACTTTTGAACCGCCCCGGTCTTATACGACAGGACAGCCTTGTCGCCGTAGCCTTCAGGCTTCGGAGTGGGCTTGGCCCTAGCAGGATCATCTCTCCCCCCTTCCCCTTCTCTCCTCTCCGGGCGCCTCCTGTTCGTCTGGGGCGCCCCATTCCTGCCCGGAGCGCCTTTCCCGTATCTCTTCTTATACCTGACCTGATCGTCCTCGGCGAGCTCGATCTTCAGCTCCCGGCCGTGGAGTCTATTCACCCACCACTTGCGCATCTGGAACTTCTTCTGCTTGTCCTTGCCCTCGTCGTCGTCGTCGTCGTCGTCGTTGTCGTCGCCGGCGTCTCGGAAGTCATCCTCCGTCTCGATCTCCTCCTTGATCTTGACGAAGCCCTTGACGGCCCACGCCGCCGCCTCCGCCTCCTTGAACTTCACCCAGCCGTACCCCTTGCACTTCCCGCTGTCCTCGAACGTGGCGACCTTGACCCATTCGATCTCCCCGCACTTCTCGAACTGCGTCCGTAGGTCGTCCTCTGTGACCTGGAACGACATGTTCCCCACGTATATCTTCCGGCTGGCGTTGTTCAGTTGCCGCGCGGCCGCCAATCCCGCACCGCTTGCCTCTGTACCATTCTTCGCGTCACCCGCGGCGGCGGCGGCGGCGGCGGCGGCGGCGGCTTCTTTTTGCGGCCTGCCCTCGAAAGATGTGGCATTCTTGATCAGGACCTTCCGCCCCTCAAGCTCAGTCTCTGTAAGCGCCATAGCAGCCACAGCCACGCCCTCGGTATCGAAATCAATGTATGCGAAACCCTTATTCTGCGGTTTGTTGTTCTGTGGTGTCTCCTCGTTCTGTCTCGCTTGCTTATTCCGGTCCTTGTTGGTGGGTAGGTTGACTCTCGTGATGTTCTCCTCCTTTATCGTGCCCCCGGAGCAGTCCACCAGCCATTTGAACAGCTCCACCCTGGTCAGGGTGAACGGGAGGTTCCCTATCCAAATTCCATAGTCCGACCGCTTCTTCTCTTTCCCGTCTTTCGTCTTGGGTATCCCAAGTCCGTCGTCTGCCTCATTGTCGCTGGTCGGCTTCACGGGTAATGGCTTGCCTTTTTTGAGGAGACGTTTGGCTTTCTTTGAGGGGGGCTCTGGAAGATCGAGATCTACCTCGATCTCGTCTAGCTCAGTCTTGCGCTTTTTCGAAGTTGATGTGGGGTCAACAGGTGAGCCTGGCTGCTCTGTATTGGCGGTGGCCATGGTGACGGATTATGCGTGTGGTTCAAAGCCAATTAGGGTGGATGCGGGCGCCTTTTAGGTGGGATTGGCTCGCTCCCAACCTAAGAAAGTTCGACAATGCGTTAGGTAGTTGGTGCAAATGTGCAGGTGGTGATCGCGAAAAGGTGATCGCGAGCACTTCGCTACTAGAAATTTTTCTGGGTCTAATAAGATGCTGTTAGATGTGATATGCATATATCCAATGATCATCTTTTTCTCGGGCCTCTTTATGCATATATCCACATACCCGAGAATTAGTGTATATGAGCGTCGCTTACACCTGGATTGTATTCACAAGTATAAATCCTGCCCTACTACTGATATGTGAGCTGTATTTTATATTTTCTTATAAAAGGCGCCAAGGTATTTTAGTATCTTGGTTCATGGGTGAAATATTTCTCGCTTCCGATCACTTAGGTCAGATCGTCTGAACCCATGGGTTGAATTGAGCACCTCACAATTGTTCTTCGCCACTCGAACCTCTCCAAATCCAGTAACCGTACCATGAATTACATCGTCAAATATCGGCCGCCATGTAAACACAGAGACTCAAGTAGTTGGTGGCAACAAGGTCCCTTGTTCTCGCGTCGGTACCTTCGCATTAGCATACCACTGTTCACAAATTAAAGATACTGCTTGATAAAAGTCTGTGAGCAATGCTTCCTAGATGGAATATAGCAATAGAGATCACTTAGTTATATATTCTTTAAAGCGAATAAGATAATTAGGGAGGTAAGCTACTGCCGCACGGCGTAGCATTAAAAGATATGAGACCAGAGGTGGTCTCAGCCGATTATAACCCCGAGCCATGGGTCAAGATAAAGGACCACCCACGGCTCCCATGCAGACAAGTACGTACATAAGACTCGACTTAAAGAGATTCACCCGACAAGGGGGCTATTCGTGCCGCCACGCGTCATCGTCACAGCTGACGATGACCTCATGAACAGGGACCCTGTTCTCGACGATCAGCCTGCCGTTGACGAGGTCGTTCTCGTCGGCGCGGCGGGCGGCCTCGCGGGCGTCGCGGGCGAGGCCGGCGGCGACGTGGCGGGCGACGAGGCGGCGGCGGGCGACGGCGAAGTCGACGTCGACGAACCAGCGCTCGTCGAAGAGCGCGGCGGCCTCGCGCCAGGGGCCCGCGTCCAGCGCGACGTAGTTGCCCTCGAGCACGACGGCGCGGTGGCCCGGCCGGACGGCGATGTCGCCGGGGCGCGGGTCCCCGACCGCGTGGTCGAACGAGGGCGCCAGCACCGTCTCGCCGCCGACCGGTCGCCGGAGCGCCCGCACGAGCGCCAGGAACGCCGCCCCGTCGAACGTGAACTCGGCCCCGCGCCGCGCCAGCGCCGCCGCCGGGTCCGGCATCGCCGAGGAGCTGCGCCCGCGTCAGGTGGTACCCGTCCATCGGCACGAAGGCCGCGATGGGGCCCGCGTCCTCCGGGTGCAGGCGCGCGTGCCGCGCGTTGAGCTCCCGCGTTACCCTCTTGGAGAGCGTCGTTTTCCCTGGCTGCGGTGTTAGATCTAGATCCTTTTCCGTGCGGTACGAGAAGGGAACGGGGGAAGGGGGGAAAAGGGGGGGGGGCGAGGGTTCAATTACCTGAGCCTGGGATACCGCCGATTGCTATCACTTCACTGTCAATTAGTAGTGCCCAGTGTTCAAGAATGCGTCGGTAGAGAATTGGGGGGTGTGGTCTAGTGGCTAGAGGGTAGTTCCATGTAGTTATAAAATGCTGGCTGTAACGGATTTGGGGCCACTGCATGGAAATGGAATGGCACGTACTGAACCGGTGGTCTTTTGGTGTTTGCTGAAACCTCTCCCAGGCCTTGTCCACCAGACGAGCGACCTGGGCATCCATGTCGATTTGTTTCAATTTGCGCGGGTCTACAAATGGGAGAACTAGGAACGAAGGGAAATATGAAAAGATAAAAGATTTAGTTTGAATTCTAGCCCGGTCTAGAGAAAATAAATGTACTATTAAAAACTGTGAGATGCTTCGTGGTAATAGTAGTAGTAGTAGTAGTAGTAGTAGTAGTAATAGTACCTAGTAGTAGTTAGTAGTATTTTTAACGTCTATAGTTACTATCACTAGGTGGGTCAGGGCTAAAAGATGCTTCGTGGTACCCCGCCACTAGCTTAGTCCACTACACCCACTGCCATATCCTCCCCTGACCCCGAGATTACACATCGGTCTCTTATGAATAGACAAACGGACCACCCCCAAAGATTTTTCATGAAAAAATGAGCGGGGACGACGACCTCGATTCCGGGCTCTTGGGCATCTCACTGTCGGATTCCGACGCTGAACCCAGCGACGGCCAAGCCACGGCGAAGAAGCCATCGCAGGAAGACCGCACGGCGCAGTCCGAGGCCGACTTCCAAGAGGTGAAGCGGACGTACCGCGTCAAGGTCGAGAACGGAGAAGTACGCACACCCGAAGGCAATCATCCATCCATTCATTCATCCATCTAGCCATCCACTGTGCTGACTCGTCGGCCCGCAGATCTGGAAGACGGTGCGGTTGCCGCTCGGCCCGCGGGTCTCCAAGGCCGAGGCCCAGGCCCTGCTCCATGCCGTCGAGGAGCTGTACTTTCTCCGACGGTTCCCCGAGGGGCTCCGGCTCGCTCGGTCCGTCGTGGGTGACGGCGGCGCCGCCGGGCTGGACGGCGATACGCTCAAGACGCTTCAGTATTACGAGAGGAGATGTAACGACAGGATGGGTGGCGCGTGATGGGAGTTAGTTACTATGGTTTTTTTTAAAATATGATACCCCATGCCATTGTACCCAGTAAAAGAAACCTTACATTTCAGCTTGATCGGACTTTTGTCTTGACGAAGAGTTGATATTACTATATACCCTACGGCTGAACGCCATCTCTACAGCCTCTAACGATGAGTGCCCGAATTGGGGCACGGGGAGGTACGGGAAGGTACCCCAAGAAACGAATCTAAACGTCTATTAAACCCAACCTGTTGGATATGCCGGAACGCCTTGCTTTTTATGTGACGCCTTCTCAACCCAGCCGTGCCACTCCCTTAGACCCCCGAAAAAAATTTAAAACATTTGCCGCAATTGTCTATGAGGTTCCCCGTACAATGATCTCGCGAGCGAGTTGGTGGGTGGGTGACGGAGTGGTGATGTGCCTTTTGTTGTTGTTGTTGTCGTTGTTGCTATTGTCGTGAGAGGAAAAAATGAACCAGTCGGCCTCGATCATGCCATCATCTTCCCCTGGTTGAGCAGCAGCCGCTCTCTCTCCCGCTCCTCGGCGAAGACGCGCCGGCTCATCTCGAGGACGCACTCGAAGCCCTCCTTGCCCTTCATCGCGTTCTCCTTGAAGCGCGTGACGAGCGAGTCCTCGATGCTGTTTTTTATCCGCTGCCAGCCGCCACATAGGGCCGTTATCCGGGCGGCTTGCTCGAACTCGGTCTGGGTGGCGCTGACCGGCCGGTAGACGACGGTCTCTTGCACCCGGACCAGGTTCGCCCATGTGATGTTCTGCGAGACCATCGTGACCGTCTTCTCGGTCGGGTTGACGTAGGACGTCTCGAGGACCTGGCTCGACTCCGTGCAGCCGATCACGGCCTTCAGCCAATCCGGCACGGACTGCTTGCAGGTGATGAGGCGCTCCGTCCGGAGGATGCCGGTTTCCGAGTCGACCTCTCGCGATAACGTATCGACGGCGATGACATGCGTGGATTTTTCGTTCCATGGGCAGTACTTCTGCCAGTTGGCAGCCGAGACCTCCTCCCAGGAGTAGTTGAATGTGCACTTGTTCGAAAACACCTTCATCTTGTTTGCCGATGCCCTGCTGGCGGGCTATGCTCCGGCCGTCGTAGCGTTGTGAACGCCTGTTGTGGTAGAAATGGTGGTAGAAATGGTGGTAGAAATGGCGGTGGCAAATCGACTGGCAGTTGGATACCTACCGCTCGGATGCCTCGGTCACGCGACTTGCTCCGAGATCCAGTCTGGGGTAAAATGAATGTCGGCCAAACAAAAGTAATGTTTGACAAATTCTATAGGGGAGTATCGGGATGCCCGCCTTCGTCGGCTTGTTAATAGCGAAGGCGACGGGAAGGGGGGGGTGGTGGTATGGCGGGATGATGGTGAGGGAGAGCGGCGGGATTGGAATGCGTGCTTTTTTTAATTGAACCGCCCAAAAAAATTCATGCACAAGCCGCAGCGCCCAGAATCGGCTTGTGATAGGGACCTCCCAGGTACCACAGTGCCCATACCGAGCACCGGAACCACTCAGATTTTTCACACCGTACTTCTTCACGGACGATATGTACCGCATCGGGAATAGTGTGGTTCTTATCAGATAATGCCCCGGAATCATTTTTGCAACTCCGCCCCTCCCCCTCTCCCCTTGATTGGGTAAATGCGATAAGGCCCACAATCCGAGCAGGTCCAAGCTTCGCCAGGCCCGGCTCCAGCCCGTGGTCTTTCCCCGTAGTGTCCGTGGAACCGCCTACAGATCACAGATGCTGATAAGATGAGGGGACCCGACTGCGGAGATCGGATCGCTCCCCCGCCTTTGATCACCCGAGACAATGGAGACAACAGGTACAAGACTGATTGGAAAACCTAACATCGAACTTAATCTCTTCTACGCTATTTAAACGCCGCCGAGGCTCGGCTATTCGCCCGATGTCCTTTGATGCCAGATGTAATTGAAGATGAAGCATTGGCCATTTTAATTATTGTAACATGATCACAGTTCACTGTCTACCTTTGTAATAAAGTCTACTTATCGCAGGGCAGACAATGCCTACGTACCTAGACATGCATCACTTTCCTCATCTTTCGACTCCAAAATCACAAATCCCAAGCTCATCATCCTCGGCCTGTTCTGTCGCATCCGCCCATGAAAATGTCGCCTTCTCGCCTGGACCCTGCCATCACGCATGGTCGCGCCCATCGTGGACAGACTGAAAACAGGGGAAACAATATATGTGCTAACATTCGTAATAGCGGAATACACGGGGGTAGGTGATTGAGGTGGTCGATTGTAGAGTAGCTAGTTAGATGCGAAATACCTACATGCAAAACACCCCGACAACTAACTTTGCGATGGGTAATAGGCCGAGATAGTAGGTAGTGTAGAAGGCGTCATGTAAGGTAGAGGGTAGAGCCAGCGCACATAGTACCTAGATGCCTTGGTCCTCAGGTTTCCATGTCCCACTCGTACCAAAATACCGACCCTATTAGATCCCCATGTTGTCCTTCTGTTTTCAAACAATGCGGGGTGTTTTTGGTTAGTAAAGTGACTTGATATGCCTCTTATGCTTTTATATACTAACGCGGCGGCAACTGTCTAGCCCGACACCACCAAGCAGGGTCTATGTGCCTGGCCACGAGGTTGCATCTTAGAGTACTCGGGCTAGATGGGTTCTTGCTAGATGGGTTCTTGCTAGGTGGGTTCTTGCTACGTAGGTTGAGTACCTACTACCTACGATAAAGGGACATAAGTGAGGCTAGAACTTTGTCGTGTGTAAATCCTAATTGCTTGGTGAAGAGATACATCCGAGATCATTGTCGATTCAATGACAGCTGGATGGCCTGTGTGGCTCGCTTTATCATGCACCAAGCGTGGTTCGGCTAGTCTCCTCGCGGCCTAACGCGTGTCTGCACCACTCCGGCAACCCAGTGCTGAAGAGAATGATGGCTTGGGCTGAAAAGGGCCCAGTGAAAGAGTTCTCGGTCAAGGCGGATATACAAATCTCCTACTCTCAGACAATCACTTACAAGCCCATCTCGCTTCATTGGCGTGAAATTACGATCTCAAAGACGATAAGCTTATGAATCGCACGCAAGTCTCGAAGCTCTGAGGCACAAGGCAACGGCTAGGAAATAACGCTGGTTTCTTAACCATGAGGTTCTTCATACCTGGGCGGAAGAGATTCTGGAGATCGAGGGCCAGATCAATATACCACCGGCTCGCACGGCTTATAGGTGGAAGGGCAAGAGACGACCCATCTGGAGACAGGCATGTGTCACTCGATGCCACTCGCGATATTGGCTTAGCTTCGAAGAACGACGATACCCCCATCGCAAACCGTGTCGCTACTTCAAGCTACGATGGTTCTCTTATTTCAAACAGCGGTTCGACTCTAGGCAACGATGATTCTCTCGTTTCAGGCATCTGTCCTGCTCCAAGCCACAGCGACCCCCCTATTCCAAACAGTCGTCCTACTCCAATCAACGACCATACCACTATTCCAAGCATTGTTAGCTGATCTTCTCCAAGTCATGATGGCCCTCCTATTCCAACCCACTGTTCTACTCCAAGGAACGAAGATCTCTCCACTACTAGGTCACTTTGGGACCGCGCGTACGATTCCCTCAAGGAAGAGAATCCGAAATTAGTGGAGGATTACGAAAAGCTACTCTCGGGGGACACTTCAGGTACAAGTACGTATGGATTGAAAAATACCAGCGTACATATTGACCAGTTTACAGTTTCTGTATCGAACAACGACCATCCGGCACTCCTGGGCGACGCGAGTCCCGCTACGAACAATTGACCTCGGAAAGCGCAGTTGGAAGACATAATGGCGAAAGGAATACAGCGGCTAGAGGAGGGGAAAACAAAATATACAATCGCTGGTCATGGATTTGTCCTGAGGGATCAGGTCGCGGGGGCCGCAAAGTTGGTGCTGTGGGCAAAGAATTTGGTCACCGAGGGTGTCAAGGCATCGCCGGAGGCTTCCATCACATGGGCTGGTGTTTGCATCATTCTCCCGCTCCTCACGAACCCGCAAGTTGCAGAAGAGGCCAATCGGGACGGGTTCACACATGTGACCGCTCGCATGCGGTATTATGCTGGGTTCGAACCTCTGTTCCAGAATCTCTGTGAAACCGACGGGGTCCCTGATGGTGTAAAGGAGGCCATTGAGGGCGACATGTTGAGGCTTTACCAGAAAATTCTCGAATTCCAGATCCAAAGCGTCCTGCGGTTCTACCAGAGTTGCTTTACACGTTATGTCCGTGATGTGCTTTCGACAAGAGATTGGAACCAGATGAAGTTTGACATCGAAAGCCTCAATCGCGAGTTCAATAAAAACCTCAGTCAGATAAACGAATTTATATCAACAGAGAAGCTCAAGTCTCTCAGCAATACGAGCAAGGAGGCTCTTGACACCATGCGACAGTTCATGTCTGTTTCCGAAGAGCAGCTGCGTGTCGAAAAAAGACAACTTAAGATCCTAGAGGACGAAGTTAGACAGAAACTATCGGACAAGCAGAAGGCCTGTCTTCAGTTGTTCCGTCTGACGAGCAGCGACAAGGATACCACGTATGAGTGGTATAAAAGTCGTGTGAAAGATCGTGTGGATGGTACTTGTGAATGGTTCTTGAAGCATGATAACTTTCAAATGTGGCTCGAACAAGATTCTGGGCCGTTGCTGGTCTCAGCAGATCCCGGCTGTGGAAAATCCGTCCTAGCTAAATATCTCATCGATCATGGTGTGCCGCGCTCACCAACCATTTGCTACTTCTTTTTCAAGGATCAGGATCAAAACACGGTCCGTCAGGCACTGTGCGCTCTGCTTCATCAACTTTTCACCAAGAGGCCGTGGCTAATTAAACATGCCGTGGAGCAATTTGATCGTGACGGAAGAAATTTGATCAACTCGACAACGTCGCTCTGGGCTGTCCTCGGTAAAGCTGTTCAAGATCCCGAGGCTGGACCCATAATTATAGTTCTTGATGCTTTGGATGAATGTGCGGGATCGGAATTTGAGCAGCTAATGGAGAACGTAAAGGCCCAATTTGACGCCGACCAGCCAAACCGCAGTAGGTTGAAATATCTTCTTACGAGCCGCCCGTACGAGCAGATAGTGTCACAATTCTGGGACCTCCTGGACTCCTTTCCGTACATTCGAATACCTGGAGAGGAAGAATCGGATATTATTAGTCAAGAAGTAAACTGCGTCATCAAATACCGGATAGAAAAGCTAGCAAGGAAGAAGGGACTTACCGACGAAGTTAAGAATCACCTGGAAGAAAAATTGCTCAGTATCCCGCATCGCACTTATCATTGTGTGTATCTTGTGTTCGACTACTTGAAGGCGGAACACTTCAAAAAAACACAACTTGGAGTGGATCACACCATGGCAACTCTGCCAAAGACTGTAAATGAGGCATATGAGCGGATCCTTAGTAAGTCTAAGGAACTGCCAACGGTTCGAAAAGCCTTGAGCATTATCTTGGTAGCGACCGGGCCACTGGCCATTGCGGAAATGAACGTCGCCATGAACGTGGACAGCACAACCAAGGCCATGGAAGACCTCGACCTGGAGGGGGACAAAGACTTCAAGTCGCGTCTTAGATCCATGTGTGGATTGTTTATTTCCATCCATCACGAAAAGATCTACTTCCTTCATCAAACTGCGCGAGAGTTTTTGTTGGATGAATTCTCGGTCGAAAGCATCCCGCCAGGAACAAGCTGGCAACATTCCATCACAAGCAGCGGCGCGCATATGACCCTTGCAGAAGTCTGTGTAGTTTTTCTCGGCCTTTTCGAAGTTCGTGGAAACCGAACT
Source organism: Rosellinia necatrix (assembly GCA_021209875.1). Classification (NCBI taxonomy): domain Eukaryota; kingdom Fungi; phylum Ascomycota; class Sordariomycetes; order Xylariales; family Xylariaceae; genus Rosellinia; species Rosellinia necatrix. The sequence goes on along the minus strand of JAGYVD010000007.1, from coordinate 3,949,636 downwards.
GTTATGAAGGGCGAACAGCCTCTAGAGATATTCTCCCATTATGCGTCCTGGAATTGGGGTAGGCACTTCCAAAATGCCCACGTTCCGAACCATTCTAGTATAATGGCCGCGGCTTTGCGACTTTGTGATACGCATTCGCAGAGCTCTCCATTGTGGTGGGATCATACCTGGGGGCAGAAGGCAACGCTCTTTTCCAAGGCCCCTAGCGATCTCAAAATTGCGGCATATTTGGGATTTGATTTAATTGCTAAGCGGCTCCTTGAAGTGGATGCTGAACGGGAGGTCAAGCATTATATCAAGGATACGTTGGCGCTAGTAGCAGCGATTACTAGAGGGCACGGTTCAACTGTCAAGTTGCTACTCGAATCACGTATACACCTGGAGGCCAAGGATGAGAGAGGTAATACGCCGCTACTTATAGCGACTAAAGGGCTAAACGAAAGAAAAATTAGGCTACTGCTTGACGCAGGTGCAGACCTAAAGGCCAAAGATCAACAAGGCCGCACGGCGCTACATATAGCGGCTTCAGGACGAAACGAACAGGTAGTTGGGCTGTTACTTGACGCAGGTGCAGACCCAAACGCTAAAGATATACAAAAAAGCACGCCGTTATATAAAGCAGTTTTAAACCAAGAGAGACAAATAATTAAACTACTACTTAATGCAGGTGCAGACCCAGAGACCAAAGATCAACAAGGCTATACGCCGCTAATTATGGCAACTTCCGACAAGCCGCGATACGCAACTATTAAGTCTGAGCAGGAACAGATTGTTAAGCTATTGCTTGAGGCGGGTGCAAACCGGAATTCTAAGAATACAGAGGGTGATACACCACTACGCACTGCTGCCAACAAAACGAGTATACGGGTAGTTAAGGTACCACTTGAAGCGGGCGGAGACTGGGAGTTTAAGAATAACCAGGGTTCTACACCGCTACACGAGGCTGTCGGGAACAGACATAAACGGATAGTTAAGCTACTACTTAAAGCGGGTGCGAACCTGGAGTCTAGAAATGATGATGGTTTTACACCATTACATAGAGCGGTATATCTTAAAAGCAAAGGTATCGTCAAGCTGTTGCTTAAAGCAGGTGCAAACCAGGACTCTATGGACAACAATGGGAATACACCGCCATGTCTTGCTGCAGAATATGGGGACAACAAGATCATTAGGCTGCTACTTGAAGCGGGTGCGAGCCTAAACATTAAAAATTGCACTAATGGCTACACACCGCTTTCTATAGCGGCGGGTTTCAGGCACACACACGCAGTTAAGCTGCTATTGGAAGCGGGCGCGAACCGGGAGTCTAGGCACGGCATAGAAGGGGCCACGCTGCTCGATATAGCGCGAGATCTCGGGTGTCAGGAGATTGTTACGCTTCTGCAAGGTGGGGCGAGAGATGGTAGTGGCGCAGCCAGTAGCGAGTAGGCCAGGAAGCCTGGGAGGTCGGAAACAGGATGGGTTCAGTAATTTCGTACGCGGTATATGATATTCTCTTGTCAGGCATATCTGGAGTTATATTCCAACTACTTCCTATATATACCAAGTGTAAAAACGTTATTCAAATCCGTAACCTAGCACCAATGATTTATGTTCGACGAATTAGGACAAGGCGCTTCATATGAACCTAAACATTATATTGTGCCCTAAGGCGTCCATGTATCCTATTCTAAGCTCCCAAAAAAAAAAAAAAAACAAACAAACACAACCCTTTCCACCATGGCCACCCACGCTTTACTGGGTGTAGAGGCAGCTGTTGGGGGTGCCCTCGACCTTGACGGCACGAGCGGAGAAGCCGAGGCAGCCGGCGTTGCCGGCGGGGTTGGCGACGCCGGCGTCGACCCAGACGCTCCAGGCGCCGTCGACGCTGTCGGGGCAGGCGAGGAAGCCGGCGCCGGCGAGGGTGAGGGCGCCGTCGGCGCCGACGGCGAAGCCGGCGCGCTCGGCGTTGCGCGGGGCGGGCTCGGCGCCGGTGGTGTAGCCGAGCTTGCCCTGGCCCATGCCGGAGCGGTCGGCGTACAGCTGCTGCGGCGTGGCGCTGGCGGCGTACAGGTACAGCTCGCCGGCCTCGGACAGCGTGAAGGTGGCGTAGCCGGGCTGCGTCGGCGCCGCGCCGTCGTCGCACGTCGCGTTCTGCGCCGGCAGGTTCACGAACACCGAGTTGAGCGCCGCGCTCACCTGCCCGAAGTGCACCGCGCTCGCCGACCGCAGCGAGAGCAGCGTGAACCGGTCGCCGGCCGCGATGGCCGACGTGTCTCGGGGGGTGGTGGTGCAGGGGCTGGCCATGGCGGCGCCGGCGAAGAGAGCGAGGGATAGAGCGTTGGTGTACATTTTGCTGGTATTGGTGGTGGTGGTGGTGATGGTGGTGATGGTTGTGATGGTGGTGATTGAGGTAAGTGAGGTAAATGAGGATGTTGATGTTGATGGTGATGATGATAATATAAATCGAGGATGACGAGCGAATCCATTGCGACTTATATACACTGAAGCTGTCGCTGATCGCAATACGCAGACGCTTGCTTGACTCCCTGAACGTTGCGGTCGGCTTGGCCGCCATACCGCGCGCCCTATACCGGGGCGTTGGTACCCACGAGCCTGCCACGAGGAAAGCCGGATGCTTGCCTATTGCCAGTTGACATCATATGCAACGTTGTCCCATACGAGGTGGCCCAATACGAGAAACCGGACGACCGGGCCCCAGTCGCCAAGTGTGTCCACAAATGGATCCGCCGCGGCAGTTGGAAACCGCACCAATCAGAATCCGGCCAACCCGCACTACACTATGCTATGCTGCGCGCTAGGGACGGTCCACATAAGCTCCCGCCGCCTTTACCGCCCTACCTCCGCCTCGTATTCCCCCAGCTGAAAGGCGCGGTGCGCGCTACCTCTCTCCCGCACACAACCCGTTCTGGCATTTATCTGGTTCGACGCCGTTCACAACGTGTTTATCGCCCACTCGATTCCGCGAAAGGTCCGAAGAGTTTACGTAATGCCGCTCCTTAGTCGTTCTTCATGGGCCGCACCCGAGAACCCGTCCAACGGCGAATGCCGAAATAGACTCGGATGATGTTCAGGCTCTGTTATTCATGCTAAGTTCCGTTTTGGGTGCTTGGGCCTGACGATCGAACCCACCTGGTGACCTAGTCGTGTATATAATTTCTACTGCTTACATACATGCCATACATGCATACATATATACATACCTACTGTTACCTATAAGGTAGGCATGTTCGTGTGTGTTAGATGATCCTCTAATCTAGATTGGGAAATGAATCCCATCGCCACAGGACCTTGGGGCAGTTTCAACATTTGCATACGTAAGTAACCATAGTTATACCCCGGTTATATTATTTGCCGCCAGGGCACTGGCAGACACCCGCTTCTCATTAGCCAACTACAGTAACTATTAGCCTGACTTCTCTGAGTCTAGGGGGGGCATCCGGTAGTCGAATTGCCTCTCTGCCGTAGTGTACACCGATCTAATTAGCGGGGTATGCGCCCGAAATATATTACTACAAATGGGTATGGTATGGTGATTTCGGAGAGATGCACTATAACTACGCGCTCGGACAATGAGATTCTTGGGTTGCTCCTAAACCATTGCAATGATGCCAGCAACCGTTGTACCGCAAGGACCTCGCCTACAAGCCGAGAGACGCGCTTACACCACTTTCCTGCAGGATACCTTTTTTTTTTTTTTTAAAAAAAAAAAAAAAAATAGCTCAGCCTGGATGACTGGGCCCCGTATTGCCCTCAGTCTGGCCTGGGTGTCTCCGGGGCTAGGCAACCTAGGCTAGCCGCCTGTCTGTGCGCGCCCTGACGATCCATAAACGGGGATATCATGCAATCGGGCATATTTCAGCTCTATTATGTAGTGTATTCAACAACCCAGCATGGTTTAGGTCATCGGAGTACGCGCCACGGACAAGAGTTGGCTATGTAACCATACGGAGTCATCGGCATTTGCGAGCATGCCACCGCCTAAGAGAGGTGACATGAAGCGGAGTGGCGATCTCTCCCAGCCCTACCTACAGTAGATGATGGCTGCGCTTTGCTACCAGAGTTACGTCCCGGTCCGTCTTTATCCCCTCACTTGGCAGCAATCCAATACGAGCAAATATAAGGGGGTCGAGGCTTAGGAGAGTCCGAACTCGTCAATGTTGAACAACTAGACCCCGGGAAGGTCCGTATTTGATCCCTCCACCGGCACATACTAGTCCATTTAATGCGGTCCATCATCATGTTAACCTGCAACACCTGTACAATCCCGTTTAGATACAATAGTCAACCTACCATTTACTATGCGGCATGCCTTCAATTTCAGCGCATTTAGCAACATAATGAGAATGCCTCACTCCAAATAGCTACGTGGGCACAGGGTATTGGGTTTACTAGTAAAACTCGCTCTAACCGCGACGCTTAAGAGAGAAATTCATGCTTGAAATGTTCGTATCTGCGGATTCGTATGTTTAAATTCCGCGCTAGTGAGTTCCAGCATTGATGCGATAAGTATTAGTCGCCATTTACGTAAATCTAAATTGCCAGCATGCAGCTTATAACATACCGGACTGGCAGTGTATACCCTCCCAGGTAAGCAGTTGAGCTCTAAAGGGTAAAACGTTCGAACTACGGTATGCTATTTTGGCACATCGATGTTGTGGTCGTTGGGAATGCAGAGTGTTAGCTGCCCAAGGTTCATCTTTGAGCGGCCCAGCACGGCTCTTTACTTTCCCCCCGCCCCCTTTTCCCTTCTTTTTTCTTTTTTTTTTGTTGATATATGTGCAAACTACTCCGTGACAACCCCCCTTCCATCATTCAGTCCCCCTTACGCATCTGCAGGGACGATTTAGAGTGGAAAAAAATACTTTGCTCGGTGCGGTTTGCCTTCTTAGTAGTCACGTTAGAGATTGTTAAACGGTATCTTCTTCTCTAATCCCGCGGTCAAACTTCCCGCCTGTGGTGAGGTAATCAGGCTGAATGGGCTAGCATCAGAGGGAAAACATGATACTACGCTTGATTCTGTCAGCGCGGTCCTAGCAAAGATTAAGCTATGCTTTGGTCTTCTCCGTGCGGCCATCTCTGAATCTAGTACCTAACGGTTCAAGGTTTAGCTTAACGCAATATTCAAGTTAAAAATTACGAATCACTCGATGAAAAGAAAATTTCTAGTTATCCCAAGAAAGCGAAGGACGGTATATCATCGATGCCAACGCCGCTGTGATCAATTCTGAACTGCTCCGTGCCGACATTACTGAGAACTCGGCATTTGAGTTTGGTTTTTGGCCTAAGTGGTGCCTGTAATACCTGTTCACTATATGCTCCTCGGATGCCTCTATTGCTGCTCGCCTTCTGCCGGCCGCCCCCTACGACTGGAGTTGCGGAGACCTAGGCGGGCCCCGTCGTACTTGTCAACGATGACACATGACAGCTTGGCCTTGCTTAACCCCGTTCACGAGCATGGAAACGTGGGCCCCGCGGATCAAAGAAGTCAAGCTGCCATCGCCAAATTCGCAGTGCAGCCGTATCTCGAGCACGCAAATATCGTCACGCATCACCTCTCGTAGAAACTGCCGCCACATTATATAGGCGGTTAGCACAAGGGTGCCCCCCGAGGGTGGTGCTGTACACGTTGAACTTATAAGTCCCAGTCTCGCGCTGAAAGCAGCTTTGCATCAGATGACTCTTGATAGGAATGCGCTTGAATGTGTGTTGTGGAATGAGCTCGCCCTGTTTTCCGGGTTGCCTCGTGCGGGCATTTGGTCAATACACTCCTATCCAGCAGAGGGACGGACGGGGAAAAAAAAGGGGGGGGAGAACAGAAGAAGGCATTGTACCTTGTGGACCAGGACAATGCGGTCATTACCGATACAAATGATAACATCGGAGTTTTGGCCATCCGGGCCAGAGCGCCTGACCGCCGGTGAGAGATAGAGGACGTAGAGGGCGGCGCCGTATGACACGGCGTGGATACTTCACGGGTCCATCGTCAGCATCACCTCCCGTGTTCCGGTTTTTTCGTTGGCAAAGGAATGGTAGGAGCGAGGGCATGGGAATAGGTTCGGGGTCATATTGCTTATTCAATCCGTGCGATCGCTCCAGCAATTTTACGCCGCTTGTGCTAGCGACTTGGCTGACATAAGAACGCACACATTCATGACCGCCGAATCCCCCAGTGACGCAGATGTACTAAGCGATAATTAGCTATCACTTGGAAAACGGTAAACACAGCAAGTGATGAGCCTAGCAACCCAGAAGAGAGACTCACCTGGGCCGTATAGCCCGATTTGCGAAGGCTGTTGATCTGCTCTGAAATAGCCGTAGTAGCTTGGTCCATGTAGAATTCCACGCTGGACTCCAGCTCATCCCTTAGCAAGTTGGTTAGTAGGTGTGCGCGAAAGATAAAATAGACCCAAGTCAATTTATAACAAAGGCGCGGTTTTATTTCTCCGTAAAATAGTAACAGGTTCAAGATTTATGACAAATGTAATAATGGATAGACCCACAGGTGAATTGGGAATCTCCCTTTCTTAACCCATCGGTAGTACGGGATTCTGGCGCTGTCCTTGAAGTCTTCCTGTGCCACGTGCCAAGTTGGGTTAATGCGTGACTTTGTGCTGAGTTTTGGGAAGATGTCAGCGTTCCAATCTCTTAACGCGTTATGAAACCAATCCGGGGTCGGCAGTTTCTGCAGCAGCATCTTTGCCTTGGTTTTAAGTAGACTCGCAAAAGCATCGCCGAAAACAAATTCTCCACAGATACTACTCGTAGGCGCTACCTGCCAAACAATGCTCGCGGTACCTGTCTGGGCGTTGAAACTTCCGCTCGCGATGTCCTACACATACTAAGTAGTTAGAGGAGTTGTTAGGAACAAAACCTAGGATCTAGAGGCTTTTACGTCTCAATGTGATACTTACCACGGTCAGGCCACCAAAATTGGCTATTACAATCGCTTCGCTGTCCTGGGTGCGAGCCCTTTGGCCCGTGGGGCTGTTGCTATCATAAGCCAGCCGCATGCCTCGAGCAGCTAGCTCCCCCATCAACGCCGCTTGTGCTTCTGTCTGAAAACAGACCGTATAAGTTATATTGCCCTGGTCCGGCGTCAAAATTGCGGCGTCAATAGCCTGTTCAAGCTTTTTGACGCTCCAGCCAGCTGGGTGAGTAACGACGAGGCGCCAGCTCATGCCGTATCCATGCTGAAGGATTTGAGGTTTGCACGCCTGCCACAGCCTTGTCAAAAAATCCGTAAGAACTGTGAGAACGGTCTTGCCGAGATCAAGGCGGCTTTGTACATAGTGGGATATGGCTGGATACATTGTAGGGTCATACATCCTGTCATCTTCGTGTGGCATGGATAGTTTAAAGCCCTTGACCTCCACCGCACCTTCGACGATGGAGTCGAGGCCCCAGCCAACAACCTCTCCTGACTGATCATACTGAATAACAGATGGCACGGCACCCAACATCATAGCATCCGAAGGACTCATAAATACACAAGGCCTTACATTCCTTTGCCCATCAATGATGGCTTGGCTTGGGGAGGTAGCATACTGGACCTTGGTGAACCTATGTTGCAGCGATGACTTCTTAGCTTGGCTTGTTCTTTAGGCCATAAATACAAGGATTGATAACATACGTTGAGCCAAAATCGATTGAAACAATGCATTCGGTGTTACTGTGTGGCTGCATGATTATTTAGTGGCCTAGCTGAATGCGGTTCAAGAGAGAAAATGAGTCTTTATCGCGGGCCTCTGAAGTAAAGATGTGAAATGGAGAAAGACGAAGAGGTGAAAAGACAAAAGAGAAATAGAATACTTTTAAAGAGTGAATTGCGAAGAGGTAAAGATGTCTGAGAACTCTATAACGTTTTAGTCTTTGTCCCCCTCTCTCTCTTTGTCCTTTTTTTTTTTGTTTTCTTTTTTTCTACCCCCTCTTTTCCTTTGTCTTTTTTTTTTTTTTTTTTTAATTTGTACTCTTTACTCTTTGTCTTCTCAGACCTACTTCTTTTACGTTCTTCTCAGAATTATTGCACACTCCATTTGTACTCATTAAGTTTCCCAGGCTCCCCCTCTCCTGTTTACTGATCACCAGCTACTTGCGACTGTCCCCTGTCCTAGCCTTCCCTCTCTCCTTCTATTAACACCCGCACAAATCCAGTCCCAATGCGAACCCGCTCCAGCAAGAGGAAGCTAGCAGACCAGATGGCTCCCAGGGAGAAGACTACGCCGTTGCCGTCCTCATCTCATATCCCCTCCGACTCCGTTGCGCCTACCACGGAGAACTCGGATAGCTCAAAGGAGATGACTAATAAATATCAGAGAGATATGATCGGCACACCAGTTGAATCAATTCCCTTGGGCGAGCCGGAGGCGGTTGACCATGCCGTAGCAAGCTCGGACACACCAGTTGAATCGATTCCCTTTCACACGCCGGAGATGGCGTTGAGTAACGCCCTTCGCCGACAGGAGACCCTTGATTCTGGACCTATAGAGACAGAATATATCGACACCAATTGTACTGCTTTGCATGATCGGCTTTTGAGTGAGATTGAGAAGATGGCGGATTGGTGGTTTGAGCCAACACCATGGGTCACGCTCAAAACCAGTGACCAGGTCAAACTCAACCGCTGGGCATCTAATGCTAAGCTTCTCATCGAAAGCAAGCCAGGTTATGTGCTCATATTTCAGGCTTGGATCTGGCACATACTTGATGATGAGATCTTCTCGGCAGACCCCGAAACCAAATGGCAAGATTGTGGCGATGGTTATGAAGCCGTCAAGTTATTCAGCCAACTTCTTGATATCATCCAGGGTTAGTATATGCGAATAGTGTTGTTTTTTTCCCCTCTCCAGTTCCTTTTTTTCTTTTTCTTTCTCTTTTTGTCTTCTAGGCACCCAGGAGATCGCTTACACATATGGCCTCGGCCCCCATTAATCTAGAACCGGAAAATGTAAATGGCAGTAACAATCGTACCAGGATCTCCAAGTTGGAGGACTATCCCATGTGGAAGACCCCTGGGTATAACAAATGGAGATCAACCTCGGCCGAAATTGTCCTGCGCAGCTGCACTGGTAATCAAACGGTCGATCCAGACTGTGTGCGCAAAGCGATCCACAGAAACTTAGGATACTTGATGAAGCCTTTACGATACCGTCCAGGACGGTTCGACGAATCTCGACTGGCCGCGCTAGCTGTCGCCTACGATTCGTTCCTGCTCATCAGTCGAGTCAAGCCAAGGCTAGTGTGGACGGATCCGTTCCAACAGGATGAACAAGGGGTCCTATATGGATTCTCCTTCACCAACAAGCTCAATCCCAAAAATGAATTCATGCCACACAATAAGATTGAAAAGGGTGATGTTTACAAAATCCGCATGGAGGCCGTACGGGACGGACGTGAGGGTTTTGTAGACCCCGAATCGATGCGTACTTTCTCCGAAGGCAAGCCTGTCGACTTAGTCGTCAGTCCCGCTCTGATGACGCGTGGCATGTTGGATTTGGGGGGGGGCTCGGTCATCATCGCCAGTCGTTTACACAAGCTGGCCTGGAGACACCCGATGGTCGCACTGGTCTCGGGAACGTTCGACCCGCCGATCAAGCCGTCCGCGCTTGACTGGCGCGGGGTATTAATACCGGGTTCCTGACGGGTAGTCGCGGGCACGGCAGCAGGGCAGGCTGGGACGTTGCACGACGCGTCGTCGAAGAGGCGTCGTTGCCGTGTGCTCATATATCGGGGAATGTTGGAGTCTAGCTTGTGTTGATATTGTCTTCCCTTGGTTTGACAGAATTTAAATATAGCTAGTTTTTTTTCCCCATACATTATGTGCCGTGGGAGCCCTTTTCTTCCGCCCTCTGCACTGCCTCTCCCTCAATTCCTCCTATCCTCCTTCGTTCCCTCGCTTTTCCGTCGCCCCACCGTCGAACACTTCGACACTCCACGAGGACTTCGATGCTTCACGGGGGGGCCATTTGGGCCTCTTTAATCCTGGTCGTTTCCGCGCCGTCGCTGGACTGCCAGTCTCCTAGTTGCTAGCGCTAGTGCTATCAATTTCTGAAGAGTAGTGCATCATGGGTATGGGGAGACGGCCGGTCTGAGCTTAAGACGTTAGACACGGGGTGGCGATGGGAGGGATGGGCACTACTATGGCTTCACTGAAACCATGTCTGGTAGCCAGAGTCCAGGGTCGGGATTGCATCATCGATCTTTACGAATCGCACTCAAACAGGGTCAGTGTGGCAGTAGATGCCGGCCGTACCGTTCTCTAAGTATTATGATTATCTGGGCTAAAGCGTGATGGCTATTTCTATGAAGGAGGCCCTTGTCCTGGCCTGGCCTAGCCTCACTCGGATTTCCCCCATTCCTCGAAGCTGCTTTTCGTGTTAACAGCACAAGTACAATTTGATCCCATCTAAGCACAGAGGGTGGCGGTCAGGTCGACGGGTTGGGGGCAGCCGAAGACCTTCTTGCTGGCGGGGGTGCTGTAGCAGTCCTTCTGGTTGGCGGCGCAGTCGAAGACCATGCAGCCGTCGCCGGGGGTCAGGATGTTGTGGGAGCTGGCGAAGGGGTTGCCCCATTCACTATAATAGAGCGTCAGTACATGGCACAGCATTTCTTGCGTGGGCTGACGACGACTCACGAGCTGAACTCATAGTAAGCATAGTCGGGGTTTGCGGAGAAGGAGTAGCCGAAGAAGAGCGGGCTGGTGAGAGTCTTGGTGGTCGCGATCTTGACGGTCTGTGAATTTCAATCGGCGGTTAGCATTTGCTCCCCACGCGCGTTCATGACACAAGTGTTTGGCTGCCGGGGGAAGGAAACGAACCGAGCCCGACTTGCGGAAGTCTTCGGAGAAGGACTTGCCGGCGGCGACGGTGGTCAAGGGGCCAGCAGCGCTGCCGTCGAAGGGGAAAGACTGAACGTAGATGCTGGTCTTGCAGTTGTTGGTGACGATGGCCTTCTGGGCAGAGACGCCAGAGGCGACGAGGGCAGCGCCCATAACGGTAGCAGAGAACTTCATATTGACGATTGGGGGTGAGGGTGAGGGTGAGAGTGAGGGTGAGGTAGTGAAAGATGTAGTGAAAGATGTAGTGATGGTGTGGTATGTGAGGTTTGTGTGTGTGCTGCGTGGTGGCGAGACAAGAATGAGATGGGAGGAGTGGTGAATCTGCCATGCTCTTATATGCTCGGGCGCCGACGATGGACGCACCCTGGCGATGGGGAATGCCACGTCGTAGCGGACTACCGCCGCCGTCTCGCGGCATCGGGTTTACCGGTTATCCCTTCGTCTGCTTGTGTTGGCATCGGTCGACTCATAGTCGGTCGAGTCAAGAATGTAACTCATAAGCGCGATAGGCCCCGGGGTACATTTGTTCGTGTACATTCATTTGCTCGTGTGCATTTGTTCGTGTACATTTGTTCGTGTACATTTGTTCGTGTACAATTTAGCTTGTGTGAGAAGTCCCCAGACACCTATACCAGTGCGTGCCAGATGCCGCCTACTTCAAGCAAGGGAAGAAAGAGTAGGTGGGCGCATTGGGCTCCCAAGCGATAAGACTCAACAGTATTGTTTTATTTCGATATAATATAACTCTGTTCTTGACCCTTCCAAGGGCTAAAAAGACTCTTTAGAGGTAGACAGCGACAACATTAGGTACCTACTAGGGTAGCTTTTAGTTGAAGGTTGAAGGGATCCATCAGGTACCTATCCAGTTAGGTACCTACCTAGGTACCTAAGGACCTACCTACTTAGATACTTAGACCCAAGGGGGGGGGTTTTGGAGCCAGTGTCCATCAGTATCCGTCCGTGCCCGCCTGTGTCCGTCAATGCAGACGATCCCATGGACGATGCTACCATCATCAACACCACTGTTCAACTAGGTAATATGAATACTAAGAATACTAGTGTAGGAGCACTGAGCGGTGGAGTAGATCGGGTGAGCAATACGAGCCTCAATGCTCGTATTGCCGCGACACGAGAGCGATGAGAGGGGCATCCGGCAAGGACCCGTCAAACAGGGAACCTATCATCATTGTACATGCGCCCGGACTGTACCTCCCCGCATAATGTTACCCGTTCGGAACCTGTAGCATTTCCCTAAATGGCAATACATTCCCCACTTGGGCATGGATCGGTCACCGCTGAACCCCACTATCACCCATGTCTTACCGCTACCTAGGTACCCAGTTGACCGTTATATTATAACTACCTAAGGTACCTAGTGTAGGTAGGTATTAGTGGGGTTATGTTGTCATCTCTACCTTTTGAAATGCCATCGCATCGTACATAACTAGTAACTAGGTAACCTACCTAACCACCTTGCATAGACGTTAAAATACTACCACCGCCTGCTACTACCTAACCACCTACCTAACCACCTACCCAACCACCTAGCTATCCGGATAGGTAGTTACCAAAGTGCTGTATCTATACCTAGGTAACTTATCACCTGTATGGCCTGCTGCCCCCATGTAAGTATGGTTTGTTTGCCACCCCATAGGTAGCTAGGTACTTCGTTATTATAACCTACTTACCTGGAATACCTAAGCTAGACTTTGATATTATTACCTAAGTACCTACCTAGGGCATGTCCTGCCAAGCCTCGTACCATAACTAGCAGTTGTCGTGTTTGCAAGCGAGCACAATAGATGTCGTCTCCCCCTCCTCCGCCCCCCTGCTTCTTCTCTGTACCTAATGCTGTCATTCCTGCATCTGCCAATTACCTACCTACGCTACGGTACTCCTGTCCATCCTGCAACGCCCTCACGCCAATCTCCCGAGCACTCTCGATCGTTCTCGGCCCTCGCAGCTTGCTCCAACATGAGCCCATCTCGGTGATCGAGGCAATCATTCACCAATTAATGTAGATGCCAAGATTCGAACCGGTAGGGGACCTGTTCGCCGAAAACGTGTTTGTGTCTCCACGCTCTCGGGCCGCCCTACCATTCATTCCGTCCGGTCAGGCAGCTGAGGGATGTTCCCTGCTCGTTTGTATCTCCATGTAGTCTATAATTCTATGGCGTTCCACCGCCCCGATGTGCGCTTGCTTGATTGCTTTGTTCTATCTTAGGCCGATGATGAGCACTTCAACCGTTGAACCGTCCCCCCGTCATCTCCCAATCTACCATAGACGCCATTCATCGGTTGGCGCCGCCGTTGGTAATGGGAAATGTATTACTGCAAAACGGCTGGCGTATTAACTACCCCCTATATTACCCGCTGAAGCGAGGCCATCCAAATACTCTCCCCCACGTGGCGGTGAGATTTTATGACATATTACGCCGTTCCCATTTCAGCCTTCAAATGTAACCCCCCATGGCAGCTACACTAGTGTCGTCCACCCTACTGACACAGGCTGCAACGAGGTGGCATTTCGGGCCCTTACCCGCATGAAATCGAACACGGGTATGCATCTTCCCCTTCCCGTCCGTCTATCACTACATGGGACAGGGGATGGGGGCACATGGATATTCCGCGCCTGATTGGCTGGAAGACAGCCCGGCTGTAGGGAGAGCCGGCGTATTTTACCAGTCTCTCGAACTTTGTTTGCTTTCAAAGCTCTTTAAAAAAAAAAAACACCGTCCGTTATACCAAGCCCTTTGTTACAGGAAGACATCTCCCACTGGGACGGAGAGGGCCACGCATGCCGAGGCCAAATATGTTCAGGCTTGATAATACCCCCGTAGTTATACGACTATAGGAAAACCACCAGAATGGAGACCCACTGACCGACACTTGTATTACTTACTTTCTATACTGGGACCCCCAGCCCATTCAACACTAAAGTCGTTGGGTTGACGGGTGGAAACTAACACTGCAGTTGCTGCGCCCATTACACCTATGTTTGTCGCGCCTTAAGCACATATCGTGTTCTCCGATCAAAAGAGCAAGTATCCTGGAAAACTAGCAACTCAGGCCGCCGTTCTCGTATCTTGTCATACTAATACGAAACGCAAAGGTCCAACCATGTTCGACGACCCGGCTACCAAACATAGGAATACCAAAGCATATATCGTAAATACTCACTCAGATTGCAACACGGCCGTTTCCCCGAACCTCCCGAACACCTTTTGAACCACGAGAAGGTTGATTCCTGAGCTGACTTTTCAATGGAAGTCGCTGCGACCACAATTCTCATTGCTCTACTATTCTATCATCATTCTATGACTATTCGAGGAATAAAGCCTCGAATAACTCAATTATTCTCATAAACTTCTTCAAAGTTCACTGAATTCATCTAGAATCACCATTCCCTCTATAAACTAAGACGTGTCGTAGTGAGGCAATATGTAGGGTGATGAATTGACTGCCTGTGTTTGTCGTTCTTTTATTGCCCAGAACATACCATCATAAAAGATACATTCATTCCACGCCACAGTAGACTATTAAACAAACCAGAGAATCACACTAACCCCGTCAATGATCGCAGCGTGTTGCTTGTTTTTCTATAACTAATGGGCCCCCCGGCTCCAAGAAATCGCGTGGGTCGCTATATTCCGGAGGTCGGCGCAGGCAAATCGACAGGAGGTCATTGCTTATGTCCGACAATATATTGCAACCGCGTTTCAATGGCTGCAGCTAATCAGCAGGCGCACAGTCGAGAGGGGCGGCCATCACCGCGTAGGGCTGGCTGGGCTGCGCTTCCTAATTCGTTCACCTATACACCAAGACGAGCAATCAAACATGTCAACTTATGCACGCGCATCGGGCAAAGCTCCTGGCATGGGGCATGACTCCGCAAGTCTCTTGAAAGACTCTATGTCACCGGGGGGGTTTGCATCTTGGACTGGCGCGACCATAGCCGGATGCGGGCCCTCTCTGCACCTCCGTCACCTCCGTCCCCCCCTATTCCCCTGAAAGGCCAAAGGGAGCTAAATTGCTTTCATCCACTAGTAAAGATATTGGTATTTCGCCGCGTTGATAGGGGGAGGAGGTAGGGAGTGTGTCACGTTATAGACACCCTTGGTGTTTGAAGTTGCGGATGCTGAATAATTATCAGTCGGCTCTGGGTCATGATGACTACTCTGGGCACCCTCGGGCAATCCGTCTTCTTCATCTAGTCGTCGTAGTAACGGGCGATCGATCCGGATTAGAGAGATCTGAGTGCTCCAGCAGGCCACTGGCCTCTCCCGTAACCGGAACGTCCACTGCGCCGCGCTCTTCGGACAAAGGCCGCAACCGAGTTGTTCATAGGTTAATCGTCGGCCTTACGGTTTCGAAACTGTAAGGCGGAGCCGGTAGTGTAGCCCACGCGCGCGTACGGCTTGTAACCGCGCTTTTTATACAAGGGCCCAGGTGCTGGCTTGAGCAAGAAAGATGTCGGAACGAGGAGAGAGCCGACGATAAAATTGAAAGGCTGAAGACGCTGAATGATGCATATGCAGTGTTTTTCATGGGGGCTTGGGTAAGAGGGAAACGGTGGGATACTCTGCCCCGCGAGTTGGGTGGGCGGGATTCACGGTCGCGTACCTGGTTGTTGTCACACAGCTGTTTGAGTATCAGGATGTCTATTGCATGCGGCATTTGAGAGTGGATGAATCGGATGGATGAACATAAGCGATGCTAAGAAATGCAGCATGCATGGAGACTTTGGCTATATTTGACCAATGGATCACGTCCAGCCGCCGTCAGGTAGAGAGGCCAAGGGCGACAGCCCCAAGCCTATAAGTAACTCATATACTGTTGTGTGCTGCTGAGGCACGAAGTCAGCCTTGAAATAATGGAATTGATCTGCGTTGGTGGTATCGGCAGTGTTGTGTGCCCAGTCGCCGTACGCAGCATTGAAGAAACGAGCAGCACACGAAATGGCATTGCGCAAGCTGGCTAGGAGGCTGCAGTTTTGTACGTCGCCACGGCAAAACTGGGATTGGCCGGCGCAGCCCAGGGGAGACGCCAGCTCAACAGGAAAGTATACATCATTGTAATGTCCATATTAATATTTTTAGTCGTCGCTCAAACATTCGATTTTATTGGCGATACGCGACACCATTGGCCTGTTGAAGGCGCTTTGTGAACGGTTCCTTCATCGGACAGAAAGGCGACCATGGCATCAGTATCCCCGAGCAGGGCATCGATGGGAGCAAAGTCAAAGCAGATGCCGAGCTTTTTATTTTACACATAGTTCTAAATTGGGCTACTGTCGCTTCGTTGGCTGCGATGTGGTTCTCATCGTAGCGTAGCGGTGTTAAGTTTATAGGTAGAAGAAACAGGAGCCTTGTAAACTCACGACACTTTGGAATCTGCAACGAGACTTTCAAACTCGGTTGATGAGATGAATAATTTTTTTTTTTTTTTTCGTTTCAGTCGAAACGGTGGCAGATATGCAGTCTTCCCGCCTATAGCAGCCGGCGGCGTTGTCTTTATGGTAACTTGTCAGGCTTCCAATTGAAGTATTCGGTTGACTTCTATACATTGGCTCTGGCGAGGATAACTCCATTCGTGGTGCTCGTAGTGGGATGCGGATAAAGCCAAACTCGGCCTTCGCGGTACCAATCCATCGTCATCGTTTCATTATCCGCCGCCTCAGCGGCCTGTTGAAACCCTCTAAGTAGAGCGTCCAAGTCCTCAAGTCTAATGGAAATCCTGACCCGCCTCGACTTTAGAGAGCGTTGCGCAGGCCCTGTCGAATTTATTGTTGTACACGCAGCCGTATTACGGCGCCGATCCAGGGCCGGGTGGCACATACAGCGCTGAGAATCCACCCTGGAAAATTGGCTGAGAGATAGTGCACCCGAGAACTCGAGGTAACTATTAGACGATGGCGTTTGCGTTGCTATCCAGCTTCGTCACGCAAGCAAGACGATCGTGGCTGCCCTCATCCAATTGCATTTGCGTCATATAAGCACAGCTTTGTGACGTACCTATTGTGCGTTAAATAAAGCCTTTAGGTCATGATATTTAGGGGATAGGAGATGGAGAATTTCAGTTTTGCTAATCGCATCAGCGTATCTCGTTGAACGACTTCACGATAGAAGCTATGATAATTTCCGCGATTAGGCTGTGTTGGCGGCGATAACCCTCGCTTCGGAAATTTGTCGTCTGCCTGCCCGAGAAATATCTCCATGCGCGCCCCGCGCGAGAGCGCACATTTCCAAGCTCGACCATGATGAAGGCCGAGCCCTTCCCGATGCTTTCAACGACGGCTCAACCCTCGCCCGTAGAGCGAGGATGGCGTGCGAGAAGCAGGCGGAACAGCCTCATCGAACGGGATGATAACCTTCCCTTCTTGGACCGGAAGAGGTCAATGTTGGGATTTTTATAAGATTACCATTAGATGATAAAATATGAGAGTAAAGTGGAGGAAGAAGAACAAGGTGTAGAGGAAAATGTATGGAGGCCGCTCTGAAAGGTGTTCATTGAGGGGCTATTGGTGTCGTTCGACGCCCTATGACTGTACCTGACACTAGCACTCGCCTTATAACTACTCCAAGTAGAATAGACCGTACGTAAAGTGGTCCGTGATCGGTGGTTTTCGGGAGCACAAACCATCAAGGCGGGCCTTCAGGCCGGCTATGGCCACGGCATATGATGGGCACGCCAGTAATCGTGGGATAAGGTTCAGGGTAAGGCAGTCTCCTAGCATGGCCGTATCCTGGAGTAATCGAATAATAAGCTTCAAAGGGCGGCCCTATCACGGGACGGATTGATGGTGGCCATCTTTCCCAAAGGGGAAGTTTTATGAATGCCAAGCTTTTTAGTGCGCCCCTAGCGCCAGTTCACTACTTACACTAGTAGTAGTAGTAGTATTAACGTCTAATCTAGGTGTGCCACTACTTACACTAGGTGTGGTCTGTCTCTCAATCATGTCGCAAATAGTCAAGGGACAAGTGCGAGGTAGCGAAAGACATTTGTGACTACCTACCTAGGTAGTAGGTAGGCAACGAGCTTGGAATGCACACGGTATAATATTGGTCGTTAGCGTATTTCATCTGACATGTTATCTGACCTGTAGATAGCTTCCAATCAATCAAATCTCGTCGCCCTGGAACAACCCCTCCTCGAGCCCCTTGATTTGTAGCGCGAGCAGTCTGGAGTAGTACCGGCACAGCGCAAGATTTCCGCCATGAAACCAAAAGCCCGGGTGGCCGCTTCTTTGCCAGATCGTTCTCATTTCCCCTTCGCTATTGAACCCCCACACATCGCCCACCCTGTCGGCCACCTCATCGCCGAACATGAGACGTGTCTGGGTGCGCATGTTCTGATACCCCGTCGCGAAGACGATCTCGTCGGCCTCCAGCTCGGCGCCGTCCCGGAACCGGAGCCCGCGCGGCAGCACTTCATCGATCTCTTGGCCCTGCTTGACTTTGATCTTGCCCTCCGCGATAAGCCGAGACGCGCCGACGTCGATGTAGTAGCCCCCACCACGCTGGAAGTATTTGAAGAACAGACCTGCGCCGTCGGGGCCGCGATCTACCTTGAAGCCGGCCTTTTCAAGCCCGTCGATGACGGCCTTGTCGCATTCGGCTTGCCTCTCGGCAACGCTAACCTGGATTGCCTTGAGGACTGGTGTCGGCAGGCCGTGGAGCAATATGTCGGCATCATCGACCGGAGGCCCGTCCTCGGAGTAGACACCCCCTAGAGCGATGTCCGTGATGGCCTTGGATGACACGACATGGGTGCTCGACCGCTGGACGATGGTGATGTCATAACCCTTCTCCAGAAAGTCTTGCGCGATATCATGAGCCGAATTACAAGATCCTACTACGATAGCCTTCTTGCCATGACATTTCTCTCCAGCCCCACGGAATTCAGATGAGTGGCATATACGATCACCCTCGAAATTTTCGATACCTTTAATCAAGGGCTGATTCTTCTTACCGGAGTGCCCGGTGGCCTGGATTAGATGGCGAGGGTGGAAGGTTCGAATATCGCTCGTTCCATCCTCACGCTTCCGGTCAACGATGACCGTCCATACCTTGTTAGGCTCGTCCCATTTGGTGTAGACGAGTTCTGTGCTCGTCCAGATGTTGAGTTCAAGGAGAGTAGCGTAGGCCTCGAAAAACTGAGCTAGCTTATCTTTCGGTGTAAAGATCGGCCATTGTGCAGGGAAGTTGATGTATGGCAAGTGGTCGTACCAGACCGGGTCATGGAGGACAAGCTGGTGATAGCGTTTTCGCCAGTTATCGCCAACCCGTTCGCTTTGATCGATCACAAGTGTATTAACGCCGAGCATCTTCAGTCGTGCTGCGGCTGTTAAGCCGGCTTGGCCGGCGCCTAGGATTGGAGCGTTAGGCCATCATAAGTGTCAAATCCCCTAATTGTGTAGCTTACCGACCACTAGCACGGCAGGTTCGTTTCCATCGTTGATATCTGACTCGGCCGCCCTTCTCTCGGCCCAGTTCTTCCGGCCTGGCTTGCCGCCGTGCTCGACGCCTTTGGATCGCCGGTAATTGGTTGGTTCTTCGTGCCCGCGAAGTTCCTCCAGTCTCATATATAGCGTGAATATCTTCCATTGACCTTCTTGCTCCACTAGGCGCATAAGGCCAACACTCGTTCCGAGAGCGGTGCTCGATGTGATGAAAAGTTGGATGCCGGAAACATTCCCGGTCGCGTCGATGGAAACAATTTTAGGTCGTCTAATAACTGTATCGGTATCGACCTCTATGGCTTTCAGCCGAAATCCGTCCCTAGACCCTTCGCAGCTCAGTAGGAATTCGAGGATCCGCACTGGCGTCTGAACAGTGCGAAAGACCCATGACAGGACAAGGTGGTCACGCCAATAGCCATCTTCGACGAAAAGTTCCGCGACGGCTGAATAATCCCTCGCCTCCAGCGCCTTATTAAAGTTTGCCACCACATCTAACGCGACCTCAGATGGATCGAGATCCTTCAGATCTTTCGTTGGAAAAGGAAACTTAGCTACCTTGATGTTGACGGAACCAGGTACGCATCGCATATGTGAAGGGACAGGCTGGGCAAACTCGACTTCAACGGTAGCCATGATGGCGAAAAGCAGGGCCAAGGAGCAAGCGTTAGATAACCGAGTTTCTTATTCTTGTGTTAGATGTGATATTATGGGGTCTCGATAGTTATAGGCCTTTATGTTCACATCAGACGACATGTTGCCGTTCAGTAGGTCTCTCTCTCTTCGCTCCCGAAGCATCCGCCATGTTTCCTCTTCTCTATACAACCTTGTATTATCCGACTTGAAAACGGACTCTGGTTTTCCCTAGATGAAGGCTACGAAGACGGCCGAGGCGATGTCTCAACAAACTTAGACCGATTATAAGAGCGGAGACGATGGTAGGGGTCGGTGCGGATCATAGGAGCGGAACCGCTCAGTAGCGCACGGTCGACAGTCGGAGCCGATTGTTCCCCCGCATTAAGCCACTCGCTAGCCCGGGAGCTTTCGGGCGAGTGGATTCAATGAGAGTGGTTGCACCGCGGCCTGTCACCTTTAGAACCTATAACTAGCCAATGTAAGTTCGTTTTTTAAGACCCCAGATATTCGATCCCCGCAAGGATCTAGACCCCAACATTTCCCCAGACCACATGAATTGCCGATGCTCCGGGGTACTCCCAGATTCTAGGCGCAAGGGCGAATTGTCATTATATGCTTGATCATGTCTTCATTTTCGGATTTTGGTTCCTCTCTTCTTGCTCCTTTTCTTTCCATCATCCTGTAGTCGACCCATTGTCGCTTGAAACACCATGTCTCAACAAGATTTTAAAGTCCAGCATGAGCATCATGACGAGACGCTGGGCCGTACTCAAACGACGGGCGCCATCTCAATTTCCCCCGAGCTCTTTGAGCAGCTTTACCTTGCGCCGAAAAACCGTGTTGAGGGCCAGCTACGCCAGACTCTAGGCAACCCGACACCTCTAGGTCAGTCAGGTCGTTACCGCGTTATGGCCCCAGCTAGGACTAATATTCCAAAAGCGCTGGGAGGATTCTTGTTGTGCTCAACGCCTTTATCGATGGTCTTGCTCGAGTGGCAAGGGTCAGGCGGGTTCGGCGCCGCTGCAAATGTGTAAGGCGACTCCTTAGGGTGTCAAGTTTCGGGGCTAATACACTTCTTTAGTGGCTCCTACTTCTTTCTCGGTGGTCTTCTCTTGCTTCTTGGCGGAATTGGCGAGTGGATTCTTGGTATGTAATTCAAGACAGACATCCTTACTTCCCCCACCTCATTTTACTGACTTATACTTTTAGGAAATACTTTTCCGGCCACCGTATTCTGCGTTTTTGGAGGGTTTTGGTTCACATTCGGCGCAACCATCATCCCCGGGAATGGCGCTTATGGCACTTACTCGACGTCCGGGGTTGTCACAGAAGGCTTGGCTGAGCCTCAGTTTTACGCGACCTTCTCCTTCTTCCTTGTGGCGATGACCTTGCTTTGTGTCGTCTTTACAGTTGCCAGTATAAGGACCAACGTAGTGCTGTTCCTCCTCTTACTTCTCCTCATCCCAACCTGTAAGACACTATTTCCGTGTAGACCGAACGGGAACAGAATCGCCACTAACCTGGGTTGGAAAATAGTTGCATCTCTTTCCGCTTCGTTCTTTGCCGTCGCCCACGATCTCCCCGCAAGGGCAAGGATACTACAGCATGTTGGAGCTGGTCTCTTACTTGCAGTCTCTTTCCTAGGATGGTATATATTTATGGCATTGGTCCTCTTAAGTGTCGACTTCCCGATCATGCTACCTCTGGGGGATCTGTCAACTATAGTCCCACCCCGAAAAGTTTAGAGTCGATAATGGTGGGGGCCCATACGAGAAAAGAAGATGAAAATGGTATAGCGAGCGGAGTGCAACGGCTGACGTGTTCGAGTTCGCTACATCGATATAGTTATCCAAGAATGATTGTTTAGATTAGTTGTCAACTCCGATTACGAGATTGACGCTAAATAGGACTCATTTACCTATATACCATTATTTCCAGCTGTGGGCGTGCTCTTTTCATTTATAGGCCAATAATCAAGCCGTTGCGAGGTGTGACACGCATTCATCCTGATAAGCCGATGGTGTTAGCGTGGAAGATGATGGCCGACTCCCGCCAAGGGTTCCGGCATTTGCCCTCACATTCAGTTCCCAACTAACCTAAGTTTAGCGCGCCAGTGTGGCCCCTTCGCTTTGGCATTTGGAGATCTGCAGCTGGCCGCCTGCAACTCCAGTCCAATCCCTGTTCTAGTACCCCATGGGGAACTGCAATAGACCCCACATGTGGATGACTAGCGCTGTCAACTGGTTCGGCGGCGTGGCACAACTCGGTGAAATGGAACGAATCCTATGCCATACACATACTATTTCCATCTCTCCTCATCTTCGACCCTTCTGAAGTTCTCCGACTATAATCTATAATAGAGGCTCTCTCGCCTGATCCATCACTACTCAACCCATTATATAGGTACCTACCCTTCGCATTTAGAAAGTTTCATACGAAAGTGTATTTGGACACGTTATACAATGTCCGATATTAGGGTGAGGCGCCAAAATAAATCATGCGACCAATGCAGGAAGAGTAAAAAAAGCCTGCGATGGCTATTGGGTCAATAATAGGGAGGAATTGGGATTCTCTTTAGGTATGGCATCGCCCCCCCCTCTCTCTCTCTTTTCAACCTCCAAGAAACTAATCTGACTCTGTCCCCCATATATAGAAATACTACCATGCTCTTACTGTGTCAAGACAAAGAAACAATGCAATTTAAACCCGAGTTGGGTTGCCCAGGATGAAACATCTCCATTCTCTACCTCGGCTATTGCATCCCAAGAAAATAGTTTCTCAGCCAGGCAGGAGACAGTTGATAATCAAAACGATTTGATATCTATCGATTCCGGTGCTACACTGGGCTTTCTACAAACTCCCTCGCCAAACGATTATACCTTAGACTGGGGTACTTCTGTTAATAGCCTGGGGGGAGGTTGCGTCTGCGGGTAATACGTTGCGAACCCTGGGCGTAGAGTCCCATCTGGGGATGGGTTTAAATACTGGAGCACAGAGCTTCCTACTCAGAGCCTCGCCCGAGTCTCCCTCTTGCTCACCACAGGAAGAAGAGCCCACCTCTACGCAGCTCTGTTCAAATATTGCTTCACAGGCCACGGACTGCGACCACCTCGCGACTATCCTGGGGACCTCCCAACAGCATCCAATACCCAGCATTACCAGCGATTTGACGCAAGCTGCCTATCGGAGGAGGAAATCCCAGCGAAAGAGTTGCCGGACGCGGCGACGAAGTGATGATCAATCTGAAGGCCCTGCCACTTCCATTTCTCCCCGCTATACTACTAGCCAGGGACCCATGGCGAGCTTCAATAATCATTTGATTACGGAAAGTCTGCTTCGGATATACCACGATGTGCTAGAGAACAATCTTGCGTGCTGGTTAGCCGAGGACATATGTCCGTACAAGATGCGACCGGGAAGGTCTCAGTCACGATCTTATTCGGACGCGGCAGTATCGGTGGCGAGAGGTGCGTCACCTACGACCGAATGGAATCTCACGTCGTCGAATTCGATATATCGTCGCGTCAAGGCACTTGACCGAGATGTCCAATCGGCGGGGCTGATCCGGCTTACACACTCTGAAGACCGGGCAACATCCAAAGCGCTGAACTTAGTGATAATGGCTTTTGCTACTCAATGGGCTCAGGGCCACAGGCGCAGAGAGAAGATGTCGTCAGTCTTTCCGGATCCTCTCAACCCGACGACTCAGGCAGAAGATATAGACGATGACGCTTCGGACGAATTCGAGCAGTGTTTTCAGCAATCGCTTTGGGAGCAAGCGAAGAAGGCTCTTGAAGATGTCGCGAGCTTGGAATCATACCGGGTCGTCTACGCTGAACTGATATTTGGTCTAATTCAGAGACCATGGGCAGCCAAGGACGACCCTAAGACTAGCGTCTTTGGACCTTCTGATAATAACAGTTCTCAGGGCATGGATACTCTATTACCCCGGATCATGGAGATTATGTCCCAGGATGAGCCGCCAGTATACACGGAGAGAGCAAGTCGAAAAATGCAGGCTCTTAAATTCCACTTTGAAGCAAGTGAGGCGGGCTTCCTTGGATCAAGCCATCCCCACACAGCACGGCAACATGAGGGCGGTACTTCAAGGATTACCGCTGAGGATAGGGGTACCATTGGAATCCTGTACTGGCTCGCTGTCATGTTTGATACCGTATCTTCATCGATGAACGAGCGTCCCGTTGCCGTAGCAGACGAAGACTGCCAGCATGATGCTGCCTGCAGCATATCTGCTCCGACCCCCCCACCAACCAACTATCGCTGGGATCTAGAACTCTTCGCCCAGGACAACCCGGCTAGCCCTTCAACGATATCTTGGCCGTGCTCCTATGAGTTGGCTTCCAAAGCCGTAATGAGATCGGCGGCCGTCAAGGTCCTACTATTCCGATATGTGTCATATCTCCAGGATGCTTTAAGAAAGCAACACCGGGGCCACATAATCGAAGAAATCATACGGAGCGCAACACAGGTATACAGATACTGGAACGTAACACACGGTTCTTTCTTCCGATCCTTGATTAAAAGCTATGACTCTGTTCCGGCACGTATAAAAAGCTGGTTTCCCTGCATCCATATCCCATGGCACTTGGGGGCGCTCATGCTTGCCGACTTGATTGAATTCGTCGATCAAAATGCGCTCGGTCTCGAACAAGCAACCCTGGAACGCCTCGGCGTCAATTTGGCAGCGAGAATTAGAAAGTCGAGTGCCGTGGAACTGGCGGATCTCGCCAGGGTGACTACCCCTCAAGAGGTCAACCCCGTGCCGACAGAGCAACTGCCCGGCTATCATTTTGCCGTAAATGAAGGATCCCTCTTGACGGAACCTTGGACTGTGTTGCTCATTAGAGCATTCACTAAGGCGTCTATATTTCACCTACGTGTAGCGGAGGACCTGCGGCGGCAGGAGTGGGCGATTTTGCGCCAAGAGAGCGAAGAATACAAGGAGAGCCTGAGGCGCTGCGACACATGCGTCAAAGCGCTGTGGTTTTTGGGCAGGAAGTCAGATATGGCGAGAAGCCTCAGCAAGGTCTTGGCCGAGGGGCTACGGAGCCAAGAAATCGAGAGGTGCCCCTGAGCATGGACTCAACCAACATCCAGAGTAAACATTTCCCTTTGTCGCAGTTTCTTCAGATACCACTTCGCATAATTTCCCTTGTATTAGCTTTACCACGCGGTGGAAGCAACTGCCTTGCTATTTAGCGTTTACATCAACAAGAATCTTGACCTGATTATCCTTGTCGGATATCAGTTTCTTGAAGCCATCCTGAACGACATTTTCAAATTTGATCTTTGCCGTGATCATACCATGTGGCTCAATAGCACCTCCAAGGATGTTAGCGGTCAGGCGTATCAACAAGGCCGTACGAGATCTCTTACCGGTCCTTAAATTTTCAATAACCGCTTCGAAGTCCTGCCTTCGGTATCCCAGCACGGACTTGTAAGTGCTCTCCTTCGCCGTCAACCAATTCGGGTTAAACGGGACCTCATTTTCCCAGATGGCCACGTTCACCACGGTTCCCTTGGCCTTGACGGCCGTGCAGGCGCTTTTGATACTAGGGGGGTGGGGAGACGGATACCATAAGACTTTTTACTCACCTGGCAGGAACCCCGGCACAGTCGAAGACGACGTCGGCGCCCCTCCCGCCGCTCAGCGCGCGCACCGCGTCAGACGCTACGATGGCGCCGACGCCCCTCGCCCGCAGGCACAGTATCGCGGCCAGGCCGATCGGGCCGGCCCCGAGGACGAGGACGGATGGAGCCGGAATGGAGCTCGTCGTCGGTGGGGGCGGAGAGGGCGTGCCAGGCGACGGCGAGCGGCTCGACGAGCGCGCCGGCCTTCGAGCCCGACGCCGTCGGGCAGCGGGAAGACGCGCGCGGCGCCGATCTCCCGGACGACGCCCGAGAACTCGTGGCCGAGGGTGACGGGGATGCTCTCGCCGGTCAGCGGGTGCGGGCCCCGTGGGGCAGAAGTTCGGGCCGCCGGCGTATTCGTGCAGGTCGGTCCCGCAGAGGCCGACGAACGCCGGGGCGATCTGGGAGGGGGAAACCCGGTTCAGCGACGGGATGAAGACGGGACAGGCACCCTCTCTCTACTCGCCCACTATAGACGTACGTGCTGGGCTTGCTTACCTTGATTCAGCCTGGGAGGACGGCCGGCTCCGGGACTTGCTCGATGCGGATGTCCTCCTTGCCGTAGTATCTCGCGGCCTTCATCATGACCGATCGATGCCGGGACGTGGTGATGTCGAGTTGCAGCAGTCAAGTCAACGGATGCTTGGGAGGAGAGGGCTTCAAGGGGCAATAGGATGGTTTCTCGTCGTGCGAGGTTCCTAACCCCACGGATCCGTGTGCTAGCGTTGCTTCAATCTTAAATGCTAAATGCTTGGGCTGGCTAGTCGGTTCCGCCACACACACTAGAGCGAGCTCGGTGAGGTGACTGCGGGGGGGGAGACGCATACATAGTCGGTCCCGCCACGCACCGTCAGTCAACTCCACAACTCTCCACAACTCTCCCCAACTCAATAGCTAGGGGGACACTCCCCGCCCCCGCCCCCGCCTCCGCCCCCGCATGATGGTACCTAGGTAGAGAACGTTGCATATGGGTGCATATATGGGCGCATATCGGTGCATATGGGAACCCCAACGCCAATTCGACAAGCTCCCCCCGACATGGGCTGACACTAGTAATTGTCAACTATAACCGAAACCCCTCGTCACCAAGTTTACAGTCTTCACATACGATGCGGCTCACATGCCGTAGGCCACCTATGTAAGTGCATCGGATGAATACCCTACTTACTAAAGCTTCTATACGCTGCAATGTAGCTATGACGAGCGGAGCGCTAGAGCGGGTAGATCTAAGACACCATACATTCATGATTCGCACCTCATCTCCCCGGTTCACTTAACCCACCGAGTTTAGCCTAACTTACCCCTTCTCCGCAATTCCCACCCTGTACATCACCATATTCGGCAACAACAGACCTTGGCACGTTTGTGTCATTGAGAGCATAGCTAAGCTATATGTATTGAGAGATACGGCGTATTAGCAGGGAAGTTATGATCCCGGCCAGGGCCAGGACTCCAATGTGGTGAGTTCAGCTGAGCTCAGCCGAGCCAGGTGAAGCTAGGCTAGGTGATTCGTTTTGTCCCCGTATCAGCCCGCACCATGAGTGAGTGATATGTTGTAAAATCCCTTTCTGCAATTATTCAATCATCTGAGACACAACCATGCATCCCACATATCCCTTTCAAAAGGGTGGCGCGAGTTTTACGTGACAGGAGATGATTTGCTCTCCCTGGGCACAAGCCAAGAAAGAGGATTTCCCTCCATCCGGTCTGGCCTGGGGCAGCCAAGAGAGCTGGATGCATATCGAGCCCTACCATCAGGTCGCCGGTTACATGGCCAATCTACGATGACGCCGCACTCCCGGCGAATTTGGCGAATGCGGGTTCATCCGCAATCCTTATGGTACCTACAGAACATCGCCTTGACCAAGAAGAAACTACTCCGCCGCCGACGTAACATGGACGCATAAGCAGGTCTTCATCGCCACCTAACAACGCATAGTCAGCAGATCATGCCCGGCATCGTGATACGAACTTGTATCCTATCCGCCAGGCGATGGGCTATTTCACCATCAGCCGAAACATGATTCTAGGTTATTGATTGATCATGGATATACTGTATACGGCTAGTGTCGCCCTCGCTCCAGTACCCCGAGCCGCCTTCTTGCCAAATCTCAGACCGTATGTCAAACGACTTGAACATGTCGTCGATATCCTTGGAATCATCGGGGCTCGGCGATGTTGGCTCTTTCTCGGACAGAACTAGTAGATTGTTTCTTTGTATGCGATCCAAATCCCAAAACACATAGGCCCGCTGTCGAAGCCAGGCATTTTCCGGAAGCATGGCCCACGCGCCATAAGGAACAATGCGTGAATGGCCTGCCTGCCATGCCCTAAAGGGTCCATCATCCGTGTCGTTCTCATCGTAAGATCTAATTAGTTTGTCCTTGGAGCATCTTTCTGCAGGTTCCAGGGTGTCGTCTTCCACATATAGATCCAACGCCAAGTCGATGGCGCCAGGGAGGTCGGTGATGTGCTCACGGTCAAGGGTCGACTTTAATACAGACACCTTGGCCTCGAAGGAACTCGAGGTCCTCAGACGGTATATAAAGGCCAAGCCCTGTGACACCTATAGTCCTCTTGTCAGCAACTAGCCGCGTTACTGTTTCCATAGACACAGACAAAGTACTGACGAATTGTTGGGTCCACAGGTTCAAGCTTGCGGGGGTGACGTAATCGATCCTGAGTTGCCCAAAGTAGACGTCGTGGGCAAGGGCATCGAAAGAAGCTAGACAAGACATGTCAGGAAAGTTCATATGCATCCGGCCCATGTACTACTGACCTTTTGAAAACTTTTCTGCTAGGAAATCGTGCACACAGGCCAGCTGCTCCATCTCCCAGAGTGAATACCTCGACAGAAACGGATTATAGACGTGATTGATGAAATGGACGCCCCCGGGAACCTCATCACCGCGGAAAAGCTGGCAGAACAGCTCGAACTCGTAGAATGCGCGGCAGAAGCGAAAATACTCGGTCGGCGATCCGCCGACTCTCAACACGGCATTAAACGGGGTGTCTTTGTCAAGACGGGCCCAGGCAGTCGCGGCGAATTCGTTGACCAGAGCGTCGACCAGGTCGTGCATGCGCGCCATGCTTCGCACAAGCATCACCGGCATGGTAGGCAAGCGGGCAACGAGTTGGGGGCGCCGGTCGTAGAGGTCATTGACTTGGCGGCGGATCGTGTCTTTCGTGATGGGTTGCGGCAGACGCGATGCCTCCAGGGCGGCGATTGCGTAGGGGACGAGGCCGGGCGTGACCTGTTGGCGTAGGATCTCCGCCTCGATGCCGCGGTACTGCTTGAAGGAGGAGTAGAAGTGACGACATGCGAGCAGCGCGGGCAGAAGGAATTGGAGGTGCTCTAGCTTGCGCAGGATTAAGACTATCAACTCGCAAGGGAGGTCCATGATGGTAGCCATTTCCACCGTGTCCGCAATATAGGCGGACGATGGAGATGACTGGAGACGATGCGTGGCGATGCGTGACGATGCGTGGCGATAATGCTTGCAATCGGCTGCGCCTTTTAAACAATGATTAAAAAAATAAAAAATAAAAATAAAAAAGTGCATGAGAGCGGGAAGCAGGGGCTGAAGAAGATTGGGAGGCGACCCGGCCATGTAACTTGTAAGGGATGTGAATGGCAGTGTACAATTTGTGCGACAGCCCCGCAATGACTCGACCCATGTGATTTTGGCCGACGTATCAAATGTGGTATCAAATGTGGTGAATCACAGTTTGGGGGGGTCTCACGGCACTGTGGTATGCCCTTCGGGGTATACAATACGGCCCAAGCAGGTTACGTGCATCGTAATGAATGTAATGAACAACGGCGGCTACAATGACGAACCGCAGGTCGTTCTGTTTATAAACAATGAGATTGTCAAATGTATGCGTGGTCACCCTACAACTTGTTTGCCGATTTATTATTCTACATATCCCAGGTCCCTTCGAGACTCTCTACTCTACTTTACACCTTGAATACTACACTTGCCTTCATACCGTGCTTCACTTCTCTTGAAAGAGACATTGAACCCTTCTCGTCAAACTCTTCTCGTCAAAGTTCACCGTTCTAACACAGCGAGGAGAAACAAAAACTAGGGGAATATATATCAGAGCCATGTGAATGCAGCTAACCAAGTCACAAAACTCATAGTAAATACACTGCTAATTAGACAATGCACTCTCAATACAGCCATTAGGAATTAAATATATGGATAATGTTGTCATATTGCCCTCGAGAAACTATACCGCAATTAGTACATTCCCCCCTATATTGTCAGAGAATCTGTCTCATTTTTTAGTAACACCAACCACTGTCAGAATTACGAGCAGTTAAAATGATGATACATACACGCCGTTACTGATACAGGGGCGTTATCATTGGCTACAGCGGACTATTAGAATGCCGGAAAGCATCCGGCTGTAAACCCTTATCATGTACCAAATTGATCAGATCCTCATACTGAGCCTTTTGGGTCCTACGGAAGGCGCCCTTCGCAATACGCTTCTAATTGAATCTAATGCTTCACCAAAATGAACGAAAACCGTTCCGTCAAGGACGTTTAAAACATCTGTCAACTCCGGGCCCGGTGTATAGTATGTACGTAATAGACAGCAAATTTTGAATCGCAGGTACCATACTATCTCTTTTATGCTCTCTTGTTGTCATTTCGACTTAGTTCGTACTACCCCTCACCATGCCGAGTGCCATTATTTAGCAAAACTGTACATTTGGCATGTTTTATTGGCCCACTATAGTTTATAGAGTAATATCCAAGACTACGTAATAAACGCCGTACGCTATCTTCGAGGGGCTATTGGTCACCCTCCAGGTTCGTGTGCCTCATGTACTATAACTGTCAGTTCGCTGGGCCTGCTTAGCTCCTATGTATAGTATGATTGTTTGGGAAAGGAGCTCGGTATGCCTTAAAACGTGTATTGGTTGGTTAATTACCCCCGCAAGCTTTAAGTTTTCTGAGAAGAGTTGGCCCGTCTAAAGTAGTTCATGAAATGAAGGGCTCAAAACTATGGCAGGTAGTATATGCAGAGAACTAGTTTCAGTAGAAGACAAGTTCTTACGTAGTCAAAGTAGAGGAGAGTTTTGGTAATTCTGTTCCAAAGCTGTCAAGGCAACCATGGCCTGTTACTCCTTTATGTCGCCTTACTGTATCACAGTGGTACTTTGTAAAACCGTGGACATGCCACTACTAGCATCCACCCGCCGAGTAAGGTCCCGCAGCTCCTACTATGGTCTGACCCTAGTGGCGGTAGTGCAAATTCATCTATCGTATTTTAGGAAAATAAATGTCAATTTATTGATGCGTCAGCTATCATATTTGTAGAGCTAGAGTGCTCTTTCCCGGTTCAATTCTGTGCCGTTCATAGATTCGTCAATGCAATCCACAAAGCTGCAAGACTACTCAATATCCTAGATGTTTTTTTTTTTTTTTTAATTCTCTGCTCATAAATGCCTACGGGTACTAGTTTTGTTCATCTAAGGTTTTCCCACCAGTCATATTCTCTCACGTGCATGTTTAGTTGATTGATTACTCACTTGCCGTCGCAGTAGGTACTACCCAGATGAACAAACCCCGAAATCGTTCAGAAAAAGAACAAAGGCAAACTCCACGTTATATGGAACCCCCCCCCCCCCCTTCTCTTCTCCCGTTCTGGTTTCAACATTGCCCAATCGCCGCGCCCGCTCGCAACTCGGCAATCATCTCATCCGACGCCTTCTGGCTGATCATGAAGGTCGACACGACGGGGAACACGCCCGGGATCCTGGCGAAGGCGCTGGCGTCGACGACGCGCAGGCCGGCGACGCCCCTGACGCGGAACTTGCTGTCGAGCACGGCGAGGGCGTCGTCGTCGGCGCCGATGCGGTTCGTGCTGGTGGGGTGGTGCCCGAAGGTCTGCTTGTGCAGCCAGTCCTCGTCCTCGCGGCCGCAGCCGCCGGCGGCGTCCAGGGCGCCGGAGCAGGGCGGCTCCTGGGGCTTGATGCCGATCCGGAGGTAGATGCGCCGCACCCAGCCGATGACGTCCTTCATCGCCGCCATGTCGTACTCGGCCCCCGCGGCGTAGTGGTTGAAGTTGATCTCGGGCGTGTCCTGCGGGTCCGCCGACCGCAGCTTCACCCAGCCCTTGTTGTTGACCGACGAGCCCTTGACCATGCTGACGCCGTACGGCTGTGGCGGGTCCGCCGGCAGCCTAGCCGTCTGGTTATCCGGCCAGAAGCCGCGGAACATGAAACTACATAGACCCGGGGAGAAAAAAAAAAAAAAAACCCCCCCCGCGGTTAGTAAATTTTTCTGGCACATATACGAAAAAGTAGGGCGCATTTTATACAGAGCACGTATGGAGGATGTATAGATGATAGGATTCGGACTTACCCCTGCCCACCCATGAGAAACATGTCGCGCTCGTTCCCGTGCGCCGGGTGCGCGGTGCGGATCATGGCCACGCCGGCATCGCCCGTCCCGGCGCTGCCGGAGCCGACGATGGGCATCTCCTGGTTGTCCATCATGTTCTGGCCGACGCCCGGCAGGTCCTTGACGACCGTGATGTTGAACTGCCGCAGGTGGTCCGCGGGCCCGACGCCGGAGAGCATGAGCAGCTGCGGCGAGTTGAAGGCGCCGCCCGCGACGATGACCTCCCGCCTGGCGGTGACGGTCTTCTTGGTGCCCTTGGCGCCCGGCGCGCGCCGGCTGTCGGCGCCGTAGAGCGACTTCCCCTCGAGGTACTCGACCCCCGTGGCCCGGGGCGCCGCGGCGGCCGCGGAGGCGGACGAGCCGCATTTCGAGCTCCCTGTGGTGTCGAAGAGGACGCGCGTCGCTAGGGAGTTGAGGGAGACCGTAAGCGGGATCGAGGTGTTCTTTTGTGCGGCCTGGATGTAGTCTCGGGAGCTGTAGCGCCCACCAGTAGAGTATTGGTGTTGCACTAGGCCGTAGATACTGGACGTTGTGTCGCGGTCTGTGGAGAGGACATTGGGGTCTCGCTGCAAGAGGTCGTTCATCGACATGGTCAGATTAAGGTCGGACGCGTAGGCGTCCATGACCTTGTTCCCCCTTAATTGGCCGCGCTGAGCTTGAAGCTTGGCGCCCATTAGGGTCTGGAAGAAGCCATCGAAGCCGTGGCCGGCCGTGCCTTTTGGCATGTAGTTATTGTGCTCAATCTTGGTGAAGATATTACGCATATTCTCAGCTCTGACACATTCAGGGGTTAGTTATCCAAGCATACATGTAGATCCGACCCTTCCCAGGGTCCCGCCGCTTATCATGGGCAATCTGCTTACTTCCAAGTCGCATCTCCAGTCAATTCATAGACATAATTCCAGTCGCTGTCGCTGGGAAGCCAAGTACACATAGCGTTAATCATGCTGGAACCGCCCAGTGTCGCACCTTTACACTCGTCAGCATTCATATGATTCACGGCCTGACAAGACCGAGCTCATTGACCATAGTTCATTCTGGCTTACCGCGGGGATAGTACACGCCCAATATCTTTGAACCTGCTGGAGCACCCGTTTTCCCAACCCAGTAACGGCCTTCCGGCGTCTTCCAAGTCAAATGGCTGTACTGATTGTTCCTGGAGTCTCCCTCGGGATAATGGTTGACGAAGAAGTCCCACGTCACAGACGGCGGATACTGGCCGAATCCACTAGCTAAGCTGGCATCGCCGGCTTCGATCAAGAAGACTGAGTACCCGGCGCTGGCTAGATTCACAGCGAGAGGGCCCCCGCCGGGGCCGCTACCGACCACGATAAAATCATATTCGGTAGCCTGAGCTGCCCTTGCTGCCCTTGCTGCCGGCGAGGCAACTACAAGGCCTGGTGCTAGGAGCGTAAGCGCTAAAGCCCACGAGACCACACAGTTTTTGGTGTTTAACTTCATCTTGTTCTGGCAATTAGACGCCTTCAGCTGGGATCCGACCAGGAGAGCAGCTGACTAGGCTCATGCTTATATCAGTCCATCCGGATATTGGTTTCTCCATTTTGGTTTAATACGGCGCTAGTCACCCTGGAATAAACTATCGCCAGTCCGAAGACTTCTTAAGCAATCCTCCACTATAACCGACGATGCTATATCCTATTGAGCAAAACGGTGCTGTCTCGGAGCTTGTAGACCCGCTTTCCGGCGATCCAGATAGAAACTCGCATGAGTGCCCAGCCGGGTATAACCTTGGCTGCTATCGTGGTGGCACTCGGCATATGGAGTTTGGGCCTTCAGGCCTAGTTGCCGGCGGGTAAATCGAGAATTCAATCCTTCAAACTCTTATTTTTCTCTCTAGGACACTGCCGGTTGGTGTAGTAGTTCTTAGATATATAGACACGTAAATAGCCTCTGTATTGCTAGCCTACATATACATGCGACTATATGCAATGCTTCAATTAATAGTATATTCTGTAAACGGGAAATCGTCAAGACAGGTTTGGAGATTGATATCCAGTCCTCAAGACCACGCAGGAGCGCTTTAGCACAACATCGGGGGCAAGTTCGGCACGTGGAACTCAATAGTGCTGATGTATTTACATCAGCGGTTTACACGCACGCAACATCCCTAGATGTATAACTACCGTATGCTATAATTACCATTGTACCACCCCAGCGATATCATCGTGAGAACTTTCAGCTTCGGCTGCATCTAGATTAATATACACAAGCATAAAAGTCCGATAGTGGCGAGCGTCAAAACCAACCCGGCTATCTAGTTGCTCGGCTTCGCGGCTACTTCATACTAGAGACAGCCAAAGCCGCCAGTCGGGAAAAAAATAATTAGATGTTACGAAACGAAGTGATCTAGAGGTAGTGTTGCTTTAAGATAGAGAAGGTATAAGATAGCAATGAAGACGCAGTGATAACATTCTTGCCAAGGCTACGCACTCAAATACACAAGATATGCAATATCAAGAACTTGGTACGAAAGTTTGTGTTAACTTGGGCCACCCTAAGGTTGGCTGGCTGGCTGGCGGCTACTTAACAGAGGGGACATCCCTCCTTGTGCGATAACATAAGTCATTTTCAGAATTACCAGCGGTACGAATTGCGACACCTTGCTTATACCAAGAATACTTGATAGCTGTATATTATTAAACACTCACCCTTTTTATTAGCATATATAATGGAAGACACAACAAGTATATTAAGGGTTAGCAAGCAGGTAGAAAATCATCTCGAGAACTACACGCAAGTACTCTGAGAGTTTCACTATAATTTCATAGGTAAGTGAATTCTCTGCTAGAAAGAATTACCCGCATATAACAAGTATCGCTTGTTAACTCCTCACCCTTCAACACCTAGAGCAAGGCTGACAATTCAAGGCTGGATTGATGGCCACGCCTGAATGCCATGCCGTGACTGGATAGTTGGTCATTCATATTTACAGTATTGAGGTGAACTACTTGTTTTAGAGTAGATAACATGCGCGGTTCCGTTGGATATAAGCCACCCTTACGCTTCCAATGGTAGTCTTTTTCGATTGTGTAATTGGGATTAAAATGTCGCTGGACTGAATTTCGACGAGCTTGGCTTTATCAATGTCGATGGTAGAGGAAGAAACACGCTCTTTAGTCCCGCCGTGGAAATATTGGTTGTCTACTTTTCTGCGAACGATGGTTTTCGTATGATCGAAAACACGGTCGTCAACTTTCTGAACGTAAGCAGACGATTTCTCGATTATCTCCCTCGTGGGAAGGGGTGAGGTCGAGACTCGAACAACTTGTTTGCACTGTGTTGCAGGTAGATCACATGGTAGTTATAACAAACAAGACAAATTGCCTTGTTGCACATATACAACTTCGTAAATTCTGATAGACACTATACATGGCACTGTATATGTGACATCTACCATAAGAAGCGGTACTACCTATAGGATATATTAAGGTGCTCCTCCCTAGCTCCGGTAAAATAACTAGCTATGTCTTGCCCAATCAAACATTGGTGCATACTTCAGTAGGATGTCACCTTCTCCTGCGTTACCCCATCCACGCAAGCATCAACAACGTCAGGAAGTATGTATCTATCCAAACCGTTACATAGACAAGGCCAAACCTGACAAATACCGGGGCTTTCGGCTAAAATTCGGCAATATAGCCCTTGACAATTCGACAATGAGTCCTCCAGTCTGCTGACACTTGCGGAGTCCTGTTCTCAGGGTCCTAACTCGTAACGTGAAGGCCAAAGCCATGTCGAAGGTTGTATCATAATAAGCCCATTCTCGACCTTTAGCATGATCTGCTCCCCTTGTACGAGAGTATTCGAACTAGATGGCCACTCCCTACGAAGCGCAAAGTCCGTTCTCCACCATGTTGACACTCAGTCGTTTGTGTCATCCGTCGCAGCCGGATGCCCTATTTGCAGAGCTGTCTTATCAGAACTGGATGACCCCCAGAAGTTGCTTTCAAACCCCAACCTAGTTTCGTCGACAAAGTGTTCCGTTCATGGGACATTTTGCTCTAGTCACGACACGAGGACGAGCAATAGTTCCGTGCCGCTCTACAACATGCATTTCGTCTGGGAATCGCCAGGTCTTCCTCCGTGCCATCGACAACTGGTAGTCGAGAAGTACCAGAGTGAGCAAATGCGAGACAATCACTTCTCGACGGACTCTATTTGCTGATCTCCGTAGTGATCCGGCCATATCTCCCTCGTAGCCCCCTCCAAATGCATAGAGGGTGGACCGATCAAACACTCAATCTAGTGAAAATATGGATGCATATGTGCCGCAAACAACACCCAAAGTGCCGGTTGTTGAGCGCTTGGAGGATGTCCAGCTTAGCATTTCAGCCGACGCGTCTTGTCGACATCGGGACTTCCGGAACGATGTGGAAGCTTGTTCTCCAAAGAGACAGCACAGTTTTCCGCGTTCCATATGCGACAATCAGCCATCGGTGGAGCCCTGGTCAACAGTTCAAGCTTCTCGGCAAGAATGAAGAAGTGTACAAAGATGGCCAGTCGTTAGACGTCCTGCCGAGAATATTCCAAGATGCCATTAAAGTGGTCAGAGCCTTAGGAATCCGATATATATGGGTTGATTGCTTGTGCATCATTCAGGACTCCGTGGCGGATTGGGAAACAGAAAGTCTCGAGATGGGCAAAATATACACGAACTCCGTTTGCAATCTATCTATTACGGGCTTCGAGGACAACTCGACAGGATTCTTGGACAAGATATGCGATTACGTTCCTTTGCCATGCCGACTGCAGCCATCTTGGGCCCCAAGAGTGGAGGGCGGGTGGTGTGTTCTGGACCCCTTTTTCTGGTGGGCACAGGTTACCAAGGCGCCCTTGACAAAGCGCGGCTGGGTGTTCCAGGAGCGCTTTCTGGCACCGAGAGTCGTCCATCTCGGGCCGGAGCAGCTACTCTGGGAATGCCTGTCGCTTGACGCCTGTGAGGCCTTCCCCCGGGGCGTGCCGCCGATCACCCAGTCACCGACACATAATGGCTTTAAGAGAATGGACTTCCTTTTCGAGAGCAACGTGCAGAAGGCCCTGGTCCCCGGGGCCAGTGGTTTTACATGGGTGAACGAAGAAGATCGGCTGTACCACTGGTGCGAGATCGTCCAAGCATATACGCGAACGAGAATCACGGAAGCTGGCGACAAACTAATCGCTCTAGCAGGTGTTGCGCAACTGATGTCGCTATCAGGCGATGCCACTGATATCTCGAGTTCGACGTACCTTGCCGGGTTGCTTAAGCAACACCTTCTATTGATGCTAGAATGGCACACCGATGGTAAGATGTTCTCTCACAGTGAGCCCGCAGGTACTCGGCCACCACAATACCGTGCACCGTCTTGGTCATGGGCAAGCATAGATGCACGTGTATTCTACGACTACCTGCCCCGGAGAATCAACGATATTGAGATGTGGAGTCGAAAACCAAGCTGGCAGCTTCTTCTCGAGCACTTAAGCCACACTATGAGTGATATTGACCCTTCTTCATATTGGCCAACCCCACACCAATGTTTGGACTGGAAGCCCCTGGTTTTCGATATGAAGACATCTATAACTACTATGGGCGAATCCCCTTTTGGGCAGATTCTAGGTGGTCACGTAGAATTGACAGGTTCACCCATATCGGCCCAAGATATCATAACCAGGTCCATCAACGACCTATCTTTACGCCCAATAGTTGTGTATCTGGATGCTCCCGCCAATTCTGGGCAAGTTGAATCGGATACTTTGCTGTTGCCCCTTCGGTGCATTCAACTCCGCAGCCCAGATGAAAATGATTCCTTATATTGGGTGACGGGTCTTCTTCTGGAGACCGTCAATGCCGAAGAGTCTATGTTCCAGCGCTGTGGAATGTTGGCAATCCTATCAACTGACGGGGTCCGAGAAATCGGGATAGAGCTCATGGAAAACCCATTTGCCGCTGACTATTCAGATAGGACGCAGCTGAGAGTTATAAAACTCGTTTGATTTCGCCGACAATTAGGTATGTCCCTAGGTATAGGTGTCTATCTAACCTTCTGAGCTCAAAGCCTCGACAAACCTATTTCTATATGCATAACGCGATAGCTAGCCTACTTGGTGTGCTTTTGTAAATAACTGCCGTCTACGAAAGGGTTTATCATCTGCTATTCCTTTTAAAGTCGTCTTCACTAATAAGGGAGGATTAGCGACATCATCATATAGAACCGAGTGCCAAAGCTACGCAATAAAGTATCAGTCAGTTATAGATATATTCATGTCAACATGTCTACAGCGTAGCATAGAGGCACACGAAACGTGTAATGTACAGACATTCTTTTTCTCTTTTCCCCCTCTCCTTTTTGGACCTTTTTCCTTGCCTATCCGTAACGATATGTGCAGGCAAGCAAGCAGGCAAACAAGCCCAAAAAAAAAAAAAAAAAACGCCGTCGCAATGCAAGATAGCTAGGTCAAACCAATAGCTCGTAGGTAGCCCGCAGCTCCCTTAAATTAATCCGCCCTCCTCTTCGTCCGTTTCAAAACCGCTTCACACTTCCCGCTACAAGCCTTGGTCACCACCTCAAGGCGTTGTTCCGCACGCTAGCAATAGGTCGCAGACACAGTACAATATCCACCATCGGGTGTTATAAAAGATTCGTTCCCAACAGCAACTTAGACATTATTTAGAACACAACGCCTGCCAATGAATGAGGGACAATGGGCTTCTCGGCCCACTCGCCGGGGCGCATTACTCGGCGCCGATCAGCAGGCTGTCCAACATCCCACTCGTCTGGATGGCCTTCTGTGCCCTCTCGACCTCGAGCTTGACGCGACGGTACAGGATCTTGAAGGCCGCGGCGAGTTCGGCGCTGTCGTCCGCGAACTCGACGTACATGTCCAGCAGGTGCGTCGCGACGTCGGCACACACGGACACATACCGCGGATCGACGATGTGTAACTGCACCCATTTGAGGATGGGCTGGACCGAGATCTCGTCGCGGCCCTCGAGCGCGTCACGCAGCGCGCTGCGGTGTCGCAGGGCCACGAGTAATGTCAGCACCGTCAGCGAGCCATGGTCCTTGGAGGCCGGGTCGAGCACCCGGTCCAGCGCCCCTCTAAAGTTCCCGTGCCGGAGGTCTTTCTGCCACGGCTGTTCGCGCTTCGGCCGCGAGAGGTCATTCGCGATCACCACGTCCACTCCCTCGCCCACCATGTCCAGTCGCTTGGTGGCCGCCGCCTGCTTCTTCCGCTTGTTCTTTGTCTTGTCGTGCGTGGCGATCGTACCGGCGAGGAGCGCGTCCATCTCCTTCTCGCGCTCGCGCTCGCGCGTCGCTTCGGAGCCCGTGAGACGTGTGCGTAACGACAGGACGCCCGATTGCATGCCCACGGCCAAGTGCCTGTCATCGTCGTTGGCACCTGCGGTGACGAGGCGCACGGCAAGGATAGGGGATGGATATTTAGCGCCGGCTACAACGTTCCACCCGGTCGTCTCGTAGATCTTGATGTGCCCGTCGAGAGAGCCGGATATGACGCGGCGGCCGTTAGAGGCAACGCTGAGGGAGGTGACGGTCTTTTGGTGGTTCGTGATAACGTGGCGCGGCTTAGCCGCGACCAGGTCCAAGACCGAAATCTGGTTCCCGGAAGAGGCGAGGATTGTGGTGCCCGAGGCGAGGGGTAGGACGTCTTCGACAGGCGCGTGGTGCTTGAACACCATGACCGAGGACGAGGCGCTCGGCGTTCGCGGGTCCCAGAGCCGTACGGTGTTGTCGTAGCTGCCGCTCGCCAGCATGTTGCTCATGGTGCCAGGGATAAAAGCGCCCGAGCGAACGTAGTCCGAATGGCCGATGAAGACGGATGTGCTCTCGGAACTGGGCAGATCCCAGAGTCTCACGCTGCGATCGTCGCTGGCGCTCATCAGCGTGGTGAGGTCGGTGGGCGAGAACTTGGTGGTCCATACGGGTTGCTTGTGCTGTGTCCACGTCTTGAGGATGGCCCTCGACTTCACGTCGAAGACCTGTATCTTCCCCGAGTCCTCGCCCGCCACCAGGATGCGGCCGTCTCGGCGGATCTCGCCGCTGCGCGCGTTGTCGCCGAAGCGCGTGAAGGTCTTGACCAGCTTCCTCGTCCGTCTCGAGTAGATCTGCACGCGCGGGCCGGCGGTGACGGCGAAGAGGTCGTTGTTGTCCCCTGTCGGGTTCGCGATGGGCGCGGTGATGTGCGTGACGGGCACTTCGGTTGGTGTTGGGATCGCCAGCTGGTTCTTGAAGGTCCGCCAGTACTTCTGCTCTGCTGTGACGGCTAAAGGGCCCGAAGGCAGCTTCAGCTGTGGCAGAGGTGCAACCTCGGCTGCCATCTTGTCAATTGGTCCCTGTCGAGGCGGACGCTTGTTGTTGTTGCTCTTGTTGCTGTTGTTGTTGCTGTTGTTGCTGTGGCGATGTTTCCATGTTGAACTTTTTTTCTGCTTCAGAGGCTCGGTCAAATCTAGAGTCCCAAGCCCCCACCAAAACTTTGAGCTCCTGTGGCTGGAGGCATGCAAGATAAATCGATAAGTTGGAATCGATAAGAGACTCTTGGGTCAAAAGTGGGACTGCCTAGTGCAGGCCAAGCCAGAGCACGCCCAGGCTCCACTTCACTCGACTGGACCTCGGCTGGTCCAGGAACGGCTTGTAAGACTTGTAAGACATCCTAGGTTAGGTAGGTCACATCAACTAGTAACTATCTCATCAGGCACGTGGAAACTCGTTTTTTATCCAGACATCAAGAACCTCCAAAGAAACTTCCTGATCATATAACCTCCTCTAAGAACCATTCTCACCATTTAATCTAAAAAAACCAGCAAAATGGCGGCCTCGTTGGACGGATATACCGGCTTGAAGTATTTCCTCGTCTCGTCACCGGTCGAGCATGTGGCGCACGTGCAGACCAACCGGCCGGAGAAGCTAAACGCCTTCTTCGATGAGATGTGGCTCGAGATGGGCCGAATCTTTAGGAAGCTATCGCACGATGCCAACGTGCGCGCCGTAGTTTTCTCAGCCGTGGGAGAAAGGGCTTTTACGTCGGGCCTGGACGTGCAAGCAACAAGTGAGGGTGGTACGCTTTCACCCGCCGCGTCGTTGGATGCGGCGAGATTTGCAACCCGCGTCAGACGGCATGTCTACGAGATTCAAGAGAGCATTAGTGCCATCGAGCAATGCGAAAAGCGTATGTTTCTAACGCCTACCAACGCCTGCTCGGCAATCCATGGCTAATACGTAGCAGCTGTCATTATCGTTATGCACGGCATATCCATCGGCCTTGCCATCGACATGGCCTCCTGTGCCGATATTAGAATCTGCTCACAGGATACTAAATTCTCTGTAAAAGAGGTCGACATTGGCCTGGCGGCAGACATCGGGACATTGAGCCGCCTGCCCAAGATTGTCGGCAACTATTCTTGGGTAAAGGAAGTATGTCTGTCTGCCCGGTTCTTTGATGCCAACGAAGCACTCGCCGTAGGGTTCGTGAGCCGAGTGCTAGAAAACAAGGCCAAAGCCATTGAGGCTGCCACGACATTGGCGACTTTCATCGCTTCCAAATCACCCGTTGCCGTCCAAGGCACCAAGGAGATATTGAACCACGCTAGAGATAACTCAGTCGCGGAAAGTGCGTCAAAACCCCCTCTCCTAATGAGGCCGGCATGCTTGCTAACAGCAATTACTTAGGCCTCCGGTACACAGCGGTTTGGAACTCGGCGATGCTTAACTCCAAGGACCTGGAGGCTGCCATGCTTTCTGGCATTAAAAAGACAAAGCCAAGGTTCGAGAAGCTGTAAAGCCACGTAGTAAAGCGCGAAAAGTTTTAGTCGTGTATTAGTAGAATTTTCAGCTCGCAGGAGCGTTGCATCATGGGTACAATAGCCTCTTGCAGTTCAGCCTGACATGTTGCCATTAGACCATGTCCACTCGCGACCAATTTCGTTTTCAGATCCATGTCGAGTACATCCGACCCAACCATCGGGTAAGACTGAGACTGCTCATTCTGCATTGTCGCAAGGGGAGGCCGCGATATTGCTGGGCAGCAGCGTGACGGGGTCATATCATCTCAATTTTTATTATCCCGGTCGGAGCCCGAATCATCCTCGATGAAAGGAACGGTCTCCTTCAGTCTCTATATGTCGGGTTAGAATTCTTATTTAGGCTATCGACCAGACCCGAAGTGAAACGAGATAGATGCTTACTTCCTCCAACTTGGCTTTGAGCTGTGTCACCATGACATCTTTAATTAACAGATGCGATTCGTCGAGGTCCTCGATGATGTAGTCGTTTTTCTCACTATCGATATTGATGATGATGGATTTTATTGATGGGTCACATTCCACCAGAGTCCCTATTAAACAAGCAGAAGCGGTTAGATTCACAGCTGGCACGGGGCTAATGGAGCAGGCACAGGCAAGATCAGTCGGATGGATATCTCTATACCTTTGATTGCTCGAACCATTGTCGAATAGATATATAGCTTTGGGGCTAGAATAAGCGATACCAGAACTTGTGCTATGTCCTTGAAGTGGAGAGCGAGGTAGTATTTCGATGTGTAACCGGCCCGGATATGTTTAACTTTCGCCTTCTTGACGATGGAGCGGAAACCAAGCAATGTGGCTATGCCTGATGTGGTTTACTAGCGATGTGGCTGGTGACCGGGATAACTCCATTCCGGATACCAGCCACCTCGGATGACCAAATGCGGTACCCAGGCAGGTACCTAGTAGCCTACTAAGCCCAATTGGTAGTCCGGGGTCAATTCTAGTGGGGATCCATCAAAAACCGGGGGACAGCAACCAAGCAAAGCCGAGACCGAGAAGAACCATACACAATGCAGTGCACCTGTGCAGAGCTACCTAGGTAGGTACGTCGAACTAATTAAATGTCACTGAAACGCAACGACTGCCGTGCTTTCCGTAGGATGGGGTGCGATTTCCTGGGTCATTCCATCTGCCACTGCTGTTCGACCGACGATCGCCAGGAAGGATGACGGGGCGCACCGTCAAGTTAAGTTACTGCATACAGGGGACCGAAGGG
This sequence comes from Rosellinia necatrix, assembly GCA_021209875.1. Classification (NCBI taxonomy): domain Eukaryota; kingdom Fungi; phylum Ascomycota; class Sordariomycetes; order Xylariales; family Xylariaceae; genus Rosellinia; species Rosellinia necatrix. The sequence continues at coordinate 3,906,595 of JAGYVD010000007.1, read as the reverse complement.
ATTACTGACGAACTACTCCCAACAAGCCATTCCCATATTCCGATGGCAATACGTGCGCTATGATTTGGAATTACCCCTCTGACCCAACGATGCCATAAAGCCATCGCCGCCAACTCCAATGCATGCTCCCACTCTCGGTCCCAGTCCCAATTGCAGTCCCATTTGCAAGTCCCATTTGCAAGTCCCATTCTCACCCCCTTCCCCCTCCCCTGCCGCCGCGAATCATTATATTACATGATCATTTACCATTCACATGACTAGCAAAGGTAGCAAGTAGTGTACACAACACACAGTACACACACCACGGCATATGTGCATCACGAACATACATAACATACATACATACGTACACTAGTAGTATGTGCACCACGATACAGGAGCTAAGCTGACTGACTGGCATTGATGACCCTGAAATGTGAACCGGGGTGTCTGCGTCGCTAGGAGTACCACTTACACAGTAGTGACTTTAGTTCGGGAATATTGTGTTTCTGAGCCTAGTCATTAGCACAGCCTCTCTCATCCTCAGCCATCGTTATTTTTGTTGTCCATCACCCATCCGCTTATAAGAGGATCTCTCTGTAAACACTATCCTGCCGTGCTGCCATACTCTATACACGACACTACATTGCACTTTGCACCCGGATCATCCGAGTGTCACATTATCCATTTCCTTGCATTTGGCTCTCCCTCCCTCTCTCCCTCTCTTCCTCTCTCTCTCTCTCTCTCTCTCTCATATGAGGGACCGTTGAATATCCCGGGAGAATAATTGCCCTACTGCATGTACACTTCACCTTGACGCTTCGAGGCGTCAACGGCGAACAACCAAGGCTTCCCCCCGGATTCCATAATCCGGCATTACCAACCAAAAGCGTCCTTCCTCCATTATCCTCTCCATTTAACCCGGATTGGGGGGTTTCATCCAAACCCGCCCGCCAAGGGGACGTTTCAAATCCAAAATTAAAAATAAAAATTAACAAAAAAGGGAACACCCACCATCCATCCCAAGTCCGGTCCACCCACCACTTCGGCGGGCGCGCCAAGTAAACTCTTCCACAGTCATATATATATATATAAACATAGAAGAAAAGGCCAACCCCCCCCCCTGGGAGAACAGAAGGAGATAGAAGAAGAAAAAGCTATGTCGGATGGCGGCGGGGGTACCAACCCCTTCGGCTACGTGCTGATCCCGGTGATCGGCTTCGGGCTGATAGCGTCGCTGATAACGTGTTACCGGTACCGGCGGAGGAAGCGGCGCCTGGCGCGCATGGTGGCGGACCCGGCGTACGCGGCGCGCCAGCTCGAGGCCGGGCGCGGCGGTGGTGGCGGCGGTGGCGCGGACAGCGTCATCCTCTTCACGACCGGCGAGGGGGGGCGGAGGGCCGGCGGCGGCAGTAGGTCGAGGCGGCTCGGCCTCGGCGCCGGCCTCGGCAGCAGGGAGGAGGGGCTGAACGAGCTCGGGGAGGCCCCGCCTGCGTACATGCCCAGCGCGCCGAAGCCGCCCTCGGACGGCGGCGTCGGCGTCGGCGACGTCGAGCTGATGACGTACTCCCAGGCCACCGCCGCCGTGGGCACGAGCCGGAGTCCGCCGTTATACGGCGATGAGCCGCCCACGACGACGACAACGACGGCGACGACGGGGGCAGCGACGAACGAAGGGACGACCAGGGCTACTACAGGAAATACGACGACGACGATAACGACGGCGGCGGTGGTTAGCCCGGGCGAGAGCCCACCGGTATACGATGAACCGCCCAGGACGGGGACGGGAACGGGCGGGGAGACGAGAGAAGACACAGGAAACGCGACCACGACAACAACAACAACAATAACAACATTAACGGCGGCGGCGGCAGCGGACACGACCTCCACGCCATTAGCAACAGACGAGCCAGCACCACCTCCAAGAGCCGTGCTGCCTTCATCCTGAGGACGATGGATGACGGGCGATATATAGAACGGCCGTGGGGAGGGCGCAGCCGGAGAGGATGGTTAATTCCGCGACACGCGATGGGAGGCGATGAAGTTTCGCGGCGCGACAACCGACGAGCATCCATTCGCATTGCGCCGCCCCGCTGCAATAGAACGAACGAACGAACGAACGAGGCTCCCCTCACCCACCTACTTACCCGCCCAGGCAGGCGTGAGACATGAGTTTGCGGGCCGACCGTATATCCGGACATCGAGCGGCGCTCGGCGATGCGGTGGGATATGGGTCGCCAAAACACCAGATTCTCGCGTCTATGAAGCGAAAGGGGAGGACGGGTGGGAAAGGGGGAGGGTGGGGGGTTGATTGTATTATAGAACGGCATACAAAGGGGGGGTGGGGGGAGGTGGATTTGAGAGATCTGGTCTAAATACCTAGCCAGGAAGGAACCGGGGCGCCTCTACCGAGGGATGAGCCCGGCATGTGAATACGTTTTGGAATGGTTTTTTTTTTTTTGGTAGAAAACATGTGTTACACCGCAATATACCCCAGATTGGATGATAGCAGCACCCCAGACATGGACGATGGACGCGGATCCAAAACGTACGATTTCTACGGAGTGGTGGCGACGAGCCATCGGTGTGAACACTACATACAAACCCTTGCCTACACGTATCGTTGTTGCCGCCCTACCGAGTGGCAATTCCGGCACGTCCGCACCCGGGCGGATAAAGCGCATCGAGGAAACAAACTCCCGGTGAAAGGGCCCCCCTGTAGTTATTGAGGTAGTGAGTGAGTGGGTGAGTGAGTGAGTGAGTGAGTGCTTCACATCTCTAGTCTGTTTTCGTATCCGACACCTCCCCCCCAGCTCTTTCCATCGCGACAAAGACACACCACAACCCCTCGAGCCGCTTATTTCAACACGAGCAAAAAGGTCGACGCCTCTAGGATTAGATTGGTTCCCCCCCCCCTCCCCACCCCCTTCCTCCCCCCCTAACCCCGTGTCCGTGTCCGTGCCGTGCCGTGCCCACGACCCACGACCCCGGAGCTAGGGTGTGCGACCGGCCGGCCGGCCGGCTGGCCGGCCAAGCGGCCTTTTAATACCTCGGGGTGACGGCGGGCGGCTTGTTCTGGAAGATGTCGTCGATCTGCTGCATGATCTCGGGGGGTGAGCTTGTCGACGGCGGCGACGGCCCTGACGTTCTCGTAGACCTGCTCGGCGGAGCTGGCGCCGATGATGGCGGAGCTGACGTGGGGGTTCTTGAGGACCCAGGCGAGGGCGAGGGTGCTCATCCGGAGGCCGAGGGCGTCGGCGATGGGCTCGAGGCGGTTGACCTGCCGCACCGTCTCCGCGAACCCGTCGCGGCCGGTGCGCTGCCACCAGCCCTGGATGAACTCGACCTGCTCCTGCGCGAGCCGGGAGCCCTCGGGCACGCCGTCGCGGTACTTGCCCGAGAGCACGCCCTGGCGCAGCGGCGAGAAGACGGTCAGGCCGGTGCCGACCTCGCGGTAGAGGTGGGCGTACTGCAGCTCGACCTTCTCGCGGCACAGCATGTTGTACTCGGGCTGCTCCGCCAGCGGCCCCACGAGGCCGAGCCGGTCCGCGTGCCGCCACGCCTGCGCGATCTCGTCCGCGTCCCACATCGACGTGCCCCAGTACAGCGCCTTGCCCGTGTTGATGAGGTGGTTGAACGCCCGCACCGTCTCCTCCATCGGCGTCTGCCGGTCCGGCCGGTGCGCGTACACCACGTCCACGTACTCCAGCCCCAGCCGCCGCAGCGACGCCTCCATCCCCTCCAGCACGTGCTTGCGCGAGAGCCCCTTGTTGTTCACCGGGTTGTCGCCGAAGGCGCCGCCCCAGTAGAGCTTGACGGCGGCGGCGTTAGCTTTGGGACGGACATTTCCCCCTGAGGAGAGGGTGACAGCCACGCGAGTGAGAGAGAGAGAGAGAGAGAGACAGGGGATAATGCAAGGAAAAGGCTGAAATCGAGGGTGTGCATACCTTGGTTGAGATAACAATGTCATTGCGCTTCCAGCCGTACTTCTTGATAGCTTGGCCCATGACCTCCTCGGACCTGCCCTCTATCGACACTATGTGTCAGTTTCTTCATTTCCCCCACCCGCACATCGGGCGCAACCATACAGATGGCCGATTATCGAGGATCATGGCACGGATGTCCCAGAGGGAATGTAACTTACCGGCGTAAGCCTCGGCGCAGTCGAAGAAGTTGATACCGCAGTCATATGCGGCCTTCATGCACTCGTATGACTTGTCTAGAATAATTTAAGTGAGCAAATGTTTTTTCATTTCTCGCGCCTTTCCTCCCGTATCACTGCTTCCGCCTCAGTCTCACCACCGCCCCCGCTGGAAAATAAGAAGCCCATCCCATGCGTTTCTCCGCCCTATGCAAGCCCCTTTTCCTTCTTTCTCTCTCTCGCAAGTAAGAAAGGGTGACTTACCCTGTTCAGTATACCCGCCATAGGTCAACCAGCCACCAATCGAGATGGCCGAGACCTGAAGGCCGGAGCGGCCCAGGAAGCGGTATGTCATCTTGGGCAGATCCTCTGGGGGCGCCATATTTGCGAGATGAGGTTAGAAAACGAAGGTGATTGTTGGTCTTGCCTTGTCCTGTAGGATGGATCGTGGGGATGTCCTAGCTCCCTACGTCTGAAAATGCGCAATGTTTTTTTTTTTTGTCCTGGAACTAGTTCTGAGGGGGTCGTGATATTCTTTTTTTTTTTTCTTATAAGTCTTCGTGAACCTCTTATAAGCTTGTCAGCTCGCTCGCCCGTCCCGAATGAATTAACGAAAAATACAGAAGAGATGAAAACGGGATTTAGGACCGGGAACCACCATAAACACACACACACACACGCACATATATGTATGTATATATATATATTACACCCGCCGACGCACCTACCTGCCGGGTACCTACTTGAACCCCCGACATGATAGACCAGGTGCTGTATGTACTCCGAAACTAGGACGGGAAGACACCACCGCATACAGTAGTTAGATAGGTAGCGGGCGGGGGCCGACTGGGCTGCCCGCATTCGTCGTGGCCAGTCATGATGCACGAATAAGGCGTGTTCACGACCAACCCCACCTTGATCCCCTCTTTCAGACGCATAGCCTGAACTTTAGTCTTATACATACGTTTCTTATATGTATGTGTATGTGTGTGTGTGTGTGTGTGTGTGTATGTGGTTGTGTCTTTTTACGGACACTGTAGGACGACATTAACCGCGCCCGCACAACCAGAGCTGCCTCCCTACTTACTTACTTCCTTCCTTACTTACTTGACCTACCTAACCTACCTACCTACCTACCTAAGTACCTACCGAGACGTTCTAAGTAATGTCCACGGTGACTCACTGCGTGCGTGCGGACCGACGGCCTCAACATACAACCCCGCACACCACCACAACAAATGAGAGGATGCTGCGGAGAAGACGTCTTCGTCTAAACTCCTAACGCCGCCCACTCGACCTATTAATGCCTCATCTCATGCCTCGCGTAGATGACACCTCGAGGGCTAATACAATAAACCATAAACTGTGACGCAATGACACGGCTCCCCAGCCTACCATGAACTAGGATGGGTATGCTACGTATATTCTGCTCATAGTTCGTATGACAAGGTCTTCTGCGAATCCTCTAGTCACACATGGAGAATTGTGTCTCTTGCATGGTAAGTCTACACTAAGTTGAGAGTATATGCCTGTAGTATCTCCACGGATCCTTTCTCGCTTCAAGTCAATACAGACATATCTCGGATGCTTAGTCTCGTCCTCACCCTCATTTATCCTTCACTCAAACACATCCGACCCCTTCCAAAATGGATGGCAAGACTTGACGTCCTCAGCGACGGAATGCCCAGTATCAGTATATTGTATACATCGTATCGTATAAGTCGGTGGAGCCTGAGCTTTCGAGTATTGGCTCCCCCCGAATTTAGAAAGACAACAGATGATAGGAGTATATGCGAGCCCGAACAAGATAGGGAAATAGTAGGTCATATATACCACGAGACACCGTCAAAAGCCCTCCAACGCCTCATCTAACCTCCCATCCGTAATGATCGCTCCCATGCCCCCCCGTGATGACTATGAGGAGAAGCAAAGCTAGACCAGAGGGAAAAAAACCATGTCTAAGAGTGAGGATAGTGTCCAAAAAGGATAATTATATTATCCCAGTGTGCCTCCCACCCGAGAAAACTCCATCGCTTGCCTCCCTTCACCTGCTAAAAGCTATAATAAATAAGCAATCCAAAACGATGATGGGAAACAGGTAGGAAACTGCATATCCTTCTCTCGGATGAGAGACCTCCGACACGCAAGGCCGGCAACTTCAATATCCGGAGGGAGCGAGCCGTATGGGCTTTTACTGATAATCGGAAGCCCTAAACTCCTGCTCCCTCCCGCTAGTAATCCATGGTGGTTCGTTACTCGGATACTCGCTGGGCACGCTCGACCCTTGACTCTGAGCCTCATGCTCGACCGGGTTGACCGTCGTTAAGCTACTACTAGCATCGTCGTCAACCATGGCGTCGTCGTCTACATGAATGCTCACGTCTGGGTCGCGGTTCTCGACATCTTCGATACCTGGCCACGGCTCATCCTCGGGAGCGTGACCGTCCTGCCAAGACTCGTGCTGTTTAGATCGGTACGAATCGTGGCCGAGGTCTGCCATGGAGCTATCGTCTCCGTCCGCTTCGCTTTCCAATTGTTCGTCGTCATAAACATCTATATCACTGTCGCTCTCGGCCCCATCGAAATCGGAGTCCATGTCGTCGTCAAGCATGTTACCACCATGGCCGGGCCGTGTGTCGATGAAAGGTGCATTGCTATACGGTGTTGCATAAAAAGGGGTTGTGCCACGCGGTCCCAACACTTCAGGCATAGGGCTAGGTGACGATGTGCTGTAGCGCGGTGTGTACCGATTCAAACGTGGTCGGACAGACGGCGAACGAGTGCTGCGGCGTTTGGCAAGTGCGACTATCTGGGCCGCGCGACTCGGCTGGGGTGAAATGTATCGCTCGTTTGGATGACCATGCGGAGTGAGCCGTCTTTTAGCAATCGCCGGCGAGACTATAGCTTGAAGAATGGACGGCATGGAGGTGGTCCGCACTCGGGGGGGCCTAGAAGCCCTTCTGTCCTGAATCATGACTGGGGAGCGTGCCCGTGAAACAGAGCGCCTCGCGACGAGGGATGTTGTCGTGGCCCTGGCATCAAGGAAGGCGCCCCGCGATGATAAAGTCGACACAGCTCGCCAATGATCCTGTGCAGACGCCTGCATGACCTGTCCTCTAAATACGTGACTACCGACAACTGATGGTTCATCCAAAATTTTGTTCCAGACCCAACATTCTTCTTTGGCATCCCCCTCAAGGATTTCCTGGCTACATTGTGAGTCCGCATAGACTCGGCTTAATTCGCGTAGACGCTGCCATGTCCAGGCATTTTCATATGCGTATTGATCTTGGAGGTATGCCTCGGGATGTGTGATGAAGAGACGTTGGATGCCGTGCGATTTCATTACGACGCTGGAAATTAGGAATTGAACATCCCAGGAAACAGACGTTACCATCTCGGCGGGCGTAAGAAAGCGAAGCCTAGAATCTTTGTGAAGCTTTCGTAGAGGCACCCAAGGCGATTGTAAACCCAAAAATTTTGTGACGCGATGGTTGATGGTGGAGCCGTGATGTACATTGGCTTGCATTCGGGAGAATGTCCGAAACAGCGTGCCGAAAGCCTCAGCCATAGCTTGCTGAACGCTTCGTGCGTCGGGACCACGCACAGTGACATTCTTCACCAAGCCGCGACTCCTCAGTCTCTGTGCAATCATGTTGTCGGGAGCGCATGCACGTCCAAGTAGCCAGTCCGAGTCAACTTCAGGACCAGCCCAATCACCAAAGCCAGGCGACTGAGGCTCGAAGTTGTTCGGCAGCTGCGTCCATGGATCAGACTCCGCAGAACTGCCCAGCGAGGTACGTTGACTACTAAAGTCGCGCGACTCCAGCCATACATTCTTAAGGGGGAAAGGGAGGAAGACAACCTCAACCTCCCAAGGCCGTGAAGGCGAGGGTAAAGAGGAGATGCCCTGTAATTGGCTGAGTTGTGCTCTCAAACTTCGGAGTTCGCTTTGAAGCTCCACGCGATCCATGATGTAGCTACCTGTGCTGGTTGAGACTGAGACGACGCTGGCTGTCGCATCGTCGATTCCGTTGCGCCGTGACCAACCAGAACCCGAAGTATGACCTGCGCCATCATTGAGGATCTTTTCGACCTCCTCAACACGTGACTCGAGCTCCGTGACCCTCAGGTCGGCTTGGTCGTGCTTCTCATGGCATGCGTCATGAGCAGCAGCGGAAAACGAAATGCTTTCAAGGTTTTCGATGCGCTGCTCATGGCCCTGGACAGTATTAGAGAGTAAATGCAAAGTTTCACGGTGTGCCCTCGAAACAGGTGACTGGTCTCGCCGGTCGGCGATATCTCTGTTTCGTGTTGATTTCGGGGTGTTGGTAACCGTCTGGTCATCCTCCCCAGACTGGTCCGCGTCAGGGTCAATGGTGTCATGATCTTCCGGCTCGGCTGAGTTGCTCTGTTCCCGAAGAGGCTCAAGTACTGTAGATCTGACACCACTCAGTGTCTGGAGCCCTTTTCCGGCGAAGGGTTTTAGATAAGCAATCCGAGCGGAGGAGGTGGTTGAACTTGGCTGTGATGGCATCAGGCACTGGCTAGGTATAGGGGGCAATGAGCCGGCTTGGTTGAGCCCCGACTCAACAACACTGGCCCAGGGCAATGTATCGGGAATCGAGGGCTCGGCGCCTTCACCTGGTCGCGCATTCACCTCACGTCCACCGGAAAAAGAAGTAGGATTGGTAAGCGCATTCATGTCCATGTTCTGGCCTACGGAATAGGGTGGATTGAAAGATAGATCCGGGATCACTGGGGTGAGTGGCTCACGGTTAGCCCTAGGACGTTCATTTTCCTGGCCATTCGCCTGGAAGGGCGCGACAATGGGGGTTGGTCCGAGGGTTTGGCTATCGCGGGCATCATCATGAAAGCAGGCATGGTGGGAACACATGCACCAATGTATCTGGTCCTCATATCCCATGGCATATCCGGGTGGGAATCCGGGCAGGCTCCCTCTCTCTCCGGGCCGCTAAAGGAAGTGCGACTCCAGAAACGACGACATCCGCATTTATGTCCACCAGCGCCAGGAGTCAAATCAACGTAATTGCACGGCCCACCAGGGAGGCTGGGCGAGCTGGGCGCTTGGGGCGCATCGGCATAGATATTGAAGAAGGGGGAGTTTGGCAACTGGAAATCGGGGGTTGGACCTGCCATTTGGCTATTCGGGCGGCAGTCTCGGGCATTGGAGGTTTAGTGAGGGATGGAGAGGGCGGAAGGACGATGGGAGGGGGAGCCGCGCGACGGGGGGGAGGCAGCTATTTATTGTTGCGGCGGGCGCAGCGATGCGGTGGTCGCGAGGACGTCGGGAGCCTGGGTAGGCGACCGTACCAAAACACCGCGGGGGGTTCGCGATCCAGAGATCTCTAGTACATGACTGTGGTCTGTTAGCTCGAGCCCAGTGTCGCCCGTCCACCCGACGGTGAGCTATGCGCGAGTCTGCTCGGCAGACAGACACTGACCGATGCGTCTGGTAAATATATAAATTCGCTATATGATATGAAATTGGACAGCTGGTAGGCAGGAGGGCGTATGGCGGTTTAAATACAGCAGCGGACAGGTTCGAGGCGCACACACGGTCGGGGAGCAATGCGAACGATGAAGGCGACGAAGGGGACTTGAGGTCGGCAAAAAGTGAGGCGCCCGTCTAGGATTGGCTCGACACAGACGGTGGGAGGGAAGGGATGTGGTGGTGGGGTTGGCTTGGTTGCTTCCAAGGTTGGGCGGACAGGTTCACGAGTCTGACAACAGGTCTACCTATCTAGTGTAGGTACCTACCTACCCACTACCTACCAGTAGTCTACCTAGTAGAGAGCGGGTACCAGTAATAAGTACTTACTTAACTTAGGTAGGTAGAGGTACCCCAAGAAAAACCGGGGGGTTGAAGGAACACGGGCATCATAGGTGGTTACACGTACAGACACGTACTGCGCTACTTCCCTCCGTCTCCATCACGCAGGTAGGTATACACGCCGTAGATAGGTTGGAGCCAAGCTAGGGGGCTGCCGCTGAGTTGAGTGGCGAGCGGGGGTGCAAATGGACGGCCTATACCCTTTCTGTCAGTCCCTGCTTGAAACATGGAGACACATACCGTACATGTTGAAGAAACCCTAAGGTACCCCAGCTGCGTGCACACAGATAAGTGGATAAAAGTGGGTCTTTATAATTTAGCTAGAGCATAGCTTATATTTATTTATTTTAAGTAGATATTATTTATATTTTAGATTTTTTTTTAATATAACTATTTTTTATTTATGCTTTTTTTAGTGCTTTTATCCTGGAATTTATTAATAATTTCCTGCGTTTTAGTTTTTTTATTAATTAGATATTATATTTATATTATTTAAACTAAGCTAAGTTTATTAATATTATTTTATTATGTTTTAGCTGCTGCAAAGTTATATTAAACGTTGCAAGTTTTATAAAAGCGCTGCAAGCTTTAATTATTTATTTTTTAATATAGTTTATAATCGCTGTTAAACTAAATATATATTTATATTTAATTTTTATTTGTTTATAACTTTAAGTCTATTATAGTTATTATTTTTTTTTTTTTAATATAAAATTAAATCTTTTAATTATTAACACCTTATTATAATTATATAATCTAGTAGTTTTTAATTTTATAAATCTGCTATAAAATTAACTAGTTATTAATATATTTATAATGTTATTATTTATAAATAACATGTTTAAAAACTTTTATTTAAATTTAAAAATATAAAAATTTTTAAAACACTATTTATAGTTTGCTGTACTAAAAAGCTTTAAATATTGCAGCTATTATTTTATTATTATTAAAAATATCGCTTATAATTTTATTTTTATTATTTTATAATTTTCTATTATTAATAAAGATTTTTTATTTAATATTTTTAAGTTTAAAGCTATAATTAAGTTTAAAATATTAAACTTTAGTTTTTATAAATATTTTAATAAAAAAATCAGCCGAAAAATAATTAATTTAATTATATTAGTAGTTTTATTAAATAAGCTATAAAAAATTAGTATTTTTTTATTTAAAGCAATTTTAGCTATTAATATATTTTATATTAAAAAGCTGCTATATTTTTAAATTTAAATATAAAGTTATAAAATATTATAAATAAAGCATTAATAGACCAAGCTATTTAAAAAATCTTCTAGCTTTAAAACAAGCTTTTAAAATTAATATTTAATTAAGCTTATTAATATTAGCACTATTAAAATTAATAATTTAACTTATATTATATAAAAAAAATAAACTACTAGTATAATATTATAGTTAAATTTAAAACGCTTTTTATTAAACAAAAAAACAAAATATTATTAATAAACAAAAAATAGTAGCCGTTTAAAATCTTTTATTTTAAACTAAAACTATTTTATTTTAAACCGTTGTTAATTAGTTTATTAATAGCTTATATAACTTTAAACTTTATTAAAAATTTTTAAACAACTAAGCATAAAACGCTAAATTAATTTAGCGATACTATAAAATTATTTAAAAATTTTAAAAAGTTTTAAATAATAAAAAAAAAGCTGCTAAAAAAAAATCCAGCTAAGCAAAAGTTAAAGCTATTTATAAAGCTTTTAATAAACATTAGAAATTATTTATTAAAAAAACAGTTGCCTGCTACTACTTTTAGGTTGCTATAAATTTTATATATTTACTTCCGGGCTTTATATAATATAATTATTTTTATAATTATTAAAGCTTTACTTATTAATATTTATTAATATTAGTTTTTTATAATATTAAACTTTTAATATTAATTATTACTATAAATATTTTAACTTTTAATAATTTATTATATTTATAATTAGCTAAAATATATTATTTTTAATATTTTAAAAATATAGTTTAAAATTAAATAATTTAATAAAACTATTGTTATTATTAAAGTTTGCTAATAATAATAAACTTTTATTAAAGCATTATTTAATTTTTATTTTTAAAAAAGTCTAAACATTTTTTATTAATAAAACTAATACTTTTAGTTAAAAAAAAACTTGTTTTTATTATAAAAGTCGTAAATATATATAGCTTAAATATAATATATTTTAGTTTAAATAATTAGCTTAATAAAAACAAGCTTATTTAAAAGCTATAATATTTTTAGCAGAAAAATATAAAAACTAAAAATTAATAACGTTTAAAATTTAGTTTTAATCGGCTTAACTATTTTATAATTAATTTTTAATAATAATAACTTATATAATATAAACATTAAAAACTATTTTAATAATATAATTTTATTTAATTTTATAATATTTAAACTAAATAAAACAGGAAATTTTTTATTAATAATAAAAAATTAAACTTAAAAAACTTAAAGCTTAAATATTTATATTATAATTTTTATTAGCTGCTACAGCAAAAAACATTTGTTTAAAAAAACAAAATAAAAATATTATTATTTTTATTAATATTTTTATAGATCTTTTAATTAATAATAAAAATAAAAACAAACTAAAGCGTAAATATAAAAGCTTAAAAGCTTTAAAAGCTAAAAGATCCTAACTAGCTATTTAAACTTTTAATAAAAATATAAAATTATAAAAAACAAAGTTTATTTAATTATAAAACTTTTTAAACATAACTACTATAAAAATATTTTTTATAAACATACTGCAATTAAATCTGAACTTTAGTTAGAACTTAAAACATTTATTAATTAAAACGTTAAAAAAATAAAAAATAATACAATAATATATAAAAATAAAAAACAGCATATTTATAAATATAAACTTAGCAGCTATTATTTATTTTATTAAAACTTATTATATTATATCTGCTATTAAATACGTTAAAATAAAATATTTATAAAATATATTATTTAATAGAATAAATATTAAGCCGACTAAAAAATAATATAAATATAATCTACTTTTATTTTATAAAAATTTTAAGCTGTTTTATATAAAAATCTATAACTTTAGCATAAACTAACTATTTTTATTAAATTTTATTAAAAAACTAACCTTATAACAAAATTTATTATTTTTATAGCAATTATTAAAACAATATTTAAACTAGTTTAAACTATTATATAACTTAAAAAAAAACTAACTAATTTAATAATTTTAAAACTTTTATAGCTATAAAATATAATAATAACTTTTAATATTTATAACAACATTTTAATTATAAATAACCTGTTTATAAAAAAACCTTTATATAAATTTAAAGTTTTTATTATTATTTAAAAAAAATACCGTTTAGTTTTAGTTTTTAAGCCTGATAACTTTAAGCTTAAATTATTTAATTTAAAAACTAATAATTTTAAAAAAATCCAGCTTAAAAAAATCTAAAACTAAGTTAAAAAACTAAATAGCTTATGCCGATTTAAACAAATTATTAAACTAAACTTTTATAATATATATTATCGATTAATATATTTTATTTAAAAATAGTCTAGCTTTTATATTTTATAACTATTAGTTTAATCTTTTTATAAACAAATATATTAAATATTAAAAAGTTTTTCTAACATTTTAGCTTTTAAAGTTATACTATTAAAATAAATAATTATTTTTAAAAAAATATTTTTACACTTTTTTTTAAAGTTATATAATTTAAATATTTAACTAACTAAATTTTTTATAAATAAACAAGTAGTAAAAAAACCCCCAACTTTAAAATTAGAAATAATAAACAAAAAAATATTTTAATAATAGGATTTTATAAGCATATTATTTAAAGCTTTAGTTTTAAAACGTTTTAAAATTAAATATATAAAAATGTAGCACGTATACTAAAAATATAAAACTACGTTAATAGCAGACATATTTACTCCTATAAACTTATATGTTTATAAAATATAACTTAAGCTTATAATAAAGCTTTAAAATAAATTAAAGCGTTAAACTTAAACTAATTTTTAATTATATTAGCTAAAAAAATTAACTTTTAAATACTTAAATATAAAAATATATAAGCTTATAGCTATATTTAATAAAAAGTTGTTAGCTTAAACAGCAATATTAGTACTAGTTATTAAAAACTATAATATAAAATGTTTAAATTTTTAGCTAAAACTAAAACTAACTGTTAATTATAACAAAATAAAAAAAAACCTTTTAAAAACTAACTTATTTTTTTTTTACAAATGTTTATAAAAAGCTATTTAACTTTTAAATACGTTTTTTATTAAAATTTAACTTTAAATATGCTTACTAGTTAATATTAATATATTTAAACTGCAAATATATATTAGCTTTTAAAATTTTTAAATTTTTATAGTTGCAACTAATTAAAATGCTTTAAAAAATATAATCAGCCGGGCACTTTATATTAAAAATAATATAAATTGCTTTAAATCTTATTTTAAAGCTTTTTTTAAAACTATTACTAATATTGCCTGCTATTTTTAATATATTAATACCGGCTATAAAATATATAAATAATATGTTTACTACTTATAAATTAATTAAAAAATAATTTAAATAAATTAAAAACTATTTTCTGCTTTAAATACTATAATTATAACTTAAACTATTTTTTAAAAAAGTTAGTATTAAATATAAAAAAATTATAGCTTTTAGAATAATATATAAAACACGCAGAAAAATAACTATTAAAGCTAAACGGGCAAAAAAACTAAACGGAAATCCGTTAGTTTATAAATATTTTTAAACTAATTAAACAGTAAATATATAACTGCTTAAAAATATTTAGACTTTTTAATAAACTATAAAAAACGTCTTATAATAATAAAAAATATAAAAATATATTTTTAATATATTAAAACATATAGCTGTTATTATAATAAAAATATATAAACATCAGCTAAACGTTTTTATTAACATATATTTAAACATATTTATATTTAAAGCAAAATATTATATTATTTAAAACTAAAAAATTTCCTAACTATTATTATATAATAGTTTTTATTTATTATAACCTAACGTAATTATAACATATATAAAAAAAATTTTATAGTATTATTAAATTTGCTTGTTAATATAAATGCTATTTAAAATTAAAAGTTCTTTTAATAATATTTATAGATTATTAACTTTTAATTTTTTTTTAATATTTTAAACATTAAAAATATATATACACGTTAAGCAGATAAACTAAAGCTATTTAACGTATATATTATATATATTAAAAAAAACATAATAAAATAGCAGATATTTTATTATATATAATATTTTTTTAAACTATAAAAATATATTCTTTTATTTAAATTATATAGTTTAAAATATTTAAATATAAAAAATAAAATTAAAAATACTAAGCTATACTAAAATTTATAAATAATTTAAAAATATTAGATTTAATTAATAAGCTAACTAATTAAATAAAAATAACCTGTATATTATTATAATATTACGCCTAAATTTAATATAGCATTAATTAAATAACAAATTAAAATACTATTTTTAATTAAAA
The DNA here is from genome assembly GCA_021209875.1 of Rosellinia necatrix. Lineage (NCBI taxonomy): Eukaryota > Fungi > Ascomycota > Sordariomycetes > Xylariales > Xylariaceae > Rosellinia > Rosellinia necatrix. The sequence continues at coordinate 3,891,089 of JAGYVD010000007.1, read as the reverse complement.
AACTTGCTTGCCCTAAAATACTACTATTTTTTAAAAATAAAAATATAAAATATTTTAGCTACCGTATTAACATTATTATTATATTTATTATTTTATGCTTGCTAGATCTTAGGTTTAAATTCAGATGCTACGTTTAAATTTAAATATAGCAACTATAAATAATATTTAAACATATAAAATTATTTTAATAATTTATTTAAGTTAAACAAAAGCCGGCTAAAAATAAAAGCTTTAGCCGACAAAGCTAAATCGTTTAAAATTAAAAAAGTATACTAGAACATTATAAACAAAAATTTAAAAATATGCTTAATTAAAAAAATATTATAAGCTTTATGTTTAGCTTATAATAAAAAAATATTTTTCTGTTTTAATTATTTTAAAAAATTAAATTAAATAATATACTAGTTATTTATAATATAAAATATATTTAATTATATTTTAAAATGTTTTTAATATATTAAATTTAATTTAGCTAAGCTAAAAACATTATATTTACTAATAATTATTTTTAATTTTTTAAATATTAATAATTAATTTTATAAAACTATTTTTATATCTTATTATAAATTTAAGCATATTTTATATATAGTTAATATATTTAGTTAATATAAATAAACATATTTAGTAATATTATATAATATTTTTATAACGCTACAGTTAATAAACAGATAAATAAACTAAGTCGGGACTTTTTTTTTAGCTGTTTATTTAAATCTTAAAGTGCATTTTTTAAAGCTTTTAAAAAACAGCTTTAAAGTTAAAAAATATATACTTTTAATATTTTATTAACTTTTTATAAAAATGTTAAGCTTATAAAAATATTTAATTAAGTTATTTAGTTAGTTTTTAATAAAATATATAATATATTTGTATTTATAATACCTAGCAATCTATAAAACTAAGATCTGCAACTTTTACGTGCTATTAAAGCTGTTAATTTCTGCTATATTAATAGCTTGGGTTTTTTTCTGTTTAAAATTATATACAGCTATTTATTTAAAAAGGTTTTTAAAACTAAATATTTTTTTTTTTAAATATAAGCATTATAAACTAGCTTAATTTAAAATAATGTTAATTTATTTTTAGAACTTATTTATAATTAAATAATTATAAAACATATTTTATATGTTTAATACTATTAAAAATAATAAAGTTTTAGCATAAAAATATAAAAGCTTAAAAACAAGCTTTTTATAATAATTGCAAAACTTTATATAACTTAAAATTATATAATATTAATATAAAAAAACAGCTTAAGTTATAATTTAAATAGCATAGCTTATTTATAATTAAAAACATATAAAAAACTATTATTTATATTAGAAAATCTGAACAACATTTAAATTTATTATAAATATTATTAGAACTTTTTAAATTGTTTATTTTTTATATTAATTATTTTAAATATAACTTTAACTTAATTTTGTTTATATAATAACAACTTAAATATTAAATTATATTTTTATATTAAAAGCTTTAAAAATAAATAGAAAATAATATATAAATAAGCATAAAGCAAATATTAATAACAAGTTTTAAAAAAAACAAAACGCTTTTAGCTTGCCTTAAAATAAATAAGTAAATAAAAATAAGTTTTTATAATTTAGCTAGAGCATAGCTTATATTTATTTATTTTAGGTGGATATTACCCACACCTTAGATTCTTTTCTAATACAACCACTTTTTACCCATGCCTCTTTTCACACCATATCCAGTGTGTATGTACACAGCCAGTCCGGATGAGATCTCAGATGTCTAGGTAAGGTTAGTTCCATTGGCCGGAGAAGCTGTCCAGTGACACCTGTCTGTCTGGCTGTCTGTCAGGCACCTAACTCTGATAGTTCGGACGCGCTGAACCCCGTTGCTCCCAAGACACAAATACACTAAGAGGCAGCCGAGCCGAGCAGGGGTGTCGCGCACCAGATAAAGCGGCAGCCCTCCCATTGGCCCCGAATCCCTTCCGAGATCCTTGCGTCTCGAACGACGGAGCCAATTGCATGCGCCGGACGCGCGCGCACGCCCAGGAAGTACCGGCTCCTCTGGGAAACGACCTGGTGCCGCCACCAAACCGGGCCGTCCAAGGTGAAGCTTAACCAGAGAAAGTGACTTAGCTGCCGTGAAGGGAGATATCCCAATTTACACTACCACCGCCTCGCCGCAGGGATACGGTGACCCCCCTTCACTCCGAAGCACGCATAATCGGCCAGATCGTAAGAGGATGAATGCAAGCCTCGGGTTTCGTGATTCATGAAAATAAGGCGGATAAGCAAGCCTCATTTTATAAACGCGAGTCCACCGCTCATGAGACACTCTAAGATGACCTAGGCGTCGGAATCACTCCGGGTCGACCCTTGAATGCGGCCGAGATTGCAACAATACAGGTACTGATATGTAGCTAGATCCGCGCATCACCCGAGCAGGGCGCACGTATAGTGTGAGGCCCATCGGCAGCATTTCGGGACCACCCTGCAGCCGTCGGCAAGGAATTCAAGAATGATGTCATGATGGGTGAGCATAGGCAGGCACTTTCTTTCTTATAGAGCGAGCAAGCATGTGGCATGGAGTCTGTGGCATGATGGGCATTGATACATATAATCATACATGTTCGTCAGGGGCATAATACATTGGCCAATTCGTTCACTTCATTAAATCTCGCCCCAACTTCCCATGGGACCCGTCGTGGCAATCATAGACCCGGTACCCACAGATCCGCCGATATCCCAATAATGCCGAGACGACGAGCAGCTGCTTCGCCGAACGGACCGGCGAGTGCTCTGGCTTGCACAGCTCGATGCCGGCCTTAATAGTGCCGGGTTGGACACGGTGGTAGACTTCGACTTGCGCCTCTCTACGTTACGAGATCGTGACACTAGTGGGTGGTGTTGGCGAATCCTTGCCGCTTTTGCCGCCACATCCTGGGCGCTCAGAGTAGGTGTCGCCGAGTGTGGTGTGCTAGAGAGCCCGTTACTACTGCTCGCCCGTGGTAGAAAGCGCGAACGTAGGTACCGGAATACCAGTCGAATATCCAGGTCTTGCTCCCACTCTTCCTGTGTGAAGGTGATACCACTGTCTGCCTGCGATTGTGGGGTGTTGTGGGCGGAGCTGGACGGGTGGCGCGCTTGCGGTATATCGATAGGTCGTGATGAGGTCGGGATAGTAGGCCGGAATTCAGGCATAGTCGTTGGCTCCTCGCGGGCAGTTGATTCAGGAGCAGGGTCACTAGCGCTCTCGGGGATGACAGCCAGGCCAGCGTAGGGGATAGGCATCTGCTGGATCCGACTGAACGTCGAAAATGCGCCAGGGTGTTCGGAAAGTTGATGAACCAACAAGCCGAGTTCCTTGGCCACTCTTTCCAGCATCTTAACCTGCCAGGTAGAATCCAGTAAAGGAATGACCGATGCCTTTGGTGTCGTAGAGAGGTCTTGCTCATCAGGAAGCGCTTCGCCAAAGAGGATGGATAAAATCTTGCCGTCGACCCCCATGAGGTCCTGTATAACCTTGCGAGTAATCCGGCTCCATACACCATCACCACATTCAGATGAATCATCGGCATTTTGATCGTGCCAGTCTTCATCTGCACTTCGTTCAGTTGCTCCGCCCACGGCATCCGGCGTTGTTGTGTCCTCAGTTAACTGGCCTTTGGGGTGCGTATTTGACGTGCTGACGATGGATCGACGCCGTCTTCGGGTCTCCTTCCGAATCTCATCCAAAAGATAGCGGCTCTGCTCCAGCCGCCAGGACTCTATTCTGCGTATCTTTTCGACTTCTTGATTTTCTTCTCTTTCGAATTCGGCTCGTTCAAGGTCTAGACTTTCCCGCCGTCTCTTGATCCGACGAGGGTTGTACTGCTCGAACGCATACAATCGATTTTGGACATCTGCGCCCATGCCCTCCTGCTCTAACCGGAATGACCCCAATCCATCGTGGGCTGGTAAAACGTGTGTTGCGAAGGGCGCAGCTTCAGATGACGTATACAAATCGGGCGTGGAGCGGAATTCTGGCAGGTGGCTGTCAAGGCTATCCAATTCAGCATCATCCTCTTCCTCCACCGCAATGGCAAAGCTATCGCGACGCAGGTGCCCGGCGCTCGGCTCGGACCGAGCAGCTGTGTTGAGACTCCCCAGGTCACTGAATCTAGAATGGGCTTGCGTTACGTTAGACGCGTGGGTCGACGTGAGGTAGGAGGCAGTGGTGCCCGCCTCAGTCGCTGGGGAAAACAGAACCCATGTCTGTGATTCTTCAACGGGTTGGGTAACGCCTAATTGGAGTTGGTGTTCGCCGCTGTCTCCAAGCGCGGGCCTGAAAACTCGCTGTGCAGCTTGTCGAGTGGGCTGGTGGAATGCCATGGCGTTCTGGTCAACAGCGAGAATACCGGGATTGGATAAAAGCCGCCCAGCTCGGGGACAGATTCCGTCCCAGCAAGTATCTCCCGATGCCACTCGATGTCACTGGGTGTACAGACCGGGTCGAGGTCACGAATTGTACTGTGGCTATTGCACCACAAGCGGCCGAATCGATCGTCTTCCACGTTGAGGCGATGGTGTAAGACTCCACCACCCGTATTGTTGCCGCGGTCGGGAGTGAGATCGACGCTTGCGCTTATTTATTGTTGTCGCGGTTGGTGTCAACAGCCGGAAAGCTATCGGAGGCTGGGAGTGCTGGAGAGGGTTAGAGGGTTGGAGGGTTGGAGGGGTCCCTTGGCCTTGGTCTGATAAGGTGCCGCAGGCGCTTGCGAGAAGTACACAGCAAGCAAGAGGTGCGCAGACAAGGTCGCTTCAGACAAGACGGCTTTAGCCAATGTCGAGTAAACTAACTAGTAGGTAGTATGTTCTTGTAGCTATGGGCTAACGAGGTACTGGGTGTATATAGCAGAGACGAGGCAGGTTGCCTTGTTGTAATAGTTGGATTGCAGTTGGGCTCGAGAACACAGGCCAGGGCAAGGCGGGCTCTATTGTATCACCTGTTCCGGGGATGGTTGTTGATGGCCGACCTTCCTATGTACCAGAGGTAGGTATCGCGTGGGCTGTCGAGGCCAGTGGGTGGGCAGCACAGGTAGCGGTACTGGCTTGCCAAGTTAAGTCTTAGTCGATCGGGGTGCGTTCTTAGACCTTGTTTCATGGCATTGCTTGTACCTGGTACCACGCGCGCTAGGGACGTGGTTGTCGGGGGCCAGCGTCCGCCCAGCCAGGGTCCACCCGCAACTGGTCATCGACGTAAGACGGTGGTTGGATGATGCGATAAGCCATCAACTCACCAACTCACATTGGCACTTTACCACCCGAATGTCGGTCAGCCTGGCAGTCAATGCGCCCCTGTCCCGCCCTGCACTGCACCCTGTGTTGTCAGCACTCTGCACCCTGTGCTTAGTTATTTATATGTATGTAGGTAGTGTAGGTATGAGGCAATCAACACCCGGCATACAAAGGGTCTGCGAAGGGTCTGTGAAGGGTCTGCAAACTCTGCAAAGGGGCGGGAACACGCATCACCAGCTGTCATGCCGCTCCCAGCCATTCCATGCATATCGGAAAACCCGGCGCGACAGGCAAAGGCAGAGATGAGGTAAGAGAATACGTGGTATTCGTACCCAGGGACCCAATGGCTACCCATCAGATCCCGTCATTTCGCCCCTGCATATGTCTATCTATCTCTGTCTTTCCCATTTCGACGGTTCACAGGCGCCTCTATGCAAGTACGAACCCGTCAAACCACCGTCAAATCACCCCAACCGAGCTACGGCGGATCAAAGGCGGCGTCCTCCATAGCACATACATAACACATACATAACACACACATACATCCACACACATACCTACACTAGTCACCTAGGTAGGTACATGATGCCTGGGTAACTACCTAGACTAGTGTATGCAGGTAGGTATGTACGCTATGTTAGTACAGCAGTTCGTTCGTCTGGAGGTATTCGGCCGGGAGGAGCGCGGAGGAGATTGTAGCCAACAATCGCCACCCTCCGTTCGCAACTCTTGTCAAGCAGATCTTAGCCTGGCTGTCCATGTGACGTTTTTCAATTACAGAAGCGCTGGACACAAAGCGGCACCCGTAGCTCCCACGCCGTCATAGAAATACCTCACAAGACTTCCATCCTATTATCGCTTCGCCGCTCAGAGTGCCCACTCCTATCCACACCAAACACACCAGACACCCCGATCAAAGGCAGTTAAGGTTAGCAGTCTGTAATTAGGTGCCAATAGCCTTCACAGATCTGATACATGCCTATTGGTGTATAAGTGCTTAGTTGGCTTCTCGTTGTGTCCCAGATTGCCAACCCGCCAGGTTCCACCAAGTCTCTCCAAGCCATAAGAGACTTGGGACCATCGAATCATGCGGCTTCTCCCCTCTAACTTAGGTAGCGGGGTAGTAGAGGAAATCAACAAATACTAGGTACGCAATGAAAGCCTCACGCACGCTGCACTTGGTATGTTGATCACTTAATTCCACTATGACCCAATGCCAAGACTATTGGATATCTTGGGCGGGGACTTTTCTAAGCTGGCAGTCTAACCAGCCACAATACAAGCAGAATGTCAAAGCCATCATACCTCTAACAGCTGCACAGTGGGAAAGGAATTTGACCTCAGAACGCGTATTCAAGCCTCAACCCTTCATTCAGAAGGCTATTCGCGAAAGGCCATGGTAGAAAAAGCAGGGTATACAGTTGGTGGCCTTTGTTATCTGCTAAAATGAAGCCAGAAAATGTGGCTACAAGCCGGGTGAGCCCATTCTACGTGAATATGCCGATACGAAGCCTGGCAAAGGCATATTAACAGACGAACGAAAGCGCAAGACTGTCGCGATTATCATCTCTGATGAGGCTTCCCGCAAGCTTTCAGCCCAAGAGTTAGCCCATAGGATAGGTTCAACGAACAGGAAGAAGATGATCAAAATATTTCTGAAAGTACAGTGTTAAGGGCTCTGGCTGCTGAAGGATATGAAAGAATCAAGTAAACTATCAAACCTGGCCTGAAAAAAATATGAGCTAATGAAACGTTCAAAGGAATTGTTTGGCATCTGGGGCCTAGCTGGTGCGAAGGACACTGGCTATTTTGGAGTGGACCTTCGTACGACAGCATAATACCCTGCCCAGGTAGGATACTAGGGAGCAATTCTCGATCAAATCAGTAAGAGACAAATTACGGGATTCCGTGGCTGATAATTCACATTATTACATCACTTTCAGTCAGTACCCGGGCCGGGCTGACGATGCTCGCTGAGCAAGAGTAAATGAGGCATGGTGCAAATGCAAGATCCCTATTGACTGCTATGGCACAGTACTATGGTAACCGAATGACGCCAGACCTCTGATCCCATGTTTGCTAGACAACGACAACGTGACGAAGTAACCCTCTAAGCCTCGGCGAACGCCTCGGGGAAACGTCGCATGTTGTTCTCTAGCTTGCCCTTGTTGCGCAGGAACTGGACGTAAGCGCCATCAACTAGGACACGGCCAGCAGCCTTTGCGTCGAGGTACTCCTCACGCCGAAGAGGGGTGAAGCCCCAGTTCTTGGAGATGATGATCTTTTGTCGGCCGGGGAACTTGTACATGGAACGGCGAAGGGCCTCAAGGGCGATGGCACGGTCTAGCCTACGTCAGCAATAACATCTTTCAAGACCCGGGCGGAATATACTCACTAGAGTCACGAGTGCGGACGCTCAGGAGAATCTGGCCGATGTTGACACGAGCGACGGTACCGTTGGGCTTGCCCCAGGCGCCACGCATACCGGTTTGCAGCCTATCGGCGCCGGCGCACGACAACATCTTGTTGATACGGACGACGTGGTAGGGGTGGGCGCGGACACGCAGATGGAAACCTTCTTTGCCGGCCTGCTTGACCAAGTACTTGTTGGCGCAGATACGGGCGGCTTCGAGGGCCTCCGAGCTCAGCTGTTCGTACTCATTGGAGACCATATGGATGCAGAGAGGGAAATCATCGACGTTCGCCTTCTTTCGGCCGAGATCGAAGATGCGAATCTTCGGGTCGGGGACACCACGGTTGAACCGGGACTTCGGGTACGGCTGTTTGAAATGGTCAGCTACAGTTCTATGCCGCGCGAGACTGAGAGGTGCTGCGCTTTGCAGTGCGTGTCTTGTGTTATGGTGGCAGAACGACTCGGGGTGCGACAGCAGTCCAGAGCGGCGCTTTCGTCGCTTTCGTCGCTTTCGTCGCTCGCGCCAAATCCAAATCACAATTCATACTAGGGTACGAATGTTGAAGAGGCCACGACGCCATGTCCCATCTTGGTCGGACTTCGAGGTTTATTCTTCCTTACCTTGTTCTTGCAGTACCGGTAGCAACGAGCGGGACGACGCGCCATCTTGTCTGGATTTCTGTATTGTGACGTAGATGTGGTTGGGTTTGGTTGTAGTGTCGACAGATTGGAGGAATCCCAGCCGGCTTCTTGAAGTCTGGCGGGATGGCAAATTCCCGAGTTGATTTCAAAGCAGGCGAGTCACTACGAGTGGGGGCGATTTGTAAGCCCCTATTGGCTCGGGGCATCAGGCGGAAGATGTGGGGTTAGGGCTACGGTGCGCACTGCAAATAATGAATTTACTGGTCCGGCAAGGGCCCCTCCAAACCAAGGCGATATTCTTGGGAAACCCCGATAGAAGGAAAAAAAGGCTAACTGGCAAACTGGCATCCCTCAAGCCTCCAACGTTCTTCGCGATTGAATCACCCTTTCCCAGTTCACTACCACCACCCCCAACATATCCGACACCCGGTTCCAATCCCCTCCGAACGAGACCTCCATCAGATTCAATACAATGGCTGGAAAGAAGACTAGAAAGGATGCCAACTCCATCAACAGCAAATTGGCGCTGGTGATGAAGAGTGGAAGGTAACAAATTGTCCACTTCATCGCAAGCGGCGCGCAACTGCTAACTTCCCCTACTCCAGGGTCACCCTCGGTTACAAGTCCTGTATGTGAATTGATGTCTTGTCGCCCCAGCCAGCCGATACCTGGGACTTACAAATACAACAGCCATCAAGAGTCTGCGATCCGGCAAGGCCAAGCTGGTCATCATTGCGGCAAACACCCCTCCCCTCCGCAAGTCCGAGCTTGGTACGTGGGCATGTTCCTGGCGTGTATGCGGCCAAACTGACCCCCCACGGTAGAATACTACTCGATGTTGTCCAAGACTCCCGTCCATCATTTCGAAGGCACCAACGTAAGTGGCTAAACTCCGACATCGTCCTCTTCTCCAAGCTCGTAGGGGGTGGTGGTCTATTAGCCAACCTGGTAGATCGCCGCCCCAGCCCAGAGAAAAAGCCTCGCTCAGGCTTTGGAGGGTACAACATCCGGCTAACTTGACATTGGCACAGATCGAGCTCGGAACGTCCCGTAAGTCGCCATCCAAGAGAATACATGTCTCGGATTCCCTTCCACCATACGCATCAACTACTAACATAAGAAACGACAGTCGGCAAGCTGTACTCTTGCTCCACTATGGCCATCTTGGACGCTGGTGACTCCGATATCCTGAGCGACCAGCAGGCTTAAGCGTAACTTGCATCCACATAACGGCGTTTGGGTTAACGGTCTCAACAAAACGGACATAGGGGTTTCATCCTTCGGGGATTCAGATTGCTGCATATCCTCTATATGAGCAACGATAAAACGGCAAATCAGGTTCTCGTAGTCCAGTAACGACATTACAGGTTGATTTCTAGATGTCACTGTCTAGCACTCGTTATACCGAGTAGGATAACGAATATACCCAATACACTTTTTCTAGCAAGAATTACACAATGCCCCGAACTTTTCGGGATGGTGATCTCAAGGTATCTGCAACCCGTTTCCAGGCGATTACAGCACCCCTATCGTCGCCATCCGCGGACATCATGAACAATGACCAAGAGGCGAGTCACCATGAACCCGAAATATGCGTTCTTGTTACGGGTTGCCACCATGGTTCTTATATCGAGGCTCCGATGAATAATATCTGAATTCATCTTGACACCGTGCTATAGAAGTTTCAAACTGATCAAATGCACGCTTAGAGTCGTTGTATTAGGTCTAGTAATACGTCAACCGCGATCAGGAAACCTAGGAGAACGAACCAACTTGTCAACAACATGTGTATGTTCTGCGCTTCACCGTCCAAGACAATACCATGTTGCCACAAATGTAAAACCAATATATAGCCCGGATTAATCATGAATCATTAAGCTAACATCGTAATATTAACCATGTTAGCCCATCCCTCTCTTCGCAGAATACTGGCTAGTGTTCAGCGCTTGCCTCTTTCCAGTTGGTAGGCTGTAGTTCTTGGATAGTATAACAGAAGTATACCTAGCAGTCGCAGTTTCATTCTGTTTGTGGCGATTTCTCAGGCATCTCACCACAATTGTGTCACATCAAATGCTCTCCAGAATGCCTGGGTCGACTTACTTCTCATTGGGACCTGTGACTTTTATGAAAAGATAAATAATAGAAGCAAGCGAGGAAAGAAGGAAAGAAAGAAACCAATATGCGCAAAGATCTATGCATGAACACTGATAACAAGATCATGTTAACCAGCACGCTAACATGCCCTCAAAACACAATACTAGCTTCGGGATATTCGAGTTTCTCTTAGAGTCATACAATGGGACCATATTTGAGACGCCGTGTCAGTTACGTATTCATACGAAAACATGTTTATGGCTGCGTTCCATAATCCCAGCCATTGGGACCGCAATGCTGCAGGGGAAGCTCCCGGATGAACAAAGCATAAACCCTCGAGCTACCCGTACCCGGGACTACTACCTGCATAGACATAAACTCGCAGAGCGGGCGCATTCTCGGCTGCAACGCCAGGGCAAAGCTCCTTACGTCCAAGCTCGAGGTCGAGCACACCGAGAGTGGAGCAGCGAATTCGCCAAGCAGCCACACTACAGCACACGCATGGTTGAGTTGTCAAGTCATGATGGATCTACCTCCCAGGCGATCTGGAGAGTTCAAACAGACTTGCTACCTATGTATATACTCGAGGATAATCATGTCTCAGAAGCTCATGATTCGTTTTGAGAGTGTTTATGTACTTCATTAGATCGTTGGCTAAATTCATGTTATATGTCACCCTGGTCTCTTATAAGTGGCAGCGCCGGGATCCCAGCATTGACGGTAATCAAAACGAGATGACCTGGCGATCCGGGAAAACACAGTCAGAGTCAGAATGCCCATTACATAGCCATTACATGCACTGCTTGCACTACTTAGTCTACTATGTACTCAACAATAACTAGGTATCTTGCATAGATAGGCCGTCGATACGTATTTCTATTTTCTGCTCATATCTCCGGGAGAGCAGCGAGGACAGGGTTGGGGGATTGAGAAGGTTACTCGACACGACTCAAGAGACACAAACAAGCTTCTGGAATGGGAGGGCTGTGGCTGTCAGGTGGATTGGGCAGGATATAAAAATCCCGTAGAGATTGAGTGGGCTTAGATGAGGCCAAACCCGATTGGGCTCGGCTAGGGCGAAGGGGACAACCACAACGATTGTTAGTGTGTGCGAATGACATTTAAAAACGGACCTCGAGCCACTGGAGTTCCACAGAGGCGCCACTTTTGGGAGGGAAAAGGGTTCAACTCAGTCAGTTTCTAAATTAGGGACGCCTGCTACAGCCACGTACAGCGACGGCAGTACATAGGTAGGTACATTGTTTTAGCACATACCTACGTGTAGTACCTAGGTAGGTAGGGGTAGGTAGGTACCTACCTACCTACCTAAATACCCACCACCTACCTTACCTACCTACTTGCCTGCCTACCTACTTAGTTACCTGCCTACCTTAGGTACCTACTTAGGTATTTAGGTAGAGAGGTAGCAAATAGCAATATGTACAAGTAGTGTGCAGTGACCGCCCAGCAACGCTGATCCCCTGTTGCCCTGGCCAGATCGAGGCTAATCATCACGTTCCACCACATCCACCACATCCACCACATCCACTCCATACCTAAGCGCGCGAACAATCAACAACGACAACAGAGACACCGACAAAGGGGGCCCAACGAGCACTCGCTATTCCACTGCCTATTCTGAATCACTCTTGAACATCCAGCATTCCAGCATTCCAGCATTCCAGCATTCCAGCATTCCAGCCATCCCCGTCCTCCCTACTCTCCCTGCTCTCCCTTGCCATCAACGCAGCCACAGCAACAGCAACAGCAACAGCAATAGCAATAGCAATAGCAACAGCAACAGCAACGACTCGTCGTCGTCGTCGTTGCCCGCTCCACTCCCGCATACCACCGCTGGCCAGCCAGCCAGTTATATGTACTAGGCAGTTTCGGGCCAGCCCTCACGAGTCCCAGCCATGACTACCACGCCCAAGAAGCCGAGTCCCTCGGCCTCCGGACGAGCCTCCTCGGCAGACAGCACCCACCCCTCCCCGGCCTCGCGAGTGCCGAGGGCCACCACGCCCACCTCCTCCAACGTCTCAGCCGTCAGCACGCCCGCCACCAACGGCACACCGACACGAACCCGCTCCATTCGCGCCGGCACCGTATCAGCGCGGGCCGCCGCACACAGGGCGAGCTCGTCATTAAGCATATCCACCAGCGCCGACGCCGACGCACGTGCCGAGACCGTGGCCCTCATCGAGGACCTCAAGGAGCGCCTGCACAAGGCCGATGCCACGTCGGAGCAGTACAGGAAGCAGGCCGAGGTCCTGCAGTCACGGCTCGACGAGGCCCTCAAGGAGCAGGCCAAGCTGGAGGAGAGGGCCCACGAGAACGAGGAACGGGTAGAGGCCCTCAAGAACGAGAAGCGGGAGGCGGCGAGGCAGATGCGTGAAATGGAGGCCATCTACGAGGCCGAGAGGAGCTCGATGATGAAGGAGAAGGAGGAGATGTCCAACCGGGAAGAGGAGATGCAGACCATCATCAACCGCCTGAAGGAGACCCTGAACCAACGCAACGCCGAGGATGACCGACCAAGCAGACAATGTGAGTTCGACAGGCCCCATCGACCTTCCCTACCAGGCCTGCCTAATATGTCCTTCGTAGCCAACAACAACTCCCCCAGCGTCGAGAGTGGTAACTTCGCCCCGCCGTCCTCGGTCCAAAGGAGTGATTCCCGGAACAATTCGAAGCTCCTGCTTCAAAAGGACAAACTCATCGAGTCGTTGCGTCTCGAGCTGGCAGAGGCCCAGATCAAGCTTGTGGAGTCCGAGAACCAAGGCGGCGGCCGGCTGCACGAAGTCGAACGACTCCTCATGGAGGCCCGGATGGCGAATGCGCGGCTGATGGAGGATAACGAATCCTATCAGCTGCTTCTCCAGGAGAAGACACTCCACGGTGACTTTGGAAAGGGCGACTTCAACTATATGGGCGTCTCCGCCAACCAGGATGCCCTGAACGCTCTGGAGGGCAGGAATAGCACCGGCAGCGCCCTGGCGCCGCCCGGCACCAGCCTAGCCGACGAGCTCGGCTCCATCGCGGATGAGTCCGAGATGGGTGAGGATCCCACGCGCCGCCTAGAGGCTGAGCTCCGTGCCATGAAGGACCAGAACAAGGCCTTGACGCTATATATCAACAAGATTATCGAACGGCTTCTACAACACCAGGAGTTCGAGCATATCCTTGACACCTCATCCGACTCTAAATCTTCCGCCAATGTCCACAAAGATCTCCCCCTTCCCCCCTCGGCTGAGATGCCGGGCGTAGGCGTCACGCTTCTTCAACGTGCCAAGTCGATCGCTACAGGTGCGAATACGACGGCCCGGCCCAAGCCGCGTCCCGTAACCATGTTGCCGCAACAAAACTCGGCACATAACAACCCCGACACCGCGCCAAGCATCCCGATTGGCTTAGGGCGTGCGCAAAGCGCGCGCCGCGGAGGCCGCCCCATGAGCGAGCAGTTCACTGGCGCCGCCGGTATTGTAAATGCAATGTACAAAGGCCCCGATGGTCCCTTGTCCCCCACGCTCAGCAATCCGCGTAACTCGGCATCGTTCTTCTCGGGCGTGTCAACCCCACGAGTTCCGTCGGCGGGTCAAGGCGCCCCCAGCGCCGGCAACTTCCCGGGCATGCGAAGTGAAACCAGCAGCGTCAGCGGAGACTCCGCCTCGGTAGAGGGGATTACTTCAAGCCCGCCCCGCGCCGGCAGTAACCACACCAGCATATCCGGCTCCGAGAAGGCCATCACCCTAGCGGGCAATAAGCCGCGTCCCTTGCGGCTCGTACAGGAGAACGCACCCGAGAAGATGGAGAACAAGCGCGCTAGTTGGATGGGCTGGGCGTCCTCGGCATGGTCCAAAAAGGATGACCACACGGGAGAATCCATCAGGGAATAAATTGGAGAATTCTCATTGCCCGATGTCATCCACCATCATATTACATACGGCAGCCGGGGCTTTGCTTACATTATCGGGATCCAATACCTCTTCGGCTTAAATTTCATGGAATCTGTTTCGGGGGTATCTGTTTTGCTCTTGTATTGTGCGGATTCCATGTTGGTCTGGGTAACTTATTATTACGTTGGTTTGAGTCTTATACGTAAATGACGCATATGATACCGGACGAAGAGAATGATGGTTTGCTATCAGTCGGAACGCGGCTGGTATGGGATGAATGATTTATGGCATAGGAATGAAAAATACGAGTTAGGACCGAAGCTAGGACATGGACGTTGAACGTTATATTTGAAGATTGGGCGTATTGTGCGCATTAGGCCTCCCAGAATCGAACAACTGGATTTCAGTGTTTTTTGTTGTTGTTTTTTTTTATCTTTTTTTTTTTTGTAAGACATTCTTACGCGCCGTATGTGTATTGCTGCTCTCCTGAAACTAGTATATGCATGTCTTAGACACGCCTCTCACCAAAACTTGGAGGGCTGCTAGTTAATGCCTATTGATACCTCAACTGGTCCTTCCACCCACATAGGTGTATATATATCATTAAGACGACCATATTTATCCACACGACTCGGACCGAGGGATGCTTGATAACTTGGTAGGGTAGAATGTTATGGAATGCTATGTAGACAACGTGTTTGATCCAATCAATCAAGTGATGGCCTCGTCCTCTCTGTACATAATATACTTACGACTCGGTAGGTATCTAACATCACCGTCCGTTTGTAAGCTAGTGAGCACATAAACCTCTGAAGCTGCCTCTCCCATCTAGCTTAGCCACCACCTCCCCGGTGGCTCAGTGATAAAATGCTCGCCAGGAATAAACAGAGGTTTTCTGGTCTTGGGATGTTGAGTTTAGTTTGAGCCCTCAATTCTTTTTTGAGCCATTCTTTTCAGGGACTTTGTTTGAATCCCATATTGAATACTTCGATTCTTTATATATATATATATATATATATTATGTGTATTTACACCTCCATCCCTTTCCCTTCTTGCTTGTGATATATTAGTCTTCGTTATGTGTGTGAACTTTACGCTGTCTGACCGTACACCCCGCGGCGGCCTTGTGTACCACTTGTTATCTCCAAAAGCCGTGCTACCCTTAATTCCATCCTACTAGCTATCCATCGAGATAGATGCCATCACCACTGATAATGACCACGATTTTGCCACCTCTCTTTACTTCAGTCCCGAGCTCAAGAACGCAAGGAATCGACGGGTCGTTAAGTATGCACATACCTCCGTCGTTCATGCTTGTTCCCCGAACACCCTACCTATTAAAGCCTTGATCCCCCCCTCCCTCCCTCTTTACGACACTGCCGCTACGCCACGAAGATATTCAGCTGAGCTTTAACGTTCCCAGCCAAAAAAAAAAAAAAAAAAAAAAAAACAGGATACCCCACAAAGAGTGTTTGGACAAATGATGTCCTCCTCCTTGCCCGTACTGCTAGAGAGCGGGAAGGGAGGGGTTACAACCATCTAAGAACAGCACTCTATGCAACAGTAGTTTTGTAAGCATCCCTCCCTCACGGAGGCAGCGAACGCCCCGCGGGTCCGGAGCGTTTCGATCGCGTCTCGCTTCGGGAGCGCCATGGCAGTTAGTTCCGAGGACGAACGAGAGCCGGTTAGATGTGCATAGCAGCAGCAGCAGCAGCAGGTGAGAGACTCATGAGTGTTGGGGAGGGGGGGGGACAGCCGCGGAGAGAGAAAGGGGTTCATTCAGTTGATAGGCATCCGTATGATCTTCGGACGGGACATCTGCTTAGGAATGTGCTTGGTATTGCTGGAGGGGGGGCGGGGGGAGGGGGTTCTCCTGATCATGGATCAAAGCGTTGTTAAAAGTTTCTTGTGAGTTAGGCTATTGTTTGTAGTCAAATAAACATACTAAACTATCTAAGTGGCCATGTTCGAATATACTTTCAAGCCTCGTGGGGGATATAAGGCTGTCAATCGTACGTCTGGGGCGGTGGTAGGTTGGCGGTTTATATCAAGGCATCATGACATGGCCTCGTCCCAGGCACGGCACGGCAATGGCCCAGCCTCTAACTAACCCCTTACCCCTGAGCTCGCCACCGGCTACTCCTAGCATTCATTGGATTCATCGATTCTAACCGTGCCTGTGGGTGCTCGAGTGTTTTTTTCTTTTCTTTGTTTTCCGCTCATTGAATACAATTCTATCCGGCCCGTTTATACACCTGTGCTAGAAATGAGATAATAATGCAGGTCTACGTTGCTCATAGTTTTCTACCACACGTTCCGGTTTATTACAATCCGACCTACCCGCTCACAGAGTAATGTTGATGACATTATCAGGCCAGTAAATGGTTATAAAGAGGGTTACAAGAAATCGCCTGGTGACTGGTATGGAGGCCACTTGAGCGCTAGTCTAGTACACCCTACCTAGATAAAGTTGTGTGTGTTTGGGTGCCCACGTATATAGGGAGGAAAGTTCAGAATGAGGATGGTGTTTAGAATGCTTATACAGATGGTATACGTCCTCGCACTGTTTTACTACATACCTTTGATCAGCAAGCTGTGAGGTTTAGGAATCATATCGATATTGGATCGCAGGTCCTTAGGGTTGGCCTCACCAGTTGTCGTTTGTTTATAGATCGTTTCTGGTACTGGATTCCTCGCGAGGGCTGTCACGGTCTCGGAAAGCTTATCTGAGTAGCCCCTTGCGTCCGTGAACGTGGCCTTATGTATGCCATACATACATAGCTTGGTATAGTTGTAAGTCGCATAATTAAATGGTGTAGTGTATATCGTGAGCAGGTTATCCGTTGTAGTTCTCACCCGGCCCGATGGACTCCTAATAGACCTCGGTTGTATGACACATGTATCACATATCACACTGGTGAGCTTTAGTTTTCTAGCAGGCAACATGAGCTCTGTTAGGATTATCGACACCTCATGTGTCACTTCCCCTCCCGTAGCTTTAGTACCCCATTTGTTTGTAGTGCCTATGATCCAATAGGGTACCTACCGGTATGTTATGATGTCTCTACATGAGAATATAGGGGTCCGAGCGGTGCAGCTTGCGCCTTAGGTTTATATCACAGCGGCACCGGCTCCCCACGAGAACCCAGGCCGACCCGGCCGGCCAACGCAACCGCGCACTCGGCGAACACCTGGGCTCGGTACCGAACGGTCGAATCATTCAGGCATGTCACGTATGTAGTATAGACTCTGAGTAACTTGACAAATGCCCCCCTCAATTTATGTTTCATCTCGCCACGGGCCAAAAACTGTTTTTTTATCCCCCCCTTCGGAAGACATACATACATACATACATACATACGTAGGTTCCAACCAGGAACACCCCTCCACGAATCCGGGCCTACACTGCACCACACCACACTACGTTGGTTTGCCTCCCGCAGTGCATTATTAACCCTCAGCAGAGAAGAAGGAAGGGGAAGATTACCAAGCATCCCAACTCCACGGCATCCGGTGAGGGGGAGAGGGAGAGGGGAAGGGGGGGACTCAGCCTGTCAAATCAGCTTTTTACGTTTGATGTCCCCCATGCGCCTGGGAGCCAAGGTCGACGAACAGCAAAAAAAAAAAAAAAAGCCAATAATCACACGTTCGGCAGCCCGGGTCAGGAGAGCCCTACCTATCAGACGCGGTGGCGGCACGCACGCCGGACGCGCGCCCGTTGGTCATGGTTCGCGGGGCGCCACGATGGCGGGCACGCACGGATTTCTCGGATCCCTAATGCATTGCATAGAAATATATGTACAAATGTATGTACATATGTGCATATGTATGCCGACAGATGGTGCGCGCGCACACATAAACTGGATTAGGACGAACCTGCCGGGGGCTGGGCGGGTTTAGATGAGCAGGAGATGGGGGGACATGATGCAGTGGATGGATGGATGGATGGGCATTATGTCAGTTGTATGGTAGGGCGTTCGAGACGGGGTGCGCCCGTGACCAATACCTGGGGTTTCTATGTATCTGGAGCCTCACACTGCGGATGGGACGTGATGTATAGATCTCGCCATTCTCCAACTACAGGTATGTACGATAAAAAGACGGATACATAATTAGCTGGGACCATCGCTTCTTGTCGCTCGATGACCCTCGCTTATTAGCTCGAGGGTCATATAGATTGCCATCCGCTTGATAGGCTCCAACAAGGCATTGTGGTGCTTACGCTGCTGGCCTCCATTCATCTCGTCTGATGGGGAGGGCATCCCAGTGAGGTTGGGCTGTGAGGTCTGTGCCACCGAAATAACTTCCACGGACCGGTAGTGAGATGGCGCGGGATTGTGCTGTAGCGCTTGGCTGTCTGGGTTTGTGGCTTGCCAGAAAGGGCAAACCTGGGTTGTGGTCCTCCTACGGCGGTTTCGTGATGAGGGATGAATTTATGAATTTATGACCTCATGACTATCAAGTACCGAATACAGTAACCAGGCACCCAAAACCTACCTGCCCAGGTAGTCGATTACTTGCAGTCATGTATTGTTGCTCACTAGCTCGATGATCTTCTTGCAGGCAGAAATAAGCGAGGCGTGATGGGAGGTGGGAGATGGGAGGTGGGAAATGGGTAGAAGAAGAAACTAGGTACTTGTATGGATGACGATGTATTTAAACGGGGTGGGCGCACTATCGGGCTAATGCTAATGCAATGAATATGCAATTACCTACGTTTTATTGGTTGTTCGATGAGAAGGAGGATTACCTCCGGGGAAGCAAGCACAGAAAGAAACTGCTGATGAGCTGATGGATGGTCTTTTGAAATTGGGTATCCCCTCACAGGAGAAGGTTGTCCAATGAAGTACCTCAAGCGGTTTTGGCTGCCGTCTTACGCGTTCAACACAAGGGAACATAACATGGAAGGTGATATTGCCAGTGAGCACGAAAGGGATGGGACAAATCGCAATTGTTGCCTACCGGTAGATCAGTAGATACTGGGTAGTCTTATTTACATACTTACTTACTTACTTGCCTACCTTATTCCTGTTACTTCCTACAACTGGGGGGTGTTATACGCGTTCGTTCTCCTACCCCAGGAGCCCGGCGTTCGGTGCGGGATTTCGTCATCACCTCAGCTCTTTTTGCTGCTGATAAATCACATGACAAGGCACAGTCTGTGACCAGGCATGAGCGTGAATACGGAGAGACGGGTTTATGGCAAGGGAGATAACAGGAACGGTGGGGAGGGGTGGAGATGCTGTATGTAGTGTACACTAGAGAGAGCGAGAGAGCGAGAGAGGGTTGAGCTGGGGAGAGCGAGACGCATCTTGGCCATGCGTGCGCTCTTCCAGCCAGAAGGGAGGGAGAAAAAACCCCATACCTTGGCTGCTCCCTGGGCTGCATGGACAACGGCAACCGAGCCTATGGAAACGGCGGGTTCCTGCGCAGATGACCACCACCCCAGGGCAGGTCTTCCCAATCGATCGATGCCATGTCAACGAAACGGCACACCCAGACGACGCCGAATAAGCCTAGGCAAGCCAGGTCGGGGGAATCAGGCCAGGTAGGGGGGGGGAAGGAGGGGGCGCGGCGCAGAGACATGCAGCGCTGTTTAAAAAAAGGACCAAGTTGGGGGCTGGATTTTGCTGACTTCCCTTATTCTGTACCCGCTCTGCAACCTACCTAGGTAGTGTAAGTATGTACCTCATCTAGCTGTTACCGTCCGAACGGGCCGTGGCGGATTAGGTCAGATCTGACTGTGACCGGACGGACCTATGGCTTCCAGGATGGGGGGGTTTTTTTATTCTTAAATTATTCTTTAAACTCGAGAGACATGACAAATCAAGACGTGTTCGTCAGGATAACTGCTGCGAAATATTACGTGAAAATAAAAATAGTAGATGAAATTTGTGCACGGGAATTGGGCGGATCATCCCGCCGGATCAATATGGCGATTGAATATCTACAGGCACCGACCCGGTTTGTGCGGAATAAGCAACGCGGAGGTGACAGACGGGAGAGTCAACCGAATATCAATTAATTGGCCGTGGGGGTTCATTGGAATTATTTTCCCGGATTGAGGACGTTGAGAGGTTAGGAACCATCACGGTGGGATATACGCCTCTGGTTGGTTATCCGCTCTAGCTATCCGCCTTGGTTAACCGACGGTGAGCACGCCTATCAACTGTGACCTGGGTACCACTTGGGAAAGCATAGTATGGTAGCCTGGGGGGAGGGATTGTCCTCTTTCGGACGACCACGTAGTCGGTGCGCGGGAGGGTGACGACGAAATAGGTAGTTGAGGGTGACATTGGATTATCATTAGGATGGCTGTTGTTATTGGGTAGTGTGTAGTGGGAGGGGAGCGAGCGACGAGGAGCCTGGCAGCAGCTGTTAATCGCGCGCGCGTGGCTTCGCTTGTCCACATGTCGATCGCTGAGAGGTCCAAGATCTGCCGGGGTCAGAGACGTGCATGTCCTGGTAGGCTGTAGACCGAAGGCTGTCGGTAAACCAACTGGGGAGTGTAGGCTGGGTGAGGAGGACGGAGAGGGTGGGAAGGGGGGAGGGATGGGGGGAGGGATGGGGGGGAATATTCGGGTAAGGCTGTTGGCGAGAGCTGGAATCGTCTCGCTTATCCATCGGCTGATTTTTTTATGCCTCTCTCTGTCTGCCGCCAGTAGAAATACGTTCCTGAGAAAGACGCCCCCCCAAAAGAAATATAATATCGTGCTATGGAAGTAGCGAGCGCGGGGTTTATCTCATATGGTGTAGCAGGTACATTGGCCGCAAGTCCTTTTTATTTTTTATTATTTTTTATTATTATCTCTCTCAATAAATTTGTCCCGATTGTCTAGGAAGGGGGGTCGGTCGTGAATGAAAATTCAAAAGGGGCCCGGCGTTTGACCATGTTTGAGGACTTTCCGTGTTCTTGGGGAATGGCTTTCTGTCGGATCGCCCCGGACAAAACTGTGCTGTTGATGGTGCGGGCCGTCTCTCCTCCCATACAGTACTTTGCTGAGTCTCTTTCCCCGTTTTCTGTCACTGCCCCTGATTAGGTGCAACCTAAATCAACCTAAATAGGTAGCTCTCAACTCTGCCGTAGTACCTAAGGTAGTCTCTTGATCGGTACCTTTTTTCTTCTTTTGTAAGCCTAGTAATAACTGTATTTCTATCTTGGGTCGGTATTTGGCTACAGTTTTGAAATTTATTTATAGAAAATTTTTTTGTGTGCAACTATGTGTAGTTATCAGATGTTGGTGAATTGAAATTAGAGAGCTGGATAGAGTGGTGAGCAGGTGGCGCTCTGACAGTGGTGGAAAACGTGGGAACGTTGTCCACGTATGTACCTGGAACTAAAAGTGTGGAGCAATATGCCATGTACATAATTATGTACACTCTAAGCAAAGTTTACTATTTAGATACCTTACCTCCCTTGTGTTGGGTACGGCTTGGTACGCTGCCAACTATGTACATGGGCATACAACAGCCGCCAAATTAGCCTGGCGAATCTAGGATAAAAGGTACCTTTTTAATCTGGAGGCTAACAGTAGTTCATAGCGTAAGGCACCACTCGCCTCCCTCGAGGATATTGGGTGGTGACAATATGTTCGTCCACTGGCTACCTACCTAGGTAGGTAGTTCATAGGTATTTGATACTGTTTCCAGGACAGTGGGCTGGTGAAGGTGGTGGCTTCTTTCAAAGAATTGGGAGAGTGAAAGATTTGGCGATTGTCATAATCGAGGATAATATAAGGAATCGCCTTAGTGGGTGTTACTGGTATAGTAATACTGGTTCCAAAAATGTCGTAGTGAGACGCAAACGTCGATGTCCTCCGGAATACATCCGGCTCATGGTCTGCCTGGTCCGAATATTCAAAGTTGCCGATTTTCGGGTTTGAAAAGGCCCCCTTCTTCATTTCGTGGGCACAACGATTTAGATATGAAATGCGGTCGGTATTTAAAATCGGAACCTCATCAACGATCAGTGTAAATGTATGGTACAGATTACATACACGTATGTACCAACGGTGCGGCAGGCGGCCCACACAATCTAGGCGGACTAAGGCGAGGATCGACCTAAATGGTATTCAACTTGGAGAATTACCTACTACGTAAATGACTTGATTGCTTCTGGGGTGCTTCTAGCTCCTTGCTAGTTGCAATGTTACTGGTTCGTAACTGTCGACCATCGTGCATGGACGATCAAGATCTTTCCCCATATATGACAACATCACTTATTCCTGTATCTGTGGAGTGCTGGATAGTAAATACGCTACTGGGATCGTGAAGGCGGTCCTAGAAGCCTCTCCCCAGCTCTGTTACGGTATGACATAGTATCGAGCCAAGCACTTTGCTGGAGTAAGGCCGGGGGAATACCGACGGACGGGCGGCGGACAGACGACAGACAGACGACGGATCTGACTGTCGAAGGCTCCGGGACTTCGGAGAAGCCTCTGGAGGGAGAGAGATGTTGCTACCTACCGTGTCAGATTTATGACTGTGCAAATGTGACGGAAGAGAGACACCTGGATCCCAATGGAAAACGTTGAGCCCGAGGGGGTTGTGGCTGATGTCACTCCACCGCAAGGCAAGGAGGGCCAGGCCAATCAAGTACGTCACCGTCGAAATGGGTTTCAACACCACGGGCTAGGCTGCATCCGACAAGCCAGCTCATCATCATGAAATTGACTGAAAATTTGCTGCCCCAACACGGCCGGACGTGGTGTGGTACTGATCTTAACAAATAGGGCAAGTCAATCCTCTGACCTCTCCTTCATTTAGCGTGTAATCTCTTGTCGTCACAACACCACCACATACCTAGATCGATAGGGATGAGTACCTAGGTAGGTAGGTAACCGGTAATAGCATTCAACCTTCGATTCTGGCGGCCGGGCCATCTACCATACCTAGTGGCGATGGGGTACCTAGCTGAGACAACTGCTGGGCGAGGCAGCTTGGGTCCACCCACCGAGAAAGGAAAAATATGCCTGGTTGACTTACCTGGGTGGGTACCTTGCCTGGCTGGAGCTGTGAGCCGAGAGGTGCGTACCTGCCTAAGTAGCCAAAGTTGGTGCCCCGAGAAGACGGTGATGGTAGGAAGGGGGCTAGTCCTAATATGGCAGTTAAGTAGAAGAATGTAATATACCTCACCTCGTGTGTGTGTGTGTGTGTGTGTGTGTGTGTGTGTGTTATATGTGTGTGTGTATGTGTGTGTTGTTGTTTGTGTGGAAGCTTGGGTCCGCGGGTGTCGCTCAGTGCTGTTGTGTAGCTCGCTTGTTCTAGGTAGGTGAGCACCTAAGGTAGGTACCTCTGCACGGGATTACAGGTACCACTCTTAGTGTACTACATACCCGTGGATAAGTAGGTAGGTACCTAAATGCCTAGGTAGGTACTGTAGAGAATTATTCACTCCACTCCGCCCTCCCCCGAATTCCGGTTTCTGGCTTCTGCCACACTCGTCACACACATCTCTCTCTATTGACGCTATACTATAACAAGTAATAAATCGAGGCTTTTTCTCGATATTGACAACAAAGCTTTGCCTATTTTGGCGGTGACACCGCCAGGAGCTAAGAATAATCCAGTACGGTGCCATCCACGGCAGAGCACGACGCTGACGGCCCTGTCTTGTCTCGTCCTGTTGTCCCTGTTTTCCCGAAATACATACTACGTACACCACAACTGACCGGGCTGGGTGTGGTAGGTACCAGGTACAGTACTTCCAGAGTAACCTACCTACCTGCATACCGATAGGTACTAAGGTAGCTCTGGGTGCTCTCGTCCACGCCATTCCCGTCGTCCTCCAACCTTTTAGACCTTCGAGAAAACAGAAAACACGCCCTGTGCATAATACGATACAACAGCCCGCACACACGCACGACTGACTCCTTGGATCTTGATCTCCCATCCCCATCCCACCTCGCCTCGACAGCAATTCTCTCGGTCCTGGACGACACTCGGCTGGCCCTACCATTACCGACCACTCAAACACCTGTTTTTGCCAGCCTGTGCCACGCTACATTGCATCCCCCCCCCACCGTCACGGCCGACCACTGCGACCTATTGTGTCATTCAACCGGTGCTCGTTGTGTCTCTCGCGACCAGTCTCGCCTGCAAAGACACCTCCCGCTGCAGAAACAGCGCGGCCAGACACAGCCAACCGTCCACCCCCCGAATGACACCTGGTGATATCCCTCTGTGCACATTTACAGTCGACAGACCCTGGAACGTACCGACGAACAAGTCAACAACGGGTCTGGGGGCGGAGCGCAGCAACGAGCAGTGACGACGACGACGACGACGAAGACGAAGACGAAGACGAGTCTCTCTATCTCTTTCCCTCTCTCTATCTCTCTCCCCTGACACACACACACACACACACACACATACACACACACGCAACCTGGATAGCCTGGACATCCTGGACATCCACAACCCTCTTCCGCAGTTGTTTAGTCGGCCTTGTTTGATTTCCTCCTCGAGTTGCATGACCGCTTTGTCACAGCGCCCGTACTACGATGGTCGTTGCTGATGGGAATACACCGGCTACTTTTATCGTGTTAATCTCGATTCTCGGATGGGTGGCGTGAAGCTACCTGAAGACGTGGTCCTGTTCCTCGCACAACCCCCCACGAACGATCACCAACTTCCAGAGCAATACCTGACCAGTCAGACCCAATGGCGAATGCCGGTACCACCCCTGGTCTGGGAGCCAGCGTTGCCAGCGTGAACTCGGCCGATAACGACACATCGGTGCCATCGAGCGCGAATCTCGATACGCAACCCTCTAGGTGGACGTCGGCTTCGACGTCTCTGACGGGCTCGCCTGCCGAGTCGAGAGACGTATCGCCCACAAGAACAACCAAACCAACTGGAAGAACGAGCCGTCCATCCATGTCGCCGGTGCAGTCACGCAAGAACAGTGCCCACGACCCCAGTCCGTCGAGGACAAGATCAAACATCCCTATGTCCACCGCGACCCCACGACAGCTCTCCGCCACCACTGTCCCCAACTTGAACCCCCCTTGTGGTGCTGACACTGTTCTGCGGGCACCAATCCCGCAAAAGCCCTCGTCCGTGACTCACGAGATCTCCAAAGACGCACCTCGGTGGCCCATTTCGCCGCGACTCAAATCCCCTCCACCTAATTTTGGCAGACCGACGATTGCCTCGGCAGCCCGCAGAAGTGATTCAGAATTTCCCGTCGTCCAGGTACAGCGAGCCACTCCCTCGCCACATGCGGAGCCGAACTCGCAGTCTGCTTCAGACATGGATGCTGAAGAGTCTCATTCGTCCTCGGGTACCAGGACACCAGCACGTGGGCCGAGCAATGGGCAATCAACTCTTGAGACTGTCCAGGAGGTCAGCCAGCCCAACACGCCACGGCCAGGGTTAGATGCCGCAATCAAGAAACTCGAAGAGACGGCTTCGTCACAGAGGTCGAGACGGACTAGCAATTTTGACGTCACATACAACAGCGTCAATTCGAGCCAGGCTACGACAAATAGCGAGAGCGGGAGCGATAGCGGCAGTGTTAGGACGAGTACCAGGCGATCTAGCTCTGTAGCCCCGCCGCCTCTGAGTAGTAGGCAGTCTAGTTCGACTCTCAGGTTTAGTGGTAGGGCCCAGGCGTCAGGTGAAAGCTCTTCTAGGAACATGACTGTTGAGACCGAAGAAGTTAAAGATATGCCACAATTGTCTTTGATCCCCAACGTAGGTGGTCAGAGAGTGAACGGGAGTCTCAGAACTCGGCCAAGCACAGAGACCATCAAGCCTAAGAAGGAAAAGAAGAAGCATACTCGGAAAGCTACTTCAGTTGCCTCCGGTAATGGTGAGCAACGCCATTTGATTCCAACGCGAGGGCTGCGACATAGTTGTTCGGCCAGATCGATCCCCTCATATTCGCCGCCGAAATTCCTCGGTCAAGGATCGTGGGATGACGAAGCGATGTTTAGTCCTAGACAGTGGGCCAAGCGGCCCGCACCGACACGGACATATAGCATAACCGATCTAACTTACCATGTGATGAATTTGCTAACTCGCGGCCCTCGTCCAGCATCATCGAAGGCAGATATCTTTGAAGCCAAAGTGGCTAGTGCAGTCGAAGAGGCGAACTCTTCCGACTCCGATGAAACATTCGTGTACGATTCGAATCCGCCAGATGCCGAACGCCCTCGTCGCTTCCATTCGCGCACCCCAAGCGTAGCATCTATGGCCAGTCAGGTGGACCGGAATGGTCTGCGGTCTATTCATGCGGTCCTCGATAGCGGACCCAATAACGTGCATGTCAAGAAGAGCATGAAGTTCGTCAATACTTATAACGGGAACGGAAACGAGAGCCTCCAAGGCGACGACGATGGAAGGGGCGTCGGCCGGAGCAACGCTGGCTCGGCGAGGGGGCCGGCGCGCCACCACCATCATCACGGCCGTTGGGCAAGAAATGTCAATAATCACCTTTCGCTCTTTGATAATGAATCCCCCTTTCCCAACGCATCTCGACCTAAATTTTCTGGCAATAATGCTAGACAGTCATCTAACCCACCTAGCCCTCGATTCAATCCTAACCGCGGCTGGCTATCGGGCGGCAAGCGACAACTCTCCATGTCCAATACTTATGACATGGACGATGGGACGCCAGGTGCAGACGATGAACAAACACCTCTTCTACCAACAGGTACAGTGCGCACTACCCGGTCTAACCGGAATCGACGAGATGTGTCATCGCGAAACCTCGAGTCGCAAACATATTACCAGAACCAGTCGTTTCTAAACCGGTTTGCGAGCTGTCTTGTACTGACGGTTATGTTATTGCTCGTCATCACTGGCGGCATTGGCTTCATATTTGCAACATCGCAACCACTTACCGACGTTTCACTCTTGAAGATTGGCAACGTCCTTGCCAGCGAACAGGAACTCCTATTCGATCTTACTGTGCAAGCGCACAACCCCAATGTTGTCGTGGTGATGGTTGATTCGGCGGATATCGAGGTCTTTGCTAAGTCACCACATGCCGGTAACGACTCGGAATGGTGGCGTCATCCTCACGGGGACGACTTCACCATACTCGATGACCCAAAAGACGACCCACCCGAGGTCACTGATCCCGACGATAACACCTCGCCTAATATGAGGCTAGGGAACGTCCACACCTTCATTAGTCCCTTAACATACGAAGGTTCCTTTTTCCAAAGCGGGTCTACAACTTCGTCTGGTGAGTTACGACTTGCCCACCCCGGTAATACCACGGAGAGCGGTACAGAGCGATGGGAACGCATCATTTCGGACGAATTCACCTTGGTTATCAGAGGTGTGCTCAAGTATACCCTTCCTCTTAGCCAAAAGGTGCGCAAGGTGTCGATCTCGGGCAAGACTATTGTCAAGCCAAATGCCGCCAACGACCCAGCACTACATCCCAGCAAACCAGAGATAACGATCTCTGGTAAACCCACCGCTTGGGCAGCCTAGCCCACACCCTTTCCTTTGTACATTTGATATGATTCTGTATATTAGCGAGCATGATACTGCATCATCGGAGCTTCTGGCGTTGGGTCCGACTTTCCCTCGTGAGCTCCTCGGTGGCCGAGCTTTTGCCGGCCTGCCGTAGACCTGTTGGGCTTGCTTATTTATTTGCTTTTAACTTTGCGATATTTTTCGAGGGCGAAAAAAGAACGGTTCTAACGACTCAAGATACGTACATAGCCACGGCGTTTTACATCATGCGAGCTTCACTGCAACAGCATCGGATGGACATACAAAAGACGCATACGCCTATACGGAGTGAACTCCGCAGCGCCTCTGGCATCCGTTGCTGGTATTTTTTTTTCTCCATTTGTTTTGGCTTCCCATTCTTCTGCAGAAGATTGGGTGTGTGTGAAATAAAGAGAGTTTGCTTTTTTTTGTCATTACAGAATGGGAATTTCGTCATTTAGAGGCAAGTGCTGGCGAATGCCCCATGAAACCAGATACCCAAGCAGAGACGGAAAATTCTGTATTTGTAATGAAAACAAATGCCTTGATGAGAAAAGACAAGAGGTTCAACACAAAGCAAAACAGAGACTTTGGGGCAAGGAGAATGGGTAATACTTTGCCGCATTCTGATTACCTTTGCAAAGCCGGACTAGACTTGTATTAACTTGGTTAGACGGTGCGATTGCTCAGCCTTGCTTGCCTTGATAGCAGACAAACGGAATATTGAAGGGTGGGGGGGATGATGGCGGGATGGACGGAATACATAATATCTTGCCTACTATTTATTGTAGCATCGATCTATGTTAATCAACTACCTATTGCCAACCACTGAGTGTTTTGCGTCTGCTGGTGTTAGTGAGTTTTTAGTCTGCCGTATTTTGCGGCGAGGCGGTGGCTACAGGTTTTAAAAACCTCCCTCCTTACCAATGAAACCCGCAAATTTCTGGGATGACTACGAGATTATCGCCGAGATCATAACGGGATGAATAGGCCCACCCATCTCCGTATGTATGGTGCTACCTATCTCCATGGCAGAAGACAAAGTGAAATAGAAAAACGATCGATTAAAATTTAAATTTTTTTTACCGCTCCCAACCCCCGTTTATTAAGAGACAATATAGCGGGATTGGTTGAATAGATGGATCGACAGGAATGGTTGTTGGTTGGTTGGTTAGTTATCTGTAGTTTTATTTTATTTCATTTATCCTCATCCGTCTTGATGACGCCGACGAAACCAACTCCTTTGTAAAAAAAAAACCATGGTCGTGAAAACAGGGGAGAAATGAGTACCCGCGAATCTGAATGTCAAGACAATACGACACGACACGACACGACACGACACGACATGGATGTCTCTACACACAATTTCTATCACAAAGCGCAAACAGGCAAAGCGCGCGTGAACCGCCCGAACTCCGCGATACCGATTTGATTCATTCCGCCCACCCAAACCCGAGGAAATTAAAAGACACGGACGGGTCGGCCGGGTCTCCCGATAGATAGGGATCACTGCACCTCGGCGGCCACGATAGCCAAGATCTCCTCGACGCTCTTGCGAGCGTTCCGCGGGTCCTTGGCGACGCGCTGCCAGACCTCACCGTGGCGGGGCTCGACGCCGACGCATTTGCGGACGACCTCGTCCCGCTTCTCCTGGGTGCCGTGCTCGGCCAGGAACTTGTAGTACCAGGCCCAGCTGTCGCCGAGGCCGGAGTCGCGCACGAGCGCGCGCTCGAACCAGTTCTGCGCCTTGTCGAGCCGCCGCTCGCCCCAGAAGATGCGCGCCACCGCCACCAGCAGCACCGGGTCGTTCTCCGCCTCCTTGACCGCCTCCACCGCCCGCGGCTTCCGCTGCTTTGGCTCCGTCAGGTGCCAGATCTTCTCCGCCCAGAGCGGTCCCTGCCGGTTCTTCGGCACGTCCCGCCGCGCCCGCTCCATCAGCGACTCCGCCTGCTTCGTGTCCCCCGCCCGCAGCTCCAGCCGCACCGACTCGCACCACAGCTCTGGCGACTTGGGCACTGCGAGCCGTGCCCGGTCCAGCACCGACCGCGCCTTGGGCAGCAAGCCTGTCGACTCCTCGAGCCGCGAGTACAGCAGCCAGAGCGGCACAGAGCCCGGCACCGCCTTCACGCCCGTCGCGTACGCCTCGCGCGCCTGCGGCTTCTGGCCCAGGTCCTCGTAGATCTGGCCTTTCATCATCCAGAGTTTGGGGTAGGCGGGGAAGAGGTTGAGCGCCTGTTGCACGAGGTCCAGGGCCTCGTCGAGGTTGTTGAGCTGTCTCTCGAACGCCACGCTCTTCATCCACACACGGTCCGTCGGCGCCTCTTGCCGGGCTTGTTTCAGCAGCCCGCGGGCCTGCTCTGTCTGGTCGTTCTCCGCCTCGAGCTTGACGGCCGCGAGCCAGATGTCCTCGTTGTTTGGGTTTTGCTGGAAGGCTCGGGCAAGGACGCGGCGCGCGTTATCCACCTCTCCGGCTTGCCACTTCTCCTTCGCGAGCATCATCCATAAAACCTCGCTATGGGGAACGGCATTGACTGCCTTCTCAAGTACTTGCCAGAGGTCCTCCCTCTTGCCGTAATTCCTCTCGAGGTCTGCGGCTGCGAGCCATACCGTTTTGCTAGTAGGGAAAACACGCAGCGTATATGCGAAAATGGCCCGCGCCGTCTCGTACATCCCTCTGTTGATGCTCCCGCGTGCGTCTTCCAACCATGTCTCCTTGCGATCGTCGTCCTCGTCCAAGCCGTAACCGAGAGTTTCTCGTATAATTGCACCACCGGTAATTATGGCACCCTCCTCTTCGCACTTTTCTGCTTCTGTGACCCATTCCTCCCGCTTTGGCATGGCTGATTCTTTTACCAATACTTGGGCGGCACGTTTCATCACATTGACCTTCTCTCCCTGACCCAGTTGTTCCTGTAACCTTGCGGCGGCGATCCAAATCTCGTGGGATGATGGGCACTGCTTACGAGCTCTGTTGAGTACCTTCTGGGCGTTCTCCGGGGTTTCGAGTCGAGCCAGCGCCAACCACAGATCAACCGACAGAGGAATAAGTTCAGTAGCTTTCGCAAGGAGTAATTTCGCATCATCTGGGTCTTCTTCAAGGTTGACGGCCTCCTTCCATAGGGCTTCAGATTCGGGGATGTGATCTAGAGCGTGCCGTATTACTCGCTTCTTGGATCGAGCATCGTCCTCTAACTTCATCGCCTCGACCCATAGCCGCACCGAACGGTTGTTTTTCTTGATAGCATTCGCGGCAATGATCCTGGCATTACGTTGGTCGTTCAGCCGGATGTTCTCGAGCCATACATCCTCGCTTTTCGGACAATGGTCACAGCCACGGGCTATCACATTGCGTGCTGCTACAATTTTGCCTGCAAGCTCTTCGAGACGCGCGGCTGCAATCCAGCCGGGGCCATTGTTCGGATTCGTCTTGATCACCGATTCCAATAATTCTCTGACTCGGTTGATATCGCCAACCTGGGCAACGCTATCGGGGAGCTGTGACTTCGCAAGGCTTGTTAAATAACCCTTGGGATCCACGCTGGTCGCACTTCCTGACGCTGTGCTGGTTCCATTCTGAGAGGCTTGATCAAGCCTAACCTGTAAAACCTTGTCCCTAGCCTGTCCAATCTTGGCGAAGTCTGTCACCGTACCATCCGTGCTGTTCTTAGAAGTACTGGCGGATGCAACGCCATCATCGGCTACCGTTGTCCCCAGCTCGCCTGCGCTGCTTGCTGCGGCGAGGACGCTATCGGGCACGGCATAGAAGCGTTGGTGCCTCGCCTGTCTCGCTCGTTTGTTCCTCCCAGTGAGATCTCCGACCTCAGGCAATGCGGCCCATTCGTCTTCGGTGATGCTTTCGAGGCCTCGTTTCAGGTCGGCGAATTGTTGGGAGATCTTGGGGTTCTTTCGTTCGTATTCCTCTCGTTCTGTTTGCTCACGAGCTTCCCTAATCGAATAACAATCGTCGGTAATCTGCTCAACTACTTCCGGGATGAACTGTGAACTAGCCAGGGGCGACGGGGATCGTGGGAGGGGGGGTGGTACTAACCTTCTTGCTCTTCTCCGCTTGTCCATCTTTTCATCTATTTCACGATATATCCGATCGGCCTCATCATCGTCCTTATCGTATATCCCGCCGGCGAATAGGCCGACTTCATTATCGGGGTCTTGAAAGCGTTCATCGTTATCCTCCTCCTCGGCGGCTGGGTCCTTCTTCTTGCCAGCGACGGCATCACTGAAGCCGAGCTGGGCAGCGCGCTTCGCAAGGGCCTCTTTGATCTGATCCTCGGACGGTCCTTCTCGAGCCGGGCCCAAATCCGAGCGCGTTGTGAAGCCGGTAGCACCACGGCCAAGACCTGCGACGTAGTTCTCGGGCGCGGGCTGGGACAGGAAGTCGCGTCGGCCCGTCATGGTGACGTCGCAAGATGTACCGTTTCGTTTCGTTTGTTCCGTTTCGTTTGTTTCGTTTCGCAATGGTTAAAGAGGCGAAAATAGAATATTAGTATTAGAGATGATATGTAGACGGCCTACGCAGCTCTTGCGAGCGGAGGTTGGCTGGTTCAATGAAGGGCCTGGTGCCTATTTGACTTTATGTTGGGGGGAGCTCAAGAAAGTTCTTGAGGTAGTATGTAGGCTGCAAGCACAATTATGGGGCCAAACTACCCCGGGAACTCATGGTCTCTAGTCCATAATTGGTTTAGAGTTGACTATAGATAAGATAAGACTAATAAAAAACGGGGACGCTACAGCCCACTTCTACAGGTCGTCACATTAAAAAAGATGCCATTCATTGACTGCCCCTCGGACTCACAAGTGTATAATACCATACATACCGACCTACAGCTCACAGCCAAAGTCCCCCTTTCCCCCTTCTCCGGTAGTCACTGGTAATCAATATTTCCCGTTAGAAGGTACTGCTAGGAACCCACAGCTGCCGAAAAGAATTACCACCAGACAAGACAGGCTCTAGTCCTGCTTGCCCTACTGTCGCTCGAAATGGGCAAGGCCAAGACTTCAAAGCATGGGAATGCTTCAGGGCCATATGACCGCCCATCTAAGAAGAATGCACCCGCCAACAATGTATTTAAATTCACGTCAGTGGCCCTCGAGAAATCACTATACATGTGCCACTGTATATGTGCCACTATACATAGTGTCACTATCTACATATCCCAAACTCCAGGGGGAGGAACGAACACCTGCTAACTGGACATGCCTTATAGAAAAGACTTGGGTCAACACATCCTCAGAAATCCGGGTATAGCCCAAGCCAGTACGAATTTCAGAGCCCTGCATCTCTTTGTGTTAAATCTAACCCCTGGCTCTCGCAGTCGTGGAGAAGGCCTATTTAAAACCAACCGACGTCGTTCTGGAGGTGAGAACGGGACCTATTTCCAGCTCGCTTATACCCTCTCCTTTATATTCCATTTATCGCTCACATAATACCTTAGGTTGGACCGGGAACAGGAAATCTGACTGTTCAGATCCTGAACCAGGCTAAGAAAGTCATTGCCGTGGAAATGGATCCTCGTAGTATGCATACGCCTAGGCGCACTCGTCTATTACGTCCGGTATTGATACGCAAATTTGTAGTGGCTGCAGAAGTTTCGAAACGTGTTCAAGGCAAGCCGGAACAGAAAAGGCTAGAAGTCATATGTACGCTTTTCAAGGCTCCCTGTTCACCACTCATGATGGCCCTTGAGCTCTCTCACCCTAGGCAGCTTTTGGGTGTAGCACTTTACCGTGAACCGCCATGACTAACGCTCTTTTTACCCTTTCTTGGATAGTGGGCGATGTTATTAAGCAAGAACCTCTTCCCGATTTCGATGTAAGCCACATTGGGAGTGTACGGGGTCTTCCGAGCTAACTCTGCGTAGGTGTGCATTTCGAATACTCCATACCAAATTTCGAGTCCACTTTGCTTCAAACTTCTGAGATTGCCAAGTGAGAAGCTCCCTTCTTGACCTTCGGTTGCTTGAGCAAGGTTGGAGCCTGAATAATCATCTCAACTTGCTACGAGAATACCTCTTTAGCCCGCGATTGCTAACCATGGCCTATGAAGAGCCGCCGAGAACTTGTATTCTGATGTTCCGTAAGTTATTGCCTACCCAGATGGTGAACCTGTTTGAACTAACGGAATCGTGCGCCGGCAGAGAGGGAATTCGCCTTGCGTTTGTCAGTTTCAATCTCCAGCTTATTCAATTCATACCATCAAACTAATAAAAGGTAGAACGGCACGGCCTGGAGATTCTCTTTATGTGAGTAAATAGCTTTAGACCGCGCGCCTTCACCGTACCCGATTAGGACGATACTCATCGCTCCACCTGTCCATCCCCCGGGAAACCCAAACTCCCTTATATAAGATGGCATACTTACTTAATTTCGTGTTAGTGTCGGCTCAGTGTCAATGCACAGTTCTGTACGATGTAGACCTTCGTCTGGTTATTGAATCAGTGCACTAACAATTTCTGCTAGGGGCTAAAATCTCTCACGTCTTGGTCAGTATTCCACCCCAGCTTGTATTTCCGCCATATTACTATGCTCTATCTATCTGGATGGATATCCACCCACGCAAGGGAAGCAGACACTAACATCTTTCGAATTAAAGAAAGTTGGCAGAGCAAATTGTGAGTACATTCCTGCTGCACCAGCATTTCCCTGTCTAGTCTTATGGTGGGGAGATCTCGGATCCACCTTAAACCAGCAAGAATCAACAAACTGCTCAAGAGCAGGTGCTAACTACGACCCGCACAGTCCGCCCTCCTCCCCAGGTAGACTCCAGCGTTGTTCGGATTGAGCCTAAGACGGGATCCGAGCGGCCAAATATAAGTTTTGAAGAGGTACGTCGTTGCTAAAATGGATACATCCTGGCGGCGTTGTCAGGCGATGTAAACTATATCTGACATGACTTCAAGTTTGATGGCCTTCTGAGAGTTTGTTTCAATCGTCGCAACAAGGTCTTGCGTTCATTATTTTTAGGAAACAAGGAGGTCCTGAAGCGTAAGTAATCTATAAACTACCACTGGGGCCGTATGTTTGGTTCAAATCTGCACCCTAGGGACACCTTAATATCTGAGGCATGAGTTGGCCGTCGCTAATCTTATGCAGTGTTGGAAACGAACTACCGCTTATTTTGCTCAACAAACGACATACCCATTGATGAGGGGCTGGTAGA
Source organism: Rosellinia necatrix (assembly GCA_021209875.1). Classification (NCBI taxonomy): domain Eukaryota; kingdom Fungi; phylum Ascomycota; class Sordariomycetes; order Xylariales; family Xylariaceae; genus Rosellinia; species Rosellinia necatrix. The sequence goes on along the minus strand of JAGYVD010000007.1, from coordinate 3,856,166 downwards.
CGATGCTGGAGAGGATGAGGAGATGGAAGTTGATGAGAACGACAACGATGCTTCGATGGACATCGATGGAGATGAGGATATGCCCTCCTTCTTTAACGCGGCCACAAACCCAGACGAAAGCACACCCGCAAGCAAAAAGGGGTCCGCAAGAAAGACGCGCCTCGCAGTCTTGGTTAAGGAGAAGGTTCGTAAGGTGCTGGAAGACACCGAGCTTGCTCAGAGCCGAAGCGCCAAGTTACACGAGAACGACTTCCTGAGACTCCTCGCGGCGTTCAATGCCGAGGGCATACACTTCTCATAACGAACATTGATACCTGCGCAGGCCGGCTCAGCCCTGGTATAAGCTCAGAAGCTTAATTATGGTCCAGGATAGCGATCGCCCATTTGCGATTCAAGTTGGTGTTTGGCGTTTGGGGAGACACAAAAGTAGATGGCAATACCCTGCTTGTTATGCTCTCTTTGGCGTTCATAAAGAGACGAAGAAAATCCTGAGTTCATATATAGATTAGTACGTATCGTACTCTAATCTTACGTGGTTGTCTCATTTTGGAGCGCTAAGCGTAAGATGAAAGTGATATATGATGAGGCATACGCATCATGCTCTGCATGATCTGTCACATCAACACTCGGGGGTACGAGGGTTGCCGGCCAATTGTTTTCCGACTAGGGCAGAATTAATTAAAGATAACGACATTATTTTAACGGTGCTTCATAGTTGACTTCGCCCATGCACAACAACATGCCAATAGTATAAGAATGCCGCCATAATCCACTCGATGAAGCAGACATATACATATATATATATATGTATATATGGCAGAAGCAAGAAGGCAGGAAAAGCCTCAAGCCTCCATCGCCCCTTACTTGCCACCGAACCAACTAGAGATTCCGCTCTTCGCCTTGGAAGCCTCGTTCTCGACCTTCTTGTCGAACTCGTCGATCTTCTTCATGGTGGCGGCCTTCGCGTCCCTCGCGTATGCCTCGGCTTCCGACTTGGCCCTAGACAGCTCGGCTTCCGTCTTGCTCAACTATTTCGGAAGAGGGAAGGGGAAGAGTTAAAAGGGACGAAAATATAAAGCCGATGAAAATAGAGATGGAGTGGCGACGAGGAGAAAGACGACGACAAAAACATATCGATAGTGGGTGGTGCCATGGGTCTTTGTGAGAAAAGGGGAAGGGGAGGGAAGGGGGAGGGAGGCCGTGACTGTAACTTACTGCGCTGTCGACCTTAGCACCTGCTTGTTTGCCCGCCAGCTCGATGTCTTTCTCTGCCTCCTTGCCGCGACCCGGTAGCTCGGCCTTGAACCTGGATGATATTCTGTGCGCGTCGGCTGTGTGAGTGTTGATATACGTTAGCTTCCTTCCCATCGAACTCCAGGCCAAGCAAGAAATGAATGAAGCGCTTCCTCCACGCCTCTCTCTCTCTCTCTCTCTCTCTTTCTTATTATATTTTTTCCCTCTTTTTTTTCATCGCGGTGTTCGTTTTCGTACCTTCAGCCTGCTTCTGGGCGACCTTCCCGTCGCCGCCGGCGGTGTAGAAGTAGTATCCGATACCAGCGGCGGCAGTACCACCTAAGATCAGGGGCATACGAGATCGAGGCATTGTGGTTTCGCGGTTGGGATCGGCTTTTACGTAGACGATTGAGAGACCAACGACGGCGCTGGTGCTGGTGCTGGTGCTGGTGCTGGTGCTGGTGCTGGTGCTGGTGCTGGTTCTAAGGTAATTTTTGTTTCGTCGCTCAAATGGTTGTATGGTGGAAGGAAGGTGTGTGGTGTTGGATCCGGATTGGGTGAAAGAGAAAGAGTGTGTGTGTAAGAAGGAGAGGGGTTTTATTTAACGTTGAGCAAATGGCCTGACCTTCTATTCCGGTTCCGTTTACGACATGTTTTCTCTCTCTCTCTCTCTCTCTCTTCTCCTCAGAGCTCCCTCTGTGCATGAGGAGTACTTCCCGTTCAAAGCATTGTCACTGGGTAGCCAGAGGTAGTCTACCAGGAGACATGACGTAGCATATTGGAAAACGCGGGGAGCTATGCTCTTTTAGCCTGGGGAGAAGGACCAAAAAGGGACTTATTGGTAAGAGCAATTAGCGATGCGTGCTAAGTATCTACTATGTATCTCTTTCAGAAGTTGGCCCCATATTTGTGAGCTTCCTTCAGAGCACGAGACAATGGAGACAATAGAGACAATGTACTTCATACTTCATTCAACTGCGGTCGAGGTCTTTGCTAGTCGAACGATTACATCATACAGCATGCAAGCTTTTGGTGCTACACGAAATCATTCTCAGTTTTAACACTATCTAGGTACTGTCTATCGAATAGTTTCTAACACCTAAGGTTTCATCATAACTTTCCCAATTGCTGTTTATTGCGCCCGTTCTGCGCTCATACTTCGTACCGTAATGCATTGCTTACCTTAGGTACCTAGGGTAGGTATGTATCCAGTTGGCAATCGACTTTAGAATGAATTCTTCTTATTTATATCATTCAAAATCCAATGCCGAGGTGCTCTTAACCCAGGCAGTGTCTACCCATACTCAAGCAGTATTTAGGGAATTATATCAAAAAGCACCTACCCTACCTACCTAGTACCTTGTACGTGCTCTGACTTAGCGGTCTCCGGAGCTCTGGCCCCCCGGGGTATGCACACTAGAGCTGCAAGAGCAAGGTCAACTCACCCCCCATTGCAGCCGCCATCGTCATCATTAATCCCACTAAGTTAGACTAGTTCCCGCTTGCGATACCGTGACTCCTGTTTCATTTCCTACCGTGTTAGGTATCAAGCAATCGAAGAACGGGAGAACAGGGGCAAGTCGACTTCCTCAACCACCTAACTACTTGTAAACTGCCTGCCTACGCTAGCTCAAGCGGCCTCTTCGACGAGACTTGCCCACTTTTTACCTTTACTCCCTTTGGATTTCCTCAATTCTGCCTCTCCCTCTCTGTCTCTCTCTCTCTGTCCTCTCTCTCCTCATCCCTCTTCTCCTCCTCTCCCTCCTCCTCTTCCCTCCTCCTTCTGTGCTAGTGACGAGAGACGGCCGGCGCATTGTCATTGAATCGCCGTGACCGGTTTCTGGCTTCCTCGGTAGTGCGGTTCATAGTAATTCTCATCTCTGCTACGGCTTGAATAATCCTGTTGTTGCTCCTCTCTAATATACACCGACGGGCAACCGTGCCTCGCGCGCCCACGCCGGGTGCCGTGCATCCGCGTTGTTGTCACCTCTCGATACTATGCCGAAGCGCGTAACGAGCTTCTAGCTAGCCATGCCCCATCACGTAGCCCCGGTGCGTAGTTCCCGTCGCGTCCCACCCCTCGCCGATAAAGACATCGACCACGAGATCAGCCTCGTCAACCACGACAACGCCACGATTCCCCACGCCCCCAGACCGCTGAGCGTCCAGACAGACCACTCCAATCAGTCCAGCCCGATCGCCAACCCGCCTGCCTCTGATCAAGCCCTCGCGCATTCTGAATCCCAAGCACCGCTGACCCAACACGCCAGCGACACCGGGAAGCTATCTAATGACGACGTACCGGAGGCCGGCCCAGCTCGAGCTAAACAGGCGGATGAGGGGCCCAGCGATGATGACGCAGGATCAAGTCTGGGAGGAAGCCCAGACATAGTCCATTCCCACGATTCTCGAAGACGGCCTGGCCGAGCCAGTTTTGGCCGTCGGGGATCCAAAAGCCGTCGGCCGTCGTTAAGAGAGCCCGAGACCGAAATTGATATTTTGTACGAAAATCAGCGTGGCGGCTTCCTGTGTGGCATCCCCCTCTTCTCCTCAGCGGCGTTGGGGAACCTGGATCCTCCTGCCTGGACAAACTTCGCCCATAAGCCCAGCCCCACGGACATACATACGGCCCAAGTCCCCGACCCTAGCTGGCAATGGGCTTGGCCTGCATGGCGCATAAATCATGATGAGCAAATTCAGTCCGATGGGGACGGATGGGAATACTCATTCATGTTCTCGAGGAAGTTCTCATGGCATCCGCCAAAATGGTACAGCTCGTTTGTCCGGCGAAGAGCATGGATCCGAAGACGGGTAAAAATAAGCATCGCCTATGAAGCGATGGATGAGCATGCGATGAATCCGGCCTACTTCACCGTCATAGCGAAGAAACGAGAGCCGAGTCCGTTCGCGAGAGCGAGTGATGTGGAAAGAACGAGCACGGATAGACGGTCTAGGCGGTCTCAAGAGGATTCTCGGGGATCACGGGAGAGACCACGGCCGGACGCGGACGGCCTCCTGGTGCTGCGGGACATTCAAACCACTGATGACCTAATAGCGGCGCTCAGGCAATCACGGATTGACCGAGAGAAGCTGGAAGCCGTGGAAAATTATATTGCTAACTGCACGGATGACTTGCTACACTTGCAGGATGACATGCACGAGATCATGTCCATGTTCGTATTCCAAACGTCGCGGAAAACACTGCTGGCACGGCTTACACAACTGCATGATGATGTGACAAGTGGAGCAGACAAGGGAAAAGCCGCAACAGCAACGACGACGATGACGACGACGACGTCCAAAACAACAACAACAAAAACAACAATAACACCAACACCATCCAAGGCGGAGAATCTGGCTGGCGCCATCAAGCACGCTGACGAGGAAGTCCGCAGACTGGAGTATTGGAGTGACATCAAAGGGATGACGGAGGACGGCGAGGCGGTTCGTGCCGTGGATTCCCAGAAGGGATGGGAGTCGAATTGCTGGCAGGGGCTAGACAAGAGCGGTGCAGGGGGTATCGACGAAGACAAGATTACGCGATAGACTCGGGGCGGTCTTTGCATATGCAGGGAATCGTGGAAAAACACGGGCGTCTTTTTTGGGATACGGCTCGAAATGCGACTCATAGCTAATAGACGGGCAGCAACCGATTACCACGCATGTAGGTCCCTATGTAGCATCACAGATTGTGGCATCACATAGCAGAGCAAAAACAGGCAAGTACTTTTTGGCTGCATGGCTCATCTCGTGTTATCAGCATCTTGGGCGCCCAATGGATAATTTTGAACTGGCCACACTCGCCGTCACCGTGCAACGTGCGTGGGCGCATTATTGGTTTGTCCACGGGTTGCAAAGGCAGGCTAATATTCGCTTACATAGCCCATTCCTGATGCCCAGGAGCCGTTATCCGCCTGGCAGGCGGAGCAGATGGGTCGAGAACCTTTCTCGACGCACCCATGTCACAGGCCGCGCTGGACTGGACGGGAAATCCTTTTCCGCACGACATCGCATCGACATGCTGTAGCGGTTCAGCCGCAACGAGACGGCCCAATATAAACACGCCCATTGAGGTGTGGCTCCATCTTTAGCATGTGTGCCCGACAAGTCCAGATCGCCATTTATACGATCGATAGAGGCAGCCAAGTAGCTGTGTGCACTCGCACCCGTACATTACATACACTACTGTAGTGTAGTATGGCATGGCGTACACTACATACCACGCACTTAGGTAAGTGTAGGTAGGTACTTAGGCAAGGTATGATGGGGACTATCGACTATCGACCATGTCATGATAACTACCTAACTACGGAAGACCGCTTTCGCTTTCCGTCTTAGTGGCAGGCCCTACTCTAAACGAAATACACTATGTACGTACATATGTGTATGTACGTAGTATGTAGTTATGTACACTACATAAAATACCAATGCCGACCAAGGCTACGGGAGATACGGGACCTAAGGAAGGGGTGGAGGTCCTAGGACAACAGAACAACCGAGCTCAGCCAAGCCGACCCTTTTTCTTTTTTTTCCTGTTATCCGTGTCTCGTCTTGTTTCTGCCTATGGCGTTATTTTTCTAACTTGCAGCCTCGCGATGTCGCACCGCATAGTAACGGTCTCGCGCTGACATACATCCTTCACTACATACATACATACATACACTACTACTGATACATACCATACATTATCGGCCTGGAAAATGTGGTACCATATCTTCTTACCTTCTTACACGTGGGGGTAAGATCAGATTGCGTCCAGCTCCCGGCCTTCCGCTGCGCCGTATGTATCTAGCGTATCTCCCCTACCCTAGGGATCCGCGCGCCCTATGGCGCACTGGCTCGGCATTGCCTATCTATTGGCCTTGGTGCCTGTGTTCCTGCATGCGAGAGAGATTGGGGGCTGGGTGATGAACTGGTCGATATCTCGATCGAAACGAGGCATACATCAAGGGAGGTAGACCAGACCACCCATGTCCTACCGGTCCAAATGCTCCCCCCTCGACCTAGACGAAAGGCATCTATCTATCCGTCTATCTATCTGGCAAGGGCGCCAGCTACCATCCTGCGCGCTACTTGCCGTAGCGAGGAGCAAAGCATCGCAGTTTAGGAACTGATATCCGTTATATTGGGCCACTAGTCGCCGGAGCCGGGATCCTTGTGCGGTCCGTACCCATGTTTTCCTTTCCTGTTCGAGGTGATAACGTGCTTTGTCGTCCCACGCTCGTGTAGGTGGTGTAGTGTACCACGTAAGTCGGGCACTTACAAGCGTGCGTGCGAGAGAGTGTCTTGGGTGCGAGAGAGGGAACTTCTTATATGTATGCAACTATGGTTCCTTCCGAGTCTTCTAGAGCCCTTGGCTGCCGTCACGACTCGACATATACATAACTGGACAGGGTAGGTTGCCTTGCTTGCTTGCTTGCCTGCCTGCCTACCTGCCTGCCTATCGTTGTTCCACGGTTCGGTTCCCTCACCCCCCTCGGAGACCGGTGATATATCTCGTCGTCATTATCCCTCTCCCTGCGTCTTACCTTCCACTCTGCCTTTCTGGTAGAGTAAGGAGATATAGGTCAATCGGGCCGTTCACCGTCGCTTTCTCTGTTTACCAGAACCAAAATACCTTTGGTTGGTCTCGCTTAATCATTCCTAACCCACCTGCCTGCCTGCTACCGTACGACGATTCATCATGGTGCTGCTGACGAAGGCAAGACCCAACGACCACGGACTCCTCGCCGTGAGGCCGTCCCCTACCCGCACCGCCTCTTCCGACGGGCATGGGCGGGCGACGGGGAGCGGGAGCGGAAGTGAGGCTAGGCGCCGGGACAGGAAGACACGAGCCGAGGCCCCCGTCGCGGTGAAGCCCTGGGCCGACCAACCCTGGCCTCTGATCGAGACACCATCGAGGACACAACAGGTGCGTACTCATTTTCTACGCTTCTTTTCCGATGGGATCCTAAGGGAGACCAGCCTTCCCCGGTCACTTGGAGTGGAGAGGGTTTTTTTTTTTTTCTTCACTGCCTTTTCGTTCCGAAACACGCTATAGATATACCACTCGAAGAAATACATGAATGGATAAAAACTGACCGAACATCTCTGTTGTTTTTGTATTATAGATCACACACCCGGCCCTCCACATCGCCAACGAGATGGCGTACATCCACAACGCGATGCTGCGCGGGCTCAACGCGATCTACCTGCAGGCGCCGCACGTGCGGCGGGCGCAGGACGTGGCGGACCTGCTGTTCCTGACGCAGAGCTGGAGTGCCTGGGTGCTGGATCACCACGGGCTGAAGGAGGGCACGATGCTGCCCGGGTTCGAGGCAGCGCTGGGAGTCGCGGCCGGGACGCTCGCGATCCCGCAGCAGCAGCAGCAGCGGCAGCAGCGGCAGGGACGGAGACATTCCGTGGCCTCAAATCGGAGGGGCAGAGACGACAACCACTACCACGACCGAGAAGACGGCGAGGAGGGGGAGGAAGAGGAGGAGGAGGAGGAGACGATCTCGTTCCTGCTACACCGCGTCTACGCCTACGCCTCGGCCACGCACAGGGACCCGGCGGCGTACAACGCGGCGACGCTGGGGGCCCTGCTGGCGGCGCTCGCGGAGGTGCTCGTGCCCCATATGACGGCGCAGGTGCGGACCCTCGCGTCGATGCGGGAGATGTGCCTCGGGATCGCGGCCGAACCAGAGCAGGACGGAAACGACGGCGACGGCGGGAATATCCCCGGCCCGCTACCGATCCCCATGGTGACCATCACGCGGACGGCATCGAACCTGGCGCCGCTCCCGCCTACCTCCACCTCCGCATCCTCCCCCCCGATATCGCCGCCGACATCGCCCTCCTCGACCTCGACCTTCTCTTCCTCTTCCTCCTCGGCCTCCTCCTCCTCCTCCTCGGCCTCTATCCCCGCCGCCTCCGCCTCGGCGTCGACGACTTCGGTCTCCTCACCGGCGCACTCACCCCCGACGACCACGCTCTCCCTATTCCCGACAACGACGACAACGACGACGGCGACGCCACGCCCGCGCCCGCGGACCAACACCACCACCACTATTACTACTGCTACTACTGCTGCTGCTGCTGCCACTACTACTACAACAACTACTTCTACTACTACCACTACTAATACTATTATTACCACCACCGGCGACAAGAAGCCCAAGACGGGCGACGCGGCGAGGCGCGACAGGGACCTGCCGGTGATCGACACGGGGGCGCGGCTGCGGCTCGCGCGGGCGCGGGCGCTGCTCGAGGCCGACGACCGCGCCAACCGGCTGACCAAGGCGTACCAGGCGGCGGAGGCGCGGGCGTCGGCGGCCATGGACCGGTTCGTCGTGCTGCCGATGATAGTGCGGCTGCGGGACTCCACCGCCACCACCACCACCACCGCCACCGCCACCTTCGCGCCGATGTTCCCACCGTCACCGCCACCGCCGCGGCCCGCGCGGCTGTCGCACCGGGCGTCGTCGTCGTCGCTGTCGTCGCTGTCGTCGCAGGGGTCCGGACGCGGGTTCGGCGTCGGGCTCATCGGCAGCGGGGGGCGGAGGTGGGGGGCCCGCGGGGAGCGAGTGGCCGCGCCTCTCGATCCCCGCCGTCCACGCCGTCGCCGATAAGCTGTCGCCCCGCCACGAGGGCGCCTGGCGGTTCCTGCCCTGCGACGTCTGGGGACGGCCGAGGGAGTTGCCGTTTCTGGCGTGAATGAAGAGAAGGGGGGGGGAGAGGGGGGGAAGGAGAGGGAAGGGGGCGGGAAAGGTTGGATTGATGGGGATATGGGGTGGGCTTATACATACATACACACACAGACACAGGCACACACACACACACACACACACACATATATATATATATATGTATGTATATGTATGTATATGTATGTATATGTCAATCAATTGATATAATTCATGTAGTGCGATGGATGCGTGGGCGGCATATGCTAGGAAAGCGATGGTGTTGGGGAGTTTAAGGGATACGGTTTTTTTTTTTTTTCCCCTTCGCGGCTCGGAGGCAGCGCTTATGAGTGGCAATGTTACGATATTCTTACTACTGCTTTACATACCTACTTACTTACTTACCTACTTACCTACCTACCTTCGTTGCGTGGGTTCGTTGTCGACATACCTACTTGTCTGAGTATTGATCGAATGTTGGTGTTTACTCACGGTGTATGTTTATCACTTGTGCCCGCTTGTGAGCGAGGAGCTAGAATAAATTCATATTTGCCATTTTAGTTGAGTTGCGTTCTATGTTGGATGAGTTTTGGTTTGTTTATTTGATAGGTTACATCTTGTTGAAGAGAGACCGCTTATATTGGAGAGTAGAGACTCTATATAGGAATCACCTAACAGACTGGATAGAAGGAAATTGAAAGAGTATAAATTCTTCTCTCAGAATTAGTCCTTACACCCTTCGCTTATGGTCCGGTGGCAATAAAAAAAAAACGAAACATCCACAAGTTTAAAATGTGTTCTTAGTATGCCCAGGAAATGCCCTCATATCACGCCACTATGGGTGTTTTACTCTCCAGCTCTTTCGCGACTATCGTATAGGGGGGAAATACTCTAGATATTGACGATAGCCTTCTCTACGTCCGATTACGGCGGAGAAGTCGGATAGGGGCAGTCATAATATCAGCCTTAGCGCATGTAACTACGATCGATAGCCAAAAGCACATATGCTAGGTATCATCATCACAGTCACGGCAAGCTGAACATGTCGATGTCGTAGTAATCCGCTACGCTACCAAGCCCCTGGCGCCTATGCCATCACCGTCATCATGCATGACCCATTGGAAATGTAGCGTAAGGAAAACCGTGCCGATCCACGCACACCGACCTGCAGGAACCAGCCGTGACGCCAAGCAAGCCGGCTTCACAGGCGAGAAAGAATAAATCGGATATCTACTTGTAGCTCGTACCCTATTTCGGGAAATTGTGCTCGGACCCGAGATAGTGTAAGTCAACGTAGCGAGCGAGCCAAGGGGGGTGACTTCGGGCGAACACGCTAAGAACAGCCCCAACCATATATACCATTTCTTTGGAACTGCGGCTGTCTTCCCCCCCCCCTTCCCCCCTGGCCTCCCACCCCTTTGCTCGATTCGAAGCTGATAGCTGGGATGCAGCACAGATGCACGTCAAACATATTTTAGGACCACATAGTGTAACACAATTTTTTTTTTTTTTTTTTTTTTACCAAGCACTTTATAATATGTACTGTATGGTGGAGTAAATAGCAGCTCGCTTCCCATCCCATCTCTCCCGCCATGTTCCGAGGAGAGCCCGTTCTCGGGAGCAGCCGTCCTTAGCGAAGGAAGGGTCGAGACTCGGAAACCAGGTTGTGTCGCCCGTTAGAGCGACACGGTGTTAGCGCCCACTATGCGCCGACAACTAGGTATCTAGTTATCTACACTAGTGCTGGGATATAATATGAGAGCTCGTATGCGAAAGCTACGGTAGCAAGTCGACCACCACCAGAGCCGAGGAAGAAAAAAAAAAAAAGGGGAGGGAGGGAGGGAGGGAGGAGGAGAGAGGGCTTGAAACTCTCCGTTATCGTCGGCTACATCGAACGCATTCGTCAACCGACGAATAATAAGTCGCGACGTCTCAGCTGACTTGATAAGAGGCGCGAAAACGGCCCCGAGGGCTGCGACGGGAAGAGAAAAGAACCTTGTTGGACGCATCTATCTGTAGTTGCATCAAGAGATACGATAGTTGATATAGTCAAAACCACAGGTCCCTTGGGATTTTCGGGGATGTAACGCAGTGCCATGCCCTTGGGCATCTACACATTACAGGGGAGATAAGAGAACCTACCTAGGTAGGTAGGTAGGTAGGTAGGTATTGTCTAGGAGCTGATAAGACTGTATCCGATTCTAAGGTGTGTTGAGATAATTGATAGAGGAATGATGACTTGGATAGGCGGCTAGGTAGTCCGAGAGAACAAATAGGATCTGAACTACGTGGTGTATGTACGGGGGCACGTGGTGTGTCACAACGAACTGGTGACATCAAGACATTCCAGTTATAGCAATATATTCCATTACACATTGCTACCTAGTCTAATTACTTATTGAACGTTGGCCCATCCATGCAGCCGAGTCGAGGGGATGGGGAATCTTCCAAGAGATGGTTGCTACCCTAAGACGAACATAGAAGGCATCAAGAATTGAGCCCTATGTGAGGATCAAACTTGGGGTTTTTTTTTTTTATTAATGATCGGTGTCCCGTTCTCTCACGGAATTTTCCCCCGATATCGTTTGCCGTGGTTAAAGCTTTAATAGGGAGAACTTGCCCGCAATCGAGATTAAGAGTCTCACACTCTACCGACTAAGTAAACCAGACAGAAGGCGCAATTGATAGATTGATTCCCGCCAACGCAAAAAAAGTGTCCTTACGTATTTTATTTGATTCGAAAGTGCTTGGAGAGGAGAGCAAGCTGAGTAGCAAGAAGAGCAAAGCCCTCCTAGATTCAATCGATTATTTTCTCCGTGCGTCAAAGAGGATACTGGAATTGTCATGTTAATTGAACAGCGTAGCGCTTAACAACTTCAGATACGGGGAAGGATTAACTCGCGTCAAAGCACGGAGACCATCGCTTGCGAAAATTCTCTCAAATGAAATCGAAGGGGGGTACTCCGTATCCCCTCCCAGTGTAGGCGATAATCGGTTCTTCATTTTTAATGGAAAATGAATCCATATAAATCCCATCCTTCCCTCACGCTCGGGAATGCCCAACGTCAGTAATGGCCTGTAGGTGAGACACACTACCGAACTAAGGATTCCAGCACCGACAGCGCACGGGGGCTATGGCGCCTCGTATGACATGCGGTGCTGTAGATTCGGTGAATGTGAGACCATTTTTTGTTCGCGATATAGAGCAGACGCGTGCCAGTCGCGCCGAGTGAAAGATGCGAGACATCCCGAAACGGGCAAAGAGGCCGCACTTTGGGCTTCTCCTACTACATTGCATTGCTGCGAGTCTGTAATGTACGACCTCTAGTACATGGCGAGCACGTGGGACGCGGAAATACCGAGGAGGGAAGGCAGAAGGGATGGACGAAAGAAGCTCAGGCGCGATCGAGATTCGCGCTCTCTCATGCGCGCGCGAGGCTTCCTTTTCGAATATTCTTCCTCGTGTACCCAACTCTACGTATTGCCAACAAGGAAAAATACACACGCGCAAAATAGTACTCGGTCAACAGGTAAAGACGAACAGTTATACCTAGGACGTACGACCAGCCCTGAGAAACCTACCACAAATTTAGAAACTCGTCACGGACAAGCGGCTACCGCAGTTGCTGTTCTCATGACAACGGCGAGTTATCACCGCAGAGACTGTCGCCAACGTACTCTTATACGATGATGGCGACGCGGCGGCGGGCGAGTCCCCGTCGCAGCAGCGCGATCAAAACTTTATCTCGGCATCTACAGCTTTTCCTCGCGAGTCGACTCGCGATCCTCCTGTTACCAGGCCTCATTTCGACCGTGGCTAGCACGCCGATATCATACTTCCCCCTAAACTCGCAACTTCCGCCCGTAGCGCGAGTCTCGGAGCCGTTTTCCTTTATCTTCTCGCCCCTGACGTTCGCATCCGACGCAAAAATGACGTACGCGCTAGTCGACGGGTTCCCGCCCTGGCTCTCGCTCGATAGCGCGTCTCGGAGACTGTCGGGAACACCCGACGAAGCCTCAGTACCCCTTGGGGATACGCTAGTCGGCGTGGTAATTGGATTGGTAGCGAGCGACGACACGGGATCGACAACCACGAACGCGACTCTCGTCGTGTCGCGCGCCCATGGCCCCGTTGTGCGAATCCCGTTTGAAGACCAAGCCGAAAATTTCGGGCCGCACTCCACACCTGCATCCGTGTTGCTTCATCCATCGAGCGAGTTTCGGTTCGAGTTTGATCCAAACACTTTTGGTGCTGGCATCACTGAGGGTGAAGATAGCCAAAGCGTGAATCAAGACATGAAGAGAGACGAGAACACCAGTGGAGGAGGGCCGCAATTCAATTACTACGCCGTATCGGGCGACAACGCACCCCTTCCTTCCTGGGTTTCATTTGACCCGGGAAAACTTGCATTCTCAGGCAAAACGCCGGCTTTCGAGTCCCTCGTACAACCGCCTCAGAATTTTGACTTCCAGTTAGTCGCTTCGGATGTTGTTGGATTTTCATCTGTCTCCATCGCCTTCTCGATCATGGTAGGCCCTCATGAACTCACTGCCGAGGAGTCTATAATCAGACTGAACGCCACAAGAGATAAACAACTGGAGTATACAGACTTACCCGACATTTTAAAGCTAGACCAGCAACCGTTAAACCGTGAAAATGTTTCTTCTATCACGGCCTCTCCACTTCCCGCATGGCTTTCATTTGATGAGGAGTCGTGGAAATTCAGCGGGACGCCGGACGCAGAGACACAGCCAACTAATGTCACCATTGTGGTGATAGACAAGTTTTTGGACACCTTGAATGTGACACTAGAAATAAACTTCCACACGAGAATCTTTGCGTCCAATCTCCCCAAGCTCAACGTGTCGGCGGGAGACGATCTCTCCTTCGATCTCAAGAAGTACCTCCTCGCCCCTACAGACACGCAGATCACGGCCGAAATAGGACCCGACGACCCCTGGGTTCGATTTGACGACTCGTCTAAGGTTCTCTCTGGGAAGGCGCCCAAGGTTCTTGCTGCTGGCCATACAGGGGATATCCAAATCATTTTCAAGGCAACCCAAACCCGTACGGAAGACAAGGAGGCAAAAGATCTAAATATTCATGTTAATGAGCTGCCCCCCCTGAATAGTCCGAAACCAGATATGGATACGGATACTAAAGGGAGCGACTCGAATAAGAATCTTTACTGGCTCCTTATTCTCCCAGGCCTGTTTATTGCGGTTGCCATCGTCTTGTGGGTCTTCAGGGCACGGAGACGGCAGCACGAGCCGAGAAAACTAGACTTCTCAGAAGTATCCGGACCTGTGCCGGGGACCTTCGTTGCAAGTGGTTTAATGGATGATTCGTCAGATAGTATCGGGGACATGCCGGATATTGCATATAAGGCACCGCCTTTACGACCGAGCGGACATCCACCATCAGCCCCTTTCGGTTTTCGAACATCGCAGACCATGCCGAATCCAAGCACTGATACAGGCCGCATCACTCCACACGCAATAACCATGTTTTCAGGGGTTGCCAAACCAACACACCAAGGTACCGAGACTCGGGGCTCTTGGTTCGTTGGTAGACAATCTCGAGTGTCCCCAGCGGTCACAGACGAAGTCAGCTTGCTCTCCGATACGAGTCTGGGGGGAAGATGTACACATTGTTGAAGAAGATCTGTCTCCAAAAAAACTAGGGGAAAACATGCATGTCAAGAAAACTGGTCTCGAAGTCCCCGCTGCGGCTGAGCCATTCAGTATACAACCAACCCCGGAGCTCGCCTACAAAACAGCTAGAAGGTATGACTATGTCTCCGACGATGAGACACCACCCCCGGTCGGCGATGTAGAGCGGCAAAGATCGGGCCATCAACAAAACGTGGATCCCGGCCTCCGTGGTGTCCAGCGCGGGCTCTCAAAGGTCTGGAAACGAGGAAGCGGATCTAACTCGTCGGGAGACCTTAAACGCCATAGCCAACTTACTACTTCTTCAGATGCGACGACTCGAACAAGTATTCTCACGTCTGGCATTACAGAAGAGGCGACCACGGCGAGTACGAATGTTGTTGCAAAACCGACTGTGATCCATATACCTAGCAGGCCAGGCGAGGCGCGGCAGGTGAGTAGACGGACAGATGATTCATCGACATTTTTTTGGAGGCCGTTCTCTTACCAAGTCTCAACGGAACTTCGGATTGGAAAAGGATACGATGCCGGCATCGGCGTACCACCCCAGGGGAGACCCGGGACCACCCACTACTTCTAAGGAGCAAGACGTAACACAAGGTGGCGACTCGTCATGGGCTCGTTTGGACAGAAATTCCCTGGGTATTGCCTACAAAGATCTCATTCGAACAAACAACGCGACCGGGGGGCTGCGCGGTGGCTTAGAGGAGCCCGGGATAGGTGTAGCTCAGAGCGAAAACTGGGATGCTTACCACGCGAACGACAATCTCATATCCCCTAGTCGGTGGCCTAAACCAGGCGTGTTTACCGGCCTAAGCGGCACAGTTGACGCGTTCCAGAACCAAAGCGAACCGCCTCAGCTCCCTCCTTTCAAGTTGCCCGCCAAGATTGTGTCGCCGGTAACACCCGTAGACAAAGGAAAGAGAAGAGCAAGCTATATGCGCAGGTCGCGTGGATCCGGCCCCATGGTATCGCCTTTGCGCACACCATCAACGCACCGGCGAAGCAAATCACGAAATTCCCGAGAGGAACGTTTACGCATCAGCCGCATCCGAGAACAAAAGGCGCTGGATGAGTTTCGCGCTATGATGGCGTCCCAGACTCCATCACCTTACAACGAATGGGCCCCACAAAGCGCCAGGGAGCTGCCGGAGACGCCGTCACGGATAAGCAGAGTGCCCCTGACGGATCGCTTGAATGAATCGAGAGGACTAAAGAGCACGCTCTCAAAGCGAAGTATTAAAACAATGCGTAGCAACAAGAGCATGCGGAGCGGATGGGCGGAGGATGACGATGAGGATGCCTGGGAGGATATACGGCCGCCCGAGTCCATAGTTGGCGGGTGGGAGCCAGAGAGAAGCGATGGAAGCTTTCCCGTCTACATCTGAGATGCATGCATGGTCGTGGACATGGGACTAGTCTGTTGTTTTGTAATACCTGATCTTATTATACCTGGATAGCAAGCGCCGAGTTCGAATTCAAGTATCACTGGAAGCAGATGCCTCTTTGTCGGGCCGTGGCCACCGAAAATGATTATATGATGGTCGGTTTAAAATGATATCTGGTCGCTGGGAGTGAGTCGCACTACACAGCACAGGAACGAGACATAGGCCGAGGCGATGCCCGCAGGTCACGGGATGGCAGAACACTGCCGCCTTGGGAGCTCGGTACGTGCGCAGGCGCCGGCGGGCAGTTCCGTTGTGTTCGACCTGAGGCTCGATGGCGTAAGCGTGATAGCGTTGGAACAGCCCATGTAGACGCGGCCAGCAGCCGGACCGGACAGCAATCCCTCACACCCCTCACACCCCTCACGCCCTTCTCTTTCTCTACTACTCACCGCTCCAAGCCTTCCCTCTGCTACCTTTCGGCAGCTAAGGGACATGCAGGACCACGAACCGCCCAGTCTTATTATTGGGCTGCTGGCGAGGCTCTTTCGTTGTTACAGGTCAGGCAAACTGGAGACCCGAGACGGATGCTATTACAGTAGCACTGCCCTTGGCGAGAATGTGCAGCAAACCAATGCAGGGTCCACGGCAAACGCTCTTCCACAACAAGGGATTAGGTAGTCTCGTTAAGCGGCTACGGCCGCTATTGTGTATTGGAAGGCAGAATTCTGAAGGGAGAGGGGGAAGGAAAGGCGGCTGATGTCTTACCTATAACTCACGTGCCTGCCTCTTATTTATAGGCACTTGTATGTGCCTACCTTGGGGGGTACGTTGGCCAGCCTCTCCTTGTATGAGGCAGGCACACATTTAGGTACTTATCTACTTACCTGGGCACGTATTACCTAGGTACCTTAGGTACTAGTAGTAGTAGTAGTATTAACGTCTAGTCTAGGTGTAGGTACCTTAGGTAGGCAGGTGACTGATGGCTCCTGTGTGTTAATGAGGGTATCTTAGAAGGAGAGAAGCTCTCCCCTCTTGATATACAATACAAGAGACACGCTGTTCTCCTGTTGCCAGTAGGTGATTAGGCATTTATAGGAAATGGGAGATGGGGGGTCAGGTTTCGTGCAAGTAACTGAGATGGTGCAGGATTACGTAGGTAGCTAGGATAAGTGCTCTCTGTGGACTACCTAGGTAGGTGTGCAACAAAGCAGATTGGGTAGGTTCATCCTACGTGCCTGTGCCTTATGTACTTACTTAGGTACAAGCATTTAGTGCGGGTGGCAATAGCAAAGAGCCTACTTGCCCTCGGAAGTATGTAAATATGTACATACGTCTAAACCCTACTACCTCTGTCCTATCATATTATTTACCTACCTGATAGCTATTGCAATATGGGTTATCAGCACAAAGTAATTTATGTCACAGCTATTATTCCTTTAGGCGTTGTATTAATAACCCATATTACCCTTACTAAGAGAAAATACTATGAATATAGTGAGGAATTGCTAGTGATCTATATAGGTTATCAGCATCATGCCGTTTAAATCTAGGTACACCTTATACCCGGAGGTTAGCAAGATTATCGCCGATATAGCACCTAAAGAAGGGATAAAATAGATACTTCTAGGTACTAACATGGACATATATTGCACCCACATGCCCAGGCTGAGAGCCCGGTATCTCACATCATCTGGTTACCCGCGCCCAGGTAGGCGCGTAGTTATTACCGGTAGCTATAGGTATCTATCTACCTATGCATACTTACATAGGTAGCGGCTACCTACTTATTATTAGCCATATTTTACTTACTTGTACCCAGGTGATATAGTTTGGGTACTTACACATGGTTTATCTCTGGCATTGTAACCCCCGCTTCGGGCTACCCGGTTGTATAGCACCTAAAAAACTATGATTTTTTTTTTTTTTTGGCCCAAGTCAGGTGTGTTGGAGCAACAATATATCTAAATCTAGGTATTGGGTCTAAGTAGCATTGTTGGCTCCAAACAATTGGATCCCACCTGCATGTACTGTCATCTACTATGGTTAGTTCTAGCGTATACTTCTGCATTCCTAATCCACCTGCCCACATTAGGCTGGGAGGCACCAACAACGTCGATAAGATAAGCTGGCATACCTAACCTAAGAGGTAGTTCTTATTTTTTTTTTCCAGCCTAGTAGCCACTGGCAACCACTGGTACCATCCTCACTCATATCACATCCCTAACGGCTCCTTTAGCTCGTTTCTGCAAACCCTTTACAATCTGTACGAAGCGACAAGATTTTTTTTACTAAATCTTACCAATAAGCTCACCATCTTCATCTGGTTCTTGACAATAAGGTATGTTTTTTTTCGTGCTCATTCTGCTGTATTTATACTTCATCAGGTATATCATCATATATATATATATATATATCTACCTACCTGGTATCTCGCTCCCCTATGCTGCCCCTCTGTAGTGGGGTGCGGCACTGACGATGTACCTACACAAGAGGAACCACCACACAGGGCATGATGGACGATCTCGGGTTTGCGACTAAACCTATCTCGTTCTTAGCTCCCTTTATTCCTTCCAAGGTTCTGTTTAGGTTATCCAGCCAGGTACCTCCCCGGCACCTCTCCTACCCCCCATGACACCCCGATCCTCCACGTTATTTGCGGTTCCTCCGTGTACTCTCATGTAGTGACGCTGGTTCTAACGATTTTTTTGTTCAAGTCATTTGGCATTTGCCCACATCTTTTTGCCCTGCACGCTTCGCAACCCCGCCTTCGTCTGCACCCTCACACCAGTCCTCAACTGGCTGCGGCCCCCCGCCGGCCAGCCATATCACCATCCTGTGAACGATCACCCTGCCTACCAACTCTATTGTCTTTGACTGTCTACCGTCTTGCCTAACCTCCTGCACACCTCTACCTCTACCTCTACCTGGTCTGTTGCCTTCTTCTTCCCCCTCCTCCTACACCTACACAGACTGTACCCGCCATCGTATTCGTGCTAGGCCCTGTATCCCTCCTGTACTGACCATATTGACTCCGATCCTAGTCCTGCTAGTCTCGTGCAGTAGTCGCCCGACTGTCCGATCCTCTCTTCCTTTGGCGCGAGACGACACATCTCTCCCACCTCCCTGCCTTTCCGACACCCCTCTTGCCTTCCGTCCATCAGCCGCGCAATCTCCCACGCCCTGAAGAACGCACGGAACCCTCATCTAAGCATTATTTACTGCGCATATCAAGCCGCCGGGTGTCCGGGGACCCAACAATTGCCAATCTGCCCCTCCTTCAACCCCGTCAACCCCGTCGACGCCCGTCTCGGCTCACTTCCCCTTAACCACCGCCGCCATCACCCCCGGTTCTAGCGTCTCCTGCCGCCATGGGTCAGACCCTCTCGGAGCCCGTTGTCGACAAGGTATAAACTCAGTCCTTTCAATCATCCTACGTCAATTGCGCCGCTTCCGGCCGCCGTCACCGGGCCTATCAATTGAGCGCGTGCCTGATGACCTCATCATATCCGTTCAACCTAATCCTCCCTTTCCGCCGCCCCTCGCGTTGGGTTACCGCTCTCTACTCGCTCCTCACTAACCTGGTTTTCATATAATTAGACATCGGACAAGGGTGAGGATGACCGGCTACTATACGGTGTTTCGGCTATGCAGGGATGGCGTATTAGCATGGAGGACGCTCACTGCACCGTCCTCGATCTCCTGACGCCCCAAGGTGATGGAGACAAGGTTGCCCAAGGATACCCGATATTCTCATCAAGCAGGATACCTTCAAGAAGGGCAACTACGAACAGTCTCTCAAAGATTGCTTCCTCGCCACTGATCGGGCGATACTGAGCGGTATGCACATTCGTGACCATGATGACCGGGCTATGCCAGCAATTAGCTAACCCCTATCTAGATCCCCAGTATGAGGAAGAAGTATCCGGATGCACTGCCTGTTGCGGATTGATCAGTTCCGGAACTTTTTTTTTTTTTAAAAAAAAAAAAAAAAAAAACGCCCCCTGGCGCACATAGCTAACCTAGCGACTTTAGGCAAACGCTGGGGACTCGAGAAGTGTTTTGGGAGTTAAGGGCCGGGCCAAGCCGCTCTCCTTCGATCATAAACCACAAAACGAAGGTTGGTCCTACACGTCTTGATTGTGAGATATTGTGCTCACACGGGTAATTTTACGCTCCGCAGGGGAAAAGGCCCGAATTACCGCCGCCGGTGGGTTTGTCGACTTTGGTCGGGTCAACGGCAACCTAGCCCTCTCTCGTGCCATTGGTGACTTCGAGTTCAAAAAGAGCCCCGAACTTGCGCCGGAACAGCAGATAGTGACTGCCTATCCCGACGTTGTTATGCACGAGCTTAGTGATGATGACGAATTCCTAGTTATTGCATGCGATGGTGTGTTATCCAACGAATCTCGAAGCCATGGTATTGTGGTCTGACTAACACCTACCAGGTATTTGGGACTGCCAGTCATCGCAGGCTGTCATAGAGTTTGTTCGTAGAGGCATCGCCGCAAAGCAAGAACTGGAGAAGATCTGTGAGAACATGATGGACAACTGCCTAGCCTCTAATTCAGAAACTGGCGGAGTCGGGTGCGACAACATGACCATGGTTATCATAGGTTTCCTAAGAGGCAAGACGAAGGAGGAGTGGTATGAAGAGGTTGCCAGCCGAGTAGCTAAAGGCGACGGCCCCTGCGCCCCTCCCGAATATGGTATGCCATCTTAGAGCCCAGGTCTCCTGGAACGAACTGACTTGCGGTGCCTCAGCGGAATTCCGGGGACCTGGTGTTCATCACAACGACGAAGAGAGCGACTATGATGTCGACGCGGAGGGCAGGTCTAGGAATTTCGGCGTTGGTGGGTACAAGGGCCGTATTATATTTCTTGGAGATGGTACTGAAGTTCTTACGGACTCCGATGACGCCGAAATGTTCGACAACTCGGAAGAGGATAAGGATCTGGCAAGCCAGGTCTCTAAGAAAGCTGCGGATGACAACGAGCCCCCGCCTAGAGCCCCTTCTCCTCCTCCCCGTGGAATAAAGAAACCGGCAAGCGATGAATCAACAAAAAAAGAGAACGTGACAGATGGAACCACGGCAGAGGGTGCGGGAGAAGATACGAAGGCTGCGTCGTCGTCTGCGTCAAAGGACTGATTTGGCCCCCGAAATGAATTCCTTGAGGGGTGGGATCGAGCCTAGATTTGTTAAAGTATCTTCTCAGCGCTTTGGGAGAGTTAAAACACGCGCGGTCCTGAATGATTAGATGTGACAATGTTTGGTGTCGACAAAGGACTCCTCCTTCTGGTCTGGGCCATATGGGAGGGGGCACAGGTAGAGAGTATAGGTGCCAAGAAGGGTTAGGCGAAAGAATGTGAGGATCTCCTTGGGCGACGATAAGCAGGGCCTCGGGAACACAATATCAAGTCAGGCACGCCCGTTCGTGATCGAGGGTACAATATGTGACGGGGAGCTTTCCTTGGAGAGTAGCCCAGATAGCTCAAGTGAAGCTCGCATAGTCTTAGTTTTTAGGCCTTCACTGTCTTGTAGTCGTTGAAGAAAGACAGTCTAAGCTTTATGATGAATTTTTCCTAATCAACTGGTGTTCAACTGCAATGTATCCCGGATGATTACGGCATGTGGTCATGTTGTCTCGGGTATGATGGACTCGTCAAATCTGTTGTCGGTAGGGCATTGTTACCACTAAAGCGCTGGTAACAGCGGTTGTCCTCAGGCTACACTTTCACTATGCACATAAGTATGAAGTATCTATGTGCTTATAGAGTATAGTTATAGTGTAAGTAGATATTTCAGGAGAAGGCTGACCCATAATTTACCTAGTCAGGACTAGAGGTATCCATCGCCTCTGATACCCTTGCAACCAGACTATCTTAGCATCTTGAGATGTAGATCTATTTGGGGGTTCAAAACTCGATTAAAAAAAAAAAAAAAAAAGGATAAAACAGCCGTAGGCGGACCAACCCGTGTACCGCGCATATTGACGGAAGGCTAGGCAAACCAACGCCATACCACATGCACAATCGACTTGTCATGACGATCTCATAGCTCATGTCCCTGGGGCTCAACTCGCTATGGAGAGCTCAGTCTCGCATCAACCTTGTCCAAGGGCTCTCCTCCGTTCATAAGAGGCCGAGGGGGGGATCTGCTATTCAGCCGGACACCACGAACACAAACCCGATGCTGGGCCTCTGCCGCCGCCAGGGCCACTTCTCGGGCAGGAGAGCTCGAGCACCCGATTATCCGAAAATACGAGTCCACCGCGAAGACGAGTGGTAGCGCTCCTCACGATGGCGTGGAGAAGAAGAGCCGACCACGCCGGGCGCCGGCTCGGACGGCCTCCATGTCGCCCATGTCGTGCGGACGGCGCTCCGTGAGGCGTGAGATGAAACGCCGATCGCCCGGCCCACATGCCGTCGCCATGATCAAGCAGCCGATCCGCTATCCAACCCGACACGCCTCGTACCGCAGCCTACGCAAGCATATCGTGAGCCGCCATACACAAGCCCTGCACGAATACGTCCGCGACGCTCTCGGGAAGCCCGCCAACGACTGGCGCTCGACCATGAACTTCATGATGCGGAACACCCCCGATTTTGGCGAGGTATTGGACTTTAAGGTGGGAATTGGGAGAAGAGCTGCGGCGCAGGCCCGCGCAAGTCTTTCCGAGCTGGACACAAACATCTGGCAGATCCAGCGGAAGCACCACTGCAAGATTCGCATCGAATCGGGGACCCACGAAGACGCACCCCTTATCCTGAGTCTGTCGGGGGCAAGATTTTCCGTCCAGGAATCACTATCGGACCTCGTCGGCGCCGTGGGGAAAGTCTCGGCCGTCAGGGTTCTGGACCCGGCCTTGCAAATTTCGGCACCTGAGTTTTGGAAAGGCGACCACCAGGGACAGCCCCCCATCCAACTGCTTGGCGATGGAGAGCCCGCTGCCGAGGACGAGACAGCAACCATATACGGCCATACTACTAACTTTGTCGCCATGGCTCAGCCGCAGCAGAAGGTATACCGACTGACCACGCGAGCTGATGCGATACCCGGGCCAGTCATTTGGACTAAATCCTCGTTCGGGCGATATGTTGCCAAACTGGTTTTCGCTCGAGTGCCGGCCCGCCTACGCCAATCCCTCTACCCAGTCGGGCCAGACCACCAGAGCACGGTAGTCCATCTCCTCACCGAGCTGTTTACCTCGGAAGCCTTGCGACCCGCCATATCAGTGAGCGCGTTGAAGATGGCTCTTCGGTTCATACACTTGTGCGGAATAGGATTTCGACCCGCAGCTCGAACCATTTTTCATCAAGCTGAGCTGCTACATCTCCCCCTGGATGCCGAGGTTTTCAACGGCTTCTTGGCGAGCGCATCGAGAGCTGGAGATCTCCAAGGTTTCAACAGCGCCCTAAAAGCAATGCACAGGAAAGGCCACTACATGCGCGCCGAGACATGGGCCGCCTTTCTAGCCATGATTAAAGACCCCCAAATCAAGCGCTGGATCATGAAGAGAATGAGATCACGTGGCCTACAGCGCCTACAGCCCATATTAGAAGAGTTAGGAAGACAAGAAGTGATGCAAAGACTGGAGCGCGGTACAGACTCCAAGATTAACATCCAACTTTTGATGGACGCGCAGGATAAGCTGTACGGCCCATCATGGTTAAACATTACGACGCTCAACAGAATGATGGATGTGCTTGGCGCATACGGAAACCTCGAGGCGTGTCACGAACTGCTAGATTTAGTCGAACGCGATCGACGCGTGCGGCCCGATCATTACACACTTAACACAATGATGACGCATACCAGATCTAGAGCAGGGAAGGCTGCCCTTTTGGCGCGATTGCCAGGGGTAGACCCGGATGCGGTCACATATCAACAACTATTCCAAGCGGCCTGGAACCAGCGGCATCCCAACATGCTTCGCGTGATATGGCGGTATAGTGTCTTTGCCGGCTTGACCAACCAGCACATGCGCCATACCCTGGCGAAGCTGTTGCTCCCCGAGCTGGTTGTAAGCAATCGCCGGGCATTTCTCAAGTCGTGGGCAGATGTCATCTTCGGTTGGGACGAACTCGCCGCTAGTAGGCTCTTGCCGTCGAGTGGCTCTGCCGGCTGCCAAGTGACTCGGCTGATGAAGATATACTTGGATAACGTAGGCAACCTGAGGCCTGTTGCTAAGCTAGCGGACAAACTCCAGGAGGCTTACCATATGGATGATAAGATTCGTCTACTTATGTTACAAAAGGCCGAAGTATCTGCTCGTATGAAGGAAGGTCTCACGGTTGCCATACCTCTGGGCATTGCATGGACATACAGGCACAGCGCCCCGAATGAAGCAGGCCTAGGAATCAAGGGTAACGCAGCGCAAAACAGCAGCGCTTGAAGCTGCGTTGCACATTGTTCTTTAGTGTACATGCGGCATGCAGGCGTCAGGTTCGGGCATTTTAGGGTTGTATACCACCTACATAGAAGGGCTGTAGCATACTACGTATATGGGTAGGGGAGCTCGACAGGCATCGCATTTCAAATAAATACCCGATAGTTTATAGCGTGCCTTGTGGACATGGTGGACATGTCACATGTCCAAATGCTTAACTAGCTATATATATAAGTAGGTAGTTATATAAACCAATCACTTAGTTATCTGTTAAAATGCGATTCACCACAACCTCGGAAAAGCTACGTGCTTATTTAACCTACCTAAAGGTAGGTAGTACTGCTACGGCGGCGGCGGCAGCAAACTCGCACCGGCTGCCTTCCGCAATGGGCAGGCGTTGTGCAAAAGCCATCAATAGCCGTCCGGGGCCAGGTGGAGCCGGGCAGTATTTTTTGCCATGTGAGCAGCGGCATCTCGGTGGTGCTTCAAGGCCTGTCTCCCCTACCTGCCTACATACCACAGGTCTCCGAGGTACTTTATACTTTACCTACCTACCCTACCTAAACCACCTAGGGAGGTATCTAGTAGGTACCTACCTAGGTATTAACTAATCGCCAATCCGTTGCCCCTCACTCGTTACCTAACGTCACAGTGCATCCCTCCCTCAGTGCATCTCTCGGAGCATCTCTCCCACCTGATATATAATTCCCAATGCCCCGCACTCTACTCACACGGCTCCCTCACCAACCCTATCTTGCGACACCACCACCATTACCACATCTGAACTGTAGGCCGAGTCGAGCCTTGGGCTGCTTTCCCCTTTCTGCCTCTATCTGCACGTCCCTACCTCGTACGCGCTCGTTATCAACCACCAGACCCCCCTCCTCTTCCTCTTCCCATTGCTCTTCCCCTTCCCCTTTCTCTTCCCCTTCCCCTTTCTCTTCCCCTTCCCCTTCCCCTTCGCCTTCGCCATAGCCTCCAAAGAGCCTCGGCCCGGAGGACGTATCTCAGCCCCGCCGTCCAAGCTCACCAAGCACGCAAGATGGCGCCTCAGCTCGACGGCTATTTTGCCGAGGTCGACAAACTGTCGGACCACTTCATTGATCGCCTTGCCAAGGCCGTCGCTATCCCTTCCATCTCGGCCGATGCCAGTCGCCGCCCCGACGTCGTCCGCATGGGCGAGTTTCTCGCCGCCGAGCTGAGGAACCTGGGCGCCAGCGTCGAGCTGCGGCCCCTCGGCAAACAGCCCGACAAGCCCGAGCTCGACCTCCCCCCCGTCGTGCTCGCCCGCTACGGAAGCGACAAGAGCAAGCGGACAATCCTCGTCTACGGACACTATGACGTCCAACCCGCCGAGAAGAGCGACGGCTGGGCCACCGAGCCCTTCACGCTGACTGTCGGCGAAGACGGTCGCATGTTTGGTCGTGGCAGCACTGACGATAAGGGCCCCGTCCTTGGCTGGCTGAATGCCATCGAGGCCCATCAGAAAGCCGGCATCGATTTCCCCGTCAACCTACTCATGTGCTTTGAGGGCATGGAGGAGTACGGATCCGAGGGTCTCGATGCGCTGATCGAGCAGGAGGGCAAGGGCTATTTCGCCGATGCCGATGCTGTATGCATCAGTGACAACTACTGGCTCGGCACCGAGAAGCCTTGCCTGACTTACGGTCTCCGTGGCTGCAACTATTACAGCGTTGAGATTGCCGGCCCCGGCGCCGACTTGCATAGTGGTGTGTTCGGTGGCACCGCACAGGAGCCCATGACGGACTTGGTGCGTGTACTGGGTAGCCTCGTCGATACACATGGCAAAATTCAGATCCCTGGCATCTACGAACAGGTAGCGCCGGTGACATCAGATGAGGAAGGACTATATGAAGGAATTGCCTTCACTATGGAGACCCTACACGAGTCGCTTGGTTCCAAGACGACCATATACGAAGACAAGAAGCCCACTCTGATGGCTCGCTGGAGGTATCCCTCTCTCAGTGTTCACGGCATCGAGGGCGCCTACTCGGCCCCCGGCGCCAAAACCGTTATCCCTGCCAAGGTCACCGGCAAGTTCTCCATCCGCACCGTTCCCGATATGGATATCGACAAGACCAACGAGGCCGTCTATAGCTACGTCAAGGAGGTTTTCTCGAAGCTCAACTCCAAGAACTCCCTCAACGTCTTTGCTCAGCATTGCGGTAAGTGGTGGGTTGCCAGCCCAAACCATTGGAACTTCCGTGCTGCTGCCAAGGCGACCGAGCGTGTATGGGGCGTTGAGCCCGACTTCACTCGTGAGGGTGGAAGGTAAGTTACTGACTATTCCCCTACCGATGCAAGATTAGCGGTTACTAATTATTCCTAGCATCCCTGTCACCTTGACCTTTGAGCAGGCTACGGGCAAGAACGTGCTATTGCTCCCAATGGGTAGCTCGACGGATGGTGCGCACTCGATCAACGAGAAGCTAGATAAGCGCAACTATATCGAGGGGATCAAGCTACTTGGTTCTTACCTACACTATGTCGCGGAGGAGCCCCAAGTTTAAGGTGCAGATAAGAAGGGTGGGTATAACGAGTATACCATACCAGTTCTATACAGAACCCACCGATCAACGGGCGACTCAAGGGATCTATCGCATTATCAAATGAAGTAGGGCAGATTGCCACGTGGTCTAACAACTACAGCACTTGCACATATCACAACCTAGATCAGGGTAATGATATACCCGGCCCAATTTCCGGGTTGGCATCTCCCATCCTGGTATTCTTGGAGGTTGACTTGAGGATGCTCGCTACAGGTTGGCCTCGGCCTTGCATATTTATAACACATGTGCGGCTTGAAGTAGTCGAGCAAATAAAGATTGAGACGCGAACAAAATCATGAATGCAACCGAAATTCCCCTGCCATTTTATTTTCCATGTTGGGGGCATCGGGGCAACGCCCCTAGCACTGTAGCGAGAAATCACTCGTGTATGTCCCCCAAGATGGGGATTCTAAAATCATCGTTCTTAGGCTTACAACTTTCAAACTCGCCCCTAGATTCTACGTTTTTTGGGTAGGACGAATACGTAATTCTTGAATGGACTCGACCGATGGCAGGGAAACGATATTTACACTACGTCTGTGAGTACTTGTAGTGCGCCGCTGGTACGCATATTACGCATTTGTATAATACATTCGCAGCCGATGGGGTCCCCCGGGATGTTTAATTAAGTTAGCCCAGAAGCCGGGAGGGTATTAGCAAGTCTTCCGACTAATACTCCGGTGCGTTCAATGAGGCATCACCACTAGCTGTTAGTTGTTGTGAGTAGTAGTGCCGACCCCATAAGATTTATTGGGTATTATTCGTTGAGAATTGCTCTTGAGGTCTATAGATGATGGATGTATGATGGTACGACAACGAACGAATCCAGTCTCGGTTGAAGTGGCAGAGGTAACAGTGTTTTTAGCTAATGGGTAAGGATCAGGCCGATCGTGCTGGGACAAAGCAGCCAATGAGGATACCGGTTTCAACTACATAAATTCATATCGGGAAAAGAGTGGCAATATGTACCCTTGGCGATTCCACTCAATTAGTTGATTGATAAATATAATATATTTAAACTCAGATGTTTATTTCCTTTCGAGTGCAGTTCTGATATCGGGGTTTAGCTACGCCGATGACGCATCTCAGGTCGTTACAGCGACGTTTTACGTAGTGGATTGGCGTGATGAGTACTTAGCGGCGATAAGCTCGATGTTCCTGAGAGATAGGGATAGGATGGAAGGGGAGGGGCAAAAAAAAAAAAGTGTGTGGTGGTGTTCTAGAATTTCCCATGAGAAAGTGGGCTTTTTTTCCCCCCCGTAGACCTACATCTAGACATACATACATACATACATACATACATACATACATAACTCACTCCCAACCTTTACCCAACGACAAGAATAAAGACTTAGACAGTAACCGATTTGATGATTTCCCATTTTCAATCTTAAAAAAATAGAACAAAATTGATTTTATTCTGGTGAAGGTTCAATTTTAGAGATATCAAAAAGTCTTTAGGAAAAAAAAATAAAGAGAGAGAGAGAGAGGGAGCCGATCTCGCTTGGCAGGGTAGGCAGGCAGGCTTCTTCTTCCTAGATGGTTGGAGTCTATGACGGGCATTGAGTCAGTCAATTAGACTTTATCAACGACAACAACAACAACAACAACAATAACAACCAACAATCCACGTGCCAAAAAGAGGAACGATATCTCACCTACACGCCTACCCACCTACCTATCTACATACACACATACCATACCATACCATACCTACCTACCTACTTACTTACTCACTCACTTACCTAACTAACTAACTAACCAACCAACTAACCCAAACCAATCAACCCGACACACACACTTCGTGTCTAACCTATCCATCCATCCATCCATCCATGGCAGACGCAACCCTCCTGATCCCGGTGCCAGCCAGCACAGCGCCAGCCGCAGTCCCGATAGTGATAAAAGCAGAGACGGCGGCAGCAGCAGCAGCATCAGCTACTGCGGCAGTGACAGTGACAGTGACAGACTCGGGCGGGGACAGGGACGGGGACTCGGACTCGGACTCGGACTTCTCCCCGCTGGCGGTCGCCGAGGGCCTCGCGCCCCTGCCGGCGTACAAGGCGGCCGGCACGGCGGAGACGGACTTCGCCGGCCTGCTATCCCCCTCCCTACCCCCCCTGCGCCTGCGCGAGGACCTCGCCGACGGCTGCGGCGGCCAGCTGTGGCCCGCCGGCATGGCCCTCGCCCGGTACATGCTGCGGCATCACGGGGACGGCCGGCTGGCCGGGAAGAGGATGTGAGTCTCTTTTCGTTCTTTTTTTTTTTTTATACATTTTATACAAAAAAAAAAAAAGGCCCAATTTCATTTTATTTTATTTTTAAGGGGGGGGGAAGGGAGAAAAAGGGAAATGAAAAACTCCCCTTCTCATTAATCCTCTCACCCCTCCCTCCTCCCTCCCTCCCCCTTTTTTTTTTTCATTCTCTTAATCTGTACGTTTGTGATCTACCTTAAGGAAGCGAAGTGGGGGAAGGGGGGTTTGGCGTCAGGGGTTTAAACACCCTTCTCCCTTCCCCCCCCGGGGATACGAGGAGGAGGCTGGCAAGGGCTTAGGGAGACCGGGGAATATACGAGAAGCTACACTACCTGCATTTCCCTTACAAAAAAAAAAAGGAAAAAAAGAAAAAGGTTATTCCCTTCTACTGTATTACGTGGCGATGGAGATGTTGCTGACCAAGGGCCCTCGTGGGTTGGCGTGTTGCGGTAGACTGGAACTCGGCGCCGGCGGTGGGCTGGTGGGCCTCGCGGTCGCACGCGGTTGCGGTCTGGGGCCGGACCACACGCCGCTGCGCATCACGGACCAGGTGGAGATGTTCTCGCTCATGCGGCACAACGTCGCGCTCAACGGGCTCGAGGGCAAGGTCGAGGCCATGGTGCTGAACTGGTGCGTTTAACCCCCCCACCCCTTCTTCAAACCTCGGCCAAGTTCTCCCACTCCAATTCGATCCCATCCCCCCTTCCCTTGCACTCTATATCTCCACCATGCTCCGTGTTCTCACTCGACACTATTCCTTCGCGTCTACCCACCTCGATCCAACGACTGACGAGACCGCAGGGGCGAGCCGCTCCCGGCCGCCGTGGTCGCGGACCCGCCGGACGTAGTCCTCGCCGCGGACTGCGTGTACTTCGAGCCGGCCTTTCCGCTGCTACTGGCGACGCTGGCGGAGCTGCTGGCGCTGCGTCCCGGGGCCGTGGTCTACTTCTGTTTCAAGAAGCGCCGGCGCGCCGACGCGCAGTTCCCGAAGCAGCTCCGTCGCCGCTTCCGCGTCGTCCCCGTCGACGACGACGAGCGCCCGGTCTGGAGCCGCCAGGGCCTGTTCATGTTCGCCGTCACGGCTAAGTGAGAAAAAAAGAGGGGGACGAGGGGCGGGGTTTAGAGTGTGGGACGGAGAGGAGGGGATGGGATGGGATGGGATGAGATGGGGGGGCATGGGTAATGATGTCGACGTCGTCGAGGAGACTGTTGCGGTGTGGCGACGCGGGGCCCGGGTTTTCCTGGGATGGCCTGCCCTCGCTGCGTGCATGCGTGCGTTGCGCGCATTTCTTTGGGTCCGGATGTAAAGGAAAGGGTTGGCTTGGCAGGCGGCCGGTTTCGAGGTGTCACGGAGCCCCGGCGTCTAATTAATCACCTGTATCCATCCATTCATCCATCTATCCATCTATCCATCTATCCATTCATCGATCCACCCGGATCATCGCTGGCATGGCATCGGGAGGCGCGCGTGTAATACACTAGTTATGGCTTGTCTGTCGTACACCGATGGCTTATAAACTGGATTTCGTACCTGAGTTGGACGAAAATTGGTTGTCTCTGGTTGTGGTGGGCCAGGCGGCTAGGCGGGCGAGACAGTTTGGCTGACAGGCGGGTGAGACAGTTTGTCTGACTGGCTGGCTGACAAACTGGCTGGCTGGCTGGATGGTTAGCTGAATGGCGAACTAGAATGATGGATGGATGAATAGATTGATAGATTGATAGATGGTTTTACGAATAGATGGCTAGAATAACCGTGGCGCAACGCCGTAGGTCTGGGTGAGACATGCAGTGCACTGCACACTCCGGCGGGTGAGAAATAAATAAACGATCTAATTAAAAAAAAAAGGTACAGGCTCAATCTGAGAGGTCAGTTTCCCGTGGAGAGGGGTTATGCTTGCCTCGACATGATCCATAATCGATTGTCTAGGTGCCCTGCTTGGCAGTGAGGTTAATTGCGTACGGCTAGTCACATGTGTCCGATGACCCCAGATCAGATCAGATCAGATCAGATGAAATCGCAACGGCCAGTCACACAGAGGCGATATATGAACTCCCCGTGGCCCACGTACCACATTACTATACCACTGCTACACTGCTCTGTAAGAGGAGGAGGAGGAGGAGGAGGAGGAGGAGGAGGAGGAGGAGGAGGTTCATATCGCCTGCTCATGCACATGTGGAGGGGATGGGGTTATTTACCTAGAGAAGTACCGAGGTGAGGCCAGCTTGGGTAGCATTGATTGTACATGGGAATGCCGACACCACGCTAAGGTACCGACTGTACATACATACAAACAGACATATGTACAGACGTATGTACATATATAGTAAAGTAGGTAGGTAGTGTAGGCATGCCCACGTTCCCTCGATGTCCCGTGCAAGGACAGGCGGGTGGGCAACCAGTCAGATCCGTAGTCGGATAGCGACAGCGCGGAGAAAGGCTCGAATTACCCAATCGATGGGCCACCTGTCTACGTAAGTTAGCTAGGTTACCTGCTTGCCATTTCTCTCTTATTTCCGGCCGCTCTGCGTGATTATGCGTCCTGGCCTCCTGTCATCGCAGCTAATTCAACAGCCACAACCACAACCGCAATCACAACCACAGCGGCAACCAGGTACCTCGGGTTAGCAGATTTCAATACGTGCACAATCTCCACAATGGTCGGGTTGGTGCGCCCAGTCGGGGTTGATCTCGCTACATGGGGAGCAGCGAAGGGGGGTGTTTGCGGGAGATGGACACGCTAAGCACTTGGGCAGTGCAGGTTGGAGAGAAGAACCCTATCTATATTAATATCAGGAGCGCGGGCCTTTAGCCGTGAGCGGGCAATCTGGTGTTACGGGAGTTGTCGAACCTGACAAGGACATCGAAAGTGAACGGAGCGAACACTAGTTACTTGTATGTAGAAAAGAAATGAACGAAATCCTTGGGGCATCCAAGTACATTACATTGTCGTTAGTAGTAATAAGAATGACTCGGACCTACACAGGACTTACAACGAGCCTAGCAGCAGGGCCACCCACACCTCGACCAACCCGAACAGGCTCTCGACGTACACTAGTTAGTTATTGCGTTACTCCGGATCGGATGCTGCAACCTCTCTAAGGCCTTGTTGGGACTCATAGTGTGTCCCGATGTACAGCATAGAGCAATACATACATACGCAGACATGCCTAGTTAGCACCACCGTCTCTTAGTCGGCGACGTGGCCGATCGTCGGGTCTGCGTGGCTATCCCGACCCGGTTTTAAATTGACGGAAAGAGAGGTGATCGGAGAGACAGCACGCATGTTGCGACAGGCTATCAATGACTATTGGCGACTAAGTAGGTGAAAGTCACGCAGGCTGACAAGTCGCCGGCCGTCTCTTGTCCAATTCTTTCCGCCCTTTTTTTTTTTCTCTTCCTTTTCCTTATAATCGTTTCTCTCTTTCTCTCTCTCTCTTTGTGTGTGTGTGTGTGTGTGTTTCTCTAACCGGGCTAGAGAAGCCAGAGGTTTCAGCTCCGCTGGTGCCGTATGTGCTGTGGCACGTTTTTATTTGGATGGATAGACGATGAGCGAAACGCCCTAACTAGCGGATGCGAAGGAAACCAGAGAACTTGGTGGTGCTTGGTGGTGCTTGATGGTGCGTGGTTGTCTGTGGTCAGCTCTGGGGGCTGTGTTGCTGCGCTGTTCAAAAAAGTCTTTTTGTGTTTCCTCTTCGCCGGCCCCTGCATCGTGTTGGATCCGGACCCGTTATTTGCCTAGACGGATTGGTGTACCTCACCACAGGACCAGGATGGCTCAGGAACGGCAATGCGTGTTACGCTACGCTTCCTGGTCCGGAGAGTGAGTGATCCCTGTCCAGGGGGCCAAGAGACTAGATCGGGACCTGATTGGGCCAAACGTGCTGACAGGCGGATCGGTGCCTTGCATTAGCGGCAAGAGATCCATGAAAAAAAGGAAAGGGAGGAAAAAAAGAGAGAGGAGGGACGGGAGAGGCAGCCTTCTTTCTCGATAGGTAGTGTAGTTACAGTGGTGCACAGTACCATAGTCAGGTATCCAGGTATCTCTGGCAAAACCGGCTGAGATGTCACTCCCGCTTTTTCAGTCCTCTCGGATCCCTGGCCCATGCTGTTGTCGTTTTAGCCAACGGCCCGGCAGGGTTGGCAGCGGAAATGAGCTCCATGTGAGATGTGACCTCGATAACTCTGCTCGCGGGGAATGCGAACTCTCCCTTCGGAATACCTACCTAGGTGCTTGTACATACTACACTAGTTACGTAGTACATACACACATACACATGCCTGGGTAGGGCTGTATACAACAGACATGGCCAGATACGGGGGTAGCGTGTGCAAGGACGGTGTCATTGTGCTGGCGCCACGAGTAACACATGGCACGGGGGGGAGGGGAAGGCGGTGGAATAAAGAGGAGGAGAGAGGAACAAAAGATGATTGGAGTGGTTAGTTGCAGGCTGCTTGTGCAGTGCAGGTCGGCCTCACGGCTGCCATGCTGTGTGCAGACGCTGCAGTGTGCACTACACTCATTGTAGGTGGCCCCCCTAGCAGCTGGGTCGGATTGTTTCAGCCCCAATCCACTACCATTCGCTGGTGATCATAGCAGCAAACTTGTACCCAGGTAATACCTGCCCTTACAAATGTGCTCAATCCCTATCGTACTACGTTTTTTTTCCCGGAGTGTCACTTGTGGCTTCGGTCTTAGTTGTCGTGTACCCAAGCCCACACTATATGTTCAAATAGTTACCTGTAAGTAAGTAAGTACGACTTACAAAGGTTATTACAGTAAGACGGGTATATACTCAACCATGTAGATCCGGACCGAGGAACCTACACCAAGTACCTACCTAGGTACCTACCCAGACAGTTGGTTACCTAGCATATATACTATCTAGTTATGGCTCTTTTTGCTTTCTTTGTAGTGTATACGTGTACATAATACCTAACTACCTACATTGATACATAAGTACATAATGACATATAATAGGTAGTACCTACATACTAGACTGTAAATATATATGTACATATGTACAACAGGTAGGTAGTGTAATGGAGGTAGAAACCCCAGTCCAGTCCCGGGTTTCCAGCCCAGGCCCCCAGCCTGCACTAGCGTAGGTACCCAGTCCTAGGGCATCAGCTGTTTCCTTGTTTCCCTCCAACCCCCTGTCGGCCGTCGACGGGGCTCCCACTGGTGTCGACAGCTCGTAATACATGGTGTAATAAAGAGGGACTTGGACGAACATTCCTTTCTGTCCCCCATCCTTCCCACCTCACCTTTTTCGGTTATCCCATATTCGTACATTCCTTCAACCTGAGCAGTGCTCACCAGTATACGTTCATTTTCCTCGGTCAATAAACTGCTCGCCACCCTCCTTCGTGAAGCGCAACAAGAGATAACCAACAGGAGATAGCCGGACCTGCACCAACACAGTCTCTCCCTCTCTCTCTCTCTCTCTCTCTCTCCCTACCAAGCGAACACAACGCGGCGGCAAAAACAGCACCAGCGCATAGTCCTTCCTTGACCCTGTTTTCACCAAGATACCCCTGGCTGGACCGCTTGCATCTGCTCGAAACACCCGAAACAAACCCACCAAACAACCAAGAACAGCGTCGGCCGTAGTCAACATGAAGTCTGTCTCCGTTGTCACTGCCGCTGCCCTTCTGGCCGGCGTCTCTGTTGCCCAGCCCCATGGTCACCATGGGCATCACCACCTCCACGCCAAGCGTGACCTCGTTACCGAATGGGTCACCGAATGGGAGACCGTGACTGTTGTCATTGACGAGAGCACCACGCAGACACTGTACCCAACTCACACTGACTCTGGTGCGCCGGGCGAGTTCTTCCAGCCGCCCACCACCACCGCAGAGCCCGAGCCTACCGTTGTTGAGACCACCTCTGTCCAAGCGCCTCCCACGACGACGTCTCTGCCCCCGCCGCCGCCCCCCTCCGGCGCCTACCACCACTTCTACGCCCCAGCCCCAGCCTACCCCCGAGCCTCAACCTGAGCCTCAACCTGAGCCGGAGCCGGCGCCGGAGCCAGAGCCAACCACTGTCCAGGCCCCTCCCCCTCCTCCTGTGGAGACCCCCAGCACCCCCCAGCCCGAATTCTGGCTCTTCATACGCCGGCTCAGACGCCTTTGGTACCTCCAGCATGGACAAGGCCAAATACTCTGGTGATATTACGTACTACGACCTTGGCCTAGGTGCCTGCGGGTATGATGATGGCGGCTCGACTCAGCACATCGTTGCCCTTTCGCACGTCGATTGGTACAGCCGAGGTTCTGGAACAAGTCTTGGCATCAACATGCCCAACCATGCCTGGTGCGACCAAACCATTACCATCACAGCTGGTGGCAAGTCTACTACCGCCCTAGTCCATGACATTTGCCCTGGCTGCGAGTCTGGTTCGATCGATGTCTCCGAGTCCGTCTTCGAGGCCCTGTTCGGAGGTCTCGGAGCTGGCCGTGAGACCGCCTCCTGGTCGTTCAATTAAAACCAAGGCTGCCAGGCACCAGGGTTTTCAGCCCGCCCTGTGGACGGCGAAGCGTGGAGTGTAGTCTTAGCCGGTTCCAACTGCCTCCTAGCTTATGATGACGATCTTTTCATTTTCTTCGTGTGAATACTTGGCGTAGGGAAGTAGGCCAAACAAGCCAACCTGAACCAGTGCCATGTCTTGAATTATTATTCTATTCGCTCGGATCGCCAACGGAGACGCGTGAGCACAAATCAATGGGCGTTCGGGTTACAGGTGGGATGGATTCCAAGTAGAAAAAGGGAAAGAGAAATACCCGGCCTTGGGCAACTTTGGCACGTCTCAACCCCAGCCGGGTAAAGGGATCGAAACAATAAGGCTATAGGGGATGTCGCATTATAGGGTTTACGCTTACATATGCAAAACCCAAATTTGGGGTTTGCATACCCGACCTGTACGCATGGCTTCGCTCCTAGCCTCAACTTCTTCTCTCCGCGTCCGATGAACCCACGTGAGTTTATTGGGTGCGATTTTATGCCATATCAGATAAATAGACTTCAGATTCTTTGTACATATATTTAAGCAACTTTTTTGTTGACATTTTACACGTCCATGATTGGGATGGGTATGCATTTGTCAATTGGAGAAATCCAAACCAAGTAGAAAAATACGAATACTACGAAATAGATTCATTAAGCTTATTGTGTTCAACTGGTTTGCTGTTCTGATTGCTGCCTTTGTCAAGTCCTTGGCGAACTTGAATTGAATTTATTTCGGGGTCGACTAAGTCCTCATCAGATGCGCCCGTGCGCCCGCCACCAGATATATACCCAAGTACCTATAACTAACTATATATATATATATATATATATATTTAGAGTTATCCGCCTGTAAAGCGCCTGACTTTCAAACTTGCGAACCGAGAA
The DNA here is from genome assembly GCA_021209875.1 of Rosellinia necatrix. NCBI lineage: Eukaryota > Fungi > Ascomycota > Sordariomycetes > Xylariales > Xylariaceae > Rosellinia > Rosellinia necatrix. The sequence goes on along the minus strand of JAGYVD010000007.1, from coordinate 3,819,604 downwards.
GAGCAAGAAGCGCAAGCAAACAAACAAGCTCAATCACTAGAGAAGCTTGCTGTAGATCCAGCCAGCCCTAGCCTGATCCATATAATCGTCGCTGTGATAGGGACTAGTATTATCTTGTCATGTATATAGGTATCCGGGCAGTTTACCCAGCGCGCGCAATATCAAGGGATTAAACAGACAACTAACTCGCTCTGTATCCTAGGTTTCGCGGTTTAGTCTCCCTTTTTTTTTTTTTTTTTTAGTACTACCGACACATCCACTTTAATGTCAGACACAGCTTAGACAAGTTGATGCTGTTTGTCCAGACAAACGGTAACAAACCTGGAGAGACTAGATAGGTTGGCGCGAATAGCATAAGTGTAAGTCTGATTGATCATCGCATTGTGACATCCTTCGTCCCGAGAGGTGAAAGTAGTCCTTTACGTTTATAATTCTTGACCTAACTAGTCATATATATATATATATATACATGGCTAGGAACGGAGTAAACTGGCAACAAGACCATCAGAACGAAATTAAAGAAGCGCCTTGCTTTCTAACCCATGCTATCTGGCTGTGCGTGCTATGTCGTGTTATGCTATGCTCGCCACGCTGATATCTCTGCTGTATCAGGAGAAAACTCGCGATGGAACGATTTTCCCCCATAGCAAACCAAGTTCAATACCAACCTCGACCCAAATAACCGGGGATCTAATCTAACCCGGTTTCAACCAAGAGAGAAAAAAAAAAAAAAGACCCGCAATGTTATGCATATGAACCAGGCAACGAATGAACAGACAGACAGGCAGACAGACGGGCTTCTCAGAGACCCATATTCAGCAACGCCTCGATATACCGTCCGGTATCGACGCCGATGCCCTGCGCCAGCCTCCCGGCGCCCTCAGCCCAGCCGCCGGCGCCCTCGGCGTACGAGCCGCCGAGGCCCGCGGTGTGCTCGCCCGCGCGCCGGACCAGGAAGATCTCCTTGCGGACCGACGGCCTCGGCGGGGGGTCAGTGGGTGCCTCCTCCTTCTTCTCCTCTGCGGCGTCCTCTGATGGCGATGATGATGACGGTGATGATGATGGCGATAATTCTAGGTCGGTGGGAGGTAGAGCAGGAGGAGGAGGAGGAGAAGGTGGTGGTGGTGGTGGTTGGGCGGCGGGATCGCGCTCGAGGATGCGCGTCCACACGACCCACCAGCCGCGGCTCGTCTTGCACGTGCGCTCGAGCTCCGCGTGGTCGGCCAGCGTGGCGGCGTGCATGTTGAGGATCTGGGCGTGGGTGCTGACGGCCTCGGCCCGCGACCAGGCCGCCGCCGCCGCCGCCGCCGTCCCTTTCGCGGCGGTGGCAGCGGAAGAGTAGGCGGCCTCTTCTTCGCGGAGCAGCGCCTCGGCCGGCGTGGGGATGTTCGGGATCGTCGAGTGCAGCGTCATGGCCGCGGGGTCCCAGACGAGGTCGAATATGCGTGGCGCCGTGGCCTTCTCGCCGCTGCCGCCGCCGCCGCCACCGACGACGACGTTGGGCTTGTCCGGCCGGTACGCGGTGGACGTGGCCAGGGGCCGCCGCAGCGGTGCGAGCTGGCCGTGCAGAGAGCGGTAGAGCCCGTCCCACGCCAGCGAGTCCGTGTGGTTCCGGAACAGGAATGTGAAGATGAACGGCCGGCTGACGTAGACCACAACCCGCATCTTCCGTGTCTTGTTGCGGTCCTGACTGTCGAACCGCGAGTGCGGGTCCGTCCGGTCCTTGCTGCCCGACTCCGTGAGGGCCAGCTCCGTGCTCTGGCTGCCGTAGTCCTCTACTTGCTGGTCCTCCGTCCGCTCGCCGTCGTCGAGCTCTACGGTGAGTGTTCGGAGTGGGATTCGTGAGTTGTGTTCAGATGCGTCCGCCTCGCTATCTTGTTGATTTATGCGCTCGCCCTCGTCGGCGTTGGCCTCGTCCATAGCCCCTAAGAGGCCGATCAGAAAATACCCTTGGGCGTCGACGGATTTGGGTTGTGTAGGTTCGTTGCCCTTGGCAGATTGAGCATCCCCTTTCGCCCCTGTGCCGTCCTCAGAACTACCCAAGCCCCAATGAGTCCCATAACCCATCTTGAAATAGCTCATAAGTCTATTAACACTGCCCTCATCAACTATATCCTCGCCTTGCGCTGTCTTTGTCGGTTCTCCAACAGGCTGTGGCTGATTCCCGCTGATTTCTGCTGTGCCGGAAACGGTTTTTTTCCTCCTTCTCGCTTGCCGCGTAGATGCCGGACTGTCCTTCACACCGTACGCATTTTCGCCCCATGAATAGATGTCCTCCATCCAGTAGGTGATATCGCGAAGCGACTTTCTGGACAACGCGCCAACACCCAGAAAAATAGCGCCGTCCTCGACTCGAGGCTCTTCTCCTGTTCCTAGCCACCCTGACAAAGAGGCATCGGGCTGTGCGTCTTTACCAGGCCCCGCTTCGGACGCGGGTTCGGAGGGCCCAAACCTTGAGACGACCAAGTCTGTCAGGCCCTCGACCCTATCAACAAACCCCTCGAGCACTTCCCTTTCGCCGCTGCCGCGGTCCTCCTCGCCGACGCCGACGCCGAGTTCGCCGCAAGCTGCCATCTTGATGCCGCCAAAGACGTGAGTGGCCGGGTTGCCGTGAAGCATGACATCCCACGTAGACAAGTAAAGGTCCCAGTACCGACTCAACAATTTGATGAAGTTAGTTCGCCCTGCCTTCACGAAGAGTGCGCTCAGGGATGATGCGTGGTGGAGTAAGAAGACGGAGTGCGCACGCAGCAGATCGCGCATGAGCAGCGTGCTTGGTTTCAGTTCCCGCGATGAATACTCGACATTGTCTGGCTGTTCATCTGCCTTGCCCGGGGCGGGGGCCCCAAGCCTCGGGGGGAGGGGGATTCTGGTGAGGTCGATAGACTACGTAGAAGCCAACAAGGGATCAGTATCGACCGACCGGCCGGCAGATTTAGACGCCGCGTGGTCTACCTACCGCTAATATCCACCACCCGGGCTCGACTTCCTGCAGCACCACCCGAGTCTTCTCAGTCTCTATGGTGTTGACCGGCTCACCGTCGGCAAAGCCACGACTGAATTCGACCATGCCCTGAGCAAGGCCGATCTGTCTGAGCCGCTCGTTGCGTTCCTCCTGAGAGACGCCGTCTGTAGGCTTCCCACGCGACCGGTAGCGGCGCTTTTGGGACTGCTTTTGGGACTGGGTGTTGACCGAGGCATAGTAGACTATCTGGTCATCCATCGTCTCGTCGGTTGCTCCGAGAGACGGATTGAATACGGCCAGGAAGCCCAGCTGGGCAGGCACAACAGCCATCTGGCTGGGGGCTGCGGAGGTCGCCATGGCCAGCGCCTCCAAAGGTGGTGGAAGCCAGAGAGGGAATGTCAAAAGGGGGTATGAGGGTGGACTAGCGAGGTATCACCGTTGCGGCTTATGGACCGACGGAGGTGGTGCTGGATTGATGGGTCGGCTTGGCAACTATGTATTTATCTACCTGAAGGTTAGGGCGGACTGGTCGAGTCGTGTTTAACTATCATGAGCGCTTCTGCCCCACGGCATAAGATCGAAGATTAGCGGTTGCGTTAGCTATCTAGCTAGGTACCTGATGTTGGAAGGAGAGCGCGCAGTGTCCTATGAGAGAAGAAGGATACGAGTCGAGTTCATTATAAAGGATAAGCAACTAACCTAAACTCTGGTGGTGGCGACCTTCTGCTGTACACTGTACGCGTAGGTAGGTGCCAGTGCTGGGAGGTGTGGGGATTTACTTAAGTTAGGTTACCCGCACCGCTGTAGCCAATATAACCTAACCCAGCCGATAGGTACCTCCACACCTAGGTATCTTCACTTGCTGCACAGAGGGCATGCACTCGACGCATAGTGACCCAATGAGCGACTTGTATAGTTGCTTGAGCAGTAGATAGGACCAGGTCACAATCGACGTCTTTCATCACAAACACATAATTTTGGATGCTTGTTACGGCTATTGTTTTCTTTTGTGTGAGATAAAAACCCCCTTAACAGTACAACACAGTCGTCATAGCCCAATTCCCAGTCCAGCTGTCCCTACATTGCTGGACACGCATTTGCAAACCTGTCTAGCGGATCAGGTGGTGTAACTTATACAATAGTCCGGAAAAAAACAAAAAAAAGGTAAACGGTAGGTAACCCTACTGATTTCACTTGACGCCGCCTCTTAATGCTGGTAGACGCCCTTTGGCATCCGGGTCGTGAGAAACTCTATGGTTTGACCTGGCGAGGATAGTAGACCAACCAGCACACACTCGTCTTACGAGGGCGCGGCCAGTCCTCGCCCCCTCGACAAAAAGGAAAAAAGCCTTTTAATGGGCTCTATGACTGGAGGCTAGAATCCCATCAGAACATTTCCACTATGTGGATATAGATCAAAGCACAACAATCCCGTCCCATTTGTCATAATTACTCCAATATGAACAACAGCCGGACTATATTCCAGCTAAAAGAACCCTCTCGCCTCGGGGGGATTGACCGTTGCCTAATGGTCATATCCTGCGCCGCGTTGCCATGGGCTGTGATGTTGTTAGTGATTGTCTCGACCGTAGAGGCGGAGCACACTTACCTTGCATTGTTCTGCGCCCTGAAACTTGTAGGTGTCGAGTTATTTTGTGCGCGGAAGGCGCTCGCGGAAGAAGGGCCGTATGGGCTTGGTGATCTGTTTGAACTGCCACTTGAGGGGAATAGCGGCACCGATGGATCTACGGGAGATCGCGATTGGTTCTGATGGGCGCCATGGGCGTCTGGGGCACCGCCGGCAGGGATGCTCAGACGTGAGGTACCGGTTTGTCGTCTCATAGAGTCTGATGATATCGACTCGTTGTCGTCGTCCAGGTCTAGTCTAGGCTTGTAGTACCCACCGGCCTTGTCACCTCGAGCGGTGGCAGCCAGAGCATCAAGCTCTGTGGTGCCCGTTAGTTGGGATTGGGACTTCATGAACGATGTTCGGTCATCAGCCATGAACTGGTAACGGCCATCAGGGTTCTTGCGATAAAAGACTAGCGCAGTCGAAACAATGACCATGATGAGAAGAACGGTAGCGAAGATCGCATTGAGGAAGAAGAGGATCAGGCCAATAACACCGTTGACGAGGGGAGGTTGGTCGAAAACGTCCGAGAAGATCAAAACGAAAATGGAATTTATGAAGTTAACCGCACAAATGGAAATATTAAATGAGTTAGTGCTCTTGTCCATCCAAGGTCGGAGCACGCTAACAGCGATGAGAGCGCCGACTTCAATCAAGAGTAGTCCGATTGCCTGGACATTGCCTCTACCTTGGGCGAATGCGATGAAGAGTGCCTTGACAAACGTGTAACCGAGAACGGGAATGACAAAGTAGTAAGCCGAGGCCCTGAATTGCACGTAGAGGAAGCCCCATTTGTTCAATGCATGGGGATCTGAGAACAAGATGTAGGCGGGATTACGGTGCATGGCAACGGAGCGGCGTGCAAGGCGAATAACCTTAAAAGCAGCCCAACCGAGTGTAACCGTCATGCCGACGAGGAAGAAAATAGCCAATACAACCTCCGCCGGAGAATCAAGTTGCGTGAATTCCCAGAGGCATAGGATGGTCATCTGTGGATAGCCAATGAGCGTCAACCGGAATAGAATTCCCTTCAGGATCGTGAGCCACCCGTTGCGGAACTCGAGGAACGTGTCACTCTTCATCCACCTCTTCTTGGCGGCCAGTTCACAGAAGCCTTTGAATGCAGCAACAATAGAAATGGTGAAGACAACGAGCAGGGAGTAGAAGACAAGGCCGGTCAGAAACAGGTTTGTCGATTCGATATTGGCCCTGAAAGCAACACGCTGAATACCGTAGACAACGAAGCTTCCTGAGCCTGTCATTATGTTGCCTCGCTTTATTAGCTCGGTCGTGGCTCGAGGAATGAGAGATGCGGATCTTCGGTAGACGCCAAGTGCTGCCTCGGGCAAGACCGATAGAGCACGCTTCTCGACTTGTACCGAGACTGTAGTCAATGAATCGAAGATAGTGGAGGGAGTGCCACCCGTAGCGCGCTGATACCAGGTGAAAATCTTCTGCAAGAAATCTACATTGATAATGCCCATAGTCCACTGGAAATCTTGTGTCCAGGACTGGACAACCGGAGGAAGGTGGACGCTCATCATGCCAAGGATGGCTTGAGCCTGGAAGAATCCAAAAAGAGACAAGGCGCCCGAGGCAATATGAGCAGCGGCATTAGAATGGCCAAGACCGTTCAGGACGGCAGACGAGCAGAGCACGATGCCAGCAATGATGGCAAGAGTCCATTTCACAGCTAGTAGATTGACGGTCTTTCCATTAGACACGTCGGCTTCAACACAGGCCACGCTCTCGTGCGTTTCCGTGTTGTTTAAGACGACTCGAACTGTGGCATCCAGATCGGGAAACGTGTACGCGATGCCGGGGATCTGGTCCTTAGCGGACGGATCGACGTCGAAGTTAAACTCGAGAGGAATCTTGCCAGCAGTCATAGGACAGAGACCAGCTAGTCCAAGCTTGCAAGGGTCGACGCTCTGGCTGATGATTTGGTATCCGTAAGCGACCACGGACACATCGAAGCTAACGTAGCCTTCAATAGACGATGTTGCGACAACATTGACGGCTGCTGAGTTATTGTGCGGAGTGTATACGACGTGGAAGAGACTGGCTGTGAATTGCGAGTTCGGTTGACACGAGTTTAGCGAGGTTGACGAGAGCATAGCCTCCTCGGCAAGACTGGGGCGCACTGCCGCGAGGGCAGACAGCAATAATGCTGGCCTCATATTGGAGAATCTCATGGTGGCGACAGAGGATGGGGAGTCGATGCGAAATAGGTAGGTCTGAATATTAGGAGTGCGGCACACACAATACCGCTCGTCGAGTTATCAATTACGTGCCTTTGGGACAAGGCACCTGCGTTGGTTAATAATTGAAAGAGCGTGGACAATCGATTACATTGGCTCGCGACAAAGAGATAGGGCGGCGGGGTGTTCTCTTTGCGAGAGGCACAAAAATACCCAAACAGGTACGATGCTATGCCGTTGGGATTTGCAAGCGTGATCCGTGACCGTGACCGTGTCGGTGTGTCGTCTCCTTGGTAGGCGTGCCGATGAATCCACAAGCAGATGATAGTCTTCAATTAACGTCGTAACGAGTGAACTGGCAGATGTCGTCCTTGGTCCTGGGAGGAATCGGCCAGAAGGGGACGGGCAATCCGAGGCACGCAGTAATGTCGGCGAGACAATACGAATGACTAGCGATGAATCCCCTTCGCAGAACGGGATTATCAGCAGTCGTGGCGTAATGGTCGTCGACAAGAATCGGAAACGGGGCGAAAGGGTCCAAATTAGAGGAAGGTGGCAGAAGAAGAGAAACGGGTTTCAGAGAGTGACTTAGGTCGGTCGGTGATGTAAGGTGGTTGTTGGCGGGTGAATGCTCGGATTCAAGGAGGAGGGTGGACGAGCGAGGGAGACCTCTCAAGACCAGCGTGAGGTGTCCAGCATATACTGTAGGTAGTTCGCCAGAGCAGACCCCTGTGCCTGGGCTGGGGCTTGCTTGGATGGAGCGGGCTGGACAAAAAGGGGACGGTGGGGCGTGGATAGACCGGATGGTGGAACAGTGACCAAAATAGGGTTAGCGAGTGCTGGCAGCATCTGCAGTCTTTCACAGTGGTGACGGACCGCTACCGTCCTGCATTGCAGGACAGTGGCAGGAGCTGGAGGGGGGTTGGCGGCTGTTGCTGAGTGGCGGATTCCAATGATTGAGTCGATTACGGTTTAGCGTATATTTGAAGAGGGCATTCTAAGGATGGGAATGCAAAGTAAATTGCGCGTTGGTAAGCCACTACAGTGCTGCCAGGGGAGACTACTGTTTTCATTTCACCAACCCAAGCGCCCAAACAGGCATTTGTTTACCGTCGAAGGCGCTAAAGTCGTGCACTAGGTACTGGCTCGCCTCCTCATTCAGAGTACATACCTATATAAACTATCAGCGATATGAATAACAAGCCTCATGAACAAAGTACTTGTTGTGACGTCCAGATTGTGCCGAGGGACAACGCCAAACCACCAAGACCTTGGTGTTGCCAGCTTTGAGCAAATAGCAGCTTGGCCGGCTAATTGCACTCGTGTTGCTGACGTCGAGAGGACAGCCACCGTTTCTCAAATTTTCCGGTAATACGAGAGAAGTAGGATTCACCTGACAGCCTACCAACATAGCAGCACCTGATGTACAAGTACACTACTACGTATATGCCACAAATAATGGGATATCGATCGTCTCTTTGCATATTCGCAATTACGACATATCTACGATACTATCCATACTGAGTTATAGCGGGCAGCAGACCTACCTATGTAATACTAACCTCACTAGGGAGGTAAGTTGGTGTCGCACTGCACGGCGGCTGTTCAACATAGTGTAAAGCAGGTTATACGGCGCATTCAGATGCGGTACAACCATGTCGCAATGGTAGTAATTGCATCATACTACCTAGCGTACCTGATCTTGTACTTCGTACCTACCTCTTCAAGGCTTACATACACTACACCAACCCCTAACACGGGCCAGTAGCCTGCAAGCCAACACCTACCTAGCCTAGCTCGGCCCGGTCGCTAATACACTACTACATTTTCACTACACGACAGTGGTGATTAGTTTGGGCGCTGACCGCTGTATGTTTCTGGTTGGCATCTCTATTGGCGTTGGGGCGTCGGTTAGTGATGCATGCGTAGGGTCTTAGGCATTCCTAAGCCCTCCTTGCGTCCAGGAATAAAGAAACCCAACCTATGTAGGTACTTAGTGTATATGTAAATGAAACAGGAGGGCTCATGACGTCCAGTCAGCAGCCCGCCATGTATCTTGTATCTCCTTGGTCTGCGACGCAGCATGTTTAGAAGGGCGCGCTGATAGCCAATAGAATGTTGCAGAAGGTAGTACCCTCATTTCATCTCCCAGCTCGTAACCGCAGCACAGCCACCCTCGGTCTCAAAAGCGAAATCGACGGGGCAAGGGCGAACCGCTCGGATTGCGGCACCCGACCGGGGTGGCCACCTTCCTTGTACAGAACCGCCAATCACCATAAGCCTAGCGATCCTTTGCCGTCCTCTACGCTGCACCGCCAAGGCTCTAAAACATACCAGCAGGCAGCGGTTATTGCACCCTCTACACAAGCACACTACAGCTGGATGCTGCCCACTCTGATCAACACCAGGATAGTTACATCACCATACGAAAAAGTAACTATCGCAAATATATATATATATATATATATATATATATACATATACACACACACACACACACACACAAGTACGGTAGGGACTTCGAGTGGCATATAGGTAGGTAAGGTAGGTAGGTAAGTATAGGCACGGCGTACATATGCTATGGATAATCGGGATCAGGGTAATTCGCCCATTCCCTCTCCGCGGCCCCAAACGCCGCCAGGGTCTCGGCGGTCGGCTCCAACTCGAGGATGACGACCTCGTTCCCCACCGGTTTCAGGAGGACCCCCCGGGAGGTACAGCGACTGCTGCGGCCCGACGACCCAGTACCGGCCGAGGTTGAACCCGTTCACCCAGACGTTCCCCTTGACGCCGCCCGGCACCGCGAGGAACGTGTCCCGCCGCGCCGGGTCCGTCTCGTCGTCCCCGCCCGCGTCGAACGTGCCGCGGTAGAAGACGGGCGGCGAGCCGGCCGCGATCGCATCCGGGCTCTGCCGCGTCTGGTTCCTAGCGGGCGCGGCACCGACGGGTACGGGGGGCGGCGCCTCGAGAGGTAGGGAGTAGATGTCCCAGCCCCTGAGCGGCTCCGTGCCGGCGCCGCTGCCGATCGTGACGTCGCCTAGGATGCCCTTGTACGGGTCCTCGAGCGCCACGAACGTCCCGGACTCGCGCGACCAGTAGTCCACGCGCCCGAGGTTCTCGACGAGGAGCTGCAGCTTGTCGCCCGGCCGCAGCGTCACGGAGACCCCCGCCGGCCGGGCGTACGTGCTGTCCATCACGCCCTGCCTCGCGCCGTTCACGTACGCGATCACGCGGTCGCGGGGCCGGTCGCCGGCCCGCAGGACGCCGCTCAGCGCCGCGCCGGCCGTGTGCTCGTACAGCACGAGGCCGTACGCCTGGCCCAGCTGCTCCATGGTCAGGGGCGCCTCGCTCCTCACCGCCGCCGCCGCCGCCGCCGCGCTGCCGAGGGTATCGAACAGCCCGACCAGCGGCGTGAGCTCGAACTCGGGGATCTCCAGCCGCGGCAGGTTCTCGGGCGGGAAGGGGACGGTGCCTTCGGGCACGTACTTCAGGATCGTGTCCCGCAGCGTGGAGTACAGCTCGTTGGTGCGGCCGCTCTCGTCGAGCGGCGACCCGTAGTCGTAGCTCGTGGTGAAGCTCGCCGTGAAGTTCTTCCAGATGGCCCCGTTGGAGAAGCCGAAGTTGGTGCCGCCGTGGAACATGTACAGCGAGATGGAGTTGTTCGCCCCGAGCACGTAGTCCAGGTCCGTCACGAACTGCGCGATCTGCCCTGGCCGCCCCACCGTCGTGTTATGCACGTTGTTGGCGCCCCAGAAGTCGGGCGCGAGCGTGTAGTACTCGCCGTCGAGCAGCGGGCCCAGCTCGTCCTCGCGCGTGACGTACCGGTCCCGCGCGGCGAACCCGCTCCAGGGGTCCCCGTCGACGGCCGCCAGCACGCCCGGCACCTCGCCGCCGGCCAGCGTCCAGTCGACGCCACCGTCGTTGGTGTACAGCGGCACCTCGAAGCCCGCCGCGCGCAGGATGTCCCGCAGCCCGGCCGTGTACGCGTGGTCCTCCCCGTACGAGCCGTACTCGTTCTCCACCTGCACCATCAGCAGCGGCCCGCCGCGCGTGACCTGTACATCCTTCAGGTCCGCCGCGAGCCGTCTCAGGTACCCCGCCGCCGCCTCCATGAAGGGCGCGTTCGACGACCGCACCCGCATCCCCGGCACCCGCGCCAGCCACGCCGGGAACCCGCCCCACTCGCGCTCGCCGCAGATGTACGGCCCCGGCCGCAGGATCACGTTGAGCCCCTCCTCCTGCGCGACGCGGAAGAAGGCCGCGATGTCGTTGCTCATGATCCCGTCCGAGTCACCGCTGCTGCCGCTGCTGCTGCCGCCGCTGCCGCTGCCATTTTCCCACGCCCCCGGGACAGGCTCCAGCAGGTTCCAGTACACGTAGCTGAAGATGGTGTTGAGCCCCATCGCCCGCGCCTTCGCGAGCCGGTCGCGCCAGTACGCCGCCGGGACCCGCTGCGGGTCCATCTGCCCCCCGATGATCACGTACGGCTCGCCGCGCAGGTAGAAGGTCGTCCGGTCGTATGTGAACGCCGGCGAGGATGGTGGTGGTGGCGCCGGGGCAGATAATCCCGCGGACGCGAGAACGGCCGCCAGGAGCGCCGTGAAGCGGTTTTCCCAGCCCATGGTCCACGAGGGGTTGTCTTAATTTCCTAGATGCTCGACGGAAGGAGGGAGCGACGGGTCACGAACACGTAGCGATCTTAGCTGGTAGATTGATAGATGGCTCTAAGATCTCATTATAGTCCCGCCAGGTCAATAACTAAGTAGGTAGGGTAGGGTAGGGTAAGGTAAGGTAATGTAAGGTAAGATAGTCGGGAACCAGACCCTAATCTAAATCGTAGATGGAGAACTAGGTAGCTATGCTGCGCATCTAGACCTTCGAAAAACAACGGCACGTTATATAACCGTCCGTCCGTCCGTCTGTCCAGTACGATTTCCACCTCCCCGCATTTGACAATAACCACCTCCCCCCCCCTCCCTCCTTTTGAGTAGCCGACATGAGCGAGGGTCGCATCAAAGGAACCCTCTTCTCTTGAGCGGCGGGCCTCGGGGATTCCAAGAGGAGAGGAGGGGGGGGTGGGGAGGCGCTGCGTTTATAGGCAGGCACGCTTAAGTAGCTAGCTAGTCGGGGTCAATCGTAACGTCGTCGTCGTCGTCGTGTTAGAATTATTCCGGGTTTTTTTTTTTTAAAAAAAAAAAACTATTTTATTTTGTTATTACCCCAAACCTTCTAACCCCGCTACCTATACCGATCAACCTATTATTTTGCGCAGCTGGTTTTGGTTTCCAGCCGTGCCAATGAGAGGGGCGTATGAAGAAGGGGATTTGGAGAGAATTCCTTCCAGAAATGCCAGATAGGTAGGTGGGTAGGTAGGTAAATAAACGTTCCCGTTGTCCTAGGCTCCTTAGTCAAGATACCCGATATACCTTAGGTAGGGCTGTTACTGAATTCTCTTAACCCGGTAGATGAGCGGCACAGTTACAAGTACAATATCAATGCGTGGTTTATATATAACGTTTTTGTACCCCGCGCTTGCTAAATGCCAATAAACACGCCGACAGCCCAGAACCAACTCCACGCTTCTTCGTCGCTATACCACAACATATATAGCTCCGCGTAGGGCTTGACCAAATACTCAGGTTTTCTATACTAGGCCGAAGCATCTGGCAGTTTATTTATTCCGGCACGTCGAAGATCTTCTCCACGCCCTTCCACTCCCCCTTTCCTCGCTCTTCCCAGTAACTGTCTTTCCCGCCTCGGAATCTCCATAGTTCCTCGCCGTCCGGTGCGTCGGCGACCTTGTAGAACCATTTCGGCTTATGCTCTTCTCCCTGCTCTTCCATGTCCCTTCGTCTCGCACGCTGCCCTTCCTCAAGTCTGACCTTCCATATTTCTGCATCATCAAGTTTACCCTCTTCGGCAAGCCGTTGGTCAGGGCGGAGTCTGGTGTCTGTAGGGGGTAGACGACCCTTTTCCACATCTGTGATCTCGTTGAGACTTGCTGCAAATGTCGTCATACCGTAGGTGTTGGCCGCGTTGGTGACTAATTGACCGGCCTTCCAAATCTCTTGTCCTGTGTTCTTGCCACCCTCCATAACCTGTAATGACTTCGTCCAGGTTCCTGTGAGGCTAAGGCCAGTGGCCGAACCATCCGGTCCATAGGTATCGACGTGGACATCTTCGCAGCGTCCGCCAAACATGCCTTTCGCTTTGAATTCGATGTTTGCTTTGGCGCCAGTCGATTCATTTGATACGGTCATGGTACCAACTGGTTCGACGTACTTCTCGCCCATCACCACATTCCGCAGAAACATGGTACCGATATCCCAGGAGTAAAGCTCATCGGTTCCGTCAGACAAGTGTAGTGCTACCCGCACGCGCCCATCTGTAGTGATCTCAGCACTCTTGCCCCAGAACTTCTGCCCGGGAGCTGGGCTCTGAGCCAGAGACCAGTTTTCCGAATCAGCCTGCATGGCCAACCGGACCGGCCGATGTGTGACCTTCTCTACGATGAGACGAAAACCACCTGGTGACTCGCTCTCGGTGCGAAGCAGTTCAAATGTTTCGCCGAGGAGGGGATTGAAGGGTTTACGTATGGCTCGCTCCTTAGCACGGCTGACGCTAAATGACGAGATAGCAAAGGCAGTAACAAAAAGGAGTCTGTCCCTTGGGATTTTTTGTTGAGCTGCCTGGTCGAGAAGTTGCGAATACTCCAACTGTTCTGCTACTCTTTGTAACATTGACGTGGGTTCGTTAGCCGAGACGGGCATGCTGATTGTGCTGAGATCCTTGCCGACGTTTTTTCTCACAAACGCAATAAGGCTAGGCGGAAGGACGGTAGCTGGCGGGATAGTCTTGCGGCGATCAACTGCTATATCGACAGGTAGTGGGTGTAGAGCCTTTGGCCTTGACGGGAAAAGAGCCGCTGCGCCGCTCTTGTCGCCTAATTCCGTATCGCTCTGAATGGAAGAAACGGATGAGGCATCATCTAGAGAGGCCTCGTCTGCCACTGACTCGGGAGACTCTGCGTCGCTTTCGTGACGATCAATAACCAGCACACTTCCGCTATTGTTGGGTTCCCCCGCTTCCGCGTCGAAGAATTCATCGGCGGATAGAGATGATTCCATACTTTTTCTCAGTGTAGGCACCCTGGATGGTGGCGACCGTCGTCTTTTGCTATTAGCAATAACGTTGGTGAAGTCAGCTACCACCAGGTCCAGATCATTTAGAAGTGCAGCACAATGGTCTTCCGTGCTTCTCTCTGCTTGGCCGCCGCCTTTGGAAAGGCGTTTTGGGTTCACCCCGTTCGCCTTAGTGCTGGCAGAGTTTGGCATCGGTACGGCTAAAGAAGAGGACACCGCCGGCGTTAACGCGCCAGGGGCACGGAGCGAAGCGCTGGATTTTCGCTTCCAAAAAGACCGCCTCTCTGGCTGCGGTGGGGGGAAATAACCATCGCCTTCTTCGGATATATCCGTGCTACCGGGCGATAGATGAGAGCTTATAGGGCGCTGTGAGTGTTTCTCGGCAGCCATGTCCTTGACAAGGCGGCGCAGGGCGTCTCGTGTCCCTACTATACGACTTACGAGGGTTTCGACTTGCTCCCAATCGCGATCCTCCTCTTCCGGGGTGTTTGGCGTAGGTGGGTGCTGGGCGGGGGGTATAGATAGCCTTTCACGATGCACTTGGCTGGACTCGGGCGCCGGTTCGACACCCCTTGCCACTCTACTCGCCCTCTCGAGAGCTCGAGCCCACTCCTTAAACTGGTTGTCGTTAGCGGCTCGAAGATGCCAAACTTCGGCACCCGAATCAATGCTGATCTCCCGTCTTCGTTCGTCGGCGGCGATGGCGGCGAGACTCAGGGGGATCGCACCCCTCAGGGCCGAGCTATTCCGATTATGATAGTAAGACAATGTACATGACGAATAATCTAACGAGAAGAAGCGGCGGGCATGGCCTTGTCCCTTCTTTCTCCGTCTCTTATACAGGGTCCCGGTGTGATATGGTGAAGCGGAGGCAGTTAGATCACTTCGGCCGGCGTTCGACATTGGCGTCTCTCCAGCCCCGTGGCTATGGAGGCTCTCAGCAGATTCGGCGGCGGCGCCGGCGGGGCGAGGATTGGACTTCCCCAGGCTTATTTTGCTGGCAGCAGCCGGAGCTCCCTGCATATTGGGTAGATAGTGGGCGCCTTGAGGCGGCGCGCCGGTAGGGTAGGTGAGAATGACGAGGGTGGCCGTCTTGGAAATCTGCTTAGAGAAGGTGTTGTCGAATATCAGGCCAAACATGCCCCCTTGTCCGGAGGCTATGTCGTGTGTGCCCATAGACACCTTGTCTGCCTCACACTTGCCATGCCATTTCACCAGAATGAAGCCTTTGCTGGCCAATTGTTCGCGTGCGGTGCTTGCGTCCTTCTTGGCGAAGAGGCCACCTTTGCCGCCGCTCGCTTCCGCGCCATCGAGTTGTTCGAGGGGGCTGTCAAGGTCGCCGGGGACGGAGTGGAATTTGGTAGCACCGGAGCCAGGGTGCTTGACGATACCGAAGTTACTGCCAAGAGAGGAGGCTCCTCGTCAGCAACCAAGGGCTCTGGAATAGCGTTGAACAGGAGGGCAGAATAGAAGGGGTAAAAAAGCAGAAGGGTAGAAGGCAATTACATGGACTTCTTGTCGGGCTGGATGCTCCAAGACAGGGTATTGCCGTCTTCGACCTTGACCCATCGCACAATGTAGGACTAGGGGAGGCAACACGGCCGGTTAGCAACAGAAGATGCGTGCGTGGTCCCTGGTACGGCGTGGCCCTAATACGACGACGACGGCTGTCTTGGCCAGGTTCAGGTTGCACCCACCTTGCTATGAATCTCGAGACGCTCTATGCCGGCCATTTCCAAGGCAATGTCGGGATGGTGAGAAGGGAACGGTGAGAAGGTGTTGGGGAGGATGGAGGGTTACGTCAGGGACATATCTGGCTCGGGCTGGGCTCGGTCTGGATCGAGTACAAGGTGTAGCACCTCGCGGAAGGTGAAGTGTATAAGTGGGATGGATGGATGGATGGAGAGAGAGAGAGAGAGGACGACGACCAGGGTTGGCCACGGAATGCTGTCGGCGCGGATGGTCGGGTTCGTTGGGGGGGGACACAGCTGTTACGCGACGGGGTTCGGGATAGGGAAAAAGGAGGCAAGGCGAGAGGTGAGCCCGGCGGGAAGGACAATTAAGCACAGTAGAAATCTGGCAGGCAACCAGTTAATGGGCTGGTTGCTGGTTACCTGATGTCGGACAAGAGGCAAGTAAGATGGCGATGCCGACCCTCCTTGGCGAGTGGATCTGCCCAGCTATGAGATGCGACGTGATTGGCCCGTGCCACCAACCTCCCTATGTTCGACGACCCCTCATCCGCTGTGCGCTACCTAGGTTAAAGTATCTATTACACTTATTACACTAGATAAGGACCAATTAAATAGGGGGTATCTAAGTATAGGTAAGTACCGGTAATACGTAGGCTGGTAATATAGAGTGGATGCATTTGAGGGTGCATATTTTAAAAGCGGTAGTTAAGCTATTTGCTGTGCTCACTTATTGAGTTCAGCTAGTTAACTACCTAGGTAGTTAGTTATGCTTTATTCAAATCCTATTCCGAATTGGCTCTTGGGTATAGTGTATTTCTCGGGGTACGGCGCTAGGTGGTGATAGGTAGGTATAACCATGTAGTGTAAGTGGCGCACGTTGTGACCACAGAAGACTCCAATATCAATTATAGACCTCCTCCTACACAACGGTTTCCATACTGGTTGGTCGTCTTCTATTCCGTTTCCTGGCCCGCCCGTCTAGCCTCACGAAGGTGGCTTAGGCTTATAGGTATGATGAAAGGACCATGCCTCGAGACCACGTTCTACGTTATACCTTCTTTCAGCCCTTTGCCATAAGTAGACATCCCTTGTCGATAAACCGGTTGGGTCCCCCTCCAGGTTCGGAAGGAATAACCAGCCATACTATGGTTGGCGCGTGCAGACACTTGTACGAAAATCTTGAATAGATGACTCCAACGAGAGAGAAAAGAACTAAGAGGTTCCTCCCGTGTGGCATTGGGAGAGCAACGGGATAACGGGATGGCGGCTTCCTTGGCCTGTGCAGGCTCGATTTTACTGCTGTTCAATTATTCCATGATTCATTTATTCGCCAACGCTTTGTTTGCATCCCTGCCCTGGCAAGATTGATATCACCAACATAACATCATGCTGCGAACCGCCAATCTAGCCGCTGACCAGAGCCGGTGTTGCGGGTGATATTGGTTGGTAATTAGCATATCAGATAGAGTGTATTCGCCCGGTATTAGCCCATCTTCCACGCGAACGACACTGGTGTGCCGCGACGCCGCGTGCACGAGAAACGCGTACCGGCACGGGGCCGGCATGTGGACCCGAACCCCCCCGGGGTTGGAGCAGGGCCACCGCGACACCCCGGCGCCCTTGTCCGGGTCCAGGACCATCACCTCGCCGCCGCCCCCATCGTGCCGGAGATGCACGGTGTCGAGGGTGCCGCGGGGCTAGTTGGTCGCTTTCATTTTCGGTTGTGTCTGAACTCTCGGTCGCCGTGGTACCCCTCAACGATCGAGGGTAGTGTTGCATGTGTCGGGAGTAAGGGGAGGAGGCGACGGGCGCCGCGTTGGATTGTAAGCCCGGTTAGCGTCCCGGTCACCCGACTCTCCCTACCCTTGAACGCTCTCAGGGGAGCCAGGTGCGTTTTGTGAGATCCCTATTTTCTTGGTCGGTTACGATGGTCTCGGCGTAGTGCGTCACGCTATCGAGCCGCTCCTCAAGCCGAAGCCGTTCTGACTTTAGCGAGTGGCTCGGCGGCAGTTGGTTTCGCAGACGGCGGATCCCGTCCAAGATTTCGGCATTATTGCTTTAGATCACCTCGGTATTGTTCTTGATCTCCTGCATGGTGGGTCTAAGAGCGTAGGTATTAGCCCCCCTAACGTCGCTTTGGAGATCTGGCGGAGAGGCTAGACGAGGGCTTCGACGGATAGGCTGATAGTGTACAGGGTAAGGCCGAGACTGCTTGTGAGCATCTCGAGTGAGCTCTTCAATGTCGCCATTTTATCCTTCTCAAGTACCGTCTAGCGCAGTGGTTCGGATGCGTCGTGATCTCTAATGCGCTCCAGTACCAATATGAGCCCTGATAATTCAGTTGAGAGCCGGAAGAGGTCTGCGCGAGCCCCTTTACAGTCTTAGATGAACTTGTAAATCGTAAATGCAGTCTGATTTGTTACCTCAGCCGCCGACAATATACCAGTGGCTATAGAAAATATGTCTGCCATGTTGGCAGTTTCGGCGGTTTCGACAGGGCTGGGCCATGTTTGGGTGTGTAAGAACGTCAACAATATGTACATACTGAGTTATGGCCGGCGATTATGTGTTGATTGGTCTATAACGATCAATTGGCTGTGGGATTGTGTCAGATGGTCACCCGAGCTGGCTTCTACAAACTCCCTTGAATGGGGGCTGAATCCGCTATGTTTTATGGTGAAGGGGATAATGCTTGCTGTTACTCGCACGCAGCCTTGAACACGATCTATAAGATAACCTGTCGCGAAGCTCGTATGCGGTGTTTTCTTCAATATAACATATCTGGGCCAATGTAATACCGCCCACCTCAGAGAAAGCCGAGAAAAGATCCGGAAAGAGAGGCGGGATGAGACATCCGATCTGTTGACGTCACATTGGGATATCTATTTCTGGCCTAAAGTAGGGTCCAGACATAAAAGTGATTGGGGTAATACAGTAGAGGGTGAAACCTTTACCAAGATTGAATTTCTGAAACGCTGCGAGTTCAGAGATGCCTACTTCTAAATAGCCTCAACCTGAAAGGTATATGCCAGCTTTGCTTGCATAGGTTTAGATATTATTAAGATATCCAAGTAGGCGATTAAATCGAGAGCTACAGTATAGCGGTATCTCTTACAGGAAGAGTGCTGGTTTACGAATCGATGCCAAGATCAGGTCAGCCATACCTAGCGTGCTTCGCATTTCCATGATAGAGAGAGGAATATATAAGTTTGGGGCCCGGGTATATATCTACTGTCAGCCCCGATGGCGCAAGATTTCGTTACATTCGTTTATGTGCGTCCCCAAGCTTCCTGCAGGCATATATGAATTAGATGCTGTTACTATATGAAATGTGGACAGAGCCCAGCCCAATTGAATACACCATACGAGAACCAGAACTTGAAGACCCAAAACAGCATTTTTCCTAGGCAAGTATATGTACCGCAGAGCCAAATTTAGTTAACTTCAGCAGACTAACTCACGTCTGAATAATAACAATAAAAAAAGGCATATTTCACTAAATTTGGGTGAATACGGCCGCCATTAGTACTTAACGACTCTCCATATCTTTTATCACACCTTCAACAGTTATGGGCAATCTATTAATTAAAGCTAGCTTCTATATGCTGACGACATATGTGCCGGTAACTGCAGCGCTAATCCTTCATTTCGTAGGCGGTTTCGGTTCGGCGTCTACATTTCTATCCCTCGCGGATCTGTGCGTAAGCCTGACTCCTGCGCTGGCGTTAATCTTGACCTCGCCTACTATTACATTATAAAGGCCTCACGACAGACGGGGGCAACGTTAATGCCCTGGGACTTAGGTATTAATTGGCTTGTTGACTTCTCAATCAAGATCATTTGTCTGCATCGCCTCGGTTTGCTCACGATCAGGAAGGGATTATTGTGTTTTATCTGGTTACTTGGGCCCGAAGCCTAAGTTTGGCCTGCCTAATATCAATAGAGTGCGTGGCGTAACATTACCCTATAGCAGTGCCATTAGGCATGGAGCAGACCGGCATCAAAGGCTAAGCGTCTAATCTACATAGTATAGACGTTAAAATACTACTACATAACTGATGGGGCACGCACAGCTCAGGGGGCAAATACCGTGTATTTCTAGGGGGAGTATGAGCGTTTCTTGGGTCGCTTTCGATACAATGCTGCCACCAGAAGGAGCAGTCAGAATCTACTCACTTTTGGCGTTAAATACGGTACCTAGTAGGGCCTAGAAAGCTAGCTCAAAAGTAGATCGTAGTTATATGCTATTTGCTCGTTGAAGTAATAGGAAAGAAAAGGAAACCCCTAGGTACGCCTCCGCTTATTGGTCTATTGCCATCGGGTAGTGGTGGGACGGATTTGGGTTTTTTTTTTCAAGCCCAATATGTTAGACCGTTGGGCTTACACTTGGTAGGCTGCAGAACAATCTATCTAATAGTGGTCAATTTGTTGTGCATATGTCACCAAATTTGGGTTTTAGTTTCATCTCATTTATAACAAATGAGTCCACTCGCGTGTATTCATTACTACATGAACTGCGTATTAGATGCCCTAATTCCTGCTTCGGAAATAGCGAAAAGAAAAGCCAGCCATCAAATTGTCCCCTAAATATTTTACATTTGAAAGGATCAAAAAGGCACGGTGATGCGATCCAACGCTATCGATCCGGATCTCGTGGCCCAGCCGGGTAATCAGTGTATACGTCCTGGTGCCGGAAATAATATTACATACTTTTTTGACGACGAACGGACTGGGAAGTAGGTGCTTGGCTCATTTTAGCTACCTATCAAAAACCATCGGTTATGGGGGACCATTTCATGGGGCCGGTAATGGTAATCCGCGCCCCATACGTGAATGGCTAGTGTGGCATTTCTATCTACCTCCTTGGCTGCATTTTCGTGATTTCGGTATTGAACCTTAGCTTGAACCCATTGCAAAGGGCCCGCATATCGGGGTATTGATTGTTTTTCATCTCAAAGGCCTGGGGGACTACTTTGACGTTCCATATACCGATAGGGGAGCTGCGGCTGGCCTTGAAGCATAAGTTGAAATAGCCGGGATGCTTGGGGTTGATGCAGAACATATAAATGGAGCGATTTGGGTTGGCGTCAGAGTACGAGGTTAGCCAACGCTCTGTAGCTTGTTGTTAGTGGGGCTCTAAACGGGGTGCCTAGGGAAGAAGTGAGTTGGGATGCTTACCTAGATCCGCGAGACTTCCCTTCTTGAACTTCTCATGGCCCATCAGTTCATCGACCTTCCTAGCCATCGCTTTCACGTGGTCCACGATTAGCTCATCCAAATCGCTATATTGATATTTCCCGCCAATACGCAGTTGCTTCCCCAGAGTATACTCCGTCTCCTTATCGAGCTCAAGCACGTCAATATGTTGGAACACACCATCGGCAACTTTCCAGGTAATCGTAAGGTGATCATGACCTTTTGATGAAGGGCGTATCACCACATCGCCGGATGCTTGGGACCCAAGATACTCCTCAGCTTGCGTTGAGTTGAATGTCCGGAATAGAGGATGTTTAATGACTCGCTGAGTACGACCAGTTGTCTTGTCCTTCTCCTTCAAGTCCTCCTTATCACGATCCTCTAATTTAGTATCCCAGGTACCGCTATGCTGGTCGTAATCTGTGGGTCGCTTGTAAGGCTTTTGGACTACTTCCTTACGCACTGAAAGCTTTGCATGAAAATCTTTGCGGTTAATATCGATGAGCTTGGCCTGAATGGTCTGGCCAACCTGTATTGAATCGCGCATCGATCCATTGCGTAGGTTAACGTCATGCGCTTCAATCCGTCCCTCAATACCGCAATCGAGCTTGGCAATGGCAAAATCCTCCTTGACAACACGCACGTTGACAGGAATATTCATGCCTTCTGCGAGTGAGTCCTTGGTTTCGCCTGTGAACATGACGAATACCTGGTCCTGTAAAAGGGGAACGATAGGCCGGCGTAACTCTTCGTATGGAACCTGTAATTCTGCCCTAATCGTTTCCAAGGTAGCACGTTTCCTCTGATTGAAGTTTCTCTCCAACTGTTCTGCGTATTCTTCTAGAATCAACTCATTGACCTTCTCTTGTTCCTCGTCTCTAAAGAGCTTGCGAACAATAGCACCAGGTCCATTTTCATCTGTTTCCGCCTTGACATCCTCCTCATCCAACTCTAGAGCATCGGCAGCCATCTTGCGACCAAGCTCATAGTCTTCAGGATGAACACGGGTGTTATCCAATGGTTCCGAGGTAGAGTTTGTAGAGTCAAACTCAATGGATAAGAAACTAGCGCAATTGTTCCAGACCCGGGGCCCGACAACAGGCAACTTCTTGTTATCTGGGTCACCGACGAGTTCCTCGCGGGTATTAACTATACCACCGTTTGTATTTATAGTCTTAATTACGCTCGTAGCCTTTCGAGGCCCGAGGCCAGCAACATAAGGAAGTAGGTTTGCAGTGTACGGGTCACTAACGGCCTCGTTGATGTCAACACCACACAGGTTGACCATGTCGACCATAGACGTTTCGAGAACTTTCCACAGCTTTTCTTGTGGGAGGAGGTGTTGACACGGATTGTAAGTCAACGTTGCCACGTCTTTCCCTAGTGCGGCGTATTCCTTCATTGGATTTTGAAGATATTTAGCCAAAGCAATGCAGTATCTTGTGACGGAGGCTAAGTTGGGGTGTTCCGCTTGGGCGCGCGGGCTATCTTTATAGAGGCGAGCAACTTCGTCATTGACAACAAGGACATCGAGAGGGTCAATGCGGTAGTCATCTGTCTCTGTGTCAGGGTACTCAGGGCCCATGAGACGCTTCTCTTGAACGAGCGATTCCAAGTCCCGAACCAGCCTATGCGTGTCGGTTGAGAAACCAGAGACGCCGATAACGTCTGGCTTCCGACGCTCAACAAGATCCGCGAAGGCCTCTCGCTGGCCTTCGTCACGAGCGAGATTGACGAATTTGCCGTGGTCAATAACTCGACCATCTTCCTCGACCCAAGCCCAGAACACGGGATCTCGGTTTGGGTCGCCCATTCCGTTCGATAACGCGAGTACGCGTGGCGTAGTACCTAAGATCATTCCCTTAGGTTTGAATGGGGCTTGATCGAGTCGCTTCAGGTACTCCTCACGGCATAGTTTTAAGATTTCCTCTTGACATGCTGTACGAAGAGAATCCTTGACCCCCCTTCACGACGACTCTCTCGAGCTTCGGAAAGGCTAGATCCAGAACTTTTTTGGCGCTCCTCGTTCCAAGCATCTGCAAGCTCACTATAATTATCTGATGCGAACTCAGCGTGCAGCTGCTGACGGAACTCCCGCTCGTTTTGCAAACGAATTGTCACCTCGACCAAACCCTCCTCTTCGGCCTTCATCATTTTCAAAAATAACTCTGGCCGGCGAGCTAGATCCGCAATTGTTTGGTTAATGAGATATTTGATCTCGTAGTATGGATGTGCGTCGTCAATTCTGCGAAGACCCTTCTCCGTTCGGCGGCAGCTAACCTCACCCATCTGATAGTACAGGCCTCGGAAATGCTTGCGCATTCTTGGGCTTATGAATAGTTCCTCTGCATACGTCTGCCTTGCATGATATAGAACCTGGTCACCGGTTGGGAAATCGGCGTCAGTAAGACTATCGGCCAAGTCAATCGGCAGATTTTGTTCGTCATCTGCGATAACTTTCTTACCCTCGCGCAGCGCGTTCTGAGCAAGCCGATCAGGGGTTATGCCGTATGCTCGAACCATTTTGTAGGCTCTGGATTTTCGGACACGATCGAAGGTGGAGGATTTCGCACCTGGTCGCTTGGTTGCTTTAGTGTTTCCATTCATGGCGGCGATATCTTTCAGCTGTGGTGAGTACTGAAAGTTGATATAGTCTTGCAGATCTTGGAGTTGTTCCATATCTACGGCCTGCGCTATCATCTTGGGAACCATGCCATCCTCGACGTCGGCGACGGCTTTCAAATTATCGAATGTCTTCTCGAGGGCGTTCCTTTTTTCGACGAGAGAACGAAATTTGATGTCTAACTCTAGGATCCGCCAGAGATCGTCTTGGGTGAGTAGCTTCTCTGCGTTGACGAGATACTCGGGTGCCTCTGGATCCTCGCGATGGTCCGGGTTTCGTGTTTTGAGAGCGTGAATGAGGTAGTCCTTGCGATGTTGGAATACGCAGGGCACTTCGATCTCTTCTACCACGAAAAACTCTAGAACTTTGCCGACGGCCTTGTGAAACGGGACTTGCAAATCGCTAGCTAATTGTTTCTTCGGCCACATGAGATTGGCAATCCAATGTGATTCCTCCTTGAATTGGTCTGCAGAGATTTGTAGATGCTTGAATGGTTTGCGGTCTAGCTGGAATCGCTCGGGCTCATCTGTGAATCGAATTTCGTTGTCTTCGTCGGTAAGGAGCTTCTCGGCGAGTTGGGAGGGCTCGAAGACGTCTTTGAGTTCAAGGGTCTGCTCCTCTTGCTTGCGAACTTCTTCGTCGTCTTCAACGTCTAGGGCCCAGTCATACTCAGCGCCATTGCCGAAAATGGCATCCATATCCTCTAAGGCATCCCTATCGAGGCCTGTTCGATCGATAACCCCGCCGGATATACCCTTGTCCCGCGGGCGGGCAACCTCCTCATCTTCCCTTTGGCGTTGGAGCTCGTCTTCGTCTTCGGGATAATCTTCCTCGATGAAACCTTCGAATTCGTCGGCAGCGCGGTTGGATCGTCCGCCATACGGCCGGTCTTCGACGACCTCTTCGTCCTCGTCCTCGAACATTTGGTCGAGGCCTCGACGTTCACCGCCCCGGGCTTCGTCATCGCGATGGCCGCGCTTAAGACGTTTGAACTTGCTCTTTCCTATCGTGTTAGAGTACGTTGAATGGCATATGGATCGCTGGCTCGTACCTGAGATGGTTGCCCGCGTTCCCAGGCCGGGATTGCTTCGCCTATGAGATCTAAATCCTCTTCATCCAGTTCCTCTTCTTCTCTGCGTTCTTGCCGACGCTTGCGCTTCTTCCGTTTGCGTTCTTCATCGGAGTCTTCGTCGGCAATTTCGTCATCCTCGTCTTCGTCGACAATGAAGCCTTCACGGACCTATTGTGCACGCCGAATTAGCAATCCTCACGAAGCCAAGGAAGATGAGTGGGTCGTTGTAGGTACCTTTTGCATCTCCTCTTCATCGTCGTCGTCATCTTCTTCCTCGCTCGAGTCATTCAAGTCCTGCGCGCGGGTTCGACTCTTTGCGGGGGCCTCGCCGGTTTCTTCATCGAAGGACTCATCTTCCTCTTCATCGTCGAGCTCGGCCTCGCCGATAACCAGGTCTCTCATAGCATTGCTCATGTTGGGAAGGGAACTAAACTAAGCGATGCGAGGAAGGCAACGCGCAAGGGCGAAATAGGCAGCCGTGCTCTTGCACTCAGGAATGGCCGACTTGCCACGACGACTTCGCGTGCTGGTTCCGATGGATTGGAGAGGAGTGAATTATTATGTGGTAGTGACCTGGTTGGATTAATTAGAGGTCGGAGGAAAGGATAAGCGGTATAACATTAGAGGTGGTGGGGATGGTTCTTGTGTGTATTGGGAAGAAAGAGAATGGTTGTCATGTCTTTGCGCAGCTTTGGAAATTTGTTTGGTCGCGTTAACCTACCTAGGTACTCTTCAGCCTCGCGACGGGAGGTCCCCACATTGACATGCTGCTGGTAGGTACTTTGGTACATGTAGATGACGCCACAAAGAACCTGCGCCACAAGTATTAGTCAATGTCTACCAAGTACGTAGTAAGGTAACTTGGGCCTCTTGTGCACATCAAAGGTACCACCTACCTACCTACCTTTGGAGATGCTTGACATACCTACTTAAGTGTGTTGGCACCTAGGTCAGCCCATAGCAGTTATTATAATTTGCTCAACTGCACAATTTGAGCTCAAAAAATCGCAAGTCAACTTGTCATCGTTCTAGGTACTAGGTACTTGATATGTAGGTAGTTCTAGCCGTCTCAGTGCCTACAGGTAGGTAGTTAAGTACCCAGGTAAACTACCTACCTTACTATTACCTATGTACAATTATATACACTAGGTTTTTAGAATGACAAGATGGAGTGTACTACGTTTTTGTTGTTTAGGATATATATATATCTAACTACTATGGACAATATAAGCGTGTAAGCGTGTAAGTGTGGTAAGGGTTTGTTTTGAATACAATGGCGGTAGGGGTTTGAACTTACTACGAGCATGTATCCAGAAACATGTTGGGTCTAATAAGGTGTAGTATGGTGGGTATGTGACTTCATGCAACAAGATGGGCTTTGATGCTATGCACGGGGCTGAGATCGAGTTGTAAGTTGACCATATCGTGGTGACAAGTAGCCGACGTCAAATGGGCAAAACGGATACACACCGAATTATACACCCTTCGCTCTTCCATGATGCGCAGAAAAGCAAAAATATTGATGCAACAATGCAACTTATCATATAGACTAAACCGGTACGGCTTGGGATACGGCTCAAGCCTACATAAAATACACCTTCTGCTGACCACCATTTGACCGTGGCCGATTCGTGATAGGGCACAAAAAGGGCCTAGATTCAATGGCTTGGTCCTGTACAACCACTGTCGACCCGACTATCCCGTGCTGATAGTTTTTGCATATGCAAGACGCAACGTCTTCACAGGGTGCCAGTAGCCTAGGCAGGGTACCTATCAATGGGCTTCGGTGCATGTAGCTGTCGCCGCTTACTTAAGTAGCTTAGCTATCCAGGCTTCCCTTCCGGCTTTGCTCGATTCCCTTGAGGCCGACCGGGTATCCACTTACTTTTCTCCCCTTTTCTCCTCTTTTTCCCTCCCATCTCCTCCTCCTACGCCTGGTTGCCAAGGTACGTCGGTGGATTGTTTGCGTAAAGCAAAAGGGCCCAGTCTCGAGCCCCTTTTAGTTAATTGTTGTGTTCTACTTGCGGTGACGAGTCGATGGCACAAGGAACCGCCTACCCAACCATCACCCATTGGTACCTGAATCGGCCCAAACACTACAGGTACCGACAGGGACTTGCAAGGTCAGGGGACCGGCACACATCCCACCATACTACGGTATAGTCAATTTTAGGCCTTGGGTGGGTAGGTACTTGTGGTTGGGTTGCGTCCCACACTTGATAGGAGGTAGTTGCCGGCAAAAGTTCGTCACTACCACCGCTGGCGTCGGCCGCTGCTGGTGACCGCCACCACTCCACTGTTTATCCACTGTCGCTGCCAACTTGGGCCTACCTAACCTAAGTTAATACTCGCTGCATCCTCCGACCCCCCTCTATGTACGACTGAGCTCCCTTTTCCCATTTCTTCCGCGTCCACATCCACGATTCCAGACCCCGCAATCTCCCTCGTCCGAACCGATTAGTTTTGGACTAAAACGAGCCATCGTTATCAGCAACGAGCTGTGCATACCGCGTCGTCGTCATCCGTCCCCTACGCCTCCCGCCATCAGCGCCTCGTCCCTCCCACCTCGTCCTCCCACCTCATCCTCCCGCCCTGTGAGGGGCTAAACGGCCGGGTCAGGTCAGGTCAGGTCAGGTCAGGCCACGCACCGCTCCTGCAGCAGTCCTCCGACGCTGCGAGAGGTGCAATAGCGCCCTGCCTGTCTCCGGACAGTCATCTGCACCGTCATTACGCCGGTCCGACAAGGCGCCGCTGGCGTATCCTACTCTACTGCATCATCTCGTCCCATCTCGCTCACTTATACCACCCGGGCATCCTCGGCATCACCAGCCATGTCCGAGTCCAACTTTGCTCCGCGCTCTATGAAGCGCCGGAATGTTAAAGGTTTGGCCCTTGGCCCGCCGAAATTGGCTGCTGCTTCAGGTTCGGGCAACGGTTCAGGCTGGGGCGCTGGAGGTTCTAGGGCAGACGATGTTGCGAACGAGGCCCAACTGGAGATAGGCATTGAGTTTAACCTCGACATCCGCCAAGAGGATCTTGAGATTGTCAAGGAGCTCGGTTCCGGCAATGGCGGTACCGTTAGCAAGGTGAAGCATTTGCCCACAGGCACCACAATGGCGCGGAAGGTAGCAACATCCTCACCCCTCTTCCCACTTGGGCCATTTGAAGTAACGGTAACTGAACTCATTCCTAGGTCATCCACGTCGAGGCGAATAAAGAACTACGAAAACGAATCGTGCGTGAGCTTCAGATTATGCATGGCTGCCAATCCGACTACATTGTAACATTCTACGGTGCCTTTTTAAATGACCACAACGATGTTATAATGTGCATGGAGTATATGGATGTCGGGTGCGTACAAACTGTCCGAACATGCGTCTCCATTTTGACTAATCTAGACAAATGCAGGTCTCTAGACAGGGTGTCCCGAGTTTTTGGCCCCGTCCGGGTCGATGTACTGGGAAAGATTGCGGAAGCCACACTTGGAGGTCTAACTTATCTATACTCGAAACTGCACATCATGCACCGTGATATCAAGCCGTCAAACATCCTTACTAATTCCAAGGGTCACATTAAGCTATGTGATTTTGGAGTCTCGGGCGAGCTAGTGAATTCGATCGCCGATACTTTTGTTGGCACGTCGACATACATGGCCCCGGAGCGCATCCAAGGCGAGAAGTACACTGTCAAATCGGACGTCTGGAGTTTTGGTCTAACAATAATGGAGTTGGCCATCGGAAAGTTCCCATTTGCTGCGAGTGAACAACTGTCCGATGGGGATGGTGCGCCGGCGGGTATATTGGACCTGCTACAACAGATCGTTCACGAACCCGCCCCAACATTGCCGAAGAGCGACGCGTTTCCTGCCATCCTTGAGGACATGATTCAGAAGTGCCTTTATAAGGAACCCGAACGACGCCCAACGCCCCAAGACCTCTTCGTACGTTACTATCAAAAGTAGTGAGACTGATCTTATAATTAACAAGTTTGTATAGGACAACGATGCCTTTGTTCAGGCAGCTAAGAGGACGCCGGTAGACCTCCGAGCATGGGCTGTTGGTATGATGGAAAAGGACAACCGGAAATCGCATCTTGCACCACAATTATCCCCTGCAACTCAAGAGCTACTCCGGTCCGGTGATTCACCCAACCAGCAAATTGATGCCAATTCGGCGTATACGCCAACATCCGGTGAGATCCCGATTGCAGGGGCTATAATTTCGCCTCGAGACCATTATGGCCACGCACCAAGCCGCTCGCCCACAAGGAACGGAACGGGCAGCATCGGACGAGCAGGTGGGTCCGGTATCCATCCGGGTTTAGGCCAAAGATCAGCAACATCTGGATCCATACCAAAGGTTGGGGCATACTCAGAGGCTTCGCTTCCCGCTAGCGCTAGTGCCGGGACGTTTACTCTACCCGTGAGGCCAGCGCCAGGCGGTCCGCTTCCTCCACCTCCGCCAAGAAAGGCGACACCGGACGAGATACGGGGTGAGAGCCGCCGGCAGGCGGCATATCCGCCCTCGAACGGCAATTACGGCGCAATGGGTTACCCTCGAAAATAGATTTGATTACGAGTGTCTGCGAATAAATGTCTAGTTATAAGACAGCGTCGTGAAACGGCACAAACCCACCCATCTCCCCCGCAGAGGACCGATGCATTCGATTTTCCAACAGATCCCTCCAGTCCGAATACTTAAGATGCAATCGCATGCATATAGTTGGCTTGCCAAAAATGGTACTACCTTGAAACAAGGAATGCTGAGGATCTAGATAGATGTCGTGGCAGATACAAGAGCTTACTTCGCTTCGCGCGTCCTATTTATCACCAATGTCAACGCCAAGAGGATAGCAGATGCAGTCAGAGAGGGCCAAGGAGGATTCGTGTATTAATACATAGAAGTGCAGGTTGAACTCGTTGGTACCGTTTGCTTTGTGGAGGTCGTGATAACTGACCACGCTTGATGTCTGGCTCAGCACGCTATAGGCACTAGTCTTGTTAGAACAGATCTAACATAACATGAATGGCCCTTGAACAACGCTGTTCGTATTATTGACATCTCGGAATATGCCCCTGTGATGCCCGGTTTCGGTGTTATTAAAATCATGGGCGATATTACTTTGTTGCTCTCCGCTCTGGTCATTGGCTGCACGAGACTAACAACGGGGTTCAATACGCTATATAGTATGTGTTGTTTGAGACCGAAGGGTTGACTGGACAATGTCCGCGGCGTGTTGCGCGCGGGTTTGCTATATAATCTAGGCCTATCTGGCGCTAATATATATATATATATATAATTTCTAGGGCGCGCCGCGATATCCTCACCTCAGGGGGTAGATATCGGTATCTCCCTGCCGACGAAGCCGTCTTCTAGCACGCCGACTAGCTCGTCCAAGCTCCGGATGACCAGATCCGTATGCGGGTGTTCGGCCAGGTGGGCATTATCAGGATTCACGAGCAACACGGTGGCGGCGCCCGCACGCCGGCCGGCGGTCATGTCGTCGATGGAGTCGCCGACCATGATCAGCGCCGACGCGTCGCCCAGCTCCCAGTCCTCCCCACCGTCGCCGGCGACGGCGGCGGCGGCATCGCCTTCGTCATTGCCCTTGCCTTCGCCATCGTCGTCCACGCGGCGCACGAGGCCCCACGACCGCGCGATGAAGAGCAGGCCGGCGGGGGCGGGCTTCGGCGGGTCGAAGTCGCGCGTGACGACGGGCGCGAAGACGTGGCCGGGCAGGAACTTGGCGAGCAGGTGCGCGACCGGCTGGTCGAAGTTGCGCGTGCACAGGGCCCTGCGCACGTCGCGGCCGCGCAGGTAGCCCATCAGCGCGCCGAGCCCCGGCTGCGGCTCCTGCGCGGCCATGGCGGCCCGCTCGATCGTGCGGACCGCCGCCATCGCCGCCGGCCGCGCCGCCGCCGGCAGCGACGCCACGTGGCCCAGGATGTCGCTCGACGCCGGGATCTGCAGCGCCGCGCGCATCTGCGCAAACATGTAGTTCTGCGGGAGGCTGCGGCTCGCGATTACACGCAAAGGGCGCGGGGGGGGGTTTTAGTTAGTCGGTTGTATTGCGTTGCGTTGCGAAAACTTGTGGGGGGGGGGACGGGACGGGGGTAGGTGCGTGTAAGTCGGGCTCATCTCATGGAGGGGTAGTGTGGAAGCTATTCTACCCACTCCCCCCCCCTCCTCGTCCTCCTCCTTCTCCTCCTTCTCCCCCCCCTGCAGTGGTATTTTATGTAGCGCTTTTTTCGCTTGGGGGCTTTCTTACCAGAGTGTCCCGTCAACGTCGAATATTATCCCTTGTAATTTTGGCAACCCCGTGTCCTCTTGCCCTGGGGTGGTTTTCAGAGGCGCAAAGCGCCGAGGTGCCGTTTTCGACATGGTGGCCAAATTGCGCAGAGTCGATCGCAGGAATTGGGCGGGGACTTTGGAACTTCTCATGTCATGTAGTGAGACGGAGGTAAACAACTAAGAACGGAGTCGAAGGTGGTTGTATCGGTACGTGCTTGTACTAAGTCCTGCACGTGGGTTGGGCAGGCAGGTCCAACGTAAATCAAGCAAATAAAAGCTACTGGGAGGTAAGTTACATTGAGAGGTAGGCTGCGAGAAGGTCATTACCTAAACTGGATACATGCAGTCACTCCCGTCATGCCACAGGCATCAATCCTCGAAACCGAGACCTACCTTCCGTCGTGTGCACTAATGGGCCCCGGACGGGGCGTGGTCCGTGCATGGCCGTGTTGACGTAGGTTGGAGCTAGGCTGTCTCGTCCGACGTTGGTGGGCTGTTCCAAACGGACCTAAAAGTAAATAGGTACCTTAAGTACCTACCTACCTTACCTACCTACCTAGGTAGGTGCTGGACTGGTTCTGGACACATCGACATGGCACAATAAGCAATAAGCATACCTAGGTACCGATCCTTATAGCCAACACTTGACCAGCGTCTTCTGCCACGCCTACACTCTGCTTTTCATACAGCTCGCTTGCGCATGCGCACCCACTTGTGTCAGGATTCTATTTTTCTCCTGCAGACTGGCCAATTGCATCGTCTCTAGAAATGGCCGACAAGGACTTGACAGACGCCGAAAAGGCCGAAAAGCTGGCGGCCGCGAGGAAGCGGGTATGATGCGATCGCCTCGCGGCGAATTGCCGACTCCGTTCGAGCACTGACACGGCAGATTAGGTCGAGCAAATGAAAAAGAAGTCAAAGAAGGCCGGAACCGGGAAGAAGGACAAACAAAAGGAGGAAGCCCCCGCCGAGGCCGCCGCCGAAGTCGAGCCCGGGGCGACGACGAGCACTGCTGCTGACAAGGATGCCTCCGAAGGCCCTTTCTCCCCGGCCCAGACACCCGCGCCCCTGTCGCAAACGTCCCAGCTGAGATCTCCGTCCTTCCGCCAGGGTCCGCTATCGCCCACGCTAAGCCCCGATGGCGAGACTGCGGCTGACATTTACCGGAAACAAGTCGCACGTATTGAAGATCTTGAGAAGGAGAACAAGCGTCTCGCCAAGGAAGCCGGTGACGCGGAGAGGCGATACAAGAAGGCAGAAGATGAGCTAGCTGATCTTCAAGAAGCTGACCGAGATGGATCGGACAACAGCCAGATCGAGAAGCTTGTATGATAGCCACGATCCTCGCCCGCTTCGAGTTTACTAACAGCTACCTACAGAAATCCGAAATTGCTGCCCTTCAAAGGCAGAACACGCAGCTTCAATCTGCTGCTACAAAGCGCCATGGCTCCTCGCCCTCACTGGCGATGGCTGTCCCGGCAGATGAGCTGCAGGCACAGCTTGCGTCTAAGTCGACAACGATCGAGACGATGGAGCTGGAGATTTCCCGTCTCCGCGCACAGGCTGAGAGGCAGGCGACAGCAGGAGGCACGGACCGAGAGCAGATTGTTGCCTTAGAGGAAAAGCTTGCGCGGTCAGAACAAGCTGCGATGAAGGCTCAGCGGGAACTGACCGACCTCAAGCGTAACCTTGACCGCACAGCGGAGCGTGTCGTAAAGGAAGGGGGCGCGCGGACCAGCGCCGAAACCAAAGTGCGCACCCTGGAGAGGGATATTGAGAGAATCACAGCCGAAAAGACCGAGCTAGAGAAGAAGGCAGAGGCGCTGGATAAGAAGGTCGCCGCGTTGGGGACCCTTCATAAGGAGAACGACAGCCGGTCGCAAGCCCTACGGAAAGAGAAAGAGCGCGCCGAAAAGGAAGCGCAGGAGGCACAGCTGAAAATCGAGAGGCTCGAAGGAGAGAACTTGCGCTTGCGTAAGAAGGACGCCGCAGAAGGTGGCGGCGATGATGAGGGCATGGATGAACTCGAGGGTGAGGAGAGACAGCGCATGGAAAAGAGAATTCGGGACCTCGAAGGCGAAGTTTACGATCTACGTAGAGGCATCTGGCACCAGCGACGGAGGGAGATGGAACCAGGCGCCGAAGGTGATTTCACCAATATCGACCTGGACAATGGTCCTTCCTCATCCAACACGACGCGCAAAACCAGTGGTAAAGGCCTGGGCGGCTACTTGACCAGTGGCATCAACGCGCTAGCAGGCATGAGCGCCGACGAACAGGACGAGTTCCTCGAGGACGACGACATGGAGTTTGACGAGGAGGCCTTCAAGCGCGCGCAGCAAGAGGACGCCAAGAGGAGGCTCGAGCGCATCAAGGAGCTGAAGCGCGGGCTGAAGAACTGGGAGGGATGGAGGCTGGACCTCGTCGATGGACGGAAGGGAGGCGGCGGGTATGGCGCCGGCGAGATCTTCGAGATATGAGACTCTGGAGCAAATACATCCTTCTCAGCGGAACTCGTGCATATGGGCTCAAGGTAACTATGGCAGGTTACGGGTACGACTAGAAGAGAAATAGGAGCATTTTTGATATCCATAACTACACGATATTGGCACATCTACTTAGGCCCAGCCGATTGCATATGAGTAGAAGCCCATTATTAAGATCCTACCGCCTCTAGGGCCCCATCTGCTTCATACCGCGCGGTGAGGTGAAGCTGCCTACGGCTATTGTAAAGCACTAGCCGGATTCTAAAGCCACGCATTCGGCTCTTTCTTTTTCACGACATCATTCATCTAACAAGGATTGGGCTTTCTCGGGTGCCGGCGCTCCCTTTTATCCCTTTGGCCTCGATCCTATTTGGTCTTCGTTCACTTGCCTCGAGCGGCCCCTTAACTTGCTAGAGTGTGTTCATTAGTCGACATATTTAGAGATACGTGATACGTGCTGTATGACACGGCGTTATAACACGTGAACGCTTTCTAGGGAGACCGAGACTCAATATAGGGCCGACCGGTTTTCATTAGACCCAGGTTTCCTAATCTAGCTAAATGAACTTATAGATATCCCTAGTTTGCCTTGTGGATGTAGTCGCGGACTAATGGACGTCGAGATTCTAGGGATTAATATGTCTAGGGAAGAGACCGTTTGCTGTTTCAATCCAATGTCCCTACGCAGAAAAGCCAAAGCGGTCAGATGGCCGACTTCAGGACTTTCTCCTAATGCTAATACTGTGATGCGATATTGCTAGAATTCTGCAATCAATATGCAACGAACCGCCAGGGGATTGTCTAGATAGTCTTCCCCGTCATGGGTTCCCTGGCGTTTGTTGAAGGGCTAAACCAGATCTCTATTAGGTAATTATTCGACGGCGAGACCTTCGTATATCCCAACAAAGGCGTACTCCGTTGCCTCTTACGCCGCGATATCCAATTCATTATAGAGGGTTTCACGAGGACGGAACACCAGGTTTGGCCCGTAGTGATGCGCCGAAAACCTGTCGTAGAGCTGAAACTCACCCACCCGGTCCCTCCCACCCGACTTTTTTGTCGGATCGCCGCCGCCCAGCTTGCCGGCGTCGCCCGGGGCCGCCTCGAAGTCGAAATACCACAGCGTCTTCGCCATGGTGAGGCTCACCTCGAGGTAGGCCATGGACTTCCCGGCGCAGCTGCGCGGACCGACCAAGAAGGGGGCGAAGGCGTCGGCCATGGCCCTCCTCCGCGCGTCGTCCGCGGCGCCGTCCAGCCACCGCTCGGGCCGGAAGCCGAAAGGGTCGGGGAAGTACTCGGCGTTGTGGTGCAGGCTGTAGAGATTCACGGCGACCTGCGTGCCGCGGGGGACGACGTGGCCGTCGATGACCAGCGGTTCCTCGCCCCCCTCCTCACCACCACCACCACCACCACCACCACCATCACCACCACCCTCCTTCGAGACGGGCG
Organism: Rosellinia necatrix; assembly: GCA_021209875.1. Taxonomy (NCBI): domain Eukaryota; kingdom Fungi; phylum Ascomycota; class Sordariomycetes; order Xylariales; family Xylariaceae; genus Rosellinia; species Rosellinia necatrix. Next base: position 3,784,856 of record JAGYVD010000007.1, on the reverse strand, counting down.
CCGTCGCCGTCGCCGCCAGCTCGCGCCACAGCATCCCCGTGACGGGCGGGCTGACGCGCAGCGTCTCGTCGATGCAGGCGCGCAGGTACCGGCACCCGGCGAGGCGGGGCCCGCCGCGGATCTCGGCCCCGGTCCGGAACGCCGCGCGGACCTCCGCCGCCAGCCGCTCGTAGCAGCGCCGCGCCGACGGGCCGCCGCCGCGCGACAGGTAAAACATCAGAGCGCAGAGCACTACCGCGGATGTCTCGCCGCCTGTTGTTTCCCCCCGAGCGGGAAGTTTTTAGTTAGCTTCATTTGTTGGGGTCGTTTTGGTTGGTTGGTCGGGGATCATTATGCCACCGGGGCCGGAAGTAATGGGATTGTTCATACACACACACACACACATACCTGCTGGGAAGAAGAACAAGGCTTCCGTCACGAAGTCAAGCCGGTCGGGCTTCTGATCCTCTCCCTCTCCCTCTCCCTCCCCCTCCCCCTCCCCCTTCCCCTTCCCGGCCATCGACCTGGCCATGAACGAACACAGATCGTGCCGCGCGTGCGCGGGCTCGCCGAGCCTCGCGCTCGTGAGGGCGCCCAGGGTGGCGAAGAACCGGTCCCGCAGGCTGTTGGGGACCCAGCCGGCGATGCGCTGGTGCAGGTGCCCGGCGGCCAGCGGGGGGAAGTTCATGGCGACGTTGATGCGCAGGTCGCCGAGCGAGATGGCCCGCGGCACGAACCGGTTCCCCTCCCCCTCCCCCTCCCCCTTTCCCTTCCCCTCCCCCTTTCCCTTCCCCCCTCCCCATCCCCATCTCCTGCCACGCCCGTCTGCAGGTCGAGGCTGCGCCCGAACCCCAACAGCGCCGCCGTGTCGTAGCTCAGGTGCCGGCAGGCCGGCGTCATGTCCACGACGCCGATGCCGGAGGAGGTAGAGGTAGAGGTAGAGGTGGTGGTGATGGCGGTGGTGGCGGCGAGGAAGAGCTGCCTGATGAACGTGTCGACCTCGCGCACCATCGCCGGCTCGAACGCACGCATCGACTGCTCCGAGAGCGCCGCCCCGACCGCCCTCCGCCTCGCCCGGTGCTGCGCCCTGTCCACGGCCGTGAACACGTTGAGGATCCCCAGCCGGTACTGCGCCGCGCGGTACGCGCGCGACTTGACCAGCCGGTCGTTCTGGTAGATGTCTGTTGCTGTCGTAAGCCGTGGCGTGCGCTTCTGGCTTGGATCCCGGGGGGGGGGAGGGGTGGGGAGGGGGGATTGGGGTTTTCTACGCTTTTGACTTACCTCGTAGGGCTGTCGCCGTGTTGAACACGAGCCTGTCGGGGGCGATCCTCACGACCGGTCCTTTGCTGCATGTTAACACACGCGCGCGGAGACTTGTGTGAGAGGGGGCCAGGAGGGAAGGGGGGTGGGGGGGGTTTGTTATGTGTGGAAGGCTTAAACTGACCATAACGAAGATGGTTCTGATGCACTTTTAGGTGCGTGTTCTGGGCGAGCGCGCAGGCGCCCCCGTAGATGTGGGATAGCTTCGCGGCGAATGGGCCGGGGAAGCCTCGTAGGGGGGTGGAGGAGAAGACGGTAGCTAAAGAGGAGGAGAACCTAGATGCGTAGGGAATATTAGTGCTTGAATGTAGAAATAGTATTTAGATCCTCCTTACATATAATGCAAACGCAATGGCGAGAGCCGATGGGATAGAAAATGAGGGCATCGTGGGCTCTAGGTATTAGGTAGAATACATGTAAAGAGGTTAGTTTTTTTGAAGTTTGATATAACAAATAAATACCAATGGAGACTTGAAAAACGGGAGATCTGTATTAAATGTACTGGCTTGATTTATTAATGAGGATTATGAGCTCAAGTCTCCCTTTTACCACAGCCTACTAGAAAAAAAAATAAATAGGGGGGGATGAGGGATAGACACATAGCTTTTCCGTAGCTGGGCCCACCACGACACGTCTTTGCCCCTATCATCTATAACAAAACGCGCTTGGCAGCTGCAGGCTGGCCTAGACGGCATCTGCCGTTCTGTTTAATATTGAATATGCAGTGATACCAATTATTGTACCGCCCGTGTGGCACTCAGATTGACAGGTCACTTATTGGCCCCCTTCCCCCAGGCCCCGGCCCCCCACAACCCCTCGCGACGACATCTTGGGGTCTCAATGTTGTTATAACTGTCGGCTGCAAAGACTTGACCTCTAGAGATGTCCTTACCCGTGCCGTCCAGCCGGTCTTCGCATTTGAATACATCAATAACTGACCGTATTGGTCCTCCCAAGGCCAAGATGCCGCCACACCCAACCTCTATACGAACGACGCGCAACAGCCTGATCACCAAGTGATCGAGGAATCAAGCCACCACTCTGCCGCGATGTTCGTGCTTCGTATGTCATTAATTATAGTAATATTTTGAATATAAAATAAGAAATACACCGCCCCTGATATCCCTTGAGTTGTTCAGACATTGCCTCCTGCGTCTCGTCTTTTTCGTTGAACCTTGTCGATAGCCTTGACATTATAACAAATATGCTTGATATTGCCGATACCCTGGCTTCGCTACCGCCGGCAGCTAGAGAGGCTATTCTTAATGGGCCTGCTCATGTTCCTCCGGAAGGCATCGTGCCAAACTTTGACAACCCACCAAGCGAAGACACCCTGGTCACCGGCGTTGTCACTGCCGGGTTTTCTCTGGTCACAATTTTATTTTTCACTCGGGTTTACGCTCAGTTGTTTTGCCGAAAAAGGATAAACATTGAGGATGGTATGATCATACACACAAGCCTCTTTGCAGAGCCGTCCCTAACGAGCACCAGGTCTTATAGTAGCTGGATATGTACGCTTTCCTCAGCTCTACTTACTTTTCATATTACTCCTGTCTGACATCACCTGTGGTGCCAGGGCACGCTTACTGCATATGCTTGGTGCTGTTATCATGTGCTCGGCAGGCCAGGATTGTTTGTTCACCAATGGGACATAAGGCTGAAGGACTTATCCCGCTTCCTCTGGGTGAGAGATCCTAACCCCTTTAATGTGTATTGTCTAATTCGTAACAGATTCTCTACCTTGGAACTAACTTCTATGGCGCAACTCTCCTGGCTCTCAAACCGGCAGTATTACTCGAGTGGTCTCGAACCTTTGTTCCTCGCCGCACTCGTAACGCTTTCTGGTGGACATGCCACGTGCTTTTGGTGGTGAATGTCCTATTTTACGGATCTGCGAAAATCGCATCAAACCTGTCCTGCGAACCCCATCATAAGATATGGGATAAAACCGTCCAAGGCACATGTCTCGGTGAAGAGGTCGTATGGAAGGCATACATATGTCTCAACCTTATATCGGACATTATCATCTTGATTCTTCCTCAGGGGGTCATTTGGAAACTGAAACTATCAAGAACGAAGAAGTTCGGAATCTCGATCGTATTCGCCTTTGGCCTGCTGTAAGCAACATCCTTTCCCCCGGCCTAGCCCTGGTCACATTCTGACCGTTACAAACCCCCACGTCTAACTGATTTCTAAAGTGTTTGCCTGGCTGCTACTCTCCGAATCGTTACTGGCATCCGGTATTTGGAGTCCACAGACAAAACCTACACTGTTGCGGCGGTGGCTATGTGTTGCTGGGCAGAAATGGTGTTCCTTTTCGTGGTAGTGTGTGTGCCTTCGGTGCCTGCCGTAGCGAAGAGCACCGGGGCAACCAAGGTTTTTGCGACAGTTAAAATATGGGCATCGCACTACCACCGCCATACTGAGTCGAGCGGGAAAGACATCGAGCCAAGCGCCTCGGAAAAGGCTCCATATGAGCAAGTTGAAGAATACGGCCCCAAGGGTGCCGGGGGTGGCCAAGGCGATAACTATCGACGGCATCTAAATGAGCATCCTACCAAGGCTTCGGAAATTACTTAAACAACTCGTTTTACTGTTAGAAGACTATAATTCCAACGAGACTACGCTTGGGCATGAACACTAGTTTTCGTGGGTCACGTCCAACTACTCCCCGGTATTATAAGAGACTAAGAATGATGGTGAGAGAAAGGTGGCTTCACACGAATTTCACTACACCGTTGCTTGGCGCGAGAACTGAAGGTTAGCATGTTGTTGGGATATCTGTTCTCTCACTAGTGACCTTTTTATTTTTATTTTTATTTTAATTAAATTATTTTATCTTAGGTTTGTGTGGTTCTTACTCATGTGCTATGCTGCACGCTCAAATATTGTTGGATTAATACAAGTTTCTCATCCTATGACACACATGCAAGCTGTTCACGAATATGCTACGCGGCGCCACATAAAAGACCACAGTTTGAAATTGGGAAAGAGTGCGTTCGAGGAATGGTATTCGGTTGCAGTATGTGCATGCGTTCGGGATATTGCCCTTGGACAGTCTACGGTACCCAATAGTCGCCGAGGGATCATGGGTGCGTGCAGTATTAATCTAACCCTTTTGGTTGATTGCTTCAATTTATGGCTGAATCTGGACCGCTGACCAAGCTGACTAGCATTGCGGGCTGGGTTGTATAGCTGATACATATACAGTATGGCATTACACTCTCTGTGGAAGGACGACTAGGTAGTAGTCTACGTGAGGGTAATGCTCTGTAGCACTTCAATACATGCTGGGCACTCTCTGATGACTACCATTATCACGGGAATTAATTGTCGGCGCTCTACTGGTAACTAGCATAACTAATCGCCCCCAGAACCAAGGACACGTGCGTATATAGCACAGTATAATTAGTCAGTCAGAGCCAGGCTGGGCTTACCACAGATGAGATGGTGGGGGTGTAGCGGGATGATCCGCTGGTGCCTAACAATAGTAGCATTCGTGGCATGCGGGTCTGCTGAGATGGTCATGTTTTGCCAAACCGCACGGAATTTTCGACATGCATCGTTTTGCATGCGGCGTAGCCTTATGTAAAAGCCGGTGGTGGTCGCAGTAAGAACCTTGGCGTTACCTTGCATACCTACTACACACATATGTGCATGACTTTTATCTAAGCACTCTACGGTAGGTAGGCTGCGAGGTAAGGTGCTGAACGTTCGGTGAGGGGTAAATTTGATCTAGGACTGCTGCAGCTAGTCTTATGCGGATGGCTATTTGTAAATTGTAAATGCATACATGGCACTTAGGGACTTGTGAAGAGGGGTCATGTGTATTGAAATCTGCTATAGTGTTACTATTTATAGTCTTACTCTGCTAGACTGTGTGTTTCATGCCTAGGTATGTGTTAGAAATGCATATATAATAATATAACTAAGCGATAGATTAATAATGGACTTAGTCCCGCTAACTACCCTTTTATGTATGTACATATGTATAGTAGTAGTAGTATTAACGTCTAATCTAGGTGTCTGACTATGTACATATGTATGTACATATGTAAGTATTCAAGTAGGTAACTACTTGATAGTATGTCCCGGATATTGGGTATGAACTATGAGCTAGGCTTTCTTAGCACTGAGGTTCAGGGATTCTTGGCACTAATAGGATAGGATACGGTATGCAGTCCGCTGGGGACTATTCGCAAATTCATAGTGTCACATATGAACAGATCATGTAATTGGTTGTAACCATGGAACTAAGGCTTGCTAAAGGAAAGGTGAGATTTTAGATCTAGGGAGAGTTGCAAGGGTCGGAGTGGCTAAGTACCCCCTTGTCGCTTGCAGGGTTGCTTTTCCATCCCCTAAACTTAACGATTCTTCTCAGTATAACTACTTATAGGGGCAAAGTGAAGCTCTAAACCCATTGCTCCCAGCGTGGCCATCGAAGTTGTGGCTTTGATATAATGAATATAACTAATATCAATATCTGAATTTTACTGAGCGGCAAGCGAATATTATTGTGAAAGAAGGGCCGGCTTATAACAACCACTCACGTGGCGCTCTGTCCAATGGTGTACCTGGTATGGCGCGAATGATGAAGAACCGAATCGGATCGGATATTACATACTGTGGCTCAGTACCTGATGCGTTAACCTACGTGAACTTGAAGGCATCTCCCCAGGCCCGGTTTACGACGTATGCGCGCTGCCTCTGAACCTCAACGCCGTTCCCGTCAGACTGCGCCGGCTCCCGGCCGCTGCACCACGCGGTCCGTATATCCCCCTTCCCCATGGCCTCCAGCATCCCCTTGACCGTGCTCTCCCAGTCCTGGTTATTATGCCTCTCGCCGAGCAGCATGAGCCGGCGGAGGAAAGTCTCCGTCCTGCCTTCTGAAGAACAACGGGGGTTAGTGTGTGTTCGTCAGAAGGAACATGCCCTCTCCCGAGCCAACTAACTATCTGTTGGTGGGAATATGATGGGGAGGGGGGAGTTGGTGAGGGAAGGAGGGAGGGATGGAAGAGAGTTATGGGACGGACGCTTACGGAATACTGTCTCGGCCGTGGCACGGAACCCCCTCGTGAGCTGGTTGTGCGTCTCCGCCTCGGCGTAGTACGTCTTCTCCCGGTGCCGCCACGAGTAGCGGATGCTGACCTTGGCGACCGTCAGCGCGGCCTGGCGGGCGTGGACGAGCAGGTAGACGCCGGGAGGCGTCAGGGGGTCCAGGGGCACGCGCGGCCCGACCTGGGCCGCGTACACCGCGAAGGTGCCCGTGTTCGGCCGGGTGAGCTCGGCCGGCGGCACGCCCGGCCCCGTCGGGTCCCAGAACGTGAAGTGCGCCTCCTCGATCTTGTACGCCGTCCCCGGCGGCTGCACGATCGGGTTCGCCATCGCCGCGTGCACGCACGCCAGGTACGCGTCGCCCCGCCTCAGGTCCGGCGGGAACTGTAGTATCGTCCGCGCCGTGTTCGGGACCCGCTGCCCCGGCGTCTTGGACGTGAAGACTGACATGTGGCGGGACGGGACTCTCGTGCGAAGGGCTGTGCGGTCGGCGTCTTGGGCTGGGGTCGCGGCGACATGAATATAGGCGGGGTGTGATGGTTATTTTCCATGCTGCGCGTGAGTGGGAGCCTGGTCTACGGTCTATATATGCTCTGGTGAGAGATAGGGAGTGTTGACGGCGTGCGGTGTCACGGATTGAGCCAGCAGGTATGCCAGAATGCAAGGGATTAGCATCTGGTGTTAGTTGACTGGTGTTAGTTCACTGGTGTTAGTTCACTGGTGTTAGTTCACTGGTGTTAGTTGACTTGTCGAGGATAGTGTTCTGCCGTGGTTGGCGGGGTTATGACCCATGCATTCAGTTTCCGAGGGCGTGGCGAGGTTGCCTGAGGACGAGGAGACGTGGACATCATTATCCCTAGTCCTGCGCTGGTTATTTTGCCTGCTCTAGTGGAGTAGTTGAAGTATCGCGAGCGGAGGTCTGCGGTTCCACAGCACTCAGAATCTGGAGTTGAGGTAGAGAGTTGAGCGTGCATTCATATATTTATGCTGCTAGCTATCATATTGTATCATATTGTATCATGTTTTGTCTTGGTGACTACCTAGGTAGATAGGGAATACTGATGTCGTGAGAGCACGAGACTGCTTGAGGTGAGGTGATCAATCAAATGGAATTATTAATCATCCAGAGCCTCAGTATTTATTTGGAGGGGCGAAATATAATAATATTTATTGTTTTACCGGGTTGAAAAGTACATGGTGGATAGAGTTGCTACTTTGTCTTAATGATGGATTATGAATGCATGAACACCCACCACACCACGAAGGTCTCTGTTGACAGATCGTGGCGGTGCGGCAATCCTACTGGGACACTCACTACCTAGGCAGATAGGTACCTAGCTAGTGGGCCCCACTGACAGGAACTCTCGACTATATTTACATACCTAAGTAAGTGCATAGGTAGGTATGTGAGCCACTGCTGAGTGCACTAACAAGGGTTAGGTATTGACAAAATGGAGCGCTAGTGGTTCGAGGGCATTTGTGCGAGGAGGAGTATACTAAGCCCAGAGTATACCCCCACCATCTTCAACCATCAACGAATAATCACTGCCTGCTGCTCGACAACAACGACAACAACGACGACAACAACAACTATCGCCAATTCGGGAAGAGAGATAGCGCCATTCCTCCTCTTTGACTTGGAACCGAAGTTGAGGAAAGCCGTCGTATTGGTCGAGAGTGCAGAAGAAAAAGGAGATTACGAGCAGGGGATGTTGGGGGCCGTAGGATTACATATATGGCGATTTATGATCGGGCTAGCCCCGGTATTAACAGCTGACACACGGTACCTTGGAAAAGAGATGGATAAATATCTACCTGCGTGATGCCACCCTCTCTGGCTTTCCTATGTTCTTTTCATTTTGCAAGACACACCTCCGGCTCCTGCTTGCACCCGTGAGCCCTCATCGGTCGTCGGCCGATCCTGACAACGACAACGACAGCAACAGCAATAACAACAATAGCAACAACAACAACAGCAACAACAACAACATATCCATTATTATCCTCCTCTATTCTCCCCTCAGCATCCTAGGTCCTGGGTCCGACCGAAGTTTGCCGTTATGTCGCTAGAAGTACTCACCCCTAGCGGTACAGGGACACCGGCCGAGATTACTATCGAGTAAACATTACCTTTCTTATCAACCCCTCTTGCTTCGTTGTGGGCCTATATATAGTACATAAAGTCTTATCAGTGCATAGCATCGTAGCAGTCCCTGGTTTGGGCGCCGACCCCAAGCGTAGCTTCGGGTCTGAGAAGGCCCCGAACTTCCAATGGCTTAGTGACGAGACTGGCGGCATCCCGAGCGAGATCCCCACCGCTCGCGTGATGCTCTACAACTACGACAGTCGTTGGTTTGGCCCGCAGGCCGTTCGCCAGACTCTGTACAACGCCGCCTCATCGCTCCTCGACGCCCTGGTCGAGATGCGCAAGGACTGTGACTCTAGGCCCCTTGTCTTTCTTGCCCATAGCATGGGCGGGCTTGTCGTGACCAAGACTATCACGCTTGCGGCAGCCATGCCCGAACTGATCAGCAAAATGCGTGTCTACGAATGTTTTGCAGGTGCCATATTCTTCGGAACCCCGTTCAGGGGAAGCAGTATGGCCAGCGCGGGCGTGCTGCTAGCCGGCGTCTTGGAGAAGCTTCACAAGGGTAAGCCTAATCAGATGCTCCAAATGCTCGACCCGCAGAGGGATACGTTAGAGGAGTTGCGGAATGACTTCGCCCAGCTCGCTACGAAGGAACCAAAATCGATCATCACCTGCATCTACGAGATGAAGGAATATAGATATTTCGCGGTAAATCGCCCCAAACTTCCAGCCATGAGATGATGATAGGAGGATACGATGCACGATATGGATTCTAACCGTCGTCGATAGGGCAAATCTGAGATCGTCGTGACCATGGAATCTGCTACTCTCGACTATGCTGACCGACGTGGTCTGGAAAGTGATCATCGTCAACTAAACCGTTTCGACAACGCCCAAGACCCGCACTTTGTCTTTGTTCGCGCTGTACTGAAAGATATCGTGCAAAAGTCTTACCGCATCGTTAAAAAGCGACTCCAAGTCTCGAAGCAGTCGCTTATTGACGACAACACCTTCGCGCGTTTGGCTGAGACCCTAGACGTGGTCAACTTCCGCACTATACGGAGAAAAGTCGAGACTTCGAGCGGTGACTCGTCATGGTTCTCTGCCGAGCCCAAATATGATTATTGGGCCACGCAGGACGACCGTCTCCGCCGCTTTCTTTGGGTGTCGGGGATTGAGGGTCGTGGGAAGGCCAAGGCTGCCCTCTTGGCGGTAGATGAGCTCGAGAAGCGATGGGGCGGAAACACGGGGCGACCTGACGATACATTGGTCGCCTACTTCTTTTGCGACTCCTCACCCGAGTCATGCAAGCCGGAGAATCTGCTCAAATCTTTGATCTGGCAGCTGATTCTGAAGCGACGGAATCTTGGGCAGTATGTTAAAGGCCTTGTACCACAGGGCAAGTCCGACAGCAGCAATACCGGACAAGACTCTATTAGCCTTTCGCAACTCTGGCGAGCCTTGCGACAGATACTCGGTGATTCCAGCTTACTTAGAGTCTACTTTGTCATAAATAATCTTCACGGTTTCGCGCCAGATGACGAGAAGACAGCCGAATTCTTCCGACTATTGACCGATCATGTCTTAATGGTCTCACCCGACGACGATAATGACAGCATGGAAAAGTGTCGCTGGATGTTTTTGAGCCGCCCCCAGGAACATATCAGAAAGGTCCTCCTCGACAATAGCAACAACAACATGCTATGGATCGATCTTGAAGATGGCTCGAGAGACGCCGCATTACTTTCTTCTCTCATGTCTTACATCCGCGATCGAGTCAAACAACTTGCTATATACAAGAATTATAGCTTGGCACTACAGTTTTTCGTAGTCTCAATTTTGTCCAAACGAGCAACAAGCTCCCTGTGGGTGGAGGTCGTCTGCCGGCTGCTCGAGGGTGTCCCAGCAAACCATGTTCAAGTACGAAAAGTTGTGGAAGGACTGCCGCAATCTTTAGATGATCTAATTAGCCGCGCTTGGCGTGAGGTAAGCACACAATGGGCAAGCTAATGATCGATGAGTAATACTTACACACATCGTAGTCACTCAGCGTCGAGACTGAGGGTATTGATACTTCGAAGGAGATTCTGCGCACCCTAGCTATCGCCTATGAGGATCCAACACTTGACGAACTAGTGGTCATGGCAGATCTCGATTCAGACACTGATAACATGGATGCCGATCATGTCCGTCAGCTCATTAGAGCATGTGGGCCGTTACTACGCATATACAGCCTAGACGATTGGGATGACTGGAATCTTGGCTCCCAAAGAGTTACATTTATCCATCCTATGGCCAAAGACGCACTTCTGAATCAAGAGACCTCTCGAAAGCTTATTGGACTCTCTCGAGATGTGGATGACCAAACAGAGGTGAAGTGGCAGCATGGCATTCTCGCGTTAAGGTGCTTTGGATATGTTTTGAAGCAACTGGGTGTCGATGATGACACCTTTCAACAACAAGAAGAAGATGACCCGAATGATGCAACTGGAGACAAATACGATAAAACTCTAGATCGGATATTTCCTCAGAAGGAGGAAGAGGAGCCCCTATATGCACTAAACTATCCCGTAAAACATTGGCTTGAGCACGGAAACGATTCGACATCAGATTTTGTGGCGACTCTTGACTTCTCTCATAATTTCTGGTCATTGGAGTCGTCCTCGCGAAATCGTTGGTGGGCATCTTATGCGAAGGTGGCGGAATTTGATGGCCTCACGAATCTTACACCGATGCACGTGGCGGCGAACTTTGGACTCGAACATCTGATTGAACGGCTTATATCACTCGGCTACAAGGATCAAGTTCATACGCGCGATTCTTGGGACCGTCAACCTCTGCACTGGGCAGCCTTCCAAGGCCATAACGACGTCATATTACAACTGCTCAATCTCGGGGCCGACGCGAGCGATGGAGCGACGGACAACGTCAGAACGCCGCTGCATATGGCCGCGGCAAATGGACAGATAAGTTCCTTGGAGTTGCTTATTAATAGCGGTGCTGAGGTAAACTGCGTTGCCAAAGATGAGGGCACACCACTGACCCTCGCGCTGGCATGGAACCAAGAACAAGCTGCAAATCTTCTTCTTTCAAACGGGGCGAGCTCCACACTCACGTCAGAGGACTTCGATTCTCCCCTCGCTTTGGCTGCCCTGAAAGGTTTCACGAGTGTTGTCGTTCGTCTACTGCGGGCCGGAGGGGCGGAGAACCAGTTGTCTCAGGAGTATGGCAGCGCCTTGGCTGCGGCTGCTTCAAGTGGCCATTCTAGTATCGTCAAGGAACTTTTGCAGTTTGACAGCGACAATGAATCCCGTAGGAGAGCAGTAACGGAGGCGGCTAAGAATGGCGATCTCGACACCGTAAAAGTTATGCTGTCGAACACTCCTCACCTGGATATCAACGATGGCTTCTTGATTGCTGCTTCGTTAGGTCATGACTCTGTCGTCCGCGAATTATGGATGTATGCACAGTACTACAAGGTCCCGCCCTCCCCGGAGTCGCTTAACAACGCGATGTACGAGGCGGTCAACAACGAGAAGGAGACTGTTGTGGCCTTACTGCTTCATGAATACGGCGCGTCGCCGAATGCGACGGGGGAGGAATACGGCAATGTTGTCACGGCAAGTGCTTTTGATGGCACGGTAGGGATCTTGAATATGCTCATCACAGCCGGAGCGGACTTGAATGGCGGCGTGGGCTGGCCACTTCAAGCTGCGGCGTCACAAGGTATGCAGCAAGCAGTTGAGTTGCTCCTCCATAGCGGTGCTGCCATCAATGGTTTCAGTCAACACTTTACCCATGGGACCGCCTTGCAAGCTGCTGTCATGTCCGGCCATCATGATGTCGCGAAGCTACTTTTGGATTGGCGCGCCGATCCAAACCTGGGAGCTGGACCATACACAAATCCGATCACGGCAGCGATCTCATATCGTTATGATGCTAAGCTGATGGAGTTGCTTCTATCAAGGGGCGCAAATCCGAATGTGTTTGGAGGTAGCGACAACTCTACACCCTTGATAAACGCTTCACTATATCTACCCGTCGCGGCCCTCGAAACCCTCATCCGCTATAGGGCTCAAATCGACACTGCTGATGCAGACGAAGATACGGCGCTCATAATCTCCGCCTACATCGGCGACAAGGAGTGCGTTGAGTGCCTCCTCAGATACAGAGCCAACGTGAACTTCTGCGGAAAGAACCGCGGTACAGCCCTGCACGCGGCTGCGTCGAGCGGCCATATCGACATCTATCGGCTCCTCCTCCAAAGCGGCGCCGACCCGACCATCCGTGGCGGGCCGTACGACACGGTCCTCCAGGCCGCCTGTTTCGGCGGCGTGAAGGGGATCGTCGAGCTCGCCCTGTACGGCGAATCCAGCAACGGCTCGTCGTCGTCGCTCCGCAGATTCGTCAACCGGCACAGGCACGGCAACGACGTGGACGCGCAGGCCCCGAATAGCGAGGCCTTCACGGCCCTGCACGCGGCTGCGAGGGAGATGGACGATGTCTGCCTCCGCCTGCTCCTCAAACAGGAGCCGGCCCTCAACGTGGTGGACAAGAAGGGCATGACGCCGCTCCACGTTGCCTGCCTCGCGAAGCGTAACCGGAACGCCCGCCTGCTTCTCGAAGCGGGCGCGGACCCAAATGTGGGAAGCGCCGTGCGCGGGCCGGTGCTGCAGACCGCCGCCCTCAAGTGCTCTACCGAGCTGATCGACCTGCTCATCGAGCGCAAGGCGAAGACGGCGGATTGGGCCGGCAAGTACCACAGCCCGCTCGTGGCCGCCGTCGTGCGAGACTACCACGAATGGGATGGGGAAGCGGTGCTGGAGACGCTCCTCGCGCAGGAATTCCCGGCACAGGCATATAGGGAAGCTCTCGACCGCGCCTTCATTCTCGGCCGGAAGGGCGCCTTTAAGCTGATCTGGAAGAGCGCCGAGGAAAAGGGGCCGAAGAAACTGCCCAACCTGGGCCTGAAGCGCCTCGTGGAACATTATGAGGGCCTGGGTCAGCAGAGAAACGCCGCCGGCGAGACGCCCTCGCCGGCGATGGAGCGGGAGGACGAAAACGAGGACTTCAGATGGGAGGATGATAACGGAGAGCAGGACATAGAGGACAGTGCCGAATACGTACAAGAGATGGAAAACCAACAAGCACAAGAGGCGCAGGAAGCGCAGGAGGCGCAGGAAAGGAGCGCGGCCCGGGGGGGCTACGACGAGCAGAGGCTTGGATGGAAGGGGTGCCACCGGCGAACGCGGATTTCCCGGGAATCAAAGCTCTCAGCAGGGCGGTATGGACACGGGCAACCAAGCCGGGAACCAGGGCGGCTTTCCAGCTGGCCCTGGCTTCAGCATGAGCGGGTTGGGTGGTGAAGGTGGTGCCGGGGAATCCATGGCGAATGAAACGGGAGGAGGCGAAAGGCAAATCGATGGCCAAGAGGGAACCGCATATAACGCGCAGGCGCAGGAGGGTGGGGGATCTCGGGAGCTCGGAGGGGGGATACGGCGGGCAGGGTGGTGAAGGCGAAGACATAGGGGACGGCGCGGGGCAGAACCGGGGTTTACCGGATGGCGATGACCAAGAACGGGAGCCGGAACAGGAACAGGAACAAGAGCAAGAGGAAGAGCAAGAACAAGAGGAAGTGGAAGAGCAGGAGCAAGAACAAGAAGAAGAGCAGGAACAAGAGGAAGAACAGGAGCAAGACGAAGAGCAAGAGGAAGAACAAGAGGACGGAGGAGAGGAAAATGAAGAATACTGAGATAGAGGATGGTGGTAACGGGAACTATGGCAACGTAGAAAATGGCGAGGATGAGGCGGACGTGTGCGGCAAACTGACGATATATTTGACCGCATCAAGGTATATATCATGCGATTGATGTTCAAGCAACCCCTGTCATTTCTTGATTAACATGTATCTTACTATTTACACACAACCGAAAATGGTCTCGGAGACAGTAAAAGAAATGTTGGGCCCAGATAAGCTGGATTTTATACACGAGTAGGGATAAATTGAAATTTTAGTCGCACGGTTCTATCTTAATACTCTTTTCTTCTTCTATTTTTTCGTCACCTAATAATTGTAAGTACCGCTGAGCTGAATTTTGCTCCATTAGCTCTATGGGCGTTGGATCATAATACCGCGGTTCCAGCAGGGCGAGAAAATCTTGTTCTTCAGTGTCTGAGAAGGCAGTGCGTTGGTTAGCAAGTCTCAATAGATCATCACCTGTCCTGGCGGCACTTACAATATGAAGCCTTTTCGAACTCATCGCGGACCTCGACGTCGAAACTGCTCAAGGCGCCGTATAGGTGGCTGTGCTGCCACCATGTGAGCCTGAACTTGAACTTATGCTTCCCCGGGATGTTGGCCCAGACGTTGAACCATACGTACGTGCTGGGCTCCTCCTCGCCGTTCCAGCCCCGGGGGGTATGCTCACTGTTGCCGCCAAACCGCTCCTTGATACTATTCGACTCGTTGTAGGCCTCGAGCACCTGAGTGGACACCTTATATTCTAATCGGGCGACGACCGTAAACATGGTTCCGGTCTGGACCCTTTGAGGTGGTAATATCCTCCAATCAATTTGGCTTTGCTGGACGGCTATATCACCCATGATCGCCGCGGTGTGTATTTTATTACAGGTCCAACTCGACGCTGGCGGTTGGGGATGAAGATGGATCTGGTCTGGTTATGAAGTGGCTTAATGCTGACGTCGTATGCGACCGTTGACGTGCAGGGTCCGTCGTTGTTGTTTACTGCGGCAGCTCAAAACACGGCTTGCATGAGCTAAATGGCCGTCATAAATCTGTAGCGAAATGCGGGAAATGATCGACGCGAACAGCCGGAAAATGAAAAGGGACAGGGGTTCGGTCGGGGGGGGAGGTTCGGTAAGCGGGCGAGCATGGATGGGACTTGGTTGTTGTTGAATTTTTTTATGTTGATTCTTTTGGTAGATTGGCTGTGCGACGACACGGTACAGCAAGAAGAGCCGACATATCACAAGGCGGAACAAATGACAACATCATACGACCGCGCTCCGCCCTGTATTTATATCCTTTTTTTTTTTTTTTTTTTTTCCCGCCGATCCGGGCTAATCCAGTGCCAGTACGTGACACCAACTTCCTCCCTTATCCCTTGCCAGCCGAGGAAGATACAACAAGCGCGGATTTTGCCGTAGTTCTAATTTGGGCGGGCGTATTTATGTATTTCAAGGGAGCGCGATGGTTACACAGGCAATACCCCCCGGATTTGCCGCCTGCGAATCCACAAGAATGACAGCAATTTCTTTCAGGTTGGGTTGAACTACAGTGTTTAATTTGGAAACAATATATCTATATTACTAATGCGCGGCAGATTTAGTTGTTTCTACTTCGGTTTGGCTCTGAAATTACCTGTAATTATGTCTTGTTGTACACTTGTCATAAGAAGCAATTGCTTTCTCGTATCTTACCCCTTCGCTTGGAATGATAGTTCTGGGTTAAGTTGCTCCTAGAAGTGCTACTAATATTGATAATTAGTGGATACTTAAAACGGTTTCGTTATTATTGAATGTTACCCGTGGTCTTAGGCGACATGAATTCTTAGATGGGACTCACAGTAATTATCTTGCTATCAGGACCTGTCTGCCTCAGGGGAATGGGCTCAAAGTATATGTACACCACTTGTATCAAGCGAATGGAAACGCCAAATACGAACAATAGGCCTAAGCATGAATGCGGTGTCTGATGAGCGAATTATAGGGTAGAATTACACACCAAGCAAGAATTCGGGGAGAAATTAGGCGTGTGGCTCCGTCTCTTGAGTGGACGGGGCTTTTATAATGTATAATTATTGTGTGATCGGCAATGATATCGGTATGGCAATCAACCAGAGATGATGTGTGACAACCACAAAACTTTTACGGTAGTGTGACTAAGCAGGTCACTGGGCATATGGTACTACACTACAAGCCATATGGATGGTTGAATCGCGAGGTTTGCCACGACGTGCAATTTGATCTTACAGCGATTTTATCTTAGTTCCTTGTCCCACTACTCTTCTTCTTTCTTTTTTTCTTTTTTTTCCCAGCAACAAACGTTATACCAGTCTTGCCTTTTACCCCTTCCTTTCTTGTATTAAGCTGACGGCTGTATACGAATAAAGTTGAAACATTTAGGAGCAAATCAATTTATGGTCTCGAGATAGAATTTGTTATCGTGAAGTATTATCTATGATGGAGAAAGATCTCTTAAGGTGGAGTACAACATAATAGCATCCCCCCCCAATGCTAACATGTATAAATTTCGAGTGTAAATTTAAAAAAAGGAGACTATCAATTTGTGCCAATACTAGGTAGCAATACTTGGGCATCGTATGTGTACTGCAGAGCGACTCCG
Source organism: Rosellinia necatrix (assembly GCA_021209875.1). Lineage (NCBI taxonomy): Eukaryota > Fungi > Ascomycota > Sordariomycetes > Xylariales > Xylariaceae > Rosellinia > Rosellinia necatrix. The sequence continues at coordinate 3,768,048 of JAGYVD010000007.1, read as the reverse complement.
CGGGCCCCTTGCTAACATATCAGAACGCATCGTGCCCGTGCGGGGTTCTATCAACCTGTGGTCTTACCCATTTGCTCGTCGCTTTCTCCATCATCACGCTTATCCTTTTCCCAGGAAATGGGGATCACGGGCAGAAGTTACATATTCCCCCTCAAGTGTATTTGGAGCTTATATGTAGTTGGAATATCATCTCTCAATGGAAGACGGGCGTGTAAATCAGACACAAGCCATCTGCCTCACGTGTGAGGGGTCGCGCCTGGACGACCTACGGCTAGAGGAACTTACCTGATTCTCGACATCGCCTTCGCTTTATGATCACAGCAAACAATACAATCAAAATCTGGAACAGGCTTCACTTGATTGGAGCTATAAGTGTGAGGATGCGTCTAACGCTAACACAACCGTCTTGCCGTCGGGCAAAAACGTTATTAAGCTGATCTAATTAGTATGCGTTTTAAGCGTATATTATAGGCAGCTGATTTTAGCAGCCGACCAGACTTGGACTGTTATATTATTTAACGCTGACGCAACCGTCTTGCTGTCGGGCGAGAACGCTACCGAAATAACCACACTACTATGCCTTTTAAGCGTCTATGGGCAGTTATCTATAACGGCCAACCAGACCCTGACCATTCTATCGTCTGATATTAACGCGACCGTTTTGCTGTCGGGCAAAAACGCTGCTGAAATAACTAAATTAATAATACTTTTTAAGCGTTTATGACATAGTCAGGAAGGGGGCTACTTACCTAACTAGTTAAATAAGGATTATGTAGCTTAAGCCCCTCCATCTAATCTACATTACACTTTACGGACTCAATACCACACTACCCCTAGTAATCTGTACTAGTTCATAAGCAGCTGCGCTTAACAGCTGACCAGATCTAGACTATATTATTATTTAATATTAACACAACTGTTTTAGCGGTTACAGTACTGCACTCCAGATACTCGTTACGTGACGCCATGCTAAGTAGTTTCATAAGTACATGGTCAAAAGCAATAACCTACCTTAAAATAACATCAAGAAGCAAGTGCGAAATACGGCCAAACAAACCCAAGACAACCCTATCATTAGTATAAAAACTAGCAAGGCAAAGAGAAAAGCGGGTGCTATAGGCACTAAAGTCTATAAAAAAACATTTAGGGAGAAGCTGGTTTGGAAGTCAAAGTAGTCTATGAAAAGCCACCGAGCCCTAGTCTGCGGGAGATCGGATGTACAGAAAATGCATAGTCCAGTGGTACGGCGTCACGAAAGGCACCCATATTTCGGACCGGTATATCCGATGTCAACTATCAATTACATATACTTCCTTCTCTGGATTTCTGCTCATATTAATCTCAAGTCCTAATACAATATAGCAACCCACATGAGTGCTTATCACTATGTTCCTAACTACGCGATCTGGGCTCTTAGTCAGCTTTCTATGCAGATTGCCGAATACTGGGCCGGAAACAGATACTCCTCCTCTCCTTGACCGGTCATTGCATTCAGCCAAAACGACAACACCTGCAAAGCAGGATGTTACGTACGGCCCCAGAAACCATCTAGGCGTTGCTAAATGAATAGCCGATAGCTCTTTAGCTGTATTGAGACATGCTTCGCGAAATTTTTACGTCCCTTTGAATCAAAGACCTCGCAACGCGGTAAACCGACTCGCGGCTCTTAATACCGAGGTCCACGGCCACGGCTCAGATCATATCCGCCCCGTCCATTATAGAATGAATATTGATTTTATAATTGTAATCTTTAATTGTTATGCACATGAAATGTAACGTAGGAGAAAGTGTGAATAGTTGACGCGTTCGAAGAGTGATGGAAATGTATAATGTCCTTGCAAATCTGCGAAATTGTGAACCTCACGGACCAGTGGCAGAATTCACTAGTAGATGGATAATCTATAGCATGATTACTAAATCGATTGTCGCCTTTATCAGTGGAGATTTGAGCGCTGGGACATCTCATCACCCTACGGCACAAAGCCTAAGTCGGCAAATATTCGATGCGAAGAATCATACGGCTACTTGCGATCTTCGTAACGGACGCTATCTCAGCTGCTCGATTATCTTGTAAGTCTTTCGACTTCCGTCCAATGTTTGGTTAGTCGCTGAAGCTGTAGTATTTTAGCCGTGGTCGAGTGTCGATGGAAGAATTTAAGGACCAAATTCACAACATGAAGAGCCGAAATTCGGAATACTATGCGGATTGGATCCCAGATAACATCTAAGCGTCCTATTGCCCTGTTGCACCGAAGGGACAAGGCCTAAGCAGCACTTTGATCGGCAACTCAACAGCAATCCAATGCACCCTAAAGCGCATCGAGGAGCAATTCGATTTCATGTTTCGCCGCAAACGGTATATGCGCACGTACACGATGGCAGGAACGGACGAAATGGAATTTACGGAAGCGCAATATAACCTGAATGACCTAATATCTGATCTACATCACCAACAGGGCACACCGCGCAGTGTAAATAGCACGTATTCTGGGGGGGAGCGTGAGCCTAATACGGGTCGCTTTCGGGACGAGGCCGCAGCTAAAGGTGTAGCAAACGTATGCTTATCTTTTAGCGTCGAATTCGGTACGTAGTCGGGCCTAGAAAGCTAGCCAGAAAAGTGCCCTACGCTATATATGCTATCTACCGACTAGAAAAAACCTAATCCTTCTCTGGTGGCCTGTTGCCATCGGGTGGTAGGTGGGACAAATTTGGGGCTATTTTGAGCCTAATATGCCTGAAAGTTAGGGTTGTAGAAGGGGAAGTTGGGTGGTGAAGCCCTGACCCTAGTAGAACCCAATCATTACCAAGATAACCAAGGCGGCAGTGAGCTATTGTCACGCCTTATATATCGGACCAATTAGTGCTAGCCGCCCCAAGCTATAACTATACGTGGAAGAAATTGTGAAAATGATAATTTATGATCACTTCTTATCACTCCGTGCCAATTTTAACTACTTGATATTTAGCCATCGTGGTGTGTATGGTACGTAACTTAACACCCTGGTCGCATGTAAGGTCCATCTTAATAAATTATCCATCCCCCCTACGTACGTTTGAATACTCACGCTGTGCGACCCCGAACCGATGCTCCCTAGCAAGCACTTGTATGGCCTGTTCGAGTGAGTCAGCCGCGAAAAACATCTTTTGATAGAGGTTGATAGATGAGATAGAGTGGGTATTAGTTGCTCATAATTAGGTACTGGTTTTATAAATGTAAGATGTTAGTAAAGATGTAAATAAGACGTCGTCCTACGTTCCCAAAAAGGGTGGGCAGGTATCGTTAAGTGTTTAATAAGATAATCTCCGTAGAAGGCCTGTTGAGGTAACGTCCTTCTAGTATACCTCTATGATTAAATTGCCATTCGGACCGAGATAATTAAGATTAGGGGACAGTGGTTAAAAACCACGCACGGCTTAATGTAGTTCAAGGCCAACCTAGGCTTGGCGCAACGAGTGTTAAGATTAATAGATAAAGGAATAAGCTGAGGGGGTTTCTTGGTTTTTTATACGCTTGTGACCCCTTATGAGCTGTGTGTTAGTCGATGTACTTGATGTGAATTTCCTTCATATGGCCATCAACAGCCGATAGCGCAACCTCCAAAAGCCAAGGTGAGGTGACTCCATGACGTTTCCCCGCGTCAGGTTTTCGCATCATCCACATTCAATCGTCTCCATAGTAAGGCCTGCGTGATTTTTCGGTCATATACACCTTGTTCGTGACATAGTAGTGATGAAGCCTTGAAATATAGCGTCGCTGACAAGTAAGTGTTCCTTCTAAAGCATGCTTTTGATGATTTGATAATCGTTGTCAGCCCTAATCACGCGTAAAGATGTCCCCAAAGTGGCGCTGCCACTCCACCATCCTCCATTGTACCAAAGCCGAGATGTCCCACCAATGCTGGATCGTGACCAAGTTTAGTGTACCATTGTGAGGGCATACCAATCACGCCCCAGCGTAATTTGCTCTGCGCCAGTTTTTCAAGGTAGCGTTCATCCATTTCTCTGAGCGGTTCGGAACACCCGTCCCGGCTATGTCGTTGCTTGCTGAGTTTTGGCCCACTGGAAGCTGAGGGAGAGGACGGCGTAGCATCTGTAAAAGCCTCTGCCGTAGGTGTACAGTAAGATGGTCTCGAGACATGGCAGGCAGCTGAAAGAGCCAATGAGTTAGAACCCGCTATAACCATGTTAGGCGGTAATCGTCTAATAGAACTCCAAATCGGTGGAATAATCGCTAGGAAGACCGCAACTAGCATCAACGTGAGAAGAGCTGTAGGCGAGTATCCCACCAGAATGGCTGCGTCAGGCGGTAAGCTAGCATCGCGGCGTGATGGCCAAAACCAATAGTATCCTAGAAGGAGGTTAGCTTCCTTGACCTTCCTGGATGTTATGACTCTTGTAGATTAAGGGAGGAGAAAAGTGCAGTGCATCCTTTCAGAGGGATATAGTCAACCTAATAGAAACGGCTGTAAAGTTTCGTATAACTAACACCATCTAGTAATTTCCAATAACATACCCCTGTTTGCCTTGACGTGTACTATTGAAAGGCAAGTATGTTTGTTCGAAACTTGACTCAGCTCCTGTAAATACTGTAACGAAGATTGTGTTTGCCAAAATCCAGTGAAGCAAAACACTAGATATTATTAAGAAAAAGCTCCACCGGTATGGTAGTTGGAGCCTATAAGTTGATAGTTGGTGGCCCTTAGCCAAATTAGAATGCCCGAGAATAACGAGAATAATGAATTGCGAAAGTTTACCTTTGGGTCAGTGACACGCAAAGAGGAAAACGTATTGCCAAATTGCGCCCACTCCGAGGCCGATTGAAGATGCGTAATTATATTGTTATACTATTAATCAGAAATCAGACTGATGCCCGTCACTGAGATGGTGTGCTTCTATCCTTTCAAGATTCGACTTACGGCAAAATAACAAAATGTGAGCAAGAGCTGCGGGCTGTTCGCTAATAGTATTGCAGTTATCAATGTAAAGTCAAGGGTTATGAGGGGGCTATTATCGCTCGGGAAAAACCCTCCTCGAGCGATATCGCCACTGTTTCTATATCATTTAAGCTAGCATAAACTGCCTTCCGCTGTGCTAGTCAAGATTGAACATGTACCTGAGTGCGCCGTTTACAGATATGATAAGTAGGCCTATAGTAACACATATACCGGTTGCGATAGATGAATAATTCATAGCCCAGGTAGACCGCGGGACGGCGGCTGCCCATCGTTTCTTCGAGCCATACCATGGTCTTGATACTGATGAATGAGATATCAACGTTTCACCCGACTCGGCCATTTTCTGAACCTCTTCGTAGCCTATAGTACAATACCCAATGGTAGTTTTGTCGGGCTGGGTAATGAAAGAAGCAATACCGTCCCCGGGAGTTATTAGGGGCACTTGTGCCGAACGACCTAGCGAAATACTAATTAAAATAGCAGTGAACGTCTTGATGACCACGAAGACGGTAACAAGTACCAGCAAGATAGGCGAGACGGCAACTTCTACAGATAAAGTCCATGTTAGACGACTCACGATGATAAGCTGAACAGTGGCAGGGTAGGATGCTGATTAGGGGGAAGACGTACTGCAAGTAGATTCCAGGGGTTGCGCTAAACAGTAATCAACAGATATGTTCAATGCTGAAGGACGGGGTTCAGGGAGCGCATAGTGTATACTGAGATTGCAGCCCAGATACGAATGATTGATCATATTAACGTCAAAAGGGCTGTAATTCCAGTCCTTGCCATTTTGGATGTTGGGATCAGGTTCTAGGAGAACCTCTCCGGTCAGCGCTCCTATACACCGATGAGTGCATCCGCCAGGCAAGTTGTAGGTTGTTGCTGTCCCCACGGTGCATCGGCCACTGTAAAAAAGCTGATTTGCCTGTTTGGGGGGGATGTACTTGTCCCAGAAGAGCCTTTGGTCATTTCCAAGGTCCCACATATCGTTACGAACCCAGCCACCAGGCTTTCTGGCAACCAGAACAACGTTGCCATAGTTTCTCATACCTTTGCAAGAAGCGTATTCTTGCCTGCATTCGTCAATTTCGAGCTTCTTCCATTTCTCTGCCTGCGTGGCCAAGGCTAATAGTTCCTTCAAAACTGGAGCATCTTCGTCATGATATTCCAAAGAGCTCACGGAATGCCCAAAGAAATAGCCCCATAACGAGTAGGCGAAGGAACATTGATTGCCGCTATCACTCCAGTCTGAGCCGGGGGGGGATAGTCCTGGAAACTGGAGGCTTGCTCCTGGAGGGAAGTAAGTGCCGCCTTTTGTGAACTCTTCGGTTGCTATTGCAAGGTAAAACTCAGACCCACGATAGTCTGTTCTGAAGACGGTCGAGTTGAAGAAGAGATGAATAGGAATAGAGCTTAGGGCCAAAATACTATAAGTTATACGGTCAGCTTCTGTTTTGTATGAGAATTGCTTACCTTCACTGAGACAAGATGGCAGGTGTAGAATGTTGTTAAGGGTAACCCACACCCAGCACCACAGTTTGAATTTAGAGAGGTTAAGAGTGTTGCGGATTGAGGAAACCCCGATATCAAGCCAACGTCCTTTGGAATGGGCCCGATTGATATCGTCTCTCGAAGGTGAATTAAGAACCTGCATAAAGAAGTTGCTAGAAGCAAGCCTACCACGACGTAATTTTAGCTCAGATAGATTAAAGGTAGTCATCAATAGGTAGCAATGCAGCTCTTGCGCCTTCTGTATTTATAACTAGCAGGTTCGCAACGGCTGCCGTACTTGAGATAAAAAGACATACTATGGTTGTTTGCGCAGTCAGCATTGAACATCCACGTGGTACTGTTATTTGGTGGTGTTAGTAGGATCGCAAATCAAAATCAAAGAGCTCACGATTAGTGTAGAGATCGCGTTAATGAGAAGGTGTAATGCAGTATTGATGGTCGTCGCATTGCCGTTGTTGCAGTCTCCAGAATAAAAGAAAAGCGCAGTTTGGGCCCCGTGAGACAGGGCGAAACTGGACAAGGTTATCATCGCGACAGACAAAAGCACCAAAATCGTACAGTTGACTCTGGCAGCCTTCTTCCGTCCAGTTGCTTTGAAAGGGTTGATAGGACCCATGACGAGATAGACAGAACTGTATAGTCAGTGTAAAATTTCACATCAAGAGAAGTTGGAAAGTCATACGTACTTTTTATACTCCGTATGTAACCGTCACACTAGGGCAAGTTCAAGGGCCGACCAGGAGTCTACATCCCGGATATTCAATTCTGTTGGCACTAAGTTGGCGTGGGCGCCTGCTCCCAGAAGGCATTCGACAAAATCCAATATTTGCAGTCGGACGGCAACTTGAAGAGCTGTTGTGATCATTAATGTCTCTTGTACCCATATTGTTAAAAACGTATTCGAGTTTTGGCCTGATACTAGAAGCCACCTTAATATCCTGTGGGCCTTGTCCCCTTTAATTTTTCGTGTACGAGTAGCATCTGGAACATACCACTGAAGAGATTGTTGAGAAACCCATCAATTGTGGTACTCCTTTGTCTCATTCTCTTCATATTGATATTCATCAGCCCGTAGGAATTGAGAATAGCAATGGTCGCGTCCCAAGTATAGATATCATCGAAGTCCGTTATACAATTCGAAATGTTGAATATGGCTAGTGCAAGGAATTCATGCATGGAGTCTGCACCCGGCCCTTTCAGAAGATAGGCCCGCTGGATATGCTCCTGCGGATATGATTCGAGCATGGATATTCCAGTTATGGACGCTAACTCGGAGACTCTGATGTGAAAACTATCCTTTCTCGGCCGGTGTGCATCAGGGATAATTGTACCGAAAGTTGTAGATACAAAGTTCCCGTCATTCTCCATCCCGAATACAGGGTTGGTAATGTTCACTATATCGAAAATCAGATATTGACAGGCGCTGAGCTCCCCAACTTTAATAACTCAGAGCAAAATGCCTCGGCTTGAAATTTAAGCCATGGTAAAACTTTTGGCCATGGTGAGAGTTCCACAGATGATGATGGTGGCGTACAGATCACAACTTCAGCGTTGGGGGGGCAATGGAGGCGTTAATTGCCGGGCTACATAATATTAACGTCAGCATATATCTTAGTCAAACGATAGGATTAAAACTAATATGCAACGAGCCGATCAAATCTAGGCATGTCACGATATCGGTTCGTTTCCTTTTTAACTGTTTCTGGCCTTATCCGCTTGCCACAGTGTACCACTCCACCCCACCTCCCCCCCCCCCCCCCGCGTTTGTTAATATGGTGTTCAATACATGGCCAAGTTGTTTTGGAGATATTTTTCCGAGTGTTCCAAAGTTTCAGTTTATATTCTAACTGGTTCGCCCTGGCTAGCATTCATATTAAAATGAGTGCTGTGTACATCTAAGAACTCACGTTACATCAAACCCAAGTCTTTTCAGTTGGTAGACTACTTTGTCGGGTGGCATGTCGTCCATAAGGTACAGCCTTCGGATAAGAGGCTTGTGGTAGACCCATCCCGACTCTATCGATTTTGGTATGGGAGAAGACGAATCCATGTTGCAAATTGGTAACGAAAGAAAATAGGACAATAAAAAACAACGCAGGATATATAGAACGAAGAAGAGAACTTGCCGAAGGAGGCAAAGAAAGGTAGGTGGTGCAGAAAGAGGCATCGAAAAGTAAGAGCCCTAGGTGCCTCATATACACCCAAAGGTGTGGGGGCGGCTTACACGACCGATATCCAACGGAATCTCAGCTTAGGTGCTGAATGAAAAGAATACACAGCCGGTCGCGCTCTCTGGTGTCCGTGAAACTAAGGGAGGGGATCCGATTGGCCACGGACAGATAATTGACACCTCACCTACCAGTAATAGTAGGCTGTCACTATGTATCGCAGCTGCAGTCGCGAAGATCGGCAACAACCAGGCTGTGCGTTAGGTACCCCAACTCCCTGCCACCTGCGACCTAAGTACCTGGGTAGGTTAGTGATCCGGGAAAGCTTGTGAGGGTGGGATATTATCGGCACTCGTAAGTCCATAACCATTAGCGTAATAGTTAACATGAAGAATTCAACAAATAAGTAGAAGCCCATTGTGTTTGCCAAGTTCGACCAGCCCAGCGCCCCCTCCCTCGCTTCTTCTAACACTATCTTCTACCTTAATTAACTTGCCTCTTCCGGAATTGCACCTCTGGGCCTCGCCGCAGCGAGAGATACGCGTCCTCTAGCCGGAACTGATTCGGGTCGTCCTGCCCCCGGCCAAGCCCCGGCCTGCCGCCTCCCAGGGTGGACCCCGGGGCGCGCCTGACGTCCAGTTGGTGCAGCATCCGGGCGACGGTAACCAGCATCTTCACCATGGCCAGGTTCTGCCCGATGCAGTTCCCGGGCCCGGAGAGGAACGGGGAGAACCCGGCCTTGGCCCGCTTCAGCGCCTCCGGCGCCGCGCCGTCCGAGAAATCGTCGTCCCTCGGGATCCACCGCTCCGGCCGGAACGCCTCGGGGTCCCCGTACACGTCCCGGTTGCGGGAGTTGGCCCAAGGCGACGTGCCCACGACCGTCCCGGCCGGGTAGAACTCCCCCGTGACCCAGAGGCCCCCCGGGAGCGCCTCGCGCGGCAGCTCGCTCGGCCCCGAGGGGCACAGCCGCATCCCCTCGTCGATGCACGCCCTCAGGTACGTGCAGCCCATGAGCTTCGGCCCGGGCACGATCTCGTCCGCGGACGAGAACGTGGTCCGGATCTCCCGCGCTAGCCTCTGGCAGCGCGGGGGGTCGTTGGTAAGGTAGAACATGATCCCGGAGAGGCTGATGCTCGTGGTGTCTGATGCCGCAATGATGAGCAAGTTGGCCTCCCCACGTAATTCGGCCTCGTTGTAGGCGGGGGCTCCCGTGTCGGGGTCCCGCGCCTCAGCCAAGAAGTGAAACATGTCCTGCCGTTTCTCGGCCTCGGCCTTCTCTGCTTGCTCCGTCTGCAGCGAAATCCGGTCGGTGACGCTGTCGGCAACGAATTGATTGTATTTCCGAGCCGCTGCTGGCGTCAAGACATCTATAATTCGATCAAGACCGTGTGGCTTGAGCCAAAGGAGAATCTTGAGAAGCGGGAAACGACACATCTGTCATCTAATTAGAATCCTGCGGCCGAATTGCTACATGGGATCAACCGTGATAGGGGCTGAGATGCTTACCGAATAGTGGAATTTCATGTACGAGGCAATATTATGCGGTGTTGATTTCAGGAAATTTTCTCCCGGCTCTTTAATATTGAAAGATGTCCCAAAGCAAAGGTCACCCATGATATCAAAAATAAGACCGTTGATACTTCTTGAAAAGTCTATCGAGGGTGACCAACCCGAACCAACGTCGATCTCTTCGGTGATAAGCTGGATCCATCGATTTACATGCTTAATAACGAAGCTTGAAGATGCACGAATGGACCTCTCGGTAAAACAAAGACTAAGACGCTTTCGACGCCTTGCATGTTCACCAACATCAATGGTAGTAAGAGTTGTTGATTGATGAGCGTCCCTGTTAAGCGCGCTGTAGAAATGGCTTCGGCGCACGTTAGACTTCATGCTATAAATGTCGACATGTGCCTCCCAATCACGGAATACCACTGTATTAGGCTCGGGCCGGATTCTGTTACCATAGATTTCGAACTGTTTCATGAGCCAAATGTGGCGATCGCCACGACACGCGTAATACCAGGAGGGGATCCCACTCATACGGCCCAAGACTGGACCGGGGACTTTGGCTAGCGGATGAAAAAATAGGTTGTAAATCACATTCGCGGAAAACTAAGATAATTAGCTCATATTAAATAATCATGATTCGTATTGGCGGTGATGGTGTTTGGTGGTAAGGAAATAAGTCACGAACCACAAATGAAAGGAGCATCACAATCCCTATTGTCGACCGAAGAGAAAGTAAATCCAACATGGTGGGCAAATAACGGGGATATATTCGCAGCTGTAGTTCATACATATAAGGTGGGATTCTCGGAGTAGCGTGTGCGAAAGGTGAGGATGAATCTATAAAATATAGCGTTGATAAAGGGGCATATTGTATGTTGCTAGGCACAGCACGCTTTGGTGCTGTCTGGTGCTTCCTTCCACATCCAGAGGTCTATGATAAGTAATCAGAATGTCATTGCCCCGCTTAACAAGCTCAGCTGGGCCGGTCTACCCATTATTACTGCGAATTGCTTTTGCGTGAATTAGCCGAGGTCGGCGAATGCCTTATTCCTACCTACCTCACACATTTCCATATCTCACGGGGACTTCACATAGGGAAATTACTTGATGGCAATAAAGCTGTGAGAAATCCTCGTTTTGCACAATCGCCATATAATACAATTGCACCGCCTTGCAGCACATGTTTGGATGACTGTCCTCAAAAGATGTTGGGTAGTTTATGCTGGGCAGCTGATGCATGTATCCACTCCACAGCGAATAGTTCGAGTTATTATCGAGGAGGCTATTGGTTTAGACCCCGGGGAAACAACATGTCTCCACCCCCCGAGTGACTAATCAATTAAGCCCTCCAACCCAAAGTACATGAACTATGCTCGTCCTTGGTTAACCTGACGATATCACAGGGGACTATATACCCTGTTTCCACAGATTTCCCTCACACATCTACTTAGTATCTCACTCGTCAATGATTGCAACACAGTACATCGAACGCTATATTGGCAACGATACTGAGTACCTTTCTCGGGGGGGCTGCGGGACAGCCAGAAGCGACCAACAAGTTCAACAAACTGCTAACTAGCCAACCTGAGCTATACTTACCTTGAAGGTAGTAATAGAATTCGTTCGGATCCCCCTGGCGGATTCATCTTCGCCTACCTGCTGTGTGGAATTGATTGAAAGCCTCTTGATAACGATACCATCAGGGACTGATGAGCTTGGCGGTACAGCTATGAAGGCAAGTGTGTAGTCATTCAAGATGTAAAGTAGACTATAGCAGAGATTCACGAAGGGGCCTGGAATATCTAGAGAAATATATAGACAAGAAGGCTGCGGAGTGACCCACATACATTTTACAGTTTCATGTGATCCTCTAGTCACGAATAGAAATTTGGACATTATTGTGGTTTAAATACCTCTGCAACGAGGAATTACGCCGTTTACTACAATACAAGAATGGCTGGGCAGTTATAAGCAAGCATAAGCCAGCTACTAAAGAATACAAAAACTAAACGCTAATTATAAAAATTCAGCAGATAAAGCTGAATATTAAACGGAGCTTAAATACTAGAAAGTGTGCAGGAGGTGCCAGACACAACATTGGTAGCCAATCAAAGGTTGATAATGTTCTTGTGTTCTTCAAGGGTTTTCTCTCTACTCCGGAGTAAATATAAAACCATGTGGCGTAGGCGCTAAGCACACCCAGTATATCCGACAGGAGGGGTTGGAGCAGCCTAGTATGGTTCGATCATTATGATTGGTTACCGGGTCGCTGCCGCCAGAACTCATCACAACAATTATTTGATTAGTTATCGCATCTAAACCCTTTTAACAAATACAACACTTGGTTTCCAAACAGGTTCGTTACCCTCATCCAATTGGTTAGTTGCTTCCAACTAGACAAAGCCAATCTCACCATTTATGAGCCAATGAGTAATGCAAAGCGCCAGATCTTGCACTGGATTGAGTCTGTCCAGCTCGATTCAGTGCCAGAGGCCGAGTCGCAACGGGATCAAGTATGGCAACAAGATTACGCATTGGATAGTAAAACATGCACCAATCCGCGCACCCTTCCGGATAATATCCCCTTAATAGATGAGAAAGCGTCCATGCCCAGGTCAGGAAGAAGCCGTGGGACAGGTAGCGACTGAATCCGTGGCCGTGGCCATGGCACTAGCGAGACTTCATCCGGAATTCCACGTCGCAAAGGAAGAAAGGATGAAGAAGACAGTGAATGTAAGTCTGTAAGGTAGTCATTCCTCGACCAAACCTTCAAGCCTTTCCGTCTGGGCGGGCGGTTCCCATTCATCCAACCCTCAGAGTCCCTAAGCAAACGCAGATCGACCAACCTCACCAAGACAAGATTCAGCTTGTCCCTACTTGAAACGCCGATCAAAATCGACAACTTCCAGGACCAGGTCTCTGCTAAACTACCCGAGGATATCCAGATCCTGCACCGGCAAGTATATCACGCGGGTCGCTTTCCGCAGAACATCATATCCTATGAAGTACGCGATGAGGTTATAGCTGCCGTGGGGGGGTATATATCCTTCAAGCTGCTTTCGCCAACTGGATCTGGCACGTCAGACACCTGGCGTAGTAGCTAAGACGAAGGTAACCCATGCGACTTTGCGCAAGATCATGAGAGCGGCAGCGAGGTCGACATCACGCGGACGGCACGAAGATTCTTGGAATATGTGTGCACACTGGCCGATCCTCGACCTTGTCTTTGAAGAAGAGGAGCACGTATAAGAAATTACAACCCGGGCCGAAGTCATTGCGAGTGCTACCATTGAGGGGCATTTTATTCCGGAATGGCATGGCGATGCAGATTCAGTACACGAGCTGGCATGCACAGTCTCGGTCAGTAGTGCAGGCGCAACGAAGACCACGGGCATCGCGGACAAGACGGAGAAATCGGTGCGCATACATAGCTGTGGCGACAGTAAGAAAGTCGACTTCGTGCTTGTGATGGATCTTCCGAGCACATTGCCGCTCAGGCAGAGCATCCGCACCTTACTCACGGCGGTAAACGGCCTGCGAACAAACCCGCCCCCACCACACGTCAACCAGACTACCTATGCGCCTATCTTAGAAAGCCCTATCGCCGTGTCCATCCAAACAAAGACCGCCGCTTCGGCGAAGGATGCTCTTCCACAGCTAGGTATTTGGTATGCCGCGTGGCATAAACGCCTACATTATCTGCGTGGACATCTCACAGAGATGTTCCCTCGACAGGTGCAAAACCAGGAGCAGTGCCAGCAAGGTCAGAAGCAGGAATCAGGAGACCACCTGCCGACGGTTCTTCTCGTCGAGGTCGTGGGGCATGACTGGCAAGTATATTTCGCCAGGGACTCGGGCACCTCGATTACGATCTATGGCCCAACACCACTTGGCTCTACGTGGGACATCTCATCGGCATATGTCTTGCTTACCTCTCTTCAAGCTACCCGGGAGTGGGTGAAAACAACGTTTTATCCCAGGATGAAGAGATGGTTCAATTCGCCCTAAAAACGACCTCGACAGCCGCTTTCATAAATGTGTCCATTGGTGTGTCTATTGGCGTATAATTCAGTATTTACTATTAAGCGTTATTAACCTACCTTGTCTTGCCCTGTCCTGTGTACCTGTCTGTCTACGCAAGCAAGGAGTCGACAGCCATACGGCCCTCACATACACCGACAAGCCAGAGCTATGCAACCACCAAAGCGAGACCTTTAGGAGGATTGTCGTCCGTCTATGCGACAAGAGCGGTCCTGTCACGCCTCCCGTCGAAGGCTGCGGATCTGTCCACATCGTTCCCTTTTCGCCAAACACGAGGAATCGAAGAGACGGCGTGGCCCGCTAGCCATATGTTCCCCATTGCCCCTATCAAATCAGCCTAAGATACCTAGGTCGCCCGCTCTGTAGCGATAAATTGAAATAACGCAGGCGTAATATCCTCTGTAACCCACTCGATGCCTCCACTGCCACCTTTCTACCTCCCACGAAGGGGATGGTTTTTGGAGATGGCCAATAAGGTTTTCACCCATCCGCCGTCCCTCAATTCGGCGGTGCCCAAGGGGCTGGAAGGATGGAAGGGCGGAAGTCTGGGCTTCTTTTAGTAGGGCTATTCCAGTTTTAGGCGGTTATTCGGAGCCTAGTCGCAGGTGGTCTGACCTCCCCGGATGCGTGTAGGATCAAATGCCCTTTAAGCCACTTTATATAGTCTATATAATCCCTATCTAATCAGCTTATCAAGTAAAATAAGGGCCCCTTTCTTCACTGTGTTGTTTATTGTTAAAACTATAGCCATTGACATTATAATCATAGATAAAAAAATTTTAATCTTTCCATAACTACATATTAAATTTTTATATATATATTTTTTATGATCTTTTTATATGTAAAATATGGTAATCACACGTTTTTCCTTCCCTAGAAGTACTTTTTAGTACCTCGCCTATCGTCCTTTTTATGCCCCACTCCCCGCTAACTTGCCCGCTCCTTACAACCCATACAATATGGTTGGTTATAAGGTGCCCATTACTCGGTAACGTCTGATTTGAAACAAAAATAACCACAACCAATCAAAAGCAAAATGACCCTCGTTCTCTAACACTCATGTCTTTTTTTAAAAGTCCCCCTCTTCATACACCAATCAATCTAGTCATCGTCAAGAGTGTTGTGACCAACCTACCTCAAAAGATTACAGCCGAGCCCCTGTAAATTTCGCTCATCTCTTAGAAAG
Source organism: Rosellinia necatrix (assembly GCA_021209875.1). Classification (NCBI taxonomy): domain Eukaryota; kingdom Fungi; phylum Ascomycota; class Sordariomycetes; order Xylariales; family Xylariaceae; genus Rosellinia; species Rosellinia necatrix. Next base: position 3,752,671 of record JAGYVD010000007.1, on the reverse strand, counting down.
ATTCATTTATATATAATCTAGATATCTATAAGTGTGCACCCTGCTCCGACATCATGCCCATTTTATTTCCCCTACTATCAGCGAATAATATCAAGAACACAACCACATTTATGTATCATCCCTAATTGCGGCCATCATGCGGGGTGCGTCCTGTCTAACCATTTTTGCCTTGGCACTTAGCCAAACTACCTATGCGCAGCACGTTGCCGAGCCCTACCACTTCGAAACAAACACTGGTGTGTGCGGTGATACCACGTGGGAAAATAGGACCTCCTCGAACCCAGCTTTTGCAGAGTCATGCGAGAGCTTAGCCTCATTGTTGAGAGAGGACCCAAATGCTGGGTTCAATCTTAAGGGCTGGGTGAAAAATGACTCAGACTGTCGCGCTATCGCGTCTCAAGGTGATTGCGCTTTTGAGGTCATGCTGGTAGACCCCGAGGATGGCCAGGTGGTACCGATAACCCAAGCCGATATGGCAGACCTTTTACAAGGTTCCATGAAATTTGCCTCTGGTGATCACGTTGGTGCCTCTGGAGTTAGTAAGTGATTTCTTTCTAGTCTTCCGGGTATTGGCACTTATCTAGGTTGCTAATCCCCTTTTCACATTCGGGAGGGAAATGGTATTTTAAAATCATGTTTGTTTTTCTTAAGAATTTCACTCATGGCGGCAATAATTAACTTTGAGTCCTACAGTGGACTGTAACGCTGGGGGGAATCTCTCTGGGAAAGTCTTTTGGAGAGTCTACGGCGCACTTGATGGATCTACTGTTTCTTGCCAGAAATAGTCACGGATGAATAAATCCGGCTCGATTTCTAGCAAAAAGTCTTAGACTGGTAGGGGAAGTATGAACCAACGAGAATCCGACTAGGGATGCGAGTCGACATATCTGGAACAAGCAGTAATCACCTTGCTTGTATTATAATATACTGTTGTTCATTATATTCAACTATCTTAGTTGTAATTGACTATACTAGGCGGAATCCCGCACAGATGATGACGAAAATCTTTCACGAATACCCACACATTCTGAAGAGAGATCCTATCAAGGGGCTTCAAAGGCTCATACTGGAGACCACTATAGTATTAGAGAGTACCTGAGGCAGAGAACGTGGGTTTTCCGGCTTCGGAGGAAACAGCCGAGTCGCTTACAAAAGGAAGTAATGAGCCGCCTTCTGCGCGACGATACCCAGCGCGCCGCAGAAGCCGGTACCATATGTCCGGCGCAGCCCAACCGACTAGGGCCAGAGGCGTGCGATATCCAGGCACCGACCTCCGGGGCCGGCGGCGAAAAAGCGGCCGTCAAGTCTCTCGCTCGCGGCGGCGGTGGATCGCCCCCACGGACTGCGACATCCGGATTCCGCGGGCGCGGGCGAGCGGGCGGGCGGGCGGGCGGGCCGTGGTGTCGACAGACAGACGAGCCGACGATCCGCATGTGCATATAACCGGCCGTGCTGCCACGCAGCTACGCCCTAGCAACAGGACGAGCTGAAAAAGAGCGCACGCGGCGTGGGGGCGACACGGCGTCGAGTACGCGCAAGCCCGCTGTAGGTGAGACTACGAGGCGGCACCACGCGTGAAACTAGTATCAAGACCCCCCTTCCCCCGGCGTCTTCCATCCGACTGAATTTAGGTAGCCCTGCTGATGCCTCGGGCGCGCGCGTGCGCGCCCGGCCGGCCGGCCGGGTCCTGCTGCGCTTCGCCAGCCGAGGCCATCCATGGGGCGCGCACCACAGCCTGCACCGTCGGCGCGGGTACCGCGGTCCACCGGCGGCCCATTGCAGCACTTCAATCTATGACCCGGCCCCGAACGAGCTCAGCTACGAATTCGGCCCCCAACCTCCCCCCCACCCCAACCACCCTCTCCGCCCCCCGGATATCGAGGTGGGGTGAAGAGCGCCACAGAGTACTTGCAGCTCCTGCTCGGGAGCCTGGATGACGACGCGAGAAGAAGGCTTGGAAATTCCATGTTTGGGATAGGACAGGAAAGTCGTTAGGACTGTCAGGTGGGGTTTTACGACAAGGTCGATTTTTCACTTATTTCTGAGGCAGCTGTATAGCGACTAGGTATGAAAGTTGAGAATCTAAAGGGAGGGAGGGAATCTACGTTGCTTAGCTAATAAAGGTCCGCAAGACTCCGCCATAACTATCTATTCGTCTTATTCATTTACCACGCCAGTTCACTTTTGATGTGAGACATGTCATCACACGTTATCCGTAGTAGTGTGCCAAGTCCCATTAAAACGCCTTATCCCTTAGGGTGACAATTTATTATTATTATTTCATCTCGTAAGTTTATAGTTACGATTTAGGCTGAGTGGAGAAGGGAAGTAATTAATTATTTAACTATTCACTGAGGAGCATTATGCACGAGATTATAATACCTATTTTAGTGATAGTTAATCTTTTACTATAAACCATTATAATTTAGTCTCACAAAACTGCTCTTTAATTTTTGTGCCTTTCATGTTTTTGAAAATTTTAATATGTACGGCTCGGGTCTCATAAGACACACTCCGATTAATTACAGGCCCCATATACTCTATGTTTATATTATAAAACCTCCATACGGCAAATATCATTCTCGTATCTATAGACAGCTCTCAGGCTTTCCCATCTGAATTAATAGTATACGGCACCTGGTATCAAGACAACGGCCAATAAGCAACATCCCCAAAGAAGCCAAAGTAGACCCATGCCTCTCAATTTAAGGGCCCGAACCAAGGTATACCTGGGAACGCCGGTCTCGTAATATTCGTACCCGCCAAATAGATTTAAGCCAACTCCGCAAAAAAAGAAAAGAGTGGTGATACAGTAGGTGTACGTCTTGGCGGATCTTGGAAACTCAATGTGTCCGCCTGAAATAAATTGTGAATGTTGTACCCATAGTGGAGAATCCGTAAGACCGGTCAGGATACAAACATGCGTCGTACCACGGATCGATAAAGCCATTGTATCCATCGCCGCGTTCGCCGGGCGGCAACAAGCAACGGCTCGGAGAATAGGGGCGGCGGGGGCGGCACCTGGTCTAGCCGGCATGGCCCGCCTTTTTGAGCTGTTTGATAAGTTCGGCCCGCTCCTGTTCCAGAGAATTGATCTGCGCCATCATGGCGGCCTGCTGCAGGGCCCCGGCCTCGACCTTGCGCCTGAGCTCCTGGTTCTCGGACCGGAGGCGCTTGTTGATGTCGAGGTCATCGTACTTCCGCATGCCGCCGCCGCCGTCGCCGCCACCACCACCACCACCGCCGACACTGTTTCGGACCCGCGCCGCCGCCGCCGCCGCGTATTCGATGACGGTGGGGGCGGCCGGCAGCTCGGTGAAGGAGCCGCGCGACTCGATGATGACGGGCACGGCTCTGTCGCGGCTGCTGCTGCTCCTGCCGCTGCCGCCAGGCGCCGCCTCGTACTCCTCGCTTCGCGCCGATAGCCGCGACGGGCTCCTGCTCCGGCTCCTGGATGTGTGGCGTCGCCGCAGGTGCTCGTTGAGGTTCTCGAGGCGCGCGAAGCTGTGGCCGGTGGCGCGCAAGCAGCCCATGTGGGGGCAGTACAGCGGGTTCTTCGGGCCCCCGTGCATGTTGTGTACCTCGCGCTGGTGGCGGAGGAGCCCGCCGGAGTAGGTGAACCCGGGCGAGTTTTCGCACCCGGCATCGGTGCATTTGTATGGGCGCTCGTGTCTATCCATGTGCTTTCTATAGCGGGTAGATTAGTGCGAGCACAAGGACGAAAAGGGGTTGGGGTGAGGCCTTACGAGAACTCGCATTTGCGAACGAACTCTCTAATATGGGCGTTGCATCCATACCATGTGCAGACCCATCTTCCATCGTCATTCCGAGTGGATTGTCGCTGCGGCTTTGGGATAGGCTTCATACGGGGCTTTGTGGTTTTTCCTTTCCGCGTCTGTGCTTTGGCCTTCTTCCGCGCGAGGAGTGCTTCATGGCGATCATGAGGGGTAGTTGGTTCTGGATGATTTGTGGATGGGGAGAACCGGGGGGACTGTGAGCACTGGATAGACGGAGAAGATGGTGGAGATGGTGGAGATGGGATAAGGGTGAGATCTGGTCTCGAGTTTAATGGAACAAAGCCCCTGACCCCCTGGTCATGATCGTTGCCGAGTGAGGAATAAGCACTGGTTGGCAGCGGGTTCCTTGGCTCATAGACGATCGTCATTCTGTCCCAGGAACCGTCGAGGTCTTTAGTCTTTACTGTGCTGACGCCCGTAGTTGGAAGATACGGAGAAACTTGAGCTGTTTATGTTTGTTATGAAGACGTTAGCGGCGTCAACCAGGAGCGATGGCTGTTCCAGACTAATAGGGGCTTGAACGGTGGCGCGGTAATATACGTTGAACTTCCACTTTTCCAAGGCTGTACTGGATCTGCTAATATCCTGGGACTGTGACTGTCAATACGTGTTTGTAAAGTCTTTTGCAAGTCTTTGGCAAGTCAGCTGTGGCCTTAGCATACCTAGGAGAGGACGTTAGCGGCCTGATATATGAGGTGGCAACGAGAACAGGACGGCAAAAGCTGTCAACTTGACAACCGTGCCATATTTCACCCCATTTTCTGACCCATCCAAATACACTAACAGAGCGAGGAGGGGTAGAACGGGGGTATGTCTTAGAGATGTGAAGCTTTGATAGGCGAATGACTCTGCAAAGACCTGTAAGGGAGACGACATCTGAGTGAGGACCCGTATGTGCGCAACGGTGTGGCTGAGCCGGGGTTACCTCAGCCACGGGTCAACCCTGTCGTGTCTAAAAGTAGTAACATTGCCATATTTGGCATAGCCCAGAGGCCCCACAGCACTTGCCACGCTAACTACGCAGCCGTTCAGCCATCCATTCACAAGGAGGCCACATAGTGCCAATGACTAATGCCCCCAGTCTGTTCTAAGGCAACACCTTTCGGTGCCACTTGGTTGGTTGGATGACGGCCTCGAATTCCAAAACGCGCTTGCCCGAGGAATCCGAGACGCGTACAACAAAATAAATAGATGGACGGCTGGCTTACCTCTGCTGTTGTCATCTGCTGGTCATCAAGAAAAAGAATCCGCGCTTTTGGGAGGGGTTTTGGGGTTGTTGGGGGGTTTTTGGCCACACGCTTCGACAACACCACCCCGAACTGCGCCTGGAAGACACGCACCGTATCCGGGGGATCCTCAGCGTCTTATATACTGGCCCGTTACGTACCCGTAGCCAGACTCCGGCTGAATTCCTATTAGGCCGCCATCCATATCCGCGGATGGTGCGGATGGTGCGGCTAGAGCAGACGACTCACCATGACTCACCCCCCTCCAAGCTGTGCCTGGCCGGCCTGCCTAGCTAAACTGCCTTATGGGATAAATGGCTGTGATAAATAGCAGCCGTTGGACTCCCGTTTCTGGCAGGTAAGCGGGCAGCATAGCTGCTGTCCGACGCCGTAGCTGTGCCAGCGGCATCACTATTAGCTCCGTCCTGCGACCTGTACCTGTCACCAGACCGGCGGACGCTTCTGCTGCCTGTTTGTTGACTGGTCAGCCGTAGGACTGAAACGCCCTCACGTGTGCGCCCTGGCTCCAGTCGAGCAAATCCAGCTAGGCTAGGGAGGTGCGTCACAGTATTGGTCATGTCGTACCTGGCGCGACGAGCCTTGCTCAGTGCATTATAGCCACAATAGCAATAATACCGCTCCGATCTGATATCCCGAGGCCGTCTAAACCCCGCGGGGACTCACGACTACTAAACAATCAGGCAGCTGAGAGGGTTGGGCCTGAAATGGAAGTCCGATCACGAGAGTGCAGCGAATAAATCCCCGCCGAACCGTCTTCGATATATTACACAGTCCCGATTTTGGATCTGCCATCTCGTCCAAACAAGAAGCTCAACCCGGCTCTCTGGATAAGGCCTGAAGTCCTTTACAAGCTGGCAAGGTGAAAATATATGTATGCCTGCCTGCCTGCCTAGAGATATCTCAACCCTAGGCACATCTCTTGGTACCCCATAACTCTTTGTCGGGGCCACCAATGACACCGAGTTGGTGCCACAGTTGAGCTCAAATTCATGCCCTCCCCTTCCCCCCTTTCTCTAGTCATCCCTTATAGACTGTTCGCGTAACACCTTACTTGAATGTCGTGGCAAATAGAGCTACCACGTATCTGGGTGCCTCATCGGTAGTATACCGAGAAAGATCAAGTCGAGGGCATGACTTATCTGCCTGATCTCCCTACATACATGCCGCCCCTTGTGATCAGGCGTAAATGATGCACACAACCAAACCAGGCAGAAAATAGGCAATAGTAGGCGAACTCAAAACCATACTGGTGAAATAATAAAATTGAAACACCGGGTACAAACTGACCTGCCAACTCATCGTTTTAGTGCGCTGGTTCTACCTTCCACAAGTGTCCAGTTTTTGCTCTAGGCACTTCGCCTCCATCGGGTGGTGGCCAACCGTGTTGAAGGATACGGAGGCCGGTAGACCTTAAGTTAAATCTTCTTCATCCCTTGCTGCGAGGAACGCTGCTCTTACATGTATCAACCCTCTTTTTCCCCCTCCCTCTTTTTTTTTCCTTTTTTTTTTTACTACCCCCCACCGCCCACTCCACTATCAGGGCAGAGAGAAAATGGAGTAAATGAAAAGGATTGATTTTTATTCTAGGCAAATAGATTGCACTTCTGCCCCGAGGCAGTGGCCTAGGTAGAGACGAGAAATGGTTACTTCAGCACTTTGGAGCGTAGTGTAAGTACCTCCAATCTAGGCATCTGGATGCCGCCTGCGTGAGCCCGTGCCAAGCCTGATTATACTTGTGCATGACCTATATGCAGCTAGCCCTCGCATGCAGGCATGTAGGATTCATCCATGTGTGCTACATGTGGCCATATACCATATACTAGTAACAACAAGAAATCATTTAGATTAGCGAATGTCGATTGGTACCTGGATTAGTGTAATGGGATTAGTGTATAACTACACTACACTATGTCTCGATAGAACCCCGGTTCCCTTAAATCCCTGTACAAATATGCTAGAAGAAGGCCCGACGTTTTAAAGGGCTATGAATGCTATCTTGTCAACTAAATTGTTTGTATTGTATATGCACACACGTAAGGCATTCATGCATGCATGCAGCTCAGAGTTGGCATTGAGATTTCGGGCAAGTCCTTGCCATTAGTTGGAGGCCGTGCATCCTGCAGGATCTCCAGAAACATTACTGTACAAGCAGCACCATGGCAAGTGTGCCAAGAGATTGCTATGCGGCAACCTACCCAGGCTGCCGGATCTGGCGTCTGCTACCTTCCCTTCTGCTTCTATGTAGTGTAGTGCAGTCTGTATCCCTGTTGTTCGAGATCTATCAACGCTGACCCTTGGGGGCAAAAGGCATGCCATGTCGTTTCCCCTCTTTGGGGGCTATAAAGTTGCATTAGCCGCGGCCTAAGGACTCGTTCGTATACCTACTGCGCCTCGTTTCGACGAACTACTAAAATGCCGGCATCGCCACTCTCGCTAGTTATCCCCGGCGCCGCACCAAAGAGGAAAGGACAGTGTAGCCACTTTGAAAGCTGACGCTGGCATCATTTCGGCTTGACGTTGTCGCCATCGATTTTGAGATTGCGCATCAAAGGCGCCTTGGGGAAGGGGGGCATTCGTGCGTAGGTAATGTAGCTGGTGTAGAATAACCCTTGGCATGTAGGCAACCGGCGGCATCGGCCGTAAAGTCATTTTGTATGCCTGCTGGAGTCGGCACCAAGAGAACCCTGCCCGCGGAAATCAACGCCGAGGCCTCCGCTCAGGACGCGGGACGGAGCAAGTGTCCGTCATCCGGCATCCGTCATCCTCATCCCAACTCCATATATAGATGTGCTGCGGAAGAAACGATACTGTTAATCTGCAGTTAGGACCAACGGTATATATGGTCCATTCCACCGCCACAACATGTGTATCGACCGACGTGGCAGGCAACGTGTCAGTGCGCAAGGTGACTAACCTTGCCGTCAAGACTCTAGCCTAAATAACTAATATAGCGTCCGAGCCCCAAGAGCAAATCTAACTGATAGCGCAATCTCTGTCGTCCTAGGGCACTCAGCAGTCGTGCACGTCGAGGTTTCGCTCATGGCGATTTATTCTTATAGGCCAACATAGCCGAAGACGCTTCGGCTAACGGGGCTAGCATCGAAGGTTACGATTAATCCTCAGGCCCGAGGACAATGCCGGCGATTAGTTCGTCGTCACGCTCCCCGTTGGTAAGGCGATGCTAATTCCTGTATCTCATTGCGCCACTACATAGATAAATATTAGCGTACGCCGCCGCCTGATATTAACGCCTTTGGCTATCACAAATGAAGACTGGGGTGACTTACGCCCCCAGCAAGGGCTCAGGCTTAGGTGCTACAAGGGGGACAAGCGGAGCAAGTAGCTAGTTGAATTTGAGGTCCGGGCAAAAGTAGATAGATGGCTTTTGGATAGAGAAGTCTGCTAGCAGGGCTAACTCCCTCGGAGCTGAGTGATGGGATCGACCGGTAATATTGCTAGCGAATAGTTGTTAACTATGCCTTAACTACGAGATGCAAGAAACGTAAATACGAAACTATCTCACGCAATAATTTTTGCATGTTTATCAATAGTGCCAGCGTTGAGAGGCTTCCTTCCGAGATGACCCCTTAGTACCAAGGAGCCCTGCTGACATGTCGTGGCAGTGCGATGGTCCCACCGGTTCTGCCCCCCCCTTCTCACAAGAGAAAAACAAAACAGCCTAATCGAGGTGCAGAAAGCGTACCACTTACCTCTGGATGACCGCCGCATGTGTAATAATTACACGTCATCATCATGGAAGACGTGCCACCTCCGCGCAGAGAGGTGGTGAGAGGAGCATACGACAGGGGCGGCGGCGCCGGTGGAGCGCCGCCAGGCAGACTTGAGATCACCCCAGCTCCAGCCCCCGTCGTCTGATTCCGCTAGACTAGACTTCAAACGTCTATCGCGGGCCCGCCGGGCCGTTTGCGCCCTCCGAGCTGTATTTCTTGGGACCGCATCGAGCCGGCCGCCAGTTCGCCGTCGCCATCCACCGGAACAAGTTTCGCCCAGATTCCGCGGGCCCTTCCTTCCTGGTCCTGCACGACGGGCTGACGGCGTAGGATCCGGCCATGGGCACGGCAACCAACGCAAGTGGGCCAAGGCCCGGCGGCAAGTTCCATGACAAATTCCTCATCGCCCTGCGGTATTCCGTTCAGGTCGCACCGGCGGCAGCTGGTGGTGGCGATGAGAACGGACGATAAGAGTCCGAGGAGTAGTAGTAGAAGAATAAGAAGAAGCACCAGTAGGGGTTGAGACGCTAAGCCTGCCCTGTAAATAGTCTAGCAATGGCCCACGCTGCACTCAAGAATCCTGAGGTAGGATTCTAGTCGCAACTACGGCAGTGACAGTAGGACTGATCGAGAAGAAGTCCTAAAACCACACGGCCTCTGCACCCTTGTATGCTGCAATGATGCCTTAACAGCAAGCATACACGACGCACAATACACGAATAGATTAATATATTTATTGATAGCAACGTAGTTCTCAACGCCACTCTATCCATTTGTACAAAGATCCTTCATCCTCGAGAGAAACCATTCCTAAGATATACCAGCCGGGCATTAGTGAGGGCGTCTCAATCCTATAACTCTATCAGTTTAGGAATCACGGAGTGAATAGATAGGCATGTTCTAGGCCGTAGGAAGGGTGTGGTGGTTGTATTTAGGGCTCAATAGGGTTAACAATTGATTCCTGAACCCTTCAAGACCCAAGGGGGTCACGAAGGTCGTTACACACACCCATTTCCAGTACTAGAGCCACCCTAGGTGTCGGGTGGTAGCTAGCAGGGTCATTATTGGACCTGACAAGCTCTATGCCCCGTATCTGCATCAGCCAATTCTGCCGGCTTTTTTCTAGCCGATGCGAAACAACAATATTATTGTCAGTAGCTAATAAAGGACGCATAGAATAAATTCTAGAACTTGTGCACTTATAGTACGGTATATATAGTTCTACCCTACTTGAACTATCTATACAAAGCTGTCTTAGATTTAACATATCGATAACGTCGCCGAGCTTAAAAATATAGCATACCTTCAAAATAAAATTTTGAACTATTACCTCCAGATCTTTTAGATAAAAGGTCTACGAACGGAACGATCGGAGTAGACAATTTGGTCCCTTAATATACCCGGAATCTCCGACATATCTCTAGCAAATGCTAGCATCACATAGCCACAAATATTGTCCAGTTGACAGCTAATAACTACAGACTAGAGACCATAAAATAAGACTTTGCCCGTCTAGGAGTCGTTTTTAAAAATTGTTGTCTAAAGTCTTGTATGCTATAGCTGTCGGCGTATAAAAACTCCACTAGCGCCCTTATATATAACTAAAAAGCTGATTTTATTAAAAAATAAGCTAAAAGTAAATGTTTGTCGGCCCTGCCGCGTCCGATGTTGAAATCGGCAAAACAGTTATACCAGCTTAAGCTCAGTAATACGATATTTAAAATGATTGGGTTCTACTAGGGTCAGGGCTCCACTACCTAACTTCCCTTTTTATAACCCTAACTCTTAGGCATATTAAGCTTAAAATAGCTTTAAATTTGTTTATTAGAACAAAAGAAAAAATAATAAATTAAATATTTTAATATTAAAAAAACGTTTAAAAGTTATAATAATATTATATTTATAACGATGTTTTTTATTTTAAAGCTAATAACGCAGCAAAAATATATAAGCTAAAGCTTTATTTTTAATAATTATATAAACTAAATTTTTTAATAATATAAATAATATTATAATTTTTAGCTTATTATTAATTTATATTTATATTAAATTAAACCTGCAACTTTTTTTAAAAAAACAAGCTAAAGCTAATATAGTAAGCATTTTTTTGTTTTTAAAAAAAAAAATTGTTTAACACAAGCTATACTTTTGTTTGCAGCGCTTTAAATATAAAAAAAAAAAAAAAATTTAATTAAGCCGACTTAAATTTAAAATTAAGCCAGGTTTAGCTTGTTTAAAAAGCTTAAACTTAGATTTTAAGTTTGTTAAAATATATAAATTATTTTTTATAATTTAATTAATAGCGGGCTAGTTTTCTGAGGTCGATTAAAAATAAATTATAGCAATATTTTGCGGCAATTTTAAACTAATAAATTTAATTAAGCTATAAATAAAAAACATATATATTTTAAACGTAGTTATAGTTTTATATATAAACTAAAAAAAATATTATAATATAAATAGTATTTTTAAACTAAAAACATATAAAAATAATATTTTTATTTAAATATAAAGTTTTTAATTTTTATAATAATTTATATATAGTTATTTAAATTATAATTATATATAGTTTTAGCTATAAATAATTTTATTTATATAATATATAAATTAAATTTAATATACGAACTAAAAGCAGTAATTTTTTATAGCAGCTTATATAAAACATTGTTTAATAATTTTATATATAGCTGCTTTATAATTAAAACAAAATTAAAAATAAAATTTAGCTATTTATTAGTTATAGCTTTAAAAGCAATAAACTACGTTAATTTAATAATAAACTAAACTAAAAATAACTTATATTTAAATATATTTTATTAAAAAATAAACTTTATAATAAATAAAATAATTATAACTATATTAAAGCTGGCTTAGTTTTATGCTGCTATAAACATATATGCTGCTGCTATAAAAACATATATAAAAAACTAGTTTATATTAAAAAAAAAGCTTAAAATAAATTAGCTATTTTATAACTTAATTATAGCTTAATAATTTAATTAAAACTTAACCTGTATTTATTTTAAAAATAACTTAAAATATTATTAATTATTTAAATAATAATACTAGCTTTAAAACTATTATTTAAACCCGCGGCAAATATAATATTAAAATTTAAAGTTTTTAACTAAATAAACTTTTTATTTATAGCTTTTTAATTTTTTTTTCGATTTAAATTTTAGCAAAAAACGTTATAAAACTATTTAAACAACTTAAAAAAGCTATTAATTAATATTTTATATTATAAAGCTTATTTAAGCTATAAAAATTATTTTAATCTAGGCCGCTTAAATAATTTAAAATCGGCTAATAAAAACTATTTAATAATTAAATAATAAATTAAAACAAATTTAATATAAAATTAAATTATAAAATAAAGCAGCCCTACAGGCCTAGTTTATTTTTTTTTTTAAGCTTAGTTTTAAAATCTTTTAAAAAATAATACTAAATATATTATTTATTTTTTTTTAAAAACAGCTCGATTAATAATTAAATTTAATTTAAAATAATAACGTTTAAATATTTAATAATATAATAAATGTTCGATTTAGTTTAAGCCGTGGGCTTAAACGTACATTTTATTAAAAAAAACTTAAAAAACACGTTTTAATTAGTTTTAGTTGTATTTTTGTAATAAATACTGCTTAAATTTAAATAAAAATTAAAGTTTTTTTATAAAAATTATTTTTTGTTTAGCTTATGTACAGTTTTTTTTATTTTTAACTTATTTATTAAAAGTTTATATTAAATTTTAAAAGCTTTTTTTTTATTTATATTAATAATATATTATTTAAACAACTTTATTTTTATAACATCTGCGTTATATATTTAAAAAATATTTAATATTTATTAAAAATATAACTATTTTTTTAAACGCGCTAAACTTAATTTTAAACTATAATAAAAACTATAAAAGCATTTATATAAAAATTTTTAGTATTAAAATTAATACGTTTTTAATATAAGCATAGCTTGCCGATAAAAAAAACCAAAAAATAAAACAAATTATATTTAAAATAATATTAAAACTGCAGATATTTTATAAAAAAACTAAAAAAGTTATAAGTTATTTAAGCTTTTATGTTATAATAATTTTAATTAGCAGAGCTTTTTTATAATATATAAACATTACTGTTTAAATTTAATTTATAATTATTTTAACTATTGTTTAAATATATAATATAAAATTTTATTTAATAGCTTAACGTTTTAAAAACTTTAACAAAATATTTATATTAAATATAAACAACTATTTAATTTACTATTTATTTATAAACGTTTTAAAATTAAAGCTTAATAAATTTTAGTTTAAAACAGAAATAAATATTTATAATTAATATATAACGCTATTTATTTTTAAAAACTAAATTTATAGCTATTTATGTTTTAAAAATAAAACATTATAAAATATTAATATTTTTAAAATTATAACAATTTAAATCGCGTTTTAATATTAATATATATATTAAACGTTTAATATTATAATTATTTATATAAATAATATAATTATATAAGCTGGTTTAACTAATATATTTATAAAAAACTTTTTATTATTATATTTATTCTGCAAAATATTTGTTTTAGCTGTATAAAATAATATCTGCTTTTAAATTAAACAGGTTATATTATAAAATAATAGTTTAATTAATACTTTATTTTAAGCTAAATTTATAATAATTGTTAACTTATGTTTTAACTAGCAGTTTTTATTAAAAATAACCTAACTTAACGTTTTTTAAACAAGATTTAAAATAATAATTTATTTTGTTTTAAAAATAATTATATTTATTTATTATATATAAGCTTAATAAATTTAATTTAAAAATATATAATGTTATAATAAACTTATATAAAAACTAATATTTTTATTAAAACAAGCCAGCTTAGCTTATATTAATATAAACTTTTGTTTTATATATATATAATTATATATTTAGTTTTTTATAGCAGCTTATTTAAAGCTTAATTTTAAATAAATATATATTTATATTATATTTAATTTATATTAACTTATTTTTAAACATATAAGTTTTTAAACATTTATATATTAAACGTTTAATTTAAAAAACAGTATATTTTTTTTTTTATAAATAAAGCAACTTTATTAAAGCTTTAATTTTAAAACAACTTTTAACCGAACTAATATTAAATAAAGCTATAGCAGATAAAAATTTATATAATAAATTAATAATTAATACAGCTTTTATAATAGCTTAGCATAGCTTTTTACAGTTAAGCAAAATTATATATAATAAATTTAACTTATAAAAGCTTTATAAATAAGCTGTTTTAAGCCTATTAAAATTATTAATTTAATTTTTAATAAATAAAAACTATTTTTAAATACTATTATATAAAATAAAAACAAATAAAAACGCTTCAGAGTAAATATAATAATAAACGTTATAAACAGTTTATTATATTTAATTATTTATATAATAAACTTTTTAAAATAAAATATTATTTTAATATATATATATAATTTATTATTATTTTTTATTTTATATATAACGTTTTTTAAAAATTAAAGCATTTTAGATTTTATAAAACTGTTTATTACGTTTAAAAATTAATTATAACATATATTTAAGTTATAGTTTTAAATAAAGCGCTGCTTAATATATATATAATATAAATATAAATAAAAATAATATAAAACTTTTAAGCCGCTAAATATTAAACGTAATAAAACGTTATTATAAAACATTTTTAGTTAAAATATTAAAAGCTAATAAACGTTTTATATTTAATATAAGCTTAAATTATTTTATATTATAAAAACTAATAAAAATTAAACTTTAAATATATCTGTTGTTTTATTTTAAAAGCTTATTTAATATTAAATTTATATTAAATTTGCTTTTATTAGCAAATAAATAAATATATTTAATATAAACGTTAAATTTGTTGCAAATTTATTTTTAATTTTAATAAAATCTAGCAGTAGTATATTTAATTAACTATATAATAAATTTATAGCAAATTTACTCTGGACTATTAAATAAAAAAAATATATATATTATTATATATTAAATTTATACTAAGTTTATAATAAAATATAAAATAATTAGACTATTTAAAAATATTTTATATTATATATTTTTTATTTAATGTTTAAACTATCGCGTATTAAATTTAAGTTTAATTTATAGCTAATTTATTTATTAACGGCCTTTAGCGTTAAAACATTTAAAAAAAAACTTTTATTAAATAAATTTATATTTTTTTACTATAACTTTTATTATTTTTATTATTATCTGTACTATTGTTTATATTGTTATTATTACTATTATTATTACTATTATTATTATTATTAAAAGCTTTTGCTACAGCGGTTTTTTTAATTTGTTTTTGTTTTAAATTTTAATTTTAAATTTTACCGATAGTTTTATATAATAAAGCTTTATAATTAATATTAAATTTGTTATAAATTTATAACAGATTTTTATTTCTAGCGTTTTAAAACGCTTTATAAACATTTAATATAACATAATTATAACACGCGGCTGCTCAAGCTTATATAAATAAGTTTTATTATTTTTAACTTTTATATTATTTATATCGATTTAATAATAAATTAATATTAAATTTATTATATATTAGTTTTAATAATTTATATTAAAACATTTATTTAAATAGTTTTTTTAAGCTTTTATATAATATATATATTTAAAAGTTTATATATTAATATTATTTATATAAAAACGTTTATATTTTATATAAATTAATATTAAATTTGCTTTAAATTATAACTATTAACTTTTATAATATAAAATATATAATAAATATAATAAACTTAACGTTTAATTATTATAACAAGCTTTTAATTTATAATAAATTAATATTAAATTTAAAAAGAATTTGTTAAAAAACTTCTTTTTATTACGTGATTTTAATAACAGCAGGCTAAAAAGCTAGCAATAAGCTAGCATGTTTTTATTTAAAATTAAAAGCATTATTATTTATTAAAAGCTAAGCGCTAATATATTATTAACGTTTTAAATTTAAAGCAAATTTATATTATATTATTATATTTATTAAAAAAGTTATAAAACTAAAAAAAGCTTTTATTTATAAACTTAGCTATATTTTTTATTTTATTTAATTAGCTTTATTTAAAAAATTTATTTAATTATATTTAGTTATATATTTTTAACTTTTTTTATTTTACGGATTAATTATATTTTTAATTTTTATTTTTTATTTATAAATAAAATAAACGTTTAAAACGTAAGTTTAAATATTTTTTAGCTAGCTTTTTAAATTTAATTATATATTAAATTTAACATTAAAAATAAACATACGTTTATTATATTTTTAACTATAGCTTTATATTAAAAATAATTTATATTAAGCTTACGTTTTTTTTTTAAAATATATGCTTTTTATATTACGCAGTATATTTTATTAATAATATAAATAATTAAATTTTATTAAAATTAAAGCTTTATTATTTAACTTTTTTTTTTATAACTTTAATTTTTAAATATATTAAGCTTAAAATAGCTTTAAATTTATTTTATTTATTACCTGATAGCAACAGGCCACTAGAAAAAAATTAGGTTTTTTTAGTTAATAAATAGCATATATAACATAAGGCATTTTTTTAGCTAGCTTTTTAAACCCGACTACGTATTAAATTTAACGTTAAAAAATAAGCATATGTTTGCTACACTTTTAGCTGCGGCCTTGTACTAAAAGCAACCTGTATTAAGCTTACGCTCCCCCCCCAGAATACATGCTATTTATACTACGCGGTATGCCCTGTTGGTGATATAGATAAAATCATAAACTCGCGCGGGCTCAGCCGCACTTCGTCTTCTTCTCTGCGGATATAAAAGCGCTCTTAGTCGTACTGCTCTCTATCTCTAGTATGCTTGCTCCCAAGCGATAAGGAGCCAGAGGACCTAGCTGCAGACCCGTGTAAAATGAACCATGTCGACCCGGAGCAACGAATCCAATTTACTAATCGTCTCGGAAGTTTCTAGTTCGAGAATCCCATTAGCCTCTTATTACTCTTTCTTGTTCAGGACAGGGCCGCTTTGGTACCCTCCCCTGGTACTGCCATTGGTCGCCGCGATCTACGAGCCAACGAGCTGGATAATTGCTCCTTCGTTCTAGACAGCTCAGCGAAGCACCGCTGCTCGCCGCAGGCCTCGCATCCATCGCTATGTCATACGAAGAATGCCCAGAGCGAGGTCTAGTCACCAGAAGGTAGCAGCTGGGCCGCAAGTAGATAGCTGAGTATAGGGGTAGGGCTCAACATCATTGATTCCTAGGTCTACCATCTAATTGAGAAGCCTTCAGTCCTTATATACACAAATATGCCTCTAGAGCTACACCATAGGGTCGCTGGTGCCTCGCCATGTGCATTATTTACCTGACACGCTGCTACCCTGTTCTTCCAACTTGACGCGAGGCAGCCCACGTAGAGCCTTCTGGCCAGTTGATCACTACCATTGTCAGTTATCCACAGATCCCGATAACCAAAATTTTAATTCAGCAAATGCCCGTAGGTTGTTCTCTGGTAACGCCACATCATCGTTTTGGTTATACCATTCGCGCGTCCTCTTTGTCCCTGTTTCCCGTAAGGATTCTCCTACAAAGCGACAGCTACCAAATTCAACCAGCACTACCATTTTGTGCCACATGATATTGTTGGGATTGATGCCCTTATCAATGGTGCCGACTGAATGAAGGTGTTGAATGCCCGTTAAGAGAGAGTCGAGCTTAGTTAAAATCCTATCGGTAACCAGCGCTCGACTCATTCTGTGCCAGCGGCGTGGGCTGGTGTACGCTTTATAACCGTGCTGGTTATCGGCTCAACTCTTCGTCAGGAGCAGGGCGCCGAGAGGACATGGTCGTAGTCCGTGCGCTGATTCGTCGCCCACATACTGTCGGTTGTTGGTATTAGGCTTCTCTGTCGGGGGGGTAGTTAACCACTTGTCCAGGTGGGCTATGGGAGCAGAGAGGGCCAGATGTAGTGATAATTTAGGATATTTTGCGGGCAAGCGCCAAAGAGAAGACTGTTTCCATTAACGGCGGCGGATCCGGGGACGAAGTCAAGATGGACGGACGCCTGCATCATTGCAACTTCTCCATTGGCGATTTTACACGACTCATATCACGGCGTCGATGGATCTCCGAAGACTTGGGCTATTTCTACTGAGGTTCTCAAATGTGTCCCTTTCTCATTGATCAAACCTACGCCTTGCGCATATGAAATAGATCTAAACGAAGACTGTAAGACAAGCTAGGACAACGATTCCAGCGACGACCCCCTGGATACTTTTTGGCCTTCCCGATCACCACAACTATGGTAAAGAGATGGAGGGACGACATGCTGATTAAGACAGCCATCTCTGTTCCAACTCGCAGTGACTCATCCGTAATGCCCGGGGCCGTGTCGCTGATCACCGAACGGCGGGGGTGGGATGTTGAGGGCCGCCTGCAGTCGGCACACTATCTGTACAATCGCGTGACGGTGTCGAACCACATATTTATCGATCGCAACGATAATCACGAAAATTAAGTCCCGACACAAAATGCCATGAAGAATGGCAGTGGGTATCTGAGCAGAATATATAAATGACTCTGAAGGGGGGAAGAGAAGAAGGGGAGGACAGATGTAGAAGACGTGGAGGCAAAATGCGTCAACTAAGGACAACAGCCTCAGGAAGCTTATGGAAAGCAAAATTTTTAGCTAAACACGTATTTACTCTCAGGGGGTTACCATAATGCTTGGTGAAAGTTATGTGTAAACATTGCCGCGGGTTTGAGGGTCAAAACAGCTAAAACTTAATTGTGCCGGCCGAATAGGGTTGTTACAAGGTCCTTTTACATGTATGAAGGCTATTTATTTTAGAAGTTCTCTTCCAGATTATCGTGGGTACCTGTATATTCGGCGGCATTTCTTTTATTTTTATTGCAATTCTTTTTTTTAAAAAAAAAACTCCCCCCGAAAAAGGAACATAATCACATAAATCATTTGTCTCATGACCAACATCTTGCGCGGCTGTGAGAACCATCATTATTTATAAGCTCTGTTTCAAACATATCTGACCAATTCCGCTCCAACATTGCTCATCGTAAAGTTTTTCAAGACACTTCAAACACATTCAGCACAGCGACAAGCAGCCGAGTATGCATTGTACTTATCCGTCGGCATACCAGTGAAGGTAGAGAAACTCGAGTGTAGGTAGGTGTACGTATATCGTATTAGGCATATTAGCAAGCGCAAATCCTAACTCAGCACGCCCTTACTCCTTTCAGGGGGGCCTACGGATGCGCCGCCATGCGGCGTGGAATGGAATAACAGCAATAGGATCGATACAATTCGTCATGAAACGGCTTACATAGGGAAGTACCCATTCACCAAGCCGCTACCAAAGCGTTATCTGCATCAGGAGGCCTCGAAGCGCTTTGATACGTGCGCAGCCATCTATCGAGCCTACCCCCGAGTCTAAATCATCGCAACCAAGGCTCCCGCCCCTTGTACACATGGTGTGTGCACAGCCCAGCCACCGCCGATTTACCACGAGGAGAAGGCCCGTTTGTGATAGGTCCTGCCGTTCCAGCGCCTCAGACTGAACTGGAGACGCCAAGATAGGACGGGTCATCCCTCTGCACATTTGAGTCATCATGCATCGCCGCCGTGAATCAAGCCGTATGATAAGCGAATCTAAAGGATTCAAGCGACGCGAGGAGTATTTTCGAATTGGAAGCACGGCGTTTTCGGATGCTCGGGAGCTACTGCAACACGACACAATATAACGGGAGATCCCGCTCGCTTCGCATAGATACACACGATTATACCTGTAGACCTAAGGCGAGTCATAAGTGCTGAATACTCGGGATGCCTCTTAGATAGTCCGGGACCACTTCCGCGGATACGTTACCTCATCGCTTCGTTGTGTGTGAACTCAATCTTAGATATCTACTTCGTATCGTAGAGTTCTTTTGATAAGCGTTTGCGAACGATCTCCCGTCCATATCCGAATATGCGACCCTTGAGGTAGCATTAGTGGGGGGTTAGGTCCGTGGAGACACTTTTATCCCACCAGTTAGCCGGGAGAAGTGGTTTTATTCCACCTCACGCAAGGGAACCTCTCTACAATACGGAGCGCCATGCCATTCTCCGCACCGGTCGATCGGCAGAATGCTCCATCTCAATGATCCGACCCCTCACGTCCTTGATATGCGCGACCTTAGAAGGGCGTCATGTGGTTCGACCACGATTACGCGAGGGTTGTTCTTCGCCGTGACGTAGTATTTTTTCTCGCGACCACCTAGTATAAGAACGAGAATAACCAAGGAGTGCCTAGGGGAAACGATTTCCACAGTTCAACAGCCATAGGCTCGAGGCAGAGCGCTCCGCCTGTCAGTTAGAAGAGTAATCATCAGCACCCCTGGTCACGGCTAAATTCTTACCATGGCCTGGCTACATCAGATTCCGTTCAACCCGCGCCGGCTTCTCCAGGCGGTCGTCGTGGGGGCCGCCGCGCTTGCTGGTAACGGCGCCGTACAGATGGGGGCTTCGGCGACAGATCTCGGTCCGGGGGCCACCGCACCGGTGCGCCCATTCCGCCTGGATCAGGTGCGACTAGGCAATGGTTTGATGCAAGAGAAACGCGACCGGATCAAGGCTTTTCTTCGAGCGTACGACGAGAGGAAATTTTTAATTCTTTTCAACAATCAGGCCGGGAGGACAAATCCGAAAGGCGTCACTTCACCTGGCGGCTGGGAAGATGGTGGGCTGCTGAGTGGGCACTGGACAGGTCACTTCATGACAGCTCTTTCTCAAGCATACGTCGACCAGGGCGAGCAAGTCTTCAAGACTAAGCTAGACTGGATAATCACAGAACTTGCCGCTTGTCAGGATGCCAGTACGTATCTCATGACTCCCTGGTTTTTTGTATAGTTACTTCTGCTTCAACGTGCCTTTATGTACCCTTGAGGCTATAGAGACGTGTCAAAATTTTGATGTCGGGGGTAATTTCTTACGCCGTCCTTGATTCATATAGTCACCGCTCGAATGAAGAATGGGGCAGGTACAGGCTCTGCCAACTGGGTGCCCACGCACCCTGGCTACCTTGGAGCCCTCCCAGAGGATACGGTCTTGCGACTTGGCCCCCCTCGCTGGGCAGTGTATGGGGGTGACTTGAACACCAACACCTGGGCACCGTGGTACACGCAGCACAAGATCATACGGGGGTTGCTGGACGCATACTACAACACCAACAACACACAAGCCCTAAATATCGTGACGAAGATGGCCGACTGGGCTTACCTCGCACTGACCATCGGCGACAAGAACAACCCGAAATATACGGGCAACCTGACTAGAGGCGACCTGAACTACATGTGGGACCTATATATCGGCGGCGAGTTTGGCGGCGCCAACGAGGTTTTCCCGGAGATCTACCAGATAACCGGCGATGCGCGGCACCTACAGACGGCGAAGGCTTTCGACAACCGCGAGTCGCTCTTCGGTGCGGCCGTGCAGGACCAGGACATCCTCGTGGTGACGGCGGACAAGCGGCCGGGGCGGCGGCGTCCGGTGCGGCTGCACGCGAACCAGCACGTGCCGCAGTTCATCGGGTACCTCCGGGTGTTCGAGCAGAGCGGGGACGAGACGTACCTCGCGGCGGCGCGCAACTTCTACTCGTGGCTGGTGCCGCACCGGCACTTCGCGACGGGCGGGGTGGGTGGCAGCTACCCCGGGACGGACGGCAACGGCGAGCTGTTCCAGAACCGGGACAACGTGGCGAACGCGATGGCGTCGACGGGTGCGGAGACGTGCACGGCGTACAACGTGCTGAAGCTGGCGCGCAACCTGTTCCTGCACGAGCACGACGCCGCCTACATGGACGCCTACGAGCGCGGCCTGTTCAACCAGATCGCCGGCTCGCGCGCCGACACGTCCAGCACGGCGGACCCGCAGCTCTCGTACTTCCAGCAGCTGACGCCGGGCACGCGGCGCGACTTCGGCAATACGGGCACCTGCTGCGGCGGCACGGGCATGGAGAGCCACACCAAGTACCAGGAGACGGTGTACCTGCGGTCCGCGGACGGGTCCGCGCTCTGGGTCAACTTGTACGTCCCGTCAACGCTCACGTGGGCCGAGCGCGGCTTCACGGTCAGGCAGGAGACGGCGTTCCCGCGCAACGACACGGCTACACTGACCGTCACGGGTCAGGGTCCGCTGGAGATCAAGCTGCGCGTGCCGGCATGGGCGCTTCGGGGCTTCGAGGTCACCGTGAACGGACAGGTGCAGCAGCCCGCGGCGCCGTCGCCCGGGAGCTACCTAACGCTGAGCCGGACGTGGGCGGCGGGCGACGTGATCTCGGTGCGCATGCCGTTCGGCATCCGCATCGAGCGCGCGCGCGACCGGCCCGACACGCAGGCAATCCTCTGGGGGCCGCTGGTGCTGCAGCTCGTCGGCAAGCCGAGCAGCGGGAACGACGGGTATTACGGACTATCGCTGTACCGGTACCTGAAGCGCGATGGCGACTACTCCAAGGCGGCGATCCGGCGGACGGGGACCTCGGCGGCCGGCGACGCGACCTTCCAGGTCGCCACCGGCACCGGCACCACCACCATCGCCGCGCGCCCCTACCACGTCGGCGACGCGCAGGTCGTGTCCGCGTACTTCCGCCGCGTGGAGCCGGCCGTCGTGTTCGGCGCGCTCGACGCCGGCGTGCCGAACCGCCGCCGCAACGACGGCCTGCCAAGCTACGACGTGCCCGTCGCCGGCATCGCTTCCCCCGGGCACAGACGGGCCGACGTTCCTTGACCTGGTCTGGGACCAGGCGCCCTTCGCGACGCACGGGGCATTCGTCAAGGTAGTTACCTCGACTGCGGACCAGTTCGTGGCCGCCGGGGTGTACAGTGCTCAGGAGCGTGACACCATCGTCGCGAAGGCGAGTCAGGCGGAGAAGGAATTGACGCCAAGCTAAAGGGGAGGGGGGGGAAAGGGGAGGCGGCAGTCTGACGTGTGATTATAGTTCGTTGTCTGTCTGAGTCAGGTTACCGTCGCACTCGTTCCTGAGGCAGCTTGAATCAAATCTCCCATTAACCGGGAATCAAGAGTTGTCTCACTTCGACTGCCGTCCGTGCTCCCCATTGGTCTGCCGGCTGGTTCCCGTTTATTGTCTTGACGTTAATAACAAACTTGATATTTGGCGCGTTTGTGTGCCATCTTGCTTAATCCGCTTGTCTCGTGACACCGGCCGGGAGTAGGCCGTAATAGCTATTCGCAGGTTTGCGGGTTTGCGGGTTTGCGGGTTTGCGGTTTTGACATTGCCGGTCCTTGGTAAGTGCCGTGATAACCCCGTCACATTCGACACGGACCCCTCGGCTATCGGATTCGGCTTCCTCTCAAGGAAAGGGCCAGATCAGATCCCTATCAAACCAACACCTGGTACCAATACCCCTT
The DNA here is from genome assembly GCA_021209875.1 of Rosellinia necatrix. Classification (NCBI taxonomy): domain Eukaryota; kingdom Fungi; phylum Ascomycota; class Sordariomycetes; order Xylariales; family Xylariaceae; genus Rosellinia; species Rosellinia necatrix. Next base: position 3,729,459 of record JAGYVD010000007.1, on the reverse strand, counting down.
GGCGGTCGAGACCCGGTACACTATTTTCGGCGCCTGACGCGAATCGAGCGAGCTACAATGCGAGCTACAATGCCGTCGGGATTAGGTGTGCCTGGGCAGGTATGTAAGCGAATACACGTGTCGTGTAGAATAACAAAAACCTCTGAGATTGGAGATTCGGGCCAATAAGAGGGATATCCACTGCTGGCCCCCTCGAGGTAGCTAGAGTGCAAGGGTTCTTGTCGTGTGCTTGTATCGGTCACAGGTCCTCGCTTGCTGTTGAGGGATGGATGTATGTGTAGTGTATGTACTGTATACCGTGTACCAAATCGAGGTACACGTGTGGTGTAGTGTAACGTAGTGCAGCGTAGGGTGTGGCCAGAATGCGCGGGGTCCCTTGACCTGGTAGGCGTCGAAGCCTGGCCGAAGCTGCACGACATCACATACATAAATAATAAATATAGGATATGCTTTTATTTACCTAGGCTAGGCACTCGGCGTTCGGCTGGACCGACAAAGCAAAGAGGCGCACTACCCCATAATGACACACCCCTGATGCTTGATGCCAGATGCCTGATGACAGATGCCTGATGACAGATGCCTGATGCCAGTTGCCTGATGCCAGTTGCCTGGTAGCCGATGGTAATTATTAAGCCTCAAGGTGGTTCGGTGTATGTAAAAAGTATGATTCGTATACGGAAATGATTCGTTAAGGATTAGTGAAGCGCAGGCCACATAATCATAATCTCTCAACGTTGGTCTAGGCAGGTACGTTAGGCAGCTAACTACCTAATCTACGGGTGGCTAATGCACCACCTATCCTTATCGTTTATAAATCCTAGATAGGTAACCAGATAGTTATGTGGCGCTCAGAAGTGGCGTAGATGGTAGATGTGGCTCATCACGAAATCCTCTCGTCGGTCGTCGGGATCCCGGAGTTTCCAGTACGTACCTCATCTTACCCTTTGGGGATCTGCGCTACACACTACCTACCTTCTCTCCCTAACATTCATTTCCTTCGACTTCGCTCAGACGTGTGGCTAGAAGCAGTACTGTCTCGGAGCCACCGCGATACTACTACCAGCCATGGTGCCGATTCATTCGGTCTAATTTCGATGTCTCTCCTTAACCTCTAATCCCCCTTTTTCTCTACTCTCCTTCATGCTCTCTGTGGTGGAGCTCTCGCCCGTCTCGAGCTCACCTGGTTTAATTATAGTAACGCGACTCGTCGCCCATACGAGGACTGCTGTGGACCTCTCCACGAGGAAGAGGGGGTATGGCGCTACTCTTCCAGCCTGAGGCTCTAGGCGGACATAGCCTTCTGACACCTCACATCCAAGATCTAGGCCTCGTCAGGGATGCCCTCGAACGATGGGCGTCCGGGTTGGATATCACACGACTGGGATCCCTCGCCGCGTGCGCCAACGTCGCGCCCGTGGTCTGGCGCCTTCTCAGGGGCGCCTGGAGGGAATCGTACAGCTGGGTACGACAGTTCTTCGTGGCGTCGGTCACCGTGCCCGGCCGAGACCCTCTGAACAGGAACGTCATGGGCTGGGTCATGGCCAACATTGTACAACATCGCGGCATCCGGTCTTTTACGGCGCGGACCCAGGTCCATGCAGGGGACCTCGCTGACAGGGCGGCACTTCTGAAAAAGAAGCGGAGAGACGTCCAGTACCTCCCCCACTTCGAGACGACCTTCTTCTGGCATGGGTCTTGCTTGTACTTCATTTCACGCTCTCTCGACAGCTTTCACGCGTCGATGGGCGACCCTTCCTACGACGGCATTGGCGGCGAGGAGCTGACCCTTGGCTGCCTGGGATGGTCTACCGAGCCTATTAAGAAACTCATCCAGACGTGCCAGGAGTATGCCGACAGGCAGACCGAGTTCTTTGTCATCATCTACGCTCGGGACCGGTTTGGTATGACGTGGCAGCCTAAAGCCCGAAAACCCATCCGGCGCGTCGATACGGTCCACTTTGACGACGGCTTGAAGCAAGCGCTGCTGGCCGACGTACGGAAATACCTAGACCCGAGCACGAGGAGGCTTTACCAGAGTCGCAGCATGCCCTATCGCAGAGGCTATCTATTCTTCGGGCCTCCCGGTACGGGGAAATCCTCGCTCTCCACGGCCCTAGCCGGGGAATTCGGCCTTGATCTTTATGAGGTGAAGATACCATGCGTCGGGAGCGACCAAGACCTAGAACAAATGTTCCAGGAGATCCCTCCCCAGTGTATTGTGCTCCTTGAAGACGTCGATGCCATATGGACGAACCGTGACGCCGAGAAAGATGACGGGCAGGCTGTGACCCGGTCGAATTGCACACTCTCCGGCCTATTGAACGTTCTAGACGGCGTAGGATCGGCAGAGGGTAGGATTGTGATCATGACAACCAATAAGCCGGAACACCTGGATAGTGCCTTAGTGCGACCTGGGCGCATCGATATGAAAGTGATGCTGGGGAACATTAGTCGGCAGTCAGCAGAACAGATGTTCGTCCGCATGTTCGCCCCCGACATGGAGAATTCTCCCCTAGTGATGCAGCCCCTATCTGATGCGCCCGAGTCACACGCAGAGTCATCAGGGCTCGAACCTGGGATGTTGCACCACCTTGCTCTGGAGTTCGCCTCACAGATCCCCGAGGATACATTTACCCCTTCACAACTGCAGGGTTATTTCCAGCTACATCTCAACAGTGCGGCCGAAGCGGCTGCTAACATCTCGACTTGGGTAGAAAGGGAGTTGTCCAGGTCACCGTTAGACGATGATATATCAGTCGTGAGTGGGGAGAAGGCGCTGTGATTCAAATCTCCGTATATTGCAATTGTGCGGGTTTCTCGTACTACTATAGTTTTTACATTGTAAACTTTTCTCGGCTTTAGAATGCCATTGGTGGCCTCATGGTTTGGTTTACGTTTATAGACGGGGGTCTGGTGGCGTATTTTAGAGGGTATTTTTTAGCGAGTCTCACATGATTCGTCGGCCATGTGGTGGTAATCATCATCGCTAGATTGTATACTTTAGCTCATAGATTTGATTTGACTACCCCCTCGTATGAATAGGATTATGCATGGGTCAATGTTGGTCACCACATCAACCTATGATAAATCGAGGTCGAAAAGTGATGCATCTTACGGCATGCAGAAAGGGAGGCCAATGAGAATTTGGTAAGTGATGATTATGCATTCTACCCCTGAAGGACTCCTTTTCCCTACCCGGTGCCGTATTATTCTATGTTATTACCGATACTCCTATATCACACCTCTACCTATGCCTTTCATGCGTCCTTTGATGCGTCCCTGCTGCGTATATACTCGTCCACGAAGCCGTTGAAGTCTTGAGGCTCATAAGGGCTCAGGAGTTCCGAGACGAAGTTGGACTTGCGGCGACTGTTGAGCTTCAAGTCTCCAAATATGCTATCAATATACTGGACGCGCGAATTAGTAGGTAGCCTTAAACAGAGATTGCGCGCTCTGTTTCGGGTATCTATCTTACCGGTAGGAAGTCATAGAGTGAGTACGTATGCTTCTGCCCCTGGGCGAGGTACCGCTTGCGAGTCCAGGTGTTCCAGAGCGACACCTCCGTCGCCATGGTGTCGACATCCGGCAGCTCGACCTCCCCGAGCAGGTACAGGACCGCCCACAACGACTGGACCTCTGAGACGAGGGGCGTCGAGATCGTGTGGATCTGTCCCAGGATGGCGAGGGACCTGTCACCCTTGGCGGCCATGGACACCGGGACCACGCGTCGGTACAGGTTCCACCTCTTCTGCAGAGCAGGGTCGGACCCCTTCGTGTACTTCACCTTTGGGGGGGGGTGGCGAGGAAAGGGAGCTTCTCGTTTACCGTCTTGTCAGCTGTTTCGTAGTACGCCTTCCAATCGATGTCCTGGCCCTCGGGAGAAGCCTCGGTCTCGTCGCCGTAAGCCGGCAGGCCTATCATGGCCTTGTGCTCGGCGTCGAACATCCCGAAGTGGTCGCCCCAGCCCGTGCACATGATCATGTAATCGGCGCTGATCTGGTCTCCCGAGCCAAACTTGACGATGTTGCCTTTGATCTTCTCGACGACATCCCTGCGAATTGTGAGGTTTGGGCTGTGCAGCGTAGGCCAGAAATCGGGAAGTGTTACGAGACCTAACCCTGAGTTTGACCAGAAGACACTAATTGTTTAACGTTCAGCACTTGTCTATGTTATACGTAAAGCCATGCTTCGGAGGATTATTTACCTTTGCCGGTCAATCTCGGGCTTCAGGAGAGCGACATGATCTCCCTTGCCATAGCCAGCATGGACTGAACTGTTCAAGTCGAGGAAATCCCAGAACCGGCCGACGCACCATCGGCCCGGGCTACTCCCCCTGGAGCATCCTGTACATCGGGCCCTCCGTGTTCAAGATGGAGGGGCTGAGATGCGACATGAGCCGGGTAGAGGCAAACGCGATCGCGTTGACCACGTTCAGCACTTTATATGGTAAGATGCTAAGGGGGCCGCCACCCTCGCGACGAATAGCCCATGTGACTTTTTTCCCCATTTTCAAGAGTAAATATACGGCATCATACGCAGACTTTGCCGCGCCCACGACAACAACCTCCTTGATCGACTCATCGGCGAACCGTTTATAATTCGTACCAATTTCCCGCGAATGTATCACGGGCACAGCGCTTTCCGAGAGGTCCAGGCCGGGGAGGCTGGGAATTGATGTGACACCCGTAGCGACGAGGAGTTTTCCCGTTTCAATGACCTCGCCAGTGCCTTGGAGCGACAGCCGCCAGCCCCCGTCGGTTTTCTTGGCATCTGCGACGAAGGTATTAAACCTGATCCGGCGCAGCAGGTCGTGATCTTCGGCATACTTCTGCATGTAATCATGTATCATCTCCCCTGTTACCTTGACATCCTTCGGGTTGCCACCGTTCCGCGGCATCGGAGTGTCTGAGTAGTTGAAGAGCTTTCGGCTCGCGTTAACGCATATTCACTGCATCCTGCGGCGTTGGGATGCAACTTACACCATGCCTAACCTGCGCGACCAGGTTCGGATATAATCGGTCTTTACTCCATACACCCCCAACGGAGTTATCAGAGTCGATGATGATCAAGTTCGTTTCAGGTCGTAATCTGAGATATGTCCTAGCCGAGGCTAACCCATACCAACCTGCCCAGGGAGTCAGCACCAAAAAAAAAAAAAAAGAATTCCATCGTGCAATCACAATTGGACATTTATCAGCTTACCTGCGCCAATGATGGCTACGTCGACCCGTGATACGCCGTTGCTCTCCATATCTTCTACTTCTAACGTAGCGTTGAATGTGGTGTTGGATTCGAAGGTGAAAATTGCACCGGCCCTTTGTGGTTTTATTGGTCAGAACCAGACCCGAAGCTATGGTTCGTGACCTGTACTGATCAGAGTCCCGGGATTGTGGACAGACCCGACGTTGTGGTTTTTGACGTGTTAATTGGGGGCATGCCCGGAGTCTTGGTTCATGTCATAAGTCATACGATATGACCCGATACGGTGGCCCTTGCGATGCCTGACAAGCGTGACGCCCGCGTGAGGGTCCGAGTGTGTCCCCTCGAAATATCGTTGCTAGTTGACGGCCACACCGTCCCAACGTGTCGGAACCTTCCCAGGTCACTGTGCAGTTGTAGGTATTTTGAATATGACAAACGAATCCACCCTCTTGTGCGCGTGGTCGATCAAGAAGACGATGGCAACATAGGTCTGCCGTTATCGTTACGTGGTCAAGACAGAACTTGGCGCCTTCCTATCATGGTGCATTGCAGAATGTACACTACCGTGATCGGGTTGAGAGGATTGCATTTCGAGCGCGGTCCACTCCGTCGAGGTCGCCGAAGCTACACACCGACAAAGAACGATCTCTGAATAGTTATACTGTATGTGTCCCGTCGGGGCCCAGGGTTCGAGGTCCAACAGCAGACGCCTCACCCAGCGTCGTAATTGTGGATGACGATCCAGTCCAGCCCCGGTCTATATCTACCGTTTTAACGGGTGGTTTCGACGGGGAATACGCCGGAAAGAGGGCCGCGATGAACGGAGAGCATGTAGTCTCTACCTACTTCTTGATAGGGATACCTCTTAATAGGGACGCCCATAGGATGGCTAAGCCTAGAGGATGCTTTCGGCGGTGAGGGAAGCACTTGCCATGACAAGGGCCACGATTGAGACCAAATGAAGTTGTTAACCGCTGCTACGCTAAGATTACGACAGAGGTTTTTTTTTTTTCTGTTTTTAGTTCTTTCTCAGTTCGTCCCGGGCCGAGCAGGGTCATCCATAACCTATAGGTCGGCCGTTGTCTCAGGAGTCTACCGTGTAGTGTAGTACTAGCAGTCTAGCACTAGGTGCATGGGCGTTTGAGCAACGCGTAAGTCTGCCAAGTGCGCAATCTCGGTACCTGTCGGATACATGCCTAGCAGCAAGTGACAGGCCAGGGCCCGCGTTCCTCGCGAGGAACGTGCCACCTCTGCCGACGACTTGGATTCCAGTTCCGGCACATGATGTCAGGCACGCTGCCTTCAGAATTCGGTGGAAGCTGGCTCAACGGCTTTGTCGATCCTTTTCCGTGCAGGCCTACCCCTGCTGTGACTCAGTGGGGGTAGCCACGCCGGGGGACGAGAATGGAAAACGGTCGGACTTGCAGCATTAAAAGGGTTATTGTGTGCGGCGGCGGACTGGAGACGCTCTCTCGTGGCCTGTGTCTGGCCTGTGTCTGGCCTGTGTCTGGCCTGTCTCTGGCCTGTGTCTGGCCTGTGTATGGTATGCGCTTGTACGCTATTTTAGCGATGGATAGGGCTTCATCTCCCAGCGCCCTCCGGCCGATGGGTAGTGTCTTTGTACACGTGTCTGCCGATCGAGCAGAGTTGTAGCGGAGACAACCCAAGCCGAAGTCAGATCTCTGGGCGGAACTGCAACGGTGGGTTCCTCGCCCCATCCACACGGCGCCGTCCACATACACTACATACATAGCCAGACGTACGACATACAGGGAGGGTTACATAAGAGGCTATTCCCATATCGTCTAGCTCGATGGAGCTAGGGACTCGACTTCTTCACTGGGACGCTGTCTCCTAATGCGACCTTGGTGATCATTAATCACCCTAGTACGTGCATGTGCATATATACTTAGGTATATCATCTGCAATCTAGTGCGCGACGTTGTAATTCACCGCAGGCGATGATGACCCCGGGTCCGCGATACGATACGGGGGGCGGCAGACGGACGGGTTGCAATTGAAGACTCGACTTACTTGGAGCACTAACTATTGTAAGCTTGACTAAACTCGCGTGCACTAGATAGACTGGGGTGTTCACGATCCCTGGAAACCCCAGATCACCACCTAGCTCGCGAATCTTCCCTTCTCCGGCAGCAGACCTTCGCGGACATATAGAGCCAGGGAAACGGTGGCGCCAGCTCCGATCGTGAGATACCCAATCAACATCGTGAAGGCTAGTCTGAGATTTGACGACTGCGGCCGATTGGGCATTCTCGACAGCAGCCAGAACGTCCAGACCATACTAGCGAGCTCGAATATCGGTATGTCAAACTGTAGATAGAGGAATGGGCCCCGGGCTAGGACGTTGGATATCCCACCTGTAGGCCCTTCTAGCGGATAAGGAACTCGCATCCGCACCAGGTTTGTCCCCTCGTCAGTGCTAGTGTATATTCTTGCAGCAGTGTAGACGTGACTTGCTGCGGAACTGGTCGCCGCTAGAAGATAAGACGCCCGAGTCCACCTGTGGGCGGCTTTCGGCGCGGGGAGGGGATCGCCACCGTTAGAGGTACCCAGCCATCGGAAGAGTGTTGCCAGCAGGGTCTGAGTCAATACCACCCAGAGGGGATCTACCTGGAAGAAGGCGAGGTACTTCTGATGGACCTCGGGCGATCGCGACTCTGCGCCGTTCCAGGTTGGTGCGCTTCCTAGGATTGCTGGGAAGATTGCTCCGAGCAGGAAGCTGAATGGGAGTGCTCTGGCTGCAGCCTGATCCTGGACCCGTAGGATTTCTGCGCCGTCGGCCCATAGGATGTGATAGGCATAGTAGAATGGTAACGATATCGCGCCGCCCAGTAGCTGCGAGAGCGTGACGAAGAAGAGCGGTCTAAGAGGCTAAACGTCAGCGTAGTCTTCGGTGGCCTTTGGAGAAGCTTGGGAATCTAACGTTGCTACCGCCCAGTGCTTGCTCCCCGGTCTCATCATTTCCGCCCATAGCCACACGAAACTCGACTGCAGCGTGCCGTAGCCCTCAAACACCATAAGTGAATAACCTTCGTCTGACCCATTAGTGGCGAAGTAAAAGAAAGTGACCAGGAGGCTGATTGGGTAATCGATGACGAAAAGTCCGGTATAATCAGTTTTAAGTGGGATGTCTGCATCCAGCTTGCCATTCCAGGCCGCCAGAATATTCGCTTTGAGCCCACCGTTAAGTGCGTAGATTCCCCAGAGAAGGAAGACGGAGACGAGAGCCAAGGCACGGTAGCCAAATGCAAGCGAGACGACCCTCATGATGAACAAGTTGCTGGATGAGCTTTGTGTCCGAGCTAGAGGAAGGTCACCATCCGTCGACTTATAATATAGATGTCCCGGCGCCCAGTTTTGGCGTCCTGAATCACTCCCCCCCCTCCCGCTAGAGAACAAAAAAAAAAGATGTAATATGCTAGCCGTGCCTCCCTCCCCTGTACCTACCCCTGTCAGCATATAGAGCAATAGATGCAAAGCCCGAGCTCGGCAACGGTTCTTAATGTGCATATATAGTGTACGAAGAGGGTGTGTTGTCAAAGTGTGTGCACGGTACTTGCGCGGATCAAATAGCTTATCCTCATCGAGCTAGGGTTTGACCAGGGTGTGTGGAATATTCCATTGGAAATGGCAAGTCGCCCAAGCGGACCACCGTCGTCTCATGACAGGATCCGCGAGAGCCGCCAATGCATCAGGAATGGGGTTGAGCGCTTATACGGACGTCAAGATAGAGGCAAAGCGACACCTCCGTGCTTACTCGGTAGGCGTTCAATATAGCGTTAGCCGACCTTCCTTCCTTAGACGAATTCCTATACAAGTTCCACAAGCACAAGCACTATCGATGGCAAAGGCCAAATGTCGACATTTCACCGAGAGCTCCAAAACGAGCGATCTGCAGCTGTGGGACACAGACAACGTTAGATAATAAGCTATAAAGCAATGAAGCCTCCTCAGTCAAACTACCCCGTAGCTGTGATTCCCGGACATACATCAACTTATGTGCATCTATCACAATGTCTCCAAATGCAGTAGAAGACGACATGGCAGAGATGCCCTCGCTTGAACCGATAGCGATATGCGGCATGTGTAAGTGCCGTCACATACCTCGGTCACCGAGAGCGAGAACTAACACATATTTTGCTTTTCCCGCCGTGTAGCATGCCGGTTGCCAGGAGGGGTAGACTCCCCCTCGTCGTTCTGGGACATGCTGGTCGACAAGAAGACTGGACAAACACCAAAGGTCCCAGCATCGCGATTCAACATCGATGCCCATTACCACCAGGATCGAGAACGGCCCGGCTCCTTTAATGTTCTTGGAGGTTACTTCCTCGACGGAAACCCTCGTGATTTCGACCCAAGCTTTTTCAACGTAACCCCGGTAGAGGCCCAATGGTTAGATCCTCAGCAACGACGCATGCTTGAGGTTTCCTACGAGTGCCTAGAGTCTGCAGGCTTGACCCTAGACCAAGTGGCGGGCTCTAACACAGCCGTTTTCGTCGGCTCATTCACATCAGACTATCGTAAGAGGTTAACCACTCGACCAATCTTGACCGATAGCCACGCTAACAGGCCACAGAACAAATGTCGACGCTGGAACCCGACTTTAGACATAGTTACGCGGCCACAGGAGTCGATACCGGAATAATAAGCAACCGAATTGGAAATCTATTAAACCTTAATGGCCCAAGGTGAGTAGGCCAAGTGGTGGCTGTGTGGTATAGCTAACTCTGCCTAGCTTTACGATTAATACGGCTTGCTCGTCATCAATATATGCTTTACATAATGCATGCAACGCACTTCGTGCAAAAGACTGCGAAGCAGCTATCGTTGGGGGTGTCAATTTAATACTTACCGTCGACCAGCACATAAACACAGCAAAGCTAGGAGTTCTTTCACCCACTTCTGCATGCCACACATTTGATGCTAGCGCCGATGGCTATGGTCGAGCGGAAGGAGCTGGGGCATTATACGTAAAACGCCTGTCAGACGCCATTAGAGATGGCAATCCAATCAGAGCCGTTATTCGCGCCACGGCGGTAAACACGTAAGTTCTCCGTCGTTTTCACACAAGCTGGTTATGTGTTACTAACGTAGTTCATCTCGGTAGAAACGGCAAAGTGGATGGGATGGGCATAACATACCCCAGTGGGGAGGGACAGGAACGTGTGGTACGGATGGCGTATGAAAAGGCAGGACTTGACCCTCAGCTCACACCATACGCTGAATTACATGGGACTGGGACTCCTGTCGGAGACCCAATTGAAGTCAGAGCTATTTCGAAGGCTCTGAACGACAGTCGGCCCGAAAATAAGCCGCTATTCATGGGCGCAGTAAGTCCTCATGTTAAAGGCACATCCTGCCCTGAGCCTAATCTGATTCGAATAACTAGGTCAAGCCAAATATCGGGCACAGTGAAGCTGCTAGCGGAATATTTGCGGTTATGAAAGCAGCCTTAATGACGGAGGCAGCTGTCATTCCCGGTGTTGCATTATTTAATCGCTTAAACCCCGAAAGTAAGTAGATCGACTCTGTCCAGAGACCCGAGATCCCAAATGACTCATACCCTGTATAGTTTTAGAAAAAGAATGGAACGTCAAAGTTCACGCAGATACCGCCCCCTGGCCGGCGGACTCACCACTTCGGCGGGCCAGCGTCTCCTCGTTCGGTTATGGTGGCACAAACGGCCATGTCATAGTCGAGTCCGTGGACAACCTCCTCCCATTTTATAAACACGGCATGCGCAAAGCCAAAGCGGAGTATGATCACTCCACAGGCAGGCCGCTGCTAATATGCTTCTCTGCGCACGACAAGCCAACGCTCTCTCGAAATATTGCGGCGATTGGATCTGTCGCTACGGAATACTATGCGACTGATCTAGCACAGACACTAAATCTTCATCGTACAAGGTTCCCGCATAGGGGTTTCTCCATTCTGCGTGAAGGTGTTGAAGAAATAGCCTTCAGCGCGCAAGAGCTTCGAACAGGGGTAGTTCCCAAAAAGAAGGGGGGTATCGGGTTCATCTTTACCGGCCAAGGCGTGAGTGTCAACTATCCACCACTCTTCGGCATTACCCTATGCTAACTAGTTTGATAGGCGCAATGGACCGGCATGGGTAAGGTCGCAATTTCAGAGTTTCCGTTATTTCAGGATACGATTGAGAGGCTTGATCGGGTCCTGAGTAAATTAGACCCAAAGCCGACATTTTCCTTGGATGCCATGCTCTCGGAGAGTGGAGGGGCGGAGATTGGGAGAATCAATGACGCTGACGTTGCTCAACCGTTATGCACTGCTATTCAGATATCTCTCGTTGATTTATTCAGCGACTGGAACATCGTACCGTCCGTCAGCATTGGTCACTCCTCAGGTGAGATCGCAGCCGCGTATGCAGCGGGCCTCGTCAGTGCCCCTGAAGCCATAATAGCAGCTTTTACTCGCGGCAGGGCTGTTCGGGGAGTTTCCACCGCCGGCTCGATGCTTGCTGTCGGACTCGGTGCCGAGGACGTCACGAAATGGCTCCCTTCCGACCCCCAGGAAGTGTGCATAGCGTGCGAAAATTCTCCAGGAAGCGTTACATTAAGTGGCAATGCGACAGCTATATCCGAACTAGCTCGCGCTATGAAGGCAGATGGAATCTTTGCACAGGAGCTAAAGACAGGCCGTGCGTACCACTCGCCTCACATGGCTGCGGTTGGTGATGCGTACGACATTATGCTTCCACAAGCGCTGGCCGGTCTCACAGAAGAGGATCTGAGCTGGAGGCAACCTCGTTCGGCGATGATCTCATCAGTTACAGGGGAGGTAATCACCGACGAGACTATCCCTACAACATACTGGAGCAGAAATCTACGCGAACGTGTACTCTTCGACACGGCTGTGCGCCGCATGGGATCGGATCCGGAATTCGACGATGTAGCTTCCATCATCGAAGTAGGCTGCCATTCTGCTCTGGCCCGCGCTTTTAAGCAGATCAAACTGGCGAACAAAACGTACATACCATCTCTCCAGCGGGACCAGAATGACGCAGATCAGTTATTAGCAGTTGCCGGATCACTTTTCATTGCCGACTATCCGGTCGACCTAGAAGTGGTCAACATGGACATCGCAAAAGCATCAAGTAGCCTCCGCAAGCCCGTGACCCGGGGTTTATTGGTTGACTTGCCCCCATACCAGTGGAACTACGAGAAGCACTACTGGGCTGAGCCGCGAGTGAGTGCAGAGGCGAGGAGCCGCAAGCATGCTCGTCACGACCTGCTGGGGACACGCGTCCCCGGGCTCTCAAATACCTGCAGAGCTTGGCGCAATATACTCCGGCACCGTGATGTGCCGTGGCTGAAGGAGCATAATGTAAGAATTATTTAGCTTTGTGATTTGGCGCTTTGAACTAACGGATCGCAGCTTGGGGGCGAGGCAATGTTCCCGGCAGCAGGCTACTTGTCAGTGGCGATCGAAGCGCTGCGACAAATTCACGAGGCCGAGAACCTCTGTTTTGAAGGTGTAAGTATAAGAGATGTTGATATCCATACTGCGCTAGTCGTCCCCGACGGCGATGGTATCGAGATTGTGACCTGTCTGCATACCACAGACGACCAAGACTACACCTTCACCCTTGAGTCCGTGCTATCCGGGGAATGGACACTCCATTGCAAAGGCAAGATCTCCTCGGCTTCTAAGTCGATTGCCTCCCGAGATTACCCCGTTGAGGAAGAAGCGCTCACGCAACGTGTTTCCGGAAAGAGATGGTACGATACATTCCATCGAGTAGGCTTCAACTACACCAATACGTTCCAGCGGCTGCTTGATGCCCGATCCGATAAATCTCTGCTACATTCAGCGGGTGACCTTGTAGTGTCGCGAAGTTCCGGTCAGATGCTGGATGAGTCCCGCTACATGCTGCACCCGACTTCCATCGACGCGTGTTTGCAGTTGATTATTGTTGCCGTTAATGCCGGCAAGCACAAGGAGATGCAGTGGGGTGTCGTGCCAACGCACATAGGTCAGATATCGTTGACCTTCCCAGAAGGTGAAGCTGAGGCCACAGGGCACGCCGTGGCGTGGACCGAAAAGATCGAGGGCAGACAATACCACACTCACGCTTTCCTAAAAGACTCTGTAGGCAACTTGATCATGGATATTGACGGCCTGGTATGCACGGCCTACGAGGCAGCTTTACCTCCCCAATTGCCAGTATCCACGGAACCGGAACCTTTCTCTATGATGGCCTGGAAGCCCGACGTCGAGGCGCTATCACCCGACGCAGCAATCAAACTCGATTCCCTGACAGATCTTGTCGAACTCGTCTGTCATAAACAACCGATCAAGTCTGCCTTGATATGCGGAAATCCATCACCCAGTGTAATCGAATCAGCACTTGTTATTTTGCCTACAACTTCTTCCATCACAATCGGCCTTGCGGCAGAGCAGCAACTTCCCCATGTCGACGAACGCCTGCAAGAACGTGTCACCATCAAGACATCGCCGGAGGAGTGGTCGACGGGTGCCGAATGTCCGCAATTCGATATTGTCATTGCCGATGATTATGGGCGCGATAATTCAGATACCCCCGTCCAAGCGGATGGTCTGATCCCTCTCGTAAAAGCCGGAGGATGGCTTGTCGGCACCCAGAGTTGCGTTTCTTCGCTGCCGCAGAACGCGATCTCATCTGGCCAGTACTTTGCGCACAGACAAGTTAATGCAGATCATGCTAATAAGACCGATGGCGTAGCTCGTGAAATTTCATTGCTCTCGCTAGGATCTTCAACTCCCGACGCCACGCGCTTATCGGGCGTTTTGACTGAGCGTGGCAGGGCCGTGCACGAGAAACAGCCGTCGGACTTCACGGCCAATGGCCAGCAATGCGTCGTTATTGACGATAGAAAAGGCACGGCTCTTCTAACGCTGACTGAGGGCGACTTCTCTATTCTAAAAGCCGTCATTGCATCGGGCTCCCCTTTGCTCTGGTTAACGCAGGGTGTTCAAGAGGGCCGTTCCGCGGAGGGAGGACTAGCAGAAGGCTTCCTCCGTGCAATCCGTTCCGAGCAGGCCTCAGCAAAGGCGATTCTGCTAGATGTCGATGTTGGTGAACCGATTGAGAATGTGGCACAGGCAATCATCAGTAGAGTTGATGCTTTGGACAGCCTAAAATCAAGTAGCGATACCGAATTCTGGCTGCATGAGGGCGTCCTAAGAATCTCTCGCCTGTATCCATGCACCCCTCGATCGGCGGAAGTCTATCAGGGGGAACAAGTTACGCACCAAGAAGAACAAGTATCCAATCAATCAGAGGAGGTGACTCTTCAAGAAGAAGAAACAACGCGTCCGGAAGAGCAAGATAGTCCCAGACGCTCAACTTTTCTTCCATCACCCGGTTTGGCGGCGGCCGAACCTATAAAGGCAAAAATCGCCCAAATACCCTCGGTACAGGATCCAGAGCCTTCGTCCAACACCACACAGCCCGGGTCGGCTACAAGCCGCGCCAACAATAGCGACAGCAACGAGGCGGAAATAACATCTAAAATAATAGGCCAAACCACACTTTTCAGCGAGGGGACATACGTCTTGGTCGGCTGCTTGGGCGGTTTGGGCAGAAGCTTGACCAAATGGATGATGGAACATGGTGCAAGACACTTCGCCTTCGTTTCCCGGACAGGGGCAAGCAAGCCCGAAGCAGCGCGCGTTATAGCGAACATTGAGAAATGCCCAGGTACATCAACGAGGGTATACCGTGCCGACGCCTCGGATGAGGTCGCGATGCAGTGCATAATTTACTCTTTGCAAGCAGAGCGACCGATCCGTGGCGTCGTGCACGCCGCCATGGTTTTAAAGGTGCGTGAAAAGAGAGCCGTGCCCCCCCCCCCTGCTCTACCAACCTGTTTACTGACGTTACATTCCTTAGGACGGCATGTTCGAGCAGATGAGCTATGACTCTTATATGACGGCCATTAATCCCAAAGTCCGCGGCGCGCTGAGCCTGCACAAGGCCCTGGGCAACGCCGAGCTCGACTTCTTCGTCATGACGAGCTCCGTTTCAGCCGTCCTCGGCAACATGGGCCAGAGCAACTACAGCGCGGCCAACAGCTTCCTGGACGCGCTGGCACGCCAGCGTACGGCCGCAGGCCTGGCGGCCACGTCGCTGGCTCTACCCATGGTCCTCGACGTCGGCGTCGTGGCCGAGGACGATGCGATCGAGGCGTCGCTCGTGCGCAAGGGGCTCTACGGCATTAGCGAGCAGGAGATGCTGCGCGGCATCGAGACGGCCATGGTGGCAGCGGGATCCCAGCAACAGCAACAGCAGCAGCAGCTACTGCTGCCGTTGGCCGGGTCCTCACGGTGGACCGTTTCCACGCCGTCCCACCTGGTCATGGGCATGGAAGCCCGAGAGATTGGTAGCGCCGTCTCATCTATAAAGGCGGCCGACGGCAGCAGCGGTAACAGCAGCAGCTCGGATCCATTCTGGCTCAACAACGCACGTTTCTGCCACCTGCGGGCCACCATCGAGGCGGATGCCGCACGTGGTGGCGGTTCCAGCTCTGAGGGCCGGGTCAAAGTTCAGGAGCAAGGGTTCGCGACGACTCTGGAGGCGGCGCAAGCGCAGGGGCCCGAGGCTGTGGTCGCCGTCCTTGCGACACACATCATGGAACGCATGTCTGGGATCCTGATGATCCCGGTCGGCGACTTCGAGGTCGATGGCCCGTCGCTCGGCAGCTACGGCCTCGATAGCATGATTGGTACTGAGATGCGATCATGGCTGTTCAAGGAGTTCGGCCTTGATTACTCGTTCCAGAAACTGCTTTCGAAGACACTAACGTTTAACGTCTTGGCAACGGTGGTCGCCAAGACCCTGGGTCTCGTCGAGGCGAGCGGAGACGAGTGAGAAGAAGAACGCCACCTCTCAAGCATCCCGGCTCCCGAAATGTCCTTTTTTCTTTTCCTTTGTGTAAGCATCTGATATCTGATGATGATAACGCCATATAATGCATAGAAACCCCATCACTGGTACGACATCTCCTTACGAATTATGTATCTTAGTACTTCTCTAGTTTCTCTATAGGTCAAGAAAATGTATACTCGATTCGGTTAAATCTCGAAATATGGTGGTTTGGGGCATTCGATGCTAAGTATATCAAGATTCAAGGCCAAGATCGGAGAAATCTTCGCCAGGACCTTTTGTTCCTTGTCTTGCCTCGCATCACGAACATCATGGACGTGCTGTGCATTGCATCACAGTAGATACATATCTATATACCGGGTAACCTTGTGTTTATTAGTGTATTCAACTAATGGCGGGTGATGCCGCCACACGAAAGCGTTCAACATAAGCGGGCCAGTTTTGACCACAATCACTAACCCATGCTCTACTATCCAGGGTCTCTCTTGTTAGCCGTTTCACTACTCATGCATAATCCTCTTGGTAACCAGATTCATGCTCTGATCGGCACGACCAGGTTACGGCCTTTCAGCAACTGACTCGCACACCACATATAGTGTATTAGCAGTTGGAGTATAAAATACTGTTAGAAAAATGAGCGATCAAATTCATAAGTATCGTGTGATTGTTGTGCATAGAAAAATTCTGTATTCTCTGTTTTAATTAGCATTATGCATTATCAATATTCACGCCAGCAGACGTAACCAATAACATAAGCTTTGGGTAATCGTTGCCCCGGTGGCGCATGCAGGCTCCGGGGTCTATGCAACCATCTTCCACCATGCCTGCAAATACACGTGCGCGTATCTTTTTCATCCGATGTGATTGATTTATCAGAGACCAGCCGCTCACTCACAGTAGCTATAGTACGTACACTAGCTACAACTACATTATAATTCTAGGGCTCTATGTTTGAAAAGGAGCTGCATAATGCATATACATAGTTATATGTAAGTAAGACTCTTACGAACACCAAGAGAACCAATCACCCTTGGCAGCACTACACCTAGTACACAGGATCTACTTGTAGTATGTACCATAGTATATCAGAGCCTGCTAGGTCAATACTCAAATACTGCCGAAAGACCGAGAGTGATACATTACAAAATGTTATTCATAGCCTAGAAGAATGCCTCGTCACGCATACTGTGTCGGTACAGAGAGTGTAGATCACCGATGCCAGGCCTATCACCTCCACGTATTGAGGTTCCACTTAATTACAGCCATAACTTATGTAAGCTAGACCTTTTGCCATCCAGATTATTAATTTATACAGTAACTACTTAAGCGCATAACTAAGGTACTTAGTAGACATGTAGTGCCGATGCTGGTACCTTAATACCGTAGTTGCCCATTATCCAGGCTTGTAGTTAGTCCACACACTGGGAGGTAGATAGTCCATACGTAGATAAACGGTTGCATTCCGGTAGGACGCATGAGCAATAGTGTATTGCTATTATTGTATGTATTCTTGCGGTTTATACCTCGTATGGATACGATCGGTAACTACTAATACGGCGGGCCGCTTAGGATGCCAGTAAACGTCGGCAGCCGGCTGCACTATTGCGGAATCAAACCTTATAGCCTCCGTTGTGTTGGTTTCAACAAATACCATCCGAACTAACAGCACTACCAGTAACTATCACGAGACTGTATCCAGGCGCCGGTACTTGCGTTGACAGGTGGATGCCATCGGAGATTGGGACTCAGTAAAACTAGGCCGAATAATACATACAGTACAAACAACAGTATCGGATGAACATCAGACTCGAAACAAAACGCGTCCCTAGAGCAGACCTAATTGTAGAGTAGCACTACTTGTACGTACACTACACTACTGCCCAGAGCGACGGCTACACGTCAGTATTGCCAGTAGACCGTAGCTATTATCTTCGGGGCAAGAGTACGGACATCCCGAGCTGCTAGTGCCATGTGCTATGTCCTTCTCATATATTCATACACACTACTGTAGGCATACTAATCGTAGCTTGCATGTTGAAATATACCAGTGACAGACTACAATTCTAGCGCAACACCTATAAAATATCGGTGCACAACGTGATTAACGGATATAGGCATAGAGTATAACTCAGCTGCGGGCTAGTGTCGACCTAGTGTGTCAACGGACCTCTATGCATATTTGCAGTCCTAAACTAGTCACCGGTGATAGTTTACACGCGTTAAACAACCGGGTGCTCCCTTGAATCCTGCTTAAGGCTACTTGTCGGTGAGTCTCAGCGGTGATATCAAATGCCCTTACCGAGGGCCCAAAAACGATCAGCGAAGGACGCGTTTCATAGTGAGACGCCGCGTTGAGCATTTCCCGTAGTAGGAAGACAATGCTACCATAGTACCTCGGAAACCAGCTAACGGGACCGGGGCCTTACCCCTCACGATATAGATGCGCTACTCCGAATTGGCTGCGGCACAGCACAGCTACTACACTACATCGAGTCCTGAGTTAGCTCAAAGCCAAAAGCCGACAACCGTTGACCTAAATCGAAACAGTTAGACTAATGCGCGACAGATGTAGCTTAGACGAACTAGAGCCACTGTGGTTAGAACCAACTAAGACGCATGCTGCAGTCCTACGTGTGCAGCCCAACCCCAGGTATCATATCCACAGCACCAACGACCTCATCACATGCACAAGTTTCATTGAAACGTGGTAACCGTCATGCCCCTCTTTACGTCCATGGCCCCAGTAGACTGGATACCAATATGGATCACTCGACCTTAGATACCTACATCAGCAGCCTCTTATATCCAATTTCCAGTTATTAGAGGCAGCAATAGTTAGAAAAGTTGTTGGTTGTACACGGATGATCGAGTCAAGGCAATACTATAAATTGTTTCTTGTTCAAAAACTCCACAACGTGGTTTCGAGTTGTGTAGAGCCCAGAAACCGGATGATAGAGGCGGGTGAGCGCTGTACATAGTCACAGAGAGTAAGACAGTGGTAGGGGGTTATGATGTTACCTAGATATGCATCATAATGGGAGTTTTACTATTTCTATCTACATCACGATTTTGTAATATACCAGCCGTGATTTTCCAACTCTACCCAACTCCGCTCGTAAACCTATAGCCAGCCCTTTCACAATGTGATAGCCGTGGCGTACTTAGCCAGGAGGGGATCGCTGAGCAGCTTCGGCAGGGACTTCGACTCGACGCCGATGATGAGCTCGATGCCGCCGCCGGGCAGGGCGGGGAGGACGAGGGAGCCGCCGTTGATGACGCCGACGTCGGGGCTGCGGACGGCCTGGATCTTGCCGCCGAGCTTGTCGCCCCACGCCAGGTCGTAGACGCCGAGGTTGATCCACGAGGTCTGGACGCAGTTGCAGCCGGGGACGTCAACGAAGGCCGTGGCGACGACGCGGTCGACGTCCACGACGCTCTCGAACAGCGTGCCGAGGCTGTCGACGTACTCCTCGTCGAGCCTCGCGACGGCGGCGCGGATGACGGCCGCCGGGTCCGCGACGCTCTCGCGGGCCAGCATCTTGCGGATGGGCATCTGGGGCATCACCCAGCCGAGCCAGTTGCCCAGCGTGCGCGGGTGGACGGGCGGGTTCGTGCGCGGCCGCCCGTCGACGGCGATGTTGAAGACGGACGTGGGCTCGCCCTCCAGCGCGTCGAGGGAGAACTGCGCGGCCATGACGGACCGCCACATCAGCGCCGACAGGGCGTCGTTGGTCGAGACCCACGTCTGCCCCGCGGCGTCGGCGGCGTTGGCCGGCGCCGCGTCCGCCTTGAGCGCCGCCAGCTGCTCCGCGTTGAGCCGGAACACCTGCCCGACGTGCTCGCGCGATATCATCTTCGGCGGCGACCCGGGTGGGGTGAACGGCAGCACGAGGACCTCGGGGTGGTCCTCGGGCTTCCCGGCGTGGCGGCCGGAGGGGGTCATGTGCTTCTCCCGGTCCGTGAAGAAGACATCGGGGATCTCGTTGCGGGGGCCCGTCTCGCCCTGCAGCCGGCGGCACTCCTCAGCCCACGTCTCCAGCCAGGTGTAGTACGCCTTGGCGTCGCCGAAGACGTGGAAGAAGCAGCAGGTCAGCAGCAGGCCGCCGGGGATGAAGTTGGCTTGGCAGTCCGCGACGGGGAGCCTCTCCCCGGGAGTAGGCCAGGTGAAACGGTGGCAAAGTAGATCGCCGTTGAAGGCCTCGACAGGGAATCCCTTGGCTTTGATGTTGGCATAAGTGTGAGGGAAGGTCCCTGGTCCCCTCAGGTCCTTCTTGGTAATGGTGTCGTAATCAGTGTACTTCTGTAGCTTCAGGACGCCAGCCTGTTTTGCCTCGGTGTCCGGAACGCCTTCGCAGGCAAGCGTAGGAATCCGCTCTTTAGCAGCCTCGAGACCCTGCTTAAGTATGCCGAAGACTTCGTCCGCATCATAGGAATCGCCTAATTCAATCGGAAAAACAAAACGGATGTAACCCTTAGGCCCCGCCTTCTCCAAAGGGATGAGGCTCGGGATCTTGCTTGCATATTCGGAAGGCATCTTGCTCTAGTTAGGTCCGGCTAACGATATACTAACGGTGATTTTGATGTCGGTTGATGAGATGAATGACGATGAGGAGTGTCGTCGTGGGGCTTTTGTGTTCTTGACTTAACAACACTTGAGCGATACCGCTTTCTTATGAGCTCTCCCCTATCCTACCCTAATCATATAGACCAAAACAATTTACCCCGCCAAGGGTGTCGGTCTACATGGCCGGTGGCAGTCCGCATGACGGATTCTGGTGCAACACCCCTGGATCAAGATACCTTTCCCATTTTTTCAACGTATTCAAGGATCGCTAAAGCGGTCACTGCATAAGAATCTGGGTTGATCCATGACTGTCTTCCAGCATCCTCAGTATCGACTCGAATCGACTTGCCTCGTTTCAAATTCTTCTGGAACGGTGGCGCTTCTTGTTATGCGTCAAGGTCACCTATAACATTTCGTTAAACGGTATTTTCGGCCCCCAGCATACGGCAGGCTAGAGAAGAGAATCAAGGAATAGCAGTAGAGGGGTGTTTCTCACAATGACGAATCTTGAAAGGGAAATTGTCTCGTTGGCCTCCTGCATTTGATCCCAGTCCCAATGAAGCAGGTGCCCGAGAGTCGAGTTCCACCACCCGGTTCGAATCCCACCAAAAGTAGAAGTGTGGTTTTGTGTATTTCCAGGATGGGGTGATAACTCGAATGCCAGTAGAAGATATCCTTAATAGCTCTATTATACAGTATACTATTTGCGTCCACGTACACTATGGGGATAGAATTCCAGCAGTATGGCTCAAATTGCGGTGATTGATATCACAGACCCTGGCTGCCTGGGGACCCTTAGGCACACAAGGTTATCTGTCGATATAACTCCGATAGTCCGATAACTAGGACGTTTTCGTGTTATAAAGTAAGGATAGGGCGACGTGGTGTAGCATAAATACATAAGTAGTCTGCACAAAAAGCAAGATATGCACTAATCTACACGATAGTCATATGGAGTATGGTACAGTATACCGGAGCAGTTATGCACCGTACCAGAGCAAGGGTCGTGATTCAAATCCTCGCTAGCCCCTGAATATAGATTAACACTGTATCTAGACTTTAGTAATCTCGCTTGTATAACCTCTTGAGGTGCTTTCGACGTCGCGAGTAAGCCAGCCTGCTTCCAAAAGATCGAGTCTCCAACCCTTGTGCTTGTATTCTGTCTTTTCTTGAACGGTTCCCCGATCGATAGAGTAGAGATCGAAGGCGGTCTGGAATGGCATTTCCCGTCGTCCCCCGCTTCGTATTTGGTTCTTTTCGATGTAACTACCAAGTATCTCTGTCGCCTCGGCCGGTGCTGCCCCGGAATGCGCCGGTCCAAAATGCAACTGACACTCTTCCGAAAAACCCTTGCTTTTTCCTCTTACGGACCGCTGGCCCTAGCATGACGGCTCCTGCCATGTGCTGGTAGTCTATACTAGCTAACATTAAGCTCCTCAACGCGTGTTCGTCGTCCCAGCTCTGGTGTGATAATTGAGGGTAGAAGTAAGAAGCTTGCTCAGTAGCTCGATGACCGACAGTGAGAGCTAGTATAAATATAACGTAGTGGCCGTTTTTGGCCCACTATCCGGAGAAGCTTAGTACAAATTGGGTAAAAAGAGTTGTATAAAGTAATACAACTGGAGCAACTAACTAGTGAGCCGAAAAACCTGCTGTGATGAGAGATTTATAGTCTGAAAGTAGGCAATAGAGTGTCAAGTAGCTGCGAATCAAACCCAAGATCAGCTGCAAAGTAACCGTTTACATATAAAACCGCTGAATAACCGCCTGGATCGAAATCCGGGTTGGAGGGTCTGCTTCCCTTTGCATTAGTTTCAACGTCACTCTGGACTATAAAGCAGCCAAGTCAGAAGTACCATATTTAGGTGTTGTACTATTGATTCTCGACTGCGTTGGTCGGCAATGGTATCGGCAGTTGTGGTTACTGACCTTACAACAGAGCAGTGATGGCCAGAGCAGCCTGGACTATTTCCAATAGGCATTGTCATATGTGACATCGAAGCAGATCACTTCTGAATGAGCAAGAGGACACACGCACGGTTTACATACTGGCATAGTTAGTGTAGTACTGCACGTAAGTACCGTCGGTTTTACCAGGCTGGAACGGTCGTGGAGGTCGCCAAGCTTTTCTTCCAGAATATATCGAATTTTTCATGGGTCAGGTCGTCTTCCCACTGGTGCTAGCAAGCCCTGTTTGTAACTTGTACTGGTAGGGGTGATTACCTAAACCGGCTACGATGCCTATTATGGATATCACCATCGTGGTTTTACAGTGCGATAGTCTCACTCAGGGTCGACGTATGTATCAATGCGTACCAAAGTTTCTCTTCCCCTGTCCATCTCTATGTGGCCGCCATGTACACTACCTACACTGTAATCGGCGAAAGCGTCTCCCGGCTCCACGTATGTGCAGTATTGCGCCATGCCTCCGGGTAGGAGGGCGCAACCACTTTGATCCCGGGTCCTTGCCAATCTCCAAATGGGAGAACTTCTGGGGAGGAAATGGTAGGGGTCCCTGCTCGGTCCCCTGAGCTTCGCAATATCAGACCAAGAGTGATCCTGCAGAAATCCTTACGACCTTTGGGAACCATGTGGCGCCGCGTGATGGCCCGGAAAGCTAGTGCAGCAGCGAAAAGTACCGCAAGTTCCCATGAACTAGTAGATGTCCTTTCTGTAGACTTAAGGTAGATCTATTTCTTAGTCTAGGTATTACTTCTATCTTATTTTTTTTTTCTGAAGTCGTCCAATCCTTTTTCGGTCCATTAGTTTCTTACTCATGTAATATAAGCACTACCCTCCTTCAAAACGCCCTTTGCTTCCAACTCGTCGATATTTCGTTGCGTATTTTTCCTGGTGTGGTTGCGTTGGATATCAAGTATTGGAACAAGTTGAGGAAACCTCATCGGATGCAATGGAGATCGATCCGACAGTCTTAGCGGTCTTTGGACCTCCTCCGCCAGGTATCGACTTGCTAGCGAAACAAGAAACGGCAATTATCGTGGTGGCTCTCGTCTCGACGGCGTTTGCGACTGTCGCCCTAGGTTTAAGAATATGGGCGAGGAACTTTCAGCGGTTCGGCATGATGGCCGATGACTACTTGATGATCATCGCTCTTGTAGGTTGAGTCTACTCTCGCAGGCGACGCGAGTTGCTAACCGGATAGATTTTCACATATGGCACACTCGTTATCACCATCCTGGGAGCTAAAGCTGGCGCTGGCAGGCATCTTTGGTCTCTACATCCTCAAGATATAGCAGATATCTTTCGAGTAAGCACACTATTCCGGGCCATGGTTGGTACCTGGTCATTAATCATGCGCAGCTATTGTATTCGTATACGTTCATTTACGCTGGTAGCGTTTCATTCACGAAGCTATCGATTTTGCTATTCTACCGCCGGTTGTTTGAGAGAGGGTCGACTTGGTTTCACATCCGACTAGGCTTCGCAGCATTCTTTACTATTGGATATGTGCTCTCCATCTGGGCCGTCGCCGCCGCCCTTTGCCAGCCTACCGAGTTCTTCTGGACTCAGTTCTTGGGTGCCAAGGGCAAATGCCTCGATATCAACGCGTCCTTCCTCAGCTTGACTGTACTTAATCTCGTCGCCGATCTCCTTGTCTTAGTCGTCCCGATCCCCGAGATCCTCGCTCTTAAAATGAGCACAAAGAAGAAAGTTGGCGTTTTATGCGTCATGCTTTTGGGTGGCTTGTAAGTTTCATGTCCAACGCTTTTCGAGAGTATCTACTCAACGGTATTCAGGGTCTGCGTTGTCAGCGCCGTACGCATCTGGGCATTTTACAGATTCACCGTCGAAGTCGATATCACCTGGGTCCAGGCCGACGTGTTTCTACTATCATCTGTGGAGCCCGGTTTTGGCATCGTTTCGGCCTGTCTGCCAAGTTTACGTCCTCTATACCGCCGCGCGCGGGCGAAGATTACCGGAAAGGAGATACATGGAAGTTCAACCGGCACATGGTACGCAACATCCAAAGCTAGTCGCGTCGGAAACAGTTACGTCCGGTTCGGGGATGATTCGTCGAGGTCCGGAGAACGTGATGACATTGCTCTGACCAGCATTGGTAAAGGGCCCAACACGAACAAACCGATCCCCCAGAATATCATCCTGGTACGTTCCGAAATCACACAGTCGTCATCGAATCCGGCCACAAGACAAAATAATTCAATCGACTCGTATTGAAGCCTCATTCGTCCTTAAAAATCAAGAAAAAAAATTACGACGCATCCGGCATGACGGGTGGAACGGCGGCGACCTCTTTACCACAAATCGAATTACGAATCCGAGGGCTCTCGACCCAAATTTCGAGGATGAACTGCGCGGCTCTCACGTCTCTACAGCCCAGGAACTACGATATCACCTAGGGTGATGTCAGGCGTCGTTCACCCGAATCAGGAAGATTTTAATGGTGGCTCGGGACCACTTTGCTATGTACATAGATATGCTTCATTATCACGAGGCCACTCGAATATCCTGCTAGGAGCAATCCTAGGTTCTGTCATTCCCGCGATCAGATATCCCAACAATAGAGTTTACCAAAATAATAGACACGACGTATAGTGATCCTACTTCACCGCCGGTTAGCAGGAGCATCTGGATTAAGCCGTATATGGAAATATCGACTTGAAAGTTATCACAATGGGGATATTCACCGCCAAGATACTAGAACCGTTACGGCAGACTACGGTATGCAAGCCCAGAAACTATCTATACTACAAGAACTAGTAGGTATGGTGGTGCAAGACTCGTTTATACATTTACCCGCCATCTCGACGTGTAGTAATTGCGATTCATATCATTTCCAAGCGTTCGGGTTTGAATCTACCGCCAAGAGCTGGAAATCTCCAAACCTGCAGCCACAGGCAGTGTGGGTGGGTGAGAAAATCGAGCGACCTAGTTGGACAGAGGTTGGGATAGGTACTAGGATGGAAAACCCAGAGCCGCGGACAAGCAGCTCTTGAAATCGCAACCATGGTCTAACTATGTTACGGACGCTAAAATCGCTGGAGTCAAACCCGACTAATCCCTTCTGTCCCCAGCGCACGCTATGGTCATAAATAGAAACGATCATCCTAACCCCGGCTTTCCCCCATGAACTGGCTTTGCTGATCATGGTGTAAAACGGCAATGACCGATTGCCTCATTTGCTAGTACACTGTCCAGTACCCCCAGCTGGGGTCCAGCCCCCATAGTCCGGATTCGAACAACCGGTATTGGGGGTCCCACGACGTACACAATTCGCAGCATAGTCTCTTCTCCATCGTCATATGCCGCAGCACATGGTCATTTCCGGGCATGAAATTATCGGATTGCAAATCACGCGTGCATAAGTAGTTAAGCCTTCATTACGAAGTAGTGCTGCAACCATTTCCTCCACTAGACCCCTCCTACAAAGGGAAAGGCTCAACACATCGATCCCGTACTATCTAACGACTTGGTGGAGATTCACATCGTCAAGCTCTCTGATATGTCAAACCGACCCAAATGCCGATAAGCTATTCTAATTGTACACCGAATTATACTACTTAAGCAACCTGCTAGTAACAATTCATAACGCGCTATTTTTCACGGGACCCTACGCTTCTTCCGAACCAGGCAGCGGGACAACATGGCTCGGTTGTCAATGGCCTGTATTCCGAGGTGGGCGTCGTGATGGCGGAAGGCCATTTCATTCTCGTTCTCACAAGTACCCTTTTCAGGGACCACGCCATGACCATCTAAGCCTCGCGGCGACATGAACCCCTCTCCTCGCCGCTGACCACCGTTTGACCAAAGCCTACTAGGAGATCCCGCACGTCCCTCAGCCTCCGTTGAGGAGCGTCACCTGAAGAGAAAGGCGTAGAACCACATGCACTCATCTATGCAGGAGCTATGTAACGCAGCTGTCAATAGCCTCGTTACAGCAGCATGTCAGATATCTAGGCGAGAATTGGTCTGCCATTGCACGACCGAGCTCAGCAAAGTGAGCGCTTCTATTCGACGACGCCGCCGAGTAGTGGCGGTCCGCTATGCGGTTCCTTCGCTTGGCATCGTTGCCGCGGCCGTAGCGGACACTAGGGGCTTGACAAAGGTCCTGAAGGGGGTGTCAAAGCGTTTTCGGCTCCCCATTCCGGCCGCGAATTTCATTTGCCGCTTGAAATGGCTTTAATAGTCTTGTTTGTTCAACGATGACATCGTCGTCGTCGGCGCCCCCGCGTGCGCTTTGGGAAGGGGGGGGATGGGTGGGGATGGGGGCGTATTGCATCCGAGCAGGTCTAACTCGAAAATTGAGGAGTCGGTAAGAAAGGAAAGGACACGCGTAGATCACGGATGTCAGGCACTCTCGCCCCTCCGACCCGACTCAGATGCGACACACAGCTGGATCGGTGTTGCTCGATGGTCAACACTCGGGGGGGACGTGGCGGGTGCTGATAAGACCTCCCCAATCAATCAGGCAGGATAGGTTCATATTAGACAACACGAGTGATTAGTCTGTGCAAGGTCTTCGGTTCGGTCATTCGCTCTATCGGTGATAGATACCCAAATTATCGCCGCCATAATAGGGATGAGTGTGGCCTGTTGAACGCGTCTCACAGTATGAATTAACTTTGGGATATAGACGGCCATGTACGTAACTAAGCGTGAGTAACTACGGGGTTTGACTACTGTTTATGATAGAATCCCATCCAGAGACGTGGTAGCTACCTATATGTGCGGCTAGTAATGCCCAGGGAGCACCACTGACACTGGGTTAATATGTGCATTTGGTAATTAGTTATTGCGGCATATCCCGTACCTGGGCACATATATCATGTGAATATTAATTCAATAAAATATCTCCTAGGTTATATGGGTGTCGTCCAGCCTAAGTACATAGATCAAGACGGACGTGTCGTGGGAATTGTTCGTGGGAATTATTCGTTGGAATTCGCGAAGTTGCATCTGCCTCAATTGATCAAGTTGTTGCGCAATTTCGCGGTTCCTTGCAATCGTCATTTACCGGAAATCTTTACATCCAGTTGTACCTTACCCAAAATTTCCGTCATGCTACCGCACTGCCCCTTTATGGAGGCATTGCCGGGTGCGCGTACTTGCTTGAAGCCTGGATGGGATTCATGGTCCGCCCAGAGTAGTCACTTCCCCTGAAAATGACGACGTTTACTGGAAATATTGGAAAGATCGTTGTTCAACATTGTTGCTCGTCGCTTCGCGCCAAAAGAATTCCAAAGGTAGACACGATACCACTATCTCCCCTATCTATGTTGTAATTTCTAGCATAATACAGCCATTTTATGATTGTTACCAAATCCAGCCGCTACCTGCAAATAAACCATTTTTTATGTCCTGTTTGCTAAATACAAAGCGTTTTGACCAGCCAGCAACTTCAAACACTACTCATCAACAACCGGATCGACGTCAGTATTTGGTATCATGGCCAAAAACCAGACGGCCTATCTCACAGAAGAGCAGAGCATTGCTCTGTTTGAGGACAAGAAGGAAGTAGTCTTTACTGGTCAGAAGCTCAACCTCGATACAATGTTCATCTCCTTTCAAATCATCAATCACAGCCTGGACCCTTGGCTATTATGTCTCCAAATTCCCAATATCTATTCCCCGCCTCTTCGTGCCCTTTTAGCTGACTGTAACTACAATAGCACTTAGGCATTATATTCCTACCCCAAACGACTTCGATCCTTTCATCGAGCCACGCACAGAAATATTATATTGTAGGGTTAAAAACAATGGGTCGGTTCAATTAATCCGGATGAAAGACGCTTTATCACGATACAGGGATGGCTATGTCCCTTTAATAACTATGAGGATTGATGAGCGATGTCTACGTCGACAGAATACGGAAGATCACCCAATCTGGAATAGATGCCTATGGTTCCTGCGTGCAGCATTTGGTTCCCAGTTCTCTTTTCTGTTCTAGGCCGACGGGATGCGAGCGAAAATAATTGCTTATCCAAGAACAATCTGGCTATCTGGGGGACCATCAAACCAGGAAAAGCTGTATCCTCATGACACTCGAAATCGAAAAGCATTCCAGGCATGGTGGCGGAACGAAAATGGCGTTAGTCAGGCACCTCCCAATACCGGCAGCCCGGATGACGATCTCGGTATGTTAACTTTATCGTCTCCTAAACCGGTCCTACAGTCCCTAGAGTTCCCACTCAGCTCATGAATAGCCTATCATTCTTCATTCTTGCTTCATGCCGAGACAGACCATAAAACACTACAGTCGCCGTAGCCAAGAGTCTAATGGTCAATAGAGAACGAGACCGAAGGCGGCCACAGCACCCATTATTACGAAGATCGGCTGTCAGAAGCATTTGTCGTCTGTTGGTCTAAAGAAGACACATTTTCAGACGAAGAAGACGTCCTCCCATCAATAGAGGGCGATGCTATCCCATGAGAGAAGAGCTTAACAACAGTATCCAAAAGGATATGGGAATAATTATAACGCTATGAAGATTACAGCTTTTGGGTACGGTGTGGGAAAGAGGCCACACGATCCTATTTGTGTAAGGGTGTCGTCAATGTCCTAATCCAACCTGGTCTTGTCATTATTATAACCAGCGATTAAATAATCGGAAAGCGTTGGTGCGGCAGTTATAGGTACAAGGCAAAGCGATACGTTTTAAAAGATAAATAGAAATAGCAAACCTACTCGCAGCGTGTCAGACAAATGGATCACATAGCGAGGCACCAGCTACCCTAGGGGGTAGCTCTAAGGGCATAATTGTGTATATAAGGACTGAAGGCCTCCCACCTAGATAGTAGGCCCAGGAATCAATGATATTGAGCCCTACCCCTATACTTGGCTATCTACCTGCTACCCAGCTGCTACCTCATAGTGACTAGACCTCACTCTGGGCAATCCTAACATGATACAGCGACGAACTCTTGTAAGTTTCTAATGTACCACTGGCGGGTTTTCATTATAAGAAGAGCTAACAGCGAGGACATGCTACGATCTGATCTATTTACAAGTACTACTTCTGGCACAATGCTAGAGACATATTTACAAGTTGGTGTGGGTTGCACAGACCGGCAAGCAAGCTTGCCTGTGCACCCGTAATGTTAAGGTTTCTTCGATAATGTCTTGCCCTTCTCGGCTCGAGCGGGATGCCATAATGAAGAGGCTTTTGGTCCTGAGTCGGTCATTTTTCATCGAACCACACATAGTTGACTCTAGGCTATTATATATATGCTCCCACTCTCTGCTATAATCGTCTCAAGTAATCGTGAATCGTTCCTTGCGTCCCCATTCTGAAAGTACAACTTCATCATTGACATGGCAATGACCAACCCCGATTCTCTCGAATGCCAACGATTGTCCCTCGATTTCCTTGAGGAAAAGAAACATCTTCTCATAAACGCCAACAAAAGTAGCTACTATTCCGGATTCCCGAGATGCCTCCAGGATTTCCTGTAGTTCGGAAGTGTCGGGATAAAAAAAGCCACGCGCTCGGCCTATGGCGCCATCGGACCGACGCGCTTCCATCTTGAACGGAAAATGCCACTTCGATCCCCCCGTCAGCCGGATCCGAACGTTGCATAGATACCCCTCTACCGTCAGTTTCGCGTCGTTGACGGCTCCGTATTTATTCCGGCCCGCAGGCAAGCAGTCGACAGCGATGACCGACATGTCGGGCGGGCCGTTGGCCCATTTCCCACGCCCGAAGTTGCGCTTCCAAAACAAAAAGCTGACATGGCCGGTGACGCTGGCCCAGGACCATGTAGGGGCTATGCGGGGCTCAACTCGGCGGCTGTCGAAGTCCCAGAACCTCCCGTACTCGATCCTCCGTTCCACCGTCCAGAGAAGCGTCGACGGGAGGGTGTCCGACCACAGCCCGGCGTAGTATCGGACGTCGGGGCTGGTGGAGTGGGCGCGGCTGGCTATGCCGGCCAGCGCCGCGAGGCGGTCTGAGTGGAATGTGAGTTGGCGCTGCGTATATTGCTCGACGACCTCTCTCCAGTACTCCTTCAGGTTGTCGGTGTCGATCTCTCGGGGCAGTTCGGCGTCTAGGGGCTCATGCACCACCTTCCCGTGAGGCTGGGGCTGGCACTCGCACCGCGAGGCCGTGGCGCACCTCCATGTGACCTCGTCGGGGAAGAAATGGATCATGCGATGGGGTAGGATCGTTTCCTGTAATACCCAGCCGCGCCGCAACAAGAAGCTGCCTTGGTTTACTAGCCTCTTCGAAACCTCCAGACCCTCTTGATCTATTGTAGCGTAGTGCCGGCCAAATCCACCTAAGCTACCAAATTCTCTCCAGGGTCTTACGAAGATCTCGCCGGGCTTCCCCCCAGGTCCACGGTAGGTGAGTTTCCGGCTCCTCGCTCTGAAGTCTTCCCGTGCGGGAGAATTTATGAATCCTGCCTCGCCGTTCTCCGAAGCATCTGCTGCTATTGTAAGCCAACTGTTGGTGTATACTTGGTCCATCATAGACCCTGCAATATCCCAATCCGCCTTATCGTCTTGTATAATGCAGATAGAGTCAATCCAGATATACTTGACGGCCAGTGCGCGACATATTTGGATAGCATCCTGGAATGTTTTCGGGAAGCTCGAGAGTGGAATTCTTCGTTTGAAATCGTCAAAGTTGTGACATTTCAACTGTAGGGACACTTCACCACCCCAGCAATGACTTAGGGTGATATACTTCCCCTGCATGCCTTTTGATTCCACCAAATACGGGTCGGTCCCAGTGCCAACAAAAACGACGCGATCAGGAAGTTGCACAGCTTGATTTTTCTTGCAATTGTGGTGTTTCGTATCACAATCTGATATCCAGCTTTTAAGAAGTTCAACACACTCTGAAGCGTATGCAGTAGCTGCCACACGTCTTGCGATTTTGACTTTCGGCCACTTCAGATTCCTGCCTATACGATGTCAGCCAACCTCGATTTACCCTATGCAGTGAGCTAGCACGCTGTGGTAGTCTGACTTTCGATGAGGGTGAATAGCTCTACTGTACGCTCTACTGGCGGATAGTTGCCCCCAGTAGGGTATGAAGGACCTGCGTACCAGCCCCCCTTACGAAAACCTAACCATCATGATAAGCTGTATAGCTCTCTTGCATTGAATTGTAAACAAGCATTAAAAATCACCTTCCTCGGCACATAATTGACGACCCATCTCCGCAGACCCAGGATCGAAAATCTGGGCGACTTGAGAGTCGGCATGCAAAGTGACATATGCTAATTCTAATCTCGAATCCTCAAGATCGGATGCACTGATTGACTGATAAAGTAACTGGCAAGCTGGACAACATAGCACCCCCCAAGCAAGTTCACTGGCGGAAAGTTGAAGAGTCCCTGTGTATAGCGAATGGCAATACTGGCAGTCACCGTGTCTTATCTGCTGGGATATGGCTCGTAACCACTCCATTAGGTATTAACGGTGAATAGGGATCGGAGGTCTGAAGAGTGACAAACTATATTACCCTGTATGGTGAAAGAAATTGCGCCACGATCAATATGCTATCTTCTTGTTGTACACCAGGCTTCCATAGGGTTTAGGGAACGATGAACAGCTGAAAAAGACCATGATTGTTTTTGCGGTGGCGCTGAACAACGCCTCTATAAATAGAGGTACTTTGATTGGCTCAACTCCTCAAAGGCCCGTCCGTCCTCTTGCGGCTTAGTTAGTCGATTGGCTGCTAACTCAGCTTACTTTGGTCCAGATGGTTGATTGAACAGGAGACGGGTTTGGCTGCTTACATGGTATAGCCAGTCTGACTTCACAATGTTATGACCGAACATATGATAATCATCAACACAAAGAATATAAGTGGAGGAGAAGTCATATATATATATATATATACTGCGAAAACTATGTACACTTGGATACGAGATATGACATATAAGGAGTAGGCCTCGACAGATGAAAGCAGCTATTATTTACGAGCCGCGAGGACTGCTCATCCGCGGGGCCATGAGCGGTTACTCTTGGGAGGAGAGGGAAGCGTGAGACGACCCTCGACGATAAATCATCTTCTCCATTTCCGAGCGAACATAGCGAGAGATAGATAGATAGAGAGAGAGAGATAGAGAGAGCGCGCTTTGCTTTTTCTTCTTCTCCTTCTTCTTCTGTTTCTTCTGTTTTCGCTTAGAACTTGGGGCTGGCGTTCTTGAGCAGCATCTCGAAGTAGGCCTGGTTCCACTCGCCGGCCTCGGGCGAGGGCTTGAAGGCGTCGGGCTTGCCGCAGAACGAGTCGTAGCGGGTGGCGCCGGTGTCGCTGGTGCCGTCGGACTCGCCGCCGGGCTTGCCCCAGACGAAGGCGTCCGCGAGTTCGTAGCCCGTGGACGAGGTCGGGCGGACGCCGAAGCCGGCGCCGTTGACGTTGCACCAGTTCCCCCACTCCTCGCGCAGGCCCGTCACGGCGTTGCGGCCCGTGTCGACGATGGCGTGGTTCGGGTGCCCGGCCGTCTTGAGCGCCGCGCCGAACTTCTCCACGTATAGCCGCTCGTTCTGGCACGCGTTCCACTGCGCGTCCGACGCCCCCGCGAACTCGCCGGGGCTCTTGTCCCACGCGTTCCAGCCCGCGATGTTGGTCGCGATGCCGCGCACCTGCTTGGGGCTTCCGGCGTTCTTGTACACCTTGGCCAGCTCCTCCGCGCCGGGCTTCAGGTTGTCGTTCCACCCGAGCCAACCGCCGTGGCCCGCGTCGATGTACATGACGACGTTGGGGAGGTTGAGGCTCTTGAGCGCGTAGGCGACGCCCTCCTCGTAGGCGCTCTTGCTGTCCTTGCAGGTCTGCAGGTCGGCGTTGGTGACGAGGTTGGGGAGAGAGTCGGGCTCGATGATGAGGGCGAAGGCCGAGTTGGGGTTGGCCTTTATCTTGGCGACGATGGCTATGCTTTGCTGTCAACGTTTGCTGTTCCCTCCCGGCGAAAACCTCGACGAGGTGATTTACTTACGGTCGATGTACTGGCTCTTGTACTTGCTGATCTCGTTGTACTTGAGTTCACCGTTGGAGGCCTTGGCGGCACAATCACGGCCGGGCAAATCGTAGATGACGAGACCTAGGATATCTTCGCAAGGAAGATCGGCGACAGCAGCGTCGAACTTGGCAATGTTGGCGATGGTGTCACTGTGATTCATGGTCAGCTCCCGACCTACGCTGGAGGATAGATAATGGGGAAAGGCTTACAGCCACAGAAAGCTACCGACATCGGCAACCTTGGCAGCGGAGGCCTTCAAGGAGGAGTCGGAGATGGCGGCGACGGCCTTCTCGACCTCGCCACGGTAGAAGGTGTTTGCGTGCAGCTTGTACTTCGCGAAGACGTTGGTACTGGCGTCAAGCGTGACGGCCGACGAACAGGCGGCCGCAGCCTTGCGAGGGGCCTTTTCTGACGGGGCGGCGAGAGCACCCGCCGCCAAGATTGCTGCTGCGATTTCCGGCTTCATTTTTGCTATGACCCTGATGATGATTGATCGAGAAGGAGCGAGCGTGATGGAGAGAAGAACCAAGACACAGCCGAAGAGGCGGCCCGTTACTTCTTATATCGCTCTACGGAGGACCGCCTCTCAACCCTGTCACCTGTGCAATAAGGAACCAGGCCCGTAAACCGTGATCACGATACGTACTCGGTAGTTAGCCTCCGAAGAGATGCTGTCGTAGTTAATCCCGCCACGGAGAATGCAAGGCGGCAACTTGCCAAGAATGCGATATTCATGGCCCATCTAGACCCCACGGTATAGGGATTGCCGTACAACGCCTGTATTTTTTATTGAGATGACCACGGCTTCGGGCCTATACGATGCGTGTGGGGGACGATCGCCCGAGCAGGCCAGTCAACCCAATATATCTTGACCATGCAATATATCTGGACCCTATAACTTGGCCTCGCAAAGATCTCCAAGCCCCTTGTCAACATAAGTTATATGTGATGATGTCTTATTATTGACATGTTATGTCTCTTATCCACTGAGAATCAATAACGAATAAGCCCCTATAAGCTAGAATGAGAGAAACGTCCTGGCCTCGAGGTAGAGTAACAACTAGTAGTCGTTATGTTATCCGTGATAATCACTAAGCTCACCAGATTGAAGCCTCCAAGACCGTCTCATCGGATGTGTCATGCCAAGGTTTCCCCAGGTTGTTGTCCAACACGATTCGAGAAACCGACTCCGTCCAGGAACACACCCCGGAACGAACCTTTGGTGGTAGCCAAAGGAAAATTGCACGAATAGCAGGCAAGATGGGGATTTAACGAGTGAGCTTGATTGCCTAAATTCCTCGTTATTTGAAACATTCGAGGGACGTCCATTCAGAGCTCACCATCTAGAGATTCCGTTTAGCCGCATGGGCGCTTCACATCTGGAAATGATCAGCACCGGCTAAAGCCTCCAGCCCGGGGCAAAGCTGGGCATGAACGCAACCCGGGTGCATAATACTCGTTGTAGAAATGAGCGATGGGGGACGGCTGTGATCAGGTTCTCATATACCGCCCCGTTGACGGTTCGGAACGACGAGCCGAATAGCTGTTATGCCGTATGGAGTGGTGGATAGGAGCAAAAGACTTTATTCCTGTGCAGGGGCAGAGACTCCAATAGGAAATGTTGTCACCATAGTACTTCTGACTGTCCGTGAGACAGGAACACCCTGGGATGGCGGTAGAGAGAGGAGTAGGGGTTGTGAGAGACCTAGTTAAGCTTCTTTAAATGGACTGTAATATGCATCATTGTCTACGATCCGCTCGCTGTTCAAGACGCATCTCCGGAAATGGTCCTAAACTCCATCATATCGGAAGTGCTGTTATTCGACTTAGCCTTGCATACTAAATAATAGCTGGATGACGCTAAGAGCGACTTGTATTATACAGGCAACGTCAAGATGAGGGTCAATCAACGTTGATATTGAATGCCCCCATCGCTCATCTCACGATCTATGATGCAAAGACATCGGAGGACTTGCGATATTGAGTTAGCACAGCCCCGGTTGCGGCAATGCGGTAGGGCTGATTGGTGGCAGATACAATGACCTGTGTTCTATTATCCTTTTCTGGTAATGGCAATTGTGGAAGCACGTCAGCCGTCAACCTGCCTCGTTCGTGATTGGTCCTTTTTTCTATTTCCCCGGAAAAGCTAATCCTCTAAATGCATCGCGAAAGAGCCGGAAGAGCCGCTTCTTAGTCTGCGATGCGACTGGAACTGCACCTCTATGCAGATTCTTTGGCCACTCACATGAATGGTGGAAGTTTGAAAGGGTATCCTCCATTCTTCATGCGGAAAACCGAGAGCAAGAAGCTGTACATGACGGCCAATATAATACCCCATGCGATAACCATGACCTGCTGTAGGTATTTATCTTGGGTTCTCGGAGCTTTGAGGGCGAGGTATATCGTGGCGAAAGATAAAAGGCCATCTGCTCGGGATTAGCAAGTAGTCTCGGCCATGGGGAGCTGCTTGGAAGCTTACAGATGAACGCAACGATCTGCGTCTCAAGCCCATATTGACTCTGGAATCCACCAGCAAAGTAACTGATACCACCACGACCGTCGCCGGCCACATATGGCACCTTGCGAATCTGGTTGAACATATGGCCACTGGTAAAAAGAAGAATACCGATCAAACTCAAACCCGCCCATATGTTGCGGTTCTGAATGACGGGCAAGATGTAACCCCAGATTCTCCAGATGAGGCCGAAGGCGCCGAGAATAGAGACGATTGTTACGATCCAGCGGCCATAGTTGATTGGCCGGTACACGGTAGGATGAGGTCTATCGGGGAGCTGACGAGCGAGCCAGTCACGGACTACTTCGGCACTCGGTGGGCTAGGAAGTGCATTAGCATCGACTAGACGAGGACAGGGCGCCCGGCCATGTAGATATACACATACCCATTTGTAAAGTCAAATCGAACGGGATCAGGGTTGGAAATGGCGTGGGGACCGGTGGTAGGCTGGAAGAGTAGGAGCACGGGTGCCGTTTGCAAACCGAGCTATGGAGGGGTTCGCCTGGTCAGCAACGCGCGTCTCTTCCCCGGGGCTACTTTTCACGGAGGCGCACTCACAGACATGAACGTTTCTCTCCCGTCGCTAAAATCGAGGGTGCTGAGGATCAAGCGCGACTCGCCGGTCTTGTCGCCTTGGATCCAGCTCTTGCCGAGGATGTCCCATTCAGGCTGGAACATGCCACAAAGCTGGCAGCCATACTTGGCGTCCAAAGCCGTCAGGAGAACGGCGACGGAATAGTCCCGCGGCGCAGATGTCAGCTTCTTATAGCTGGCATCGGAGAGCTTCAGGGGCGAAGAGGACACCGCCTGGGTGTGGAAGGTCTTGAAGCGATCGGCCGAAGACGACGACGACTTGGCGGCAAAGGACCCGAAAGGAAGGGCTGCTGCGATCGCGAGCACGGCCGTCAACCAGCGCATGTTGATGCCGAGATGGAGAGACGACGGCCGAATTGGCAGTGCAGTGGAGAAGAGAATAAATGAAGGTCAACTACCTCGACTCGCTCATCGGACGGGTCAATGGCTGATTTGGGAGAGGGCGTGAACTGTGGTGGTTGTTCGTGGTTGATCACACCTCAATCTAGCTTGTAAGAGAGATGCCCACAAGAGAGCTGTTGAGAGAGCTGTCCTCAATTGGGTTCGTTTGGCACTTGGTACCTATTAGACAGAAGGTACCTGAGTACCTGCACTAGTTTCTGTGGCTTGGCATAACTACCTGACTACCTCTAGGTAGTTACTTCTTGTCGACAGCAAAAAGGTGAGACGGGTTACGTCAGCGTTATAAACTTGAGCCACACCGAGCCACAGCTTGGCAATCGGCTCGACCCGCGTGAGATTTGCACTAACCCGGATTCGGCACTTTGTTGACATGCTGCCGAATGTGTGCCCCCACAAAACACGCTGTCTCCGTCATTAACCCCCATCCACCTCTCCCGCGGGATCTCTTGATAAGGTGCACCGGGCACTGGCTATACCTCCCCAATTATTACACCAGGAATCAAACAACACCCAAAGTCAGCCATCCCACCACCACCACTGCAAAAGGGCCTTCCCACAACACCACCACATCATTCGTTCTCGGTTCTTTGGCGGTGTAAACGCGTCTAGTCCATCATCATGGGCAGGACAGCAAAGGCTGCCGTTGCCCGCGAGCAGCGGGGAAGCACGGATGGCGACAAGGTACGAGGACAATGCTGAACTCTGGATTGAGTGCACGCCGGCAGTTTGATGCTGTAACTAACCAGAGTTGAATATGTCCAGCGTGCTCAACGCACCCAATCGCTTCACGAACTCGAACTGAAGCACCACCAGAGCGGATACGAGTCCGATATGGTGGTTAAAGACGAAGACACCCGCCGACTACGTGTGCGGATCTTGTTGCTCCGAGACGAAAATACCGCACTGCGAGACCAAGTCAGCTGCAACGACAGCACAAATGCAACGCTCGTCTCCCGATGTGACAATCTCAACGCTCAGGTCGAGGCCAACATGGCACTGGTTCGCTCTCAGGAAGAGCAACTACGCAAGCAGGAGCGAGAATACGCTAGTCTTAAGGTGAGTGCCGAATGACGCCCTAGCAATGTGGGAAACATGGGAGGCGTTGACTGAACTGACTTTTGACTGCCAGGCCGAGCTCGATGCGATGAATAATGCCAATGAGAGTTCCGCAAATGTGCTTGCAGAGAAGCTGGCCCTGACTCGGGAGCTTGCGAATCTGAAGCCTGAAATCGAGCACTTGCGTTCACAAGTCAACCATCAGCAGGCTATCCTCGCCGAAAAGCTTTCCCTCGAACGCCAGGTAGATACCCTTGAAGTCGAGCTGGCGAACGAGAAGAAGGCAACGCGACGGGCAATGCAAGCCCGTCAAAGCAATGATCGAGTTGAGGATGAGCTTCGCAAAAAGCTACGTGAGACAGAGAAGGGCTTAACCGCCGAAAAGGCTGAACGTGAAAGGCTAGAAGACCAGCTCGAGCAGCGGATACGGACCCATGAAATGGCCCTACAAGATCAAGACAGTACTCGGGAATTAGAAGCGGATCTCCGAAAAAAACTACAGGAAGCCCAACGGCAATTAAGAGAAGAGACAGAAGAAAAAGAAAGATTGGGCGAAGAACTCCAGACCGCACAACGTGCCTCGAAGAAATCACAACAGAGCAAGGCTGATAAGTCGGTCGAAGCCGAGCTTCGTGCCCAGTTAGAAGAATCAGAGGAGAACCTAGCGAAGCTTCAGAGACAGAGCGAGAAGCGCCAGCAAGAACATCAGACAGCCATGACCGAGCTCGGGGAGCGGAATGAGCAGCTCGAGAAGAAGCTGGAGAAGGCGAGAACAAAACTCAGGACGGCGCTAGAAGAAATTAAGAGGATGCAAACCGAGACCCGGAAGGCCCCGCAACAGCAGGCGAGGTCTTCTGGAAGCGAAGATACCATGAAGCCAGCCACAAAGTCCCAGGCCTTCCGGAAGAGGAAGGCGCAGGAGACGACCACAAGCGAGTTCACCGGCATTGAAATCCAGACGCCCAGCGCAGACGACGGGATGAAGGCGCGACGAGCGGCGAAGAAGGTCGTATTCGAACCGACGGTCATCGAGAAGTCGGCATTCTCCATCACCCCGTTCCTCAACCGTTCTAAGAACACGAGTATGAGTGACGAGGCCTCGAATGTCTACGACGGAGTCCTAGAGGACTCTATCCTCGGCTCCCAGCCAGGATCAGCTTCATCGCGGTCTACGTCATCGCGAGCAGCTGAACTAGCAGCAGCGGCGGCGGCGGACCCTACCGAAGCAGAGCCCACCACCACCACCACCACAGCACCCGCAGAGGCTGAGGGGGGATCCGAAGCGGCGGGCAAGTCCCGCGGCAGGCCGAAGAAGATCCTCGGCGACGCCCCGTCGGCGAAGAAGAACGTGCTGCCGAAGAAGAAGGTCAAGGCCGCCAAGAGCAGTCTCGAGCGAGTAGCCGAGGCGGACGACGAGCCGAAGCAGCAACAACAACAACAGCAGGAGAATACCGCCGAGGCCGTCGAGGCTGAGCCTGCGGAGACGAAGCCGACGAAGAAAAAGACGGCGACGGCAGCGGCGACCGTTAGGTTTAACATCGTCGCGTCGCCGCCGCCGCCGGCGGAGGAAGAGGCCGCCGCCGCCGTCGTCGTCGTCGACGCGGGCGCAACAAACGCGGAGGTCCCTAAGAAGAAGAAGCGCAAGGTGCTCGGGTCGACGAAGACGCTGTTCGACGAGGACGACGGCGCCGTGCCCACAGCAGCTCCGGCCGCCGTCGTCAGGAAACCCGCGGCCGCTAGTAAGGTCCAGCTCGGCGGCGGCGGCGGCGGCGGCGGCGGCGCGAAGAGGACCAAGGCGCCCCTCGGCGGCGGCCAGCGCAACGCATTCGCGGGCACCGCGTCCTTCTCCCCGCTGAAGCGCGATCGGAGGGGCGTCGGTGCTAGTTTCCTCGCCTGAGCAGCGACAGCAGCTTGAGGACAAAGACACCCCCCATCATCATCATCATCACCACCACCGCCGCCGCCGCCGCTACCGCCGAGGCTGTTTATCGCGGAAGGGGAAAAAAAAAAAAAAGGTGGGAAACAAACCGAACGGACGGGAGAACATAGATGCTGGCGTGGCAAGTTCGCGTGAGACAGTTGATATAGCATTGACATGGTGTTACGGGTCTCGTTACAGGGGGCATAGCACGGATTCTGCCTTCTCTCTCTCTTAGTCGTCTTTTTTTAATTTGTTTTTTATTGTCCAGTTCAGTTTGCGCATCATCAGGGCTACGGTTGTAGAATAGGAGTTCGGTTTGGGGTTTAGGTTTGCATTTGTCTTGTTTCGTAAAAATCATGGGTTATAAATATACTATATTCCCGATGCTAGAACTCACTGTGCCGACCATGCAAAGAAGACGCTTTTATTACGTTCATTCTACCAAAAGTGTTGCGTTCGTGGCTCCTTGCCCGTGACTATCTCTTCCCTAGTCTCGTTTTCGAGGGGCGGGATTTTTTTTCTCTCCCTTTCTCTTTAATTAATCCGCCCAAAAGCTAAGGGGCTTGGTCAAATACTCCACGTCGTTAATATACCCCTAACACGACGGCTGGTTCGCTGCCAACTCGTTGAGCATAAGAAGACCGGGCTTACTCGGTCTTCGGCTTCTCGAGAGTACCCCGCTCGCCAGACTCGATCATGACGAGGCGGTCCTCGCGCCAGCTCCAGACGACGGCCAGCATACCGCCGGGGCCTAGGGCGAGGGTCAAGCCGACGATGTAGACGGCCCATTTCGTGAGCTGCGCGACGCCGGCGCGGCCGAGCAGGATGCGGTGGACGTCGTAGACGGCGACCCAGGCCCAGAGGAGGGTGGGGAGGAAGCAGCCCCACCAGTCGACCTGGAAGATGTAGTGGAGGCCGGCGGTGGTGTCGCGCATCCAGGCGGCGCGGTCCGGGAGGAAGACGTAGGCGAAGCCGAGCTGGGGATGGGCGGAGGTGACGCAGACGTAGAGGGTGGCGAGGTGGTTGAGGCCGCAGACGGCGGCGGCGGCGGCGTAGATGCGCTTGAGGTGCTTGACGTC
This sequence comes from Rosellinia necatrix, assembly GCA_021209875.1. NCBI lineage: Eukaryota > Fungi > Ascomycota > Sordariomycetes > Xylariales > Xylariaceae > Rosellinia > Rosellinia necatrix. The sequence goes on along the minus strand of JAGYVD010000007.1, from coordinate 3,688,272 downwards.
GCCGCCGGCGCCGCTCGCGTCGGCCCGCGAGCCGGGCGGGAGCACGTGCGTCGCGGCGAACAGCAGGACGTTCACGAACCCGGGGGACGGCTGCCACAGAAAGACGAGGAACTGCGTCGTCTCGGCGCTGAGGCCAGGCGCGTACATGGCCAGCGTCGGCAGCAGGTAGCCCAGCGCCACGCTCACGAGCAGGCCCCGCGCATGCTGCATCGACACGTGGGCCCCCGTGACGTAGTACGCGTCCGATTTCGAGATCAGCATGTAGGAGAGGTAGTACAGCGGGATGATGGCCGCGCCGGCGATGGTCTGGTAGAAGAGGACGAAGAGCCCGGTGCTGAGGGGCAACTGGTCAGTTAAAAAAAAAAAAAAGAAATAACAGATAGTCCCCTTGTTTTGGGTCCCGTGTATAATAATGGGCTACCATAGGGGAAGCTCGATTTACCCTGTACGGGCGGCTATCGGGCACTTACAAGCTGATGAGTTTCCACGAATGTCGCATGCGACAAGCCTCGACATTCCAGACGGCGATGACGGCGAAGAACTGCACCAGGAAGTGCAGCTGGTGCAGGCGGACGCCCTCGTCCCAGCCGAGCGGGCCGGCGATGAAGGCGGCGACCAGGAATAGGAGTCCGGAGTCGACGGCCTCGATGCCGGTGTAGCGCGTCCGCATCGGCATGCCGTTCGGATACACCCTCGCCTCCACATTCTCGACGAAATCCACCGGGATCCCCTTGATCCCTGTCTCAATGCGCATGAGCCAGGCAGCGAGGGCCGAGGCGACGGCGAATATCAGCACGTAGAGCGCATTATAAGGGCGTGTCGTCTTGGGCAGCTCGGTTAGCTTCGAGTGCTTCCCCGACCTCGTAATCCTGGCCTCTGGCTTTAATCTGGCCATGTTGCGATGTCTTAGCGACCCTGCTACTGCGTCATAAGATGTGAAGATAGAGAGAAAGAAGTAGGTTTGCTCCTCAGGGGACTAAAGGGACTCAAGTGTTCCTGAGGTCTAGATCAGGTTTCCCGACGTTTACAATCGGATGTTTTAGGCAGGATCAATCACGAACGTGCCGACAAGGGACAAGGCTGGGCTCCGAGGTGCTTATAGGTAGGTAGGTGCTTAGGCAATCTGAAATCTGAAATGTAAGACACCGCGGCATAGCTCCCTACTCCTAAGTAAGTACGGTAAGTACGGTAAGTACGTAGTAGTACTGAGTACTGTCCTCAGCCTCTTCCGATCCAGAAAATTTGAAATCACCAAGGCCAATCGTCTGCTATGGTCGGTTACACGGTTCCTTCGGTCAATCCACATCTCGTGCGGAGACGGCGACCGAATCATTTTGCATCGCTAGCGAAGGAACCAAAGCCACGTTCTTCCCGCTTGGCGAATCCTCCGCGGTATTGTCAGATTGTCGCAATATCCGGCATTCCGGGTACCCTTGGAGCCCACGTCACATACCCTATAAAGGTTCTAGATAGGGGGGCTCTTATCGTGCTTACCTGAAGGTTCAACTTTGTTTCTAGCTCAGTACCTAGGTACCTACCTACCGAAAAGGTAAGATAAGAAGATCTCCCACTTACTTGATTATCTCTAGTACGTAAATATACCCAACAATTCAACCTCCATTTATTCGCACTTCACAATGAATATTTCCTCTATCGGGGCCAAGTTTTCGAACCCAGCCTGACCTTAGTAATTTCGTTATTGCTAAATCGTCTTTCATGTTCACCATTCCGGATTTCTGATATGAATAAAGCCGATATCGCCTGTGGTCTTCCCATCGTACTATGCGGGCGTTGACGAATGCTGTGGTGCCTCAGTACGAAAGGCTCGTGAAGACGGCCGCAAAGCTTGCGACCCCTTCAATATCGTTTATCCGTGGGAGCCCCGTTCTCGACTGCCATGTTTCGGTCACTTACAGCTGTGCACGGTGGTCCTCGTCCCAATCAAAATGGAAGTTACGCAATGGAAAAGACTATTTCAGTCGCACGGCGAAGGTACAGGGCCTGAAGAGCCGTGCCGCGTTCAAACTGCTTGAAGTAGGTCACATTCATCACGGCCGTATACGCCTTACTCATAACCACTTCTCGCACAGATGGATGCGAAACATAAGCTATTCAGAAGGGGTCAGACGGTCGTTGATCTCGTAAGTTGACGGCCCCTCTCTTGAATCCCGTACTGAAGGATCAAAGGGCTACGCACCTGGAAGCTGGTCTCAGGTAAGAGTGCCTCGACGTGCATATGGCGTGCTATGTCCATGGCTGATCACTTCAAGGTCGCTGTGGAACGTACACGGCCCGATGGCCGGGTTGTCGGAATCGACCTTCTCCCCGCACAGCCGCCCAAGGGAGTGTCTACCATACAAGGGAATTTCTTGGATCCAGTCGTCCAAAATATGGTAAAAGACTACCTCGCCGAGTTTGCGCAACGGAAAAGTACGCCAAGCCGAGATTTTCAAGATGTAGACAGCGGAGAAGATGTCGTCGCCGAGAAGCCCAGTTATATAGATACCGAACGAGCGGAATCAGTTGAGCCCGACGCCGGTCATCAAACCAAGGTAAATGACGGAAAACTCGTCGATGTAGGAATCCACAATGCGGGCGACCCAAACCTCATTACCCTGCTAACTAATTCACAGGTGGTACTTAGCGACATGTCAGCTCCCTGGGATCAAACCTACGGCTTTTCTTGCAAAACTTTGAGTAACCCATATAATAGGCTGATGAACACGAGCGGCATGGTTTTCCGCGACCACGCGGGTAGCATGGTTAGTCTTCTGACAAATGCAATGGAGCGCCCCAAACACGCAAGTCGCCCGGCTGATACCATCGGTGTAGGACCTTTGTCTAGCTGCGTTGCAATTCGCAAGCGACACGCTTCGAGCAGGAGGGCATTTCGTTTGCAAATTCTACCAGGGGCCCGAAGACAAGGCCCTGGAAAAGAAGCTTAAGGGGATGTTCAAACACGTCCGCCGTGAAAAGCCGGAATCATCACGAAGTGTACGTTTGACGTCCCCGCATATATCGCCGCATGATTCTAAATGTTGAACGCCCACACGCAGGAATCGAAAGAAGCCTTCTTCGTGGCAACATACCGGAAGGACCAGGTAACCTTAGAAGACGTGACCAATTCAGAGTAACCCCAACTCGCCAACACTGTATAGTCTTAATGATAATGAGGGGTGTCAAGCAACGAAGATATGTACGACATTTTATCTGTACGATATGTTTCCATCGGGGGTTACTTTCGTGCAGACCGAGCCTTACGATTTCTGGTGTAATTATATACGTTAGCAATGCTACTCAGAATTTGAAATCACATCACGGTGAAAGGCCATGATAATCTTGTCTTATCCCAACCCTCCGCTGCAGCCTCAGGTCCTCGCTTACACAATTTCATTAGAAGTTTGGGGAGGGGGATTAGGTTACTCGTATGCCCCAGTTATGCTGCTCTGAGCCTCTCGCAGTTATATGAAAGCTGCCTTGCTAGGTCAAATTTGGCGATGAGGTACACTTTGCCCAGGTAGAAGATATTAAAAAAAAGAATGGCCACCAACAAAGGTGAAAGGTATCGGGAGCAGGCACGACACCTGGTATACATCGCCCGATACGCACCGCCCATTCCCGCTTTGGTGCGGCGAGCCATTGATGGAAGCCGCAAAGTTAGTTCTCATAATATACGCCCGGGTTTCACCCACCACAAGGATAAGCAGGCAAGCGCTGCCGAACAGAATGTTCGCAGATAGCACTGGAAGCCCTTGCTCTTTCCCTAAGCACTTACAAGGTTCCTTACTACAGTAGATAGATGGTTTCACAAGCTCTCTACAGCAGCCAAATAGCCCCAGTTTCAAACCCCCTCTTCTTTGCCGCTGTGTTGCCGGATAAGGCACCTACCATCCATTGCCCACAACACAATCACCACCAGCCAACAATCCATCAACTAATCTGCTCCTCTCATCCCAAGTTCCAAGTGTTACTTTCACCAAATTCTTGGTCTGGTTTCGACCGGTTGCTCAATTTGCTCGTCGTTTTTATCATCCATCCCTGTTAGCTCCGCAACATGTCCACCAACAACGGCCCCTGGACGCACCCTCGGTCCGCGTTGGAACCACCAAGCGACGACCTTCACGATGTGTGCCTTAATGATGAAACAGATGACTCTAGATCGTCTCTCGCCCCTGGGAGTCGGCCCGAGTGCCTCAGAAATCTACTTCACGAGTGTATCTTCGTTGCTCTGATCGCTCTTGCAGCATCGACCCCCGTTTTCCTTCAACGCTCTATCGTCGTCGTGACATCTTCTATAGCAGAGTCATTGAGGATGTCACCAGCTGAGCTGGCCTGGTCTACAGCAAGCTCCGGGTATGTGCCAATTAAATCATCCCTCCATTCGTTGAACTATGTTGGTAATTAATGCATTGCAGGCTAACCACGGGTGCATTCCTGCTGCCATTCGGTCATATCGCCGATACATGTGCAGTACTTCCCCGTAAAGCGCTCCTTGTCATCAGTTTAACTTCTTTCGCCTTGCTCGTTTCCTTTACCTCATTTTCGCAGACTGGTGTTGTCCTTGACGTCCTTTCTGGCTTGACCGGGGTCGCCTGTGCGGCAAACATCCCCATCGCCTTGGGAATCTTGAGCCTGGTTTACCCGGAGAATTCTCGCCGACGAAATATAGTCTTTTCCTCCTTTTTCATGGGAACGCCCGCCGCCACCATTATCGGTGGCTTGGGATCCGGGGGCCTTGCTCTCAGGATCAATTGGAAGGCGCCGTTCATTGCTTTGGGCGCACTTTTCGCAATCATCGCTGTTCTTGCCTGGGTATTTGTCCCTGAAGTGCCCGAGCCCGAGATTATCTTGCAGAAATCGGAGCTACGCATAACGACGGACTGCAATGCACCTCAGGTCGTCACGCTTGGCGCCCCGAAGAGGAGGACAACCATTCTGCAATTTGACTGGGCTGGGTTAGCCTTGCTCATTATAGGCGTTCTGCTCTTTACCGTATCTCTTACTATAGGGCCGGAGGGTCCTGAGCCGTGGAAGACACCCACGGTTATCCTCCTTCTGACATTGGGGTTGCTGTTTATTGGATGTTTTATTCTTTGGCAGGGCGTCTCTAAGAGACCGATGATACCCCCTTCGATATGGGGCAGTTGGAGCGTGTCATTAGTAGGTTCATTCGTTCCCTATTCATACTGCTCCGCTGATGATACAGGTCATTATCTGCACTTTGGGGGCGTCAATGGCATTCTACTCACAACTATTCTGGGTATCGATGTTCATGCAACAAGTTGAAAATCTCAATTCCTTTGATGTTGCCGTGAGGTTGTTGCCACAGGCTCTCGTTGGGTTATTGATAAGCCCTCTTGTTGGCTTGTTCATGCATACGATCCCAGGCACAGGCCTGCTGGCGTTCGCGGCCTCTTCTCTCGTACTTAGCAACATTTTCCTTATTTTTCTTCACCATGATGGTCATTATTTGCTCTGGATACTCCCTTCGATAATGCTAAGCACCGTTGGTATGGACTGGATCATGAATGTTGGATCTGTACGAATTCAGAGCCTCCTCTCGTTAGTATGAAACGAAGCTGACCATGTCTAGCTCCATATACTATCCTCGCTACCACCAGAGCACCATTCTATCGGGGCCTCGCTTCTTCAGACAACAAGTCGACTTGGTGTTCCACTCGGGCTTGCCGTTACGACTTCAATATGGTCATCATATGACGGAAAAGCAGACTGGTCTCAGCCTGAGCTGGCGTATACACACACATTTATCGCAACCACCGCATTCGCTAGTATTTCCCTCCTAGCTGTCCCGTTTATCCGCATTGGTAGACAGGGCCAGGTCAAGCAGCTGAGTTCAGACCCCGAGGTGGATAAGACAAGCCAACTAAAACGACGATCGCCTCTGCCGGCCGCCCCAGTGACTCCGCCTATGAACAGCGAGAAGAGCTCTATCAAGTGCCTCGAACGCCAGCCAAGCAAACGGTGGTCTCCGGTCGAGAGTGTGGTTCCTTCGTATACGGGCAGAAGATCGACCCGGGCCCCATCCATCTCATCACAATCTTCCATGGCCATGGACATATCAAGATCGGAAAGCATATCCAAGACCACAATACGCCGCGGTCGCTGCTCGTCGGAGAAAGTGGTATGGATTGTCTGCGAGGAATGTGGTACCAGCAAGCGGCAGCGGGAGTCGTCGAGCCACCAAGCGGTCATAGGTGACCCGACCCGCTACTTCAACGACGTCGTGCACGGGGTTGATTCGGCCGGCGGTGGTGGCAGAGACGCCATCCACCACCAGCCGTACCACCAGCCAAATGGTCCAGCCCCACCGGGGCTCGGAAGTCCGACTCGCCAGAATACGGCACAGAGACCCTTTCCAGGACGCAAACGCCTACCTCAAGTCAATCGCCAAATCATGACCCACCAAATTTTAACTCAGGGGTTCCAAGTATAAACTTGGACATAGATAGGTATAACGTGTCCTAGTCGCGCATAACACGCGATATTATGATACTCCCATCACAGATGATTCGAGCGGCAGTACCTCGTCTTGATATACTAGAGTTAAGTATGAGTAACATTTGGGCTTTAGGATTATTATGGGTGCGAGTTAAAGACTTAGCGAATCAGATTGTTTATAGCTGAGTGCTTATAGGGTGTTATTATGTGTGCCTCGCTCCCTAGGTAGATTTTAGAGACTTTGGCCCAATATTGGACACATTATTACATCGCGATCCACGATTTCATACCTATGGCCGCACATAGTCAGTCACCTGCTCGTTCTGTGTCAATAAGGTATGTGTTTATATTCCTAAAGATTGCGACGCCTTGGATGATGCTATAAAAAATATAAAAAAGTACATAAAAATGCTCTGAGCATCATTCTGTCTCGGCTAAATTATACTTGGCACTTTCTGTTGTGTGAATGAGTCAATCCGCCCACGTCTTTTTTTTCATCCCGTCGACGACGAGGTTCCTTTTTTGTGTTTTTCTTTCTTTCTTCTATTTTTATTATTATCTACAGCTTGGCGTGCTTGGGCATCCTGGCCATGGCCTGTCGGACGCCGAGGTCGCCGAGGACCTCCTCGGCGCCGCCGAGGATGGCGTCGAACTTGTAGGTGCGGTGGAACATCTCGATGACGCGGCCCATGCCGGACTGGGTGAGGCCGCGGCCGCCGAAGATCTGGACGGACTCGTCGGCGATCTCGTGGGCGGCGCGGGTGATGCTCATCTTGAGCAGGCCGACGGGGCCACCGAGGTGCTTGGACTGCTCGCTGTAGGGCATGTTGCACATCTGGTACGTGATGCTCTCGAGCCAGGCCTGGTTGGCCTCCACCAGGGCGATCATCTTGGCGAGCCTGTTGTTTAGGTTTCACGTTAGTTTTCTCACGTCCTTTTTTGTTTTTGTTTTTTTTCATCGAAAGTGGGGAAGAGGAAGAAGGGGGGGGGAGAAAAGGAAGAGAGCTTACTTTTGTCGGATGACGGGCTGGTCGATCAGGCGCTTGCCGAAGACGATGCGCTGGTGGGCCCACTTGAGGCACTCCTCGACGACGGTGCGGGACATGCGGACGGAGGTGCAGGCCATGCTCCAGCGCTCGTGGTTGAAGTTGCTGAGGATGACGTAGATGCCCTTGTTCTCCTCGCCGAGGAGGTTCTCGACGGGGACCTTGACGTTGTCGAAGGTGATGTAGGCGGTGCCGGCGGTGGGGGAGTAGGAGGTCTTGATGGCCTTGGTCTCGATGCCCTCGCCGCGCTCGATGAGGAGGACGCTGAGGCCCTTGTCGGTGCGGACGCCGGTGATGAAGTAGTCGGCGAAGGTGCCGTTGGTGATCCACTTCTTGGTGCCGTTGACGACGTAGTGCCGGCCGTCGGGGGTCTTGACGGCGGTCGTGCGCAGGCCGGCGACGTCGGAGCCGGCGAAGGCCTCGGTGATGGCGAGGCACATGTACTTGCGGCCGCTGAACATCTCGTCCATGAGGGCCTTCTTGCGCGCCTGGTCCTTCATGTAGTTCATGACGCACGGCAGGCCGATGACCATGCCGGCGAGCTGGCCGTCCTGGAACCCGCGGGCGTTGGAGCGCGCGCCCTCCTGCGCCACGATCATGTCGTGGAAGTAGTCGAACTCCTCGCCGCGCACGGCGCCGCCGAGGAGGTCGATGCCGTGCAGGTGCTTCCCGGGGCCCAGGCGCATGTGCAGGACGCCGGCGGCCGACATGCGGTCGACGACGGCCTGGCTGATGGGCTTGCCGTCGGCCTCGCGGGCCAGCGCCTCGGGCGTGATGACCTCGTCGGTGAAGACGCGCATGGCCCGCTGCAGCCGCCGGTGGCTGTCGTTGTAGTAGGGGGACTTGAAGGCCGGCGTGAGCCAGAGCGGCTCCGCGTAGGGGACGAGCGAGAGGTCGCCGGGCCGCGGCGTCACCACCGTCGGCTTCTCGCCCGCCACCGTGCCGATCCGCAGGTCCTCGTACTTGGTCAACACCTCGTGCCGGTGCAGGTTGTAGAAGGCCGCCGTCGCGTCCTGCCCGGCCACCTGCCGCAGCACCGTCTCGCCGCCCGGGTGCGCGTCCAGGAACTCGCTCACGTCGTACACCTGGCTGTCTACGATGAACCAGACTGAGTCCTCCGTGTTGTGCTTGGCGACCTCGTCGCGCGTGAACGTCTTGGCCATCTTTGCGGTCGGCCTGGGCGGTTAGATGCGGTGTGGTGTGGTGTGGTGTGGTGTGGTGCGGTGTGGTATGGGAGGCGGATTCTCTTTTATCCTCGCTCTTTCGTCTGTTTTTTTTTCCAGTTCACTACCTTCTTGCGGGTTTCTTTTTTCGGATCGATCCGGGAATAAGAGGGAGAGACAGGCAGACAGACAGGGCAAGGTAGGGAAGATAGGCGAGCTACTGGTCAGAAGTTCTGATCAGGAGGAGAAAAGCGAAGTGAAGGGAGAGCAAGGAGGTTTTCAATTTGAGCAGGAAAGGGAAATAAAAATAAAAAGGAATAGACTAACAATCTTTTCCTCGGTCCCTCTACGGTATTTATTTATGAATATGGAATTTGCGATGGAGGACTTTCCCGTTGAAGATGGCATCCGTCACGATGCCAGCAGCCAGCTATCTCTTGTTACCTTTCTCCAGCCTGAAAAGACATGGGACGAGAAGTATATCTGCTAAGACATCGCCGATGGGAGCCTCGGCTCAAGAACGGGCCCCGCTACTACGCGGGCGGATTGCATTTAGTCAGCTCATGATTGGTTCTGGATCTGAATCATCTGGTTATCCGGGACCCTTGTTCCTAGCGGAGAAGGGAAGGACGCTTACTAGTAACGGCGTTAGTGAGTTTACTTGTCAGTCTGGGGTATGCACGGGGTGGCCGGTAACCCCTTTGGTCTGGCGGACACTACCCGGGAGGCAAGCCGAGGGATATCATCTAGTATACAGGCAAGTACTTGTAAGGCTTTTCTATTAGATCCCGACCTGCGGTGTCACCTCGACTTAGAGCTAGCGAAGTTTGTAGATGGACAACGAGAGCATTTAACTTGGAGCTTAGCCTGGTATTCGCTTAGTACCGGAATTCGGAAAGTCCCGATATATTCGAGCCGCGAGTCGGGACCCAGGCCGCTAGTTAGTCATCAACCCGATTTACCATCCACAAACCTCTTAACGGAGGTACTACGCAGCTGAGGCATTTCTTGCCTGACCCGGCCTCGTGACGTTTATTCAGCCAATCTTTCTTGCCACTCAGTATAGGTATGATAAGTCTTTTGTCACTTCAATTGCTCTACCATCTTTTCTTTTCTCTCTTTTTTTTCCCCCTCCATTTTCTCTCTAGTAGTAACCTTTATTCTTTATAGATTAGACACCCCGTCATAGTTATAATTCCGCCCCCTTAGGTAGGTTAACCATGGTTGTCCCTTTCTTTTGCCCCGTCTAGATACCGCAACTCAGCCCGCCCCAAGCGGATAATATCTCAGCACCTCTTGGTAAGGCGAAGCGCGCGCTTCCTCTTCTCTCTCCATGGACTCCGATCCCCCAATCGGGTGCAACTGCTGTTCTCTGTACGACGTGGATTGAGCCTGTACGAACCAATCAGATCCAATGAGGGCAGCAGCACCGTGCCTTTGCCCGATTCGCGAACATCATAAAGACACCCAACCCATATGCGGCTCCTTTATCCCGGTATCTATCACTATAGTACTAGCACTGTTATTGTATCCGTCGCTCCGGCCATTTTGCTTTTCTCGTCCCTATAGTCTGAATACGTGTCACAACCTCAGCCGCCGGTTTTGATCTCATTGCTTCTGTGGTTTCTGGTGCGCTGATAAACCGGGTGGCTCATGGTCTCCGTGCCTGATCTTCTGTCGTTATAGGCCTAAACCCTGATTAAGTTTGAGTTACATATATATATGCGCTACCCGCATACTCGCCTTGCCTTGCCTTGAAGAAATAAATCGTCTGTTGGCCTTCATGTCAACATTTTCAGTTTCGTTTACACCGTAACTCTAGCACCCTTCATAGACGGATTTCATATTATCCTACACTGGTGACCATGGATGCTCATTCGGTTTCCTTTACTAGTGACGCGGAGCGAAGTACTTCTCGCATCTGGAAGGACCTGACCGCATACCATCGAGTTGTGGTCAGCCAAGTCTTCGAGGAAGAGATATCGGCGACCGTCAATATGATGACTAATATCAGCAAGGTACATAAAAACCAGAAGCTCTAAAAGTTCAACTTGAAGGAGCGTGTTCAGGGTCCTAGCCTGTGGCTGAATGAGCCTGGTCTTGCCCAGCCCACCTGAGAGTCGCTGCTTAGATGAGTTATCCTTCTCTTTTTTGCGACATCAGACTTACGGCTTTGTTAGCGTCGAGCCCAAATACTGGGCCGGGTGCCCCGTGTCGGTGTCGTCGGCGCTGGGCTCGCTGGACTGCGTTGTGCCGATATTCTCCTGCAGCACGGTTTTGAAGTGACGATGATCGAGGGCCGAAATCGACTGGGTGGCCGGGTTCACCAAGTTTCCCTCACGCCTGGACATATTGTAGAGTATGCACCCCCCTGAGTTGGATGATTCTGTAATTCATTCATAGGGATTCAGGTCCGTATGATTGGGGTCGAGGACATATGTGAGCGTGCTTAACGAATTATGCTAATAGTATGGGTGATGCTTACAGCGCCGGACCCAATTGGATCCATGGCACGAACAACAATCCCATAATGGAACTTGCCCAGAAGACGAATACAGCAACTGGATCGTGGACTACAAGCACATCAGTTGTTGACGAGACTGGCAAGATGGTTCCATCGTCCGATGCTGAAATGTATTCGAATATGATGTGGGATATAATTGGAAATGCTTTTACTCACAGCAATAGAAACACTAGCACAATACAATCAAGCGAGAGCCTCATAGATTTCTTCAACAGAGAACTTGCTGAAAGGATCCCGGGGGATTCGCTCGATTGCGCAAAAAAAGCGAAATTTCATGCACCAGATGGCCGAGTCGTGGGGCGCCTACGTCGGAAACCACGGTGAGTGATGTTAACATTCACTCTCTTGGTATCCAAGACGATGCCGAGGGCAACAAATGTTCTGCTCCGGCTTGGTTGACCATGCTCGAGGCTCCGTAGAGTGCCCAGAAGTTTATGAATCTCGCAGAAGAGTAATGGCTGACGCATTAATACTCCAGTCTTCAGTCAGAGCCTCAAGTACTTCTGGTTGGAGGAGTGCATAGACGGCGGTATTGCCCTTTCCTGTTCCTCTTGGAAGTTCATTAGTCGTCGCGCTGACCTGTGTTAGAGAATCTGTTTTGCCCGGACACATATCAGAAGATTTTGTCTGCGATCTCTAAACCCGTCGTCGAAGGAGCGAGTTTTAAATACGAAACGCTCGTTACTAAGGTACAAAGCACTGACGATGAGACCTGTGAAGTACTTAAGGTGCATACGGAATCTGGAGAAACGCTTGAGTTTGACGAAGTCGTGTTTACGGCGCCTCTTGGCTGGCTGAAGAAACATTCGGATGCTTTCGATCCTCCACTACCCGCACGGTTAGCGCAAGCTATCGAAAATATTGGCTATGGGTGCCTTGAGAAAGTTTACATCAGCTTCCCTAAGGCATTCTGGCGTTCCACCGAGCCTGCGAACGACACGCAAGGTTTTGTACTACTCCTGGCCCCGAGTTACGCGCTAGACTCAAATCCAGATCGGTGGAATCAGGAAATCGTGGAGTTGGCTTCGTTTGACACAATTGATTCCCACCCTGCACTCCTATTCTACATGTACGGGGAACAATCGAAGTTCTTGACTAGCGAAGTAGCCAAACTTCCATCGAAAGAGAAGAAAGACGCGTTCCTGTATGAGTGGTTTCGGCCTTACTACTCCCGTCTGCCACAGTATGATGGGGATTCTCCTGACTGTCAACCGGTGAGCTGCTATGCCACGGACTGGCTGAAAGATGACCTGGCCGGCAATGGCAGCTATAGTAATTTCCAGGTTGGCTTGGAGGAGGGTGACAAGGACATAGAGATCATGAGGGAAGGGTTACCAGACCGCGGGCTCTGGCTGGCCGGTGAACATACAGCCCCGTTTGTCGCACTGGGCACAGTCACAGGCGCTTACTGGAGTGGCGAGTCGGTCGGCAAGAGGATTGTTCAGGCGTACGGTAAAGAGGGGAGTGGCATGAACGTGAGGAGTTAAACGATGGCGTGCGTGCTGGTGAGGTTAGAGAGGTTAAATATGCTCATGAGTTCATTTGAATTTGGTTTAGGGTTGGGATGTGCTCTGCTTTGGATCAATCTATCGGGGGTTTTCTTGATGTCTAATCAACGTAACTTGGCCACTCGTGCGGACTGTATGCTTACTCGGCCGGGCTGTCCCAGCCTGCGGCATACAAGCACCTACCTCCATTGCTTGTGGTGGGCAGCAGCGATGGATTGAGGTTCAAATCCCATCTTTGGAACGATCTGCCGGCGCCTAAGGCAGCAGGCAGCAGGCTGCAGATTGTACGTTGGGAAGAAGGGAGATGGATTTTAACGCTGAGTCTAAAATAAACGAAACCTGCCTGGCAAAATGGAGGGAACAGGCCCAGGACGACCAGGCCTGGAACTCAAAAACGCAGGGGATATGCAGCCTGAAACTTTCTCGACACTGTAGGTCTGTCCCAATTGATGTATGTACCTGCTTGCTTAGAGGCAGGCATGGAAGGCAGAGGAAATAGATACCTACCTATATGTACCTGACCTATTTGCTGCTCATAGGATGGATGCTGATAAATACTCTCGACATGCACACAAACACATGAATGCCATTGAGACAGACGATATAAAATATAAAATCATACAAGTAGGCGTGGATGAGCGCCACCAAAAAAGGCATATCTCTTATGTGCAAACGGGTGGCTGGCTGGAAAAACCGGGGAAGCGCTGGGGCAGCCGATCAATGCACAGCTAACTACCAGTACACAACATAGGAATGGCTGGTGAGCGTGCATGCTTAGCCTAGCGTAGAACAACCCATCCTAGGCCTTGTAGCCTGTAGGGGCTTTGCCGTTCATGTTAGCCTCACTTGCACACTGCCGTGTGCTGTTTTTTGGTCATCCGGACACCCTTTCGTCCAAACGATCGCTCTAGCGTACCTAACATACCACAAACCACTGGCTTGGTCATCGAATGGCCATGAATCTCAATCCTTGTCAACGCATCATGGCCATTGTTTGGCTGTTGATTCTAGCAATGGAGCTCAAGCAACATGGGAGGTTATTGGTATACTTGCGTGGTACCTGACTACCTCACGTCGGGATGAGTGATGAGTCTACCTACCTAGAAGGTAGGTACGGCACCTACACCACACTAGTTCAGCATTTACAGGGGGGAAGCCGCGTACAGGGGCTTCATATCTCTCGTATGTACAAGTACCGGTGGTATTAAGGTTGGTCGGTACCATGTTTCTTCCAGGATACGTACTGAGTCAACTGAATAGTGAGTCGCTCTTTTTGCACTTTGATACCCTCCATCTACTGCCTGCCTACGCGTACCTGCCGTAAGTGCCTTAGGTAGGTACCTACCTGGTAGTAAGTACTCAGGTAGTGTGATACTTGTGGTACCGTAGCTTCAAATAAGTACCTGTTTCTGATACTGTGCAGAATGCACCACATCTGATGGTTTGACTTCTGGCTAGGAGGTGACTATTTGATGTGCTCACTCATCATGTGTGCTACTTGGTAGCCAAGGTAACCAAGACAGTGTACGTGGGATAGGATGACAGAGGTCGCCCTGGTCTGTTTTCTGGAGGGTCACTGTCTGGGGGCGGGGTATCGTACCACGGACTCACTCATACAAGCATTGACTACAAATGTTTAGGCGAATTGGAAAGTTTCAGGCTTAAAAAATGAAAGGAAAATCGGCTTTGTTGACATCCTTAATAAGATGGCTCAGATAAGCTCAACAGGAAACAAAGGCTGTTACTTCGCAATACCTAATGCACCTCGTGTACAATGTTCATATGTGTTTCTGCCTGTTATAACTCAACAACAGGTGACATTCACATAATCAGTCTGGTACCGTTTCATGGCATCTTGCCATTTCAGGCTTAGATGAGCCGCTAGTAGGTGGCTATTCCGATCAAATGACAACCGCGACGAGCCGAATCCATCCTTATCGACGTGTCGGCATTCCCTATTCTCTCGCCTTATCAATCCCGGTTTCTCCACGTCAGAGCCAGCCGACGGCGCCAGGTTTACCCTGATCCCTGTTGCTCTACTACACTACAACGGGGCTCCATCAGCTGCTTGTGCCTCTGCTCTGTTCGTCATCGGGGCATCCGACCCCGTCAGTGTGGCCTACCTCAACAGTGCACCACCGCACTACCTAACTTACCTACTTCCTACTTCCTACTTCCTACTTGTGCATATCTACCTACATCCAATGGAGAATGGAGGTACTGCGCATTGCCTACTACCAACCTACCTGCCTATACCCAACCTACCCAGCTCACCAGCGCAGCTTGGGGATTCAACCAACCTTTCCTCGCTTTTTAGTTCTGTACTTTATTTAACCTTTTTCTCGCTCGAGTTTCTCTTCTCTTCCTATAACGCAGGCCAGGCCCTGTGCGGTACTTGGCCTTCCACACCCCCAGTGCAAACCGACATGCACCTCTCCCCGCATCCCGAATCCTGGGATATCACGATCAACCAGCCTATGATCCCCCACACGTGGTTCACGCGCTGCTGTTGGTGAAGCCCTCTCTGAACGGCACTTCTCTCTGCTTCTCCCGCCTGTCTTTGCCATCCCCTACTGCGATCTGGTCTTCACCTACTACCGCCTGCCATGGCGGCTTATTTCCAGTCCTTTTGGACTTCGAGCATGCCCAAGCGCCTCCTCCGATATGTCCTGTACAAGCTAGACTACTTCGAGACCGATGCACTCGACCTGGACAAGATTGATGTTGCCTGGGGACAGGCTACCCACTTGACATGGCAAGATGTTGGCGTCAAGATCGAGGCATGTCTCAAGCCCCCTTGATCCATCACTGTTTCCCTCGTTCTTTGTGTAAGTTGTGATAGAGCTGACTGGTCTGCAATGAACAGAAACTCGAACAAGTACTAAAATTACCTCCGTCCATCGAGATACAGAAGGCGAAAGTCTTATCACTTCGAGTGACTGTTCCTGCCGCCATCCATTCAAACCCCATAAGTATCGAGGCCGACGGCGTAGAGATAAAGCTTAGGATTGTACCTCCGGAAGAACAGAAAGGCGCACGCAGAGGGGTATCGAAGCATAAGGATAGCCGCAACCCTCCTGGGCCTGTGCGAGATGACCTAGCCCCACATGCCATCGACCTGGCGCAGTCGTTTCTTGAGACCCAGCCTCGTAGAGAGAAGGAGGAGCTGCAAGCCGCGCTCAATGCTGAGGCCCCAGATCTCGCTGCGTCGGTGACAAGCAGCGAAGATGGCAGTGAGGATGAATATGGTCCCGGGACAGGACAGCCGTTGTCGCTGCCAACTTTCCTCGCAACTTTCATCCAGGGCATAGTTGACCGCCTACAGCTTTCTATCAGGAGCGTGGCTTGCCAGCTTGATGTTGAGCTTCCTTCCACCGAGGTTGGCTCATCTCTCAATGAAATAGTCACATTTCAACTGGCAATAGATGAGATCAATGCTGAGGGCGTCACAACAACCCGGATTGAAGATGGCGATTCAGACGTTACCTCCACCCCCTTTCACAAAGAAGGAAAACGATACGTGGAGCTGAACAAGATCAGAGCCTCTCTCATATCTGAAGCCAACTTATTTTCGGCTCTTTCAAGGTCATCGTCGGTGCCGTCTTCTGTTGGAGCTGCTTCCCCAGTCGCAATGAGTCGCCAGCCGCTCTCTCAAGAGACGTCATTTATACCAACGGCAATCCCTCCACTTGATGGGCACCTGGCTGATTCGACAGACCTCAGTGACAGTCAATATCATCCCCTGATGGATAGTGAAGATGCTTTTAATATTCCTTATGACCTAAGTAACTCGGGTGACGATCAGGAAGATGACGAAAACCGGTCTACGCCATCAACGCCACGGGCCTCTACATCTAGGAGCCCTATACAAAGTTCACCGAGGGCGCTGCCACCACTGCGGCCGGCATTTTCAACAATGGCAACCCGGCAAGATCCATGGATCGACCCGGCGGAGCCGTCCGCACGCTCCGAACATATGCTTGACCGGTTGAGCCGTTGGGGAGCAGCTTCCACCGATTCTGTAAATGATGATGAAGAGCTTGACAACTCGTCTAACCGAGGCGATAACCTATTGGCATCTACCACTCAGAGTTTGGCACAATCCCACGTTTTTAGTCATGAGGAAGCGGAGAGTATGTACATGAGCGCTTTTTCACATACTGCTTCATCTCAGATGCGCCAAACCATGCCCGGCACATGGGACGGCGATTATGCAAGTGCAGAGAACCCTCTCGAGCCAAGAGCTACAGGTTATTTGGATTCATCAGCCGTTGTAAATAACATCATTTCTAACGAGCAACATCCTCCTGTTGGGCAATTGGTATTAGAAGCAGAAGCAATCGTGAATAATCTTCATGAGGCTGTAAATACGCCAAACGACTTTCTCGATGAGGTCCCTGGAATTGTCGGGTTACAGAAGAGTTCGTCTCCCCGGATCCGGGACTCTCTGGCGGACGACGTCATGGCTGAAGAGGCGGCCACGCCGAAGGGACCGACTCGACTAGTCAAGGAACTGGTTTCGTCTAACGCAGTACATCTTTGGTATCCTTCTAAGCCACCTGGACCTATTTCGATATCAGAATCGAGTAACGACAGGCCCAGGCCTTCTCATCTAGACTATTCCACTGTTGGCCATGTTCCTGGGTCTTTTTCGATACATAGCGCCGCAGCCCATTCAGTCTCTTCAATTCAAGACTTTACCCCGCCGCCCTCGAAAGCGCATGGCAACACTCATAGTTCGGTTGATGATTCTTTAGAAGTTGTTGTATCTCCGTTGGAAGTCAAATTCGATCTGC
Organism: Rosellinia necatrix; assembly: GCA_021209875.1. Taxonomy (NCBI): domain Eukaryota; kingdom Fungi; phylum Ascomycota; class Sordariomycetes; order Xylariales; family Xylariaceae; genus Rosellinia; species Rosellinia necatrix. The sequence goes on along the minus strand of JAGYVD010000007.1, from coordinate 3,670,776 downwards.
CTACGGCATTCTTACTCACTACTGTTATAAATCGGATTTTAGGTGCCCTGAAGGAGCCGAACGGCCAATCCAAACCTGCTACTACAGCCCCGTCCTCTTCACCGGATATCAAAATTATCGTGGAAAAAATTTCGATCCACTTCCTCGAAATTTTGTCTGGTGTAGCAGATACTCCTGAGCGGATTCTCGGCGCTCGTCCAGTTACCTTCGATGCTGACGCTCTTCTTACTACAACTTTGGAAAATCTTGTAGTTCGTATGTCACAATCTCAATCATCCACGACTACCTCGGTCAACATAGGAAAATTCAAATTTGGTTATGCCAATGATGATATCGTCTCGTTCGACCAGCGCATACAGATGCGTTCTTCTGTCCGAGACGCTTTCCCGTCTGCAGGGTCCGATATATCGCTAACTATTGTTCAATCGTCTCATTCGACAAGATGTGAAGTTAAGACGCTTCCTCTGCATGTAAAGTTAGACTTGCCACGGTTGGATGAGACATTCACTTGGTTTGGGGGGTTGAGTGGTTTCCTCAACTTAAACTCATCAACGAACGTGAATAATCCGCCAATAACGCAAAGCCCGGCCAAACTGCCTCAGAGACCTCGAGGTGTGCGATTCGATGCGCCAATACGTCCGGATGATGCCTCCGTAAATTCCGAGAACAAGATTAATATGAGGATCGGAGGAGTCCGTCTAGATCTCCTCGGGAAAGAATGTAGCGTCTCCCTAGATGCTAGTGCAGTGAAGCTAGTGAACCGAGAAGAAGGTCTTGGGGTTGGGATTTCAAAAGTCCAGCTCACGGGACCGTATATGAAGCAACTGATGGGAGACCCGCCAGTGAATGCTATAATTACGAACACACGAATCGAGTTTCTGAACACGCCCAAGGACAACGACTTGGAACGTCTTTTAGGGCTCATCACTCCTTCCAAGAACAAATTTGATAAAGATGACGATGAAATAATGGTTGATACGCTTCTTCGGCAACGAAGGAAGGGCGCTGTTTTACGCGTCAACGTCGATGATATAGATATCAATGTCGAAAACATGGAACAACTTCACGTATTGCCAACATTAGGCGAGGACATCGCACGCCTGTCTACTGTTACTAAATATTTACCTGAAGATGATCGTCCTGGCTTTCTCACCCTGGCCCTTGTTCGTAATATAGACGCCAGTGTCACTGCGGATGGGAAGATTGGTGTTATACAAGCCTCCTTCAAGGAACTCGAAGCAGGCCACATAACGATGCCGTCACTCGTGGCTGTGGGCCTAGGTGCGATCTCGTTACGACGCAACCACAGCGAGCAATTGGTTTCCTCCATTCCACCTTTAGGCAAAGGGAATGATGGTCCAGTAGTCACTATGAGGTTGATTGGCGATGAGATGGACCCCGTAGTTAAACTAAGAATGCGGTATCTGGATGTTGAATATCGAGTCCCAACCATCATGGACTTCTTAGATCTTGGAGAAGATGCTACGCCGCAAGATTTCGAATCATCTCTCGCTGCGTCAGTCGCAAACCTTGGAGGTCAAGCTCATGCAGCAATCGCCAGAAAACCCAAGGCACACTCTATCAATGAGCAGGATGAACAGAACAAGGGGAAGCCGACTAAGGTTGACATTATTCTTCACGATTGCTTACTTGGCTTAAATCCACTTGGACTTACTTCGAAGATGGTTATTGCATTGACAAACACGCATTTTGAGGTTGCTCTTACGAAAGGAAATGATGCAAACATGCTGGGGCATTTTAATAAGGCGTCTATACTTCTCATCGATGATGTATCTGCAATTGGTTCTAAAAGCCCTCCCGCGATGTCAAGGCGGCGGTCCTCGAGCACGGCGACTCCGCAAGTGGTCGAACTTTGCCAGCAAGGGTTTGTCGATGTCTGCTATATTTCCTCTGCGAAGATTCTCGCCCAAACCGGCGCTAACCAGGAAGACGGAACAAAATGGGTTGACATTGAGGTGCGGGATGACCTCCTTGTTCTTGAGACTTGCGCAGATTCCACACAGACCCTTATCGCACTTGCGAATGCACTTGCTCCGCCAACACCCCCAAAGAAGGAGATCAAATATAGGACCAATGTTGTTCCAATGCAGGACCTACTCGCCTCTATTTCAGCGGATGCTTTTGGTACAGCTGAAGGGGATTATAACTTTGATGACGACTTCCTTGCCCACGGACTTGGCGACGAAGATGACGATAGCTCATTTGACCTTGGGGGCTCCGATTACTCAGCTCCACTTGAACTTGACTCGCAGTTCTACGACGATCCGGCTACTCAGGAGCTACTTCTAGATCACGCTGATTCCGTTATATCAGATAAGACTACGGCACGAGACACTACTGACGGAGTATTGCTCACAAATTTCAGCAGCCAGCCGGAAGATCTTGATGAGGAAGATGATCTTGTTATACATGAGAATTACTTCAGTTCTGGATCAGTTATCGAGGGAACAGCGCATCGGTGGAACTCGACCAACAATGCTTATGACCAGTCTAATGACGCAAAGGTTCATAAAGGCCCCCTTTCGGTCCGCGTTCGCGACGTTCACTTCATCTGGAACCTCTTCGATGGCTATGACTGGAACCATACCCGTGACGTTATCTCCAAAGCCGTCTATGATATAGAGACTACAGCGATTGAGCGGCAGTCTAGACAAGATCGCGCCCGTGCAGGGATTGACATGGAAATTATTGATGAAGAGACGGTCATTAGTGACTTTCTATTTAACTCTATTTATATCGGTATCCCTGCGAATAGAGACCCCCGGGAACTTGCGCAAGCCATCAATCAAGAGCTGAACGATAATGCCACTGAGACCGAGTCGATCGCAACTACAGCAATGACCGCGACACCAAGCCGACAAGGCGGTGCGTATCGTACGAAGAAGAAATTGAAACTCAACCGCAGCAAGCGGCACAAGGTTACATTTGAATTAAAAGGCATTAACGTCGATTTGGTTGCCTTCCCACCGGGCTCTGGTGAGACACAAAGCTCGATTGATGTTCGTGTTAAGGACCTTGTGGTATTTGATCACGTCCCAACCTCGACCTGGAAGAAGTTTGTTACGTATGATCAGGACGCGGGTGAACGGGAAATGGATGCCAGCATGGTACATCTCGAGATCCTCAACGTTAAGCCTTTGCCCGAATTGGCCGCGGCGGAGATTGTCCTGAAAGCTACTGTTCTTCCTCTACGACTGCACGTTGATCAGGACGCTCTCGACTTCATCACCCGATTTTTCGAGTTCAAGGATGATTCCAAGCCAGCCCATGCCTCGCCTAGCGATATACCTTTCATACAGAGGGCGGAAGTCAATTCTATACCTGTAACTCTGGATTTTAAACCCAAGAGAGTGGATTATGCCGGTCTTAGGTCGGGTCACACCACTGAGTTCATGAATTTCGTGGTACTCGACCAATCTCGCCTCATTCTACGTCGCACCATTGTATACGGAGCGTTGGGTTTTGATCGATTAGGGCAGACTCTAAATGATACGTGGATGCCTGATGTTAAACGAAACCAACTCCCAGGAGTCCTTGCTGGTCTCGCTCCTGTTCGTTCACTCGTTAATGTTGGTAGCGGTTTCAAAGACTTGATCGAGATTCCAATTCGGGAATACAAAAAAGATGGGAGAATCGTTCGAAGCATTAGTAAAGGAGCGGCCGCATTTGCTAAGACAACAGGAACCGAGCTGGTTAAGCTAGGGGCAAAGTTGGCGGTCGGCACGCAATATGCTCTCCAGGGCGCAGAGGGTATATTGACGAAACAGCATCAGGCTCATGAATCCACTGAATGGGAGGACGAAGATACAGAATCAGAGGAAACGAAGCAGATAAGCCTGTACGCCGACCAGCCTACTGGCGTCGTCCAAGGCCTTAGGGGCGCATATTCCAGCCTCGCTCGAGATCTCAACTTGGCAAGGGATGCCATTATTGCCGTACCCGGCGAAGTGATGGAAAGCGGAAATGCCCAAGGAGCCGCCAAGGCTGTATTGAAACGCGCACCCACCATCATCTTTAGACCACTTATCGGCTCGAGCAAGGCCATCGGACAGACTCTAATGGGCGCCACCAATTCCTTAGACCCGCAGAATAGGAGGCGAGTGGATGAGGTCAGTTTTTGTTCTTTTGGTCATTCAGATGCCAGCCCACTAATACTCTTAATAGAAATACAAAAAACACTAATCGCCGGGTCCGAGGCATACTTTAAAGAAGTTCATGGTTCCGGTCTTCAATTTTACTTTTCTATGTCTGTTTCTGTGCATGGAGTCTCGGAGCATATCTAGGCGGCGCCCTCATGTTGAACATTTTCTTATTGACACTCCTATCATGATGCATGAACGAAAGAAAGCAAGAAACCTAATCGCATCGTAATGCATCATAGATGGCGCACGGACGGACCTTTCTTTTCCCTTGACAGAGCACACCGAGATTGATGATAGGACGACCCTATAACTACCAACCTATACCTCCCCGGTCATGACCACTTTAACACCCAAGCTGATAAATATCCAAGACATACAATGTTATTTTTTTCCCCCCTTCTCAGTGAGATATCAGAACAACATGTGAGATTCTCCTCAACCTTGGCTGCGCGATCGGGTGCAGAGAGGTTATAGAGATGTGTACCTAGACGCGTGATATACAGAATGGAACCCACCCTAGCTATAAATTCAAAGGCTCGATATATCAGAGCCCGACTATTTACATCTTGAAGGGGCTTCGGCTCCTCGCAAAAAGTAAAAAATTCCTCTCCTTTTACATCTGAGTGGGGGTATTTAATAAAGCACAATGTGAAAAACGCCTTTCTCCTAATATCCTAGTCTATCGCTACGACGGCAAATAACCTGTAGAGAAATTTGTATCTGAGTCATGATGATCTCATAGCATATTATACATAGTTGCTTCTCTCTTGTGGCCATCCATATGTCTATATCAAAACCAGAAAGTGGGCCCAGTCTTTCTTCTTTCCGAGTCTTCCAAAATATCGACATCATACATATTACCTGGGTATGTATGACGAAGAAACGACGTTTTGGCCCCGCCTAGGATCCTCGTAGGAACGGCAAGAAATAATGTAGAATCAAAGCCCCCCCCCTGTCCTGCGATACCCCCAAGTCACCTACAGGTACTCATCTAGGTACCTTCTCATTCGGTATCTACCTGGTAGGTAGGTAAGCTAAGGTATTTATCTAGACTCCGAAAACCCTAAACCTGGAGCTGGCCGTCCCGCGCAGCAGGCCTCCGCCAACGGCAGTAGTTGCACAACGTCAAAGGCAGCGCGATGAGCAGGAGCGCCGCGGCCACGCCGAAGAATAGGCCCGCTAGCACGTCCGCCTTCGTGGAAGCGCCGTGGTTGCTGATTGCCGCGTTCGGGGACGGCGTTAGGGCGGTGCTGCTGCTGCTGCTGGTGGTGGTGGTGGTGGTGGTGGTGGTGGTGATGATGATGGTGGGAAGGATGTCGCGGTAGGGATGTGGTGGTGCGGCTGGTGATGCCTGCGTGATTGGGTTTGGTGCCATGGGGGGAGGATATGTGGGGAGATATATATGTTTGTGAGAGAGATGCGGCGGTGAGACAGGATGATCTGCTAGGTGCGCTTAGATGTCGTCGGAATAGGTGGATAGATAGATGGACAGAGAGACAGTCTCATCTACAGTCGTCTCTTCTCCAGTGCTGGATAGGAAAAACCCTGTCGGTATTAAAAGAAATAAATAGGTCTCAGTCAATCTTGTCTCAGGGCTTCTCTTTCCCCGCAAATGAATATATATGTGGTTGCATATGGTATAAACTGGTTCTTAAAGTAACTGACGAAAAAAAAAAAAAATGAAGGCGGCTGATCGAACATTGAAAATGGTACGAAACTAACAACAGAAGGCGTATGTTCATATACCGAGCGAGCATAATAATAAATCAACTAGTACTTCCGAAATGACGTCGAGCGCATCGTTTTATACCCTCCCTTCCAACAAAGTGCACATATAACAACAACAACAAATGCCATGTCTCACATTCTCCAGTGGCGAAAAAAAAAAAAAAACTCCACGTCCGGTCAGCACGGATGAAGCCGTGTGAACGAATGAATGCCCCACGATCAGAGCATGGGGATGCCGCGAGCATCGGACAAAACTACCGAAATAGGAATACAGCCAGAATACACTACGTGGCCGGGTGTGTCCAAAAAAAAACAAAAAAAAAAAAAAACAAAAGAAAAAACTGATCAACCGACCCAGTCTATATTCGGCGTTGTTGGAGATACGATTTGTTCGGTACGGCCTATAGACTACCAACCTATCCCTTTATTTTACGGATTAAAAGCCGAGCTCCCAATACAGCCACACAGCCATACAGCCATACATACATACATGCATACGCTCATACATACATACATACATACTTAGGACACGGCATCGCGACTGATATATTTCCGCTTGACGAGTCGGACCCATCGCCTCCGTCTCCACTCGCCCCTCCTCCCCCTCGCCGTCCTCGCCGTCCTCGCCGTCCTCGCCCTCCTCCCAGCTCGGCCGGAGGCGCCTGGCGGCGGCGTCGACCTTGATGGCGGCGCCGGCCAGCGCGAGGGCGGCGCCGTCGACGACGACGCCGACGCGCTCGGCGGCGGCGGCGGCGTGCTCGTCGTAGATGTCGTACACCCACCTCTCGCCCTCGGTCTCGATCTCGACGCCGGTGATGATGCGCTCCTCCACCCACTCGCGGCTCCAGAGGTCCAGCGCCCACTTCTTCTCGCTCCACTCCCAGCCCGCGCGGCGGCCGGACGTCCTCGAAGAACCGGGTGCCGGCGGGCCGGTCGCCGGCGAGGCGCGCCGGCGAGAGCGGGTCGTACGGCGAGCCCGAGAACAGCCAGGGCTCCCACTCGCCCGCCGCCGGGCCCGAGAGTCGCTGGAGTTCGAAGATCTCCACCTCGCGCGTCTCGGGCGCGCTGTCGAGGATCACGTCGCGCGCGATCCACTGGCCCACCCGGGTCAGGGCCATCGCCATCTCCTCCTCCCCCCGCGGGCCGCTGGGGCCCGCCGCCGCCGCCGCCGCCGTCGTGCGTCGTCTCGCGCGCCGCCTCGAGCCGCCTCTGGACGGCCGGGTGGCCCGCGCACGTGACGGCCCAGCCGCCGGCGAGGAACAGGAGCCGCCACGGGATGGCGTTGGCCGCGACGCTGACGAGCACGGCGGCGGCGAACACGGCGACGGACAGGGCGCTGCTGCGCGCCTCGTCGCTGAAGTTGGTCCAGGGCACGACGAACTTGACGACGGCGTCGTGCAGCTGGCTGAAGTCCTCCATGCAGTTCTGCAGGTCCCGCATGTTGTGGAAGAAGTCCCGGCTCAGCTCCTTGACGGGCTTGACCGTGACCGCCGGCGCGACTGGCGGGCCGTGGGCCGAGTAGGAGTAGGCGATCGCCGCCGCCGCCGCCGCCGCCGCCGTCGTGGTCTGTCCACTTGGCGGGTTGAAGTCAGCTGCCGGGTGGCGCGCGACGAAGCTCGGCACCAGGACGCTGACCAGCAGTATCACGAGCGGTAGCAGCGGCAGCAGCAGCGCGGGGTCGAGGCAGACGAAGGTGTACACGGCGAGGAAGGAGAGGGTGTGGGTCGGGCGGCGCCAGGCCAGCAGGCGGATGACGCGGGCCTGGAAGACGAAGACGACGCCGATGCGGGCGTTGAAGCGCCGGAAGTTGTTCGACATGGTCGGGAGCGTGAAGTTGGGCTTCTCGGCCCGGTCCGGGTACGCCGAGTCATCCTGGGGGATCGCGCCGTCGTCGAGCGGCACCACCTGCGCCAGGAGCTTCTCCACCAGGTGGTCTTGGATCCGGGCCTTCTCCTTGAGCGCGGAGATCCGGCCGCGTATCCCGCCGCTGCGGGTTGGGGTCTCGACGTCCGACTGATAGGTGTCGCGGCTCTCGGACCGTTTGTGTGAGCCTGACGGCGTTGGTGTCTCGGGCCGCGGCGAGGGTGTGTTGAGTATTATAGTCGGGATCGGATCGTCGCGATTGACGAAGGAGTTGGCGTTCTCGTCGCCCATTATGATGATGGCCCCCGATGTATTGTTGGTGCCAGTGTTATCATGATTCTGGCCTTCGCTCTGTCACTGGCACGGTCGACGACGGCTGTTTGGAATGCAAAGGGGCGAGCAAGCTGCGTGATGACGTAGGCAAGAGAGATATATAATTCTATCAGCCCAAGACTAGGTAGCCCAAGACTAGGTATTACTAATTAGGGTGTAGGTAGTGGTATTGATGGAAAAGTGAGTTGGCGCGGTGTATTAACTAGAGAATACGTAGAGGGGTCATAATAGAGAGGCCAGAGGATAACAAGCACGATATTATCTTGGGGGGTAGGATTACCTGGTTAGAGGTTGAATGGTATCGACATCACATGCAAAGTTGTCGGCAGGTGCAGCGTTATGTGCAGGGATCATAAGTACGCTAAACTGGACTAAACCCGTTAGAGGGAGCCTGGGCCTAGAGACGGATTCGCGGGGTCCTTGAGCTACTGATTTAGCGGGGCTTGTCCAGTGGGGAAAGATGGCTGTCCCTGGCTGCAGCTTTTTTTTTGTGTCAGTAGTTAGACCAAGCTCAAGCTGTCCGTCCACCGTGTCACACCTCATCAAACAGCCAATTCACCAATTATCTACCAATTATCTATCTACAAATTGCAGCCGAGACATTTGAGCTGCCACGGATTGTTGTACCGAGAACATCTTTCCCTTCGACACAAACGCGACACACCTTCCAACATGCCCATCACAATATTACAACCGGCACCACCCCCGGGTTACAATCCAAACTACACAAGCTATGGCGCGGACTCAGATTCCGACTCCGAAGGCGGCGTTGATGTCGAAGGCGACGTGTCCATGGGGAGGCCGTCGAAGAAGGGATATAGCCGGTCAGATGACCACGCGATCGTGACGCCCGGCGAGATAATAACAGAAGATCCGCAATGGATGCGGTAAGCAAAGAACCAACTCGAAGCCATTTCATTTCCCATATACCGATCTCAAAAAAGGGCCACATAACCTGACTGATACGGACCGTCCGCAGTGGCCACGGCACATACACGACCCTCGACCCGCCCGCCATCGTCTCCTCCGTCGCCGGCACGCTGGCCAAGACGAACAAGCTCCTCTCCGTGCGGCCGCTGCGCGCGCGCTACACGCCCCGAGATCGGCGACCTGGTAGTCGGCCGGATCGTGGAGGTGCAGTCGCGGCGGTGGCGCGTCGACGTGGGCGCCGCGCTGCTGGCGCAGCTCCCGCTGTCCGCCATCAACCTGCCCGGCGGCATCCAGCGGCGCCGCACCGAGACGGACGAGCTGCAGATCCGCACCTTCTTCTCCGAGGGCGAGCTGCTCGTCGCCGAGGTCCAGCAGCTCTACGGCGACGGCGGCGCCGTCCTGCACACCCGCTCCCTCAAGTACGGCAAGCTGCGCAACGGCCTCTTCGTCGCCGTCAGCGGCACCGGCGGCGGCGGCGGCGTCGTCCGCGCCCGCCGCCAGGCCTTCGCCATGGACGTCGGAGGCGCTGGCGGCGCCGCCGACGACGCCGACAAGATCGACGTCATCCTCGGCGTCAACGGCTACATCTGGATCAGCAAACACATCGAGGGCGAGGGCCCCGCCGCCGAGACGTCCAACACCGCCATCACGAGAGTCGAGGAGCACGTCGGGCTCAACGTCTACTCCAGCCAGAACGACGAGATATCCACCGGTACCATGCGCGAGATCGCCCGCGTGAGGGGCGTCATCGAGGCCCTCGTCGAGCACGGCTTGCGCGTCGACGAGGAGATGGTCGTGAGGGGGTATCAGGAAGCTGTGGAGTTGGCGAGGGGCGACGGAGATGGGGAGGAGACGCTGTACTTGGGTGGGGAGAGGGGACGTAGGTTGGCGGATACCCTTGTTGGTCGGTAAGTCTTACGACGGGATATCTCAGGTGCTTGGGGAACACGGAAATGAAGATGATGCGGATAGAAGAAGGGGCCAATGATACCACGATTGCACATATGTATGTTACGAGCTTGAAGGGGCACGGGGACCCCTTTTATTATAGAATTATAATCAATCTCACATCGAACGAGATTGTTCAACTGAGGTACTTATATATACATCCATGGATGTCTCAATTATCGAACTTAGTGGGCCTCTTATAGAATAAGAGGTGCCCCGAACAAACCGGCCTTGGGAATGTCCCCAACTCAAGTTAATTCCTCTCCAGCGTAAACTGGCTTTCGTTTTTTTTTTTTTTTCTTCCCCTTTTCTGGTGGTAGATTCGAAATTGTCGATTCAAATGCTCATTCCATAACTCTTCTCTCGGAGTATTATCATGCGGGTATAGCATCGTGACATAAAAAGAGAAAGTAGGGATTGTGGAACAAGGCGAGACGATTTGCTGTCAATTATTCTTACGGATTCACTTCCGGACCTTTTGAGAACCAACCGTCAGTCTAAAATGAATAAATTAAAACAAGAGATCGCTATGTGACACTGGGAGGAGAGAAGAGTTTGAGGGGGGAAAGGGAAAGGAAAAGGAAAAAAAAACCTGATTCCTTCTCGTCACAAGACTACGCCAACATGAACCCCCATGATGAATCCTGCTCCCAAGCCCAAACCAAAAAAAAAAAAAAAGAACAAAAGGGAGAAAATCCTAGTCGAGTGATACAAGACGCCCCTTCTGCGAAAAGGAGCTTTTATTTTATTTTTTTATTTCTTTTTTTTATGAGAGGAACTTATTCAGGAGATAATGATGGGACTGTGTGAAGTAGGCATATCCGGCGGCGAGGAGGGCGAGCCAGCGGAGCAACGCACCTTTGGCGGAGGGGCCGCCGAGGCCGAGGACGAGCCAGGCCCAGTACGCGACGCCGGCGATCCGGCGGCCGCTCCGGTCGAAGTCGGGCCGGGTGCCGTTCAGCCACAGGAACCGCCGGAGCTCGCGCGGGGCGTGCGGCAGGTAGCGGACGCGCAGCAGCCCGTCCATCCAGCCGGGGGTCTCGACGACGGTGCGCAGGTGCGTGAAGCAGTCGAAGGAGGCGCGCCCGTGGTACGCGCCCGTGCCGGACTCGCCGACGCCCCCGAACGGCAGCGTCGACACCGAGCCGTGCATGTACGAGTCGTTGATGCTCGCGCCGCCCGACGTCACTTGGCTGAGGACTGTAAAAGTAGAAAGAAAGAGGAAAAAAGAAAGGTTTGATGTCAGCTCTATATCGTGTGTAATTTTGAATTGTTTAAGAAAGGGGCCGGGGGGTTGGATGTTGTGGTTTGGTTTGGTTTGGTTTGGTTTGGCTTACCTTGCTCGTTTTCGGACTTCGAGCCGAAGGTCATGAGGGACAGGGGCGTGGGATCGACCCTGTTCATGACCTTGATGGCGTCCTTGACGTCGTCGACGGGGTAGATGGACCAGATGGGGCCGAACGACTCGCTCGCCATCATCGAATCGTCGACGGAGTCGACGAGCACGGCGGTGGGGGCGATGTACAGCTCGGACCTGTCCGTCTCGCCGCCCATGACGATCCTGCCGTTCGTGTTGTCCAGCATGCCCTTGATGCGGTCGAACTGCCTCTCGTTGACGATCCGCGCGTAGTCGGGGCTGGCCTTGGGGCCCTTGGGGAAGAACTCGTCGTAGGAGGCGTTGAGGTGCTTGATGAAGTCGTCGACCACCTCGCGCTCGGCGCACACGTAGTTGTGCGATATGCAGACCTGGCCGGCGTTGTTGCACTTGCCCCACAGGAGCCGGCGCGCCGTCAGCGCCAGGTTGGAGGCCTTGGAGACGAAGGCGGGATTCCGGCCGCCGAGCTCGAGGGTCACCGGCGTCAAGGTCTCGGCCGCCTTTTTGGCGATGATCCGCGCGACGGCGGGATTGCCGGTGTAGAAGATCTTGGCCCACTTCTCGTCCAGGAGAGCGGTTGTCTCGGGAACGGCGCCGTTGACGACGTAGAAGGAGCCGGGGTCCAGGTATTTCTCGACCACCTCCTTGATCACCATGGCAGTCGCGGGCGCGCTCTCGGAGGGCTTGATGATGGCAGGGCACCCGGCGCTGATGGCGCCCACGAGAGGAGCTATGTTGAGCATCATGGGGAAGTTGTACGGCCCGATGATCAGGACGGCGCCCAAGGGCTCCTTTCGGAGGCGCGGCTTCAGCGGCGCGAAGGTCAATGGATAGTCCAGATTGGTGTCATCCTTGACCCAGGCCTTCAATTTCTTCAGGGTTAGGTTGAGATCGGAAAGGGTGTATGAGATCTCGGTGAGAAGAGCTTCACCGGATGGCTTGCCGATATCTTGCTTCAGTGCAGCGATGAATTTTGGCGTGCAATCCGTTATGCCCCAGTATAGCTTCCTGAGCTGCACGAGCCGCCACTCGACATCCTTCGTCTTCTGTGATGTGAAGGCCGCGCGGGTATCAGCAGCATATCGAGCAATATCCTCCAAAGGGGTGGCCTCAAAGGCTGCTATCTTGGTGTCCGTCGCCATTCTCGATGTTCCAGATTAGTGTCTTATATAAGGCAGATAAAGCAGATAAGGCAGACAAGGCAGATAGGACAGATAGGACAGAGAGGTAACGTCCGTGATTGTTTACTTCTTCTTGATCTGCCTCAAGATCGGATGAAGCTTTTAAATACCAATCCGTTTGGAAGCAACCAACAGGGTGGGCGTGACGAACGCTTATATAGTGTGGCAAGGTTAGTTAAGTTGCTGATCGCATACAACCCCTGAAACAGGACAAGATGTGCTAGCCACCCATCGTCGCGTGGTGGTAGCCTGGTAGCGTGTTGGGGTAATGGTGAACAAGAAATAGGTGTAGAGAGGGCTTCCGGGTTGGGTCCGGTGCATGGTCCTCTTTTTAGGACACGTTTGGGATTAAAGCTTTGCGTAGCGGCCCTGTCAAACAAACTTGAAAAAAAAAAAAAAAAAAAAAAAAAAAGATTTGAGTTACTGCAGGTACAATATTACAGTGCTTAACAAGCGCCTGTTTTAGCCTACTCATAGAGCCTATACCAAGGTACCATTAAACATCGTCGCAACTACGTCTTGGAATAACACCGTTCAACCAATCCCTCTGTTTTATTTTGATATTATCTTGAAACCACTTATTTGGCAAGCAATTTACAAATAGTAACAACCTTTAGCTTTTAACCATTCGGATTTACATACCTAATGTCACTGGATAATGTGACCAATCGTGCACGGCCTGTCGATAGCCACCTAGGTAGTGTAAGTACCCAGAGCACGTCTGTCGTCTGTCACCCAGTGGCAGACGTGCTCTGGGTGACCCAAAACAAGCCCCTTCGAAATGGGTACAAGCAGTTCGAACTATGTACCTTGGGTAACTGTTATTAAGGCCAATATAATACCTCGGGCAACTAGCTTGATATTGACTTACCATCGGACAGAATCACCACAACAAGATGCCAAGGCTTACAGACTACCAATGAGCCAAGGCGCATGGTGAGGTCAGAGGATGTCTTGCCGAGGCATGAAGTCGGGGTCGGGGAGACATTTCATGGCAAATTGTGGGGAAGTGCCTTAGCTTCGCATTCGGTGGAACTGAAGACACCATGCTGATGGGAGCTCAGGCATTCAATATGCAACAAAGGCAGTTGTGATAACTACATGAAGGCGTTATTCAATAAATCGAGGTAGGTACTAGGTATCTACACAGCATGTAGCTATGTAGCTTATAACAGCTTCAAAGTAAACACATTGTAGATTCGATCAATAGATGACTAGTATGAGATTCATATTCGAAGCGTTTTGTCAATACCTATGATTTAAATCCTTGTTGTTACAGGTAGTTATACCTTCAAAGAATAGAAATGCTACAGTTAAGTACCTAGGTAGTGCTTGAGATGAAGGCACTGGACACGAGCCACATACACAAAGCCACCCACCCTCAGTACAGTACCTAGCCACATCAGAAATATGCCCTAGCTCAGGACCCACTATTTCGCGATACACCAAAAAAAAGTTCCTTGTCAAAAATCTCCCCTCGTTTGCGAACTTTTTCAGCATCATCGACAACACCACCTCTCACCACCACCACGTTCCGCCAAGCACAGCACAGGCGCAGGATTATACCTCTTTGCGTCCTCGATCATCCCAACCAGACCACCCGCAACAATGGCTCCTCAGACAGTACGTATAACTTGACACCGCTTTGCTGTTGGCCCAGTCTCTCTGGCGAACCCTCCAGCGAGATGATGGCGTGAAACAGTAGGCTAAGGTCAAACTCCCAACATGTAGAAGAAGTCCGGCAAGGCTAGCAAGCAGACGAAGAAGGTAAGCCGAAACACCCCAGCCCTCGGGCCCCCAATCGCTCGGTCCAGAGCACTCACGCCGTCACCCACAGTTCGTCATCAACGCCTCGCAGCCCGCCAGCGACAAGATCTTCGACACCGCCGCCTTCGAGAAGTTCCTCCAGGACAAGATCAAGGTCGATGGCCGTGTCGGCAACCTTGGCGACACCATCACGATCCAGCAGATCGGGGAGGGCAAGGTTGAGATCACCGCCCACAACGAGCTCTCCGGCCGCTACCTCAAGTACCTGTGAGTGACGCCTCGATATCCCGCCCATGTCCGCACATGGTCACACAATCCCACAGACAATGACTAACAATCTATTCTAGGACCAAGAAGTTCTTGAAGAAGATGCAGCTCCGCGACTGGCTTCGTGTTGTCTCCACCTCCAAGGGTGTCTACGAGCTCAAGTTCTTCAACGTCGTTAATGACGAGGCTGATGATGATGACGAGTAATCGGGTTATCTGCGACAACACATCATAGACAATGAAAAAAAAGGGCATGGAGTATCGGTGCACGGATCTAGCATAGGATAGAACGGGCACCTTATATATCCAACGTCGCAAACAAACTCGATTCCAAGGCAAACTTGTTTCCAATATTCCTCGACGTGACAAATGTGCTTTCAATCGTAGCCCTATCGTATATGTCTTCGCTCTATATGCATACATGCTTCTATATCCGTGCTCCATGTATAAATATACAAATTTTGTGTCTATGCGTGCGGGTATCTCTCATGGCAACGATCTCATAACGCCTTCAAATGCCACCAACGCCATCGCGTTCGCCGGGAACGCCCTCAAAAAGCACGGGACGAACCCCCTCCAATACCCCCTGACGCCGCCCTCCCGGTACACGGCCCGGGCGGCCTCCCCCCAGTTCCGGAACCGGGGGGTGCCGTCGTGGAGGGCGCCGCCCATGGGGTCGGTCATGATGCGCTGCTTGACGACGTCGCTGGGGTAGCTGGTGAGCCAGAAGACCTGGGCGCTGAGGCCGCCGGCCCAGAAGTTGACGGCGGGGGCGGACAGGGCGGTGCGGTCGCGCAGGAGGCGCGAGAAGACGTCGTACGACGCCCACCAGAAGAAGAAGAAGGACCGGAAGAGCAGGGTGGCGGCGAGGCCCCTGTAGACGCCGCGGACGCCGTGGGCCGCGTACAGGCGGCGCACGCAGTCCAGGGGGCCCGAGTACAGACGCCCGGCCTTGGTCGCCGCGTACTGGATCTGCAGACGCGCCTTGACGTGCTCCACCGGCGCCGCGATGAACGACACCGTCGCCCCCGCCAGCACGCCCGCCAGGCCGTGACCGTAGGACGGGAGGACGGGCGGGGTCGGGGTTATAGCTGCTGCTGCTGCTGCTGCTGCTGGTGGTGGTGGTGCGCCGCTCAGATGAGAGGAGGGGAGGAGGAGGAGGAGGAGGAGGAGGAGGAGGAGGGGGAAAAGACGTGCTCGGCGAGAAGCCGGCGGTAAATAGTCAGGCTGCCCAGCATCAGCGAGTCCATGAACATCCAGCCGACGAGCGGCGGCGAGGCGCCCTTGTAGAGCCCGCGCACGCCCTCGTGCCGCACCGTCTGCACCACGCACTGCAGCGGGCCGCGGAAGCGCGCCGCGTCAGTCGTCTGGAGCCGCACCTTCACCGTGTCGAACGGGTGGCCGACTGCCCCGGGAGAGATCGTCGCGAAGAGTTAGTCGTCAGAGCCCCGAGCACATGGGGGAGATCCTGGAAGATGGGTTGGATGGGGAGAACGTTCCAGAGGGGAAAAAATAAATAAATAAAAAATAAAACTTACCGGTCAGTTTGGCAATGCCGGAGAACACGCCGGCTACGAAGCCCTTGTAGTTCTTGCTCACCGCCGGCGCGGCGGCGAGCTCCTGCTTCTGGTCGGCCGCCATGTCGGCGCGGACCACATCCGAGGGGTGTGCCGGCCCTAGCTTGTGAAGGTTCTTTTTTCCTTTTTTCTTTTTTTTTCTTTTTTTCGGCGTGGGGGCGAAGGCGGGGGGCGTGTTTGCGCTTTTATGCCTGAGGTTTGATGAGATTGAAATATCGTCGTTGGGTTTCGTTCACTGACAGCTCCGTAACAAAGTCGGAGCGGGCTCCGAGATCGGCCGTTGCTATCCACCTTTTCATCGGTATACGACGACAAGGCCGCCCGCAGACAGGTCGCACCTTACGGAGTGCCACTGGCCGAACATTACAAAAAGTGGGATGTCGAGCTCATCGTTGGCTGCGCGATTGATTGGCTTCAGTTTACCCCTGCCTCAGACGGACTTGGCATAATAAATGTAAACAACTGATTATTATTATTATTATTATTATTATTTACATACGAACACCGTGCATACATTCCACCACCCCTACTTAATATATAATCTTTTTATATCTTCTGAAGAGCTACCATCATATATATTCTAGTGTATATTCTACCATGGGCCCAGAATGTCCCTGCCTTCCACCACGCCCGATTGCTCCCCAACTTGATCATCGACGAATCCCACCCAATCAAACTCGAGTGCACGATTAGCAAGCGCTGTGAAAAGGGTAGACGACCTCCTAGCGTACGACTCGAAAAGCCTATTCAGTGGACCACCGTGCGTATAAACGAACGATGTTCAAAGGCGAATGCAGGCTCCCTCCCATACACTACATGCATACGACAGACAGTGCCCAACCCTCGAGCCATGCGACCGCCGGGTCCGTCCTTCTAGAATCGCTTTCGCACCGTGTTAATTACGAATATATCCCACACGAAATACGAAATACACGATATCTTTCAACAGGTGTCGCCATTTGAGTCGACCTGGGACTTCCTTTTTACAGACGCCAATATACTAACGCCACCGGTCGATTCTCCATCGCCATCCTTTGCGCCGCAGCGAACAAGCCATCATATGAAGCCCTGGATAGGTTTATGCCAATGGCTCCTAACCAGAACATCATCCTGCAGTCTATGGTTAGATAGCCAACAACATGGATTACTAGGCCATACCGCGACGACACGATTGTCATTCCAGCCAGATGAGTAGCCGGGCACTGAAAAAAAGACAGTGACAGTTGGATGTTACGTATTATGAAAGAGGAGAGAGTAAGAAAGCAACAGCCATGACCGACCAAGACGTATCGTGTGGCCGTGTGCCAGGTCTGTCGCATGCCCCTACGTAGTCACCGATCCAAGCAACATGCTCAAGCATTGTCGCGACAAACACGGATTGGTATAAAAGTGGATTGGATTCTGGATGAAGAACAAAAGGTTCTTCTCTGAAGCTCACTACGCATGGCCTGTTTACCCCCCCAGCCGTGATTTGATGTCATTAAATACGTCCATCATCGGCATGACATAGCACTTCGTACCCATCCAAGTCCTGAAGATAAGCTGGCCATATATAAACCCATCCATCAATACACAGAAGACATCAATATTTCCCTCTCCATTAGACACGGATACGCGTTCAAGAAGCAGTGAGCCACCTATACGGCCCCGTTCACTAATGAGCACTTTGGCCTTCTGCTCGCCAGTCCTCCCGGGCCTCTCGTGGCAGATCCCGAATTCAGTCTGCGGTAGGATGACTTTCCTGCCCAGCAAATCGTCCCTGAGCCGGAAAAGAACCCAGTCGTGGGACTGGGTTACGCGGCGCTTTTCGCCCGCCTCGGGGTCGCCCACTACTCGCCCTAGAGTGGCGGGGGTTTTGGAAATCCCATAATTCACGTCTCGCAAGATAGGCATACCACAGCCGCTAAACAACTCTAGAACCCAGACATGCTAACTGAAGATTTCTAGATATACCGGTTTACCGCAGCAGCTTGTGCTTGAGATCCTACATCACATACACTCAAGCACGCCCTCTTCCCTGCCGACTTCGAATCCTAGACTATTCTTCGCTCTCTGGTATCGAAAGACGGATTTGACCCGGAAATCCGCCGCGTGGATGCGCCATAGCAACTAGACGAGGGGGGACTAGTTGCTTCTGAGCTTATGAGTACTGAAGCCCGCGCATGCTCGACTTTTACGACGAGCTCGAGAACCCGATCACCCGCAGTCTCCTTCAGAGGTGGATGGAGCGTAAAAGCGGCAAGAGATACGTGATGATGGCGGCGTTGACGGGGGTCCTGGTCGCTGTTCTGCTTGGGATTCTAAGCCTCCGGGTGAGCGTATTTCAGACGTAGATCGCCTGCCAGCAGCGGAAACACCCAGTTAATTGACCGTCAGAGGCAATCGACAACTTCATTTTGTCAAAACTGAGCCGCTCTTAATACAGTATGTCTTCGTTGGCTTCTTCGATAAGAACGTGCGACAGTCGTGGTTATCCCCGTGTCAACCGCCCAGCATTTCCATCAGGAT
The DNA here is from genome assembly GCA_021209875.1 of Rosellinia necatrix. Classification (NCBI taxonomy): domain Eukaryota; kingdom Fungi; phylum Ascomycota; class Sordariomycetes; order Xylariales; family Xylariaceae; genus Rosellinia; species Rosellinia necatrix. Next base: position 3,652,136 of record JAGYVD010000007.1, on the reverse strand, counting down.
ATTACTACCCTTACCTTCATTTTCGCAAAAAGTCAACCCCAAAGTCAAACCCACAGGCACCCTATCGAAAGGCCATACGCTTTCTGGTCGTGGTGTATAACGTGCTAATGAAAGTCACTAACTTTTAATGACCACCCAGAGTTGATTGGGCCTTGAACACTTAATGCAATATATGTCTTTGGCTCATTGTATGTCTTGGCGGAAGTATACAACATGACGTCAAGCTTTCGCGTTTCAATACCTAGTCTCCTGTGAGTTGAGCTAAGTTGAGCCTATATTTACGGTAGTTATTACCACGCTACGGCAAACTGTCGCACTAAAGGCAGTTGGGAAAATAATTTGGTGTGGCATGGTCCCCTCATGTAGATTGCCTGCCAAAGACGGTAAGATTCTTGCCCTGTTGACCCATTTAGGGGATGCCTTAGTAGAGGGAACCAGACCATTTCCGTCTACAACTTTCCCCCAATTCCCTCAATACGATATGCTCGCCTATGCATAGTAGCGTGCGGCCTGCTGGGCTGAGACCCAAGTTTCTGATATATACATATTGGTTTAGACGCACGAAAGCACGTTAAGATCTGATCAGGATGCCCATGGTCCATATGGATGATGTGATGGGCTTGGGAATGCTCACCCCTTCGCCCCCTCGCCCCCTCGCCCCCTCGTAGAGGCCCTCAAGCTTCGAGGGGAGCACCCGGCCCGATTAACACTGACCCTTACCATAATGCAATCCTTCCAAATAATTAAGAAGTTTAAATGAAGAAGGTCGTACTCTCTGTTTTTCCTATTCAAGACGACTGCCAGCATGTTACTGGCCCGTGATGTGGCAGGTCAGGATGGGCTAACCTAGGTATATGCTTGGGTGGTGTTGGGGCCGGACTGTTGAGGCGCCGATCGTCCTGTGGCGCCGATCATTGCTCTCCTTAGGAGCTATCCCGGCCGGCCTTCCTCATATGCGAAGCTATTCGGGGCTCATGGCGGTGACCTTCATAAAACTCGGCGCGCCCTCGCATTGATGGTTCCCAGGAGGTTTTCAGTCTTTCCAATACTGCGCAGACGAGGCGAAACACGGAGGCACAATACAGCATCATCGGGGCGAGCTATAAAGAAGAACCATCATAACCCCCCCGGCTGGAAATCGTTCTGAGACCCTGCCCTAATCGTACGATCGAATTGATAGCGACAATGCGAACGAAGGCTGCCCTCCCAGTCCTCGCTCTCGCTGCGGGCGCCGCTGCTGATTGCAATGGAAACGCCGCGTTCTGCGACAGAGCGTACAGCAAGATCACCTTTGCCGGGTCACACAACTCGGCCTTCGTCGGCGTTGGACCCTCGGATAACCAGGTAAGCAAGCACAGTCCGAGGAAGGCTGGTAAATGCGCTACCATATGCACATGAATTCTAACCGATTGGACTAGATTACATCAGTCTCGGCACAGCTCGACCAGGGCATCCGGTTTCTGACTACCCAGACACACGACAAGGATGGTGTTATTCAAATGTGCCACACAGTAAGTACAGTGTTGCGAATGCCTCTCAAACGAAACACAGACGTCGGCGGCAGAGTAGGGTTGTTTATACCAACTCGGCAGACGCTCTCTTCCCCATTACAGCGAATCACCCCGTGAAAGTATCATCAGCCCACTAACAACGTCTATAGTCGTGCGCCTTATTAGATGCTGGTCCTCTGCAAGATTACCTTGGCACTGTGAAGTCGTGGGTTGATGGTCATCCGAACGAGGTGGTGACGCTCCTTATCACCAACGAGGATGCGATCGATATCAACAAGTTCGCCGACGCCTTCAAGGCCGTAGGCCTAGACGGCTTAGCGTTTACCCCCTCGGGCCAGCTTGGATTAGATAGCTGGCCGACACTGGGAGACATGATCTCAAGCGGAAACAGAGTGGTTGTTTTCATGGGTGGGTTCCTCCCGCCTCGTTTGCAGGCCACCATCGATCCATCGATCCCATCCCGTCCCAACACAAACGACTAACTGACGATGCCCCCAGATTACCACTCCGACACCGGCAAGGTTCCGTACATCCTCGACGAATTCGCGTATTTCATCGAGACGCCGTTCGATCCCCACGAGGACGCCCTGAGCGGTTGCAACGTCGACCGACCGGCTGGCGCCTCTGCCGACGGCCGCCTGATCCTTGCGAACCACAACAGGAACAACGCGGTTTTCGGCATCGACCTTCCCGATCTGGCCAACGCTGGCGACACCAACTCGGTCGCTTCCATTACCGCGCAAACCAACAACTGCAAGCAGCAGCTGGGACGTGTCCCCAACGTGGTGCTCGTGAGTTCCCCTCTCCCAGCCTAATCCCCCGAGACCTGAATACCCGATGCTGACCAAGGGGCTGCGCAGCTTGATTACGTTTCCGTTGGCGAAGTCATTGATGCCCAGAACCAGCTCAACGGCGTATGAAATCTCCGAATCCAATTGGGCCTGGCCTTGAACGCTACGTTATGACGAAATTCAATTATATATAAATATATTCTGTATAGTTATGCACATACGATCGAATTGTTATCGCCGCCTATGAGGTACCTGCCATCAGCAGACAAATGTAAACACTGATTGTAAAAGTGATGCAAAGCGCTCATCTGGGCATCATCGGCCTCTCTATCTTGCAATAACTACGCCTATTTTTAGTCACTGTAAACCCAATTCTATAGTTATACGTAGTGTACGTTGTCTCAGTCTAGGGTCGATTCCACGCAAGCCATAGACAGGTCACTTACCCCTGTGAAGTTTCACCTGGGCGCTTTATCATTGTCTACCAATCACCACTCGATGCGCTGCTTTAGAGGATAAACATACCAGCGATAATTGTATAGGGTAGTGGCAATCACTTCTAATTACTGCTAAACTGCGAACTCACTAATACGCAAAAAAAAAAAAAAACCTTGAAATAGATAATATATGGAGAACAACAACGGTCTAATGTGACATTTTAGATTTCTTCATGTCTAATGAATAAACTCATCTCACTTTTCCCCTACCTCGCTGTCTAAATCGTCGTATTACGAGTGACGACTCGAAAACATAATAACAGGAACCACCTAAGAGCGACAAATCCGCGCCCGCTTGTATTTACACCAGATAATCAAGATGCGAACGTCTTTCAGCCAGTTGGCACTTGGCCTTCATAGCAAAGTAAGTGATATAGATCCCAACGAAACTCCGACAGAAGAGCAGCGTCACCGCCAACTCCCCCCCCCGGGGGGGCCCCCGGGGGGGGGGGCGCACACGGCCTAAGCGGCCCGTCGGGCTGAGGGGCGCGAGGAACCCGCTGGTGTTGATGGGGCCGTACCCGTCGTCGTCGTCGTTAGGCGCGGGCGCGACGTTATCGCCGCGACGGTGGTCACGGCGGGCATAGCGAGTCCGGTGTGTACGAACCGGCGGTCGACGACGTGCGGGCCGCTGCCCAGCACGGCGTCTGTTGCGGGACGGGACGGGACGGGACGACATTTCGTGTTCAACGGGGTGTGTGTGTGTGCGTGTGTGTGTGTGGCAACTGCCGGTCGTGGTCGCGCGGCGCAGGCGATGGCGTACGCGACAGGGCCGGGTGGCGGCGACGACGACCACCGGGGGCGTCAGTCAAGATCCATCCGGGGGGGCGGCGGGGGCTTACGGCTCGTTCACCATGGACGTCGCGTCCGTCGGCGTGGTGCGGCGGGCCGGGCCGGGCTCGTCGATCGCAGGGCCGTCCTCCCGCGCCGTGTTCATGGTCTTCGCGTTCGTCGGCATCTGGCCCTTCGGCATCCTTGTGCTGCGCGTCGGCGGCTCGCCCCGGGTGGCACGCCGTCAACTTGGTCGTCGCCTTCGGGCTAGTACTCGTCAGGGCTGTTTTGAGTTTCATCATAAGCACACCGTATAATTAACTGAGTTGGTTTTTCTCGTCGTTATGCGATGGTGTAGGGACCTCAATACTAGTTGGGCAATGACGAAGTGGACGATAATCTGGTGCGCTGTGTTGAATATCTTACTCTGTGGGATAAAAATTAGTCGACAGCCCCTTTCAATAAGTTGGGCCCCCTTGCCCCCCTCCAAGGGAATAGGCAATAGAGATAGATAAGAAGACGCGGCAACCGATCAAGATGGCGCCCATCCACGTATGGCTTGGGCGCTTCGTCATGCCGCTCGGTATCACGGACACTTTCACGTTAGTACAACTACCCCGTTTGTCCAGTTACTGGTCGTGACCCCTATACGGTGGTTTCTCACCCGCATTGTCTCCAGTCTACAACTCTGCCCTCGGAGGAATAGTCCTCTTCGTGCTGCTGCCCGCCTTCTTTTTCGCTCTCCTCGTGAAGAAGGTCCTAAAGAATTTTATGCAAAAGTCAAACAACCCGAAGTAGAGGCCAATGGGTATGATATGGGACCTTGGCGTTCTACGCAACCCGGAGCACAACCACCGACTAGCCAGACGGGCGGGGATCCAATAACACCAACCCGGTTGGGTGTTCCACCGCAAGGAGCTAGGCAGTTCGTATGAATGGCATACGGCAGGCAATTCTAATATGTATATATATAAGCATGGTCCGGATAACAAGGTGGCATATTAGTTGGCGTTGGGGAGGGTTATGCTTCCTATTGCACATGTGTATAATGGCCAAGAAGGAACATGAAAGGTTCGCCAATTGGCCATTGAGCGTCTCGTTGTGACGTTTCACCGGCGTAAGACTTACAACCAGGAAATGTGAACTTCTAGTACCACCTTTGAAGGAAGATGAGTCGTACGATCGTCCTTGACATTGGATCCAAGCGCGGGCGGAGAGCATATACCTCCACGGCTCCAAATTATCAATCAACAAGAGTGGAGGGCTTTCCAATGCCGTAGGCAGCTGGAATACCGGAGGTCGCATCCTGGATGCAGGTGGGCAAGATATTCAGGCAAAATGCGTGGGGCAGCCGAACCAGCTCACGATGATCTCGCCCTACTTGTCGATCAGAAACAGCGAACTAGTGCGTAAAAACTCCGTATAGTTCACTAAATTCACGCTCATCCGAGTTTATTTTACGTCGACCCGGGTTATTGCTCAATATTAGGAGTATAATATTTTACCCCTGTGACTCAATTGGACTGAGGGGTTGGGATAGTTCATCAAGATGGGCTCGCAACATCAGCATTCCTTGCTTAGGCTATATCACGTCAAGTAAGGCATCTATGGTGAAGTTACATCCACGGCACATGCTCCGAGAGTAGCATTAACATAGTCCAATAGTAATAAGAATCATATAGAGATATCAGGTTGACCCCCGCAGCCATACCATCACCTATACGTAGCGAACGTGCCAATGTATCACCTCAACGCCGGCATGTATACTGTCTGTTATACCATTAGCAGATCTGGTTTCGGTACTGGTTATCGCTCTCGTGAAGTCCCCTTCACGAACCTTAGGCCTAGGTATCTCACCATAGATCTAAATAGCAAAGGGCTCTTATGAGGCGCTATCACTTCCACTGTGCCCTCAAGACCCATTACGCACCCTTGGATATAAACTTATTTGTGAAAGGGTTCACTATAAAACCACCCGCGCCGCTCTTTCCACCCGTCCTTAGTTTGATTCTATCATTCAGGTATGGAACCCCTCGTCTAGGGATCTTGCCCCATGTCATATGACCAACTGCGCAGACTACGTAACTAGATCTAGACCCAACCTCATCAGCAACGTTTCGGTCTAGAAATGATATCTCCATCGGCAAAATTACCCGCTTATACGAGACCACAGTCTTGGGTGTGCTTCGCTAACAGCTATGACCAGTCGTGCCAGATCTTTGGAGCTGCAATGGTCAGCTGTCCTAGCATGAAAACGCCGTAAAATTACTATTCTTAGTTTTCGTAGCATCGTTCGATATTAAATATTGAGTACGTGCAGTTAGAATGTACCAAATTTCCCCAGCCTTGAGATTCGTATCGAGCTACAAAAGTAGGGCATGTCCCTATCACGCAGATCTGTAGCCTAAAAAGCCCACACCGCAGATATCCGATCCCCCACGAGAGACGATCTACAATGGCTTCGCGAATCATACGTCTCTGCCTATTGGCGGGGTATTTGGCCTTCCGGGCTTCTGCTGCGTGCACCGTATACGGTGTTGATTACTCTAATGGCGGCTCCTACAACATTGATACGTCGTCGGATGCTCTGTTTACATTTACTTCCGTATTCCAAGGTACTGGATTAGTCGAGTCAACGCATGCTCGATACTGCATACTGATATTCATCAGGATGTACGCAGGAATCAGTCAAACCTGTCTTGGTAGACCCAGCTGGGCATCAGTACACTTGCGGTGCCATCAACACAACGCCTGACGGAGAAGAGGAGAAGTCAACATGGTAAGGGAAAACCAAATCTACTCGGCTCTAGGAAATCGGAAAGGCTAAGAATGGAACAGTTCAATCGCATACTCTTCTATGTTTTCAGGCCAATGGAAGATCATTATCTCCGGAACGGGCGTCGCGGTCCAAAGAGTGATTAACCTGACAAGCGTTGCACCATCTACCGTAATTGTGACCGTAAGTGGTTCTCCAAGAGTAGTATCTCTCGGGAAATCCTGTACTGACATCGAGAAATCCACAGGCTACTCCCACTGTGACCGTAGGAATCACGAGTACGCCAAAGGCAACGAGTGCGTGCTCATTTATCAAACACCGCGCGGAGGAAATTTACTGACTTTTTTTTTTTTTTTTTCATTCTGCAGCCGTTTTCTCGACTGTAGGGACCCAAACACAAACTCTGATCCTGGCTCCGGCGACAATAACGACCCCCTGCAGCGGATCAACGACGACGGTCACGGTCTCACCAACCAAAGCGACTGTCATTCAAACGTCCGTTGTGATTCGCACGACAACCGACTCAACGACTACGAAACATTCCACAACCACGACTACGAAGACTGCTTACTGTCACTACACTTCGCAAAGACCGACCGGAACAATCTGCATTGGTAACTCTTGTGGCTTGCCGCCGGACCTACCCGCCCCGACGATCTGCGTCGGAGTATACTGTCCCCAGCCGGCCACCGAAACGGCGGGAGCGGCGGATACCGCGATAAATGATGTACAGGAAGTTGTCAAGGTCGTTATGGCTACTACAATTACGGTTACGGAGACGACATATACTGTGACGAGCACTAGCGTCACAGTCCTCCCTACACCAACCACAACGGAGAATGGTATGCCATCCGCTTGCCAAGATCTACCTTTCAAATCTCACGATACTAATTGGCTCTCACAGTGATCAAGACAGTCACCGCTACAGTGTATGTTGCATTTACTAACCGTTGATGGCGACATACATATCCCACCCTCGTCGCCCTCGATATACTAGGCACACGTACTTCCGGTGTCCCCTACCTACTGACATCGAACGCAGGACTCCGCCGCCATCAATCGTCTGCAGCGGGCAGAAGCCCGGCGCCACCGTCTCCATCACCAAGCCGCAGGCCACCGTCACGCAAACGAGCCTGTCGTATTCGACAAGCCACGTTACCGGAACAGTCACAGCCATGTATGTGTTTTCCTCTTGTCAAGAACCAGCCCACTCTGCCCATGCCGCCGACCGTATCCCGAAGTAGCAGTTCGTGGGTCCGGGCCGCACAGCCCCGGGGGCGATCGATGGGGCGGTACGGTAGTTCTGAAGCCTCACTGCTAACATTTTTTTACCACAGCGAAACCAAGACTACCGTCACCACCAATTCCAAGAGCGCAACGAGCTGCTGGATCAATGGGGGGTGGATGGGTGCCGACTAAGAGGACAGGGGTACGTGTGACTGCTCGGTAGCGAGCGCATGGCCTCGTTCGTGTGGGCGATTGTCCCGCGACAACCCTATAATTAACTATCTACAATCCGTAGCCTGTGAATCGACAGAGTAGTTGAAGATGCCCTGCGACGAGCAAGAGTCGTCGCACTTATAAAAAAGGATGTAAATAAACAATGTTCCGTTATAATATCCTTACCTATATAAAGCGAAGACACATTATTATGAATTGGTATAAGCCGAGCGATTCATGCCTAACAGGGCTTTTTATGTTACATTTGGGTAAAGACGGCCGCTTATGTCGTCCCTAGTGGCGGTTAGTTTGGTTAGACTGACAACACCTCCATGTCGACGATCCAAGCTTCATCCAGCTCGACTTATCCACAGCCAGTCAAGCAGCATGGCGAGCTGTACAGCTCAGCAAGCGCCACTAGTCACTCCACCACGCTAAACCCTCAATCCGACATGTGGTGGGATGTGTTATGCAAGGATAGATGAACGAAACCATGACTTCGACCTATTTAGTCCCTTGCGCTGCCGACTACCTCCTCCTACCCAGGAGCTGGGCCATGTCCAGCTCTCCCTAGATTTCGATCGCCCAGGCCGCCCAATTACATGTTCCCAAACCGGCGGCAATGGCGGCAACCTTCGCAGTCGACGCTCCCGGTTATTCGGCGACCAAGCAGAAAGCCCTGGAGGATGCAAAATCGATGCAGGCGTCGGTAGCGAAGAGATATGGCGATATCGGCAAAGAACCCCCGCCGTACGTGTTTTTAGAACTCATTGGCAAAGGGAGCTTCGGCCGTGTGTATAAAGCGGCGACGACCGGCGCGGCGTCTCGGCAGCTCGTCGCGATCAAGGTTATTAACATAGAAGCAGGGGACAGCGCCTACCCTGGTGGCGCCGACACATTCAGCGACACTCTCAAGGAGATTAACGCACTCAAGCTCCTCAGCACCACCGGCGCCAAGAATGTCAATACTATCATCGACGCCCATCTCGTTGGCCAATCCATGTGGATGGTCACGGAATACTGTGCTGGCGGAAGCGTGGCCTCGTTGATGCGGCCGACGGGATGCCTGCCCGAGAGATGGATTATTCCCATCTTACGAGAGGTCGCCGAAGCCATATATTGGGTTCACAAGCAAGGCATCATCCATCGGGACATCAAATGCGCCAATGTCCTCGTTACTGACGCCGGAGATGTCCAGCTGTGCGATTTCGGTGTCGCCGCCGTCGTCGAAAGCAGGTTTGATAAGAGAAGCACGGTCACGGGCACGTTGCAGTGGATGGCTCCCGAATTCTTCGACTCGTCTGTCTCATACGGTACCGAGGTCGACATTTGGGCATTTGGGTCTATGGCATACGAGGCTGCTACGGGCTTACCGCCAAACGCCAACGCCGCCGTCAATATTTTGGACTTCAATGCCCACCTACGGCAACACTGCCCCCGTCTCGAGGGCGACCAGCATTCACAACGGTTGAAGGACTTCGTTTCCAGTTGCATGGTAATAGATCCCACGCAGCGGCCTAATATCAGCTTGCTTCAGATAAACCCTTATATACTCGATACCGCCGAAGATTTCCCTACATCGTCGCTTTCGAAGCTCGTCAGTGCCTATAAGCTCTGGGAACATCAAGGAGGAAGCAGGCATTCGCTCTTCTCCCACGGCGGTGCCCAGCCCTCGACAGGCTACCAGTCTTCAACCTCTAGGGACGAATGGGATTTTTCAAGGATAGACGAGGAGGATGAGTTCATACCCAACGCGGCGGATACCGAAGCAATATATAACGCGTATTATCCTCTTATTGGCTTCCTATCCTCGACATCCGGCTCGCCGCCAAAACGGCGCCGTCGACCGTCGAATTTCAAAACCCCTATTGGGCCCCTCGAGAAGGCTTTCAATCCAAGCACCATCTCCAATTACCAAGATAACGTCCGAGACTTTTACGGCAGACCATACCCTCCACCCACACCGCCCGACCTCCCCGTACCAGACAACTCAAATAACCTAACCCTCCGGGTATCGTTGATCGATCTCGACGCCTCGCTGGGCGGCGGCGAATTGTCCCGGTTCACAGATGTGGACACCATCAAAGCCACACCGCAACCTCTCCTGAGTCCTCCAACGGATCTATATCGAAGGAGGACCCAAGACTGGACCTTCCCATCCGCCACGCCTACGTCCACGAGTTTGGACACGCTACCATATCAGTTCGACAGCGACGACGCGACCGAAGTATCCCCCCGGCAATCAACTCAGATATTTCACGCAGCGGATTTGGTGCCCGAGTATACCGCGAGCTTGACAGTTCCGACCGTGCCTTGCAGCCGCAACTCGACCGTTTCCCTTATCGACCTCGACGCCAGCCTCCCGGACACCACCAGTCTTCTCGACGCGAGTTTACTAGATATCAGCCTCCTGGACGCGAGCCTACCAGATATCAGCTCAACAGACAACAGTCTACCAAACACCATTCAACAAAACACCAGCCGGCGCGATAGCAGTCTACCAAGAGCTACTCCGTTAGACATGAGTTCACCATCCACGAGCCACCTAGATACAAGCTCGGCAGACAAGAGTCCCCTAGAAGACACGAGTCCACCGGATACCAATCCGTCACAGCCCCGCCTGCCCAGCGCCAATCTCCCGAACATAAGTCGGCTGAGCAGCCTGACGACGACGACGACGACGACGGCGCGGCCGTCGAGCGTGGTCTCGGACATAGCATCGCTGAGCTTCGACGTCAACGACAACCCGTTCGACCTGGAGCCCTTCACGCTGTCAGCGAGCAACCCGCCGCCGATCTACGTCTCCGGCGGGGACGGGTACATCTACAGCGCGCCGGAGAGTCTGCGGAGCGCGCTGCGCAGCGCCCTGGCCGGCCGGCGTCACCATCACCATCACCACCACCACCACCAGCAGCAGCAGTCGCACGAGTTCGGCCGGCCTCGGGCCGAGTCGGAGCCGAACGCGGCGCGGAACGGGGCCCTACCACTCCGGACCCCTAATCAGGCAGCGGCGGCCGCGACGACGACGACGACGACGCAGGGCACTAGCTCGAGGGAGGAGGTCCGGGCCGAGCTGCGCCGCATGACGAGCACCCTGGGCGGCCACCTGCAGTCCGCCGCGCACATCCTGAAGCGCCTCCCCGCCCGCCAGGCGGACCGGGTCTCGTCGTCGGAGCAGTCGTCCCGGAAGGGCTCGCACGACTTCGCACGACCCACATCCTAGGGTAGCCCCTCGGGATCATGATTTCGTATCTGCTTAAAAATGCGCGCAGGCGGCTTTTGGACTTTTTTTTTTTTTTTAAAAAAAAAAAAAAAAAAAAAAAAAGGACAGCCCCCCTTTGTGCCACACACACTCCTTTGATAGAGCGAGGGGAGGAAATAGTGGTGTATTATCATCGCGCCCGTACGAGGTGCATCGACTCCGTTGCGGAACAAAAAAGGAAAAAAGAAAAAAAAAGAAACGAGGGCGAGTAAAGAAATTCATTCTAAAACACTATCTACCGGGCATGGTGCTGTGTTGATCGCATGGGCGATGCCAATGGCTTATACAGTCTGGACTCTGACAGATGACCGGGCGATAACGTAGCCCGGCATCATGTCTACTATAGGGAGAATGCAGGAGATCTTGATGGGATTCAACAAGAACAGAACTAGATGAGCCAGTAGCTCATAGGGAAAATAACGATACCAGTACCGGGATAGTTTGGCGGCTTTACCTATGTAATTGGGAACTCCGTCGCTCGGCAGTTCTAACAGACGCTGTATATTTTTCGTCACCAGTCACTCTGGGAATGACCCCATTCGCAGGGCTCTTCCTCATACAAACCAATGAAAGAAATTTCCCAGATAGATGAGCAGCCGACGTGAAAGATTCGTGCCTTGTGACGGAAATAAATGCTTTCAACAACAACAAACTCGCCCATATAATTAGCTGGAATATGTCCCAAGCCGGGTCTCGAATGTAATACTCCTAATAGTGAAGCATAGCCAGTAGCCTTGTGACTCAGATGGCAAACTTTACATGTTATTAGTGATCGAAGAGAACAAAGAATCAGAGTTGGTACCATTTGTGTAGCTGACTAACTAGAGTAGAAAGGGGGGGTAAAGCCAAGTGGCTTGAAGTTTTAGGTATGATCAGTGTTACGCCCGTGGACCTCCCACCCATTTGCCTATCTCCCTTCCTACTATGCCTGCCACCTAGTCAGACGTCAACACATCTCTTGTATTCGGGCTTAGTTGGTCTTCAATCTTCGAACAAGTAAACCCATGTTTTAGTCCGATATGGTCCCAGACATAGTGGCATGGCCAATGCGGATCATGACAAAATATGTGAATGTTGGGGTTATGGTAGCTTGTGTCATCGGTGCAAGACCTCAGGAATGCTATTCGGCCGTCTGTGAGGAGGGAGAGAAGTATTCTTGATCTCCAGGTCCAGATGATGTGTCCTCGGAAGATAAGCTGGCAGAGGCAATTAAGCCTAACGAACCATGGCTGTCTCTCCTGCCTAGTATTGTCCCTCGGCAGCGAGTTGTATTGCTGAAATTGATACATGAAGCCCCATAGCATCATTGTCACTGCCGTGACCACGACAGTTGTTAGGATGAAAACCCATAATGACTGTCCATTCTCATTGAGTTCATGAATGTTCATCCCAAAAATGGATGTGCTCAAGCTTATCGGGACAAAGAATATTGCAAGCACGGTTACTACGTTTCCCAAATGTTAGCTAGGTTCAATAAAAAGAGAGACGTCCCGATATATCACTTACCTAGCTTTGTCCGCTTGCTCTCTTCCAAAGCAACCTTTGCTTGTTTGATGGATGCCCGGGATTCTTCAAGACCAAACATTCCAATATGGTGTTGTAGATAGTCCCTAGCGAGAGCCTCCATTCGATTTATCTCTTTGTCGATATAACCGAGCCTCTTGGTCAAATCCCTATATTCTTTGAATTTCCGAACTTTTCCATTGCCATGGTCACTGTCGTATTGTTTAATGCAATGCAAGGGCCTTATGCCGTCATGCTTCATCATACGGAGTTCACTCCATGCCCTTTCGACAAGTCCCGGGTTCTCATGGCGGTTTTCCCTTCCTTCCCGAAACAGTCCATCGGCAATGGTAAGCCCGTCATATAAATAGACAGCATGGATATCTAGTACCGGCAGCAGCAACAGGAGAGGGTTTTCGTGCACCTGTTTATAGAAAGTGTCATGATAGTGGCGGACAGTCTCCAAGTATATGTAAAAGAACTCGACATGATCCCTGTAAACGTGTTTCATGCCATCACACCAATGTTGAGCCAATTCAGGACTTCTCATCTTTGGAGTAGATACGAGCACTACCGATACCAGTGAGCATCATTGTTAGCAGAGTAGTTGCTGCATAACACAACTTACCAATATTGCAGTCGTTCCGGCGGTGAATCACAGCAACCCAACCGTAGCCTAAATCCAAATGCTGCGGCCGGCCGCCAACGAGAAATTCCGGCACACCGTGACGGCGGACTTCGGTGTAGTATCCATCCTGATCGCAACTCATTACTGCGGCTCGGAAAAACCCGGGGTCTATGTCGTACACAACACCGGCGCTATCTTGAACGTAACGCAGACAGCTTGGCTCAAATACGATCAACCGAGTCCCATGAGTTAATTTTTTCTTCTCCAGGTCAATAGAAAGGGCGGGGGCTTGGGTCTCAGTCGGCCATAGGGTTCTAGCCCCGCTAGCTGTGATATCCAGAATGAAATGGGAGTTACTGCCGTCTATAACTCTTTTAAAGCATTCCATCCAGCTTTCATATTTTCTTTCTTTCTTTAGGTACGATATATATGGGTAGTTTGCATCAGGGTTGATAGAATTCGACATTCTGAAAGAGGATGTGCGCGAAAACGTATAGATGGTGGATTAAACTAAGGGCTACAGAGAGTCACTTAACAAGTAAGTATAGCAATCAACCGGTACTAGGAAATATTGATATGCAATCAAAACATCCGGGAGTGGTGTGTTTCAAGTGTTAAAGACCTTGGGGAGTTATTTGAAAAGAAGACATATGTCTTGCAAATTTGGTGGCAGGGCTATAAGAGCTACATAAGCCAGTTTACAAACAATGCTTTGAACCAATCCAACAAATGCCGGGGAGGTGTGTCATTGGTTTTATTGGCTTACATGATACTCTGCTCTAGTCATAGGCTAATTGGTAGGGCTGATTACCTATTCTTGCATGTTATTCAGGGTCTTTTTTGAGGCGTCTGCAAGTTCTGTATTGGTGTGAGTGATAATGGCACCCAACTGGCCCTTCCCATTAGCATTTCTTCTTCTGCCGATGCTTCTTGTATTATCTGATGGGATACGCCTATAATTTCCAGTTATATTCTTTTACTACGGGTTCTGGATCACGGTCTGGCATGGCCAAGCGGTCAAGACGCGTGACGCTAGGACTGGAGGAAAAGGATGCATTATCTATGACAAGGGCTAGTTTATGTGTGACGCATATGATATTATTAGAACCATATCCCATCATTGGATAGATTAGAAGCCCATAATTGGAGGTTCAATAGGTTGTGTTATGCGTTGTGACTGGGAGCATGTCAGCTTGTGGTATTCTCCGAGGAGATTAGTGAGTAATGAATTGGTAATAAACAGGACGAGTTTGGCTCAAGAGAAAGGGCTGGAGTAGGTTAATCAAAGTCCCGTGAAGGCAAGGTTGTCTGAAAAAGAAGAAATGATATTCTCTGTCGCGGCTACTCGCTATCTTGGAATGGGATGCTCAGGAATACTTCTCTCTCTATAAGTTATAGCCACTAATACAGAAAGCATTTACCTTGTCGAGCCCTGAACTCCGAGGCACAATGCAAATCGACTTCTAGTCTCGTAATAAATGCATCAGATATTGCGGACTACAAGTTTATGGGCATAAGCAGCCACCTAGGCACTGTAGGGGGAGTTAGCTTAAAATCCCAAAGTTGTCGTGGATCAACCGTATGGTGATGGTGCACACCCACTCACCTGAACTATGTCTTGGCGTGAGGTCAGATGTGGCCAACAGAGGTTGAAGTTGCCTAGGGTGTAAAGAAACCCCCAAAAGAAACCGTTGGTTTCCCACTTGTTAATTTTCAGAGAAGAAGCAGGCCGAGACCTAGTTTGGCTGGATGGAGAGTAACTTCCTCTCCGCCCGAAGATTTTGGGTCAAGACGGATGTTTTCGGTAGAGTAAGTATACACGAGTCGTATGGTCTAATGGTTATGATTTCTCGTTCACAGCACATGTGTTCACTGCCCCGAGAAGGTTCCGTGTTCGATCCACGGTACGACTATGTTTTGAATTTTTTTTTTGTCTCTTTCGTGTTGTCTACACCTTCAGATGATGCAACGGATTATGATTAATTGCTGGAAATTTTTAGTAATATGGGATAGTTTTTTACTATTTACATTTATGGCGGTAGCGCGCAGGGTTAGGGGAACAGCAGCACAAGGGCTTGCATAGGTGCAATGGAGCGTAAAGTGCTATGCACATGAATGTTGTTGCTATCATAACCAAAACATCCCTTGCCATGACAATATTACGAGTTGCCAAGGTATTTATAGAGATTTTATGCATTAATACATACTAACAAGCAATGTTCCAAGAAATAAGACAGAGAGACCTGTATTGTAGAATATCTCGGTGTTATTAGTTGGTCTAGGAAGGCAAAGCGAGAAGTAGTCAGGACACCTCAATTGGACGCCAGCCAACAGGAATACAGCCTCCAAAAGCGGCTGCTAAATTAATTGTATGAGCGTGGATCGGTGCTATATATATATATATATATATATATATATTCAAATGCATAAACCCACCGCGGCGTCAAGGGGCCTCAGCACCACCCCCGAACCTCTTCCCGAAGGCTAGCGTGCCCCCGACGAGCTTCCCGACGGCGTACCCGGCATATATGCCGCAGAGGATGGTGACGGGCCACTTCTGCCACTCGCGGTCCCAGTCGAGGGGGATGGGCACGGCGCCGAGCCAGGCGCCGAGGCCGGCGCCGACGAGGCCGCCGTACGCCTCGTCGAACGGGGCGCGGGCGCCGAGGACCTCGACCCAGTCGCGGGCGGCGACGCCGCGGGCGTAGAACAGCGGATACAGCCCCAGCAGGGACAGGTGGAGGGCGCAGAGGAGGGTGTGCGGGAGGTGCGTGAGGAACGGGGCGCCGAAGAGCACCAGGAGCGCGTGGAGCGCCCCGGCCGAGACGACGGACAGGACGAGGGCCATGAGGCTAGTCTAAAATTTCGTATCATTCGTCAGCGTTTCCGACATCTCTCTCTCTCTCTCTCTCTCGCTAATCAAACAATACGAGAAAGAAAAAAAAAAAGAATCCTTCCTTACCACGGCGAGGTTCGGCCCCGGCACGTCCCAGGACACCTTCTTCTTCTCGCCGGGCCGCGGCTTCCTGGGGGGCCCGCGCGGCCGCGGAGCCCGCCGGCGGCAGGCAGACGGTGGTGTAGGCCGCCTGCAGCGCCAGCACGGCGGGCAGCGAGCTCTGCATCGTCGAGACGGGGTCGGCCACGAGCGCGCGGAAGCGGACGGCGAACAGGGCGAGGAGCGCGGCCGGGTGCGCGTGGCGCAGCGCCTGCGATTCCGGCGATGGCAGCGTTCGGATGGCCTGTGTCGGTGGTGGTTCTGTCTCCCTGGGCTTCGCCGGCTCTTGGGCTACGGCCGCCCCTTTGCCGGAAGCTTGTGACATGGCAGGGAGGGAGGGAGGGAGGGAGAGGGAGGAGGGGAGGGGGGAGACTGTTTAAATTCGTATGTATATAGTCTCTATCGCGCGCGGGGAGTAGTTTGGTAAGTTGAGTCGGGAGATGTTGCGCTTATGGAGGGTCGGTCTGGTCAACCGACAGGAACTATGCGACAAGTCGACTTTTCTTGTAGAAGCTTTGATTGAGTAATGAAATACATCAAGGGGGGTTCGGTTATGATACGACACCACTGGATACGACGCTGGATATGACACTTTAGGTAGCTCAATGAAATTCGCTTGGCGCATTGGCGGTTGAGCTAGCCTGTTCGCCCAACTTTCTATCTTAGCTTGTATCGATAAACCGATAAGGAGCTATCCCACCCGCCCCTCGAAGACTCAAGACGGTAGAAATGACGACACATATTTTACCCCCCAAGCTTAGCAGAATTGGTTAACACAACGAATTTTACGTAGAATAACTTGTAGCCACATAGCTCGAGTGGATATGCTGCTAAATGGCAAGTTTAAAGCAAATCCGAGCCGTGTTTTTACCGTTGACTCCCATAAGGCCCTGCTGATAAATAAGATCTTTCATCGGCTGGTGCGGGACGAGAGTTCAGGATACGAAGGCACCTAGCCCTGTGAGCAGTTTAGTATTACTGTGAATGGCCATACAAATAGGCCAGTTATAGGCCAGTTATAGGCCCTAGAAATCTGCAGAGATTACTCGGTCTTAGGGAGTAGATTCCGCAGCGAGAGATCATAGATGACGTCCTCCACCTTCTTGACGTGATACTTGACCGCGTCGACGCGCTTCCGTAAGATGTCGTTCTTGAGGTTGAGTAGCTGGAAGCCGGCGAACAGATCCTTGATGAAGCTGCTGATGCGCACCGTCAACGCCACGTCGCCCATGGTCACCGAGTTCATGGCGAGGCGGCTAAGCTCCTCGGTGATATCGGTGAGCGCCAGCAGATACTCCTCGATGGTGACGTGGAAGGCGTCTCGGTCCTTGAGGTTGACCGGGACTGTGGCACGGCGGTGGCCATGAATGTAAGTTCTAGCAGCCTAGGTATGCCACAGGGTGTTACGTACCCTTCAGGATCTCTCCAACCTCCTCGATCGTCAGAAGACGACCCAGCTCGCCGGGTCGGGACTCGGTGCCCATGCCACCGAGCCACGCGGTGAGAAGGATCGTGCCAACAACGTTCTGGATACTACGAGACCACTTTTGGTTGTACCTAGCCCAGAGTCAGAATTTGTCGTGGGGGGTGGGGCTCAAAGCATGGCCGTGTTCGTACTTGTAGTACGGGTACTTGGAGGCAAATTGAGCCAGTTCTCCCACGCTTTCGATCTCTGGCCAGACGCCTGCCTCTTCAACCTGCTTGAGCAATGGCGCCACTGACGAAAACTGTCAGCAAACGTTGGCATGCGAGAGACCGCGTTGTGACACCTACGCTTCGAGCTTGGTGTGGAGTGAATGCGGCTCAGGAAGCCTTGGCAGGTTGA
The DNA here is from genome assembly GCA_021209875.1 of Rosellinia necatrix. Lineage (NCBI taxonomy): Eukaryota > Fungi > Ascomycota > Sordariomycetes > Xylariales > Xylariaceae > Rosellinia > Rosellinia necatrix. Next base: position 3,634,137 of record JAGYVD010000007.1, on the reverse strand, counting down.
GACATGGCGGTTCAGAGTTGCAGAGATTTGGTGAAGCTTCTCTCCGACCTCGATCTCCTCCTCGCCGTGGGCTTTAAGGTAGTCGAAGATGGCAGGGTCGATCATGTTGGAGCCGTTGTCGCTCGCCATATTGAATTCGTAGTTAGCTTGGTAAATGACGGGAGAGCCGTACGGGTGTGAGGGGCGTGAAGAAGGTGAAGGGTGGAAAGTTTGCTAGATAGGGTGATGTGGTGACGGGTGTGGTGACGAGGTGCAAACGACCGCTGGTAGAACCAGCCATGCACCCTATTACAATCGCAGATTCAAAGAGATAGTTATTTTTATGGCAACAACCTTAATTACTTCGCTAGATAGTCTATCTGCTAAAGATTTCGGTCGACTTGGCTTTTTCTTCGATTAACAATACCGCCTTTAGATAGGTACCTAGGTAGAGTTACATGTAGACCAGCGGACAGAGTACACATTCGTTTTCCTTCACTGATATCTGCCTCGTCTTTCCAGCCTACTTATTTGTATATCTCCATATACATCCAAATAGACCAACAGTCTTGTAAATGAAATTTCACTCAATGCGCTCCGAATTGTGTAGCATTCACACATCGGAAAGAGATAGTATAGGTGGCTCTTCTTCGCATCTATAGACTAGCTATAGATTGCAATGAAAAGTGAGGTTCGCGTCGCCTGGAGGCAGTGTAATACCAGGGACACAGTGGGAAGCATCATGCGCAAGCACAGAGGACGCATTCCCGAGAGGAAAAAATTAGAATAATCACGATTGAGTCCAAGTAGGACTCTTTCAGAGATTAAACTGAAAAGAACAGATACTACACTTGATCTAAGCCAAAAGGCAAAGAGAGCTAAAGAAGAAAAGAAAGAAACAGGCAAAGTTGAGGAGGGAAGCCCAGAATTTATAGGCACGGGCAGAGCACAATTAAGCGGTGGTGGGCGGCAGAAAGCGGGACCGGGTTTTCTGCCAGGCAGGCACTCGGGCTCCACTAGAAATTGTTTGTGCCCGTCCCGCTCGATCGGTCCTGCCAACCAGAGTGCTAGGATGGGCAGTCACTACCTACTCAGCCTAGGTAACTTCCTCATTAACCAGAGTCATCCTGTAGGCAACCTTTGTGAATTGGGATTTAACCAGCCTATTCACTTGGAAATGTTGGCCACACGAGTGTTTCCCAATCGCTGATTCGTTAAGCCTACTCGTCATGTGGGCAATTCTAGGTAGTTGCCTAATCTTGGGTACCTATGGAAGCTATGTTTTTGGGAGGTAAGCATTCACTTGGTGTGGTAGAGTCGTGCCTGTGTCATCCAAACTCGTAGATTAGCCAACAATATCAAGCCGACTCTCAACCAATTCCTTAATGTTCCAAATCATAAAAAGCATAATCAATAGCGGAGGTGAAATGGTTACTTGTAACGCAAATACACCACTTGGAAAATCGACCTCTCTGCGGGACATACGCGTGGCCTCTTTTTATCTCCAGAAGCTGTCCAGAGCTTTAAATCAAGCAACACCATCATCTCATACACTGGAACGCCGATCAAATTTGTACGGCTGGACTTTGTTGAGTTTGATATAGTATTTCTACATGGTTGTAGTATACAGGTGGTACGTGTATACATCTATCGGAAAACCATAGGTCGCCGTTGGCCCAGCTGAGGTGGTGACAATGGTTCGTCTACGCGGACGCGGGCCACTTCCGGGACCTGGGTGGGTTGAGGATTGAAAAACCCGTTAATCCTTTCTCTGCCGTCGATCAACGTTCCATCCTCTTCCTTAGCTTGATCCAGAAGTAGGGCCTTCCGCCTTGACTCTTCGATGAAGAGTCTTCGTTCCTCCGTCATCCGCCACTCCTTGGGGAACTTGGGCTTGACTTTAAAAGTGTGGTGTCTCGTGTCGAGTGGGACATCTTCGAACGTGTCCACGGGGTCCTATAGCAATTTAGTTAGCAAACAATTCGTTCAGCCGGAGGGAATGGTTTGGATGTGCCTTTGCTTGTGCAATTAGTTTATTTACGATATCGCCAAGATATCTCTTGTTCTGGGCCTGGTGCTCGAATTGTTCGCAGCTCATCTTAGCGATATCGGTCTCAGGGTTCAGCCGTGGCCCCAGCAACTTCCTAAGCTTTTGCTGCTGTGCTTCATTTAGAGGCATATCTCTAGGGCAAAATTCTACTACAACTTTGCTCTCTGCAGGATGCAACTCTCCCATGTAACTTGTATATCGGAATCGCAACGGCTCCTGGGCGGAAGGAGCTTCAAACGGAGTAGCCAACTCTAGGTAGGTCGTCAGCAGGTGAGATACTCCATAGCACTCTGAAGCCCTTACTAGAGAGGAGGGGCATCTGCCAAGCAGCAATACGGGCATACTCTCTGTATTCGCGGAACTCCTCAAATTTGGCATGTGCCAAGGATGGCATATCATCCTCATCAAATTCGTCGGTCCCCGTCTCCTCAATGAGCATATCTGGGTCTGGTTCCTCCTCACCCCAAAACAGCTTGTCGGTATTTTTCGGGCCCCGTAATGATTCAGTAAAGGTTTCTCCCAAACTATTTATGATCCGTTCCTGAAGCTGTTTGGCCTCTTCATAGTCCGGGTCCTGGCGTACTTTCGCAATGGCACGCCGCATCTCGGCTGGGTCTATAGGCTCGCGCGGCTCATCATCGTCTAATTCAGGTTCGAATTCGTCTGCATCGTCTCCCCTGGATGCAGCGTGACGATGGAAACGGGTCGAGGAAAAGGATCGGATCGTGAGGCGTTGCCGTGGCGTGATCTTGGTTGTCGCAAGCTTGGTTGAGACAACAGTTTGCCTTTTGGCTGCCCGTAGGCATAGCCGCATCGATTGCACTGCAGAAGCCATGCCGGCTAATGGTTCTTTGCGCAATCGTATAGGCGACAGGTTGGACTCGATTTTAGATAGTTATTGTTCCAAGTTTCCTCGGAACGTTGGCGCAGATAATTTAGTGGGGTCGTCAAGGAAGAGCAAATCGACCGGATTGGCTCGGTGGGCCATCCAATAAGCAAGCATCCTTGCTCTTTGTGTGGGATACCTGTAACTACAGGTACCTACTAGGTAGGTAGCTACCTAAGGTAAGTACCTATTAAACTCCGAGCTGGGTCAGGTTTCACAACATTACTAGATACCTAGGTAGGTATCAATAAAACCAAATAGCTAGGTAGCTTCACGAATAAACCGCAGCATTGTAGAGTGAAATCAAATGAACGACAGGAATACCGAAAGGCACCCGGTAATTCCTCTACCCATCAAGGCGCTGCTCCACAGCTTACATCTTGCACGATGTCTAGACACCGCCAAGACAATGAGAACGATGGGCTCACGACGACTGCTTTCGTAACAATCGGCGCGACGGCTGGTTTCCGGAGTCTTCTTGAGGAGGTTGTGTCTCCCACGTTCATCGCCGCACTTGGAGCACTCGGTTTTACGGACCTCATCGTCCAATGCGGCCCCGACTTGCAGTATTTCGAGAGTATCAAATCTCCCCCTGACGGGAAACCCCATGGCATAAGAATCACAGCCTTCTCGTATGCTCCCGACCTCGGCAAATACTTCCTTCAAGCTTCTCGTAGCGATGGCAGCGATGGCAATGGCAAACGCCGCTGCGGGGTTATTATTTCGCATGCAGGTCCGTCATAACCCCTTGCGGCTATTGTCACTGCGATAGCTCACTATCAACGCTAGGATCCGGCAGTATTATAGAGGCCCTGCAGTTCGACTCAAAACTGATCGCGGTTCCGAACCCAGAGCTGATGGATAATCATCAGCTCGAGATTGCGGAGGAAATGGATTCCCAAGGCTTCCTTGTCCACGGTACACTCGGGTACGAGAATCCTGTAATTTTCCATCGTTGCCTAAGATATTGACTAATGCTCATATGTAGGTCGGTTGCGGAGGCATTCATGAAAATCCATGAAATTACATTACAAAAGTGGCCGCCTGGGCCTTCGCCCGGATCTGCGTACCAGAAGGGAGGGCTCTGGGAAGCTATTAATGAGCTAATGCCTCGGCCCTAGTGAGAGTTGATCCTGGCATCGTTGTAGACGGCCCTGACGATAGCCGGGTGTTTAGGCCCCATGTCAGGATAACTAAGCAGAAGAATGCCGGGTTCATGAACCCGAATTTATTGGTTTAGCGGTACATAGATACATAGAATTCAATTCAGAGGATACCCGTAAACCAAGACGCAATACCATTGTCGAGGCGTCTGAGATCTGTGTGATAGCAAGTCTCGTTTGGTACCGGCATTCTTTGTTTGTAGAGACTGGATGCCTGGTGACTGTCACATGATAATTAACACAAACATCGATCATCATCTTTCTCAGCTCCTACTGTAATTGGGGTAGATAGAACAATAACTACGTCCTGTCGCCAATCTGAGCTTGAGAACCAGGCTATGTTTGTTTTACGATCCTGAAACACTGAAGGCTACCTATCCAAACTTAAATAATCCGGGGGTTGGCTTCGTCGCTTGACACATCAAAGTTAATGCATCATGTTGTCTACCTAGGTAGGCAGGTACTCCCTCGTCAACTCGTAGCTACCGACTGCAGTATGTGTCCTTCAGCCCGGCAACACCATGTTAGTGCTTATCTCCGACAGGCGGCTCCAACTGGGTGCTGTTATTGTTACGTTACCCCACAGTTGTCCCGTCTTCTCTGCCAGTCATCTCTACCAAGGTTAACAGCGGCAGGTGTCGAGCAGGGATAGATGGGCTCTAAGATACCTAGACAGTGTTAAGAGTAGGAGGCCAGCTAACCTGCTGAGCAGCCTATCTAGGTGTGTACTACCAAGGTAATTGGGGATCCTCAGGTACCGACTCGTTCCCTCTGCTCCATGCGACGCGGGCAGACCGCACTCGCATAGCAACTTCGCACAGGTATCTGTCTAGGTACCTGCCTGAAGGTAAGCTGCCCACGCCGTTGTACCTCAGGTATTCGCACTACTACGTCTGAGCCGGTCTCGTCTCGCATGGCTCCAGGACTTCAGACTGCTATTTATATTCCCCAATATTGTTTCCCGTCACGGTGTTTCCTCTCGTGAGAATGCAGAGGTAGTTTTCATATTTGCTCATTGCTCATCGCTCATTGCTCATTGCTCGAAGTTGGAGATTGTCTCTCTACTCCGCCCAAATCAATTCAATTCATCAACCACTCCGGAGTCGGCGGGGCCTTGCTTATCAGCCGAACGGCTCGGATCGTCCACGATTCCAATCCCCAGCTTGCTCTGCCCTCGTGGCCTGTCAAATCCGTTGCTATCCGTTGTTATGGCGATCTTCGTAGATCTGGACGAGGAGAGTGAGCCACCCCGGACGCAGGCATTGCGTAGCGAATGGGACGGCGAACGGGCCAAGCTACGGCTACAGCAAGAAGCGCTCGCTATCGTAAACACCACTGCTGCACATGCCCAGGGCGGCAGCGCAGCTACTAATGCTGACAATGAGTCTACCGCCAATCAAGGCATGCGTGAGAACCCGAACAGGAATCGAATGACGGAGGCTTTTGGTTGCTATCCGTACGTAAAACTATTAATTATCACTTGACACGCCTGACGCCTTATTCGTTCATGTACTCGTCCATGTACTCGTCGTTCATGTACTCGTTCATGTACTCGTTCATGTACCCGTTTTCGGCCCATGGACAGCCTCCTGTCTCTGATATTGTGCACAAACGCATTCCCTGATAGGCGAGTGTGGTGGTAGTGAAACTGGTGTGGAATTGGGAGGTAATATTGCTGACAATCCAAAAATACAGTATCGTCATAGCAGTCGTGTCCTGGCTGGACCTGAACACCCTCGACAATCTCGCGAGAACATGTCGCCAAATCCGCGAGAATCTACTGCAGTACCGCAGGCCCCTGGTTACGCGAACCTTGCACTGTTACAAAGAGCAGCCCCCGCTCGAGCCTGAGGAGAATGAAATGACTTGGTATCATATGAGCATAAACGAGAGCTATAAGCGCAAGGGGAGCTGTGCCCGGGACATGGTCGCCGAATGTCGGCGGTGCGCAATACCTGTCTGTCGTGTGAGTGGCTTCTCCTCCGGCTTGTAGACATAACTTTATTTCCCCATCTGGCCCTACGGGTTTAAATTTGTTCGAAAATGCTCACATTATATTTAAACGCAGAATTGTGTTATTCGACCCCCGGGCCCATCGACTTTCCGCGACCGGCATCGCCGACTCTGCATCCCGTGCACGAAAGCGCCGGCGGCGGTCCTTGCGCGACCCTCATTGCTCCCCGCGACCCCAATTGACGCGGACGAGATGCAGAGGGCGATCTGCACGTGTGAGAGAGATAGCGTGTGGCTCTGCCAGCCCTGTGGGCGCAACATAATCGGCGCGGACCAAGACTACAGGTCGTACGTGCCCCATCCTCCTACCTAAAGCCATGAAACCACACACACCCCTTAGCCCATGCCCCCTATTTTCCTTTTCCCACAGCTGGCGGAGCGGACGGAGACTAACGCAGTGGCACTCTCGGGGAAAAACAGAATTTGGCGCTGGCGCAACCAGTACGGCGAGGTGCTTGGCGGCACGGGCATTGGCGAAGGGGACCGGGGCGTGATCTGCGGGCGCGAAGCCGCCTGCCTCGGCGCGAAGGAGGTTGAGCAGGAGACGGACTGCGACGCCGCCGACGCGCGTGAGCAGCATCACGCCTCCTCCTCCTCTTCGTCTTCCTTCTCGCCGGCCTCCACACCGTCGCCGTCTTCCTCGTTCACCACCGGCTCGCCGTTGAGTACGGGCAGCAGCAGCAACAGCGTCGGCAACAGCGAAAACGGTAGCTACCGCACTCCCAGCCCGCACCCGCACTCGGCCGGCCTAGCAGTGTCCGGTTCCGGCCTGCGCCCCGGGTATGCGCGCCACGAGATCGAGGGCATCGGCGGTGTCGTGAAGACCAAACTCGTCCGCATGTTGCGGGTCGGGGCTTGCGTGCCCGAGTGGGAGGACGAGAAGAACAAGGGCCAGATCCTCGAACGGGAGGTCACCGGCGGCAGGCGGAGTTGGTGTGGGTGGTGTTTGAGGGTCATACCGGGCGCGAGGGACATGCCCGGCACAAGGGCATAATCAACTTTCTTTCTTTCTTTCTTTCTTTCTTTTTAACGTGGGCACTACAGCATTGGGCAAAGGCAGTTTTTTCTCATCTAAATTTTTTTTTTTTTTTTTCTCATTTCATCGTGGCGTTATATAATATAGTCATGGGAAGGAGCATCTGGGCGAAACCTGCATTGGAACGGTCCTTGGTTGTTTTTTGATCATTTACAAAGAGATTAGGTACAGCCCACTTAGGCTGGTCGCCACGAACGTCGGTTGTGATATGATAGGGTGACGCGTAATGTCTGATATACAATAGGAGGTATGGTTTGTCCAGCGGCGAAATCCAAGAACCACCTCCCCCACCCCCTCCCCTCTGTCTCCCTCTCTCGAAGCTGTATATTTATTCTCTGCATTGAGCTTCGGTCAGATGCCCAGGTATTCCCACAGGATATACAACGTGATGGTTCTTCCCAGACGCCGTCTTTATGAGGAATATTTTTTTTCTTCTTCGTCTACACTCTCTCGGGCTTCCTATCCGCATTCTAGAGTCCTTCGTGAAACCGAGTAACGGGCTATATTCAGCTCTAGCCCCGAAACCCGCACACAAATACTCACACAAACTTTGTACAGCGCAACACGCAGCAGAAAGACTATAAAGCACCCTGCAGCAGCAAGACCTTCCTCTTCTGCCTCTCCTCCCTCGCCTTGGTCCGGACGGGGCCCCAGCGGGACTTGATGGCCTCGAGGCGCTCGCGTTCCCTCGACTTGTGCTCGGGGCTGGCGCGGCAGCACATCATGACGAAGAGCGGGGTGCAGTCGAACTTGGCGGCGAGCCTGAGGACGCTCCAGTTGAGGGGGTCTTCGGCGCGGAGCCGGCGCATCTCGTCGACCTGCTCCCTCGTCACGTTGTACCTGTGCGCGCGGGTCTCTTCGGGCCGCATGGGGGGTGGCAAGGGCGACTCTGAGGAGGAGGAGGAGGAGGAGGAGGAGGAGGAGGAGGAGGAGGAGGAGGCGTCTGCGGAGAAGCGGAGAAACCTCGCGAGGTTGGCCTCGCGGCGGGGGTCGGTCTTGGGCAGGAACTTGAAGGGCGTGTTGTACACCGAGGGCGCCGAGGGCGGCGGGTTGTAGATGATGTGGTTCTGCCCCGACGCCGGCGTCAGGAAGTCCGGGTGGGGCGGGATCTTGAGCCTCTTCTTCGTCCGCGACGTCGTCGACTGCTGCCGTCGGCCCGCCACCGCCGCCGCCGCCGCCGCCGATGACGACTGGAACACCAGGGATCGTGCGACGGCGATTGAGGCGGTGGCCCTCGTTGTCATCGTCGTCGTCGCGTGGGAGAGGCGGCTCAGCGGCAGTAGGGCCTGCCGGGTTTCCATCGTGTGCCCTGACCAATTGAATGGGGACAACAAACTTCGGGTGTGTGTGTTGGAGAGAGGAGGAGAAGAAGGCGTAAGAGGGCCTTAGGTGGGATGTCTGTTCGGGGTTGGGGCGGCCGTCCTTCGCTTCCACCTGGGGGGAGCTGCCAATTTCGTTGTAGCTGCTGCACTTACTTACCTACCGACGGTCAAGCTGTAGATCCCAGGGCTCGGAGTCTGGCAAATTTCGACGGAGCCTTCGCGGCCCGACAGAAGGTCACGTGGGGGCCTACGGTCCGTGGGCTTTTGGTGACCCACAACCTCAAACCAGCCTGTGGGTGCCTGTCTGTTTCGGGCTGCCAAGTTCTGTCGCGCGGGGGGGGCCTCCTCCAATCACTTCGGGCATCAGTTGATGAGACCTTGACCTGTGCCGCCGTCGTCATCTGAAGATGCAATCATGTTTCAGTGGTTTAAAGCCCAATCAAAACACATTTCAGCAAGCGAAGATTTATTCCGATTATGGTGGGTCGACAAACGTTGCTGCAGCCTTATTCTATTACACTATTCCATCCCAAGTGAGATACCTGTCTCATCGATCCATTAGGTAAGCAAGCATCTGCTGTAGTGTGCACAGCTTACCTCGTACCTCCAGGCCCCAGAGTTGGGCTTGTAAAATGCTCGTCTCCGTCCCATCTTTCAGACCAGACGTGTGGTAGGCATATCAATCAACTGACCCCAATGACCTGACCGGGATTCCGTTCCATCACCCGAACCAAGTAGCACAGCATAGGCGGGTGGATGTGCCGTCACATTCAACCAGCGAACCCTGCCTAAACGGGAGATCCCAACACCCCTCGCACGTGTGACGTACTTCAACTCACGACCTGCCTTCAGGCCAGATGTGAACTGGGACAATCCGCGGTTTCATGTGGCATCCCACCAAGGTTTGACCACCAAGAATTTGGGGGTGGATGAACTGAGCTGACTAGTTAGTCCCTCTCAATTATTGTTTTGTTTCCTCGGATCCACCTGCGGTTACTGTGTAGATAGGACTATGTACTATGGAACGAGGGTAAGACATGAGGAAGGCATGAAGGAGGCGATGAGAGATCGTATGCCATCAAACAGTTTTCGGGGTTTTGTACAGTCAGCAGAGCGCAGCTACGCGTATCGCGGCCCTACTTATCTGTCTATGCATAGCAAACATGCCACAGCCAGCAGCCAGCTCATGCTACCGTGATCTTGATTATCCCATAATTCGGCCCTGCATAGGTACCTACTTATACCTGAGTGGGCTATACCGGGCCATAACGAATTCTATTTTCGGCGCCGTAGCACGACAGTATAATAGGTTACTTATACCTACCCACCTACACTACATGTCTACCATACCTGCCGCTTTGACCAGCTTATTATAGCATCACCCATCGACCAAGTATCTCTCACGGCGGGATTTGCAAAGGGAGTTATGCGGTGCAGCCGGCCATGATCGACCATCGTCGTATCCCACTAGCCCAACTATCGAGGCCGATTGTCCCAAATAGTGTTGTTTTCAAGGGGCTGATGCAAGCTGATCAAGGCTGCCAATTTATGTGCCCAAATAGGCAAGCTTTGTCGATCGCGACAGGAACCAAATGACTCTCGGCCCCATCCCTGGCCTCTCGAGAACCAAGGCATGATGACGGAATTGCCTATACCGAACTGCACACAGGCTGCGGCAGCATTGGCGTTGGCAATGTCCGGCCGACAATTCCTATAATGGTTGGGCCCAATCGCTTTGAGAGGTATTGTTATTTGGGCAGAATCCTCTGGAAATCTACGTAGTGGCTTTATATATGTATATTGATGCTTACCCTCGGGTTATATATGACGATGTACATATTAATCTATATGTAACCTACATCTATTCTTCCGACTCCCCCCAACTTGTTGTTACTTGCCCATCACCAAAGAGAAAGAAAGAAAAAAAAGAAAAAGGGGAGGCCTTGTCTACTTGCCCACCTGCCTATGCGCTGCGTTAGCTGTCATCATTATATCTCACACTTCTCGAGTTCTCCCAACTACGAACCCTTCGACAAAGGGCACGCGCACACGCCACCGTCGTCTGACTAGCGGGTTTTCTCTCTCTCTCTCTCTCTCTCGCTGTCGCTGCCTGCTCTGGTATTCAGCGAACTCTTTCACACTAGATAGACAGACATTAGCCTATAGAGAGGCAGAGAGGTTTGTGGACTGATGACCGCATGCACAGAAGTGCCGTGACGCCCCTGACAGTCGAGCAGGAAAACAGGTCAGTTGGCCTGAGAAGTGTGGCGTCGGCCGCGGAGGATTACGTTACGGTTCCGACACTGGATTTGCATTCCCATGCGCATTTGAAATCTGAGACAGCCGCCTGATCTGGCCCTATTCATCTAAGCTTATAATCGAGGCCTTTGCCTGACCACCCGTCCGCCGACATCGACGACTCCGATTGTGTGTGTGTGTCTGTGTGTCCGAGTTGGGTGTGAGCTTAATACCCAGTGCAGCACATATAAGACATAACCTGGAAGTCGACAGGCTCTGCAGGTGCAGGTAGGTAGCGAACCCCCGCCCTGTTCCCCTCTCCCAACTCGACTGCGACTTTGTGGTCCAGCCAGGTGGCGTCACCGGGTGCAATCTTCAAATTACCTACCTACCGACTTACCTAACTTAACCTAAGTACCTAGGTAACTATTGCCTATTATCCGCTGACAGACCTACCGTACCTACCTACAGCTCTGGAGCAACGCACAGAGTAGGTACCGACAGCTCAGATATCGGATCCAGACCCAGCCGCCAATCCCCCAATCTACACTACCACTTTCCGCCCCTCCTCACAAACAACCTTGGACCTTTCCTCCACTGCGGCACGGGCATTTCGAGCAAGATCGTCAGCAGGGCAGAAATTTAATCTCGACGACGGGCTTTGCGCGTCGCACTCTACATCTAGCGTGCATCGAAGGTTGAAGCATCTGCACATCTGTGCATCTGGGCGAGATTCCGACATCCATTTGCCCACGTCTGGCTCCTGCTCAGTTGGGCAAAGGGGGTATCTATCTAAGGTTGAGCGACTACCCAGGAAGGTAGTCTAGCGCCAATCTTTGGCCTACAGTTACCACCCCATATCGTACCGTACCGTACCGTACCGTACCGCACCGTACCGTACCTTAACTGGGTACCTACCCACCCTCCTTAGGTACCTACCTAACTTACACCACACCACATACACTCACTACCTACCTACATACCTTGCACCATCCGCCCCTTACACTACCTACCGACGACAGTACCACCCTTTAGCCCACCTCCCTAGTTATAAGCGACGGGTCAGCCCAGCCCAGACCAGCCCAGTCCAGCCGGGAGAACGCCAGCGCCAGCCAAGCACCACCCCATCGTCGAGTCGAGTCGTCGTCGTCGAGGAGAAGAAGGTCACAGTAGCACACACACACGGCGCAGGTGCAGTACGGCGCATTGTAGTGCGACTCAGTCGTGTACGGTGTGAGCAACGCCAACAGTGTCGCAAGGGGTTGGTCCCTTGATCCCATTCACCAATCCCCGATCCCCAATCCCCAATCCCGGTCAACAGCCCCCTCCGGCGCAGATTACTCAGCTGCCTATTGTCTCCCTCGAACTATCAGTTACTGCACGTGTTGAAGGGAGGAGCAATCGGTTGGCCCCGTCCGAGGTCCGATACAACGCAGCCCTTTCGAGGGAGAAAAACTCCGAAACAGCAGTTCCGAAGAGAAAGGTGAGTAAATAATATCTCTTCCTTCCTTTCTCGACCAGCCCGAGCACCACCCCTTCTGGAAGTAGGCAAGTGGACAGTCGTCGATAGATGAATTCGTGATCGGCGGCCGCAGCAGTAGCAGCAGCAGCAACAACGACGACAACAACAACGACAACTGCAACAACCTCCTGGTCTAGTCCGTCTAGCGTCGGCTGTAACTGCATCTTGCGTTGGTTATTGCTTTGTTCGCTTGGCTTCGTCAATGGCCGAGTCGAGTCGGGTCGAGTCTCTCTCCTCTCTCCTTGGTGCTCGCCATCACACATCGTCTTGCTGCTCTGAAACACCACCATTGCTACTCCAACCCTACTTACCTACTCCTTGTGCAACATTGACAGCGCCCACTTTCGGGTAGCTTGTTGTTTCCACACCCCCGGGTTTTTGGCCTGTTTTGGAAAGCAGTCGTGTCCGTGTTTGCTGATTCTCCTGGCAATTTCAGTTATTTGCCCGCGACTCATATTTGAACCGGACCAGGCCTTTAGACCCCTTGCGCCAACCCGCCATCATGAGTCTTTCACAGCCGGCCGCTGTTAAAACCCACCGGGAACTGAGTGACCATCCGTCCTCGACAAGCACTTCAACGCCAACGCTGACAGACGCGGCTGAGAGGCAAGCCGACCACGAGACGGGAAAGAACGAATCCAAGACTAAGAAACGGGGTTTGTTTGGCCTCGGCAAGAAGAGGCACGGGGATAAGACGTCCGCGCAGACATCCACGGCGACGGCCCCGAGAATGGAACCAACGACGTCTAATGTACCCAATGCAAGCGCTGGGGATGCAACGAAACGATCCGCCACAACTTCCCCGGTACCCGTCGAAAGCCCCAAGATGATGCCTTCTTCCCCGGGTCGAGGACTCTGTTCCTCATCCCCCCGGATGAGCTCGCCGGCTGGTTCTCAGATATTTGAGCGAGATGTTCAAGAGAGTTCGATTTTGCCCACTTCGCCCGCCATTCCCTCTCATATACAAACTGAAAATCATATCCCGCCGGTTCTGGATGCCTCTTCAGAAGCTATCACCGATGACCACCTAAATCCGGACACGGTTGAAATCGTTACACATATCTCCCACCAACCGGCCGCCGTGACCATGGCTGGCGTTTCGCTACATGACAGTGTTTCCGGCTCGTGGACGGAAGAAGTTGTCGGGTTTTCGGACAGGGAAGAATCCGCTTCGAACTACGGCTCATTAGACTCGACTGATATACGGCGTTTGAGCTTCATCTCATTTGCGGATGTTGTACAAGCCGAACAAGGGCCCCCTGGACTAGTCGCCGGAAGCCGGGATTCGATGCACCTAGCCGGTCTGACGTCCCTGACCTCCAAGGGTGTCAACCGTTCACCTTCGCCCATAAGGTCTCCTATATCCTCGCAAGCACCCGAGATATCGCCGCCGAACAGCAAAACTGGGTCTATCAAGGGAATTAGCTTGTCCCCCGCCAGGAAACCCTTAGCTAGCCCGACCTCCACCGAATACAATTTAGGGCTAAGTACCGGCGAGCTGGCCATTGAGACGATGTCCCAGGCGCTGAGACGTACCGGTAGTACCGACCTCAGCTCGGCACGGAGTCATCCCATCAGCCCTGTCGAGGGACCGTCCCGGTAAATACTCCGGTTAAAAACCGTGTATTTTACACGTGACACGGCTAGAGGGGCCGGACTTAATGTATCGCTTTGTGGTGCATGCAAATGTAAAATCCGTATGGACCACATGTTCATACGTATTTGTGTGGTTATCCGCTGAATGCTTTGGGAACGGTTTTTAGGCATTAGCTATATGCTGCGTCTCTTCTCCCTTCCCCTGGTGAGGCTGTTTTTGCTTCGATATCACTCATGGATACCGCTTAATGATCGTCCTTTTCACTCGGCTACTGGCATTCTCGATAAGAGAAGTTTGTTGTGAGATGCAAAAGAGTCCGGAAGCATGGTTTTGTTGTTGCTTTTTTTCACTGGCCATTGTCTTGGGCGAAGAAATGGATGAACGGAGTTGGAAGATCAAGCAGGCATGGGATTCCCGTCAGCCTTTTGTTTTTCGGTGCTTGTTATATCCCGTCAGGCTCCCTCTGGGAGAGGAGACTATCGTGATCGTGATTTTCTCTGGGTAGAGTAGGAGGTAACCGGGCCGGCAGAGAGAGAAAGATGAGAGAGAAAGGCTCGGTGGTGCTCTTCTTGCTTGGCTAATCGGCTGCTCTTTTTCCGCTTGTTTTCTGAGAAATGGGGAGAGGAGGATTTGTGTCAGCATTGACTGGGCGGGCGACAGTAGCTAAGAGCTGCTAGCGGGATGAGGTTTTTTGGCCGAGCAGATTCATGACTGGTAGCATATTCCGTGTCATCCAATTTAAACTTGATTCCCCCTTTCGCGGATTTGATTAATTTATTTTCCTCTTATATATTATCCATGTTCCTTGTTTTCTTACTTCCTTCGTCGCCTCGATCGGTCACGGGCCTGTGCTTTTACGGAACGCTTCCTCTGATCATTATGCCTGGGTGTTTCCACCCTCTGCGATATCTTCATTTTCACGTTGTCGCGAAGTGCACATGTATGTAGGTGATACCCCCCACGGGTTGTATTGTACGTAATACGACTAGATTCCAACATAACGCCCCCTTCCCCCCCGACACCGAGCGAGGTCAAGCAAAGGACGTCACGTCTACGGCATGCTTACTCGACGGTCCTTTATTTACGATTTTACATAATCACAAAGTTACACTTGCTTACCGTCGTCGTCGTCGTCTCGTCTCCTTATCCCGCGGTCTAGAAACGACCGGTGTTCGGTGTTTGCCGTTCGCACCGCTCGGCCGCTCGGTGCCTGTTCAATGCTCGCTCCACCGGGAATTCGCCAACGCTTCCGCGGGTTTTTTTCATTAGTATCATGACCATTAAAGGGCAGCCGCTTCTTCCATCCTCCTTCCCTGGCCATTTTCCGGGTTGTCGACTGGGGCCACGACGTTGCGCTTACGAAACGAAAGACACGCACCTTCGTTGGGCTGAACGGGTGGGTGGTCCGGCTGCCTATCCTTGGAGTCTCGGTAGGTAGGTAGGACACGTCGCCCCGGGGTTCTGTTGTGGTTGCTTCGGAGGCGCCGTAGGTGGGTTGTCTTGTCTCCCTATGGCTGCGCGTTCCTCTTTGTGAGATGCTTTCGCGGCGGCTGGCTGGCTGACTGACTGGCGCTGGTGGCGGCCACGTAAGGTTTGATGCGTGTTTGGTTTTACCCCGGGGTCCCGGGTGTGGGCTTCTCTCGGCCTCGGGATTTGAGTAGACGTGAGAGCCCTCGGTGCTGGGTTGGAGGCGTATATTCCCCGTTGTCCTAGGTCGTGCTGGAGAGTACGCATGGACATGTATGTAGTCGGCTGAGAGCGGCCTTGTGAGATGCAATGTGTGTGTTGTTTTTCATGTTGGATAAACCCGCACAAAGTGGTTCGGTCGATCTCATTGGCTGGTAGATGTTGCCAACTCGACGAGGCGTGCGCCCGACTTGTTTCCGATTCTCATGATCTCGTTTCGTCGGCACAGTACTTTTGCCTTGCTCACTCGCTCACCTTGGTGCTTCTCCTGTGCTGCCCCTCATTCCTCATTTCTCACTCGGATCTAGTTCTTCATCCTTATACTTCCTTACCTATATTATTGCCTATTCAGCCCATCATAACCCACCTTCGATTAATTTGTTCTCTTCCTCCGTGTACGAGTATTGCTGTGAACTCCCATGTCAAGGATAACCCTGCGCAACGTCAGCCATAGGACCCAAAAAAAAATGGGTATGTTTTACTAGCTTCTGAATGGGTTTGCTGTGGGAACTCCCATTGGCCAAGACGGCGAGATGTGGCCATTGTTGAGGATCAAAAGTTTGGTGCAACTTTAAGATAAATTTTTTTTTGGCAAATAATACGTACCCATATCCTTGGTTATAGCATAAAATACTCAAAATCAGTCTGCCATGCTCGAGCTGGTCGCTTAGCTGGGACTGTGGATTAGGCAGGATGCCAGCCGGCTCGCCATGATCCTAGGAAGCTGAAGGCTAGCTGCTTTATCACCTTCCTATACCTCCTTGAATTGATAATTAGCGCTTGCATGCGGGTTAGGGACTATGACGGACTCATGATAGGCAAAGAAATAAACGTGTAACCGACCCCCCGGTAGTTCGAACTGAGGACGGTTAGGGTTGTGCATATCTGAACGGCTTGTTTTGAAGTACGTTGCATCAACAGTCTCAATTTCACCCGTGGTCTGAGCTCTGGTTGAGCAAGCATATCGATAGTTCGTCGCTTAGCGGATCTTTTAATCATCGAACGGATAAGTCGCTTTTGACAAGGAATCGATTAAAGCTGAGACAGACGGGCCATCCGAGGGTTTGAACCGCGTCTCGGCCCGCGCCGTACCTGAGAGAGGCTGGCATTCATGCGTACGTAGCTTCCTTCGAAGCTACACCCGTACCTGTAATAAAGACCCGTTATGAGCTATCAGCTTAGGAAATGTGATGTCACTTACAAGTAGCGGCGACGTGAGCCTATGTATTAACCATACTTTCCGCCCCCATGGGGTTGGCATCTGCATAACCCCCACGCGCACGTGAGCGTGAGGGATAGGCCGTGAGAAGAGACGAAGTTGCCTCCATGTTGTTATTGGTCATGGTGCGTATCTAACCCGAGTGACTGGGTCGGCACTTTTGTCACCTGTTATGGCTACACTCGTACATGTAGATCATATCGCAAGTTCAGCCACAAAGCGTAGTAAGCAGAGCGCAATGATTCAAACTATATGGGCTCTATACCAATTTCATTCCAGTTTTGAGAGCCCGGCGTGTATACGCTTAGGCCAGGAGATTGTTCTGTGGAAAACTCCAGACCGAATATTGTGGCCGGGTGATGCCTGTAAAGTGGACACTGGGGGTGGCTCTTTATTAAATATCACGTACTTATGACCCGCATGCAACACAGAGCCATTGCTTGACGAAGGCGCAAGACACCAGTTGCTGGCGTGAATGACATCTGAAGTATGACAACCCGTATATTATGCGTTGGTAGTAGTTCAGCTAGGTACGGCTTTAAGTATGGGTGCGAGGGACTTTCGTATTTTGAAAAAATTTTCCCCTTTGGATCACCTAGGAGCGTGGAAATACTCCGAGGTTCAGAGCAGGTCGGCTACTTAAATGATGCTCGGTTAGTGGAAGCAATATGCTCTTTGCTTTTGTCTCGTGCATGCTGTGCTTTGTTGGGTTTTCAGCACCAGCCCGACTATGGTAATAGTTCTCAGCTAGTGCTCATCCTTCTTGAGTAACCCGGACGAGCGGAACATGGAACAACGAGGACCTGGGGGAGTTCACCGCATATAGAGTTAGGAAAGCAAATTAGCAATGCATTTTATTCCGCATAATGACATCGATTGTATCTTCAAGTGGGTTAAGCAGGGAGGCGGGTGCTGGATACGTAACCCTGGCCGGTTTGGACTATCACCAAACGGGAGCCAGATATGGCAGCCAGACAAAAAGGAGATCGACGCCACGAAGTCTGAATACAAGATAGTTGATGGAATCCAACGGCATGGTATATCGCGCCGAAGCACGCTACAACGTCGTAGCTTCGTGTTTTTCTGGAAGGAACCTGTGTGGCGGATGCTAGTGTAGCCGTGGTCCCAACAGGCCGGATGCCCTGGATGTCATCTTGGTCTTGTGAGCAGAAGTCTGGTACCCTAATTCCTTCGGGTCCCCATTTTTGTTTGTTCGGTACCCTGGGCAGGAATCCTGGGTCTACGAACAAGGCCCTGATACAGTCAAGATCATCATTAGCTCGGAACAAAACTGTCGTCCACATGATGAGAGGAACAAGTAGGGCCACAGCCTTGTTGGGTAGGTTAGTCGGTGTAGGGTGGCCTATCCAGGCACGAAGCCAGGTACCCGAATGCGTCCTCACCCTCGCTCGTTTCAGAGTGATATGCCGAGCGGCTGATGGGCCAGGTCTTTGGCATCGAATGCCAATCGGACGTAGCGGAGCAGCCGGTCGTACACGGGCAGTCTGGCATGGCATGGCAGGAAATGAGCATTGATGGTGTTTTTATTCTCACCTCGGGAAGTATGAATATGCGTAGGCCGGGTGTCTCTGGCTCGGCAAACTGTGCCTGTTTGGTGAGCGGTGAGTCATGGTGCTTTGCCATTGTGAGCATATGTGTAAGTATGGTTATAGTTAGGTAGTTATACGGTATGGTATGTATGTATCTATTTCTATAGATAGCACTGGCCGTGTGGGCTTGGCCCCGAATGACTTTTGGCGACCAAAGATTCGCCCGATTGAAGT
The DNA here is from genome assembly GCA_021209875.1 of Rosellinia necatrix. Lineage (NCBI taxonomy): Eukaryota > Fungi > Ascomycota > Sordariomycetes > Xylariales > Xylariaceae > Rosellinia > Rosellinia necatrix. The sequence goes on along the minus strand of JAGYVD010000007.1, from coordinate 3,615,642 downwards.
CGGTGCTTGCAGTGTAAGCTGTCTTATCCAGTCGTATATGGTCGAGTAAATATGGGCCCAGCTAGATCGACCGAGGTGATAGTCAGTACCGACACCCAGGGTCCCGTGTCCTGTGTAGAGGGACTCGGATGGCATGGCATCCACGGTATCCAGTACATCGAAGTATGTATGTGCATGCGGCGCCCGATGTGGAGGGAAGTGGAGAGAAAATGGAGAAGAGAGGAGGAGAGAGTCGCCTCGACATCAACAAGATTTTAATTATTAATCACAATGGCGTGAGGGGGGATGTTGACCATTCCTAACTTGCGAAGGTGCATGCCAGGTATGTAAGAAACGATATTGCACTTGCTACATTTCGAGAGGTGTTTTCGATCCCAATAAGGCATAATCCGGAATTTGGAGGTCTCCCAGGCTCAGAACTCGCGTATCAAGTAGGATCCGTAACTATAACTATGCCTGCGGGTGCTCTGGCCCCCAGCGCGTTACGGAGGTATGTAGCCCCGTAATGTACCCTAGGACGTCTTACAATGGCCCACTACTTTCCGGATAGGTGATTAGGTACGAGATAATTGTAAGTAGCTTTATGCCCGGCCGAGCCTCTGACAAGACAACATCAGACGATAGTGAACTAACACTTAAACTTAAAATGGTACTATAGAATGGGCGGGAAAAACGCGATGCGATTGTCAGTCTGGTTACCCGGGCAAAGTATGCCTAACCGACCTACCTACCCACCTGGGTATGTATACTTATCATTGGCAAATCGACCTGATGTTTCTGACCTACCTCTATCCGGGTACTGGGTTAGGTTGAATAGTTATGATGAGTTCCCTCTCACTAGGCAAGCCGATGGTATATAAGTAGGTACCTACTTAAACATAGATAGTCACTGCCCAGTAGTTCCAGCTTTTAGCGTCTGTTTTAGCGTCTGTTCCTAGGTAGCTACCTAGTGTAATGGTTGATTGGCCCCCATCTTCCATTTTTATCAATCGTTATCTCGCCACTTGCTGTTTGTTGGCTGCGAGCTTACCTAGGTACCGGTAACATGTAATTCTGCTGTGCGTGGTCAAGGCTAACTAGCCAACACGTTTGTCTTCACACGTAAGTTCTCTTCACACGTGTAGCCGAGTTCGGTCCTCTTCGCGGCAGTCATCAGTGGAACATGCCTCTGACCTACCTACCTTACTTGTAAGTATTTACTTAGTCTTCTACCAACCTGGTAGAGAATATCCACCCCCCAAGACTACCCGCTGTGTAGATTGTTCTCGGATTTTACCACCTAAACCGGGTACCCACGCTCCACATCCACTGCCTAGCGAGTACCTAGTAGATAGTACTGCCTGCTCGGCACGACGTATGTATGTTTGTAGTTAGTTAGCCCAGGTAACTATTGCATCCGCTCTGGTTGTGGGGTAGGCATCGTGTGGGCAATTCGCGCAGCGTTGGGTATCTCGGTTTCCATGCTAAGGTTGATATAAAAGCGAATACTCAAATATGTAAGTACCTATTTAAATACTACCTACGACTACGGAGGCAGGGATGGGGCTCACAAAGAGTCCAATGAATTGGCGACGATCCCGCTGATACATGCCTCCAGGCTGTCACGACCAGGGTACATTGTCTATCCAGCAGGCAGGTACCTACCTACCTACCTGGGTATGTAGGTAGGTAGTTTAGTTATGCAGTCGGTGGCTCTCGTCTCCGCTCCGTCAAACTTAACAATTATAGTACCAGCGCCGTACCTCCCCTCCCCGGCAGCGTGCCACAACCCATCTGCGTCCGACCTGTGTAGGTTAGGTATCTTGGTGGTACCTGGGCCGCCCTACCTCCCTCCGCCATTGGTCCACATCTCTAAGCTGTGCTGCATATAATATCCCGACCTTCGCTGCCCGCATACGGAATCCAACGAGTGAACTTGCGGGATACAGCCCCTCTCGTCCCTACGTGTGTGTGCGCTGGTCTCCCGTCTCCCCATACCGCAGCCTGCGAATTACAGCACCACTGGCCAGACTACCACCGAATACTACCTACCATCACTTAGCCTGGCCAGGGCGAGCCTGACTTGACACCGCCCGCTCCCGCTGCCCGCCACCGCCGCCCAGCCAAGGTCACCGCACGCACCTGAGCCTCCTCGATCGTCGAATAGGCCTTGGTAGCCTGCTTCCGCCCGTTGCATCGGCCCCTGGCTGGTGCGATTCCACGTGTTGTACCCCGTACGCCGTGGCCCCGGCGAGTAGGCTTGCGCTCCAAGCCTGTGCCCTCGCCTCTCACACCGGCACCTCGAGTCTCCAACTTCCAGATTCCTTCTTCTATCTAGATCATCTGGATCATCTGGATCCTTTCTTCTAGAACCTCTTCTTCCAGACCCTTTCCAAACCCCTTCCAAACCCCTTCCAAACTGCCCCTCGTCATTGTATCATGCCCCGGCCTTCCCAATTGCCCACCCAACTCTTCGCCCTGCGCTCCCGACTAACCGAGCTGGCGGTGCCGAATGCGCCCCCTCAATGACCAGGGCACAAGCACGCAGTCTGGATTGTGTAGTGCGGTTAGAAGACACGGTGGAGCATCACCGCACCTCCGCGCATTCCCTCTTGTCACTGCGCACACCGTCCCCGGCGCTCTTGAAACCTGCAGCAAGCCGTTCGGTCCCCAATGTCCACCCGAGCCGGTACACATGCCGCCGAACCAAGGATTGAGTGGCATTCTGCCGCCCGAAATGGACGACAGGATCCGTGTCAGCCGCGACAGCAGCAGATCCGAGTGGTCACAGAGTGCCGCTGGAGACATGGCGCCGCATCACTCGACTAAGATATCGGGTCGCAATAGTGCCCGCGCAAGTCTCGAGCCTGCGCCCTCATCTCAGCCCACCGTTCGTGCCGTCACACCTGATATGGCACCCGACGCCGTCGAGAATGGCTGGACATCGATAGATACAAGCGTGCCCTCGATCGCCCGCGCCTTTGGCACTACATCTTCTCGGCAGAGCTCGCCGAGATCTATACGAGCAGGGGAGAGGAGAAGACAAGGAATAGTGTTTGAGGATGAGTCTTTCCGTGAATCCTTTGAAAGCTCTCCTTCAAGCGTGTTGTCCCAGCGCGGAGGTCTTAGGCCACGTACACGCACATTAGACGAGGCGTTAGCGCTCCGACAGGCCTCGACGAAAGGTTCTACCGAAATCCGACATAGGATGGGGTCATTCTCATCATCTACCTCGCAACCATTAATCGAAAGCGATGTTCGTCCTCCACCTACCGTGCCCGAGGCAGCCGCATATAAAGCCGTGGCACCTTCAAAATTGCCCGACGCGAGATCCTCGGCTACGCCAGGCAAAGATGGGAGGCCCCCTGGCACCCGCCAAACTAAGCGCAGCTCCCAACGCCCGATCTCCCCAACTGTCTCTCCACCTCCGTCTGTAGACTCGCTCCTGCTTCCTATACCGACAGACGATGCGAATAGGATGCTATCCCTGATGAAGAGACTGTGTGGTCGTATGAGGGGTGAAGCTGAATATCGAGGTGGTCCTGGCGCTCCCTGGTATCAAGGAATTCTTTATATTGATGACGACAAGGGTAGTCTGATGTTTGATTCTGGCCATAACGGACCCTTCCATATCACTATTATAGAAGATTTGCGCGGTTGTAGGGTTCTTCCATGTATTTGCCCCGAGGATGGTTCAAAATGTCTTGAGCTTTCTAGCACAAAGACGGATGTGGAAATTATTTTTCGACCTCTCAGTGCTGATGAGATTGACCTCTGGCTGGCTAGTTTACTTTGCTGGCAACAGATTCGACCACCAGGCGCCCGGCTTACTAGCAGAAAAGGATCCAGCTCACCTAAATTGGGGCAACCAGCAGAAACGAGGGCCAGAGGATCTTCCACGGCCGGAGACACACCTAAAGATCCTGCCATTATCAAGGTTGGGAATGTTATGCTGTGGGACAAGGGTGTCGCCACCTCGCCACGAGCTATTGTTAAGCGTCCATCCACCCGAGATCTCCGCTCGGGATCGACATCATGGAGACGAGTATCATGCATCTTACAAGACAACGGGGAATTTAAACTAATGACAGAAAACGATTTGACAGTACTATCCGTTATCGACTTGAGCCAACTTTCGCGGTCTGCTGTGCAGAAGTTGGATAGGTCTGTCCTGGATGGAGACTTTTGCATTGCTGTCTTTCCCGTCTATTCCGCAACGTCAAAGCAACTCTCCATCTTCCGCCCTGTTTACCTCGCTCTCGATTCCAGGGTTCTCTTTGAGGTTTGGTTTGTTCTTTTAAGAGCATTTGCCGTTCCAGAATTGTATGGGATCGGACCCACCGGCCAGTTAACCGAGATATTAGACCACCATGCCGACTTTGGTGGACAAATGTTTCGGGTCGAAAAGTCAATTCAAGTCAAGGTGACAGAAGCCAAGTTCCAACGAACGATAGCATCATCGGAACGCCATCATTCTCGTCAAAAAGAGCGAGACCCACTTATCGGTCATTATTTAGCAGAGGTTGTCCTCGATGGTGAGGTACGATCTCGAACCGCGATTCAGACAGATACCAAAAACCCCTTCTGGCGCGAGACTGTACAATTTTCAGAGCTGCCTGCCACTCTCCCATACCTTTCTGTTGTTCTCAAGAGACTGGATGGAAATCTTGACAGCTTAACCCACCAGGTTCAAGCTTCTTTGGGCTTGCCAAGATCCGGGAACCTTACGGAAACCGTTTGCGGGGTTGTCGAGGTCCCTCTTGATAAAATGGAGAAGGGCAATGACCATGAGCAGTGGTATCCAGTGCAAGATGAAAAACAAGAGCCTATAGGAAGTATGTTGATCAGGCTTGACCACACGGAGTTAATCGTGCTCACTACGGAGGACTATAAGCCATTGTCTGAACTTCTACACCAGTTTACTACCGGATTAACTACTCAAATTACCCAGTCGACACCTAGTATGCTGCGACGACTTTCTGAAATATTTCTAAATATCTTTCAGGTGTCTGGTGCTGCCAGCGAGTGGCTCAAGACATTAGTCGAGGATGAGATTGATGGCGTGGGCAACCAGAATAGTATGAGGAGGTTACGGTTCGGTCAACGTATAGGCTCGAATGAATCTTCAGGCTCTGCTACTGACAGAACACAGCTTGTTCGCGATATGAGCAAGAGTTTAACTGGAGAAGCCAATCTACTCTTCCGCGGTAACACTCTACTTACCCAAGCTCTTGAATTCCATATGCGACGACTCGGCAAAGAATACCTAGAAGAAATATTAGGCGAGAAGATTTTTGAGATAAATGAAATCAACCCGGATTGCGAGGTTGACCCAAGTAGAATTGAGCGGGTGGAGGACTTGCAACAGCATTGGAAGCTACTCATACAGCTGACTACCGAGCTATGGGAAACTATCTGTGCTTCCGCAAATAAGCTCCCGCTTGAGCTTCGAGGTATCTTAAAGTATGTCCGAGCCGTCGCGGAAGACCGATACGGCGACTTTCTGCGTACCGTCAACTACACGAGCGTCTCTGGTTTCCTATTTCTTCGCTTTATATGCCCGGCCATATTAAATCCAAAACTTTTCGGGCTGTTGAGAGATAATCCGCGCCCTCGAGCTCAACGCACATTGACCCTCATTGCCAAGGGGATCCAGGCGCTGGCAAATTTATCCAGCTTCGGGAAGAAAGAGAGCTGGATGGAGAACATGAACAGATTTTTGGGGCATCAGAGGCAGTCTTTCAAGACCTTTATTGATCAACTATGCTCCGTATCGTCGGACCGTAACCCTATTACGATACCGGCATCCTATTCTACGCCTATTATGATTCTAGCTCGGTTGCCACCAAAAGGTCGGGAAGGCTTTCCCTCTCTCCCGTATCTTATCGATCACCAGAGAAACTTCGCGGCTCTGGTCAAACTGTGGCTCGAGGTACACCACGCTTCAGCCCCGGACTCACACTCCTTTAAAGGCGAGCTGGGGCAATTCCATACGCTTTGTTTGGAATTACAACGTCGTTCAGATGAATGTATGACTCAGGTGGAAATGTTTCGAGCTTGTGAGAATGAATCGGTCATTACAGATGAGCTGGCCGAGAATTTGGACAAAGCTTCGCTGATCGAATCTCTCAGTCAAAGCTATGCAGGCAGCGCTGTGTGGGCGGAAAACGATCCGTATCGGCCCCCTGGTTCATCTGGGAGTGAAGCCGAGGGCGCCAGCAGAGCGGCCAAACATTCCGCGTTTCGTGAAAACAACACCCTGCGACAGCCGTCCGATGGGCTGGACCCTAGTCATCCCTTTGGAACTATCCGTGCCAAAACCAGGCCCGGCAAAGAGACTCGCAGGTTCTTGAGCGGACTCATCGGCAGTAAGAAGGCCAGGGAAGGCCCCAATCTATCGTCGACGGTGCGTGATAAAAATAGGGGCAAAGAAGAGAGAGGGAGCAGAAGCACACCGGGCAATTCGTCCGAGCTGCGGCAGCAAAACGGCACTAATTCGAGGCCCTAGTTATGCCTCCAACTAGCGCTCCCTTCGTCATATCGACGACTCCGTCGGGGAGTAGGACTACGGAGGCGTCTCCGCATGAGAAAGAAACCAGACCGTGTCCCGCTGGCGAGCAAAACCGCGAACTAATAACCACACCATGGCAGATTACTTTGCTAGTACAAACCGCTCACTTTATTCGGATAGATGAATTCTTTACATCAATATGGGCTCGGAGGCTGGATTCGATTTCTCACAAACGGCTGGGGATGGCGTTTGGTCGGGGTTTATTCGGATACCCCTGGCATCTCGGGACGAAAAGGAAGGCGGCTTCGAAATCACTTTATTGTCGTTTTGTGCGTGCAAAGTAGAGAAGAGCAGAGCAAGAGCAAGCGTGCATGTCGGCATTCTGATATATATTTTTCCAGTCCCATTCTCATCCCCGGATTTTCGTCCGAACGGAATTACTACCTTCTGTGACCAATCCGAACTGGGCCTTAGATTGGCCCCCGATCAGGGGAAATGTACATTTTTTTCTTTTCTTTTTCTCTCTCTCTCTCTCTCCCTCTCTCCCCTCTATCTATCTACTTTCCGAGCCTGCCCACGGAAAGGGAAAGAAAGCAAGTCTGGGTGGGGATAGGGGAAGGCGATTTGCCAAAATAAAAACTCTCTATAGATCCGTTGGGAGGGGGGGGGCGTTTTGTTCTCTCTTTTCCCTCCGTCGTTAGAAGGGGGCGGATAGGTCGCGAGATACCCGGGGAGTGAGTGAAACAAGAGAATGAGCACAGTAAAGGAGAAACAGACAGGCAGGAGATAGCAATGAGACAACCGCAACATACGCGTCGTTTTAATACCAATTACATCACATGTGTGTGGTGTGCGCACTGGGTTATAATCACCCATGTTTCCCCTGACATAACGTCGTAAATTCGTATTTTATTATTATTTCTTTTACGGGGGAGCTCTGAACATGAATTTTGTACTACCCTGTGTCTCTTCGAGGTACTTTCAGGGAGTAGATCTGTTCAGCCGACTTCCCTCTAACCCAAGGGACATGCCCAGTCTCTACGAACCGGTCTACTCACAAGCAATATATCCGACCTTTGGCCTATAACATTGTATCATGCACTGCGCGCACAAGCCGCGCCTGTAGAGGTCTAAACTGAGTTATCGTCCTGAGAGGGTGGTTTCCGGCATCAAGCGAGCTAATGGTAGTTGGTTTTAGTTTTTTTGGGGGACGGGATGGGTAGGCGTAAGTTATATCTTAGGCGAAGAACTTCTTGTAAGCGGCCTTCTCCTTCGCCACGCGAGCGGCGGCCTGCTTCTTGACGGTGTCGAGCTCCTTGGCGATGGCGGCGTCGCCGGGAACGAGGGCGCGGGCCTCCTGCAGGACCCGGATGGCCTCCTCCTCGTCCTTGAGCTTGACGAGGGCGACGCCGCGGCGGTACAGGGCCTTGCCCTTCTCGGCGTCGGTGATGCCGGGGACGGCGAGGGCCGAGGCGGCGCTACGCTCGGCGTCCTCCCAGGCCTCGAGCTTGATGTTCAGCAGGGCCGAGTTGCAGTTGAGGGTGAAGCGCAGGGAGGCGAGCTTGGCCTTGGTGTCGTCGTCGGCCTCGCTCAGGTCGGGCTCCTCGTTCAGGTAGCGCAAGCCCTTCTGGTACTTCTCGAGACCCGTCAAGACGTCGCCGGCCTTGAAGGCCTTGTTGCCGAACTCCTTGCAATCTGAGGCGACCTGCAGCACCCGCGCCGCGTCCAGGGGCGCGCCTTCAGCCGCCTCGTCCTCGGGGAAGTCCTCGTACGCGTCGCCCAGCGGGTCCGCGGCCTTGGCCTCCTCGGTGGCCGCCCCCGTGAGCTCGCCGCAGTCCGCAATGGTGACGTCCTGCACGGGCTTATCGCTGCCCTCGGTGCGCAGGTTCTCGATCTGGCGGATGATGGACTTGCCCGTCTTCACCTCGCCAAACACGACGTGTTTGCTGTTGAGGTGCGGGGTGGCGACCGTGGTGACGAAGAATTGGGAGCCGTTGGTGCCTGGAGTTCGCGAGGTGTTAGTTGATTGGTTAGTTGGTTCGTTGGTTCGTTGGTTAGTGAGGATTGGTGCTAATTATATGTCTTGTCTTACCGGGACCAGCATTGGCCATGCTGAGCAGGAACGGCTTCTCGTGCTTGAGCTCGAAGTTCTCGTCCTCGAACTTGGCGCCGTAGATGCTCTCGCCGCCGGTGCCGTTGCCCTCGGTGAAATCACCGCCCTGGATCATGAACTGCTTGATGACGCGGTGGAAGATGCTGCCCTTGTAGCTCAGGGGCTTGCCGCTCTTGCCCAGGCCCTTCTCGCCGGTGCAGAGGCAGCGGAAGTTCTCGACCGTCTTGGGCACGACGTCATTGTATAGCTCGAAGGTGACGCGTCCCACGGACTTCTTGCCGATGGTGATATCGAAGAAGACGCGGCTGCGCTTCTTAGCCTCCTCAGCCATGGTTCCTAGTGATTATATTTGGGCGAACTGGTTGGGTCGTGTCCGGGTCGTGTCGTGTCCGGGTCGTGTCGTGTGCGTGGGGGGAAGACGGGGGGAGACAGGGGGAAGACGGGCAAAGAGGGCTGATTGTCTGTACCCAGGTGGTTCTGGGAGCTAGCTAGCTACCTGGTGACTTTCAGATGGGTCAATTGCTTGTGACTTGGCGTGAGGGTGTGGTTAAGAGACCACAAGGAGGGATGGGTATGAATAGACGAGAGAGGAGGGAAGAGAAAAAAACGACAGGGTAGGTAGGCACCAGGCTAGCCGGTTTGACGACAGTTGTGAATGAGGCTGGCTGGTTGGCTTGAAGCTGCATCTGCCCAAGGGGTACAGGTCTCGACCAACAGAAGCTTCTAGGAATCCGACGAAGGAATGGAAAGAGGTCGTGGGGTCCGCCGAGGGGCAGAGGGGTAAAGCTCCGGCCAATCGTCTTTTACCGTTTTAGTGAAACCCCCCACCCCCTCCCGCCAGGAAGACTAGACCCGCAGGTATCTACACCTAGGTACTTGGGCCGATTGGCTGTATTAAGGCTCCTAGCAGCCACAATCGCACCATTAAAATGTAACTAGCACTGTCAGACACCTAGATTAGACGTTAATAATACTACTACTACTACACCTAGGTACTTATCTAGCCATCTAAAGGTACATATCACTATGTATTTCCTCGCTCCCGTAAATAGGTAGGTACTTGTGAGCAAGTAGGTAGTTAGGTTACTGCTACTTATACCAATAAGCAAGTCCAAGCTGAAGGACAACCCAGTAGCAGCCTACTAGCAGGTGATGCTTGGAAGGAGAAAAGGAATTCCTTTTGTTCTAAAGTTAGTTGCAATCACGAACAGACCATGGGCCAGCATGATCTAATACCCAGCCCAGGTCTGCGAATATACATATGGATATATTTATGTGCGAGATATGTACACCCGTATTTAGGCAAGCCATAACATAATGTATGCCCATAGCCCCGCGGTAGACGAGATCCCCTCAACATCCTACCTTGATACCTAGTATGCTCGTGACTCGTGAGCCAATCCTAGGGCACTCGCTACAGCTATTTTTCGAGATGCCAAGGTAGCACCGCACATACTGCGTGTTGGCTGCGCTATGACACCATATTGCTCATCTGACTGGATGTTTGATGTATGTAGGTATTTATAGGTATTGAGGCGTTCCGAACGAAAAGATCTCATCACTATACTTGTATGTGTGTGCGTGTGTACGTGTTGTATGTGCACGTGTATGTGTATGTGTATGTGTATGTGTTTGTGTATGTGTATAGCTAACTGCCTACATAAAGCTATCATATTTATATAGACGTCATGGATGCATCCATTTTGCTCCCCTTAAACAGTTCCTCATCTTACTCATTCGTCAAATATCAAGTCCAGAGAAATCTCCAATCTGCCGCATCATCCTCCCGTTGTCACTCCTATTTCAGACCCCGAGCCCTCGCCTCGTCAAGAATACTGGCTGCACGAAGGAGCCACTATGCCGGGGCCTCACCCCCGGGAACGCCCACGGGCATATCATAATGATAGCTTCCGTAATAGCAATACATCTTACCCCTTGTTGCAGCATAATCCTCATGAACGGGGACTGCATCGGCGCGATAACTTTCATATTGTAGAACTATCCCCCACATCACAGATGAATTCCCCAGAGCATTCCTTCCACCAGGAATTCTTTACGCCAGAGGCGTATCATAACGACAGTTCCGGCATCTCCCCTATCGGAGGGAGGTACCTTCCTGCGCCGAGTAATTTCGACGAGCCTCAACATGGCAACGAATCTATGCCCGGGCGATCAGCTACCATATCATCCGAGGGTGAAAACGAAAAAGCCCCAAATAGGAAGAGATCTAGAATACGTGGCTGGATCCTCGAACTGATCGGCCTGTTGGCGACCTTGGCCGCCTTTATTTCGCTTCTCGTGGTTCTGAAGACGGTCGACAACCAGCCGTTGTCTACCTGGCACTTCCCTTTCTCCGTCAACACTGTCGTGTCGACGCTCTCCGTCATCGTCAAGACCCCCCTGGCTTTCGTCGTAGGCTCATGCTTGGGGCAGGGGAAATGGTCCTGGTTTACCAAGAGATCTGGTCCGCTGTCTGGGTTCGTGGCCTTTGACGACGCTAGCCGTGGACCGCTTGGCTGTGCGGCCTTGTTATGGTGGCTTAAGTCGAGGTACGCCTTCTCCCTTGACCAATATCATCGGCCGGAAAATGATGTGCCGTGTGAGAAGCTCAGTCAACTGACAAGCACCGTACCTAGGCACTGGGCCTCCTTAGGCGCTTGGGTCACCTTGCTACTGCTTGCGGTTGACCCGTTTTGGCAGGCAATAATTCACTATGACGGCAAGATAACTTCCACTGAAGACCATCACTCTTTGGTTTTAATTTCTCGTAACCTTGATGTCGGGGATTGGAGCTACGAGAACACGCTTAAGGTGGATTATCATTCGAATCATGACGGTGAGTGAATATTTATAACCATAACCACGCTGATGGTTTGCCCACTCTGGGTTTATTTAGAGATCCGCCTCTTTTGCCTCCCGTGATATTCCTTATGCCCTAAATAGCCCACCGCAAATATAATCTTGAGGAGTAGTTCCCAGCTAATACCTGCATGTTAGTGTATAAAATATATTCCATCTACCCCGACGTTGGAATGTCCGCCACCCTGCTGGTCGCGGCTGTTAATTCTTCGATATCTACGTCAACACGGCCGCCTGGGATTTCATGTCGAACTGGCAATTGTACCTGGCCTCTCTACACAACACTTGGCATATGTAGTACCTGCTTGGATGTGTCAGAACATGTTACTACGGAGCACAGCGTCGGAATGCCGGACGAAAGTGTATTTTCATCATGCCACAGTGCTACTGCCACCTTTGTGAGCAACTACACAAGCTATGTCCTACCGTACCCGGGTGGACGCCGAGTTGTGCTTCAAAATACGAACGACTACGTGGCTCTTGCAGCTTGTGAATTGCGGTCTCGTGTGGGACTATCTGCCGCATTCCAGCCATCCAACACATATGGGTTTAAAAACTCAGAAACGCTCCTTGCCTCGCTGGCCGTGCTGGAGTTGTCAGCTGACTATTGGAATAATCTTACGACATTGACCCAAGCGACACCGAAAGCGACAGAGTGCGGCCTGGAATTATGTGCGTTGGCACACGAGACGCAAATGGCGGATGGCCGCCCGACGGAATCTACCATCACTAGGTCGACGGCGAGAGTCCCCGGCTCTTACGACACCGCTGGTGATTTCAGCCCGGAGATTCGGAACTTTATAGAGGATGATTTCGGCCACGGCTCGCTGACCGAGGGCCATCGGGCATTTATGTCAGGAAACGAAGCGTCCTTCAGCGCCGTTATACCCCGCCACGACCTACAAGTGACGCTGCCGCAGGATGTTAGCCTCGGGATTTCGAACCCGGTGATTTTCAACATCACCCAGAAGTCGATTGTGACGATGGCCCGCGACTTATACCAGAACGGGACGCTCGAAAGTCTCACATACGTCATGTCCAACACGACCAATGTCACGCAAACGTTCGACAATATCGCGCGCCTTCTGACATACCGAATGAGGGAGGCCGACGGATCAACGGCGTCAGGTTTCTCGGAGCAATGGGTCGTCTTCACCCAGGTGCGATGGAACTTGATCATCTTCCCCGTCATCGTGTTGGTGTCCGGCTACATTTTCACGATTGGCACCGTGCTCGACTCGGATCGGCTCGCCCTCCGAACAATGAAAAGCGATACCATGGCCGCCCTGTTATGGGGTTTGGATTACCACGCGAGGGAATCCCTACGAGAGGAGCGGCAGCAATACGATCGCTGCTCGGATAAAATCACGGTCAGGTTGACTCCCCAAGAAACCGGATTGGAGCTACGGGCGTTATAGGCGAATGGTAGACGTGACCGCAAAGCGTGATGATGATGATAAACAGAGTTGACCTGTAGTTCACGTCTAAATACTCAATAACAAACCCAATGACCTAGATATTGTCGGAAACGCATCGCGCGCAAGCCAGCGGACATGATCGATACAGGTATTTCTTGGTAATCCAAGCATACACTGGACGTCGTTTCAAGCTTACAGAGACCCGGAGCATCTGTATAACAACGCCTTGAATATATACCAGCTTTACCTCCTTGAGTCACGGTGAGACCTTGACCCACCTAACCTGGGTATGTGACTTGGGTAGATTTAAGCAGTTTATGGTAGGAACCGTAGCAAGTACAGACAGTAGCTAGATTGATCAGGCAGATAGCCGGGTAGTCAGCGCAGACCGAAGGCTTCCGTGTGAGACCTTCGTTAGCATGAGATTTCCTCTAGAAGGTCTCAGCATGATACCTTCCTTGGGAAGGAGTCCCGTTTGTACGATGCATTTAAATAGGTCGAGAGACAGATACTAAATTGGGACCTTCATCTTTTTTAACATACTGACAAGCAACGTACCGGCGCCGATGAAGTCGCTCGGGACGAGGCCGTTCAGTAGCGCACTGCAGACGAAGTTAAAGGAGAAGTAAGTTGTTCCTTGGAACTGCGAAACACACTTGACAAGCTGATTAGATAACTAATGATTGTGAAGATTAGATAAGGTAGCCTAAAGGTACCTGTTGGTCCCGTACATGGTAGGTACCTACCGACCAAGGCCTCTCCTCCTAATCTACATCACACCATTATATGATAGTTAGTTAAATCGCGACGTGTTCGGGACACTTCAGCAAGATGCACCAGTAAAACCCCGGGAACCGGCTCGCCTCATGGGCGCCGTCGCTGCCCGTCGTCGCATTTTTGCGCAAGATCCGGCCGCACAGCACATTGGAGCAGTACACCCGGCTCCGCACGGCCGGCCACTCCTCCGGGAGCTCAAGCCGCCCGTCAAGCAGCATCTGCGCCGTGCTTCCCAGCTGCAGCCGATAGCACAGCTCATTGCACTTGTGGGATGCGAAGAAAAAGATGGAGTCTACTTCGCCTAGGTTCGTCTCACATAGCTTGAACCGCTCCGGGTCCCTGGTCTGGATGCTCGGGTCGGTCAACAAATTGCCCACGCCTTGCAGGTTGTTGACCAAGAACTGGTCCCACGACCGCTCAAATGTGAAGTGCGAGAAGGCCTGTGCCGCCTGGTTACAGGCATCGTTGGGCAACTCCTCGTTCAACCAGTTCACGTTGTCGTTGTACTTGACATAGCCCCCATTGATGAGATGAACGGCTCTATGGAGATGCATGCATCGGTCTGGGATCGGGGCTCCAGGGCGGCAGTCATGACGAAGTCTAGCGAATAATTCGGATCAAGTAAGGCGTTGAACTCAATAGCAAAAGTTTTGCACAAGGCCTGTCCTTTCATCACTTCGGTTATGAATTCTAGACCGTCGCTCTCGCTCCCGAGTGCTTTGACAATCAACTTATTGGCGGAGGCTAATGTGAGGGCATACGGTGCGGCATACAGAGCGCCCTGGCTGAATCGTTCGGAAGAGGCTTGTATATCCAGCTGGATACACTCAGGGTCAATATTTTCATCCAGCGCCACGCCAGCACACGTCCATTTCACAACTAGCTTCTGGTCCAGCCAGCCCAGTGGGTCGCACTGGGGTTTGACATTTTCTACCGCGGCTTGGTTTGGACTGGGAACGGCTGCCGAGTGTTCTAACGCCTCAAAGCTTGTTCCCAGCCCTGGCTCCTTCGACTTCGATATAGCAGCAACACTATTCTTTATATCTTCTCCACTTCCGGAGGTACCAGGGTTCCGATGATTCGGTATTTGGATATGGTGGTTGTCATTTGTTTGCGGCCTCGGCGTACTTACATGATTTGAAAAAGTGCCATCTTGTGATTCCAATATCAACTGCTTAGACATGCTGATGAGAACTTCGCGTGCATAGGCCGCCGCTGTAGCGGCGGCGAAGCCCGCCCTGCCAAGTTTTGTTTTTGTGCGAGTCGGCATAGTCAGAGACCCCGCGGATGACAAGGCAGGGGAAGACGTCCATAAGTCCTGCCGCTTCCATCTCAATGCACAAGGCGTTGTTGCGCTTGTCGCTTAGCATGTCACGGTCTGTTGAAGACTTCATAACAGATCCTCCTGAGAGAATTGTGCTGTAATGGATGACAATATCATCGCACGGCTCCCCCGAATGCCGCTCTACCTCGTGTCGCCGACTATGGGTGCCGCAATCTGTGCCTTGCTTATGTGCATAACTAGACTTGAAGAGACGGTCAAGGGTTCGTGGTTTTTCGAATTCTTCCTTCATCCGAGGATGCCTTGAAAATCTGGCAAGGTGCCTTACCGTTCTTTTCGTCAAGTTTCAGCTGGTATAGAGCGCTATTCCTGGAAAGGGGGGGTGGGCTCTAAAGCAGCAAGTAGGCTCTAGCTTTGCCCAAGATCACTACGTGACAGGAAATACGATGCGGGGGATGCTCTCCCTTTTGTAGCAGGTCATCCACACTACTATTTACACCAAGAGCACACCGGTTATGCTCGTCACAACGTCTTCGGCATGGAAGCGTCAAGAAGTTTGTTACCCGGTATACCAGTCAAGGATGGTTCAACATCCGCCGGGCAGCCCGGCATCGCCGAGGGCTGATTCTGCAGAGCCGGCGCGGTTGAAAATGGCCGTGACCAACTATGGGAGCCAGGTCGAATCCAACTACGGCACAATCTTTAATTGCTTCTACAATCATGGTCATGATGCCCACCACTCCGCGTTTGCGTCTTCTTCAGCCTCCTTGCTGAGTCAACTGCAAACCAAGCTTCAAATTGGGTGCATCTTGTACAAATCTAAGCGATATATCAAAGCTAAAGTCCTATTCTACGAGATTTTGCAGACGAAGGGCTCGGATTCAAGCGTTGCTGCACTGGATGTGATCAAACATGACCTTGCTTGCGTCCACTTTCCATTATCGGAATACTCGGAAGCAGCCAGCCCAGCATGTCGAAGTTATTGAAATCCCTCAAGGGGGCGATTACTATCTTGGATGTTGCCTATTGGAACTGCGCCGGTTTTCCGAGCGGAACAAATACTTTTAAAGAGCCGTGTCTTGTTGTCATAATGCCAGTGTGCCCAGCCCAAGACCCAAGACCCCGCCAACGAAAATACCACGATGTCCGCGAGGTTCCAGCTATTGCGATGTTTAATAGGGCAAGGCAAACCATGCAATCTCGGTATGTTGGATGGCGTGTTGACATTTTTTGAGAGCTGGTGTTCCGACATCGGGAACGTCGAAAATGCCGACCCAACCATGGCGCTGGTTGAGTACCACCTCGGGCGAATAGCAATTTTCTATCGCCGGTTAGAGCGAGCCGCCGTGTTTCTCGTTTTTGCTTTAAATAAGCATGCCATTGGATCTAATCAGCAGTCCCACGGTGGCAGCACGCTGCCCGTACTTGAATGTCAATCCGACCTCGGCGTAACCCTTCACGAGCTAGGCAGACATGAAGATGCCCTCGACCCGCTCTGTGAAGTCTTGAAAGGACTTAAAGATTCTAAGCCTGTCACAGAAGGGCTATCTGCTTCCACTTCACAGCAGGAATTCAAGCATCAAGCATGAATCATGAATGCGAAATTGGATCTCTGCAAGGCCGCGCGCATAGTGCGAAACATACCTCAGTGACCGAACAGACAGTTAAGGATGTCCTCGCCTGGACACGACGAGAACAAAAACGGCAGCAGTAGCAGCAAGAAGAAGAAGAAGAACGAGAAGAAAGAGAAGAAGAACCTTCCTCCACGGAATCAAAAGATGAGCTGAAAAAATCACTAGAACAAGAACAAACTGCGCAGTCGCAGGTAATACCGCAGCAGCCATCAGAAGCCCAACCGCAGATGCAGACGTCTTCACGCCGCGCGGACACGCAGCGGTGCGCCCTCGATGCTCTAGTCCTCCTAGCGCAGATCACCCACGACTTCGGCAAGGACTATTCACAGGCCGTGGCCTTCTGCAACGACGCCTTCGCGACCATCACCTCCCTCAAGGCCGACCTGGCGGGACCGAGAAGGTGAGTTATTGTCGGGCTATCGAGGGTTTCGTGGAGGAGTTCAGGGCCGTAACGGATTTAGTAGAGAAACTGGATAGCTAGTGTAAGCGGTTCCTATATCGAAGAACATAAAGCGTTTCATAAAATACGGATTGAATTGATTGACGAGGTTTCAAGTAAAGAGAAGATCGGTCGATCGGCTACTTATTCATACCCTCGCCAACTAGAGCTGGACATACTATGAACTATTCACTGGGCTTGGACATTTATTGATCAAAATTCAGTATCGGTTGCTTAGTATTAGTTATTGCTTAGTATTATTGCTTAGTATTGTCGCATAGTTGGAGGGCTGTCCTCGTCCAAGACTGATAACTGTCGGGTCCCAGGCAACACCTAAGCGCTCCGTACGTGAGTGCTTATCATTAGTCTTGACGGTCGCGGGAGGCAAGCTCTGAGATACCAAATAGATTCACGAATGCTTGCCTAAGATAAGACAGACGTGAAGCCTTCGCGGATTCGCATGTCCCGCATACAGCGGTTGTGAGACCCTACTAGTATATGCTAAGGTAATTGGCAATGTACCATGGCATTACCAGTCAAACACAAGCTATAGTGATTGATTATTGCCCTTGATTACCCTCTCCCAGCGACATCCATAGCGATTTAAAAACCGTTCCGTTGTGAAGTTGTTTATGATGCTAAAGTGAGCTGGTTCAAGTTGTAGTTGCCTAGGCACATGCTAAGAAACACTTTTTACCTGCCTACCTACCTACCTAGACTAGGTCTCTCTACCTACCTAGGTACTTATCCGTCCATGCGAACATAAATCTAGTCATAGGTCACGTGAGGATTAAGGGCTCGACTGGCTGCCAAGGCTCTAGCAGCCACAGTCGCCTTATGTAGTTAGCTCTGAAACCCTAGCATAGACGTTAAAAATACTACTACTACTACTACTACCTAGGTACTTACCTAGAGGCAAGGGCAGGTACCTGTGTAGCTAGTGATAGCTTAGCCTGTCTGTACTGACCAGGTAGGTACTTTTTATAAAAGAGAGCACCCAAGTGCAGCTAGGTACTACCTTAGATAGGTAGGTTAGGTACTTGCTACCCCTCTATCCCTACCTAGGTACTTAGTAGGAAGCAGCACAAGCAAACCCCCCGCTACCTGTCGTCAAGTCGAACCCCACCAAAATGTCCCAATGGCTGCCTCCTCTAATCTAAGCTTCAAAAGAGTTCCAATTCCCTAGACGCCTCGAAGCTTACTTTTGGCTCGCTATTTGTCGGCCACGAAACCTCCCCAGTATCACATAGTTCGACACGGCGGCCTTCAAACACGGCTCAAAGGCCGTCCATCGTCGTATGTCTTGATTGCACAATGATAATCAACCCGTCAACGTAATCTACCGTGCTGACCGCGAACACCACAGCATTAAGTCGGCCGATCGCATTCCGCCACCCCTCCCGCATCACGACCGCGATCCTACACAAGAAAAGGAGTCCGATCGCGAACTTCAGACAACAATGGCTGACCAAGCTACCCCAGCGCCGGCCGGCGCCCAGCCCGACGGCGCTGCTCCTATCTCCAACCTTCAAGAGAGCAGCTATGACGTCGAAGTTCAACTCAGTGATCTCCAAAAGGATAAAGAGCACCCGCTGGGATCTGCTGTCACTTTCCAGGAGCTTGGATTGTTAGTGCCGCCTTGGTGTCGCGTTGCGCCATCCCCCAGCTACTGACTTTACCTCCTTTCTTCGCAGGCCGAGCGAGGTTCTCGAGGGTCTGACCGCTTTGAAATTTCTGAAGCCCTCCAAGGTGCAAGAGAAGGCTCTCCCTCTCATGCTCGCCGACCCTCCACGAAATATGATCGCCCAGTCCCAGTCAGGAACCGGGAAGACGGCCGCCTTCGTTACAACCGTTCTGTCTCGCGTCGACTTCAGCCAACCTAGCACCCCGCAGGCCCTCCTTCTCGCCCCCAGCCGTGAACTAGCCCGTCAGATCCAAGGCGTCATTACTACCATTGGCCAGTTTATCCCGAACCTGGGCGTTTCTGCTGCTATTCCCGGCTCTATTCCTCGGGGAGGGAGCATCGATAAGGCCATCGTCGTTGGTACCCCGGGCACCGTCACGGACCTGATCCGACGACGCCAATTCGATACCAGCGCATTGAGGATTTTTGTTATTGATGAGGCCGACAATATGCTGGACCAGCAAGGCCTTGGCGACCAGTGTGCCAGGGTCAAGGGGTTGGTCTTCAAACAGAATACGAACGTGCGCGGCCATATCGTGAGCTAACCCGTTGTAATAGCATGCTTCCGAAAACCATCCAGATCCTCCTCTTCTCTGCCACATTTCCCGACAAAGTGATGAAATACGCAACTTCATTTGCTCCTAGTGCGAATATAATCAAGTTGAAGGTTCAAGATCTCACAGTTAAAGGTATTTCCCAGATGTACATGGACTGCCCTGGTGAGGCAGACAAGTATGAGATTCTTTGCAAGCTTTACGGTTTGATGAACATCGGCTCGTCAATTATTTTTGTCAAGGTATGGAAAGACAATGGATTGAAATCTTAGTACACGCTAATGATTCCAGACTCGTGAGAGCGCAACCCAAATCCAACAGAGCATGGTTCGAGATGGCCACAAGGTTTCGGTCCTACACGGAGCGTATGAAGGTAGTGAACGAGACGCCCTGCTCGATGAATTCAGGACTGGCAAGTCCAAGGTTCTCATTACTACCAACGTCCTTGCTCGTGGTATCGACGTCTCAACGGTGTC
This sequence comes from Rosellinia necatrix, assembly GCA_021209875.1. Lineage (NCBI taxonomy): Eukaryota > Fungi > Ascomycota > Sordariomycetes > Xylariales > Xylariaceae > Rosellinia > Rosellinia necatrix. The sequence continues at coordinate 3,595,916 of JAGYVD010000007.1, read as the reverse complement.
CATGGTTATCAATTACGACATCCCAATGAAAGGCATGGGAGATGCTACACACGACACGGAGACGTACCTTCACCGAATTGGGCGAACTGGTCGTTTTGGCCGTGTAGGCGTGAGCATCACCTTCATTTCAGACAAGAAAAGCTTTACAGCCCTGCATGCCATTGCAGGTGACCTTCAGATCGACTTGGTCGCCCTCAGCCCTGATGACTGGGATGAAACTGAGAAGCAAGTTCAGAGGGTCATCAAATCGAGCCGAGCTCAGGCCAACTTCGTCCCAAGTGCCGGCCCTGGAGGCCAAGAATGAGGAGCGCATAATTTGGGGATAGAGAGACATATCTCGGTCATCTCTGTGGGTCGATCCGCTGGTGAGGCTGGAGCCATGAGCGAATGGCTATAACGAGAAGGCGTTATCCCCACGCTAGTGGGCGAAGAGAATAGCGGCGTCAAGTAATCTCGAAGGGGTACAGTGTATTGTGAACGAAATGGAACAGCCATATACCATGGATGGATGCGAATTGCTACATAAAAACGACTTGAGAGCTAAACGGGAGGTAGATAGAGAACGGAAATGAGGTGTCTTGACGGCGAAATGTCCAAAGTAACGTCCTACTGTGCCTATATCGAGGGTAACGAATACCGGTAACTGTGCCCATGTCGCCGCTCGCTCGCCCTTAACTCTCTTGATGTTTCATCTCCCAGTGATGCCTATCGTTTTCTCCTGCGAGCCTAGCAGTCTCCGAATGTCATCCCTGGCCATGAGCCTAGACCCCCGCTAGAAAAAGTATATGGGCCTGTCTACGATTCCGCCGAATGAACGGCCGCCTTCAGCCCTATACAGACGGTTTCAATGGGTTCAAGAGAGTTACAGATACGCAGGGTAGAGGCTAAAAGTAGTAATTAATATCCTCCAGCCGGAGGTTTGTATATAAACTGACACGGGTGGTCGACGCAAGCACCTCGCCTCGGAGAACTGTTATACCTAGGTGTACTTACATAGGTAGTTATATGCGGGTTTATACGCAACGGTCAGACGATCCCGCGGCAGAAATCAGAACATGTAACCGTTAAGCGGATGGGACTATCTAAACAACGTCGGAGAAAACTCATCAGTATATACAGCTCAAGCCGGTTGGAGTTTTGGGGTGGGACAACAGAGCATAGCCTTGCCCACTCGGATTGAATGAATCACGATACTGTAGATGAGTTGCCTGAGGTAGGTTGGTTTGCAGTAAAAACCCGGTCTTGGGTTGTCTTGGGGGTTGGATGGTGGGTTGGTGGGTCTTGGTTGTGGGGGCTGTGGATGGATATTATTGGGGCTCGTTGGCACTCATGCTTTGGCGCCGAACTTTGATCTGACCCAGGCGAGCGAGACGCTGTCAGGGGAGGGGGACGTGAGTTCAGACGACCTAGGTACCTATAAGCTGTCGCCAAAGCCCCACCGAATCCACACCATAGGCGCGCGCAAGAACGAACAACATGCAGGTACTCATACGCTACCACTTACCGTTTGAACCGGCAACACACAGCCTACCATTCTCTGCTGACCCCGGCCCCGGTCCTTGCGCTAAACATCTATAATTGACGTCTGGATACCACCTCAGCTTCTCACCACCCCGGACCAGTCGCCCAGGCCCCGGATCGTCTCTCTGCTGTACTGACCGCCAGCCGGGACTGAAATAAACCATCGGCCCAATGACAACCCAGACACAGCCTTGATCGGGCCCATTATGGCGTTACCTTGCCTTGACGTGCTTCCACAGGGCGTTACCACGATGCGAGGCTCTCCTCCTATAGTCCCGCCCCGGTCGCTGGCGACTAGCCACCGCTATAGCCCAACCCACCGGCTCAGATGAATCCACCGGTTTAGATGAGTCGGCCGGTTTAAGTCGTCGACCCACTGACTGGTCAAGGTTAACCGATGCGGACTATCTGCTTAGACCGCACCGCACTGCAGATAGCCAAGGTAGCAGCTGTTAGTACACGCGCTGCCGGCCAATCTTTGGCGATGTGATAGGGATATATGCTTGCTGCCGCGGTCGGTACGATTCCGTCGACGCTAGACCAAACGGGTGCGCCATGATGATGATGATGACGATGCCAGTCTCCTAAATGCAGGGCCCTGCCTCCATGTGCAACATCATCTTCTTGCCTACAGCTTTGGTGTTGCCTTTCTACGTTCGTTTGTTTCTCAGCCCGGTCGTTTGGTCATTTTTGTTTCTTTTCTAAGCCTCTGTATTCTTACCCACCTTGTAATTTAAGCATCTTTAGTCGGGCTGTGCTGGACTCATAGTCGTGAGATGCTGGTCGTCTCTACCCGAGGCCTTCCCAACGTCACAGGTTAGTCATGCGAGCTTTTCTTTGCGAACCATATATCCAGGAGTCGTCTCAGGGACTGAGGCCTGAAACATGTCGTTTCCTTCGCCATCTCCCGTATCCCGCCCTGCCGTTTCCCCCGCCGGCACCCGAAGATCAGAGCCCTCCGTACGGCGAAGACGCGATGCGCATCCCCCTGAGAGACACACTCCATAGCAGCCGACTTCGTCGTCCAAAGACCTCCCATGCTGACCTCACATGAAGGTATTTTCTTATAGAATGGCTCGTATGCCTTCATTTCTTCAGTTCCTTATATGGTCTTCCTCAATACCCATAGTCCTCTCCGATCCCATTGGACTGGGTGGCGATATTACCTCACTCGTTCCTGGCTGTGCTCAGCCATGCCTGGAGGCCTTTGTAAGATCGAACTATCCAACAACGGAGTGTGGTACGCAATTCACGTTACCATGCCTGTGTCCAATTCAATCCGCCTCGGGCCTCACGGTTGGAGAGGCCGCGTTACAATGCCTATTTGGCTATGTTCAACTTGGCCGGTGCGATAGGAAAGATGCGAATGGTAAGATGCGGCCAATTTGGTTGATTTTAGGTCATTGGCATTTGAGCTAACTCTGGCAGGCGGTACCCCGGCGAGGGTTCTTCATATGTGCAGTGGACAAGAGAGCGCGCTGCCGAATACTCATTCTACCCTAACGGCGACCTTAGTAATACCACCATCAGGGGATCCGAGTTTACTACCGCCGACGTCTTCGCGAACAATACCATTGACATCGTCAACTACTGCATCGACACGGACAACGATGAGAACGAGTACAACCACAGCCTCTCACACCTCTAGCCCAAGTTCTTCCGCCGTGATCACATCCATGGTGATGACCTCATTGCCGACTTTGACCCCGACATCAAGTTCGACGTCAAGCTCGATTTCGAGCTCGACTTCAAACTCAGCCGCGGGCCCTACTTCTGAGCCGTCTTCGACTACACGACTCGCGCCGGCTCAGATAGCCGGTATTTCGGTAGGCATCGCAGGGGCTATAGCCATTGCGGTGGGCGCTATCTTATTAGCAAGATGTTTACGTCGCAGAAAGTATCCGGATTCAGAATCTGGGAAGGTCTTATTTGAAAACGATAATAGCACGGGTGGTTTCGATTCCTTTGATCCCAGGGGCTCTCGGATTTTTCATATCTCGCCTCCAGTTCTGCGCACGTCTAGATACCGTCCGGGACCTGTTGTTAACACTACGCCCCCCGCGCGACAGGCTATCCAGCCAGAACCGCCAGTCCAATCTCCAAAGGTAGATCGAAATACCATTGGCCTAGCTATTTCACGCCCTCGCAGCCTGATACCACCGAGGATCTTATCGAGAATACACTCGCCTGCGATGTCGTCCCCGAGCCCGGTGGAAGTGACGCTAGAAAGGAAACCCTCTAAAATTACTACCCCCAAGGCCAGCCTTGACCCTTGACATTCCGTCGTCAAATGTTGCGGCTAGTGCTCCATTCTCCCAGGGACCTCCTACGAAGGATAGAGCCAGCACATTGACGAACATGACCGCGTTTGCCGATCTCGATTCGGAGGCCGCGGAAGGCGAGCAGACCTGGCGGCCTCCACCTACGGATCCCTTGTCAGCCACGACGCTATACGTTGCTGATAAGTATGGCAATTGGGTGCTCAGCAACAATCACCGTCGATCGCAAATTGCACAGATCACACAAGCGGCAGAATTGGATACATATACGCCTTTGACAAAGTCACCAATTGAAAAACAAGAAGAGTCGGTAAAAATGACCGCGGCCACCCCCCCCCAGTTACGGCATTACAAAGTGTGCCTCAACCTACCTTTTTATCTCAAGATCCAACAAATTGGACAAATTCCCAATCTTCCAGCTCGTATTCGCAAGGCACCACAGCTCGGCACTCGGGGCGCAGGAACTCATCTAATAGAAATAGCGTGTCAAGAGCCCGAAAAGGTAACGGCGGGCCTGTGATGAATCGCTCTGATTCCAAAGCTTCGGCCACAACGATACACACCTCTACGACAGGGGGGAATGGTGAGGGGCCCGCTTACGAGAATGACATTGCTCGGCTATCGCAGTTGTCGCCGGTTGAAGAATCGCCGGCCTTAGTACCAGGGAGATCTCGGGTTATTTACCCAAAAATCACTGGCCGTCTAGATGGGGCGACAATACGATATGTCCCACCACCGAAAAGGCCGAACTTTGGGGGTCTTCCATTAGAACAACCTAGCCCAACGCTAGGGGCCTTATACGCGGGTGAAGGTTCGCCTTCGGCGTATCCCCCGCCGTTAAATCCTAGACGCAACGAGCGGCAGCTTGCACCGATACAAAGGAATGGATCGGGATTCACCCCAGAACCGGAACTACCTAATGTCGAGGTCTACCCTCTTTCTGAAGATAGTCCCCCGGAAGAAATATCCAGGCCCAGGCCATATCAGCGAACGGGTTTTGTGCCAACCCAGCCGGCGGTACAATACCGATACACGAATTCCCAGCAACAAGACCCATTTAGAACCCCAACTCAAAAACCCGTTGCCACATTCACACCCTCGCCACCCTCCGCAGAAAAGAAGCCACCCACGCCACCACTACCTCGCATTATGGATCGTGGACGACCACATATTGCATCCCAGCGTGTAGAATCGGGCACAAGCTTCAAAACCGTTAGCTCGACCGCGAGTTCGCTCCTCATCAAGCGGGTTGGCAGTGATAGAGCCGCAGCTCTTGCTCTCGACCCAAATGCGGAGAGAGCGCAACAATGGAGACGGCGGGGCGGTGGCGACGAATCAATAAGTCCGGATAGCTTTTCCCTCGCATCGCCGAGAGGGACTCTCCCACAAACGCCTATTTGGCAACCGAAACTCACCCCAACACGGCGAGGTGACGACCTTTACTTAAACGTGCAATGATGGATTCATCTTTATTAAGTTATCAGACACTTACGATTCGAAATGATCGGAGACATGCCATCGTTTGGTCAAAGACCACATCTTTTTATTTTCATATCTGCCTCCTGGTCGCCTTTCGAGTTTGTACGGATATTGCATCATTTTGCCATTATTTATCTCGACTTATCAGATTGGTAATAATTTGCGAGATCTACTACAGCCTCTACAGTTAGGCCACGATTTCCTTTTACAAAAAACATCAGCATTGGATCTTAACTTTGACTATATTATACCCATGACGCAAAATTCTTCCATTATACAAAGGGGGGACGATGAACATATACATGGCTCGGCGTTAGGTGGATTCTGGTTTGAAATTAACATTGGAAGGCATTACACGATGCACGATGAATATCTATTTACGAGATGTACCAATATTACCGATTGGGGGCAATTCATGAGGTGGGGGGGCATTAAAATCGAGGATGATGGAATCATCACAAAGTAACGGGACACACGACTCCTGTGGTTTAGTTGTTTGTAGGATCTGGGCGGAATAGAGGCCTGGCGATCAGACCAGGACCATCTACGCTCGTACATAAAAGCGATCCGGACGTAACCTAATAGCGACATACCTCTACAAGATATTATAACATACTACTGTCTATAAACAGAGATAACCTATATTTACTCAATGCTTTATCAATCTATCACTTCGCGTGTAAGCTTTACAGATAGTTATCGAATTGATTTAGGAAATAAGAGGTGCACTTAAGCTCTGAAAAGTGGGGTGGAGCGAAGTGGGATGTACCCCAAGCTTTTTTTTTTTTTTTTCTACAAAACCAATATTTAATAAAGATAGCACTTACATCCGCGGTCTCACCAACAACGCGCCCAGAGCACGACCCGTTCCAAATCTACTAGAAGTCCTAACCAGCAACGGAACCCGACCCATCGAGCCTAAATAAGCCTCCAGAGACGAATCCACCCGATACGATAAGTGGGCACGCCGGAACCACACACCGGCTTGCACAAACAACCAACACCTTCAAGCTATCCATACTTCCGTTCGATTTCCTCCTTCTCCCTCTCTTTCACATATATACATACAAACACACACGCACAAACACACATAAACCGACCACGAGGGGAAAGAAGAAAAAGGAAAAAAGAAAAAAAATGGCCCAAGGAGCACCTAAAAAGACAAACAAGCCGACGCTGGGGACAAACAACAACAACAACAAGGCGCGGGCGAACAAGCCGCAGCCGCCGAAGATGAAGACGAAGAAGGGCGCCCGCGTCGCGAAGCCCCGGCGGGCCGTCGTCAGCGCGGCGGCGGACAAGCTGCAGCGCAGGCTGGCGGCGGGCATCACGGGCCGGACGGAGCGCATGCTCGGCGAGCGCGCGGGGCACCTCGAGCTCATCGGGCCCGGGAAGAAGGCGAGGGGCGGGGGCGGGGCGGCGGCCGCGGCGACCGACGGTGCGGCGCAGAAGGGTGGGAGTCGGAAGTTTGGGTGAGGTGGGTTTTGGATGGTCGGAGATTGGTCGGTTGGGGACTTTGTTCGCCGTTTTTTTTTTTTTTGCTATTGTTGAGGGGAGGGGAGGAGGGGGAGGCGGAGGTGGAATGCGGGCTGCTTGGTTGGGATGTCATGGGCGGTGGTTAGTCGGATGGGGATGGGGATGGGGATGGGGATGGGGATAGGCGTCCGGTGCTGTACTTGCTATCCTCCCTCTCTCCCTCCCTCCCCTCCCCCCTGGCCTATAGACCATGTCTTTGTTCTTCAACCACGCCGATACCCTCTCCCCAGCCGGCTCTACACCCCCGGCCCATATGGGGGGTTCCTTCGCGCGTACGATGCAACGGCGGGAGAGGCCGGACTCCCAGCCATAAACACCGAAGAACGCGGCTGCTGTCTGTTAGCTGGGGGTTTGCGAGCGACGTGGCCCCCGGGGCCGGCCGGCAGATCATCGCAGGTTCCGAACCCGGCTTTGGCATCCACTCTCTCACATGGATTGAGATCTCACACGGCTTGAGAAGCTGTATATCTGATACGGGTTAAATGCTAGCAGTATAAGCGAGCGTCATAGCCGCCCTACAATGTAGCCAAGCTCTGTTAGATTCTTAGCGGACTCTACCTATGATAGTTATATAGCTAACCCCCCTGTACATTGTCGGATATCTCATGTTGGGGTATTTACATCGCGGCCGCGAAAGAGAATACAAACCCGGTCCCTAACACGACAGAGACTTGGTTACTAATTAACACTTTGCTGATATGAAGCACGGGGAGCGATTGCGTGAGAAGAAATACAAACCCGCCATGTATCTCCTAAGTAAGGGGGGGTCTACATGACCTAGCTTGCTTCGTTCGGTATTGTCCACATACGCATATACCCAGGCGGGGGCGACCAGAGTGAACCAGCCATGGCTTAGATGGTTAGGCCTTGATACACTTGCTTTTAGCCCCAACTCCTGCCGATTCGACCATTTTAATGTTTTCATGTTCATGAAAGCTGGAAGAAAACCTGCCGTAACGATACCAAGATAGTTATGATATTAGTATCAACGAATATGCACCCCCTTAACTCTATATCAAAGGGTATGAGGCACAAGTGGCAATACCACGATACGAAAATGTAAAGTCATACATCATTCATTTATTTTACAACTCCTATATCAATAAGTATGAATGGGGTATCATTGAAGCCTAAAGCTTCGGACCGTACGCCAGAGTCTATGCCATCAATCCTCTCTATAGGTTTTCTTTTTTCTTTTTTTTTAGTACAGGGGTGTTAGTGATGTTACATACATACATCTAAAGGCGTCTCCCGCCCAGCGGTACCTTGGAGTTGACCTGGCGCTGCGTTGCCAACTCTTCGAGGGACCTCGGCGTGGCACTGTAGTCGTCCCACGACGGGGGATAACCCCCTTTAATCTTCACTTTATCGGGCAGCATCACCTGGCCCAGGGGCGGGGCTCGGGCCCTCGCCGCCTCGGGCTTGATGCGGACTGGGGGTGGATTCTGTGTTGCCAAATGCCTTTTTGCAACCTTTCGCATTGCTTCTAATTGAGTGATGGCCTTCTCTTTCAACGCGGCAGGGAGTAAATTAATTGCCCTGACTGTGCGTTCGTCGGATTGATAACCGGCTTTTTCAAGAGACTGTACTGCATTGACGACACCATCTACGCTACCGGCCCGAGCAAAGGTCTGAATCACCACGTTCCACATTGGCAGGGTTGGCTCAACCTTGCTAATGCGAGTCATCATACGAAACGCAGCAATAACACCACGCATGTCATTGTGGTTCTTCAAACCATTCAAGAGTATGGTCCAGGTATGAATGGATGGGGGAGGGTAATGCAGATTCCGGCCGTCCCGTGCCATCTCTTTGTTTGCCTCATCTGCCATGATTTGGACTTTGCGGATGGCGAAGTGTATTGTCTCTTTAAATTGTAGGAAAGTGCGTAGGAATATGTCGTGGATTAGCGTGCCATGATTCTCTATAAGACTCAGGGCCGTTGGGTCTTTCTTCTTCAATAAGTAGTAAATATGTTTGTTGTATCGAAGCGTGTACCCGTGCTGGGCAAGGGATCGCATATGTGCACTGAACATTAGGCATAGCGTGGTGCTATCCGGCTGGATGAGCCTGCTCGGCCGCTGAGGCAATAGTGATCTGGCCAGGTCGGTGGAGAGTGTCGTATGTTGTGGGTTGGTATCCCATGACGACAACAGGTTTTTGAGTGGAAATAATGTAAGTTTCTGCAAAGGGGCAAGATGAAAGAACTTGGCGTATAGATGAACCATTGGACGCCAAGCATTATTACTCTTCTTTCGCTGTCTCCGCCTATGTTCGGGTTGTGACTCGTTCTCTCGATAGATCAAATCCAAAAAGTCATTCAACAGGACTGGAGACCAATTGTTGTGGGACGTAATGATGTCGAATATTTTTCGAAGGGAGGCGCCGTCCTGATTCAGCTTTGATCCGTTGAGTAGGTTGGAAAACACATGATGATTGGGCTTCAAGCCATGTTGAACTAGCAGGTCGAAAACTTTCCAGGCTGTGTCAAGGCGACCACGAATGCAAAAATTGCGCATGAGGGCCGACAATGCCACCAAATCTGGGCGAAAGCCCTGCTGAAACAAAAATTCCAGCAGAACATCAGGTGCGGCTTGTTCATCTGGCAGCGGCTCATTCTCGTTTAAGGAAAGCAGCGATGTACACACACTTATAGAGGCGGGTGTATTTATATTAAATCCCGGTGTATCTGACAAAATGCGAAGAACATCTGCGGCATGGACTTTCGTCTCAAAGCTCTTGGCAAAGCGATTTGCCATGTGTAGCAAGGTGTATGTGTGGAGTGGATGTTCAATATTTGTGAGGAGTTGATAGAGCTGAACGAGTCTGGAATTCGGTAGAGAGGGGAAAATCAAGGCTAACACGGGTTGCTCTAATGCCAAGTACCTCGGCGGACATTTGTTCAGTACGTCTAATACCAAGGTAGTTATCGCCTCGAGTTCTTGGTCAGGCTGGTTGCCATTATGCTGCGCGTCGTTTTTGGGCGCCAGTTGGTGATGGCGGAAAAGGAGGTAGACCGCGTCCTCCACGATATAACTCGGGCACCAAGTAGGGTCGAACGTAGACTGAATGAAGGTTCGTAGGGTTTGCGGTCCCGACTCCGAGGCAGATAGAACCATTTGCGGCCAGGAGCGTTCTCGCCTATCCTTATCTAGTCTTGGCCATGCAGTCCTCAACAATGCCGCGTCGGTGTCATGAGGGACTGTGTCGGATGCCGGGCTTCCTGTGCTTGGCTTGTTCTTGCGGGCGGGGGCTGTAGCGATAAGATTCCGCAGCACAACGGCAAAGTCTTTCTTCCAAGCAACATAATGGTCCAGTTTTGACCGTGGCCCCACGCCGGCTACACCACCTCGGAGCAGCCGTCCCAGCTGTTTCACTGCATGCCGGGCTTCCGAATGGGATAAACCATATAACGACACCAAGTCTTCCCTGACGGTTTCGTAGCGTCCGGATGCGCTGAGGATCTTGGCCTTCAGTTCGCGCGCATTGTTCGCCGCGAGTAGCGTAGTTGGCAGTGTATCCCGTGGCTTGGGCGTTGAGTGGATCTTGGCCTTGGCCTCATCGGCCACGCTGTCTCCCCCATGTGAGTTCAGAGACCTAATCGCAGCGTTTCGTCGGAGCGGGGTTGGATGCGCAATGGGAACAGCAGTTCCGTTGCTGGGTCCGCCCCGGGGAATCGCATGCGGGTATTGAGATGGCACGAACTCGGATTTCGGACCTCGGTCTCGGTGGTGCGGTTGTTGCTCAACTGCGGCGATTTGAGTATAGGATAGGAACTGGTTAAGCCGAGATGATGTGCGCCCTGATCTTGCGAGCCGCACCGTGCACTTTCGACATATGAAGGGGGTTGGCATGGTGCGATATCTTCGCCGCGAATTTCGTGATCCTCCTCATTGTCGTAATGTAGCTGCGATCGATGGTCGGTAAAGGCCTCGCCACATCTGCTTCGTCACAGCATGAGAGCGGACTGGACGTGGTGGCATGTGTACTCAAGGCGTGCCCTTGGGTCTGAGGGCAGACATACTGCTGAAGATGCAATGCGGAAGGTGAGGAAAAGCGATGGGACTTGCTCTCATTGAGGATTCCATCGAGCGGCGAAGTTCTACATTAGTAGATGGATTAGATACCTCAATTCGGCCGCTTATCGGTCTTATCGCCCCGCTACGGGAACTTTATTGCAGGGGTGGTGGGAGCCAGCAAGGTACCAGCCGGTACAGTTAGGTACCTCTATCTTTGGCTATAACTACAGTTACCTAGTAGTGTATTATTCCCAAGTTTCTTTGCTACTAAGTACTGTCGGGAAACTTGCCTTCATACATATCTCGAAACCTCCAACTCTACCTGCTTGCCCAAGCGACCAAGTCGCGAATCACTCAACACCGAAACTCGCAACTTCACTCCGATCTTCAAAATCGCAATACTAAAGCTGCCTACTACAATGTCGGCGTCGCACGCCGCGTTCAGCCTCGCATCCAATGACCGTAAAGCGCGTCTCGCCAAGCTCAAGAGTCTAAAGCGCAAACAGCCTACCGATGAGGTCGTTGCGCCCGAATCCGAGCGCTCGGCGTCCCCGCCCGCCGAGGCCGAGGGCGACATCGCGGCGCGGCTCTTGTCCGGCCGTAACTACGATGCCGAGACGCGAGGCCCCAAGCTCGGCTTCGAGGCGCCGCCGACGCTGGGCATGAAGGGCCCCACGCTCGAGGAGCAGGCCGCGCTCGTGGAGAAAGAGACCCGGGATCACGCCGCCGAACACGAGAAGGACGACCAGGGCATTGACTTGTTCAAGCTGCAGCCCAAGAAACCCAACTGGGACCTGAAGAGAGACCTGGATCAGAAGCTGGAGGTGCTCAACGTACGCACCGATAATGCGATTGCGAAGCTGGTTCGGGAGCGCATTGCGAACGCGCAAGCTGCTGCAAAGAAGACAGCTCAGCCTGTCGTGGCCGATGGCCAGGATGACGGCGCGGAGGCGGTGGGTATGGATGGTGTCGCACTAGTCGAAGGGTTGCGGGTACGGGAACGGGAAGACGAGGAGGAACGCAGGGGGGAGCGTGAAGAGGAGGACCTGGCATAGACTTGTACGGATATACGGTTTGCATTGTACGGCGTTTTGGTCACTGGCATTATCTAGAAGCATACGTGCGATTGGTTGTCTTAGGCTTATGAAGTCTGATTTGGGTCAGAGGAGGTAAAATTTATGATACCCATAACTATCGGCCACCATTCATTGCTTGTGTAAGAGCCAATCGCTTGGAGAACGGACTGAGACTGCGTTCTCTGGGGGGTCGTGCTTGCGCACTTTCTGCTTGTTCTCCACCATGTCGACGATACGGACCTGCTGGCCTGCCAGTATGTCGCGGGGGGCTGTCGTCGGGTCTCCGGACTGCACGAGGAGATCTCGAGCGGAATCGCCTCCTGTTCTCTGGCTGCGGCGATTGACTGGGACTCTCTGAATATCTCCTGCGTCGGCTGTCCACCTCTCGACGGTCTGTTGGTCTTTCGTCGGGGCTAAAACGTCCACGTGGAAGACTAGCATCACGGCTTGATGACTTTGGCCGTCGTCTCGCTGACTTCGGTGATTGGATCGCTCTATCGCCTCCTCGAGAGCTAGCAGATGAATGTCCTTCGTGGTCGCTTCCTGAATCGAAGGATCGTCTCCTCGAGGATCCTCGCATTGGGGATGGGCTCCGAGCAGCCCTAGTTGGTCGCTCTGGAGAGACAGATACTCTTCGGCGAGCAGGTGACGACGGCCCTCGTGTCGATATTGTAGATGCAGAGGCGTACGAAACCGACCTCCGTCGTTTCGTTACATCACGATCCATGTCATCTTCATGTGACGACTCTCGCTTTCTGGCCCTCTCCGACTCCCTTTTAGCTAATACCTGGTCCGCCAATCCTTTCCTGCAGCGGTGTCAGCGGTGATGTGCTTGCGCCCATGACATATCAGAGTACCTAGCATACGTATCTTGTTGCGCACTTGCGCTGTCACTAGCTAGCTTAGGCACAAGTTTGGGATTGAGCAGCTGCTGTGTTCGTGACGGCCGAGGAATGTAGGGCCTCTCTTGTGCCGTGGCCTTGCATTCGTAAGAGTAGTGCCGTGCTAGGGGAGTAAGCTTAGGGGCAACGAACGGCGGGAAGAGACTTATCTCTTTTTAGACATTTTTGGCATTGAACATTGGCCGGAGTACTTTTTGAAGGCCCTCGCCGGTACATGATGGCTGAGTGCAGACGACGTGCAGCTCCGAGAAGCGGGAAAGAAAGCGAGGTAGGCGCTGGTGCTGTAAGATCATACAACCTTAACGGGGGTCTGCTGTGTAGCTTGACGGCTTGATAGGTTTAGGTGCCGAGCCAAGAGATAAAGCGAGCTGTCAAGTCAAGGTTAAGGTTGGCATAGCTCTCATGATGTCTCTTGTTTGCAGATGAAGACCGACCTGCCGCCTATGAAGTCGGGATGTGGCAGTGTTCTTACCGTCAGCCACAGCCAAATTGGAACTTATCGACGTCAGCACAGTGACCAGGACTTTTTATAACTAGCGGCAGAATGCAGAATTGAGAGGCTGTGCTGAAATACAGTAGAGTGAGTACCTAATTCTGGTTCGAATCGACTGATGGTCCACTAGGTAGTGGTTCTACCAGGTTAGCGGCCCCCAACCCAGACCCAAACCCTACCAATTGAAAGTACCGTGCGTATACTGTTGAAAGTTGTCTCCATAACGCAAGCTATTTCCATCATTGTGTCTCTCTGATGTGCTACCATGAGCACATACACTACTGGGAGATATGTAGGTATGTAGATGTAGGTATGTAGGTTAGGTGTTTAGCGACTTGGCAGTCTCAAACATGTACTAGTACTTTACCTTTGATAAGGATCTCTAGATGGGTTTTGTTCTGAACCCGTAGCCCACTCTCTCTGCTGTGACAATTTCACTCGCCCACTGTAAACAGCTTCGATCCTTTTCGCGATCGGACTTCGCATCATGTACTAAGTATGAGGTGTGGTTAAAAGTAGGTAGGCAGGTAGGCAGTCACAGATGCCACCCCAGACTGAAGTTAGTTACCCAGGGTACCCAACTCAACTCCAGACCGCCCGCTCTCTAACCATACCTACCTACCTACCTACCTACCCGGGGCCAAATTTAGCTACCTCTCGGTACCTAAGCTGCTGCTCGGCCGTGGCTAGTGTGAGTGCCCTAACTCAGGCAGGACGCAACCCACCTTGGCCGGATGCTACGGTACTTATCTTCCCGGGGCTTATGGGCACGCAGACCGTTGTGCGGTAGGTACATGTGGTAGCGCAGCCTTCTCCCAATTCCCGCCCTTCCACCTCTCCACAACCAACTTTCTAACCCACGACGCACAAACGAACTTCGGCCTCCACGCCTCCACTCATCTTTAAAAGTCTATCCCAACTCATCCCCTGCTGCTTCGAGGTCCCTCCTGGCTGACCATCCGCATCGAGCAGGAGAACCAGGATCGGGGGCTGCATTCGTGACCGAGCCGGTTGACAGCGGGCGCTGTGCAGATAGATAGATATATACCCTTTGGCCGACTACCTATTTCGACTGGTTGGACTGGTTGGACTGATTGGACTGATTGGACTGGCCTGGCCTGGACTGGACTGATCCGACTAATTCGACCGATCCGTCCCAGCGCCGACGCTCGCTCTGCTCGATGAATGCCTGCCTTGCGTCGTGTCGTGTTGTCGTCTCCCCTTGTTGACGTCTTCTCTCCGCTCTCTTCTTCTCCCTCGCCTGCGACCGGCTGCAACACGACCCGGCCCAAATCCAACGAGGCATCGCATCTGGTGAATTGGGGGGGTTTGTCCGCCGGCCTCCCTCGCTCGTTCGCTCGCTCGCCGCAGAGGGATCTGTGCGACTCGGGGAGCCCGCGTTGACTGGTCCTTTACCGGTTCCAACGCACCCAGGCGCCACCAATCCTCTCTCCCTTGCCCGCGCCCGTCGCCGCTGCTGCCGCTGTCGCTGCCGCTGCTGCTGACGCTGGACCTCCTCCAACTTCCCTTGAGCGCCTTCTTGTTGCCCTCCTGTCGCCCTCCTGTCGCCCTGCGCGCCCTATACCTGTTCCCTCATACAAGCCTCGGGCCCTCCACCGCCAGCAGTAGAGTAGTACCGCCTCTGCCAGCACCCCACACGCATAGGGACACACGACAACCTCACCAACCTGCCGATTTCGAGAGATCTTTTACGACAATGATTAGCCGCATTTCCATTTCCTCGCGGGCTGCGCTGATTCATTTCGTTTTCTGATCTCTGTTACCACCGGAATCCTTGTTCTGCAGTGTCCATACACCGCAATTTCTACCTAGCGATTTCGTTTGGTCTATCGGCCTCTCTTCAGACTGCTGGCGCTATCCTTTTTTTTTCTTTCTTACTCTTCTGCTTCCTGCGGCGAGCCTACCCTTGTGACGCCTACCTAAAAACTGCAAGGCCCTATAATAATGGCTACTATACCGGCCGCTTCGGCTCCTCCTAAGAGGTTGTCCTTCGCAAAGGTGCGTTCCTCCTGCAAACCTCACCGGCCGCGCGTTTCGCGAAGCATACCTTCCCTTATACCGTTACTAATCCTACCACTAGGTCGTTGCCTCTCATCCTAAAGAGAGTATTCATCCCGTACCCATACCCCGAGTTGCTGTTCCAGCTATAGATCGTCGCGCGCAGACATCGGCCACTGCTATAACCCCTGCGGTAATGCCGACAAGTGTCACAGCGCCCGCTCAGGCCCCTTCAGTCTCTGTCGAGGGGGCATCTGGGAGCGTAGTGCATAGCGACCAGGCTCCTGGTAAAAATGGAGCCAAGAATATAAATGGACCGTTCGCTAATATCGGTACCACATCTACGCCAAGCTTAGTCGTAAATGGCTCATCGCCTTTGGTAGTAGAGTCGCAGGCGAAGAACGAGAATGGAGCTTCTTTGTCGGATGACGTCTCGCAACGCGCGGATTCTAACTCGGAGATGGGTGCCAAGGCCCCCAGCCTAGACGGGAAGAGCATCACCTCTGGGACTACTTTCGCTCTGGATGAGAAGGAGTCTCTTCGACCAGACGATAGCGCAAGTGTCAAGGCGGCTGCAGAGGACGACGAGGCCTTCTCTGTAAGGAGTTCTTTGCTTGCAACCTCTAGGATGGGTTCCGAGAACGCGCGCATCCATCGCCTAAGGCTTGGTGATATGCCAGAAAAAAGACCCATCCCGGTGCTCTCTGAGGCTCAGGATCCTGGTCTAGCTACCCCACAAAGCGGAACTTCAAGCCAACAGCCGCCGCCTCCTGAGCAACCACAAGTTCTTGGTGGTGTGCCGCCGTCCGGTGATGCTTTCAATTCGATATACGGCAAGAATCCCGATGAGAAGCTATTGGAGGCTATGAGGTCTCCAAAGGACCGGCTTTTCCTACTAAGACTAGAGCAAGATGTGATCAATTTTGTACTGTCGTCGAAGTAAGTTGTGTTCCTTGAGATGCCTATCCCACAGAGCGCGCCGCTGATATGAGATCTCAGAGAACCTTATATGGACCTTCCACCAAACAATTCGTTTTGCCGAATGTTAACCCATAAGCTCGCTGACTATTACCATATGACACATTCCTTTGAAGCGGTTCAAGGCTCCGTTCGCATTTTCAGAACCCCCTTCTGCCGAGTACCTGCATCGCTAGCAAGCATCATAGAAACCAATGCGGATGAAAACCCAAAGACTCCACCACCAGCAGTTTTACCAAAGAAGATTATGCGGCGTGGTGAGGATGGTGGCTCCGGTCAAGTTAGCACAAGTGCATCCAAAGCCACGTCTGAGGTCGGTAGTGACGGCAAAGACAAAACGGCTCTTGCAAAAGAAAAGTAAGCAGAAAAACCACAGACTTGCACATGTGAAGTCGGAGGCACTAACCGAGACCAGAATGACTCGGGAGGAACGCGAAGAAGCTTATAAGATAGCGAGAGAGAGAATCTTTGGCAATAGCTCAGAAAAACCAGCGGAATCGGGGCCAGGTTAGATACTAGATACCCTACGCTCGGACATCCACTAACTAATTCACAGATAATGACGAGGCAAATGGAGTCTCCCGCGCCAGTTCTGTATCAGCTAAAGACAAGTCCAGTCTTGGAAAGAGAGGGAAGACGGGCAAGCAACGTCGGGACGACTCGGAAAGCTTTGATTCACGCTCGCAGTACATCAAATACTTCGCTCCTCAACCCCAGATGGAGTGGTCACCTCATTTCATCCCCGCGGGTATGCAGTACAATGGTCAACCACTTCAACCGTACCAGTACCAGATCTCTTACCAAACCCCACCACCGGGGTATCCTACCATGATACCAAACAACGGGTATACCCAGTATAGCAATGTCACAGCTGCAAGTAACCCCGGCCCCCTTTATCTCGCATACATACTGACCATGTCATAGTATCCACCTCAAGCCCAAACCCTGCCATCCCGATACCCATCTTCTAACGGATCGATGGGAGGTGGTTTTGGACCCCCTGCCCAACCTGCACCTCAACCACCTTGGCAACCTAGCTTCAACCAAGCCCCTCCACCTACCTCGTATCAGAGTCGGGGGCCGCAAACACAGCCTCAGGGAAACACTGGACCATTGGGTATTCCCTACGCCTATGGACAACTCCCGGCCCACGCGAACCCGCATGACCCTAAAAGCCAGCATCCCATCCCTGGAAGCTATAATCGCCATGCTTTCAACCCAAAGACACAGTCCTTCGTACCCGGCAACGGAATGAGCCCTGTCCAACCACCGATAGGCCCTTATAACATGACCGCGCCGCCCCATGGTAGTCCACAAGTTGGTTCACCACACCTGGGTTATGCCGGGTACGCTTCACCGGCCCCACCTCAGCCTTACATGGGGGGTCCGGGGTATGGCATGAGCCGTCAGAGCTCGAACAACTCCCTTCCAGCATATCACACACCTCAGCATATTCCACAGCACCCACCGGCACACCTCCCACAGATGCCCAACAAGACCGGGCTTCCGCCTCAGGGACCATCAGCAGGACTGGGTCAAACGTTTAGTCATCTCCCTAATTACGGTAATCCCGCTACGCTCCCACAAAAACCGCCAACCAGCATCTAGGTGCAGGCCCAGCATTTGTAGTTCACGAGAAGAAGGCATTTAGTGGTGTTTCATATTTCGAGGGGGAGGCAATACCACTTTAAGAATGAATGGATAAAAGGTATACCATAAAGATTGATGATCACCATGGGCGCACGTACATCGGGAAGGGTGGCTTTGCCATTGCAACATGCATATATCATTGGCGGGAGTTCTGGGCGAGAGGGAGTATTTGACGATCGAACTTGTTTTCTGTTATCTAAGTTGGTCATCGTCTTGGCAATCCAAAACGGGGCGTAGTTCATCCCCCGCTGTCTGCTTCTGTCCGATTGATCAAAGCCGACGGAGCTGTCAAGGGGGCAATTTCCTTTCCCACAACGTTATGAGCAGGGCTGTATACGCGTGGGTTTAGGGATAAGACGGTACTAGAACGACTAGCAAAAAGCGAGAGCGAACGAGAGCTAGAATATTTTGCCTGATCACTTTTCTAGACTACTACGAGGCGGGCTCGCAGGCGAAGATACCACTCTTGTTAGTATACTACGCTACAGCCGCAGAATAGGTTCGCCGCACATAGCAATTATTTTGCTAAAGAATGGTGCATAATAATGAAAAAAGCTTCTCCCCTACACTCCTGTCGTAACAAGCCATGGGAAAACTATGGCTTCGCGGCCAAGCTTCAACGTGTTTGTCGATACCCAAGCAAACTCATGTGTGCCATCATGGTTTGCCCGAGGCAGCAGAGGCAAATAAATGGTTTCCAATCCAACATTGTTGATTAGCAGACAGCGCACAAAATGACACGAGGCCACGACAAAAAGCTTTTATCCTGAAAAGAAGCCTAGTTGGCGTCGCAGCATGCACGATTCTTTCAAATATATCATATGGTAAATAGTTAAGTCTGTGCTCTCAACGGTTGTGCGCAGCCCTACCTACTCTCGCTGGGTAAACGAGGCTATCTATATACGTATGACATAGCATATCGCCGCTTCTGATCTGGATTTTCTTCAACCACCATGCCTACTCTCTCTCGCGCTACTTGGCCCCTTAGCCCGAGGGCTGCCTTTGAAGTGGTCTATCTTTCACGGCATCTGTGATATGCTAAACAAATTGAATCTCAATACGGCTCCATTCAATCCTAGTCTTAAATTTCGAGCTATTACTAGCAGCACACATACACCGAATAAGCCCGTCGGCGCGTGTCAAACGAGCAGCCCCATTAAACACCTACTGAGGTCATAGGATTTCACATATATCGTTTTATTTTGTTCGAGGAACATCCTGTCTAAAATAAGTGGTAGTTTTGCCAAACCAGATGGAACGCCTAAACAGGTAACATGTCCCCTAGGGGAAGTGTTGGACATGTCCTCCCCGTAACTCGTGCCATATTTGGCTGGACCGGCCTATTCTACTTCCTGCCTGAGCTTGAAACCATCCCTCCCAGGAGGCGGTTTAACTCTTAGATGGCACTGCTAAGACTGAAATACAACGCCCCGTTCATAGGGGCAGCCCTCATTATGGCTGCATCATATATATGGTCTCGCGTGTCCATAGTCTTCTCCAACCCGTTGAGTGAGGTTGGCTGTTCATTCGGCGGGTTCTCTCGGTTCCCTTGGTTCCCTTGGCTCTCGCTGTTGTCCGCCGCCCCGGCCACCTCCACGACCACCTCGCTTGCCTCCACGGCCACCGCGCTCACCGCGCTCACCTCTCTCCCCCTTTTCACCATCCTTGGCCTCTCCAGTATCATTAGAGAGAACAGCCGTAGCGAGACGCTGACTTAAATCAATCTGCGTGCGGATGCTGTTGGCTAGGTAGCTGACCATAAGGACGTCTTGAATGTGGTTGTTGAAGTCGGCCTCGATTTGTACGGGGTCGACTTTGGGCGCCAGGGCTAATGCGCCCATGAGGAATTGGCCCAAAGCATTGTTTGGCTCTTGTTCCTCGTCTACAATAGCGCTCACGAACTCTGACACGCGATCCAGGAGGACCAGCGTGTTCTCTAGGTTACGTACCAATGACTCGACGTCGGAGCCAACAGGAACGGTGCGTGCCTCATTGTCCTTGGCGCTGGAGATTAGGTCGAGCGCCGATCGCTCAGCGTCATTGTATGCGAGTTTATGGGGCACTTGGATGAAAAGGCAGCTCTCGGCGGCGCGATCGGCGTTGACGGCTACGGGCGACGAGATATAGGCGCGCAGTTGGACATCGGTACCGGGCTCTGTCGAGACAGTGAGGTGGACGGCAGGGTGGGGGAAGGTGCCGGTCTCGGGAGAAGCGAAGAAGTTTTGGATGAGAGCGCTGAAGCTGTTCAGTTCAGGCGACGTCGTGTACCAACCAAGCAGTGCCTCGCGGGGGTTGGCTTTGAGGTGAAGCGATAACATGTTCTTCTGATACTCAACATCCACCTCGACTTGATCTTCGTTCTCGGTGTGCGGGATGGCGAAAGACGAGACGACGGATACCTCGCTTCCATCGTCGGACCGGGTACCTATTAGGGCACCGATGACGCGCGATGAGGTTGTTGGCGTCGCGGGGGCATCGCGGCGTACGGCATGGTCGAGGATAGAGAGGATGGACTAAAGGAAGGGGGGGTGCAGGGTTAGTTGACATGCACACGGCCGAGGCGTCCCAGCTTGATATAAAAAGGGCGACAAAGAGCCAAACAAGGGAGGACATACTTGAGGCTGGATATTAACGGTGAGCGGGGCAAGGTTGTTTTGGAAGTTGAAGGACGACGGCGCGAGGGGCCGTGCCAGGTGAAGAAACGGGCTAGAATCCGTTGTTGCCATGATGGGCGACGGGTGCAAGGGCGGCGACGAGAATGCCCGGTTGTGTGGTGTGGTGAGGATCTCGAAAGGACGCAACAAGACAGGATAGGACGAGACGGGCAGGTGGGCGAAGGAGGGCCAGGAGAAGAAGAGCTGAGACTAGGTAGAGTACAAGAATAGAGTTCCCGCCTTCCTAGGTTGATAGATGGATCACTCACTCGTCGCTTCCTGCGTCGCCTTGAATTTTTGCAATTCTTGTGGGATTGGTGGGGCTGCGGTGCATTACCTTGGTGCCAAAGCGATTTGGAGGGGAACAATGGATGATAGGGAGATCGCGCTAAGATAATGGGTATACTAGCCTATACTAGTTAGACTTATATCTTGCAAGGTACCTACCCAGTAGTAGTAGTATTAACGTCTAGTCTAGGTGTCGAGGTACCTACCTAGGTAGGTACTGCACGGTGCAGGCAGGTCACAGCGTGAGGTCGCAGATCTATCTGTGGCTTAAGCTTCATCACCCTTTGTGGCTCAACCTAGATTACATATGTTTTTTTTTTTCTTTCTCTCTTTCTATTCAACTTATACATACCGTCAATATAAATGAAACACACTGCAAGCTTGCGCAATCCATCCATACTTAAACTGAAGTTTTCCTTTTCCGATATTTTGATTGTTTTAACGGTCTTATTCGGGCTGTTGAAGGGAGCAGCATGCCACCCCGGGGCAAATTTTCAAGCCGTCGTGGATCTTCTATAAGAGGCCGAGGAGGCAAGTCCGGAAGAGGGAATGCGAAAAGAAGCTTTGGGGGCGCACAGAAATTCAACACCACGAGGCTTGACGCTGTAGAGTAAGTACATCTTACTTCTACGCAGCAGAATTGACTCTTACACTTCAACAGGGAATCAGGAAGTGAAAATGCTGAGGAAACACCCCCGTCAGATGTTGGAGATGAGAGTGAATCTTCGGTGTCAGATGTTGAGGATGTTCCAGCGACAACACAACCATATATAGCTCTCATGCAGAGCCTGGCAAAAGACTCAGCTTCCAGTGCAGCTCCAAGTGCCAAGAAGAGAAAACTGGACCACCAATCCAAAAAAGAAGTGTCATCAGCTACCCAGAAAGAGGATGATGAAGTTTCTGATGGGGAAGGACGTGATGTGGATCTGGTTGAGGAGCCGGAGGAAGAACCGGGCGACGATATAGAACTGGAGGGAGACGACGGCGATGACGACGTGCCCGATGACGCAGATCCCTTTGAAACCCACTTCGTCAACCCTGATAGTGCCGTATACGACAAGCGACTAAAGGGGATACAATCTAACGCCTATACACCTCAGCAACAAGAAAAGAATGGATGGAGGATTTTCAGGAGCATCCCTGGTCAAGATCCGGACCAGATAAATCAACCACCTACAATATTCACAGGACCCTCTAATTTGAAACTCAAGCAAAGACTTATCGAGACTACAAATAAGCTGCCGCCCTCCTTCGACAAACTTGAACAAGTTTTATATCCGATAATGTTTGGGTATCAAGACCTCTTGTTTTGCGGCCGGAGCCCCAGCAATTCCGAGAGTCTGAGACGGATGGCTTGTCTTCATGCTGTAAATCATATTTTCAAGTGAGCATAACATGCCTCCCGTCGATCGATGCCGAGCACCGAGCTAATCACGTGCAGGACACGAGATCGAGTAATCAAGAACAATGCGAGGCTCGCGAAAGAAGGCGAGGCCACCAACTTCGAGCCGCGAGACCAAGGGTTCACGCGACCCAAGGTCCTCATGATCCTCCCGACGCGCGAGGCGGCGGCGAAGGCGGTGGAGGCCATCTGCGCGGCCTGCGAGCCGGACCAGCAGGAGAACCGCAAGCGGTTTGACGAGTCGTACGTGGACCGGGAGGCCAAGTTCTCGGCAGACAAGCCGGCCGACTTCCGGGAGCTGTTCGAGGGCAACGACGACGACATGTTCCGGATCGGGGTCAAGTTCACGCGCAAGACGGTCAAGTACTTCGCGCAGTTCTACAACAGCGACATCCTGCTCGCGAGCCCGCTGGGCCTGCGCATGGCCATGGGGTCCGAGGGCGACAAGCGGAAGGTCGACTTCGACTTCCTGAGCTCCGTCGAGCTCGTCCTCGTCGACCACGCCGACGCCCTGCTCAACCAGAACTGGGAGCACGTCGAGCACATCTTCGACCACCTCAACCGCCAGCCCCTCGACGCCCACGGCTGCGACTTCAGCCGCGTCCGCGAGTGGTACCTCGAGGGCCACGCCGCCCACTTCCGCCAGACTGTCGTCCTCTCGGCCTTCAACACGCCCGAGCTGGCCGAGCTCCACCGCCGGGGCGCGAACTGGGCCGGCCGCGCCCGCGTGCAGCCCGAGTACGCCGGCGCGATCCAGGACCTCGGCGCCGCCGTCCGGGTGAAGCAGACGTTCTCGCGCTTCGAGGCGCCGCCCTCGGTCGCGGACGAGCCGGACGCGCGGTTCGCGTACTTCACGAGCGCCGTCGTCCCGTCCCTCCTCAAGCTCGCCGGCATCGGCGTCGGCGGTAGCGGTACTCGCCGCAGCAAAAGCGGCAGCAGCAGCAACAACAGCAGCAGCGGGGACGCCGCCAACGCGGGCGGCACGCTGATCTTCATCCCGTCGTACCTGGACTTCGTGCGCGTGCGCAACTACTTCTCGACGGCGCCGGCGGTCGAGGGCCTCTCGTTCGGCGCCGTGTCGGAGTACGCGGGCGTGCGCGAGGCGTCGCGCGCGCGCTCCCACTTCCTGTCCGGCCGCCACCGCGTCCTCCTCTACACCGAGCGCGCCCACCACTTCCGCCGCTACCTCCTCGCCGGCGTCCGCCGCGTCGTCATGTACGCCCCGCCCGACAACCCCCTCTTCTACCGCGAGGTCGCCGGCGGCTTCCTCGCCCGCGCCGAGCGCGACGCCCTCCTCGGCCCCGGCCGCGGCGCCGTCCGCGTCCTCTTCTCCCGCTACGACGTCCTGCGCCTCGAGCGCATCGTCGGCTCCCGGCGCGTCGCCAAGATGATCCGCGACCGCGGCGATACCTTCGATTTCGTCTAGTTCGGTACGGTCCGGTCCGGCGATGACGTCCGCCTCAAGAATGTGGGGGGCTAATGAATGGGTGGGTAGGTAGGTAGGTTGTTGTTCAGGCAGGACGAAGTTTGATATACCATGTATTTCAAGATACCAACTAGATTATTTCGGTGTTCCATATTCCCTATATACTCTTTCAAATACTGTGGGAAAAAAAAAAAAAATTTGCAAATGAAGATCCTCAATCATCGTTCATCATCATCATCATCATCATCATCGTCTATCATTCTCGTGTTGTCGCACTCACTCCAGGAGGGCTTGTGATGGCGGCGATATATGTTCTATATATGAGACGCCGATGCTCAGCGTCCCTTTCCCAATAATGTACAATGTTTTTTTTTTTTTTTTCCTTCGTACAAAGTAGATCCATACTCTGAAGAGCTGATCTGGGAGTGTATGCAGGTAGATAGATATCTATCTCCATTGGCCTTGCCTCGTATCACACGTGGTCCCTGGCACTTCTGATACGAAGCGTACTCGCCTCCTCCACGGCGTCGCGGTAGAGCCCACCACCACCACCATCCCTCTCAGCCTGATCTCCAACTTCTTCCAACGCCGAGGCCTTTCTACTCCACCACCGTGACCCATGAGCCGGCGGCGGGCTTCTCAGCGGCCGGCGTGCCCTTAGCAGCAGCAGCAGTAGTAGTAGTAGCAGCAGCAGCAGCCCTGACGGCGCCC
The DNA here is from genome assembly GCA_021209875.1 of Rosellinia necatrix. Taxonomy (NCBI): domain Eukaryota; kingdom Fungi; phylum Ascomycota; class Sordariomycetes; order Xylariales; family Xylariaceae; genus Rosellinia; species Rosellinia necatrix. The sequence goes on along the minus strand of JAGYVD010000007.1, from coordinate 3,571,483 downwards.
CCGGCGCCGACGCCGGCGAGGTCGAGCCTGGCGATCTTCCGGACCATGACGTCGAAGGCCTTGTCGCCGTCGGCGCGGTAGCGGGTGACCTTGGAGCGGTTCTTGAGCGTCAGGTCGTTGGAGGCGCGGCCGAGGGCGCGGTCGCGGGCCACGGCGGCGGCCGTCATCGCGAACCGCATGTCCTTGGGCCCGTCGACGAACTCGAGGATCGCCGACGCCCCCTGGTCGTACGTCGACTTGGGCGCCGTCCGCAGCACCCGCGTGTACCCGCCCGGCCGCTCCTCGTACCGCTTCCGCAGCTCTCCGAAGAGCTTGGGTAGTAGGTCGTGCGGGGTCTATATTTTTTTTTTAAAAAAGAAATTAAAAAAATATGGTGTTAGCTTTTTAATTTCTTCTCTTGTCCTCTTGCTTCTTTTTCCTCGTGCATGCCAATCATCTTTGGTATATATGATTTATCATAACGTCTTCTTCTCCGGCTGGAAAGGATCTCGAGGTATGGCGAAAAAAGTCCACGTACGAATAATATGCTGGTGGCCTTCCGCCTGCTCGTCTCGTTATTCCGCTTCGCCAGGGTGATCAGCTTCTCGGCGAGACGCTGGGCCTCCTTCGCCTTGGGCCAGGTGGTGTGGATGGCTTCGTGCTTCACGAGGGATGTGACCAGGTTGCGCAGCAGAGCTTGTCGGTGCGCCGAGTTTCGGCTTAGATGGCGGTATTTGACGAGGCCTCCCGCCATCGTCTCGCTTTCGAGTCGGTCGGAGTGCTTGGGTCGGCAAAGAATGGTGGGGGGGTGGAGGGAGTGACCGGGTTTGAGAGGCGGAGGTTGTCGACGCTCAATAAGTCAAAGTTGGTTGGGTAGATGGTAGATGGTAGATGTCGTTGTTTGTACAACAAGTATCTATCGATAATTATTATGCAACTAGTCCAGTTCAGGTTAGTGCCTAGTACACCCATGTCCCTTGTTTCTTCTGATAGTCTTGGCATTTGGTTGGCTAAGTGGAGCTCTGAGCAGCCACTTCGCCTAAAGCCTTTCGTCATCCAACGCCCACGCTCGACTTCCTCCACCCAAATCCAGAAACGCGGCAATAGAAACCTCGTCGCTCCAGGCAGCGTTTATTCCGTCGCCGACACGTCAATCCAGCAGCATACCTACCCGACTCCTCCTCTCTCTCTCTCTCTCTAGAGTGCCTCCTCCATCCCACGAAGCCAATTGGTTGACCTCGGCACCCGCGCCCTCGAGCGCGCCCATCACAGAACAAACAACCTTACAGAACAACCAACCAAACCATGGGCTTCACAACGGGCTTCGTATGTCTTTCCCCCGCCAATGTATATAAATATAAATTTATATATATAAATATATATATATATATATCCTCCGCCTTTGCCGGGATGAAACAGCTGACCGGGGGGGGATGACGATCCGCCGCCGTCCGGTAGACCGGGGGGCGTGACCCTCACCCTCGGCGTAGCGTACCTCACCCTGCTCGCGCACCAACGCAGCCGCCAGCAGCAGGCCGCCGTCCTCCGCCAGCAGACCTACCTCCTCTCGGGCGTCGTCGACCCGCTGCCGCCCGTGTTCCCGCCCTCGCGCGCCGAGCGCGCCGCCGCCGAGCGCGCCCACTTCGCCGAGGCCGCCAAGGACCGCTGGAACGCCGAGGTCGAGGGCGCCGTGCGCTGGGCCCAGGCCAAGGACTGGACCGAGGTCCGCGAAGGGGTCGAGACCGCCGTCGGCCGCCTGTGGGCTCGCGCCATGGGAGAGGCGCACGAAGCGGCCGGGAATGCCGAGGTGAAGAGCGACAGCAGCAACAGCAACAGCAACAGCAGCAGCAGCAGCAACAGTGTGGCCGCCGCCGCAAAGTCCGCCTATGCCGATGCCCAGGCCAAGAGCGCCGAGCTCGCGAGCAAGGTCGATAGAAAAGCCGAGGAGAAGGCCGAGGAAGCCAAGGGTACCGTCATGGGGGTATTAGGGAAGGGCATCGAAAAAGGAAAGGAAGTGCTCGGCAAGGCCAAGTCGGCTGTTGCCGTGGTAGAAGAGAAGACTGGGCCGGCGACATCACCTGTCGAGGAGGCCCTACAGCAGCGGTACGAGAAGCCGAACGGGCTGGAGCAGACGGTAGAAGAGGTCTTGGCCGCGAGATACGCCCCGGTTGGTCAGCAGGATAATGCCAAATTATAGGCATGACAGAGCCTGTGAGTAACGGTCCGGGTCCTGCCATCGCCATAATGTACCAAACACAACTTTATACTTATAGAATGTATATAGACCCCGTTTGTATCATCATAGACTCCACCTGCATTGCAAACACAAAGAAATATTCAACACTGTATTACCTATTTTCTTTTTTTTTCTTTTTTTTTTCTCGCCCTAGAGTGTCGTTCTTTATCCGGCATTTACCACGGACAATAGCACCACGGGAAATGTAACCTTTCAACGAAATTCGCATGGTACATCCCCCCGACACAAAAGCGGAGGGGGCTAATTTGCTGCTACATTAATGAGTAAGGTAACTCACGGGGTGGGGCGAGGTATTCGCCGTTCGACAAGGGCCGAGAACAGCATCACCGAAGATCTCGACCCCGGGCTCTTTCTCAACCCCCGCTCCCCCCTTCCTTCCCCCGACTCCGGTTTGTTACGCTCTCCGTTCCAGATTATGGACAGATATGGAACGCACGATATAACTAAACCCCCTGTCAACTTTGCAATTCCGTGATGAGCCAGGGGGAGAGAGAGTGGGGGGTTCGTCGACTTGCCCCAGCACCACGACTTCACACCGTGGGGTCAATATACATAAAGCATCCGTTTCGTCTCAATTGTCATGGCAGATAGATTGTCCGCCCGCGGGCACCCGCGGGGAGTGGCCATCTATTAATCACCGATGGAGCGCAGGTCCGCCTACCACATCCCTCCGCCCGGGTACGGATCTAGGGATTAGGAGCAAGGGGTAAGGGGTAAGGGTAAGGGTAAGGTAAGGTAAGTAAGGGATAGGGGACCAGGGACAGGCAGGCAGGTAGGTAAATCCCCACGTCGGTAACTAAACGAGATTAATCAGCCAAAAAAAAAAAAAAGAACGTCTTGTTTAGTGTATATGTTCCCCTTATCTAGGGACGCTGTCGTTTACGGCGCCAAGGGATCCGAGCTCATGGACATGGTAATCCTAGTTTATGTCGCTCCGAGAAACGACGACGGCCGGACCTCGTGCCATCCCCACATCGCATCCCACCACTCACAGGCTCCGAGTTACACGTGTATACCACCGCGACTACCACGGTCATGCGCGCTCATGATACCACCAATATCAGAATAACCGAAATCATATTCAGACAACGTAGCGATAATTGCCAGGACGTATTAGGTGAAACTTAGGCGTTTCACGCCATCAGCCAATGCCGACCGCCATCTGTGGTTAGGAATATCCTATTGAATCATACTCTGTAGTTGACATCTGTGAGAGACTCAGCGCACGTTTCACGATTGCTGGAGAGAAAAATATCAGGCTCTTGAAACAAGCAAAGTATATGCAACAATCAATAATATATTCCATGGGTCATCACCGCCGTAAATATCGTATAAACCCCCACTAGAAGATGAATGGACCACCATGGTCCATTAGAATCACTACAGATACGTAACCCAACATTATCCAGCATTATGCAGCAAGCGCTATTCCACCCAAATGTAAAACATCTCTCCGATGGGAGCTCTTTTTGTCAGCAACCTATCTAAGACATACCGAGAAGGAAAAGAAGAAAATTTTGGTATCGGTGTTGTATTTGTTGGCACGAGGACGCATTGTCGGGCTGTCATATATATCCCGCTCACTCTGTTGTGGCCTTGTTGGTACCGTTATTCTAGCTCTGGATTTGTACCAGTATTTCGAAGTTTGCATCGATAGAGAGCTTATACAAGATAATGATAAAGCAAAATAAAAAGGGTATAGGGTATAAGGTTAATATGCCGTTGGCTTTTTGCGACGCTCGAACATCCGAGAGAATCCCGTGCTACTTTTGTTGTCTTCAGATGTAGACGAAAAGGTTGCCAGTGAGGGCGGGCGTCGCGGATCATGGAGAGAATTGGCCAAATCTGCCGTCTGGGGATTGGGCCGGGAAACATCTCGGGGGTCAAACTTTTTGGGGAAACGTCCGAATGAGGCGGTGCGTGGCAAATCGGGTGTTTTGATGGAAGCACCGTACTTATCGGCCGCAGCTGGAATGACGATGGGAGTGTGGGTGATTCGCGAACCCGTCCGGCTATTTAGGCTTCGATTCTCAGACACATTAGATCCTTTTCGGCCATGACCGGATCCATTAAACCCAGCTGATGAGCCCGATCTTAACCGCGCTATCAGGTTGGGGGCACTTGACTTCTTCTTTGGTGGCGGGATAGGTTGAGACAGTGGTTCAGCGGGAGGTGGATAGTTGTTTAAGAAGTCTATCAAGCTCTCTTCCCGTTTGGGCGGAGGCTGCGGGCTCACATCGAATTCGTCGTCATTTTCATCACTAAAATCGATTGCGTAAGGGTCCTGCACCCGTCTCCGAGTTCGTTTTGGCGTCCCGTCGTCTTCGTCAAAACTACTACCCATATACAATTGCTGGCGAGGCTGTTTGTTGAGAAGGGCGCTTTGCGAGTTCATTGATGATGGAGCAGAGGCCTCGGTTATATTCGTTGACGCTAGACTAGTCCGAACATTCGGTATGATGGCATCGATTGCTTTGCCTCCAACAGCACTTGTCATATAGTCAGAATCCTGGGTATTTCGAAATGGGGCCACCGTGCGAGGGATCCGGTGGCTATTTCCATTGGCATTTGGCGGTCCTTGCCGGATGAAGTCAATTAGCTCAGAGCTTTCGCTAGACGTATTAACAACAGCATCCCTGGCTTGAAGTTTAGGTCCTCGTCGAGCTTCCGTGCTGGACCGTTTTGTAACAGAAGGCGGTCCGGTGACGCTTCGTGCTGTATTTGAGCTACCTGCCGATGATCCAGTCGGACGAGTAATATTCGCTCCAGGAGGCCCAGTGGACCGAATAAAATCGGCAAAATCTTGCATCGATTCTCGAGCAACCCTGGCATCCCTGGCCTGGGGTATTGGGCCAGAACGGTTCCGCAACGATACTGGGGGCAATGCTTTTGAGATAGCGCTGCCGTACTTGCCGTTCGCTGCCGTATCGATGCTAGAGTGAGAACCTAAGCCCGTTGACTTATTGACGGATATTGATCTCTTGATGGAAGAAGATCGCGAGCGCTCTGACATTCTGCTCTCGCCACTCTTCCTGGATATTTGGGTTTGAGGGAGTTGAGGGGGTTGAGACTGCCTTACTGTTAGTTCCAGCTCAAACAATCCAGCTTGACCACTCACATCAATATTTCGCATATTCTCTGGTGTCAGTGTATATTGCAAAGTCTCGTTACTTTGAATTAGCTCCTCGAAATTACGTGCAACATCTGCCGGGCGAGTTGTGCCGCCCTCTTCGGATGTCCATGTCGGCTTAAATTTAGCTGTTGATGGCGATTCGCTCCGTACAGATTGTGGGAACCTCGGTGACTCAGGGGATGCACGCTGAGTAGGTGTCGTCTGGACATAAACAGGTCGGCTTGTGCTTCTCTCCGGTAAAGTCGGCATTGGTGGGTTTCTCAACCCACTTAGCGGTCTCTGAAACCCATCTTGGCGTTCTTCCTGTGATGTGGTCGTGTTATTGGCAATTATAGATACCTTAGTCGTCACCGAGGTATGAGAGGGCACCGGTGAGTGCGACGATTTAGGAGGTGAGCGATTGCGTGGGGGCGAAGCCAAAGTGACAATCGCCTCACGAGTCTCATCGTCAGATACTGATGCGGTTCCAGACGTAGTAACAGTCACGTGGGGTATCGTGTAAGGGTCGTTCTCTTCTACAATAGGCGGGGTCCTAGATAGACCCCCCTCACGGGAGATGCTCAATGAGCGCGGAGTAGGACTGCGGGGAGTAGGGCTGCGTGGAGTAGGGCTGCGTGGAGTAGGGCTGCGCGGGTTTGATTCCATTGAGCCTGCTCGCGACCGATGTGCCTGTACTTCAATGACCCGGACGGAGCGGATACTATTTGACCGAGTAAGGATTATGGAGGAGGGTCGCCCAGATTCCGAGGAAGATGGCGAACTTCTTCCTTCAATCGATACCCGTGATGAAGTCATGATCTCGGGCTCTTCTGCAAACTCTTGGATCTCATCATCAGCTTCATCTTCCTTGATATCAACCTGGGTGGTGACGACCGTTGTCATGGTAGTCAAACCGGACGGCGCGGCTCCTCCAACAAATGCGGTATCGGTACTCTTGCTAGTGAGTTCACTGGTTTCTGCCTCAGCCTGACTCGTTATCTCATCTGTGTTTCGGACTTCTGTGGAATCTGGAAGCTGTGCAACCATATCGCGGTCCGTAGTAGTATCATCGTTCTCAGTGTCGGCAATGCCTCCCCCGAAAGATAGTAAACTACAACGGGGCTTCTTCCGAGATGGAAGAGATGGGGTCCGCTTAACCGAGGGTTTAGAAACAAATAGACTGCCGAGATCCAGTTTGTGAGAGGCGGCAGCCCAACTCTTTGGACGTGGAGGCAAATCATCTTCCAATCCTGATTCTTCTTCGTCGCTATAGGTGGCTTCGACGTCACTTTCCGGCAAAGGAAGTGTAGAGGGGTCGACAGGATCGCCACTGCCCCGAACGAGCTCCTGAATTCCATCCGGGCCATCGTCAGACTGACTGGGTGGGCCATCCGTGGTCGCGTTTAGATCGTGCGATAGTGGCATGGTTGCAAGTTCTGCGGCAGCGCTCTCGCGTCGCTGGTGAGAGGCTCCGGGCCCGCTCGTCGAGCTCCGGGAAAAGGGCCGGGAGAAATTGGGTTCCAGTGGAGATCGTATTCTTTTCTTCCATGCACGCCATAACCTTCCCAGGGTCCTGTCAAGAGCGACCCGCTCCATATCCGCTTCTTCGACAACAACTCGGTCGCAAACATCGCCGGATAATCGTGTACCGTCTTTCAACTCTTTTTCATATTTCGCACGCAATCTGCTAATCGCTGCCTGTCCTGCCACAACGAGGACCTGCTCCCCCATATATTCGAGAATAGAGGTGAGGAAGATAGCAACAGCTGGTGACACAAGTTCCGTTAGCGCATCGTCGTTTTCTCCGCTGAGATGCTCTTGTTCTATGTAATAGTCTTCATCTTCCTCTTCCATGTCTCCCAGAGAGGAGTAGACCATGCATCGAAGTCGTGTCCTTTTCCATACTAGTTCGAGGTCCCAATCCCCTGGTACTTCAGAGACAGCCGAGCGGGTAAGATTCTCGATCTCTCCGCCTCCAAGGTACTCCCTGAGTTCTTCATCTGCCGAATTAATGACATCTTTGGCCAGTTTCGGTTTGAGGACGTCGATAACAGCAGGTCGAAGCGATGCAAGCGTGGTTGATTTAGCAGTGCCAAGTATGTTGAATAATAACTGATCGACGAAGTTGTTTGCGAGTTGAAGGGCACCATTGGACACTAGGGCCGTTTCTCCTGTAGGTTCAATGCCGGTTTCATCATACCATGTCCCCGACTGCGTCTCGTGGTCGTTTGTTACAATCTGGCAAGCAGCAGAGGCGGCGATGAAGGCTGCCTCTGGCGAAACGGAAAGGGGGAGGCGACATTAGACCGTAGATTCCAATGGTAGACGGCCTGTCGCTCGATATGCTCTGGGCACGAGAACGAACGTCCGACGAAGCGTTCGCCATGGCTGTGTCGACGGGAAAGGGTATGTCGACGGGCATATTCGTCGTGGCGGCAGACCCGGGGGAGGGCGCCTTTGTCTCGCATCGGACAAAGGATTGAGAGTGCGGCTTGGCTCAAGAAAGAACCCGCAGCAGCGTGGATTTGAGTGGGTGGTGGCTTGGGGCGTTTCTTGTCGTGTGAGGATCCGGCTTAGGCGGCGCAGATATTAGATCCTTCGCTATTTCATAAGAGGTATCAGCATGGAAGGATTCGCCAGAAATGGGCACTAAAACGAGAAATGATTGGCGTTAACAGGGCAAATTTGGGGAGGGCCGGTGAAACATCTCGGTAACCTGTCGCAGTAAGATGGCAATGGGTGGCTGTCTTGCCAGTAAAAACACGAGAGACAGAGGAAGGAGGAAAGAGACGAAGGGCGCGGTGATGCGCACCACATTCGGAGTCAAAAGCGCTCCAACACACCACCCACCACCACCGTCCACGGCCAGGCTTAACCATGATCTGACTAGCCGCCAATTCAAAATGGACGGGCAACAGGGAATGCGGCACAGGGATAGGTAAGTAAAAGGCAAGTGAAAAGTTAAAGGGCGGAGGTAGGGACGGGGTCAACGGAAGGCAGCAGGTCAGCGAATGCGACATGACATGGCCAGGTAGGTAGTGTAACCGCTCGGTCACCGGTTGGGGGAACATTTGGAAACTAACGGCATCGCGGCAGCGAGCAGCTGAACCATCAAAGTTATCTGCGGTCCGTGGAGGAAGGGCATGTGGAGGGATATGCGGGAGGAATGCATGTAGATACGGCAGATGTGGAATAAACTCTATACCGTATAACGATAGCCTCATAACCAAGACTGGCGCCCGAATAACCTCGAAAGTATACGGTGGGTGTAATGCAATAAGGGGGACAGGACCGCGACAACCACCACGCTGATGACGGCGGCGGCGGCGGCAGAGGCGGCGGCGACGACGATGAAGGAAAGTAAAAGGTGACTAGTTGGACGTACCTAGTGTCTATAATATGATGATGTCTCAAGAAAAGAATACAGCCTTTGCCAAAAATGTCGAGGCTGAAGGGTTAAAACTAGCAACAACGCTCTGCGAGCGGGCGGACGACGACGCGCAGTGGAAGCGATTTCAGGGGTTTACATATCAAGAATTCGAAATTGACGCTGCAACGGTCAAATGTTGTGGCTAATGAGCGGTCCCAGCAGTGCCAGACTTGCAGGGAGGAGATAATGAGAAGTCCCAATCATGAGACAAAAAAAAATAAGATCATCAATCTAAACGAGCGCTGAATCTGAATGAAGTACGTGCCAGTTGCGACGCTACAAGAGAGGCAGTTGCAGTCAAGGTGAAACCATCGAAGGGGACAGCCGTTTCTCCTTGTACGCACGCGCCAGATGCGTCGGTCTAGGTAGTATACATACATAGCTACATGCAGAGGACAAACCATCCCTCACACTACCAAAATTAGGTACTGTGCTGTACATACGTCGTACTATTTAGTCTAGTGCACACTCACCCTCGGCTAGTTCGGGTACCTGGGTAGGTACCGTCCCATACATAACTAGTACCTACATAAGTCCGTAACATAGGACCACCAATCGATGCAGAATTGGCGAAGAGATATAAAAGCTAAGGCAAGGATATCCCGGAATCACCTGGACGCCTTCCCGTCGCAATGCCAATTTCGGTACTTCCTACAGTCAGATACATACCTACCTGCCTACCTACCTACCTACCTTGCCTACCTCTTCCCTTACTCCAACCCGGCAGCAAGGCAGGCACTTTATCGTACTGCTGCTAAGTAGGTACTTCGTAGAGGAAGTAGAGGGAAGCGCACGACTGTACTGCCATAGGACCTCGGCACTTTAGCCGCATTGTATATCTCTTTGTATGTACACCAATGCCGCGACACTGCAACTATACTACACTACATACATGTGTGACACTCCCGCCTTTGTTTGGCGAGGTCCGTGCTTCAGATGAGGCCTGTCAAACTGGACTGGTTGGGTTTATCGAACGGTTCATCGAAAATCGAGCCCCTGACCAGGATATTAATGCCAAAAATACGGCGCTATGACGGATCAGGAAGCAAGTCTGTGCATATATCAGCAAGTCTACTTTGCTCTACCAGCGGTGTATTCCCGAAGCCTGCCCTATCCAGCGTAGTGGCCCGCTCGCCAAGTTCTTCAAACCCATGCGGGGGGCTGCGACTCAGGCCTGGTATACTCCATAGAGGGTCAGTTCTGTAGCGCAGGACTGCTCAATTTGAGGGGGTGCCGAATCAGATTTGATAAGTCACTTTTGTACTGCTCGTCATTGGCCTGCCTACCCTCATATTAGCAGGTGCAGCTCGACCAGGAGCGAGCAAACTTCAAGCATCGTCCGTGTCCAATCATCCATCTCACCGGGAGAATGAAGACCGATTTTTCGGGGCCATTAAGATTTTCTTACCTTTTTTTTCCCTGGATGCCTTTTTAGGGTTCCATGTCTGAGAGTTCGGAGAATTATTAGCCACGTTTTCAGCACGCAAGCCCCAATCCACCCAAATCTTTAGCATTACTATGTCCACAACGGGTAATGATATTCACGTGCTCCCGTCGAAAAAAAGCACAGACAGGCGGTGTCGCACGCCACGGCACACAGAAACAGGCTGGACACCTCCCAGGAATTGGGTCGTCAATTTTATAGCTGCTTGGTGGTGTTGCTCGACGGGAGCCGGAGGGAGGCCGAGCGACGAGCCTAGGCCGTCAGGCTTTGCGCCCGGATGTTGTCAGGGTGGATGAGCTGAATTGATGCCTTCCACACGGCATGCGGGGTGCATTTTTCCATCGTCAAGTCAAACGTGCTCCATGGTATCCCAAAGGCATCCGCATAAATCCAGCGGAGCCTGCCCAGCAGAACATCAGTTCCTTCGGCCAAAGTAGCGGGTTATGATGCTGACGTACCGCCCTTCCTGCGACCTCAGCAGGGTAACATCGCATGGTTCCATTAGGAAGTGAGATAGGATCGAAAACGAGAACAAACTTGCTTTTAGGCGAGCTCACAACTCGGATCAGGGGCAAATCGCCAATGCGGCCTGGATTTCATTTGGCTCTGGTTCGTCGCATCCCATTGCCTAACGTTTGAACATGTCCGAACTCTATCGAGCATTCGCTTTGTGCAGTATCTCCCGCCATTCCCATTACCATCATCGTCCTCGCTCAACATGAACAGGAGGTCGTTACACTGCTGTGTTGCTGATAGATGCCAAGATTCACCAGCCCCCACATCATCAGTCCACTACCGGCATCCTTGCGCTGCAGACCATCGTGAGAAAGGATCAGCTCACTGTAACCCTAAGCTGACTCTGCGTCATGTACAAGTATAATAAAAGAAACTTGGCCACTTTCAACAGTCATGCGCCTTACGTTTTGTTTCTGCTTGTAGGGATCGGCAGGTAAGTACAATCCTCCAATGATACTCTATTATAATAATTATAGTCAATCCTTCGGAAATAATGAGACCTGGGCAGCGGGCTGGTAGCTTCGCCAAATCGCTATTATACATACTACCATACCATAGCACAGTAATGGATTTCCCGAGTCCTCTCAAACCCAATCCGCGCTGGCCGACTACCTAGGGCGATGCTTCCCCGTATACGAAGTAACAGAGCGAGCTACGGCATACACATACACACTACGTACACTACGTATAGCGTATAGGCGTACATACCGTAGTATACTAGCGTCAACACCCAACAACAACAATAACAATGTCCCAATGTGCCTTCGGCTGGGGCCCTAGCGGGCGGAATGGCCAATGCGCCCACCGGTCACCCCGTACCTGCTCAGGTCCGGTAGATACGGGGTGATATGGTAGCGTACCAGGTAATTCTATCGGAACTAGTATTCAGTTGGGATTAGATGCGCGATCACGAACGGGTCGTCAAGATCTACTATTGACAAAGCGCATAGGTATTGAGTGTTGCCTTCACCGTATGAACGTAGGTACCATGCTGCCGCCAGGCAACAAAAACAACATAAAAAGTATTATGGCAAGCCTCCAATCCGGCCACACCCATTTATTCGCTATCCACCATTAGCCCAACTAAGGTTAGCCATGTGTACAAACAAAATAGTACTGTGGTAGGGTAGTGTACTACTGTATGTACATACATACAAAGGGCATCAAAACGGACAAGATGGGCGTATTACCCACATCTGCTGCAGCTAACGTTACTGGTAGCACACATAATAGGTCAATGACCAGGTAGCCAACAGGTAGTTCCTGTAAGCAGCACGAGGGATGGATTAGCGACCTAACCTACTAGGTTACCGACTAGACTTGGATGGAACCAACTTACAGCACCTTATCAGACCCTATATAAACTTTATGGGTTTGGATAACTAGCACAAGCCAGACACAAAGCCATGCACAAGGCAATGTGCCATTTTTCGGCCAAGAGGGGTATTAGGTTGGTACCTACCTACTAACTCCCAATAATCCAGGAAGCGGTAGACAACCACCAACACACGCCCGCCTGTCCACGTATACATATCGTATCTTTACCGCTCGGCTGACCCAACCACCCGGTCCGTCGACCTAGTCTGCGCTAACTAATACCTATATCATTACACTACATTATATGTTAGTTATTAGGTAGGTTTGTGCTTGGATAGAGGTGGTCCAACCAACCGGGTTAGGTAATCGAAGGATGATAACCTCTGCTTGTTGTTATCCGTAGCGCCTCGGATTATCCCACCTCAGCTAGTCTAGTCCACTTACCCATCCTATTAACAGCAATAGTGGCAGCAATAGTACGTCAGAGATCAGCCGCCCGGTCCCATCGAACAGTAACTAGTTACAGTAATATGCAAGATACAGGCGGAACGAAGCGCGCGTTCTGCCAACACAGCAGCATTCACTCGCTTTCTGCCTTATCTCTCTCTCTCTCTCTCTCTCTCCGCTTGGCGCTGTCTTGGTGTTTCAGGCAGGTAGATATGTAAATACATATCTGGACTCGACATAACTACCTAGGTCTGGTGTTTAGGTAATTGATTATGTACTTGTGCTGCGGGTCTAGTCTTCGTTCCCCGGGATCTCGCCGCCGCCACATCAAGATCAACTCATCCACCTGATTATAGCGGCACGCTACGATCAAACAAATCCCTAATGCTAAGACATCCAACTCAATGAGCTCTGATTGCCATACATATATATTCTAGATAGATTCACCATCCCGAACAAGAATAATTAACCGGTGCTATCGGCATCCAACACCGGAGCCAGTCTCTGTCTCTGCTCTGCCCAGTGGTTATACACCCGACTATTCAACACCCGACTGTCCAATGTCCGACCGGCCATCGAAAGCCCATCCTACCTAAAGTCCATCCCGTCCAGGCTTACACAAACACCACACGGCAGCGGCAGCGGCAGCGGTATCCGCCAGAGAAGAACCAGTCCCGATGGAGGTGTTGTGTCGCCAATGCAAGTCGCAAGGTAGGATAGACCGCCACACGCAAACCTCGGCAGGCTGCGCATTACAACGCAGTCGGGTCGGGTTTTTATTATTATTAGCCTGCAGTCGTTGCAATCGGTCATGCGGGTAGGGTTCCTTTTAGTAGCGCCAGCCGTTTGACATCCCAGAGAGCTGAAGGGCTGAACGCCCAGGCCCAGCAACCATGCACAACTAACACCGGGCGTCCGCTCGAGACCTTCACCACCACTACCCAGATCGACCCAATTGACGTGAATGTGGATGCTAACTGGGCCGCATAATGCCCTGTCTACACAAATCAGCAGACAGCGAGTCCTACCACCCCGGGTCTGCCCGGGTGGGTGTCCGGTCGTTTTTAAGACATGGGCATGACCCCGGCGTTGGCAATGTGATGGGAACTAGACCAACTCACCATGTTATTATAAAAAAAAATTATAAAAAAAGAAGCCGGGAATCTCCATGGATGGCATGTCCGGGAAGTTCTACGATTACAACACTTTCGGTCCCTTGGCTAGTCTTGTCTTACCCAAAAGACCAGCAAGCAAATGTAAACATTTCTCGGCCGCATCCTCGAATGGGTCTTCTTTTCTGCATCGCACATTACCCCATCGATTACCACTGATCAAGCACCAAATCTGCACATCATCTTTCGAAGCGTTCAGGATGAGCCATCCCTTATATCGCCCCTCACTCACCACCCCTCACTTTTGCCGGTGGCAAGCTGAGCACTGGTATCAGGGGTGACGCGGCTGCATTGCCAGCAAACTGGTAAGATCGCCCAGTATATCCCCCGGAATCCTAACGCTCGGGCTTCACCACTTCAGCCGGTTCCGTGGATCTGGTTTCGCACAGACGGTGGCATCAACGGCCTATTATGCACTAACATATTCTGAAGCCAACTATACGATCGCCCATGTATACACTAGTTATTTTATAAGTGCCCCTGATTACCATTTGTAAGAGGATTAGCATTGCCCCGGGGCTTAAATCTATCCTTACGGACGAGCCTCAAATCACAAGGCAAGTAGCCTTCTGCTCATTCCAAACGCCCAGCCCTCTTGCCCACGGCACCCTGCTGCCAGCCGTATTACGGCATCGACTACCTACCACACAGCAGACACCAGAAGGCGTTTCTGTCCCATCATTAGGGTTGATGCGAGTAGCCGTGGCAACACGCTCGTGCCATACATTGTGTCACCAACCGTGTGCGCCCGCCCCCTCGTGGAATGAATGCAACATACATAGGCAACTTACAGACCACCCACGCCCCAACAAATATAGTAATTGAGGACCTAACATATCGGGCTGCTGCCACCTCAGACGCTTGGTCGGGCCCCTGGTCACCGGAAGACGGCTAAACACGGGAAGGTCAAGCAGTTGCCGCACTCGCCTCCCCTTCCCCCTCTCCCTCGCCCCCAACAAAAGCCGTGCCTCTCAGTCTCGTTGTACGAGCAAATCGGCCAACCGGCTCGTACCGTTAATCATGACCATTAGCCTGCTGTGCAAGGTAGGATTTAGTTATTCCTACCGCTGCCTTCCATTCCGCAAAGCCACGTAGTATATATGTACGTGTGTATGTATGTATGTATGTATGTATGTATGTATGTATGTATGTATGTAGGCCCAAGTGTTTGTCGCGTGATAGAAAACGTCTTGACCCCTGGAACTAGAGCCGCAGGATCAAGCGGCGAAGGGGGCGAAGGGGGCGAAGGGATCATTGCTACCGAGCCGCGTGGACTCTTCGGGACGCCAATCGACATGCTGGGGCAACGGTATTCGGGATGCAATGTCACATCCTCGTCTTCGATATCATTCTCCACCCTCTCCCAGGACTTAGGTGCCCATTCAACCCATCTCCCGCCTTTTCGTTTGCCATAGAGCAGCACTAATATCCATTTACGATGAGAAAATCTACTTGTACGTGCGTACAAGTAAGCATGCACATCTCCTTTCTTTTGCCGCCCTCGCATCCCGGACAAAATAATACCTGTGGGGGGCATGTATATGCGTCCGGGTAATGTCAAAGTTTGGTACCAAAACTTGAGACAAAAAGAAAGCACACAGAGAGTGTACATAAAGTTAAACAGCCTCTCCAACCGTAGATACCATTTAGGTGCGGCCGGCCAGGCACAGAAGAAAAGGGGGGCCCCAATGCGGCGCACCGCGGGTATTCTTATTGAATGGGGCGGCGGCTATGTGCATGAGCCTTGAGATACGTCAGTCTCCCAGTGTCACCAATGCTCGTCTTGCGGTGTGCGGCGTGTCGTTTGCCTTCCACTTACACAGATTGGTTAGTATCCATCAGGCGTCTATTTGTGAGCTTGATAGGCTGGGCGAGACAGCCCTATTTGTAAACCATAGCTGAATATCAGACTATTCAAATACATACTAGGCGCTGGCAAAGCGCTTATCCAGCCTCGAGGTTAACACAGCTCAAAATCTACCTTTATGTAATTGCCAAGGGAAATGCTTTACCCCTGCACCTAAATTAGTGGCTTAAGACAATGAAATCTACGGCAGTAGCTTCGTAGACGAACGGGAGATTGCCCTAAGCTTCTGTTTAGCAACTAGAGTGCTTTTGTATTACTTGGCGCCGAGGGATAATCGTTGGTCGAGGGACAAGCACTCCCAGAGAGAAATGGAAAAGAAAGCCAAGAAAACAATTGTAGGTAGGTGGCCGTAGCCCATTCCTCTAAGAGAATGCCTTCTTCGCATAGCCTGTATATATACTACCTGCGCACAAATGGCTTAGCGAAACAGCTTTTATACCAACGCACCATTGAACTGGTGGTTGGCAAAATAAGCCGTGTGATACCGTCGTGTTTGAAGCATCTTTATATAATGCCTCATCTTAGAGGGGAATACTATAAGTCCTAAAACTTCCAAAGTATTGTTGCATATATTACACACTGTCACGGAACCAAGTCCGGCCTCTAGGCCTCCACCGGGCACGGACCCAAACACCATGTATGTATATAAGCCAGAATAGCTAGCGACTACCTGACAGAGGGAACTTCTCTCCTTGTGCAATAACACAAATCATTTCTGGAATTACCAGCAGCACGAACCGTGACACACCCTCAACCATCTATTTCGTCCCCCCGAAGTAACTACAAGAGGGAGATAAGATGGGAAACAGTTATGTCAGTGTGACGATGGATTATGGGTTTGATGGAACGCGCTTGTGCTGCCGTCCGGTATCCATCGCCTACACCTCGATCAATTCCGCATTGAACTAGCTTGGGTAAAATAAGGATTTTGCAGTAGATAGGGTGAAGTGGACTAGGTATCGACTTTGCACTCTTCCGCTGTGGTAGGTTGCTATGTTCACTTGACGAGAGCGGTGGCGCCATGCCCGGTTATGTCTTGCCATTGATGCTGAAGTTCGATGCTATTCTGTCTACATCGTTCGAGACACTTGTGAGAATGAGTCCTCAGCGCCCTCCTAAGCCATGTTCGAAATTGCGTCCATTCATGCCTGAAAAGTGCTGCTGCAAGGCTACGAGTACCTACCTATCCTCCACGATGGTATTCATCGCATCTCGTCTGAAAACGTGTATTACACAGAGATTATTTGTATAAAACCACCTATACGAACACTGCAGTCTATGTAAAAACAAAAGAGGTATGTGGAGAAAGGAGTTGGGGATCTGATAACTCGTGACAATACAGGGCTGACACGTATCACTTGATAATATGCAGCCTTCTTTGGAATATATCGCAAGCTTGCTAGATTCTTTGCATCGTGTATGTCTATCGCAAAGTGCTTACTGTTATGAGTTAGTGAAGATTGGCGCCTATCTTGGTGATTTGCCACTAAAACTATATTAAGAAACCAATCGTATTCTAGAGATCAATAACTAGTGTTCGCTCGACCAACACCACCACAATTATGGCCCTGCCTAGCAACACTAACGGCAATATTGAAGCCTGAAACCTTGTGCCGTCTGAGCCGCTTAACAAACAACATCTACACTAGTTTTGCGAGCTGAAAATGTCGAATACATTCAAGGCTCATATAAGGCTACACAGCTCTTAACATGGAAGCAAGCTGGAATCCCGGCCGGTACCTACGGCAGCGAGCACGACACAATTCACATCCCGAAGCGTACGACATATTTCCATAAACAGCAGAAATGATGAGGATCTCACTAGATCGATGGCGAGGCACGTACTGCTGCTATCTGATTCTCGGCCTCCTCCCGCTCGCCCACGCACAATGGCCCGGCCGCCAGCTAGAGGCCTTCTTCCCGGGATGGGACTACTACCTCCACGACACCGACTGCGCCAGCAGCCGCAAGGCCGAACTGGACGCCGGCAACATCGACGCGTACTACCACGCCATAGAGTGCCTGTTCGAGGCCTTCCCCGAGTTCAGGAAGAGCGAGATGGCGGCGTCCGCCGTGGCCCTCGGCCTGCTCCCCGCGATCCTCTCGCTCCTGGGCCCGTCGATCACGGACCAGGCCGTCCTCGCCATGCGGCGGCCCGTGCTGGCCTTCCTGCTCTCGGCCAGCTCGCCGGCCGTCAACCCGCAGCTCAGAGACGAATACATGGCGTTGATCCAGCACAAGTTCTCCCCGGCGGCGGACGCCAAATCGACCAGATTGCGTGGCGCCGTCCGGTGGGAGGGGATTCTTCTCGTGTCGCTGGTCGAGCACGCGGCTGCCCTGGGGGCCTTGCTGAACATCGTAATCCTGGGGTATCAGTTGTCGGTATTGGCCATAACGTCTTTCGCGGTGCGCTGGGCCTATCTGCCTTTGCTCTGGGTTTTGCTCACTCCCCTGATCCACTTGGCCAGTTTCCTGGCACTTCGTGTTAGGGTGAGGAAGGACAAGAAGGATAAGAGGGACAAGGATGGTTGGCTCTCGTATGCCTATGGTTCTTTCGTTGCCGAGATCACTCCTTGTAAGAATCAGCAGTCGATGACACTCCAATGGCGTGGCGAAGAAGAAGGGTGGTATAAATTCGGCAGGGTGCTTGCGTGGATGCTCAACTTTGGCATTGTGCTCCATATTTTCCTCGGGACTTTCACGTTATCAAGCCTTCTTTTTATTTCCGCTGCTGATGCCATCTCGATCGTCGGGCGGTTTATTGCCAGCACAGTGGTGTCACAGCTCATTTTCAAGTATGAATTATCGGGCATCAGGAAAACGACTTTTATTAGAGACTCAGTGCCGGTCTCTAAAGACGACGCTATTGATGACACTGAACATGAAGAAACAGAGCTGGGCTTGATTTCTAGCGAGCAGGAGGCTGAGGCGACAGATGTTATGAACCCCCCTGGTTTGGAAGGGTCCCAGGACAGGCCGAACGTGGCTAACTATCCCGAGTCCAACCGTCTCACTCCCGTACCTATGAGATTCAATGGATCTACAAATCCAATGAACCCAACAGGACAACATCCTTCCTAGGGGAAAAGGCACTCTCACTCTATGTCCATATAATCTCATGTTTTCTCTGTACCTAGTCGCCCATCTAGAATAGTTCATCAACTATCGACTTTGCAATATGATGCACTCTTTAGACTACTATTTAGACTCTATCTCTGCGTAGTGGTGGGAGTCTCATGAAACCTCCCTGACGGACACCCAGTCGCTGTTCTTACTGTTACCTTCAGACTAAGAACCCCCGATGTACTACCTCTACCTCTCAGATGATGTAGAGCAGATCCATTACACTATGGTGCTGTCGCGGGGTAGTATGTATATACCGACATAATTGTCATGGGATCAACGGTTCCGTTTATCCCTCCACAGGTGCTGATTTATCCTATTTCCCTTTACTCTCCTTGAAAACAAATTATTGTTGCCCTCTAATTTATTGACTCGATTCCCTGCTTCATTAGTTGCTAAGCCTAGAGAATTACTTTCCTAAGCTAGGTGGATGGAATTGCTGTGTTAATTACCAACTGGTAGGGTCGGCTGCCAGAAGCTATGCTGGGGTAGACAAGTTGAACTGTTGTAAGATTCGAAGCCATCTATGTTCTGTAGTAAGAGATAGTTGGAGTAGAGGCTGACTGGTAACGGTAATGGGTGCGTAATGTGACTATTGTGTGGGAAGTTTAGCTAGACATAGATGAGGTAAAAACGTATCGTTTATATCATCTATTGCATGCGAAAAACTCCTCGTTTACACAAAGTGTGTTCTTCTATGCTAGGTCTGGTGATCATGGTCTAATAAGAAACCAAGGCAGTTCGAACAACCGTACTACTATAACTCGCTTTGATGAGTCAGCACAAGCTCTCGTGCCGAGTTCTTAAATCGGATTAAACAAGCTTTTTATTAGTTAACTACCAGAACCTATCACCTTTGTCCTCTGTTTGCCCGCTTCTTTGTCATTTGTTGCTATAAAACAAGAAAGCCGCAAATCATCGCGCACAGAGCTCCCACAACGCGAAAACATCGCAAGTGTCCCGTTCGCACCAAGGCTTTCAATTCAGGGCGAAACACTTTTTTTTTACGACGATTCCATTGTTTGGGGAATTGTCTCTCCGTCACGTGGCACGCGGAATGGCAGGAGAGAGGGCGGTAGGAGCGGGTGAGCGGGCACTGGCTTACTGGGTTCATTGCAAAGGCCTGGGTTCAGGACAGAAGAAGGCATCGGAGAGGGCTAAGACCGAAAGGTTGAGAGCTGGCAAGATACCGAATCGAGACTGGCTGTTTGCGAATCAGATTCTCCATCCCCTCACCCCTTATTGTGACAGTGTCAGCGTAGGTTGTTATTTATTTTACTTCCGGGCACGGGCCGCATAGATCTCCGCAAGAAGAATTTGGCTGTCACTTACGGCGTGTTTACTGTTGCCGTATAAGCGTTGTGCTTGTTGAGACTTCCGCCGGCAGCTGGTACATCTGCTGGGGACGGATCTGACGGGGCCCATAATCTTGTCAGGACAACGCATGCCCTGGCCGATCTCACATTCGGCGCCTACCCGAAGTTGACCGGAGTGTCCGCATTGGCAGTGTATCTCTCGGTAAATCTCGCACATTGTGGACGAGTTAGTTGGGAGTTGGGTGGTGTGTGGTGTGTGTGTGTATATGTGTGTTTGTGTGTGTGCTTGGAGGTGTGATGCAGGTATGGTTGATGTTATTGTGATTGATATGATGGAATGACTTAAGACGAGAAATAGAGGGTGGTGAATTGGAGTTTGGAATTGACTAAATATTTATCTTAATATATACTCGATTCTCCTATAACAATGATGTTTAGACATTAAAGCTGTTCCTACATTCTGAGGGCTGTTGTGAATCCAGGATTCTTGAATACATCAAGGTTTGAACTTCTTTCTTCATTTTGCTACTGAAAAATACTGTTTACAGCGACCAAAATAGCCAAGGGGATAATAACACAGAGTAACATACCAGATAAGTCTGTGACAATGAGAGTGTTAGTAGCTGGGGATGTTCTCATTGTTTTGAAACATCCCCTTTATTTCTCCCCCAATTTCGTAACTCCAGCAGCCTCTCTTTGCGCTCGTAATCTATCTATTGTATTTTCATAGTAGTAACCGTGCTAGAAGGCTTTGGCTCCAGCATAATAGTAGAATATAGTTGATCCAACATAGGAGTATTGGCTTGAAAAGTCGAAAACTGTGACTTTTCTCGCATTTGATCTTCTGCATTTTGATTGGTATCATTTTGTTACTCTTCTTTGTAATACACCTTAGTATGTTCCTGCAGCACAGAAGGCGTTGTTTCTGCGGAGTGTGTGAGGTGATGGTGAAACTGGCAACTAGAGCTGCGAAGAGTGTGATCGCACGCTAGACTGGGATGCGCGATACGTAAACATGTCAAGTACGCATATTGTAGACGTAGAGGTCTATCCGCGATGTATAGCAAGTTTCGTCGCTTAGTTGACTTCGCTGGTAGGGATGGATGATTTTTTTTAATATGCATGTCATAGTACCATCTATGGCCATGAAAGCGGCTGTAGATCGATTTTTCAACTTGATAACATCCTACCTCTGCATCTGACGAGTGGTATCGTAGTATGGGGTTGTGGTTTTTTCCGTGAAAATACACATCACCGACAACTGTGGATGAGTTTTGATCTCATTAATCTGCCACCCTAGAGACAAGCTATAGGGACCATATGGCCTCTATGATAATTATAGAGGCAGCAGCTGACTACCGAAGTCAAACCCGTTCGTAGGTTGTCTTCGTGATCTTGTGGCTGGTAAAGAATATGGAACAATTCCGGCCATGTCGAAACTAATCGATTGAATTTTCTCGAGTTTCTCGGCCCGTCCCGAGCTTTTATATATCACGCATATCTGGTGTCCTTTGTCCCGCTCCGTTATTGTTCACAATCGTATTCCAAAGTTCGTTTGTCGTGCTTAATAATCAGCCGTTGATCAAACAAACCTCTTATGTGGAGTTCTGAGTATCAAAGACATTGTAATGCGCACCGAACGACGCCGTGCCTGGGAAGAAACGTTGTACTGCCGCGAACTATACCGTCAGAGTTATAGCCGAGGCGCTTCAGTGGCTTTGCGAGGGGATTATCGAGGCGTTCGCGCAGAAAGGAATATCGCCACTTCGAATTGGAGCACGCGTATATGGGATGATCGCCGTAGAGATCGGCCGCCCAAGGGACGGGTCTCGTGTCACTCTCCACTCGGTACCGCGCAGGGTCCCCGGTGAGTTATAACCCTGGCACTACCCCCCGATCACGATTGGCTGCGGCTCCGACCTGGGTTGCCCTTCCTGGACCGCCGGGGTCTCTGGGGGGTATCATCTGCGACCACGCGCCCGCGGCCTCTCACCATATGATATAATGATGACTGGTTTGCATCGACGCCTCTTATCTGCTCTAGTATTCCCAGCCTTCCAGCCATTACGCCCGGTCCTCGCCTGTGATATGGTGATGTAAGATTACCTGTTTCTATGGGACTCTGCATCTTGGCGTCGTCGTACCCCGGGGGAGTTCGCATTGCCTCATCGATGACACAGGCCGTTCTATATAACATTATGAGAGATGTAGAGCTTGAAGAATCCCCTATTAGAAATTCTAATAATTTCCCCCTACACGTATTCTCCATCTCAAGACCTCTTGTTCATCCTCAGAGTACCTAAAATATCTCGTATCATCAATCACATTCAACCACAAAATCCGAGTTCGTCTTCCCCCCTTATTGAAACAAAACCAAAGCGAACAACTAGGAAAGAAAAAGAAAAAGAAAATAAAAAAAAAAGGGGCGGGGGAGAATACCCACCAAGTCCAATACCCTCAAGCAACCATGTCCTCGCGCGGCCGTGACCACGCGCACCGCTCGCGCTCGCGGACCGACAGGTTCCTCGACGCGCTGGAGGGTGGGGACGTGCGCGGAGCGCTCAACACGCTCAAGCCATCATCGTCGTCGTCCTCCTCCTCGCGGCGCCGGAGGAGCAGCGGGCGGGCACACGACAACGACGACGACGACGACGACTACTACTACCACTACTATTACGACGACGAGGGCGTGCCGCGACGCGGCCGCTACGACGACGACGTGTACTACTACCGGGGGGGGACCCGAAGGAGGAGGAAGACCGGCGCGCGGTAGCGGGCCGGCGCCACCGCTCCGCGCACGCGGGCAAACATCAACATCACCACCACCACCACCACCACGACGATGACCAGCGGGGTCGCCACAAGCGGGCCTCGAGCTCGGGCGGGAGCGGTGGCGTGGATTTGAAGCAGGCGGCGGGCGCGGCCGTGGCGGCCGGCGTCGTGGAGGCGTGGCGGTCGCGGCACGACGCCAACCGCGGCCTGCGCGTCGCCACGGCGGCCCTCGGCGCCGCCGCCACGGATTCGGTGCTCGGCGGCGGCGGGAGCGGCGGCGGGCATCGGGAGACGAGACATCTCGTCGAGAGCGCGCTCGCGGGGCTCGCGGAGAATAGGATCATCAATGGGCCGAGACGCCACTGAAGGGAAAGGAAGGGAAGGGAGGCCACGGGGGAGGGGGGAGGGGGGGAGGGCGAGGGTCGTGGTATCATTCGTTTTTGTGATACGTACATCTTGATGAGGTTATGAGTCATACTACTGCACATGTGTCTCGTTTCTCTCTCTTTTTTTTTTTCCGGGCCGGGGTTTCGGTTGGTAAGGGGTCTAATTATGCTCTCGTGTTAGAATCTCTTAGGTATCTGGAGAAGGAACTGGACGGCAAGAGGCAGGAGGTCATGTTATTGTAACACAGCGATGGCGGATAGATAGATGACGCCTTGTTACGACTTTATTCTCTGTTCAGGGCTTGGTTCAATATAGATGCTACTATTCAAAACGACAGTTGTCAGCTTCCAAATTTTCCGTACAATACCCCGACATATCACAACATCATAGTCCTACGCGGGAAAGGGAGTACATGAGGAAATCACGTGAGACCGGGAAGACTGTTATGCTGGCATCCTCCTTCTCAACCCCGACTTCGACGCACCGTCCTACATGATATGAAGTATCACCAACGTGATAACCCTGCCATACCGGGACCACCTCCTTCTCTTAACATACGTCCACAGTTTGCTGCCACGCACCGTTATAGTACAACCTCGCGGGAAACCCATGTCCACCCCCCAAACCCCTTGACACCGGCACTTCTCCCGCTCTATTACATCGGGCCCCACGGCTTCCTGCTGCCCCTGGGTATCCGCTGGCACTGGTTTAGAAATTCACCTGCCGAGAGCGGCAGTGAGGTTCTTTTGTTTTGGGGTTAGCCCTCTGAGGATGGTGGTTGACAGCGCTTGGGGCATATCCGGGGTACCGAATCCTTGTTATCGCTGGGGGTATCATGCCTCGCATGTCCGTGTCGTGTCTGCTGGGGTAAATTAACACGCACATAACAGTTACTGTGGACGAAGACCTCCAAGGGATTTATTTATCTGTGCCGTGATAGTTCATATATCGAATGTGGCATAAAGCAACTAGGGCCCCATGCCGTGACGTTCGGATGATATTAGCCCTCCTGAAATATGGCCCCTGGAATATAATACGTTGATTTGACACGGGGGGTTTTATATGGATATTGATATGAAGATCTTCCTATGGACTAGCCCTTGCATTGCTTAGCTATTAGTAATCTCTGCGGGACTGATCTCCTATGTCCGCGTATGCCCTATTTTTCTCCGGCTGGCATAGATATCGTTGGTGTAATGGGATGGAGCTTAGATGAAACGAAATAAAGCTTGAACTCGGCCATTAGCGTTCTAAAGTATGATATGATGCCAGTTAGTTTTATTTCAAGATCTACTTTAATTATACTTATGGTATTTTATGAACCCACGAAATTTAATCCCTTTTGCTAAAACGTGATGAAAGTGCAAAATACAAAGACCTGAAAAATTTAGTACTGGTGGCCTTTCCTCATGCTTCGATAAATTCATGATTCGGTTGGCTGGGTGGTATTATAGGGCGACCATCCGTATCCCGAGCTCCCATGCCACGTCTCTGAATAGCATTTGATGAACAGAAGAAGCGGGGTTTGAAACACGAATCAGTATAATTACCAATCCAGCGCATATTTCTTCCGAAGTAGCACCAGATCCCGTTTACTGCTTCTGGTTGGTCTCCATTCGTGAAACTTGTCGGGGAAATCATCCGCTGATCGCGGCAGCGGGTTGGGAAGCTAACAAGATTTCGTCTCGGCCCTTTCGGAACTGGCTGGGAAGCCTGTTACTTGGTGATAGACTGCAACGCTTTGGATGTTCCTGGCAGATTTAACTAGGTGAGGCCGCCAAGAAGGCATCCAACGATTCCTTCATCCGTGGGCCTCTAATAGGTGATGTGGCCCATCCAATGAATATCTGCCGATTTTAGTAATGGCCGTAGATCGTATGAACGTACGAGCGCGGATGGTGTTGGAGTGCAAAGTCAAGGACCTTTGCATGAGGTGAGTGGCACGTTGACAAACCTGGAGGTTGAGCAGGTCTTCTGGCCAGCCGATCCTGATTCGTACCGCACATGGTCGTGACTAGTCTTTGGATGGATCCCTTGATCGGGTGCCTCTTGAGAGCTCGGTAAGAGTTGGTTCTATGGTTTCCTTTACCATAATATAGCATATAATCGCAACAAGTGACAATCCCTAGTGCTAACAAAATTTACCCACTTCGTCACCTGGCCACTGATAAATTGACTAGGGCCACCCTAACCTGGATAGATGTCTCGGACGGTGCGATTCTGTGTGAGCGCCGCCTGACCCATGGCCATGGTACGACTGAGGCTAAGTAGCTGTGAGTACAGAAGCGGATTGAGCCAACACAAACAAACAAGGGAGTGAGAAAGAGAAAGGGAAAATAAAAAAAGAGAGTCACGAAAGGAAGGAGGATTATGCAATATCCAGGAGCTCAAGGGATTTTCGTTGGGAGGTTTTTAGTATATAAGTTGTGGATTTACTAAGAAGCCTTGACCCGATCTGATCTAATCGACCATGTAATTAAACAAAAAGTCCCTAGTTCCCTCTTTGAGTCCATATAAATGCAATCGGCGGCCGTCGCGGAAGGAAGATCGGGTCAGCGAAGGATCGCGACTCCGGGGATGATAACTGGGTTAGAAGGCTTGAATGCGCAGATAAGACGGATAGAGATAGATACACAGATGTATGTAGTTACGAATTTGATGGGATTTGGTAGAGGCTTCGGAATAAGCCAGCGCACAACTACCCAGTACTTAATTAAGATTAGATAATCGTGCACCGAGGAAAGGCGCACGGGGACAGATCTGAATGTCATCTTCTAGGCATCGGTATCTCAGCTCGTGCTTTGACTACCGTGTGGTTCGCTTACCTTGCCGGCTCGGATATATCGCATTTCACTTAGATGCAACAAGAGCCAGATGGGAACTTCTGTCTCTCACTCCTGATTCGTGGGCTGTCATGCACGGTCGCCAAACAGGTAATCATGGGATGCGGTTGTATGTAGTTCAGTCCCACTGCTACTTAGCGGGGAGCCAGCTAGCCAGGAGCAGGGAAGCAAGCAGATAGGGCCTTTCCGAATCAATACCTGCTGTCCCTTTGATGATGCATGGGTCGGACCTAGGTGTACCGTACTGTAGCGTGCAACACGCGATGCAGTGGCGTACTCGGATTGTGCCTGGTTGCGGCACAATGCCCGACTGGTTCTGCATCTATCTAGAAGAGTACGGTTGTATTATATGATTCTGCACTGCGTACGGCGCACTGCGGGGGGTAAAGGGGGAAGGGAGAGGGGGGGGGGGGCAGTAGGACGAGAGCGAGGGGGGAAAGCCTGAACCAGGTTTTCCTTTGAGATCCTATCGGAGTGCCAGGCCCTTCGCTAATCTTTTCCGGGTCGATCGCGTGCGTGGTTGTGTGTGTGTACCAGCGTGTGCCGTGCTAGAGCATGCGTACCAGTGAGTGTGTTTGCGTGGGTGTTGGATGACGCCGAAAGGTGAGCAGACAGTGGGAAGACCAGAGAGAGGCGGTGGGGCCGCCAAATATGACATGGCAAATCTGGGATGAGAGAATAGACGCCATGCTTGGCGGTGGCTTTCTCGAGAGCCAGAGGCCCGTCGTGACCGCCGTTTCGAGTCGGTACCTGACCTCGAGGATTGGCTGTCTCGTTTCGAGAACACGGCAGCTCAGGTGCCGAGGCTTGAAGCTGAAAAGGAGTGAAAGGAAAAAAAAAAAAAAGCTTGTGCGGCTTCTCAGGCATCATGGTTCTCTCTCGCCCCCTACCCCCCTTCTCTCTCGTTAGGCATTAGGTGTAGATGCTTGGTGTAAGTGATGTAACTGGCATAAGTGGTGTTATTGGTGTAATTCATGTGCGCGATATCGAATAGAACAGGAGATAGCTTGCGTCTCAGTGGTCACGCTGAGGTACTTTTGCATTGAGGCGCTTGGGCAGACCTCTCTCTGCCTACCGACCTGGCATTAGGTATCTTAGGTATCTGCTAGTAGCTCAGGTAAGTAGGTAGAACAACGCCTAATCAGTCAATAGATGGCGAGCGTGTGTGTCGATGGTGCATCGTGCGATCAACTTTCCCCCCTCGTCACGTACCAAGGCTGGGTGCCGCCGCGCCGGTCGAGTGCTTCCCGGAACTTCTGCAGTCTTACTAAACTGACAACCGCCCATCGTCCCCTTATGGTAACCCGTACCTAGG
The DNA here is from genome assembly GCA_021209875.1 of Rosellinia necatrix. Lineage (NCBI taxonomy): Eukaryota > Fungi > Ascomycota > Sordariomycetes > Xylariales > Xylariaceae > Rosellinia > Rosellinia necatrix. The sequence continues at coordinate 3,544,186 of JAGYVD010000007.1, read as the reverse complement.
TAACCGTAAACCGTTTGGAAGCTTGCTTTCATAGTGGGGTAGGAGAAGCAGACATAACGGCAGTACTTGTGCTGCATCCCGGCGCGGCGTGTTGAAACATCACAAGCGAGGTTAATAAAACCTCCGTCGACCCTCTGCGCATCGGCACTGAGGGAAGTTAAGCTAAGTTGGGTGCTAAGGAGGTGCTAAGGAGGTGGTAAGGAGGTGGTGGTAAGTAAGCATGTATGATGTAGGTATATACTGCTACTGCTGCCCCCCTGCCCCTACCTACCTTACCTACAGAACCTAATGCTCGTCTACCTGCCTTCATAGGTAGACTGGCAGTAGGTAATGCCTACCTACATGCATACATAAACCTTCTTCTACTTACTAAGTAGGCAGATGGATAGATGGGTGGGTAAGAAGGTTAGTTGAGCTCAAACAGAGATTGGTTGGTCGATGAGGGGGGGAAAGAGGTGCATGGTGGCCGACGTCAAATCGGACCCCATTGGCCACTAATATCTGGTCGGGCCAATCAGGAGTCCCGCTCGCTTCTGTAAAGGGACCTGAAATAGTCCCTTGCATCCTGCATAGCTAAGCCAGGCAGGTAAGTTAGGTACATACAGATAGGTGTTCTAGCAATGTTGCGCTGTCACTAGATGGGCGAGCACGGGACTTTTTTTCCTGGTTGGGCCTTCGGCGGGCTAGTCTGTCCCCATCAACGTGCTCAGACCCCGGTCGGGACCACTGCTATTTAGCCCGTCTTGGGCACCCTAGAGGGCGCTAGTCCACTGCACCGGGACCGTTCGCGGGAACGGTTGTCGATGCTGGTAGGTTGTACTTTGGCTATACGTTTGCTCGGCTCCAGGCCCAAAACATCAGACAGAGGCTACCTCAACCTGCCTTTGACGTACCTTCACCTACCCAACCTTAGGTAACCCAGGTGGTTTTCCTGGGTCGTGGCAAAGAGCCTCCTCATCGTCTGGCTATTAATACTGGACCTGGCCGTTAGTCTTGTTCGAAATTTCCACACCCTGTCCAATATCCGCAGATACGAGTGTGCCTGGCTTTGACGTCCGCATCAACAATACCCATTGGCTCCCTGTTGGCTACCCATTGGCTCCCTGTTGGCTGCCCATTGGCTCTCCATTGGCTGCTCGGCACGCATCGAGACTTGTTTATGTGTCGACGGTAGCGGCCGGATTATAAAATGCTGCAGTCTTCCCAGCAACATCTCATTCCTGTTGCGATGCCTCCCTCGACGGTAACGACGACCATGGCCACCAGCAATCCCATAGCCAGTCCTGCCCTGCCACGCAAGATGCCCTTCACCCCCGGCTGGAGTCTGCACGTCACCGTGTACATTGCCCCTGAGAACGTGGACCGCTTCATGGCCGCCTTTAAGCCTGTTTTCAACAGGGTCATTGCCGAGCCCGAATGTCTCTTCTTCGAGATGTATCAGAGCCCGCAAGAGCCCGGCAAGATCAGCTGGGTCGAGAACTGGTTAGTGTCGCGCCGGCGAAGTGTTGCTGCTGAGGCCTGGAAAACACCTATTAACCGTGCATCAGGTCGAAGTCGCCCGAGTGGTTCCTCGAGGTGCGTAGGAATACGACTAGACCTCCCCTGGCATCGTTCTGATGGGCACTAACTACTCTGTCTGGGTCTAGAACCAAGTCACTAAGGACTACTATAAGGAGTACTTTGCCGTCACGGAGGCCTTGTTTACCAAGCCCAGGGAATTTCAGTTCCTAGAGCGGGTTGGCCCGGAATACTTCATGGTAAAGGAAAGGCCCTTTGCTGCATAATGGGAGAAAAGCGCAAAGAGATTGTTAAGACATAGGGAGGCGGTCGTCATTTCCGTCGTGTTAGCGGGCCGAGAGCCATACTTGCGATGTCTTACTTTTTGTCTGTACATAAGGAGGGAGAGATTTATGACGGTTTGGCGTTTTGGGTCGGATGGGTCACGCATTAGCACAGAGATCACCATCTCCTCGGGTTTGTGGTGAGGCTATAAATGCGCATATTGTATACAGCGAATTAACGAATGTCTAGCTAAGCCTACGAACGATTAGGCTGAGCCACCCTCAACCAATAAGTTTTGCCACCCCCAACCCCCCCCTTTTTCTTCCCTCCCCGATAAGGAGTTCCCAGGTGGAAACGTGTGTCAACGCCCACGAGACGAGCTCCCAGACGATAGCGTAAAAGGCATTGTCGTCGGTCCCGCCTCGGCTGCAACACGCCGTCCCAAGCGATGGCGCAACGGCACTTTCACTGGCGAGAGAGACTTCTTTCTTCGCAACAAAGATGTTCCTCGAATAGACAGCATATTCAAACAACTAATGGGGTATCATATCGCAACGCCAAAACGACTCCAGAAATAAGAACATGCTTTGAAAAGCAAAAACAGAAAAAGAAAAGGGGAAAGAAAAAAAAAAACCGAGCTGAAGACAAGACAGATACTGATGATAGCGCAGAGGCATTGTCATGTTGGCTGTCCGTGCTCCCAATCCATGTACGTTGACCCAGCGATGGCGTAGTAGCACTGTCGCCGCAAAGCCCCGAAAGCCTTCCTGGTAAACGTACAAGGGGTTTATCTAAATTGTGTTTAGGTGGGAGGACGAAAATAAAGAAGTCGCGACAATATTTAAATGAGTGGCACTGTCGGCAGGTTGAGCTACCCGACAGAAATTAGTCACCAAAGGTCGGCGGCGGGATCCCGCGGCTACGCGACTTTGCCATCAGAAATAGCATGGAAATGCCGGTCATCGGGGAGGAGCACAGAGGAATTGTCTAGGACCTTTTACTCCACCACATACGACCAAAGCCACGCTGTTCAAGTTCACGGCGTGCGGCGCCATCCTGGAACGAACCGGGTCCGCTATTGGTAGAGCCGCCGTCATCATTAGATTTGCTGTTGGGCTTAGAGTCAAAAATCATGAGCGCAATAAACATGACAAAACTGCTGATGATGCTAACGGCGAGAATGGCGATCATGACTAAATTGCTGTTTCGGTACTGCCGTGGCCCTGGTGCAGCGTCTGCAGGCCAACCCGTATATAGAGCATAGGTGGTAGTAATGCTGCCTAGGTTTCCTAGCCCAGAGACAAGGGCCGAAGCAGCAGCTACTCCAACCTCACCGTGTCGGCGCTGGAAAATCTCATTTGTCCATGTCATGCAAATTGGTACTGTTGGGCCCAGTCCGAATCCGATGAGTAGAAGTCCTCCATAACGAGCCCAGGGATTTGATGTCGGAGCGAATGTGACCGTTAACAACCCGGCGATCTGGATGCTGGTGGCGGCTGAGAAGAAAAAAGGGCGCAGGCGATGGAAGCGATCAGAAATGGGCGTGACGATGAGAATTGCGATCAAATCCATCTAGGGAGAACAAGGTTAAATAATGGAACACGGAAGCCGAGCAAGAACTGGGTCCACTTACAATCCAAATGGGTGCAAACAACAAGCTGAGTTGCACACCGGTGAACTTCGGATTGATACCATGTATGATGGTTGTGCCGTAGAGTTGCGTTCCAATACCGACTCCGACAACACCGAAGTACATTAAAGTAAGTGGCCACAGGCGCCAATCGACCAAGACCTTCACCAGGTCTCTGACTGTCCAGGGCCGTGGGTGGTAGACGCGCTTGAGGTCTTCGTAATGGATTAGCGCATCCTCGCCAGTGAGGGCTTCTGGCGTAGCAGGGAGCCAGCTGGCGATCCCAGTTTTGGCACGTAGCTGTCCTGGGGCGAGTGGCCGGTCCGGTAGCCACCATAGAAGGGCAACCCCCACTATGACGGCTACTATGCCATAGATGAGGAACATCCATTGAAAGCCGTAAAGCCCGCCGCGGCCGTCAACCAGCTGGAAACCCGCGGATACCAGTCCAACTACTGCTGCTGATACTTGTGCCGCGGTGAAATACTGACCAATGCGTTTACCGGTTCGCGAAGGCGGGTAGAATAAGGTCAGGTAATAGGCCATACCAGGCCACATGCCCGCAATTACCACTCCAAGGAGGAAGCGCAGAAACCTTGACGTATAACGGTTAGCATATCACTCTTTCCTTTTACCTAAACTTGACGAAGCTACGATGTAGGCAGCAGCAACTAAAGAGAAGCTTACTTTAAGCTCCAGGCGTCCCGCACGGCAGTGAAGGCGGCTCCGATTATGCCAACGGCGAATACTATGCGGGCCATCCATGCGCGGGGGCTCAGCTTGCTCATAATGAGATTAGAGGGGCAGTCGAAGATGACGTAAGCGACATAGAAGAGAGCCAAGGCTGTGGACACGTCCTTAGGCGACAAGCGTAGTATAGTGATGAGGTCGTGGCCGACATCCGCATTCATCGTTTGCGCCAACCCGATATTAGAGCGAATAGCCGAGCACAAGAAGTACAGAACCCAAAAAGCTAGCACTTGTCAGTCAAAGGGCTGATATACCGCTGGATGTGACCAAGATCGCTTTAGTGGATGAGTGAGCCCATACCGGGGATGATACGTAGGTCCAGCTTCCTATACACTTTCTCGACACGCTCGACATCATATTCAATAGCTGGTGACGGGGCGTTTGGCTCTCGGGGCGCTGTGGCATTATAGGATGTGGAGGAATTTCGTGGGCTCAGGGCTTTGGTGACCCCCTCAGCTGAGGGGTCAGCCATACTTCGGCTGTCAAGCAATGGGGGAGCGTGCTAGCAGTCTTTTCTGGCGTGGGCTGGGGGGTGGGCTTAGGTGTAAAGACGTTGATAAGGGTAATGTATCGTTGTGAATAGAAGGATGGGTATTGAGTGTTGGGAGAGCCCTCCGACTCCAGCTCACTCTCGTGTGTTTATTTGTTGTGGTGTTGGATAGAGATAGTTATATGTTTTCTCAGGGCTTCAGGACTATCTAGTCGGCGGAGCGGATGTGCCTAGATTTGTGTGGTGCCAAGCACTAACTACACTAGTTATCTAACTGGCTTCTAAGCAATTAAGACCAAAAAGTAGTAGTGTAGATGGACGACATGGATGGACGGGCAAAGATACAATAGTTAACTAGCGGGAGATTAGCGTGGCGCTTTCCCGTTTTGGGTGGTCCTTAACCGTGGTACTTTCATAGAGGCGCACTTACTCGCACTTACTTTGGAGTAGAACGCCCGCTGAGCACCCAGACTTTGTATTAGGTTAAGACTGATATGATCGATTATACTGATCCGAGTTGTTTAGTTTGGTCGTAGATAGAAAGACACTGTAATTGTATTACTTACTACAATATCATTAGTAACCGCCCTGGATGGAGGTAAAAGATCGTCTTGGTCCCAAGGCCGGCGGAGTGGTCAAAGTGGCAAAATCATAGCAGGTCGAATGATATGTTAAAAAGAGAAGGATGATTATGGTAAGGTTTTTCATTATTAAATTTAAACGCGCGTAAGATGTTGTCTGGCGGTAAATCGCATCCCACCGTGGCATCTCACCCTTTACAGTTGATGTGTATTGGTGAAGGTAAGCACTGTGAATACTCAGCCAAACATTGTTCTATTGGATACCAAAGGATGAGTTAGATGGTGCATCAATTAGGATTTGCGTCAATTTTTATCGGCCAAACTTTCGCCCCGAAGTTCTTACACGTGTAATGCAAGGGGCAATGAAGCTCTAACCTTGAGTGACAAGAAGCTAAGGCTACTATTTGCTGCTCGATAGCAGAGAACTATGCTGTCCCTCTCGGAGGCGTGATTGGTCCCTAATTTCCACGGGCGAGGACTAGTGGTAGGGACGTTGTTCTATCCTGTCTCAAGCTTCTCAAGCTGTAGGATAAGGACGGCTGCGCGTCTACGCCTGCTTGACCATAGCAGGGCTGCGCGAGCCGTAAACTTGAGTGGTTGGAGGATATGTGGCCACAAATAATGCTAATCTCATATTGCTCGCGGGACTTTCGATGAAGGGGACACTGCGTATCCAGCGCTCTGTCAAAATGCATCGAAATTCCACGCTCCGTTCATTTTCCTCTTCCGCGACCACGCCCGCGACCGCGATACCCGCCCCGGCCGCGTCCAGGCGGCCGACCATGTGCAGAGATTTGAGGCCGTGGTGGTAATGTCCCAGAAGACATGGATTGAAATGGCTGCCTGGATCCGTTATCCGCAAGAGGCGGAAGCGGACCAGGGGGTAAAGGCGGTTGCCAACCCTTGCGGCCACCCTGCCCGTGCGAATTTCCATTCATAGTGCCAATGTTGCTGGCAATCCGGATCTCACCTCGCGTCTGGGGCTTTGTCACGGGTGCGTGGATAAGCTCCTCTTCTGACTCATCGCTTGAGAAAAAATAAGTATGGGTCTTTCTCGTCGCCCGCCCTAGGATGTGGAACTCCTGTCTTGTAAGCTGATTGATGTCAATACCAGTCCAGGCTATCGCGATCGCTTCACTCTTAGGATCAACATAAAGGTCGCGGTTTGCCTTTGACCAAGTTGCACCATATATTACCCCACCAGGAATGCCCGAGAGCGAGCATTCTGGCCCATAGTGGTTCTCGCCACCACATACGTAACAAAACGCTGGGATGCTCTGCACCTTCTTGGTATTCAACTCGGAAGGTATGAAACTTCTCCAGATTTCGGAACAGTCTTCATCTTGGTGATCTGCGTTACAGAATGCACAACCGCCGAGTTCATCTGGAGCCAAAGCGAGCTTCTCTTGGCATGTATCAATACCGTGACCAGTTTGGAGACACTTATCGCATCTGCGTTTTGTAGGGCAACCGAACGGGCTGTGCTCTTTACTCTCACAGAACCGGCAACTCAACTCAGGGCAAGTCTGAGAAGCGTGTCCGATTCCGGAGCACGACAAACAGTGCCGAGATGGATCATCGGCGTTTGGAAAATACTTTGTTTGGAGGCGAAACTCTTCGTCATGATTGGGGGGCAAACGGGCCGCTGCACTAACATCGCCGTCTAGCTTGGTTGCGGGTTCCTTTTGTCGTGCGTCTGAAACCATGGCATCAATTTTGTCCTTGTTCAGTGAAGCCATGAAATTTTGTGCCACAGTTCTAGTTGCGATCATATGCCTCTTGGTGCCCTGGATAAAACCCATCCTTTTCGTGATATACAATGACCAACCCGCACGAACTACCTTATATGTCAAACGGTCAGCTGCCTCACTATTTTCTTGGACTAGGCGAGAAATCCAATCTTTCAAAAGCGTGGGCCAGAAACGATCTTCTTCGGAGATATCAGCGGGTACATCGATCTTCTGGGCACTGAGTGGAAATTTCCATTTGGCATTGCTCGCTTCAAAGAAGGACACAGGGTCGCGTGAACGAACCCGCTTCTTTTCCTTTTCCTGTTCCTTTTTGGGCTGCTCTTCCTGGTTACCGTCCGTAGTCTCAACCACAGGGGGGGTCTCGACTGCGACAGAAGTACCAACCGCAGCGGACGGGTTTATGAAGAAAGACTTGGTAGATTTTGCCCCAAATGTGGTTCGAGTTCCTAATTTAATGCCGTGATTCCAGTTAGGAAGGGAAGCCTGTGGACTTCTGTTGACGGCTGAAGACGCATTTTCGCGTTCTTCAGATTCTCCTGGGTCCCTCTCCTCGTCGACTTCTTGGGTCTGGTTTGAATCCTCTTTTGTGTCTTCGGATGTAATTATCTCACCCTCTTCGGATGAGATACTTGTTAGAACGTTTGATGTATTCATGGGTTGGGGCCAAGCACTGGCTTGAAGGGGTGATTCGGTGCTGATTGGCGCAGCAACACCAGAAGGCAGAGGCGACTCTACTATTTCGCCATCATCTACACCATCCGAGTCGCCGTCATCGCCGTCATCGCCATCATCGACGTCGCTGCTACCGCCGATACTGCTGCTGCCATCGACGGCGGTGCCACGGCCCATCTTTCGTCTCTTGAAGGCGGGTTTTGATAGCTCTCGAGGACTGCCTTCATCCTCGGAAGGATTTAGGCCCTTCAGCTCCTCCCCATATGCGTAGGGCCGCTTTTGTGGGGTAGGAACAGGACTATCTCTACATGTGTCAAATGGCTTTGGCGAAGCATGCACTTCGCTGGGGCTCTGTAGGGGGTGTTCCATTGAAGCACACAAACTCGCAATATGATTGGTAGCGATGATAGTTGGATGGTAACTGTGGCTTGATCCCTTGTGATATATCAGCCTGGATTAAAGAAGCTGGCTGAACGTTTCGACTGGGTAGTAGCAAAGGGGAATAAAGGTTGGCGCTTTTGAGCTTAACGGACTGATCAACAATGTGAAGGTCATGTGAATTGTGAGAGTAGATATTGCGGCTCTCGAGATAACTTTTTTCAGTTAGATTCGCTGACGTAAAATATGGAGACTAGGCCAGGGAGCGTGCATATGTCCATAGTGGCTAACCACTCAGGTGAAAGAATACTACCTACGTAATTTACCTTGGTAAACTTGAAGGAGGTGCACACCGGCCTACTACCTGCCTGCCTGCACTTGCGAGCAAGTACCTACCTACCTAGGTAGGTACTTATAGATACCTACATCTAACTAAACTTCCATTATGCTGCAAGTCACTGTCTGGGCAACTGGGTATGCATAGGTGCTCACGGTAGCTAACCTAAGTACTTGCAAATACCTAACATGGTAAGGTAAACTGACCCAGGCGTTATATTACTGGATACGAGATACAGCATGCACAGCCCTGTACCATAGGGGCCAGAACCTAATACCTGGTCTGTTCTCCACGCCAAATTTAGGCCTAGACTGTGTATGTGGTTGAGTAGGTACCTCGGTACTCGAAGTGTCGAGTGCGGCCTGACACCTGGCAGCAGCTGAGCTTCCATGTGCATGTATGTTGTGTCACTGATGCAGAGTCCTTGGCTGGGGCATTTGCCAGCTGAGGGGCCATGTGCATGGTTTGGCAGGGTATGGGAGGAGGACAGCTTCCCCCATCTCGCCGACCCTTCCAAACCCGGCTTCAACTTAAACCTATCGAACTATCTGCCTCTAAACAAATCAGCACGATTCGCACTCGTTCGTCATTGCGGCAGTATACTCCCGCCCTGCCGATGTTGCCCGTAACAGCGCCGCAAACTTAGACTGAAGCCTTACCGACATATTCCTGTCATTTTCATATCGCCTAGGTGCCCAGCCCAGACCCGGCTGGCTGGCATCCGCACGTTTACCGACTTGCCCTGTCGTTGCAGCATCGCTTAGCACAGCATCGCGCTTTGCATCGGCCAGCTGCCGGTCCCAGTTTTGAGTCTCGTCCTGTTTGTGGTTCGGCCCTGACATTGGTATGACGTGGACATCATAGCCAGTCTCCCAGTCGACCGCGTCAAATACTCGGCGGCCTTCGAGCCTAGCAGCAGGTTTCCCAGTGCCCATAGTTGATAGTCCTCAGCAATCGATCCCCGTTTGTTCTGTAGCCATCCCCGTCCCCATCTGAGGCCGTGGCTGCTCTGCCGCGATATTACGACACCACGACACCACGATACCCCTGCGTCTGTCCGGCGAGCCTGTCCGACGAGCCTACCCGACGAGCCTATCCAACGAGCCGGCGACTGAATTGGCGACTGAATTGACAACTGTTCTGCGCCCGCCTCCGATCACCGGGCTAGCCTCCCCCACGACGATCCACCCCCCGTCAACACCGCCAAACTGTCTTCTCCAATTCTCATTCCCCGGACCGTCTCGTACGACGTCGGTACCAACCCTCCTCGACGAGGCACTGCCTACGAAGGGACCAGCATGGGCGATCAGAAGACCGGTAGGAGAAGGAGATCTAGTAGCATCCTCCAGATCTACCAGGAACCGTTAGAACCCATAGAACAGCTAAGCGACCAGTCTGCCCTGCCTAATCTCAATGCGAACTGGGTCAACGCCAAAGGTATGTGCCGGGTCATGCGCCATGATCATCACCGAGGGGTTCGTGCTGACGTGCTTTGGGGCAAATAGGGGCGTGGACGATCCATATCGTTTTGATAATTGCTCTTAAGATTCTTTGGGATGTCATGCCCGGCGTGTCGCAAGAAACTTCATGGACGCTTACCAACATATCTTACATGTTCGGTTCTTATATCATGTTCCATTGGGTTCGTGGTGTTCCGTTTGACTTCAACAGTGGCGCCTATGACAATTTGAACATGTGGGAGCAAATCGATGACGGTGCGCAGTATACACCAGCCAAGAAGTTCTTGCTCAGTGTACCGATCGTACTCTTCCTCCTCAGCACACACTATACCCATTACGACCTCGCGTACTTCACCATCAACTTTCTGGCTGTTCTAGGAGTAGTCATACCAAAACTACCTTTCGTACGTTTCCCGGTTGATATGGCCCATCCCCGGCTCGGACTGCTAACGCGCTTACAGAGTCACCGCATGAGAGTTGGTCTGTTTTCCGGTGTGCCGGAGGATTGAAGACGCATCCGGTTTGTGAAGGACAAGACCGCTTAACCTTGTTGGAATGGCCATGTTAATCAAATCCACACGGCAAAACTAGCGTTGCCATGTGCATCCCGCTTTCACGGGCTATCAAAGTCCACCCAACAGTATACCACCAAAAGAATACAAGCAGTTGAGAACAAATGCCGGTTTGAGTCTTGGCTCATCCTCTAAGCAACTGTGCGCCTGCATCCAGATTTTACCATGACCACCAGAATTCTACTCAATCACCATATACTACATTTAGCTTGCGTCTGCAGCAGGCACCTCCGTAATTCGCGCTTTGGGCTTCTTGCATGGTCCTGTGTTGATCAATAATAGATTGATGAGTGCGTGTAATGCGGGCACCTGCAAGAGTTGTGACTTAGGTCCGTAAACAAGGCAGATCCAGAACAGCAAGTTCACATTCAAGCTTCCACGGTTCGAGCCGAACTTTAGTTATGGTTCACGGTTCAGGATGCCTCAGGATTCACCAAGCTTCTGAAATAAACCTGAGCTTTATAGTTTCTAGTGGTGTAATTACTTACCTTCGCCAACTTTTGGGCAGCATTGTTCGAACCGCTGCTTTGGAATAGTAAATATATCGGCATATATCTGTCCTCTTTCTCTACCCTCCTTCACGTCAATGATCATCGCCATTTTTTTAAGCCTATGACCCTAGGATCATCCAAGACCTCTTGTTCTCATTTCTACCATTACAGCACAACGCCGTCAAAATGAAGGTCGGCAGTAGCATCCTTCTGCCGATTGCCCTCCTTACACAGGCATGGCAGGCACAAGGACAACTCAGTACGACTCCTGCCGCTCCCAGTACGACTCCTGCTGCTCCCAGTACGACTCCTGGCCGGATCCTGACCACCACGTCGTCCACCTCCACCACCTCCACCACCACCACCGCCCCTAGCATTACAGTTTCTTCTTTCAGCTATTTTACTACATATCCTCGTATTACAATCGCTACCAGCTCTTGGAGTACCTCAGAGCCCCGTATTATAATCCCTACCATCAGTGTTTCGATCCCTCGTATTATACGTCCTACCACTTCCTCCTATACGACCGTCACCTCCTCAACTACCGCCAACCCCCCCAGATATTCTAGTATCATTACTTTATCGGTCTCTCGTATTATAATTACTACCACTCCCCTCTCTACGACTACCTCCTTAACTACCGCCGGCTCCCCCGTCATAGTTCCTGGTACTACCGTCATAGTTCCTGGCACTACCCTCTCTACGACTACCTCGTCAACTACCGCCGACCCCCCCGCCATAGTTCCTGGCACTACCCTCTCTACGACTACCTCGTCAACTACCGCCGATCCCCCCAGATATTCCAGCGTCTTGGGACCGTCCCATTCGTCTCGCTCGTCCAGACTCGTTACCTTTACTCCACGTTTTCCCACGCGCTCCGTTCCTAAGCGAACCTCGAGTACTGCGCCAGTCAAAATTACCAAAACCCGCGGATTTCACACGCCAACAACCATAGATATTCCTACCCATTTCCCTCCAGTGCGCCCCTCTGAGCCAATCTACACAGAGCCACACTACACGTCTCCAGCTAGCCCAATAACGAACTGGGACCCTCCGTTCCATACGGCTCTGAACCACCGTTCAGAAGGCCACATCTCTGAAGCTAAGTTATCCGGAGATTATGTTCCTGACGAAGATGCCGACCGAGTTTACGATGGGGTTCGTGACGAAGCTCCTTCGCTAGAAGAGGGACTAACGGACGGCGGTAGCATCCCTGATGCAGCCTTCGGCGGTATGCCGCCGGCGGAGACGTAGCCGTGTAATATAGGCGTCAGAGCGGGAACAAAACGGAACACTCACATGACCCCGGATCACCATATAACGAACACGAAAAGGAAGCGGTGATCCTCGGCTAGGAATAAATTTACCGAGGTACATATGAAACTCTTAAATATTCAGATTTAAGGGTCGATACAAGGCGGCTGTATACAGGATTTGGTGCTATAACAAGAAGGAAAGATGAGGAATGTGGAATTTTTATCTGAAGTAACAGGTGGAATTGTGTGAAGGGAGGAAGATATAGGGGGTACACTGAAGGAATATAACTATTGACACTCGCGATTGTGTTTTTCATAATATCACTGTTTGAAAACCAAGGCTAGCGCAGTGCTACGTGGTGAAACGACATTGGAATACTTGGACACGATCCTAGGGATAGAAATAGTTTGCCTTCATTGGACCACGGAAATTAGGTTAGCTCATAGGGGGTGAGAGGTTACCCGGGAGACCAGGCAAGTGCTAGTGCTTGTGGGGACCTTCGACAAAATCCCGAGGCAAATGATGTGACGTGTGATGCTTTGGCCGAAACCCGGTTTCGTGTTCTTAGTTTTGTGTAACCTGGTTAGTTACCCTAGGGCATGTATATAGGTAATATTGCGACTCGATGCCGGGTGCATCACGAAGGCCTGGTTGGTCTTACCGTGTCAGGTTTGCCTCACCTCGCTACAGTGGTGGGCTCTCTCCTACGGACCCTAACTATTAAATGGCGCTGGATGCCAGATAATAATAAGAAATTCCTTCTACACAAGAATGTGTTGTCATCTCTTTATTCTGTTATTCCCTTTGATCTGCAGTCACATGCGACTTTCTCTATTTGAGGACAAATGGCGGAGGAGGTAGACTCAGATGTATCTAGACGGGCCAGTTAGCCAGTACCACCTCATCTAAACTCCAATAGTGGCGATAGTTTTTCGACCAAGGCAATGGCCTTATTGGCTCAAAGCCAGCATTATGAGTACAGGTAACAGTCCCTCCGTGGACCGGATATGGTCTCGAATGGCGTTTCAGCGCATCGACAGCGGACTATAACGCTGTTCACCCTTTCCCAACATTCTCTAACCTCTCACGAAGGGATGGCCTTACGTAGGCCCGGTAAAATTTAAATGTTACGCAGTGACACACATATTCCAATGAAAATCCAAAACGGCCGACGAATGGTGACGGAGAATCTATGGAATATTATCGGAGCGCATTTGCCCATGACATTGCAAGCGCCATCTTGGGGGGCGTCTGTGTGACGAATTGAGACACAGTCTAAAATTACAGAACGATGGTTTCATTCGAGCTGTGATTCGGACATAGCTGCTCGCTTTCCTTGCCGACATGTCGAAGTAACCCAAAACACGTGTCAACCTTGCTGAGTTGGAGGCAGAGGCCGGGGAGGGTAAGGGGCTATGCGATGTCGCCTATGCCCCGCCTCGACGTTCTGAGGGCGCTGCTGTCGATACCTTATGGGCCGTTGTTTTAAAACCCAGGCCGCCAGCGATATCGCATGAAGTCATTGTATGGTGACGATTCTGAGGTGAGCGAGCACTTTGAGTAACACGCACCGAGTCGGCTAATGAACAAATGGAGAGCCAGAGCGCATACTTGTGTCTCTGATGATTGCCTTAATATAATTGTTTATTAGCTCTCATGAAAGCAAGGGAACATGGTGGCTCTCCAGATGCATCGTCAATCTTTGTGTGTGTTGGTCTGGTGAGGCTGGCGCCTGAGGGGTGACCGCATGGTAGCGAAGAAGGGCCACAAACGACAAGCCTCAAGGGAGGGATATAAGCCGGCCCCCGATCTCTATCAGAAATTCTTATATAGGCGCTGCTGCTGCTGCCTTTCATTTTAATCCCGCATAGATCATCTTTCACCAGCCGATTCCTACCAACCCACGAAACCAAGAGATACATACGATCGCCAATACAGAACATCTTTTCAGGCTATTCTTCGCGAGGACAGGAAACCATGCCACGGGAAGACGAGGATAACATAATTATAGTGGAGGAGTACCACACGCGGAGGAGAAAGAAGCATTCATCACATGATGCGAGAGATGAGTACGCTACGGACAAATTCAAAGGCCGAAAAAAAAAAACCATGTTCGCTAACCGTCTTTATAGCCGTCCTCACCGAGATTCCCGGCATCATGATTCTGAACGCCGTGATTCTGGACGCCATGATTCTGGACGCCACGATTCTGGCCGTCACGAATCCGGACCCCGTGAATCTCGGCACCATGAGCCCCGGTATCGCGACTCGGGGCCCCGTGATTCTGGGTATCGCGAATCCGGACATCGCGCATCCGGACACGACTCCCGGCACCGCGAACCCCACGATTCCCGGCATCGCGAATCCCACGACTCCCGGCACCGCGATCCCCGCGACTCCCGAAACCGCGATTCCCACCACCACCACCACCAGCACCACCGCGACGCCGCGGGACCAAGCTACTCGCACGAGACGTCCAGGGCGGCGCGCCACCCCGGCCCAGCGCCCCGGGGGCCGCCGCCGCAGGTGTCGTCGTCGCGGCACCCGTATTCGCAGACGCCGCAACACGCGGCCCCTCCTCCGCGGGAGCGCCACCGCGAATCTCGCAGGGGCGAGGAGGAGGAGGAGGAGGGGGAGCGGTGGAGACAGCGGCAGCGGCAGGAGCCCCGCGAGCAGCGAGGGGAGAGATACGTGCCCGTGACCCCGGGTCCGCGGCTCCCGGAGACCGGGTACGCGGAGACGATCAGCTCCGGATCACCAGAAGAAGGAGGAGGAGGAGGAGGAGGAGGAGGAGGAGGAGGAGGAGGAGGAGGAGGGGAAGGTGGTGGCGGCGGAGGGCCACTGGGGCGCGCGCTGGCGGAGGGCAAGGCGGCGATGAAGACGCTGGACCTGACGATGACGGTGGTGCTGCTGTACGAGTGGTACATGGGGCCCGGGGGCAAGCTGCACACGCAGCCGCCGCGGGCCTTCGAGACGAGCTTCAAGGTGATCCCCGTGGTGGCGGGCAGGCATGGGATGTACCAGCCCGTGGCGGCGGCGGCGGCGGCGGACGACGACAAGAAGGGGAAGGGAAAGGGCAAGGGCGGGAAAAAAGGCGGGTGGGGGATCAAGACGCGCTACGACAAGGCCTACGACACCTACCTCAGGGTCGTCTGCGTCCGCGTCCCGGCGCACCTGGGCAGCCTCTCGAGCGGGAAGCTGAAGGCCGCCTACCAGCGCTTCGCTGGCGAGGCCCGCAACGAGCGCCTCGAGGACGTCGCCGAGCTCCCTGTCAAGGACCACCCCGTCTACAGGAAGTACGCCCTCCTCTTCGCCTTCGAGGCCGGGGGGCGGGCCGCCGCGCCTGTTTCACGACTACGTGTGCGATGACGGGATCATCCATGTAGGGACCAGTTGAACGGTTTTTTTTTTTTTTCTTCTTTTCTTCTTTTTATTTCTTTTTTATTTCTTTTCATGGTAGGGAGAGGGGAAGGGCAGAGGGACGGGAAAGAGATGGGGAAAGGGTGGACTAAATAAACGAATGGGAATGTGGGAGTAAGGAGCAGTAGGTATTACCGATTCATGACGGTGGCGGTGGCGGAGTGAGAATGATGGGGATGGTAAGGCACTTGGACGCGGGGATGGATGGGTACGAATCTGCCGGAGGAAAATGGCATTGTATGGCTGAGGATGACTGAAAGATCTTGTCAGCAGACCGGGCTCTGTCCCACCTGCGCAGAGGTAGGCCGTGGAATATCGCGACGATATTTGCCACCTTATATAATGCCCATACGAAGTTCACGCTAGGAGAGAGAACTATAGTATCGCTCGTCATACCACACCGAGAGTACGTGCGTGGTAAAAAGTGCAGAATGATATTCCTCCGACGATGAACTGAAGCAAGGGAGAAAGATGCAGGATATCTGCTAGGTGAGTAAGCAACCGACAGCTAGCCACTCATTCACCTACCAGCTCGGCCTATAAATAACACTGCTGAGAGCTACGTGGCAGATTATACCTACCCATTAAATATGTGCTGTTTTTTGGTTTTTGTTTTTTTTTTCTCCTCAAGCCCGGTATCGGCCTGGTACCTCGCCCAGGCGCCGTTGAGGATGACGACTACGCCACGTTGTACGAACGTCCAAAATCTCCTTATGACCTCCCCGAGGCAAGTTGAACACATATAAGCACGGTCGCCACCGAACTGGGAGCACGGCTTAATCTAGGTATCTATCCTATCCTTAGTTCTGTTCTCAAGAGGAGGGACGTTGATATATAGCGAATTCGCATGCTTTAGAGTGCTGCGGTTAAAATGGGAGGTTAGTATGTCGAAGTGTTGGTCTCAGTAGGATAATTGTGACGCTGATTTTCTAATAATCCACATGGCTCTCCATTGACTTTCACCTAATGACCGAAAGAAAATGACGGGTATCGTGGGCGCAATGTTTTTGTGGAGGGAGAGATGGGGGGCCTGATATTCATATATGTTGAGCAACCGGAAATACTTGGCTTTGCTGTATTGGTGAAGACAGATGTATTCGCTGTGATTAAGAGCCTTTTGAGGCGAAGCGATACTGAATCAAGTTGCTAGAGACAAGAGGGAACTGGTTTTTGGACGCTTCGGAATTATCTATTAATTTCCCGCTTCCATGATTTTTCCATACTTTACAACTAGGTGTGCAGGGGTATCTGCACGAGAGAACACTGCGGGTGAAACTGGGTAGGGTGCGTGGAACTCTCAGTCCAACCAGCCTCCCCTAGAAGGGAGCGACCGTTCACTGATTTGCTGGCACCCGGAAAGATATGAACCCTTTTTGTTCCTTCGTATCCTCAATGCCGTACGATTCCTCATTGTCCTGAGATATCAACCATTAGTACCATAACAGCATTAGAACCGTGCCTCTCCCCGCCCCAACCGAGTAAAGTGTTAAGAGCACCGCCCTGCGTCAAACCATACCCCCCCAGACGCCCCATCGCCCCTTGCCGGACACCTTGGACCGTATCGAACTGTATCAAAACCTGACGATTCGGGTTCGTGTGTGGTGCCGCCAACAGTAATACGGGCGGGCTCGCCCCTGTCCAGGCAGCTAAGTACAAAATAATTGCTGGACCACGGTAAAAATTGTGGGATAATATAATTATTCCTCAACGCAAGATTTATATCTTCTGGTAGAATAACAGATAGGCGACCTTGTTGTCCTTAATGTTGTCTTTTGCTGGCTTGGTTTTTGCTGACGCAATGTTGCTTGGGCTATCGGTATTCACTACTGAGCTGTATTTCTTTGTTCCAGTACCTGCAGAGCTAACTCTGTTCCAGCCTTCGTCGTCGGCACCATCTTCGCCACCGATGCCCTCAAATCTGTTTCCGGTGGTAGGGCCGGTAGTGACGTGTTTCTGGTCGACCCTTACTGCTGGCGTGGCTGGATTTCTATCCGTGCTGCTTCCGGCTACCTCCTCAACTTTGATCGGTCTGATGATTGTATCATCAACACGGATCCATTCCTGATTATCCTGCCGCAGAATATCCGCGGTATAGTGGCCACCGCTAGCGGATTTTCCGTGGTGGTAGATGACTGCAGTTAGTCTGTATTTGGGAAACCCGAGACCTTCGGTTTGAAGCGCTGTCCTTTTTAAGGGAGAGAATATCTCCTTGGGAAGCTCGAGTTCTAGGGGATAGTCAATCTTGGTCCACAACTTTGACGTACTGTTGTCTACCGCATCGTATTTAAAACGTTTTAAGTGAAGGATGAGAACTGGGGGGATAGACTCAATTAATACTTGTTTGGTGGTTTTCGTGTCTGGTCGGGCGGAGCCAAAATCCCCTTGAATTCTTTCCACCCTGGTGTAGTATTTCAGTGCGTCAACGATATTATTGACATGAGTGTCGCCGATATCGAGTTGCATCGGCTGATAAGTTTCGAAAGTAACAGATTCTTTTTGTCCAGTGACTCTGAGGACTGATCGGATCTGCCCGCTAAAGATCTTGCTGATTGGGGATGATGTGGCGTGACCCGAAGACCGGGTAATAGCAGCTCGTTGCTTTTTACCAACCTCTAGCCATTCGCTCTCGTTGGTTGCGCTCGTCGGAGAGGGCGCACCGGGAGATGCTGAGATGGGGGGACTAGTGGTTGCGGGGACTTCATCAAGGCGACGCATGATATGGGCACACTCGTCACCAAGGGCTTGGAGAAGAAAACCGAGAAATTCCTCGGCATCTTGTTGGTGACCGCGCTACATATCTGTGGTGAGATAAAGCTTGATAGCCTGCATGGATTCACTGCACTCACCTGCATGCTTGCAAATCTCGGTAATCGTTTTATTGCTTCATATACGAATTTAGGGGTGAACGGCTCGCCATATCGATCCAGTTCGTCGCGTTTCAATCGTTTCTGGAGCTGATCTACAGAAGTAGCGGTGTCGATCACCGGGTATTCACGTAAAAACATGACCCTGATAGAAATTAATGATTAGAAATTTCATAACGAGAATCGAGCGATTCTGGGCTCAACTTACATGGCATCAATCAGTGGCGTTTCACTATTAAAATTATACGCCGCCGCCTGACCTGCCTGATCTATGAAATTATAAAACGGGGTGCAAAAAACCAGTGCTTGAAGGACCTTGTAATTCTCATTAGCGATGGAGTGGGAAGATATAATGCTGTGTCGTACTTACGGAATTCATGTAACACATATTCCCAGTGTTGACCAAACCTCTGGGCTCTAGAAATATAATATTGTGACCGTTGGATACTTTATAATCTCGTAGAGCCTCTGCTAGAGAGTTTACATTGGACTTTGCAAAGGTTCCAGGGCCCGGGGCACCAATGCTTGTATTGGCTGCATCGTTAGATGGCGCACCAGAGCCCAAGGCGGTTGACCCGGAGTTATTGGGGTCGCTTGGTGTGGTAGCGGGTGCCTGGTTCTGAAACAAATTACTCCACAGCTTTGGAGGAGCTTTTGTGTGTTGAAGAGCATTATGGCCTGTCCCTGATCCGGCTTGAACCGTCTCGGTTGAGGGCCCAGGCCCGGATGATGTTGCTGCCAGCGTTGCGCCTGGGCTCGGAGGGCTTTTTGGCTCCGTATGGGTTGTTTTTGGCATAGCGGGGATGACTGGGACGGCCGGGGTTGTTGTGCGGGCGGCAGATTTATTCGCCTGGGTGGGAGCTGAAGTGGTAGGCGCATCTTTGAGTGATACCCGAGCGGCAGCGGCGGGTTGTCCATGCACTTCTTCAGATGGATTATCTACCGATTTTTCCGAGGACGGACCAGTAACCGGAGTAGTGACACTGGCTGTTTCTCCCTTGTGGGCATTGGGAACAACCGAGCTGTCTGACGATGGCGCTTTCGTTTCTTTGGGCTCCGTATTGGGTTTTATACTCATAGGGAGCTCCACTGATTCTGTAACATCTATCCTTCGCCGCCTCCTTTTAGATTTGCTGGATCGCGGGGGGAAGGGTTCGTCAGGAACTGAGAGCCAAGGTACCTATGTAGAAAACAAGTTAGCTTGCTCATTGACACTCAAGCGCTATTATAGTGACTTACAGGGTACCGTTGTATCCGTTCAACTTCGGTAACTAGCTCAACCTCGGGGACGGAAGGAGTCGCTGTAGCTTGGGACTGGGACGTTGTCGGCGACAACGAGGTCGCGGCGGCTTGGGCAGGGAGGGTCGAGATCGGGGTCTGGGGAACGGGCGCTGGCACTAGCGGAGGTGGCGCGGTGGTGGGGAACGAGAGCGAAGTGGGCAACGCTGGAGAGGCCTGCTGTGGTTGTGGAGGGGGTCGTGCGTATGTCTGGTGATGGGACTGCATACTAGAGGAGACGATGGGCGGATAAGTCTGGTGAACAGGCGGGGGAGATCGCTGCGAGTATGTCGTGTAAGAAGGCATAGAATAGGGTGACGCTACATGGCCAGTTTGATAGTGAGGGGCCAACTGCTGAGGCGTGTAATAGCCGGTAGAATAGGGATTCATGTAGCTATTTGGGTACAGTAGACTGGCCTGTTGTTGGTGCTGGGTGTGATGGTAGGCCGGATGGGGCGAGTACGTTGGTATTGCTCGACGCCTGCCTCCATGCAGACCTGGGCCCGAGGCCACTCCCCCGACACTTCCAGGCATGGGCTGCCCAGCCGGCAGATGACTACCGCTCATCGTGCCGGCTTGGGGGGATGAAGCAGTGGCTATTCCACTGCTTTCGCGGCACCGTCACAGCGTGTGATCCTGTTGCGCTCCTGGTGATGGCAATTCTTGTGTCGCAGCGGCGGGAGACGGATCTCAACGGCAGTAATGGCCCGACAGCCGACGTGGCTGGCCTGGCCTCTTCTCCTGAGTAGGTTGTGTGCACGTTGAACAGCAATGAGCGCCGCAATCGATCACTGCCTCCGATATAAGCTCCGTGACCAACAAGAGCTCGAACAAATATTTGGCGAGGGCTACTGGTGGCGGTAGTGGTGGTGGTGATGCTGCTGCTGCTGCTGCTGCTATTGCTATTACTGCATGAATTCAGCAAGGGAAGGATTGGCCAAAGAAAAATAGCACAGAAAGCATGTGCTTTAGGTAGGGGGTTGTGGGAAGTTATTGAAAGGCGTTGAGAAGTTGTGGGTGGCTTGGCTTTGTTTATTCGAGAGACCCTCTGATAATTGCCAGCCGATTTTCTAGCATGAGGTCAATCTCCAAAGTTTTCCGGCATGCTCTTTCCAACAACTAATGGGGATGAGACAAGCCACACCTTATGCCTTGAGTTGTGCAAAGGAACAATACGGTGAGCCTATCTGCCTACCTTACGCAGACACCTAGATTAGACGTTAATACTACTACTTACGTAGGTACTTAGTAAGTATCCAGGTACCTATGCGCCTAAGTGGGCCGGAACTACAGTTAGTGAGTTACGCCACAATTTATAAAGCCTATGCCAATAATGAGGTCATGTAATTAAGCCAAAATTGCACATTTCCAAATTCTGGGATGTATACTTCGTATGTCGTTGGGTAGACGACGATGGTGATTTTGGGGGTATAAGTCGAGCTGATCAAATTCTCATTCTCGTTCACAATTCATGAGGCCTCGTCATCTCATGTTCTCCATTTCATGCTGGCTGCTGATATCATGCGGTGACCCAGCATTGGCGCTGAGTGCTAAGTGCCACCCGCACCACATTAGATAGGCAGGTAGTTTCGTTGTTGCTCTTTATGCTTCTATACATATATATATCACTCATCTCGGAAGATCCACAACCCTCCAGGTCGCATAGCCTCTCTATACCTTTCTTCAATGATTTCTTTCTCTAGTTTGGCCGCTTCTTCATTGTACTCGTCACCTTCTTGCGTGCTTGGAAAATCTGCCCTCCAAAAGCCCGGTGGTGTCGACATACGGGGATACCGGTGTCGATGCTTGCCATTTGCATTGGCCAGCTCTCTCATCTTGGCCTCAATCCATAGCGTTTCCTTCTCGGCTTCCGACATAGTGGGCAACTGGTGACCATCGTCTCCAAGATATGACTCAAGCAGGGATTGGAACTCATGAGGGCGAGTACCCACGCGATACGCATGGGCTAGGGTACGGAACTTATGGCCGCAACAATTTTCCTTCACACAGCCCTGGAGACAGGCCCTGTCATTTTTATTACGGACAACATCAGTAAAAGCGTAGTCGTAACCTTCGTTCGCGTGGGGATTGATCTTGAAGTCGTCAAGCCGAAGCTCCGCCTTCGGAATTTGTCGTAGAGACATATTTGTCTTCCCCTTTTCTGTCTTGTTTATTGCCGCTGCCTTGCCGTAGTTTTTGTTTGTGGGTAGAGAGGCTGGTCTATGACTCGACACATTTGGACTACTCATTGAAGCCGAACCCCCATTCCTCCGTCCATCTTTTCCGAAGGGAAGCTCCCTTCTCTTGGGGAGTTGAAAATAAGTATTTGTCGGTCGATCGTTTGAGCTTATACAATCGGGCTGTAGCGTTACATCCTCTCGTGCTGATGAAGGTGTGTTGAGTAGTTGTTCCAGAACACTCGGTCTCGACATATTCCTACAATTTGGGAGGTTCGTGTTCTCGTCCTGATAACCATCTTCGGCAAGACACTCAAGGCCACGTGGCATTGTTGAAGATACCCTGTTGCTACACGAAGCCACAATTGATCTCGGTCGAATAACCTCGTTGTTGTCCAGGGATTGTAGGGAGGGGTCCGTATTGAAGTGGGGTTCGGTATGACTATCAGCTGCTGGACTCGGGGTAGACAGATCGCTTATTAATTCCCGGCTTTTACGTTTAATGGTGTTGATAGGGCGTGTCAGTTCAGCATTGTTGCCATATTTTCCGACGTCTACGTCGTGGTCGGGGTACACAATAGGGGTAAGCTGGTACTTTGTATGTTTCCTTGGGGTCTCCACTCTGTGGAATTCAGTATCAAAGTCTATGCTCTCGTTAGGAGCAAAGTACCGACGCGCGTCGGTGCCCTGAGGTTCATAGATTCGCTCAATCTTCACCTTCGCGGAGACAGGTGTGCCGTCTTTATTGCCGCCAGTGTGCTTTCGCTTTCGTACGCAACGCTCCGATACTACGACTGGTGTATCCGATGATGGCTCGGGCTTAATGAATGTTTCTTCCCGTATAGGTTCGCGGATTTTAGACAACGGAGGTAAGGAAGGCGTTGTCTCGTTCGGGGTTTGTACACTTTGCGGCGCCTCCGACGCTATCTCTAGACCAAGAAACCCAGATACGTCTCGCGCCGGAAGAGGTGATTTCGATATCGGAGTACCGTCCATGAGAACTGGGGCATTAGGCGGAGACCGAGGAACTGTGGTTGGCGCTGGTGTAGGCAAATCGATTTGTTTGTGTGGGTGAGGAGTTAATATGGTTGGTTCTACCGCTACATCTACATCCTCGCCATCTGAAGAGAAACTTGAATTTAAGGCTTCCTGGGAAACTTCGGCCAGTTTGGCTTCTAGCTTTTTGATCCTCCTCGAACGTTTTTGGGATTGTTCACTGAGTTGTTTTGCATGAGCAACCCATTGATGATACTTGGTAGTCCGGTCTTTAAGGGCTCCCTTCGATTGAAGTAGTGCGCTTTGAAGATCCATGTATTTGTCATGGAGCTTCATATGCTTCTTATCGATACGCAAAAACTCGGCTTTGAGCTCCGGAAGGGTCAACTGATCGATGTCAACCTGGTCTGACCGCTTCGAGCCAAGCCGATTGGTAGACTTAGGTGCCAGCGGCGTCCGAAGAGCAGACTCCCCATTTCCATGGCTGGTCGTGTCAGGCGCGCGGGCTTGTATGAGGTTGGCCTCCCTGAGGACTCTGATATCATCTTTGAGCGCGATGTTCTCGCCTTCGAGACGACGTACTTCGGAGGCTTTGTGTCTAAGGGCTTCGAGCTCGGCAGCAAGGCTAAGGTTGGCTTGGGTATGCGCTTGGAAGCCTGTGGATTGGGGTTGTTAGCGATAGGGATAATTCGACCTAGTTCCTTCGTCGAAGACTCTCTATACCTGTCCTGAAACTGTTGTTGATCCGATCACAGGTATCTCCAACGGCCTCTAATAAGATGGCCCGACCAACGTTGTCGAACCAATTCTCCATATCGCCACATGTTGGAGTTGGGTTCTTGGGTGTGCCCATTCCCTTTAGCCCACGGGCAAGGTTCTGTGAAAGAGGCGCGGGGACTTGGTTATTCACTGTGATCATACGTACTTACGGTTAATACTAATTGATATCATGTATGTGTTTAATTGAGTAGTTAGCGGTGGGAGCCTAAGAGGGCTCTGCGCAGCAGGCAGGTACCCCGGTATCTCTTCCCGAGTTCCGGTTCGAAGTGAATTAAACGCGTTTTCAGGGGAGACGCGCCTTCGGTGGCATCGGAACTTCCCGCTTGATCCGCTAAAATCTGAGTTTTGCTAGCGCGCCTTGTCATATCCATTCTTGAAGTGGCACCTATGGCGGGGTCTTCTTCAGTTACCAAGTGCTGTAACACAACGCTCTGCAACGCTCTTTCGAATGCGTACAAGCGAGGGCCGCGAGGTTACAATAATCTAACAACTTTTAATAAGGCACCGGAATTTATGATCATCTTTAGCAGGTACCTATCTAGATAGTAGCCGGTTACTACCTACCTGTGCCTCAGCATCTAGGCAAGGTTGGAGGGCTAGTAGGTACCTCATTTAGTCCACGTGCTGTCTTGTGCGAGTCCTTTCAATTTTTAACCTTGTATGAGCAGGGGCAGTTTGGATGATCCCAGTGGCCTACGTAGGAAGGATCTGTACACACCACCACGATCTACCGGGGCAGTTGTGTGCATCACACTCGAATGGTTTTCGTGGCTATTCGCGGTAAAATTGGGCAAAAGAAACCTCTTGCCTAAGTAGGAGTTATGGCACCTCCGCGGTGATCCGGTTCTGTATGTATCTGCCTACCTACCTGCCCGTGGTTGATAGGCAGTCTAGTGGGTATTAGGTACCTATGTACCTACCTCATGTAGGGTTAGGTAGCCCAGGTGGGATTTGGGATCTTGGAATGTGGGGGAGGGGAATGCAAACATCTGATGGTCAGTTGGATAATTCGAAAGTGGCGACAGCCGTATCTCTTATCGTTGATAGGGCATGGTGTACACCAACAGGATGACTTGTGTGTTTACTCCAAGGAAGGTACTTGACAATATGAGTGGTACTACCGTAATGCAGAGGTATCTAGCAACAGGCCAGTACTTTGTACGCACAGAAACAGCTCTACTGCCCAGGTGACTGGTAGGTAGATAGTATTTCTCCCTCTTCATCTTCCCACACCAAGTGTCTGCCACAACCACGACTTCAACTCTACAAACCCGTCTTCATACGTCGCCAACTTTCCTAACTGGGATTCCCCAGATAGTCACCGACGATTACAACTCACCACTAACAGTCTCTTGACTCCTTTACATTCTTCACCGACCTCTCTCCTAGCTTTCTTGATCGTCAGGTAGCTGTTTGCGTAAAGGTATGTAACACGAATTTGCTCAAAAACTCTTGTGAATTACCCTCTTCGATTGACCCCTCAACGAACCCCACCATGGCGACCTAGGCGCAGTCTGGTGTTTTTTTTTTTTTTTTTTTTTTTTTGGCCCCTTATGACCTGACCTACAAGTAAACACCACCTGCACTTGGGCAGTAGTACTTGGTAGGTAGTACCACCATCATACCTCAGCACGCATTCCTGCTTCTTCCTTGCACTTGCCTACCTAAGGTTACCTGCCAAAGTAACATGCCTTAAGCAGGTGTCTGAGGCAGGCACCGAGGTTAAAAAAAAAAAAAAAAACAAAAAAACAGGTACCTACCTACCTATCTACCTACAGCCACCAGGCCAGCTTCTCCTACACCCCGCAACACATCAAGTCCAATCCCATCCACATACCTTATTCGTTGGAGGAAGTGTTCTAACGTTAAGTTTCCTTGCCCGTGGGTATTTTCTGTACCTTGCATTGCCAATCCTATCGCTGGTGCTCCTACAGGAACCTAGGAGGAACACCCATCCCACACCCATCATTTCTCTCACGTATCTTGCCTTGCCCATACCCTGTATCCTAGGTCGACTAGCCCCGGGTATTTGTCTCTCTTGTGCGCAACGCCCGATCCCACCTGTTTCTCCTGCCTCTCTTCATCAGTCTCTCGTACCAAAGCGAGTGCGCGCGCTACTCTCATTGGTCAACTAGAACAGGCGTGTGGTACTGGTAGAGTTTTCACTTTTCCCTCTCTCCCTCTTTCAGGTCCTTCAGCACACGCCCGCCTTTCACCAGCATACCTGTTGTCGTCCACGCCAACGGACTTTTGATATTCCTTGCGAGGTTCATTTAGTCATTTTGCCACCTTCAAAACTGCCTAGGTAGATTTTTACCCTTTCAACAGACTAACGCCAGCGAACCTTCGCCTATCAGATTCATCACCGCCCCGACGCCTATCTACTAAACGCCATCGTCGATTTCCGAAACTGCAAAGGACGTTCCTCTTGGTCCCAGTCATCGCAATGGATTTCTCAACCTCCACGCGCTCGTGCTTCACTTGTAAGTTCCGACCACGTCGCGCCTTCCTTGACGCCCGGCGTTTAGGAATACATGGTTTCTGCTTCTGCGCATTCGTCACCCGCTCCCAAATACACATTATAGCACCCTCTTTTGCGGCTGGCTCTCTCCTATGGCCGTCGTCGAACGGCGGCCATTGATCGCCTAACCAATCATTATGTCATCCCCGGCTTAGTTGGTCTATCTCTCGCCTGTTGCATTTTGCACCGAGCACTTGGGTGCCGTCGCTTGGCCATCATCCCACTTCAATATCACCTATTCTTGTTCATTCCGGCAGAAGCCCTAAGAATTTGCGTCTTGTTGCAGGACCGGCTGCTCGGCTCTTTTCCCCCCTTCCCTCCGATTTGTTGGTAGGGGTGTGTGATCTGACATAAGACTTTTGTTGTTTAGGCGGCCAGACAACCCATCAGGTATGAAGGAGAGAAGCAGCGAAACCTTTGAGGATGGAGAACAAGATTTATGAGAAGAAGCCGTACTGATCAGAAGCTTCTCCCAGGCTCGCGACTGCCCTAACCGTGGCGCTGCGAAATGGTAAGCTTGATGCGTTCTTCTACGAACGACTTTTACTAATAAATGTAATATAGTTACAACTGTGGAAACGAGGGCCACCTTAGTAAGTCGTGTACCACGACCACTAACCCTGGTTAACAGTCTAACACAAATATCTGTTTAGGCCGTGACTGCCCCGAGGGTCCTAAGGATAACAAGACCTGCTACCGATGTGGCCAAGGCGGTCATATCAGCCGTGAGTGCCCCCAGGGCGGCGGCCCGATTGGTGGTGGTGGTGGTGGACAGGGTGGTTCCCAAGAGTGTTACAAGGTAAATTGCGTTCCCTGTCGTTGCGCTGTGCTGGGACTAACTGAGGATGCTAGTGCGGCAAGGTCGGCCATATCGCTCGTAACTGCCCCGACGCCTACGGTGGCAATTCCTACGGTGGTGGCTACGGCGGTGGCGGTGGCGGCGGCGGTAGCTACGGTGGAGGCCAAGGAAAGACTTGCTACTCTTGTGGTGGCTATGGACACATGTCTCGTAAGTTTACAACGGAGTTGACTTTGAATTGTGTTTCTAATGCAGACCATAGGCGAGTGTGTTAACGGTAGCAAATGCTACAACTGCGGTGAAAACGGCCATTTCTCCCGGGACTGCCCCAAGGAATCCTCAGGCGGCGAGAAAATTTGTTACAAGTGCCAGCAACCCGGACACATCCAATCGGCATGCCCTAATGCGACCAACTAAGGGCATTCTCTCGACCCCGGTTGGAATCGCCCTGGAACCAAATAGCAACTTTTTCACCAGGTTCATAGCACCGTATGCATTTCGCCGTCGCGTTCCATCTCGTCTGTCCATCTACGGAGAGTACTCAGACATGTCAACGATAAGGAACCTATCACCGAGGCTCTTTAGGTCGGACGATGTTCATATTACACTTTGCACTAACTCGCAATACCCGTCTTTTTCGTTTTGATTCGATCTCGCATTGGAATCCACTGCAGAGCATGAAGAGTCACATAAAAGCTCATCGGCAACCCGGCGAAAGTTATTCAGCTTTCGGCCGAGGATAAAAGTGCTTCAATTTGGGAGTTTAGGTCGTTTGATTTTGCGGTCATACAATGAAAGGTTGTTTTACCCATACGCGAAACGGAAATGGTACTGGATTCAATCAGCCGCGGACGTCTCCTGCACGACTAGCAGCTTGGGTTGTAGCAATTGATAGACCCATAGGTACTTGATCAATGCAATGGTAACCAGATGCACGACCATGCCAGTATTTTTCCAACAAGTGAATATCCTACCTGCTTTGTTATACAATTCGGCTAAGTCTAGATGCTATAGTTAATGTCAGCAAAGTAGCGTCGTTGAATGATAAGCCCACCATTTGTATATTGGTATCATTCATGTAAGGTTCTCTCGGCTACCAATGGCCCTTATATTCTCTATGGTTTATCTAGTATCCGCATCCCATGAATTTTTATGCCTTATGCCAGACCAAACACGAAGGGATCGGTCAACCACAGCGTTACCTATTAGCGTGTCGGGGAAATCCTACCAGCTTTGTCCAACACAACTGACGCACAGGAGACCACACCGTACGCATCCTACTTAGCCAACGGGCGCCTGTCCCATCCTGCCAATGAAGATGTAGGCCAACCTAAGGTTAGGAAAACTAACCTCCAGACACCGTCCCATCTATATGCAGCGTCAAACGTAATATCTAAGCAGAGGATGAGAGAGAAGTAAACGAGTGATAGGCAGGAAATGAAGTCAAAGATCGTAGGTTGTGTCCCAATCAGTTCCCATCTTGTTCAACTACACCGCCCCGGCATGTTCTGCCGAGGCTGGTACATCTTGGAACGTGCGTCGCGGTTGCAGAGGAGCTGGGAGCACAAGAAGTGGCTGACATCCTCGTCTTGCCAGTAGCACATGTGCGAGGCGATGGTATTCATGGGGTTGAAGTCGAGCGCGCTCCTGTTGGATGAGTTGAGGTTAGAATACAACACGTCCAGCTATATAATTGGTAGAACGTTGTTTTCTCTCAAGGAAGCCCACACTTACTCTTGTATGGTATAATCGATGCGCCCGTTCCAATTGAGTGCTCGTACCTTCAGTTCCTCCCTCCTGAGCTTCTGTGCTTTCAGCTCTTCGGCGGCCCAGGCTTCGCTTAGCTCTTGGCCTTCCGCGGCCCGAGCACCGCTGTCTTTATGCTCTTCCACTCGCTTTTTCTGGAAGCGAGCGTAGAGCGTCTCTAAGTCGTCGTCGATCAGCGTTGAATTTTTACCGTTCCCTGGTGTGCCGGGCCCCGCCGAGCCAGATCCGCTGCTATTTTGGCGCGCAAGCGCTTTCTTGCGGGCGTCTGACCTCTCTGACTGCGCAGCAGGATGAGAGACCACAGCGCCTGAGGCGTTTTGAGTATTACCAGCCACCTGGCCGGTGGTGGGAAGGGTGGAGGCATTTGGCGAGGGGTTAGCCGCATTAAAGCTGGCTATGTCTTCATTACTGAGCCCTAGGCTACGATTGAGGAGGCTGCTGGCGATCCCGGCGCTGAGGCTAGACCATAGACCGCTAACGCTCTGACCTACTTTAACACCGATCCCAGACAAGCCCTGAGGAGCTACTGTCCCAAATATTCCCTTTTTAGTATACGGCAGAGCTTGTGGCTTTAGAGAAGACATCGCTGGCGAAACTAAAGGCTCCAAACGATACGCGATGGGATCAGACGGGTGAAATATGTTGAACAGCTGTGCAACTTTCGGCGATGACACAGAAAATGGAAGGCCAGTAACCGCCGATACTTGCTTTCCTTGGGCGCTGGAGGTTGATATGAATGGGTCATCCATATGTTCTGTGCCGAGGGGGCTGTCCGAGGGTGCAACATTTGGTTGTTGTCGGGCAGCGATAGTTCGCCCCTTCAGCATCTGAAACAAGCCGACAGGCGAACCGAGGCAATAGAGATCGTCTACATCAAAGTCAAACGATAGTTCCTTCTGATCCTTATGGTTCTTGGAAGGCTCCGTGTGATCTTTGGAGGGCCAGAATCTAAGGGGATTACGCAGTGGTTCGACATTTCGTGCTAGCTGTTTTTGCCGGCACAATATATCGAACATGATCGCTGATCCTAGAGAATGTCCAATAATATGAACTTTACCCTTGAATTCAGGATTTCTCTCACGGAAGAGCCTACAAATTCTATTTGATTCCATTAGAACAATCTCCGTGATTTGTTCTCTGTAGGCACTCTGATATAAGAGAACATCCAGGGCAAGATCGGATATAAGGGATCGCGCGAACGCCATACCCTCAATGGTAATGTCTTCGAGAGAGGGGTCTGCCGAAAAATTAGCAATGTATCCTTGACCGGTTGTCTAGCGTGCCACTCACACTCCTCCTCGTCTTCGGTCGCATCGCCTAAATCGGTTTCGCCCTTTTTCTCCTTTCTCTTCGGAAAGTCGAGAAGATGTCTCCAACAGACAGGTAAAACTTGGATTTTTGAATTACCTGGGCCGTCTCCCTTTTCGGAATTAAGAGCCTTAAGATCTTCTGAGTGGGCATAAACACCTTTCAGAGTCTTGCGTAGCATGTTAACGTTGTGAACAAAATTAATGCTCTCCATCCTGAGTAATTCAAGTTAACTTGGTGCTGCTGGCCGTCAATAGGGAGGATGATGTCTTACCTTAGGCTTAACAACTGACCAATACCGTGAGTTACTAAAACTAAATGTTCGATCTCACGTCCCTGAGTCTCGCCATCTTGACCTGTGTAATCGTCTTGAATCTCTTGCTCTTCTCGCATCCGAATTTGTTCCTCCTGCTTTTCAAGATCATCGACACCTTCTATATAAGAGGAAAATTGGCGTTTAAGTTGGTTTTCCCTTCGTTCCATTTCCACTCTAGATTCTTCCGAGCTTCTATCATTATCCGTAGCGTCCGAACGGGTGGTAGGGGGAGCAGAGCGCCGCTTAAGAGCCTTGTCTTGTTTCTCTTGTTCATCACTGCTATTCGATTGGGGTGGTAGGGTCGCCGTCGTGGGTGTCGGAGGCCGTTTACTGACGTTTATTTTTCCAACTTCCGAATAGCCCCTAACAAGCTTGACACCGTTCATATAACCTCCACCAGCAAACCTCTGATAGACTGTCGATGTCACCCAGTTAAACACACCATCAGACGATAGCCACGCCGTGGTTGAATCTTGATAAGTAGCTACGCTATTCATGTAGGTACCGAAAAGGCGGTACGTTTGTGGTTGATGGGGTGTTGGTGGTGGGGGTAAGGGCTTTAAGGAGCTATCAGCCTGTGATTTAGCAGCTGTCTTTAAATTATCTGTCGATGCCTTTGGGGTAATATCCTGTATGCCGGAATTGCTACGAATTCTATTCGAAGGATAGGTCCATGGCTTAGTCTTGAGGTAACCTTCTTCTAATTGGGCCGCCAGGTTCTCCTCGCACGGCCTCAACGACGTGCCTTCCTGATCTACAGCGTATCCAATGTTAGAATTCACAATGCGTGTAATAAATTGGATCTGTGATTCGGTGTACGCAGGGGCATTTGGGGGTGAAGGTTTTCCCTCCATAGGAATAACAACGGGGGAATACATACAAAACCATGTGCCGCGGCGGACCTCATAGATGGGCCCGAGCCAATATACTGGTGATAACTCGCGTTGCTCGACGTTGACATCGAATAGAAAGTCTTCATTGACAGGGATTCGCAAGCCCGCTGGGGCTTTAGCAGCGTCTCCGTCCAGGCCCGCCTTCGTCTCATCTTCAACGGAAGCGCCTCGAGAGCGGCGAGAGCTAGATCGAGTTCGTGTATGTTGATTTACGCCTTGCCCTCGGTCACATTCCATCTCTTCTAATAATTTCTGGTATCCATTTTCTAATGATCGGGAATCTACCTTCGAGAAGGCCGCAAACTTCTTGGGGACTGGCGGTTTAATATTATCTGGTTCCTTCTTCTTCTTGGATTTAAGAAAGTCGGGTTTATATTTTGGGACCTGGAAGTAAGTATCAGTGATCTCTATAGTGGCAGGCGAGTAAAGAGAATACAAACGTCAACAGCATGAAACCACATCACGTTTAGGGGAGGACAATCGGCTGGGTACTTCTTAAAACTATGGCCATAGAGAGTATTCGTGGAATGGTCGTCTGCCTTCTGAGCCACTGGCGGCACCGCTTTCGGCTGGGGTAAAGAGGGACTTTCTTTCGGCGTCGGCGTAGCGCTTCGAGATCCGCCCCAGGGATTTATAGACTCCACGGCACTTGCTAGATACGACTTTTCTAGTTTCCTCTCCCCTGTTTTAGTACCATTTTTAGCAGTGTCTGTAGCAGCATTGTCGCTGCTGGAAGGCATCGTGTCGGTACAGCCAGATAGCTGTCTACGTGAAGAGACCGCCGCGTATAGTGGCCTAGGCAGGGTATACCGAGGCCGTGGACGGGTTCGCAACACGATGCTAGTATACGATGCCAGTATACGTTTGCGCCAATGTGGCCAGGCGGATCAATGGATCGCTACCGGCAGTATCTGGTATCAAAGTCGCTCGGCCGGTTGCCGACGGATTCGGAGATGCCTGTAGAGCCTGTCCCCGACCTGGTACCTAGGGCTTGTGGCTAATAGTCTCGATGCAGACAGGACAGGCGCGGGCTAATGAGGAGAATGGAGAGTGCTGTGTGCGTCTCAAGTAAGCCGAACTATGGAGGGTCCCGAATGTCACGTTGATGTGTTTCCTACCACAGTAAAAGAATGAAGTCCACTCAAACAATAACATGTACACGTGGTGATTGTCACATGAAAATGAGTAAGACAGGCAAGAGTGCTAATAAGCTGCCTCTTGGCAATGAGGTTGAGGAGCCTTTGTGGAGCAAACAGCGGTGCATAGTTATGACGACGGTACCTAGGTATGCGATAGGTATGCATTACGTAACTGAGAGCCAATCTAAATATGCGGGTACCTAGCAGTAGCACAATGCAGGGCTGCCTATGACTGTGGGAGGTCTAGATAGGTAGTAGATAGTACCTGCCTGGGGCGCTCGACTGCCTACGACCTACTTGTAGTGTACACTAGGTACCTAGCCCCTCATCAACTGACCCCGCTGGTCCCGCCATGCCCTAGGTAGCTACTAGACACCTAGATTAGACGTTAATACTACTACTATTAGGTACTCGGGTAAGGTACCCTACCTACCTACCTATACCTACCTAGGCACACTACCTACCTGCCTAGGTAAATTGTAATGGTGGGGCACGATAGAATGACTCCAATCAACCCAGCAAAATTTCAACT
Source organism: Rosellinia necatrix (assembly GCA_021209875.1). Taxonomy (NCBI): domain Eukaryota; kingdom Fungi; phylum Ascomycota; class Sordariomycetes; order Xylariales; family Xylariaceae; genus Rosellinia; species Rosellinia necatrix. Next base: position 3,511,245 of record JAGYVD010000007.1, on the reverse strand, counting down.
CTGGTTACATCTTCCTACAAGACTTAGTGTATAATAGAAACTAGGTATCTTCTAACCCGAGATACACTCATTCCCCCTTCCCATCAGCGCGCCGGGTTGCTTGCAACAATGAAAACCCCACCACCATCCCTCGGGTCGCGGTAGCATAGCAGAACTCTGGACAAATTGTATCGCAGAAATCGTTGTCCAACACCACTTGGCGCAGAGTGTCGCAGGTTGTCGCAGAGTAGCGTCAGGCTTGAGCATTCAGGCCTGCGACTGGATCTAACCACTGTACAACAACCACTCCAAGGCCTTCTAATCTTGAAGAGTCGTAGGAATGGCGACGATCACGGCAACCGGCGTTGCCGCACCCGTCAAACATCAGGTGGTTGATAAACTACCTAAGCGGTTTAAGAACCTGAAGTTCGGCATCCAGTCCAACCAAGACATTGTGAACCAAGGTGTTTTGGAGGTTTCCGATCGTAGCATGTACGATGTCGACAAGGGACGTGAACCAACGCACAACGGTGTGCTTGATAAGCGCTTGGTGAGTGCCTCAGACGACCGACCCCTTCTTCGCCCTCTCCTCTGACCTTTCTCTCCATTAGGGAACATCTAGCAAGACGGGAATTTGCACCACCTGCAACCAGCGAGTAGCTGATTGCATCGGGCATTTCGGCCATGTACGACTCCCTCTTCCGGCTTTTCATATCGGCTACATTAAGTTCACGATTTCAATACTACAAAACATATGCAAGGATTGCTCTAGAGTCTTGCTAGTTGAGCAGGAACGCAGGGCATACCTGAAAGAACTCAGACGGCCAAACATCGACAACATGAAGCGGGTGGCGATTTGCAAGAAAATCAACGATCAATGTAGGAAAACGAAGCATTGTCCATATTGCAAAGCTGTCAACGGTCAGATTCGCAAAGTGGGTGCCCTCAAGCTTGTTCACGATAAGTTTGTCTCGTACAACAAGTCTACATCGGCAAAGAAACAGCCCCCCCTTAGCAAGATCGAGTTCGACAACTCTTTCGCAGAAGCAAGGAAGCACGTCAACGATCTCGATAAACACATACGGAAAGCGTTTGAGGATCTGAACCCCCTTCGTGTTCTCAACCTCTTCAAACATATCACACCTGATGATTGCGAATTACTTGGTCTAAATCCTTCCGAAGGCCGGCCAGAAATGTTCCTATGGCAATATCTGCCAGCACCACCTGTCTGCATCCGGCCATCAGTTGCGCAAGAGGGAGCAAGTAATGAGGATGACATAACTACTCGTCTTGGCGACATAGTTTTTGCTTGTGGTCTTATTCGAGCAGCGCTACAAAAAGGCACAGCATTACAAACCATCATGGAGCAGTGGGAATATCTTCAATTGCAGATAGCGGTATACGTGAACAGTGATGTGCCAGGCCTTCGAGATAACGGCGTTACCAAGACGATGCGAGGTTTTTGCCAACGCCTCAAGGGCAAGCAAGGACGCTTTCGTGGTAACTTATCTGGAAAGCGTGTTGATTTTTCAGGCAGAACTGTCATTTCCCCCGACCCGAACTTAGCAGTCAATCAAGTCGCGGTGCCAATGCTAGTGGCGAAGAATCTAACATATCCAGAGAGAGCCCACCGCGACAATATGACAAAATTGAGACAGTGCATCGTCAATGGCACTAACGTCTGGCCAGGGGCACAGGCAATTCTCAAATCCAATGGCGATCATCCACCGTTTCGAGTATCACTCCGATTTGGCGATAGGGAAGCTGCTGCGAAAGAGCTTCGCATTGGTGATGTTGTCGAACGTCATCTCGAGGATGGAGATATCGTTCTCTTCAACAGACAACCATCGCTCCATAAGCTTAGTATCATGAGTCATCTTGTTAAGGTGCGACCTTGGAGAACATTCCGCCTCAATGAATGTGCCTGTGGCCCCTACAACGCCGATTTCGATGGTGACGAGATGAACCTTCACGTACCCCAAACTGAGGAGGCTCGTGCTGAGGCTGTTACTCTCATGAGTGTCAAACACAACTTGGCAACGCCCAAGAACGGAGAACCTATCATCGCAGCCACCCAGGATTTTATCACGGCATCTTATCTTCTAAGTAGCAAAGACATGTTCTTTGACCGGCGAACTTTTACGTACATCGTCATGCATATGATGGACGGCATCGTCCATCTCGACTTGCCGGCCCCGGCTATACTGGCACCAAAAAGATTATGGACGGGCAAACAGGTTTTTAGTATGCTTATGAGACCCAATAAATCGACGCCAGTTAAGGTCAATCTTGATGCAAAATGCAGAGAGTACGTGGACCCCCCTCCCGCTCCCCCGGGCCATAGAAAAAGAGCACCTGATATGTGCCCGAACGATGGTTGGCTTGTTGTCAGGAATTCTGTTGTCATGTGTGGCCGAATGGATAAATCAACCGTGGGATCAGGGAAAAAGGACTCGATATTCTATGTGATCCTGAGGGACTATGGCCCGGATGAAGCAGTGGCTGCGATGAATAGGCTCGCGAAGCTTTGTGCAAGAATGCTTACGAATCGAGGATTTTCTATCGGGGTCGGAGATGTCTTCCCAAATGCGGCTCTGACCGCAGCGAAGAACAAGCTTGTCGAGGACGCTTATATCGAATCCGACAACTTCATCAAACAATTCAATGAGAACCAGTTACCGAAGGCCACGGGATGTTCGATGGAAGAAACTCTGGAAGCCAAAATATCGGGCGTACTTAGTAAAGTCCGTCAGAACGCTGGCGAGCTTTGCATCAACTCTCTAAGCCCGAATAATGCACCGTTGGTCATGGCATCTTCTGGATCCAAAGGTTCAAATCTCAATGTTGCCCAAATGATCGCTGCAGTGGGGCAGCAGATTATCGGAGGCTCTCGCGTAGCAGACGGTTTCCAGGACCGTACGCTACCACATTTTCACAAAAATACGCGTCATGCGCTTGCCAAAGGATTTGTCCGAAACAGCTTCTATACTGGTCTCGTGCCAACCGAATTCCTATTTCACGCCATATCCGGACGAGAAGGCTTGGTGGATACCGCTGTGAAAACTGCTGAAACTGGTTATATGTCTCGCCGCCTTATGAAATCACTGGAAGATCTTTCAACTAAATATGACGATACTGTACGAACCTCTGGAGATGGTGTCGTTCAGTTCCAATTTTGGAGGGGACAAGCTGGACCCAGTGGATATGGAAGGAAAAGCTGTCCCTGTACATTTCGAACGTACGTTCTCTCATGCTGAGAATTTGACATGGAATAATGCCGACCGAGCCCTGTTGCCTTTCGAAATACTTGCTGTGTGTGATTCAATGCTCAAAAAAAGAACGTGATAGGTATCGAAGACGAGGCTTACTTCATGGAGAGCCTCTTCGGTATGATGATACCACGGACTATGGCGTCGATGAGCACGAGAGTGGTCGCAACTTTCTTGAAACTATTCACGAGCATGTCCGAGGTCTTGCGCATAAATTCTCTGACCTACGCGTTGCTGCCGGCCTTGAGAGTATGCTCACAACACCCAATATTCAATCTTTTCCCCTTACCAACACCGAGCAAAAATCACTTGCCGCGCTCATATCAGACGTCGATCAAGCAAGAATCAAGCAGCTGGCGAGAATTGATGTTGCGGATGGGCACCGACAAAACGCAAAGCTTTTACGAATAAAATCCGAGAACCACAAGCTCATGTATGAGGACCTACTGAACCTCAGACCGGTGCTCGAGGGGCTTGATTTTCAACGCCCCGCCAAAGCGAAGACCGTCGTCGAAAAACAAGAGTTTGCGAGACTTTCGGAACTCAATGATCGACTCGACAAGCTAGGCCTGGGTTATCTATCACGAATGGCATGCGAGATCGAACTACAAGAGTGCCAGTGCGTATCCAAGACGGCATCAGAGAGACCAGCAAAAGTGTCTGAAAAAACTCTCAGGCACTTCATCGGATTTTGCCTAGAAAAGTATAGCAAGGCCCATGTTGAACCCGGGCATGCTGTCGGCGCTGTCGGCGCACAATCCATCGGCGAGCCTGGTACTCAGATGACGTTGAAGACATTCCATTTTGCCGGCGTGGCTGGCATGAGCATTACGCAGGGTGTCCCCCGTATCAAAGAAATTATCAATGCCTCGAAGCTAATTAGCACACCGGTCATTACCTGTCCCTTACAAAATTCCAGGAGTCTAGAAGCCGCTAAAATCGTGCGAGCGCGTATTGAGAAGACCTATATTGAAGATGTACTTCGATACGTCGATGACGAATGGCAGCCTCACCGGTCCTTTATTACGCTACACATAAATACTGAAACGTTGGAAAGCATGCATCTTGGGATTAAACTCAGTGATATTGCCGATGCCATTGCCAAACAGAAGAAGCTCAAGATAATGAAAGCAGATATGCAAGTTTTCGAACAAGACGCAAGCATCGAAATCACAGTGAGGCCATTGGATGTAGACTCCTCGGCCCGACGAACGACAAGAACGAAGACCGTAACGGAGGCCATGGCCGACTTATCTGTTCGCATAAGCCATCTTAGGCGTGTACTTCCTTCGGTCCCTATTTCTGGATATCCCGATGCCAATCGAGCTATCATCCAGCAGAGCGATAAGGATTCCACAAATACTGTTTTAGTCGAGGGGTATGGACTACGGCAGTGTATCAACACAGAAGGGGTAATCGGCACTAAAGTTACTAGCAATAGCGTAATGGAATGTCGGGATGTCTTGGGGATTGAAGCGGCTCGCACGACAATTGCTAAAGAAATCAGCCTTGTCATGGGCGACATGGGTATCGATCCCCGACATATGCAGCTTCTCGCCGACGTCATGACCTATAAAGGTGAAATTCTTGGTATCACACGTTTCGGTCTATCCAAGATGCGTGATAGTGTGTTACAGCTCGCTTCATTCGAAAAAACGGCAGATCATTTGTTTGATGCTGCATCAGGAATGAAGACTGACCCCATTGAAGGCGTTAGCGAAAAAATTATCATGGGAGAGACCATGTCAATTGGTACGGGTGCATTCCAAGTTGTGAGGAGGCTGAATCTACTCGACGAACACTTTGCGACAATGCCTACGGTATTTGAGGATGCATGGGCCCATAACCAGAAGGAGAGGCCAACAAAGCGGATAAGGAAAAGGATTCTCTAGAGCTCATCCACCTCGTCTTCAAATAGGCCGAAGCTTAATTTTGGTCCGATGAGAGAATACCGTCTCATGAACGTGATAATAAAGCTTGAGGAAGACCTACGGCGGTATACCTAGGTATTGAATCAAGATATTGGTAGGCCACCCGCCTGACAATCTGTGAAGGAAGGGTTGGAGGGGAGTTTTCCATATAGGATGTCCCCTTACTTACCATCGTTGTAGGCCGGTTGTATACTATTTTTCGAATGTGGTATCAGAAAAATACATGAATCTGCACGAACAATACCACATGGTTTTGGCCAATTACACAGCCCTTACCTTGAATCTCATATCCAAGCTTCGACGTATGTCTTCCCTGCCGTCATTGATGTTGTGAACATAGATCGCCAGTCGATGACTTCGCGCCCAAGTGTTCTTCTCGCTAGTGACATCGAAGACGAGGAACAGATTATAGGGTGGCATTCGGTATTACCCCCTTAATTGTCCGGCTGCTTGGGTGGGAGGGTCCTAAATGTGCTGCATTGCTTTGAGTCAATTAAGCTCGACAATATCTACTAATCATTGGTTGCCTACAGGCTAGCGATATAGTGATGGCATTCATATTGCGCTTCTTGTATGCCATCACCCCTTGTTTGTGTGTCCTGGACCTGGTGGTGTTGGTAATGTCCCCCGAGTGCCTATCACGACGACAACCAGTAGCAGTGCTATTGGGCCGACAATTTGCTGATGGCCATCTCATTCCTAGGCAATGGCGATGTTTCAGACATTAGGAATACGCGGGTAAAGCTGCAACAGCTTACGGAGCTCCGAGTGTCTGCTACCTTGATACTGGGTCATCCGAGCATATCAGCTATTCAAAGTCGTCTGCCGGGTTCCCCGAGGATCGAGACGGCGCATCGCCGGTGGTGATGCATCGGAAGTTGAAGCCAGCCTAACTTTTATGCGTTTCAGACCACGTTTTTCGTCTACTTATTCCTAATAGCGCGGGGTAAGCGAATGGAAGGGTAGAGACTATTTTGGGCCAGACCTTTGACTTCCCGATAAATGGGCTCAAACTCGGAGACCGACACTAAGTGCGCAAATCGCATAATCAATCAGCGATCGGCACCTAACATGGTAGGAATATGGCGTACCAGGGAGGCATGAAGAATCTCATTGCTCCTATTTTCAACTCCATCACATCTATCATGCATGATTAGACTTTCATAATTATCGAGGTCATCGAAGTTACCCGTCCATACTTCCACCCCACGGTTAGTTCCTTGTCAATGCTCCGTCATCAATAGGGACAGTATGCAATTCGGACCTGTGGGCATGGGTTCCCACGTGTGGCGTCCCTCTCTGCTACCTTGGGGTGAGGAAACCTACCAGGAACCGTTATCCTCCGCTCCGCAGCTCCCACACTAAGCCCTATCATCAGGTTCAACCGCCATGATCCCCGGCCTCAACACAAGTCGTTGCTTGCCATCCTTTGCCCAGGCCGTAACGGCCGGTAGTTATACCCCTGCCGTGAATTGAGTGTCAGACAGCTCCTTGCTCTTACTTCTTGTTCCCATATCCCCATGTCCCTGACAGCCTTGCCTGGAGGTCGTGTATATCATGGTGCTTTCGTTTTCTCGCGTTCGCCTGTAGCGGAATATATTCGTCGTATTCGTTGGATCGCGGAACGAGAATCGCTCAGCTTGTTGGAGTTACTGTGAGGCGTAGGACTTGTACCGCATCCAAGATCTACACCAATCTGCTATCGTTGTTCGCCCATGCATTCCCCAGGAATCCTCGTATATGTGGATCTCTCACCCCATACTTCATCGGATTGTTGCTCCCAATATCTAAGTCTTGTCCGGCCGTCGCATCCACATCTCATACTTCAGTGGCCGTCGCCACTAGGATGACTTACAGACTTCGATGAAGTTCAGCTCGAGTTATGTCGCCGGGATCCTTTAGGCATCGGTGGTATACAATTCCTCAAGTCTGACCAACGGAGGAGGGATGAGGCGTCTAAGCGAGCTATTTATAAACCGCCAAAGGCATTTGAGCAGGATAAGCACGGGCAGGTAGGTATACGGCAACCAAGCACTGACTGCCGCGTTGACAACACCATCTAACTACCGCCGCTGCTAATCGGTCATGCCCTGACGGTTACTGCAGTGATTCGGTGGCAGATCAACGTACGCGTATGCCACGGGCCGTGGAAGTCCTGCAAGGCGTACGTCAACTAGTAGTGTGGGAGACACTGAAATGCAGACCTATCGGATGTCTTAGACCTCTGCTACACAAGATAAAGGTCGTAATTGTTCCTGTTTAGTTCTTTGCCCCTATTGGGTATTTCCTGACACGGAAGCACACAGGAAGCCATTCAAGACCTCAACTGACGACATAGTTACGTTGTTTATCCGCGACGCTACTTTTCCAGTGGTGAATCGGAGTGGCGGCTCTTTCCGAGCCCTATATCAAAGTACTACCTCGCAGTAGTGTTGATGACTGAGTGTGTTGCGCGTACAGCAGATGCCACTGTTTCAGAATTAGACCTACATCACCGTTGAAAACTAGCACCATTTCACGGGCGCGGGGCTTTGGGTTACGATGAGACAGGTCAATGAACATCGCGATGTCTCGTTCTAGATATATATCCTGTTACGACCCTGTGGGGTTGTTGTCCAGTTAGGTAACGGCAAAGTCGATGCCAAGGCCACCTAGTTGCCTATTTTGAACGTCAACTGAATGTCTGGGATTTCATATCTTGTCACGATGTAATAGGCTCTAGCCAGACGGCGACCGCTCGTCCCCGGAAATCCCTCTGCAGCATGAATCGGCTGATGTTACCTGATGACCTACCGCTCGTCACTGCAGCCTCTACACTGGTAGTGACAGCGAGCCTTTTCTTATAACCTATGCCTATTCTAGTGTGATTGATTTCTTATGTCACAAGCCAACCCACGCCAACAAAAGTGTCAGGCCTCAGGACATGGACTCTATTAAATATAGTGAGCGCACTGCCCGTTTGCAAGATCTCCCGGAAGCTGGTTATCACATAATCGGGGACCCCGTTTGGATCCTAAGTGAGAGATGCGCACTTGAAGAGCGCATGGAATATCGATATAATTCCATTGTACTTCATTCATGGCCATTGCAACTAGGAGGGGTCATCAGAGTTGTTGGAAGGGATTCATGGCGCGGGAGGCGCGAAAAGTCACTTTAAGAATAAGAGAGACAAGACACGCCAAAATTCGAGTGATGGTGCATCTTTGGGGTTCCGGGATGACGGCAACCGGACCGCCGTTATAAGACAAAGTGACAGACAGACATAACTTGCCAAGCCATATATAATAAAGGGGCAATCGAGGCTCGATTTATTAGTCAAACATTCCTGGGCCGTAGGCATCATGGAAAACGAGATCTTATCTGTAACTTCGATCCCGACTTGATTATTTACTAGAATGCCCTGGAACGGGACCCAGATGACGACCCAAGTGATCGCCTAACACGGACGAAAACGTGGTACTCCACCCTTCTACGCAATCAAAAGATCCATCTCGCAGCTCCCGAGGGGATACGCCGAAAGATGCAGGAGAGACCGGGGCGATATCGCCAGCGGGATAGTCGATAGCACTCCTCCAGACCAGATGCGGGACGTTCGGGGGAACATCTCGTATCAGCCCCAAGGAGGGCCTCTGAGAGGGCAGAGGGCAAAACGACAGAATGACGATGATTCTGGGCGAGCGTTTGGCTACCATGTGGCATCAGAAGCGATTGCAACCCCGCGATCAAACCTCTCCGTTCGCCCGCCTAGTGAGGGTAGTGAGAGAGCATAGAGTAACATTTCCAGCAGCTCGTTTCAGCCGTGCAACCCATGCCCGCGCCCATGCGGCCATCCCATGCTCCATCCCATGCTCCATCCCATGCTCCATCCCATGCTCCATCTCATGCTCATGCTCCTGCTCATGCCGACGCTGATGCTGATGGCCGACCCCAACACCAACGGCAACGATGTGACCGGCAGCGGTCGGTACCGTCGGACCAAACCCATGGTGTCGGGCTCCTCTTGGCCCCAGCCAGAACCTAGCCGACCAGCTATCTACCCACCTCGGTATCCAGGGTATCTAGGCTTCTAGGGATCCAGAAGGTTGAGCCAACCGACTGCCATGCCCTCTGCCGCTAGGGCCCCGCGCCTCTGCACGATGGATGCGGATGCGGATGGCAGAGGTGATGGGTGCTGGGTGCTGGGTGCTGGGTGCTGGGTGCTGGGTGCTGGGTGCTAGGTGCCAGTTGCCAGGTGCTAGGTGCTAGGTGCTGGGTGCTGGGTGCTGATGTGAGTTGGTGCTGTGTAAGTAGGTACCTCCTACCTACCTAAGGCACAGGACATGGGACATGACCTACATAGGACATGACATAGGACACAGACACAGGCACAGGCACACAGGACACATGCCATATAGAGAGACAGACTGGACTCGGGACCGAGCCGTGAGTCGGGACCGACATACATTGCCTGACCCGCTGTGGCTTGTGGCCTAACAGATGTTCTCGACTCTGGTGGCACAGCGCGTGCCGCCTAGTTCTGCAGATCGCAGGGCAGCCTCCGGGCCGAATAAATCGTCTACATTTTCAGTGGTCTGATCGAGATACCTGCATACCTACCTGCATACCTCTCCATACCTACCTTACCTGCATACCTCTCCATACCTCTACATGTCTCTACATGCCTGCAGCTAGCACCAACACGGCAACCTACCTAGGTAGGCACCTATCTGGTCGGGTATCTCGTCAGTGCAATGGCCGGGGCCTGCCATCGCCAGGACTCGCCCCGGCATTTTCGTCGTCGTCGTGGGATGTGGGCATAGGCGCTCACTCTCACTCACACATGGCTCTGCTTATGCCCCAGCCCAGCCTAGCCCAGCCTGGTAGATCCCTCGTCATCACACCGCGCGTCAGTCGGCGGGATGAATTCGCATCTGGTGAATGTGCTCATGCTCGATGCTCGATGGTGCAGTACAGGGCTGGGCCGGCCAGGGGCTGGCTCGCTGCCGATCGATCTGAAGGAGTGGATGGGTAAAATAAAATCAGTGAACGAGTGGATGGATGAACGAAAAAATGAATGGGTGGATGGATGGGTGGATGGATGGGTGGGATGGGATGGCAAGCGAATACCTAACTACGGTGAGTAAGTGCACATACGAACAACAACGACGATAACAACAATAACAACGCCTGCTGTCACTACCGCTGCTGCCACGGCCGCCACCACGGCCGACGCCGCCGCCGACGCCGCCAACTCAATAGACAGCCAAGCAAATGCGGTGGGGGGACCTCTTCCGTGGTCTCATCTCAGCACAAATCAGATCTGCTCGAGAGGATCATGGCTATCGGTCGGCGGTCGGCGTCCCGTCTCCCAGGCTCGCATCCATCGCGCATCGAGGAGGTGAGTGCCGATCCACATCTGCCGTTCAGATCTCGCATAAAGTACAAGACCGTACAGCCGCACTGAGCAATCCCATCTCCATTCCCATACTCCTAGTGGCGTACATCTCGCTTCCCCCCGCCCGCCCCCCATGGACAGCGCGTGCTTGGCAAGTCAAGGACCCATTCCATCCTCCTCCCGCGATTAGTATTATTAGCCCCACGAGGGGGACGGAACGGAGGCTTAGAACGAAAGAAGACAACCATATCATCAGCTCCCAAAAAAAGCAAGGCGCTAGAGGGAATTCAGAAGACGCAGAGTCGCACAGGTCACCCCGCCAAGCCTCTGGCTTCCGCGAAGAACATGAGGCCCCATCTCTCGTATCGCATTCAACGGCGGGAACATGTTCGGCCCAGGCATGCGGTTCCGTCGCACAGACACGTCGCGCTGCGAAGTACGCTTGCCTCGTGGATCCCATGTCACGGAGATATCACCCGCCGCTGCGTCCCGCAAGTGTGGAGGGAGATTGATCATGGGCTGGCTGGCAGAGTGCTGGGGCGGCCGGAGGCTCTCACATTATTGTCTATTGACCATGAGGCGTCAGGTAAATGAACAGACGTCGCCTCCTCCTCTGCCCACTCATCCAGCAAGCAGCATCTGGTCGCTAAGAGCGGTGACCGCAAAACGCTGATTACAAACGAAGAGACAGCATAAGACATGTCGCAATGCTCCGAGGCCCAGTCGGAACGCTTGGATGCCCGCATACAATAGTACGGCATAAGCAAAGACAATTGACGCAGGAAACCCCAAACACAAAATTCACGCCTCCACTCCGTCCCAGCCATTCTTCCATGACACGTTGTTTACCTACAAGGGTGACGTCGAGGACGGGTTTTTAGGTAATAATACACTCGGCCAACGACGAGGAACTGAGGCGAGACATCGTCGCCGCATTGTAAACCTACCCAGGTACTAACATATAACCAATGAGCGCCACCATTAAGCTTTATACCGAAATAGGCGCAACAACCAACATATCCCGTATCGATTTATTACTTGAAGCATGCGTGTCTAACTGTTAGTGTTAGACATCACGATCAGCAAATTGCATGAAAAAGAAAAAGACAAAAAGCCCTCCTCAACGCTAAAATGATAGGAATAAAATAATAAACATAAAAAAAAAAAAAAAGGTTAAAGGCTAACGCGCAAAGTTTTATGAGGTAACCGAGATGACACAACATACCAAACAATTGCCACTTGCGACGAATTCTAACTCCAGTCCCGTATAGCCCAGTGTGAGCTGACTCCGCGTGATAGATTAATGAGTCCTTGACCCAGGAATCAACCAAGAAGTTGCGTATATGCAGCCGTAGTTTGTTGGTTCAGAATCGTTCACAACTGGTACGAGTCCGTGAATTTAACGTATATGAAGCCTATTCGGCGGCTTGTGACATCTCACCCGTGTTTGGGCCTTATCTGGAAAGGATATCCATGTAGCGACACCCACACAGATTCATCGTTGGGATGCGGCCGGCATTGCGCGCCTATGGTGGTGCGTGAGATTTCCCCGGAAATAGCTAGAAGCGCGACATGGTGTGCAACGGCTTAGTCTGGAGTCTTACAGCCAACTGCAATACGCTTGGTCGATTTTCTACCGCCCGCCAATTGAGTGAGGTGTTCGTCGCTAGAGTCACCAGCCCTAGACGATATCGGATCCAGTAATATCGGATCTAGTATACGCCAAAAATAGCTGGCGATTCGATGGCCTGCCTGTTAGCGCTTGTCTTTCCCGAGCCGTGTTATATAGATAGAGGTCAGTGATGGATAGATAGCGCGATACTGTCTTTGTTCTGCCGCCTAGCTGACGTGGCTGCCAGGTGAATATAGCTCCAGCCCACGATCCGCACCGCGTTAATCTAGTCAGCTAGCTAGCCAACTTAGAAGTCGAGGACAATGAACCAGATTTCCTCAACGAAAATGTAGGTACCCCTCAGTTGGGACGCAAGGTCAGATGGTAGGGTAAGTTCTTTATCCAACACCGCCTTGCCGCTTTGCCGCCTCATCGTCACCCTTACACTGCGTCGGAGATAGACGTAACTACGCGGATACCACTAAGCAGATACTGGATTCTCATAGTTAGGTTAGGTGGTGCAATAGAGGTACGGTAGTTGCCGTTGTGCCTTTTATTTCGACCGGGATCATAAACATAGGTACGGATACATTAGGTAGCTGTATGCACCTACGCACTTACGCAGCGCAGCGCAGCATGAAGCCCTAGCTGAACATAACTGCACCCGAGTGTCGACATAGATTATGTAAGTACTTACTTATATAATGTCGGCATAAACCTGCAGATCCATGCACGTCTCGGTACTAGAAGAAGAAATCCTGCGGTACCTAGTATGGGCTAGCTGGTCGCCGAGCTCCCTAATGAGTCCTGAAAGGTAGGCGTAACCTATCTACGCCGTGGTCTTTGGGATCAGACGGCCGGAGATAGGTAGCTAGACCTGCTCAGTAGTCGACTCCTTACATCGATACAGGCATGTCGATATCAACACAAATCCCATGTATACTAACTAGGCACACACCCGGTGCCGGAAATCTTCCTCATATTCATGTATGACCTAGCATCTCTCTAGCTCGCCCGTGGTGCTGATCCTCTCCGAGTCTACCCTTCGAGAAAATAAATGTCTAACCCAGTATCATGCCACCACCCTCATACCGTTGAGTCATATTAGTGTTATTCTACTTCTCTCCTCCCCCCTCTATGATACGTTATCGATCTACATTATAGTATCCTCGGAGGCTGGCTCGTGGCGCAGCTGTCAACTCTTATGCTTTCTTCTACTACTCATCATTAACCTCAGATAAACCTTACCCCGGTACAGAATTTGGAGCTTGTGCAACTCTCGAGCCACCCACGTACCCTGGGGGATCATATAAATTACATAGCGGCTGGGTCCTTGAACCTGAATGGAGCAAACGTTGTTTCCTTTCCCTCTTGTTTGGCACGTCTACCGGCATGGGATGGAACTACACGGGTAGAAAGCCCCTCGTCCTGTCTATACATATATATCCTATCGTGAGTAAGGTCTTTCTGCCCCATCTCATCCATATCTCACACTAGTCAGTGGCGTATTAGCGTTACCAGTGTCTATCCTAGGCGCTGTCGCTCGGCTCTTCATTAACCTCCCGACCTCGTCAAATCTAATTCTCATACAAGTCTAGTTCCGGCTCTCATCAACCACACCGGCATACCCATTTCTTAGATGCTAACTAGACCTCGAATATTATTTGACGGAGAAGAAAATAAAGCTTTAATACATGCATAGGGCTCAGTTGGTAGCCACCCGATCCGCCTATTAGGGTCGTCTCGAGGCAAAATGATATACTGCGCATATTGTGGAAAAAAGTTTACTAGAAAGGAACATCTAGAGAGACATTTGCCGACCCGTAAGTGATATTCAGTTGTAATGACGACCCCAGGGGATGCTAATCATAACCAAGACACGAACGTGAAACCGTATCGCTGCACAGAGTGCCAACTTGCGTTTTCCAGAAGGTACTGCCTACCGTATTCATTACCCTCATCAGCTCCATGATGTTCGGCTTGTGTTAACGAACCCTTTACTTCAGAGATCTCCTGCAGAGACACTATAACACATACCACCAACCCAAAAGTCCGATGGGGACTGATACGGGCGACGTTAAATCAATCGAAGGTCCGAATCGTATTGCTTGCACCGAGTGCTCGCAAGCGAAGACGGGATGCGACAAACAAGAGCCGTGTGGGAGGTGTCGAGAGAAGAACCTGCCATGCAAGCAGCGCTTCGCTAAGCGGCTGTCAAAGAAGGCCAATATCCGACGGGCGAACGCAGCGGCAAGCACATCGGCAAATGGTCAGACTAGGCCGGCTCCCGTTCAACCGGCCACGCCAGCGTCAGTGCAATTGCCTTTGCCCTCACCCTCGCCGGCGCTAGTGCCTACGGCGGTGGCCACCTCGTTCATCAACATGGACCCCAGTGCTGGTATTTACAACATGCATATGAAAACTACAGCGCCACATGATGATATCCTTATGTCTACGGACAACCAAATGAAACTATACGATGGTGGGATCGATCACATGTCACCGATCGCAATGCACATCAGCCCTGCGAACTTCGGTCACACGCAAGCTCCCGATATAGGCGGGGTTAACGAAGCCATGCAAGTAGGAGCCGACTACACAATAGGCAACGAGCTGCCAGGATGGGAATCCTATTTCGATAATTATGGGAATGGATACACTGTGAGCATGGACCCGATAGTTGATATCTCGATACCGCCGTTTCCGGATTACACCCCGAATTCGACCCCGAATCTAGAGCAATCCTCAAGCGCGGTGTCGACACCCTTGTCAGTGCATTCCCCCAACCCGGTGGACGGTGCCATCCCGGAATTTGAGGCAATGATGGTTGCCGAGTCCGGCTGGCCGCTGGCCCGGTGTAATCCCGTGAGGTACTCGGGAAGCTGCCCACGCACTGCTAGGATTCATCTGGAGTGCTTGGAACAGAAGCTGAGGCAGGTGGGCGTCTGGACAACGTTGGCGGCATCTCTGGAGACGGCCCGGCGAGACAACGCTGGTATAGCGGCAGTGGTGCCCATGACGGGGCAGACTCGGGACAGCATGCTTGCCATTGCCCAGACATTCCTGCACAAGGCTCTGGACATCCACCGCGAAGGCCCTCCCGACCGAAACCACCGGTACAGGCCAGCCGCCTTCCTCACCCTGCCCCCATCTGGGATCCTCGACTACTTCTTACAGAACTACGCTCGCAACCTCTCCCTTTTCTACTCACTCGTGTCTACTAGCCGTGTCGATCCCAACCAAATGATCGAAGATAATCAGACCTCTACCCTCTTGGTCCTACTGATGATCGCACAGGGCGCCTCCGTTGTCCCGATCGATGAAGCACGAGTGCTCTCTACTGGCCTCATCGAGACCTGCCGAATATCACTACTCGACATCGTCGAGAAGAATGTCGAGATGTGCGCCGACCCGACGGTACACCGCTCTGCCCTACTTTTCACTCTATCGGGGGCCTGGAGCGGCGATAAGTGGCTGATGGACATTGCCATGGGCCAGCGGGGGATGTATATTTCCGTAAGACACTCTCACACTCTTCTAAGACGATGCATTTCCTGCCTCGGCTCATACACGAACGGAACTAACCGGGAGCATTAAATGACAGATGTTAACGCATGCCGGGATGTTCGAGTCGCAGCAATCCTGGCTGCCAACTACCTCGTACAACGACGTGAACAATAGGGAGAAGGAATGGCGCTCTTGGCTCGAGCAGGAAACGAAAAATAGGTACGTGTTCATTGGCGCTTCTCGTGGGCTGTGCGATTTCCCCTCCCTCTCCTCCCTTCCCCCACGCAAGCTGCAGGCACTCTCGAATAGCTGAAAGCGTCAGCCCGCGCTGATACGTACTTTCTCGCCTAGGCTCGTATACAACTGGGTTATGGTCGACCAGGAGCTCAGCTTGTTCCACGACACGGCACCCATGCTGGCCACCAGCAAAATCTATGCGCCGCTGCCCGGTCCCGAACAGCTGTGGGCATCGGAGAGCGCTGACCAGTGGGTGGCCGCGGTACAAGCCATGTCCAACCTCCCGGCCGATGCCGGCCTCCAGCAGCTACGCAGTACCCCGGCGCTGCTGACGCCCTCCCTAAGCGTGCTGTTCCAGGAGTTCGTGTGCGATAACACGGCCTCCCAACAGATGTCTAGCCTAACGCCCTGCCAGCTGCGGCTGCTCCTCCATCCCCTGCATGCCTTGCAATGGCATCAGCAGGAGATATCGAACTACTTCGCTGACATCTCGAGCATGCCGGCCATGTCCCCAATCGCAGGTAACAGCAACACCAATGATAACGGCGGCGCTAGCAATGCACCGAACAACCACGCGGGGATGCGCCAGCAGCATGATGTGCAAAGTTTGCTCCAAAAATGGTTCCGCACCGTCACCGTTCACCTCAGCACGGACCCTACGTGCGTCGCGAGCATGACCAATTTGGTGCTCTACCACCTCATCGCGCTCAACGGCCTCACCAACTTCCCCGCGATCGAGGCGCTCGCGCGGCTGCACGGCAGCATATGGGAGCAGTCGCCGAGGCGCGCGCACTGCTTCCGCCCCGGCGGCGAGGCCGTGTACCATTGCGGCCAGGTGATACGGCTAATACGGACGATCCCGGCGAACCGGCTACCCGTGTGGTGGAGCGCGGCCGTCTACCGCGCGATCATGATCCTCTGGGCCGATAGCATCCTGCGGAAGCAGCAACAGCAGCAGCAGCAGCAGTCGAGCCAGGGCGGTATCGGCATGGGTCTGCCGATGGGCGTAGGCGGGATAATGACCGGATCGTCCCAGCTCTCCCCCATCGCCATCGACCAGGTCGGCCCCGAGGACCCGGGCCTGTGGATGGTGTGGAATCATAAGGGCACCGCCGTGCTGTCCAACCCCAACGGCACCAACACGAACCTCGATAATCCCCCGGAGATCCTCACCTTCGCCCTGAACCTACTGGGCTCTGGCGCCGCCTCCCGCTTCACCGACGGTATTAAGCGCAAGATCGGTCGGCTGGCTCAGGCCTGGGGCGTATAAGGATATCTCTATGGCCCCCTTCCCCCGTATTCGGATTATTTCCTATAAAGGCTATTTCCTGTTCTCTCTTAGACACCCGGCACAACGGCAGTTTCTTTCGTGCATTGAGCGAGGCGTAAAGAGTTGACTTATCCCCTATTTTGCCTCTTTTTATCTCACGGCCCGGCCATACTTGACGTGCCCTGTGTTTCCTATACCCAATATCTTGTCTGCAACATCAGGTATCTACGTATTCGATTGCCGCCTCTTTTAAGTTGTGTACAAACAACGCTGAGCAGAATATACCCACTAGACAACCGAATTCCAATGATGTTTGTGCGGTATTTCCCTTTTCTCGCCCCTCTCCTCCCCCTCTTTTTTTGTTTTGTTTCGCTATCAAGATTATCCCAACGAAAGAAGCAAGAAGCTCAGTTCCCGACCCGTGGTGGGCGAAACCTGCATTGTGTATTTGGAATGGATTTTATACATATCAAGTAGTGGCCTGGGCCATTATTACCATGAGGCGAGAATATATGCCTTCATATTTGCTACATCATTATTCACATTTATATACACATCCAGCGTTCAAAACCACGCCGGCGGTTTTTTTTTTTCTTCCCTACCCCTTCAATACTCTTTACTACATGGAACTGGAATCCGGAATGATTCATGATAAATGCGATCGGCGTTTCTGGCAGCTCGATCGGGACACTCGCTTATGACTGCTACGACGATTACAAACACAAACACAAATAACTCAAAAAAAAAAAAATACGAAAAATATAAAAATATCCTTAAAACAAGACCGACACAAAATTACGGAGTTTACGAGCTTGGGTTAGGATCTGCTTAGACCTACCTATCTTCCTGGTTTTTCTTTTTTTTGCTTTTGGGAGGAATGGGTTCATCGGGCTTTCTAGAATGGTATCAGTTCCGGCATCCGGTGGCATTGGCAAGGCGTTCGATAAGGGAGTGAGGAAGGGGGAACCTTGCTGCGGCGTTTCAAGAGTTTCTTTTAGGAGGAGGAGAGAGAGAGATACAGAGGGGGCGATGAGAACTCGCTCGCTGGGCAGTAAGTGTGTGCCTGTCTGTCCATCTCGCATTACCGGACGGGACCGGTAACGGAACAGAGATGAAGACTACATTCTACATTTGCCACATTAGCGGTTCAGGTTCTGTACCTAGCATGGCTTGATATTGTGTCTAGTTGATTCATGCCTAGAGATTACACAGTTCATATTGGAGATTGCTAAGCAATTAGTTGCAAACCACGGGATCCCGCACGGCTTAGATCCTAGGCTAGGTAGTTAAGCATTATTATGGGTGTGGACATGGCATTCAATCGTCTTACATTTTGCTAAGTATATCGATCGGCCATCTTCGTGCTAAAACCATATGCTTATCCCCTCTTTCATTCCTTGCCGCGTCTTTTTAGCATTAGTTATCATGCGTAATTGATACACCCACCCAAAACTCTACAGCCGAGAGCAATGGTCGCGCGAAAGTTGTAGACTGCTTAAGGTAAACAGGGTTTCGAACCTTGGTCTCTCCTTGGATGCCGCTGACAAACCTACAGTCATGGTTTTTTTTTATATTGCCCTGCCGGGTTATCTCGCCACCCCAGGTAATTAAACGTAAACGAGAGCGCCAACCTGTTCATGATATCAGCAGTGAGATCAGCAAGACGAGGGTAGGTCAGGCCATTTACCAAAACCGGACGGGCAGGACTTTTCTGCCGCATGTATCTAGATATAGTTGGATTCTATTATATTTTTTATTTCTTTTCTCTCCCTGTTAGCGTAGTCTCTCATCACTCCGTTTATTTTGATCATCCGCTGGTAGAAGGGAAGGGAACGTTCGAAGCCCAGGATTGGTGGGTGCCAGTGGTAGATCCACGCCGGGCCTACCCGTACATACCATACTGTAAACCACGTCCTAGCTTAGCGGCCGATACTAGGACCGAACTTGTACTAGTTTTGCTCGTAAGTCCCGTATCAGCCTTATGGAGAGAGAGGCGTTACCGTGGGTGGTGGTGGCTCTTGGAGCCTAGCACGATAATAGCTGCCTCCACCATAAACGTAACCCCGGCTTCTCCACGACGCTAATCGCCCGTCTTCTGCGACTTACAGATACGTTGGGTCCCTTCCCCCATGGTCAGTTGCGGCGCAATACGATAAATTAAGCCGACTGGTGGTCAGACAACTTTGGTAGCTCCAACTTGGCGGTGGTGGCAGTTGACAGCCACAGCCAGAGCCAGAGCCGAACCGACAGGGTTCCCGCGAGAAATTCGCTTGGGCGGACTTTGGGAGGCGGCGGCTGACGATACCCTTCATGCCGCTTTGCCACTAACTAATCAAACTCGCCAAAAGTTAGTTTAGAAATGACAGAACTTAGAAGATAAGTTCGGAGCTCGTAAGATATGTGTATTAAGGCTTCCGAGAAAGCAACCAGCTACTGCTACTGCTACTCTGTTTACGCCTAATGTTGCTAGATACGGTGTCGTCGCACCACATTATTAGTGCGTGGAAGATTTGATGATACTTCCGGCCTGCATCTAACGCGGATCCTTGTCGCCGCGCATCTCACTGGGGGGGCACTTTTGTACTCGACGTGAGATCTGTTGTTCTTGGCGATGTGCGTACACACTATTAAAGTTCACCCAGGAGCCAGGCACGCCAGGGTGTTGCGCCTTTGCGTCTATCAATGATTATGTGAGCACCCGCCACCGTGTGTACTTAGATCTCGCCCGCATGATTGCCAAGGCTGGACTGAACGACCGGCCAGGGTGGTGGTTTGATGCTTAAACGAACCAAACCCCGAGATTGTGTAAAAGTTCGCTGTGAGATATAGAGGGTTTATCCTATATCTGCTTCTTGGCAACCTATCTCTTGGCTTTTCCGGAAGCACGACATGTTCATCTGGGTGTGGTGTCGTGGTGTTGTGGTGTTGTGCTGGTGCTGGTGGACCATTGGGCGCTCGCCTTGGAGAGGAGCCAGACGGTTTTCGGCGCACAACAGAACATCGAAAACACCGCGAATGTCCCTTGGGTGGTACAGATAACCCTGGCGTTATCGTGACAGACTTGCTCGGAATTAGGCACGACGAGTGTGTGTACACTAGGGGTTGAGGGGGTCCCTTGTTCAGTGCGATGCAATCATCTGCATGGTCGAGCAAATGCAGGGGTTATTACTTGCATACCTACCTCCATGTCCTCGGCGGGAGCGTCGGTGGGTAAGGGGGGTAAGGGGGGGGGTAAGAGGGGGATGCTCGATCAGTTCACGCCCTGCGTAACCGGCAATATCTACCCCTCAAGCTATCGCGCAGGGAAGACGCGCAAGAAGGGGATCGACGGTAAGCCCCATATGCCTAGGATTCGGCACCAGCTCGTCGGTAGTGAACTGGAATTGCGACCCCCGGCACCGCGCTCTTCTCACTGCGGAGTCGCGGAGTCAGGGCGACGGAAATCCCGGGGGCGACTCCTCCTCCATGGCTATGGCGGAGGTTAGTGCATGCTGCGACTCCCATACACTAGACAGGCAGCCACAGATCTGGAGTATTCGACCAGGGCAATTGCGCGAACGCTGATCCCTGCTAGCCCCTATATATAGCAATGGGAGAGGTCCCATGCGTAGACCCTCCAGTTTCACGTTCGACGACACACTCGACGGGCCTCGAGCCGTAAGTGGCGACGGCTAAGCAAACAACACCATCCCGTATCTATCAATACCACCCTATGTCGCTGGTGTTTACCATGGATGACGCAGCGATCCTGTCGACCGGTGCAGCGGGGACGCTAAGGTTTATCCGCGGTTGCTCTCCGTACCGGAAGAGTCGCATTCGGGTATTTAGGGGAGCTGATAGGCACCTCTGTCGTCTGCAGGTCAATTGTCCCGTACTTTAGCGACATTTTGGAAGGCCAGCCTCGTTTCGGCCAAGGATGGACGAGGAGCGTAGATCTTGAAACGTGACAGTGCTGGCTGACCAAGCTAGCCGTTCGCCCTCCCGGATCAACGTCCGCGCAGGAATGGGAGATCGATCTACCCACCTGTGATGTCAGGGATGCTACCCTCGTTATACATACCTGAGCTATACGTATCGTAGCCTATACATACCGTAGCTATACATACCTTAGCTTGAGCTCGTGGGTAGGTAGGGAAAGGTTGGGGGGTTAAGGAGATCGCAATAACCAACCCTACCACTCGATATAACTTACCTACCTACCTACCTATCTATCTATCGCCTAGATAAGGTTTAGATTAGTTAGATGGTTAGATAAGTACCAACTTCAGTGCCTAAGTAGGTGGTAGGTAGTAGGCCGAATTCCCATTTCCTAAATACCGTTTAACTAAATATGGCGATAGATGCATAGTCGCACCAATCAAAATTTCGACCATGGCCGCTTTAGGAACCTACCAAAAACCTCACTTACCCTACCTAACCTCCTCAGAGCCCATGGTGCGCTCCAATTCCGTCTTGAACCTCGGGAATTTAGACCATCTTCTAACCCATCACAGAATCAGTGTTATCTCCCAATGGGCTATTTATTGCGTCGGCCTCCGTCGCTACACGCTTGCCCAAGTCTCTGGGATTGGGGAAGTCTCAGCCGGAAGTCCGATGGGGATGGGGGTGTGGACATGTCTAAACCCCGACCGAGGTACGGAGCCAGCACCGTCAGTCAGCTGGGGGAATCTCGAGTTACCAGACCACTGGTATTCGCCCGCGGAATCGCTGTCGACTCGCTGCGTGACGACTGTTCGTGGCCCCCTGGCAGATATCGAGAGTTTACTGATCCCCGGGTGTGGGGGAGGGAGAGTTCTGTGTTCTACGGGGTGACTTGGGCCGTCTCGGCCGTCGTCAAGGCAAACACAAGGGTGCCACGGCGGATGGACGCAGACGCGTTGTCGGCCGGTGCTGGGGACAGCGCAGCTGGTGCCAAGCGCGGTCTTGCAGCCACTTGTTCCCGGATATTGGCGTGCGCTGTCTCCGACGGCTGCTGGCACCCTGTCTAAACTTCCCCAAACGGTGTGTTCGTCCTCCGTACCGGGGTTCCAGAGGTAGTTGATCCGCGTTCGGTATAAGAGAGAAAAGCCGTTAACGAGCCCATCATTGTAAAACACCCCAGGTCCTCTTTCTTCCTCCCTTTCTCTCTATCTTTCCGCCCCATACAGCTCGAGTCGTACTGCGCATTCCTTATCTCCACCCTTCCTTGTCGCTTCCCCCTCCCTATCTGGCTCTACACCACAATCAAGTTAATCAAGTCAGTCGATATGTCTCCCTCAGCCACTTCGGCGCAAGGCCTGGACGACTCTGCCTCGTCACAGCCTATGAGTAATCAGGTTAAGCCATTGGCCGGCAAGGTGGCCCTGATAACAGGCGCGGGCCGCGGTATTGGACGAGGCATCGCGTTAGAGCTAGGCAAGCGCGGCGCCTCGATCGCGGTCAATTACGGCCGCAGCGCTTCGTCAGCTGAGGCTGTGGTCAAGGAGCTGGCGAAGCTTGGCTCTAAATCGGTGGCCCTGCAGGCTGACATATCCAAGCCGGCCGAGGTCGCCGAGCTTTTCCAGAAGGCCCTAGCTCACTTCGGCCGCATCGATTATGTGGTCTCCAACTCGGGTATGGAGGTCTGGTGCGAGGAGACTGATGTCACCCCGGAATTGTTCGATCAGGTCTTCAACCTCAACTGCCGTGGCCAGTTCTTCGTCGCCCAGCAGGCTCTCAAGCACTGCAGTGAGGGTGGACGCATCGTACTAACCTCATCTATCGCTGCTCAGATGGGCGGCATCCCCAACCACGCCCTATACGCTGGCTCCAAGGCTGCCGTTGAGGGTTTCACACGCGCCTTCGCCGTTGATTGCGGCCGTAAGCGCATCACCTGTAACGCCATCGCTCCTGGTGGTATCCAGAGCGATATGTTTGATGAGAACAGTTGGCACTACGTTCCCGGCGGATACAAGGGAATGCCGGTCGATGTCATCAAGGAGGGCCTTCGCAAGATGTGCCCTCTTGACCGTGTTGGTGAGCCGTCAGACGTCGGAAAGGTCGTTTACTGTTTGATTAGCGAGGAGGGCGAGTGGATCAATGGTCAGTCCCCTTATTTTTCCTTTGCGCTTCGCGATACGAGTGCATCAGCTTACCCCTTTTCCAGGTCAAGTTATCCGATGCTCAGGCGGCGGTGTCTAGGCTATCCTGCGGCAAGGGGGGGGATACCCAAGGTCTTGACTAGGGTACAAGGGGTACATGCTGAGTATACGGCCTAGGATAAAGTATGGTGTGACGAGAATTGTTGGAATAATATACTCGGTAGATGAGCTCGCAAAATATAAACCGAATAGACATTGCCCAGAATGCATATTGAGGCCGGAATATCGGTATCGATCTCCCCATTTGCTAGCCCTTCCTCAAATATATGCATCTTACTCCCAGCTAAAGGGTATCCTGTGCAGATTAACTCCATTGTATATGTTTTCGTGCATAAGCCGACCCTGTCTAAAAAGTGGTACAAGTTTTCTGACAGGTATTACACGCAGTAACCAGGGTTGTGCATTTTGTCCGTTTTCGTTTTAGTGTCGCCGTTGTTCTTGTGCTATCATGTAGGTATTCGTCTCATGGTAGGGTTCAAGTACGCATCCGGCGAAAAGACTATTTCTGAGGTCTTCCCAACTCGCTTTACGTATTATGCTTAGGTGGTGATACCGGGATAACGAGTGCGCTGGTTCCCACCAGAAGCCACTTAGATTGTATGTAGCTGCCTTGGTAGCCGACCGCCCCGTCCCTTGGGTCGAGCATGGCTTTCTTACGTTGGCCTACGCCACGACCCCAGAGGCACCTACCAATCCAACGTAATAGGACCAAATGCACATACGCAATGCCGGCCAACGTGGCGTCCCCCCGCTCCTATGAGGAATTAAAAGTCCCGACAGGCAGATCGACGGATAGCTCGGCCAGTTTCAGAATTGAGGGACCATTCTGGGAGCATCTAAATAGATGCAGTCGCATTTGGTATTGGACGGACCGGGATTCGGTGAAATTTCTCCACAGCGGCCAGGTCGATCCCTCCAAGCAGTTCCAAATCTGTCAGCCAGCCCTATTCTACACCGTCGCGCCGTCGCGCGGTTCCGTCGCACGATAAACTGCATAAGTTCTCCAAACCAAAAGGGATCGTGCCGCATGGTGCAGGCAACAGCAAGCGAGGTAACGGGACCAGTCCGTTATCTATTCCACTCCTGGTTGCGTATTCAGCTGCGCCGCTCACAGGTTTGGACTATCAGCTGAGAAATATCCGCATCGCAGCAACCACACCCACCATGCGAGCGAGTTTCAAGGTATTCCGTAGTATAGATCCTATACCCGAAGCCTCAATAATCATCTTGGCCTGCAGGATCCAGCCACCAAACTCCCCTTATGGTTTGACACAAAGCTGGCTGGGGAAAGCCAAGACCCCAGATTATCGTTTTAGAACGGGACCGAAAAATCGGAACAAAATGTCTTCTGTCATTATGATTCCTTCTAGTCGTCCTTGGTGAATCTCCAGGATAGCATGGGCGTGCTGAATGTTTGATGTCCCGTGCACGATCATTCCTGCAGCGCCCCGTTAAAACGTCATGATGTTAGACTAAGCCAGGGGAGTTCGAAGCGATATTTTGCTGACTGCTTCAAGTGAAACCAAATTACAGTAATAGTTTCGTCCGACGACAAACCGTCGCGCGGCGGAACCATAGGGCTGGATACTCCGCAGTCCCAATATTCCGAATTCTCCGATAAATTGGCCTTATTGCGCTTGCAGTATAATATATGTAGAGAATTATCTGGGGCGCTCGCAAGAGCAGTGGTTAACACATATGGGAAAGAGGTTGAGGAGGACGACTCCACCACTACAGCTATCACAGGAGAATCAAAAGCCCGCCATAAGCAGGCTTGTATCTCTCAGCGCTGATAAATTAATTGGCCATAAGAGTGGGAGGCAGAGTGGGATGCAGAGCGGAAGCAGGAGTGGAAGGAGCAGCATTGGGATGGCCTCGACAAATCCGACCTTTTCTGTTTCTTTTCCTGATTTCTCACCAAACCTACATAATGCGTTCAAGTTGAACTTGTACTAGTGTATGGATAGGTAAGATTTAGCTTATTGACGACGCGTTTGATTGCAGGTGGCCAATTTATCGACCCTGGTTGGTATTGGTATCCATCCCATGCTGGGACCGTGTTGCCGTTAGTGGGCAGGAGGCTTTCACGGGCTGCCCACCACTGACGGAAGTATCCTTTTTCCTTGTGGTGTGGTCTCACTTGGTTGGTCGCAGATAGTAAGTGCGATTAGAACCGTGTCGGGGTTCAAGATCGAGCGTAAGGTTCAAATTGCCAAATTGACCTGTAGAGATGACGCAGTAAGACGAATCGACAAGGTATTTTTACCCGTAATATCGCCGACCCAGCCCGGCTGCCTTGAGAACTTGGGTTGAGAACTGAGAAAACTCGCTGTCCAGTGGCAAGACGGGTCACGATAGCGGACTTGAGCTGGGCAGGCATCACGAGGCATGGCCTATGGGTGCTACTGATGGACGCCTCATACTGATTCCCTTACTAGGGCACATGGCATCGAAATGCATGCCTGGCTGCTTTAGAGACCTGACATCATTGAACTCGGTATCTCGGAGCGAGCGGGAAGCCGACCGATGGATGAGCCCTGTTAATACCCCACAACGCATGGCCGTTAGGACATCATACGATCCTGGCTATACAATTTCTCATGGGTTTCCTCAGGTGCCTTCGGGATTTGCCATATCGTTGTTATTCGCGGCTGGGAGTAAGACTAGAAGCACATCTACGACGTTGATAGCCTGCGCGGCGTGGTGGTGCCCATCAGCACCGTCCAGTGGTGTGGGGTAAGATCCGTGTTATGTTATCCTACATAGGTGCGCAGATGCATAGATCCCCATGTAGACAGTCGCGTCCCAAGGTGAATTTTCGAGGTGTGCTGTACGATGTACTGGATGGCGTTCGGATATTTAAGTAAGGTAGGTTAGGTGGTTGGGTAGAAGAAGTACAGAAGACGCATAGATGAAGTAAAGGTCAAAGTATGGGCTTCTGCTTACCTAAGTAAGGATAACTAGGTTAAACCTACCTACTAAGTAGGTAGTTGGTAGGTATGAATCGCATCAGGCACTTGGTCGTTATTGCCTCGCTCACCCGCTTTGATGCCTCTACCTCTGCCTACATACTGGGTAGGTAGTACTGTGATAGTGCGTTAGATAGAGACGTCTCCACTTCTCTTCAGGAACATACACTTACATCCATGTACTTGTGCCGAACAGGCCTGATGCCGGCTGCCGAAAAGCACTTAAGCCAGGTACCCACTTAGGCATCGAGATAGGGCGTCGTGTGGTGAGTATTTGCACTCCAGGTCGCGCTCTATACTGCACTAGGTTAGATGGAACGCAACTAGTATACATGGTACCTACCTACCTGCGCCCACTAGGTACCTAGGTAGGTAGGTAGTTAGAAACCCCTCCCCTCTTCTCTCCCCCCACATGTTCAATGGCATGGTGCGTGGGCGGGCACGCAGGAATTATACTACCGGTTTGCACGAAGGAGACCAACTCAGCTTGATATGCCCTACTACAGAGATGCCGACGCTGAGTTGGAGAGCTTCATCTTAATATTATAGTATTTTTGCCAGCATCGATGCTGGCGCTAAGTCGCCCAGTACCCGGGTAGTATATAGGTAGGTAGAATTCACCTTTTAAGTCTTTGACTATGGTGATGCCAGTAAGACGGCAGGCAACTGCTTGGAAGCGAAATATAGTGTAATCCTGGCCCGCCCAGCAGGTACCTTCAGGCACTACCCACACCTGAGTGCCCCGGGGTACGCAGTATATAAAAAGGTAGGGAACAAGATAGCGTTGCGCCAGCTAAGATTGGCCCATAAAAATAGACTCTGGAGGCTAACCACTTCGGTAGACCTCACTCCAGAGAGCTCCTTTGACGTGACGATAACTTGCCCAAGATACACAAACGACATCCCGCCTTGGAGAAACAGTATAAACATATGCACCACAGAGCCATACGGTCCAATAAAGGGGGTCGGGCTGTCATGGAGCAGAACTGCAGCATGGCTCATCACACCACTACAAATATGATATAGCAAAAGTAAACCGCTATCGAGTCGAGCACTTTGATTGCCTGCAGCCACTTGTATGCTTACAGACCGTATTGTGACATGGCGGCAGAAATTTAGATCAGCCGAAGAGAGCAAAAAGCTTAGATCTAGCCTACGCATCAGCCTGGCAGAACATGGGGTTGCGCAAAAGCCTCGGGCTGGAGCGAGGGATCCGGTTTCGATCTGACCCGTCACAACAACAATGTTGTGTTGGGAATGTGTCTGAAATGTGGCAACTCCGCACCGGCCGGGGATTTCGACAATACTGTACGTTTTAGGAAGAACACATGCGTGTCTCACTTTGGCGCATGCGTCGAATGCGTCGGTATAGTTACTATGAATGCGCGCTATAGCTGCAGCGGCAGAGGCGGTGAATAAGAACGCAAGTTGAGGCGCGGAACTGCGTCACGGAGGAGGGCCAAAGCCAAGATGGATGGTATAGTGACGCAAAATTGTATTCCTCAGGGCGTCAACTAGGCCAGGGAGCGAGCGATGCGTATGTATTTCTCGACTCCGTGCTCCTAGCAACCAAGCAAAATATAGCTCAACCGTGCTTGTTAACTATTGATTACCGAGGGCAAGATACCTCGGCCGCATGTAGGGGAAGCAAGTTCAACTGAAAATTAGGGCCTGCTGAGCGAATCAATCCATGGGCAGCGCCCTATATACCACACGCGTTATCAAAGTGAGCGCCCGGCGGTGTCCTCCTCTGTCTCACAGCCTGCTCTGTAGAATCTATGTCCCGACCGATACAGTCTATTAGAATCTTAGTGAATTCCTGCTCTTCCAGCAAGCTCGTGCAATTGATACGTAAGCTATCAAACGCACCTCCGAGTTTGTGAACTTCGCGGGCCAACATTTCTATCTTTAACCAAGTACTTAATTCAGGCCCAACATGATATCCCCCTAGAGTAATGGCGTTCGAACTACTGCCCGAACTGCCCTCCAGTATAGGCATGGCGGAGCCAACTTCGGGGTATAGAAGAGCCGCGCTTCTGTAAAGCGATGAGAGCTTCAACATAATAGTAGCAATGAGCATCGTGATGGTAAAGCCTCGGTGTCCAACGAAGCACGAGGGACAGGACAACGTCAGAAGGCATCCATCCATCGCTTTTGTCGTGATATTTTGGATATGTTCAAAGGAGGCCGGAGGTTGGATTGGGGCATTGTGCAGAGACGTAAGGGCTTGAACACAGACAGGGAAGTACGGGCAAGAACCACCGTTCTGGGAATACGATAGAGTAGCCTGTACATTCGGCGTCGTGGGACTCGGAAAGTAGTTGGAAGCTATGCTGTTTGGGGTCTGCACCTGAGGGTACGACATTACCTCGTAGGGTTTTGAGTCTCCCCAAAATAGAGGCGCTGACAGTCCAGTATCGTCGAATGATTGCGATCGAGCGTGGGGGCCTTGAATGTGCGTGGCCGCACCGGGCATTTCGGGAAATGGTGCGGATGCCATATCTGTAGGAGGACCCCAGGGCATCGAATGGGCATATAACTCGGGGGGTGCTGACATTGGATCCTGTTGGCTCAACATGCCCCCATCGGCAGTAGTAAGCATGGGGAAATTAGTCGCTAAAGGAGGGTTTCCGGCCATGGTGTTTTCGATGCCGGTAGACGACGCTGCCCAGCCCCTATCGACAGAGGCGAACAGACGGTCTTGAGTAGGTTGGTTTATGTATGACATTCCCTTATCGTCCATAATCGAACGAATTTGCTGGATATCATGAACCGCGTTTGAATGTGCCCCATGGTTGGCTTCCGCCTTCGGTTTGCCAGCTCTGCTTGAAGGTGAATAGTTGCATACTATTCCGCAGGCGAGACAGCGAGAACATATCGGACGAGCCTTAGAGCACTTGACCTTGGCTAGGAAACAACCGTCGCACGATGCTCTGAGACGGGGTTGACGAGGCTTGGATGTGGACATGGCGTTGACAATATTAACCGTGCGGTGAATAGGGCAGCTATATCCGGCTAAGGTCCCTCATATTTCAATTCTATCGGATCGAATAACCTCTCTCAAAGATTGGTGAAAACCGGGGCTTGAAAACTAAAGACTGAAAACTAAAGATTAAAATATTGTAGAAGCGTAGCTCATGATATAAATGGGACACGTCGTGTACGGGGGTACATGGAGAACACAATTGGTAGTACAAGGCTCATGAGAAGGCACCCGAGAAGCAAAACGCTTTATAACATAATCATACAATTCAGAGGATGGAACAGACGAGCTTGAAAAATCTACTTAGATAGTGACGACGGGTCTAGAGGACGCTCAGAACTTTAACAAAGGGCGGGTGCGGAGTGGTTATGTGGCGTTTGATGTCGAGGAGTTGGGAGGTATGTACTTCTCTGTATGTACTCTCCGCTTGATTAGCTGTGATGCACCTACCAGGATGAGGCCTTGTTGCAAAGGAACAGCTGAGGTCTTTCGTCGCTTCGATCACGCTACCAAGTGCAACGCTGTCATACGGGTCCAGATGTTGTAGTCCACACTAAACACCCTTGGGGGGATGCCCAAGCCAGCAAGGATAGGTACGTATGTGGCATCTAAAAGGCTAGGGAAGGGGTGCATGTGCCGAAGTAGCTCGCTAAAGAGAGCAGAGGGATGGTATGGCTAATGAAAGTGGACGCCGCCTCCAATGCAGTTCGTACCTGATTGGGTGTCTTAGAGGCAGGCAGACTGGCGAATACAGAGTTGACTGGAGATGTCAAGTGCAAACCAGATTCTTTCGGCTTGTCAACCTAGACCATTCTCTACGAGGTCTGTCCAAGGCAGGTAGGTCCTGGCAGGGCCCTGGACGGGGTACAAGACTGGGGGTTCTCTCCCAGGCCTTGCCGTCGCGAGGACATAGGCGGGGTAAGAGCGAGAGGCCGATACTAGAGAGTTGTATTAAGATCAACTAGCCAAAGCATGAAAGTGTTTGGTGAGCTTGGGAGTGTGGGTGAACCGGTACCATGTATCTGTTTCTTGGAGAAGCGGCGAAGATCGATGCAATGGCATGGCATGGACCGGGGTACGTTGGTAGCAGGGGAGCATGGAACGACGGCGGACAGACGGCGGACGACTAGACCGACTCCCAAAGCAGATGAGGCTCGGCACCGAGATGCAAGTCGAGCACAGCAGGCAGATAGGTAGATACATGCGTAGACACCTGCGTAGACACCTGCGTAGACACCTGCGCAGACACCTGCGCAGACGCCTGTGCCGATGCCTAGGTAGATAGGCAAATAGATAGGCAGGGCAGCTCCTCCCAATTCGATAACTACCATATGCCCTCCACTGGGCTTACGGCTGGCGTCATTTGGGGGGGGGGGGGGGGATGGGGAAGGATGGGGAGGCATGGGGAGAGGCATGGGGAGAGGCATGGGGATGGGTTGACGAGATTGGCATTGGCAAAACCAATATTGTTGAAAGGCCATCCGGGAGCCATGGCTGGCAATTTACCTGGTGAAAGGTAACGAAACGGGGAAAAGGTGTGATGGGGGCAAAAGGGTCATGTCATAAACCTCGGAGGGGCAGGGGCGCTGAGACAAGCAGGCCACCCGCGCTTACCTAACGAGGTAGATGTACAAATATGGATTTATCGGGGTTTCCTTTATGCCAATATTGCCTGCCTTCTACTCGGGGAGCAAGTAAACTTAGTTACTTACGGTAACTTACCTAGCTTTGGGACGACATCAAGACTTCCTCAGCTGCCTCAGTATCACATGTCCACTATCTAAGTGAGCAAGGCAGACAACAGACAACATACCTATAACCAATCTAGGTTTCTACGTAAAAAAAAAAAAAAGCAACTATTATTATAAATCATTATTCTCTCTTTATACAAGAAAGACAATACATCTTATTGAAAACCCTCCCCAGAAAATCATGATATTCATAACAGACGGAATATCATTATTACCTAGACTTAGATTTCCCCTCAAAGCACTCTAAAGTCTACCATCGTTTGGTGCTCCTGGGAGCACCACAAATACTGGACCACTAATAGTACAAAAGCGTACCGTTCTCTCACTATGATAGCAATTGGTTATTATATACTCGCTTCGGGTACTTACATATATCTACAAAAGAGAGATAGGGACAGCCTATGAGGAAGTAGATCCTCGAGGAGATATGGATGTCTATTATGGGTCTGTCTTTGGGGAACTGAAGCCTCGAGATCCCTGGTACCTACCTGCTTTCAAGTATCTAATTCAGGTATTGTGTCTACAAACGGTATTACATTACACAGGCTGGCTTGAGTCCACAGCCACAATATCGTAGGTATCTATAATCATTTTCAGAAGAGCCTCTAATAAATGAAGCACGGCAATGTGGTGCCTTGAGACGGCATTAACAACATAACAGTAGCAGCCGACGTATGGTACAGCTTGTCATATTAGCATCAATGTAAGAGTTAGCTTCTGCTTGACATGAAGACACTCGTTGGTATAATCAGGTGTGTTATGGTTGCCAAAGTTTCGCAAGTCTATACCTATCTCAGCTCCTCTTTATGAAAAATTTCCCACATAGACAACTAAGTGGAGATTCTCAATGCAAGAGCACATGAAAAATCCAATCTAGAGATTAGAGCGCCGCCCTGGTCTTTCCTCTCTAGTTGATCTAGGCCGACCACAGCAGCCTATCGTATTCATCGTTGGCTAATAGCCGTCGTCCAGCGCCCAGATAGGAGAATATGCTAGCCAGTCAGCCGGTGAACCGCTTCAGTAACTAGAGGTATGATACCCGACGTGCTATTCTCGATCGTTGTACTCGACTGTTCATATGCTTACGCCTGTCCCATTCTTATGCTTCCTCCGGACATCCGCTCCCCTGGACCTACAGGCTCGATCTAATACATACTTTGCCTGAAGATCCCATCGCGGTTTACGAGGGGTAGGTTAAATAAGATGCTAAGTCAATGCTATCTTCAACAAGAAGACTGCAGCGTGACTATGCGTGTGCACACGCGTCGGTGGGGACGGTCAAGGAAAAAGCAGCTTGGCACGGCTGAGAAACACGCCGCATTCTGAGACACTACAACTCGTGTAAAACGCTTTATGCAAGCCAGTTGGCCTGCCAGGCGTAATACTACTCACTGTTTCGATTCGAGAGTTGGTTGCACAACACCGTACCCATAAGCCCACCCAAGCGAGCGCCCATCAACGGTCAACATGTGGCCGAGCTGAGTTTCTTTTTATACTAGTCTCAAGTTGATATCCCTTGCTCTCCCATCCAACCAATATCCCGGTCGATTCCGTCGACAGCTTGGTTGGGCACGAAGATTAATGACTGATCCTAATAGATGCCGTTTTGCCCCAAATGGCCCAGGCAGCACCCTCATCCCCCCTTCGTGCCTATTACGAATGAATATTACATAATGGAATCCGGTTGTGTTCTTGAAATTCCCGAGCAATAATTGTAATTATACAGTATTTATAACCCGAGGTTAGATAAGTAGTCAATACCGCATACCAATCAACCAATATCTAGCATAATATGAATAAATTAAAGACAGGACTGCGTGAAATATGAATTAATATGATGAAATATACAAAATATACCTTAACTCTGTGTTGTAACTGGCTACGGCCAGGTTCTTCTCACTGATATCTATCAATCGGTGTAGGTTTGCCTGTGACTCCGTGATCGTAATCTCGGCGCTTGATACGACTTATCTTTACACGAGAGATAATACTCGTTCCACTTAGAAATAGAGAAACTCAACACCAAGACAAGTCCCTCTACCTCATCTGATCCTGTGGAGGCAGCGTCCTAGAATGGCCTAATCTAACATCATATCAAACTTTCCTCTGCAAACAGAGTTTAGTTTGCAGGATCCAAGGTCACATGTATATGAAAAGTCTGTGGGCAGCCACAAGCGGTATACTCAAGCATATGCGGCATAATCCGACTGTGCCCTGTAACACGGCTCATGGTAGTAGCCTCCTGTTGGTGGTTCGATGTATGGAGATCAACATCTCTGATACGGCTTGCATCACAGGTAACTGGGGATCAGGAGTTTCTTTTTTAGCCCACGGCGACGATTAGGCAGTGCCACCCTATCCGCATATTTCACTACATAGGACTTACATGTATCTCGTCTGAACTTGATTACCGGTGCCGATATTGCTTGGGGGGGGAGGGGTGTGACGAAAAGGGGCCCCGGGCATATTCTCCGTGAATCGCCTCAAACACGTTCCTCGTGGGTTGGTATCAGAAGATCGATATCGATCGTTGCTCTCTCAGCACCTGGAGGACCGACGAGGGCACACCGCTCACCTGGGACACCTCCGGTACTGATCTCCACCGAGATAACCTGCTAACATTCCCCATCCCACTCCCCCTCCCCCCGGTATCTGTAATCGTGCATTGTGGTTGATGCAAGATCAAATGCTGTCTATTGCATAGACCCCAACTACTTCCGGCGTCGTGCAGCTGGATCTACCCTTTGACGTTCCACTGGGGAAGGGGGGCGGGAGGGGGGGGACCACAGGGGGCGAGGGTGATGATCGCCGTCTAAACCCTGGGCTCAGGTCGACCGGCTTCATGAAGGTTTGCGTGTATGCCTCAAGTTTTGGCTCATGAGGTCGACGAGCACGACTGCCATAGCGGTACCAGATATTGGATAATTACCCCGAAAACAATACGCCGAAGAACGAGTTCCCCCCGACTCGAAAATGTCCGGTGGAGATTTGATTTGGGAGCGTTGTGAATATGAATAGAGCTCAAGATTTGTTTACGGGTTGGTTATTTACTTACGAGACGCGACGTCGAATCATGTGCCGAACTCAATCACCTCGCTGAACTCCAGCTCTCAGAATACGTAAGAAGTTCTCGTCCATTTTTTCCTTTTTTCCCCGCAAAAGGAAAAAATATAGGCCGAGGGTGGGAATCTATGGCAGCCGGGATGGCCTCGGAAATTACCCTCCATACCAGATGGCCTTGCGACGCAATAGTCGCGGGCTTCAACGAAGGTAGTACGCCGCGCGTCTGCCATCACCTCCTCCTACTGGCAGACTGGCCTGACCGTCTCCGGCACATATCAGCGGGATCGTCTCGGAGACGTTGTACGCCCTGAGTCAGATCAATCCGGCAACGTGGCCCCTGCCCGGTTCAAGGCGTTCGTGGGAGTTTTCCCGTTTCTGGGTCTGTCCTTAGCCTTGGTGTGTTGCACCGCGTGGGGGGGTGTGGTAGAGGTTCGCGCCACCTCAGCTATATTCTGCTCTCGGTATTTTTCGTTGGAGATCCCATCTAGAGCCCCCTCCTCCCACCCCAGGGCTCAGTCTCCCCCGTCCCATTTCTCCCTCTCTGCGGTAAACGCGTGTTACCAATATTTTAATTACTCGTACGCGCCTGGTACCGCCTTAGCCTCTGGCGCACAGCGTCTATTCGGGATCGACCCCCCCCCTCCCCTTCCCTGCCCTTGGGCCGGCCAGAAGAATGAATAAACACGATACGACTCGAGCTATTGCTGTACTGCCGCTGACTCGGATGAGGGTGTACTCACACGTGGAGGTAGTGTGCATTGTACGGCATGGCATAGTGTGTATGGACTGTTTCAGCTTCCAATATGCCTAGGTTTGTCGGCAGCCACCTCTTCGACGAGCGACGACTCGCCACCGTTCTTGTTTCCTGTAACGGATGCTATTCGCCACACCCTCATACAGCATCACACGCAACGCCTGGGGTCAATTATGGTAGCGAGGGCTGCGCGTCTTGGTCATTTGATTCGTGCATTACGTACTCCGCTTTATCTGGGACATGAGGCTTGAATCAGGATGCTCCATCACGTCGCCGCTGGGAAAACAACCAACAGTATATAGACGCGGTGCATGTCTGGGTGGGCGCCACTTCGTCGAGCTATAGCCTCCCATGTATTTTTATAGGCTACCCGAGCCATCCGGCTGTTTCCTTGTAGAATCGACGACGTGGTGACGGCTTGTGATACGCTGTATGAGGGGCGCGATCCGCGATGCAATGTCCCGCGCACCCTGTCCTGTTTGTGCGCCTCTCACCCACGATGAAGCCGCTGCTTCTTTATAGCAAGGGGTATTATAAAACGATTTCATATTTATTAACTATATTTACGATTGACTGCTTCATGGCTATTATGGAACGATGGAAGTCGAGCCCACTGTATGAAATTGTACCCTGATAGTGAACTCTTTGCAATTTATCTCCAATTAATATAATTCAGGCTGCAGCTCGTGGATCTATGCCAGAATGGGTTCTATTTTGATCGGCGCGTCTGGGGGACGGTTTATCAGACCCAGAGATATGTCGGATGAAATAAATTCCTAACAACGGCGCGATTGGGTTCATATGAACCACTTTCTTTTTCCATGACACCTGATGATCGTTATCTAGGGCACGCACAGATGATCGCTGGGCTAGGGATTATTCGAGGTCGCTGTTATACTAAGGCGGCATTCGTGTAGGATTAGTCTACTCGTGGCGGGGATATATGAGATGTGATGGATTTGCACTTAACGAAGTGGCTATGTGGTTGCGTGTGCATTCGGCATCGGGGTACGTTGGGGACGACGACGTTAGAATCCGGAACGACACGTTGAGATGTCACGCCAACGGTGGAGGCGATGAGAGAGCCATGGTACCGTACTAAAAATTGAATAAAAAAACGTTTGGCGAGATTTGCTACGTGGGAGTATGATGATTTTGTGGGAGTGGACAATGTATCCATTGCAACGTTGCAATCTCTATTGTAAATTTCTACATCTGTCACCCTTTATCGCTAGTATTCATATACTAAATCAAGGTGCCTAAAAACAGTATTTAAAAGGAAATTCAAGTATATATCCATATAATGATTGTAGACATGTGCAACCACTCTCCTACACACCCTCCTTATTCGCATGAGACAAACCGATCTACATAGTAATACCCTCTTTCATGAATCCTCCCAGTTGCTTGGCGAGGCTGCCATGCATCATGGAGAAATGGTTCCCGGGCATATGGCGAAACTTCATCTTCTTGGGATCCAAATACTCGTCCCAGCGGTTTGGTCCGAAGTCGGTTCGGTTGTCAAGCAAGAAGAGGGCGTGACCAGTGGGGTACGGATCGGGGCGGGGATCGGTCGGTTCCTTGCATACTCCATCCTCGCACCAAATAGCCATGACATTCGGGCACTTTTCCTTCGCAATCGGCTCGGCAGTGTAGTTAGATAATGCGGTCACTGAAGCGGCGAAGTGGGGCAATAGCCATGAGGGGATCTTCTTGGCGTCAGAGTCGCCCTCACCGAGGAGACCAATCTCAGCAAACCAGGCGTGCAAACCAGCTGGAAGAGGTTCGATGGTAATAGGGCAAGGAGCATCAATGATGATAAGATGAGACACTTCCTCGCCAGCCTTGGTAAGTTGGTTAACTATCTCGTAGGCGATCACTCCGCCAGCGGACCACCCCGAAACTGCGTACGGTCCCGTAGGTTGACGGCGCTTCATTTCCTCAATGAACTTGGTGGCCATGCCATAGACTCCGCACTTGTACTCCTCTGGGGTCTTCATAAAAGGAGAAAACATGCCCCAGACAGCAATATTAGGGCCAAGCTCGGTAATCTCTGTGTAAGAAGTGGCGCTGCCGCTTCCATCAGGTATCATAAAAAGTTGCCGGGTAGCGGTGCGATGATTACCCTGTAGCAGAACAGATGTAGCCTTGCGGTGAGGGTAAGGGTCAAAAGGGGCCTCGGACTTAGATGCGGTTACCACGACAGAATCTTTTTTGACAACCGTTTTAGTCGACTTAATCTCGACGTGCTTAGCGGCAGACGCGGCTTTCTTTGGCTTATCTTCCACACCAAGGGCTTTCTCAACGTCCTTTAGAGAGGGATTATGCCCTAGAAGATCACTCGGAATGTTGAGGCCGCTCTTTTCTCGAAGTATACCAAGAATAGACAGACTCATTAGGGAGTCCATCCCAAGAGCAGCCAAATCCGGAGCTGCAATGATTTCTTCAATCTCAACGCCCATTTCAGAGCAGATGGTTTCGCGAATCATCTGCCGCAGTTCATTGATATTCCCAGAGTCAGCAGCGGCGGCGCAATCATTGTTGACTGAGTTCTTCTCGCTATCGTCAGGTGGAGTTGTAACATCAGAGTCGTCAGACCCCATACCCTCTTCGTCACTATCCTCGCTTCCACCGACGGTGCTAACTTCTTCAACCGTGACAGTGGTGGACTCAAACTGGGCAAGGAATTTCTTGAAAGCGCCAACAGTAGAATGGTCGTTGAAAGCATGGGAATCAACATTGAGCTCCAGCTCTTCCCGGAGACGGCCGCTAATAGTCAAACCCATAAGAGAGTCCACACCAAGGTCAGCGAAAGCGATGTTATCCGCTAGCTCGTCGTGACTGACACCGGTTTCTTTGGCAACAATATCCATAACGTCAATAACAACCGAACGCTTAGTGAGTTTCTTGTTGACAGCTGGGAGGTTCTTTGCGGTGACCTGTTTCTTCTCCTTGGCCGGCGCTTTGGTAGGCACGGCGATGGGGGCAGCACGAGCAGGGGTGGCTCTAGCCGCAGTGGGGGGTGGTAGAACTATATTCAAGACCTTGCGAGGGATAGCTTGGAAACGAACGTCGCCACAGACGCCAATCAATCTATCGCCATCAAAGACGTAGGCGTCACCGGCCATCATCTTGGTACCCTTGACGTTCTGCATGCGGATGTATGACTGATATGTTTTAGCAGCATCCAGACGCTCAGCAAATCTCATGCTGCCCCAGCCGTGCGAGATGTAGACATGCTCGCGAGAATCGACGGCATCGGTTGCGTTCACGATAAACCCTGAGATATGGCAACATGAATCGATCCAATAGGGTGGAGTGTGGAAGACGCCATCGTCGGGGGAGGTTTGGAAGACAATCTTGGCAGTGGCTTCGCATGTAGCACTATCCAGAATGACAGACTCCATGCCTTTATATCGCTGGTCGTAATCAACAAGAGCAGTGAACAGTTTGTAAGCAAGTCCGCGGCCGATCTTTGAGGCTTCTCCACGCTCCTCTGCGGCTTTTAGAGCGTCGATGCGTGACTTGATGAGGTAGCTTACACGCTCAAATTCATTAAGCCATTCTTTTTTATCACCAAAGAAGACTTTGGAAGTAGCATGCTCTGTCTTCTGAGCTCCTTCGCCGGTAGTCCAGCTGACGTCAGCTTTGCCCTCGGCCGCGTTGATTTTGACCAACATCCGTAGAATTTGGCTTTTGGCTTTCGCGTTGAACAACAATGTCTTGGGAACCTGGACATCTGCGACATTCACGCCGATATCTTTGACATCCGGGCGCAAGAGTTTATAGCCGTACTCACATATAGTGGTGGCCATGTCACCATAGAGCGTTGATGGCGTAAGTGCGGTGCCATTGACAAGATGGCCAGAGCAGATCAGGCTTAATTTCTCCTCTAGCAAATCTGACTCGGTTTCAAGGATTGCGATATCCCCATTGACTTCTTCCTTGGTGATCTTTTGTACCGTGGTGGTGGATAGTTTCGGCTTCGCTGGCTCGATGGCCTTAGCCAATGGAGAAGCAGCGACCCCACGGTTTTTTGTAATACACCAGTCACCGGTGTACTGTAACCAATAATTCTTGAGGTCAAAGGAATACGTTGGCAAGTCTAGGAGGCGGGTGGTGCTATCGAAATCCCGATGATATTCGTTCCAGTCTAGATTCAAACCTGCGGAGTGAAGGGTGCACAGGGTAGAGCTGAGGGTTGTGTAAGGGGATTCATTCCGTCGTAGAGATGGAGCCGCGATGGTGGATGCGCCAAAAGCAGCCTTGACCATGTTGGCGCATACCGGATGGGGTCCAACTTCGAGCCAAACCGTCTTCTCATCAATGACACCGGATTCTTGGGCGTGAACCAGGCCACCAAGAAAATTAACAGTATCTCGCGCGTGATTACGGAGATAGGTAGGGTCGATGGTTTCATTCTCGATAAGTTTTCCAAGTAAGGGAGAAATGATTGGCACAGTAGGTTTGTGAAATTTGACCGAGCGAGCGAGTGTCTCGAATTCATCCAGGATCGGCTCAACCTGAGCAGAGTGGAAAGCAAAAGGGACCTTTAGCTGGGTGCACCTAAACCCAGCATTGCTCAACTGTTCAGCAACATCGGCAATGTTTATTGAGCTACCGCCCAGAACGGTCTCGCGGGGACCGTTGATGCAAGCAATATTGGTGGGTTTTGCCGAGGCACCAAGGGCCTCGGTGACTGTATCGACGGAGCCGTGGACGGCAAGCATAGCATGTGTGCCAGCAGTGCACTTCTCGACAAGGAGCTGTGCTCGAGCGCCAACGAGGAAAATAGTGTCGCTTGCGGAGAGAGCGCCCGCGATGTGTAAGGCTGCGTACTCACCCAGGCTGTGACCAAGAACTACACTTGGCTGAATCCCCCAGGAACCCCAGAGCCTGGCAAGAGCCATCTCGAAGGAGGCTAGACCAAGCTGCACAACCACGGGCGAAAGTTTCTGGACCTCGGGCTCACTGCCGTCGATAAGAGGTAAAAACGAGGGAAAGCCGTGGATGAATGCGAGTTGGTTATACTCGTCGATTGCTTGGCGGAAAATGGAGTAGTGGTTATAGAGTTCCTTGCCGAGAGCGGCGTAATGTGAGCCCTGGCCAGTGAACATGAACGCAACCTTTGGTTGCTCGGGAGACACAGGAACGAAGTTGGACTTGAGGCGTTCTTTGATGGCCTCTTGGGCTTCTACCAAACTACCGGCGGTCACGTTCATGCGCCAATAATGCTGAATTCTACGAGCCGTGGTGGTATATGCCACATGGGACACTGACGTTGAGGGATGATCTTCCATCCACTTCAAAAGCATCTCAGCATTGCGTATCATGGCAGATTTCGACTTGGCAGTCACGGTAACAATATGTTGAGTACGGGGATCCACGGCAGGGTTCTTGTAACGTGGTCCATCCTCAAGGAGAAGACCAGTGTTACCGCCAGCAGCACTAAAGTTGTTGACAAAAACTCGACGAGGCTTCCCATCCTTTCGAACGAACGGTGTTTTGTGGAAGGCAATGTTCACACCTCTTTCGCCAAGGTCCTTCGGGAAAGTCTTGTTGATCTCTTTCTTGATGCCAATGTGAGGAGGTATAGCATTCTTCTGAAGCATCAACAACACCTTGATAAGAGCCGTGACACCAGAAGCAGCTTCACCGTGTCCGACATTAGATTTCACCGCACCAAGATATAGAGGCCGATCAGCAGGGCGATGGCGATCTGCAGGCGCGAAAACATCCGTGACAGATACCATTTCTGTCCCGTCACCGGCCTGAGTACCTGTGCCGTGCATCTCAACATAGTCGACATCGTGCGGGTCCACACCCGCATCATCTAGGATAGATGAAGACAATACCGATTGGGTAGGACCGTGAGGGTGAGTAATTGAGATGGCATCGGCTGAATGGTTTGTTTGTGCGCTTAATACCACGGCTAGAATGTTATCCTTGTCCGCAATCGCGTCATCCAGGCGTTTGATGATGACGGAGGCGCAACCATCGGCCCGGCAGTAGCCATCGGCGTCATTGTCAAATGTATTGCAATTGTTATTTTTCGACAGGAACTGTCCTCGACTGAGCCCCGAGAAAATGTCGGAGTTGGTCATGCAGGAGAGGCCACCAACGATAGCGGTATCACAATCCTTCGCCCACAAAGATGTACAGGCGACATGCATCGCCGCCGCGCTTGAAGAGCAGGCAGTGTCGATGTTGAGACTAGGCCCGCTGAATCCGAAATAATAGTTGATTCGCCCAGGTCCGAAAGCCCGCACACCACCCGTGATATAGTATGTATCAACTTCTTGGGCGGCATTTATTTCACGCCAATCATCCGAGGTTTGGCCGTAGAAAGTGCCAATACGGTCAAGCCGTGTCGATGGTGTCCTGTTGGGCACATACCCGGACATCTCAAGAGCTTCGTAGGCCGTCATCAGCGCCATACGCTGCATCGGGTCGGTCTGGAAAGCCTCACGAGGAGACATATTGAAGAACCGCGGGTCGAAATGTCCTGGGTTTTTAATCCAATTACCATATGGCGTATGACTTGTGTTAATAGCCTTCCCAGCTGGGTCATAATGACTATCAACGGGAAATCTATCGGCGGGGATCACTCGGTGGGCGTCGATACCCTTCTCAAGGAGTTCCCAAAGGGCCTCCACACTCTCAGAATCGGGGAAGCGGCCAGCCATACCGACAATAGCTAATTTGCACTTGCCTGTAGAGCCATGATTTCCAATATGGGTGGCATTGCTTTCTCGTGATATTTGTGGAGGGGACCGAAGCACCACCTCCAACTTTGTCTCGGTTCGGAGTATATTGGCTAGAGTGCTTGCAGCCTGGGTCGGACCATATGGGATGACTAGAATACGTGATCCGGTGAAGCCTCGCGCTTCGTTGATACTCCCGTTGAGGGCTCTATGAAAGCAGAGAGGCTCGTTTAAGATTTCATGAACCACGGCCCTTAGAAGTGCTTTCGTATCTGTCTCGGTAAAATTGTGACCAGTAACGCAAGACATGATGCCGCTTCGAGGTTTGGCGCCAGCCAGAACGGCAGACACACGCTCTTCGTTGAGGCCCAACAAACGGTCAATATCCAACGTCCCATGTAGATGAGGCGCGTGGTAGGGTCCGTATACAGGGATAGGCGTCGCACGCATTTCAAACAAGCCTTTGCTGAATAATAATTCGAGTGTACTTGGCGGTCCAGAGATGGCGATGTTACTCGAGGACACCGCACTGAGGTATGCTTGTACCGCTTGAGGAATCCCCTATTAAGGCAGTCAGACTAGATTCAACTATTCCGTTATTCTAGACCACCATACCTCAGCCTCGTGGAAATCTGTAAGAGTCCTCTTGGCGTCGTTCTCCCCAACCGAGGGAATAACGTATGTCCAGCTCTCTGACTTTGTGACCGCAGGGTTTAACCTTTCGGCTAAAGAAGCGACATGGGATCCGACTCGAAACGCCATCAAAACGATTTGAATAGCTATGGGGATCAACGCGGAGAGCGACGGGCTTGTGGCGATGGCGACCGATGCGAAAAGGCCGGTGCAAAGACCAGATAGCCTGGTGTTTTCGGGTCTCGAAACATCTTCATGCTTCTTCTCGGAATGGCTTTGCAACATTAGAAACTGCTGGATTATCGAAGCGTTTCAACTTACTCGATATAGTGCGCGATCTGTGCTATGCACAATAAAGC
This sequence comes from Rosellinia necatrix, assembly GCA_021209875.1. NCBI lineage: Eukaryota > Fungi > Ascomycota > Sordariomycetes > Xylariales > Xylariaceae > Rosellinia > Rosellinia necatrix. The sequence continues at coordinate 3,468,731 of JAGYVD010000007.1, read as the reverse complement.
GCTGTCAATCCCAGGGAACTTAATCAGTTGCCTATGGTATCCCTCATTCAACTGTGAAAGGGTCCGAAATATCGGTATCTTCTGCCGTTGTACCCGAGGCAAGCTCTCTATCTCGTCCCTTAGCGCGTCACCGGCTAACCTGAGGAACTCCTTCGATAGGATGCTTGGGTTCCCTCGCCTCAAGAAATCCGCTAGGAATCCGTGTGTATCTGACGACTGGTCTCCGAAGAGGAGAAAGGATAGTTGGTCCGCCATCGTGTATGGGCTTGGCGATATCGCGGTAATTGATCCAGCAGGTCATTTCATGGCAGTGGTGACAAGTGATTCTGCTTCACTTATATAGCTGACCGTCGATGATCGGTTTCAACCTAGCGTGATCCAAATATAACAGCAGCCTAAAGGTCTCATGCAAAATATCATCTCTCCATATCAAGAAGCAGCATCCGGGGTGTGGAACTGTCAATCAACAAACACCCTACCAGCAATCCCAGGGCCAGCATTGGTGCGGCCGTAGTCCATCGGTCATCGGTCACCGAAGCCCCATGGCAGACAAGATACTTCCGTTTCCGTACCAAGGCTTTGTAAGGCCGAACCCAGCCCATCTGCATATTCCATGTCTGGTCCGACAGGCGGCGCAGGGCAAGGTCTCAAACATGTGAAAGACGCTCAAGCCACAAGAAGAGGAATACCATCCCTTTCGGTGGAAAGCGGTCTGTAATCAGCCCGGACGATGCCTGCCACGATATGATTCCTCGTCGACCCAAGGACTATCCTATACATAGCGTAGCCAACCCGCAGGCGCCAAATCCATAGAGCGATAACCCCCAGACAGCATAACGAGAGACTCGTATCCGACCTGGGCGCACACACGGGGTGGGTCACGGGAGACGCACCGTTGGGGATGTCCGCCTACTGTACACCTTAGCCACGGCACAACTGGATTGATAGCACAAGTTCACAGTTCACATGATAATGGCACCTACACTTAATCAGCGATGGGCGGTAGAGCCAGGGCTGTGCTATGGCACGCAGTGGAATTTTATTGTCTCACCAATAGGAAAGATCTTCAATGTGCCGATTGGCGCCATCCCTTATTGACTCTCGGCTCCTTGGATCGCCGAAGTGTAAATCGCCCAGGACGGCACAACTGAAGCATGGAATGATGATGCAGATGCGAACCAGCACATACTCAACCACGAAAACCAGCCACAGGAATCCGCTTCCCATGAGTTTCGCATTCGTCATAGAATTCCACGAGGGCAGAGAGCCCATCGCAAAGGCGTGCTTTCTACGAGATCATTACCAAGAACGGGATTGAGGCTCGAGTCGCTAAGCTGACCTCATCGGCAGTCCCAGCATGACGGCTGCCCCACGAGAAGGAGCTGCATAATGCCGGAAAGTGCAGCAGTGGTAGCCGGGATAAGCGTGCACACCCTGGCGCTGGGTGCGAAGGGCGTGGCGTAGATCTAGTAAGTTCAGCCCAGCAGGACCCAGCCAACAGGTCAAGCGGGGGTCGAGGTTGGATCCAAAGTTAGAGCCAGAGCCATCGACAGCCATTGCCAGTAGCCTTGCCTACACGCCAAGACAGATACGATCACTTCATGCGGCCAGAATCCATCTCCATATCGGGCAGGGAGGCGAAAAAGAGGGTTAGAATATTCGATCCAACGTGTTTCAGACGACAGGAACCAATGTTTCGTCCATGCTGTCTTGCATGGGGTGAGTAGATACGGGCATAGAGCGTAGGCAGGGGATTTTTGAAGGGTCCGAGCTGACGTCGGTGACGCCAAAACTAAAACCAAGCCTACGTCTCGCGTGCGTTCTGCTAGGTCGGTGGTATGCGGCTGACGAGGGACGAATCGACAGCAGTAACGCTAACGGGCACATATGGCCACAGAGTTGTGGCTGGTACGTACGCTCCCAATCATCATCATCATCATCATCATCATTCGTAAGCTGATATTTCTCCATCCCCAGGGCTGATGGCACTCTGTCTTCCGGTGTGGTGGGCACTAAGCTTAGCATCTTGGGAAGGTAGATAGATGGAACGTGATGACGAGAGGTCAAGTCTGTCTTCGTCGTCGGATTCGGGCAAGGTCGGTTTTCCGGAACCAGGCACACGAGGTATGTATTAGATTAGATCAGGCCATAGGGCTATGGCTTAGGCATGTACCTCATTGGCATTGGCCGACCAGCCGTCAAGCAGTCGTCCGTCAATACTAAGTAGGTACTTACCAAGGTACCCAGGTGCTAACAGGCCCCTACCGTAGGTATGCACTTGGTACGTTTGATGTAGATGTAGGGGTGAGCAAGCACCCCGCCAACTATACTCATCCTTACCTGCCTACAGTTTACTGCATGCCGATTGAGACAGCTGTACCTAGAACAGGGCGTGCATCCACAGGCAGGTGCACCTAGACAGGGCACCTAGACAAGGCACCTAGACAGGGCAGCAGGCTATCAAGGTACCCTAAAATCCCTCTTGGCAGCACATAACTACTTGCATTGGCTTGCTCCTCCGGATCGTTCGTTCCAATCCCATTTTTACTTCCGGAATGCCTCGACGACGAATTATAATCGAGATCGAAGGCTGCTAAAGATAAGACACTCTCCGCAACCTCCCGTGCATTTTATTTTCGCGGAATTGAGTTGCCATGTCGAAAGCAAAAGCTCTTTTTATGGCTTCAATCCTTGCCTGCAGACAACACAACTCAACCCAAGCCAGCCCCCTCGACCCCCTTGAACCCCCTCCCCCTCCCCTCCCCTGGTCCAACTAGCTTTGACCCGACTATTTTCGACGTGTCCGATGATCCTGAGCTGATGGCCTCTGCGGGGCTTCTAGAAAACGCTTGAAGATCTCCCGGAGCGCGCATCGCAAAGTAACCCTCCACGATATCCCTGTCCGCAGATGATTGACAGACCCTGCTCGCCCCCGATATCCAGCGTAGCCCAACCCGTCCTACCGGTCGTCCAACGTCTGCGAACTCGAACGCCGACTGCGGGTGCACCAACGATCGGGTCGGATGGTTCGAGGGCAGAGGAGCGAGTCCTTGTTGTCGTTCCATCCGATATCTGGCCTCCAGCAAGACTAATTCTCACCACACCATCACCGCCTGCCATGGCAATGCCACTCTCTTCGCGCGCTCGGGATTCGTCCTAGGCAGCATTCCGCGAGAGCCGGTTCATTCAGCTTTGCATCATCTCTCTCGGAGATCCGGTCCAATATCGTTGCAAAGCAAATATAGAGAGATAATCTTACGCCGGAGTTCCACCCGGAGTCAGCCGTGATAGGCCCCTCTCCCCGCATTGTGCGTTGCCTGATGAACTGTAGTGCTAGCCCGGCGTGTGGAAATGGGTTACATCGCCTCGCCGGTATGAACAACATCGACCTCGACCTCGACCAGCGCCGTTCCACGACGGCTGTGTTTCTAGGCCCATCCTCCCCCAACACGCCACCGCCTCGATCAACCTCCTAACATGTGTATGTATTATGATGCCTTGATTACGGCGTACCCTCCCCGCGATTCCTCGAGCTCGCCGTGGTACGACCACTTCTCGCACCCGAAAGGTTCCCCCAATAGCTAAGTAACGCGCATCGCATTCGTACATGAACCTGTTCCCTTCCCGCCATGGGCGGTAGACATGTCTGAGACCTTCTGGCCCCTTGCCCGCCGTCTACCCATAGCCGTTTACGATTGATCAACGATGCCCCTTATCTCCCCTGCTATGAGTTGTCAAATGCCGTATGGAGCCGCATTCAGCATATGCTCTGTTCGGCTGCAGTGCCACATTCCTGCCCCGCCAGGCCTATATAATGATTCAAACATGACGCCATAAACAGATTAGCGGTTCTTGAGGCGTTTGAATAGAACAGAAATGTCTATCGGCTTGGATCCATAAAGCCCACCAAGGTCTAACTATGCGCCCCAATACGAGCTTTCGGCCATGCGCTAGATATCCTTAACCAACAGCGGCGGGCATGATGATCGTCGCTCAGCTCGGGTACGTCGCTTCCGCGTTCTCCATGAATGCCGTACTGCACCCCCACGAATACTAGATTGACATGCGAAGTCCACAAAGAAAGACCTGAAGTTGTCTGCCAAAGTCCCTCAACACATGTGAATAGAGACGGAGCATCGGCTTGTGCTCATCACGTGAGGGTTCCCTTGAAACGTACCATGTGATGGGAGGCGACGTTATGTTCGGGGTTCAGCGTTACCTATTGGCGGTGTTACCTCATAGCCAGCTACCCGCATATCCCACTTCATGCACATCCCAGACTCCCGTCATGAACACTCCTAGTCACAGTGATAAGAGCCAATATCGGTTATATTTGTTACGAACGCTCTCTCGGGATACAGCACGGGCTCACCGCCATGCTGTCATTCGTGTCACGTTACTTACGCTGGTCAAATAGCCAGAAACAATCGCGCATCGCAGAGTAGATAAAACAACTCACATCCAATCGCCCGGGCGCGTATGCAAGCCGGGCATTGTGATAGTATGGTGAGATGCGTCCCCGTGGTAAGACAGCCAGCGAAGCCTCCAGATCCCGAGTGAGCTGATCCCGCCAAGAATGGGTAGAGGCGGCAACTTTCCCGCCGTGTCATCGCAAAGTAGAGACTCGAGTGACATGGCCGGAGAAACATTGCTCGTCCTGATGCTGCATGCGCTCCTCGGCAAACCATGGCGCGCGAAGAGATAGCCGCCCGGGAGGGTGTCGACCGAGCAATAGAGGTGATGGCAGAAATGCGTCACAGGCGCTTGTTGTGTCTATTTACTTTTTGTCTTTCTTCGAGCCTTGGAACGAAATACAAAGGATGAATTCATCTCAAACCTGGTGTTTGCCCCCTCCATGGTACTGTCAATTATTGCCCTCTAGTAGCAAAAAAGCAAAACAAATAATTTCAAGACAGCATCGAGACACAGCATGGCGCCAACGTCTCCCTTGTCGCACTTAAATTCAAATTTATCGATTTTCACACGCAGATGGCCGATCCCTCTCTCTAATTTACTAGGCCGATGGAGAGGGGATTTTGCTGAGCACATTTTTATTCCAGCCACTTGCCGCCAACCCCCCTCTGACGCCGCCTCTTGAATAATGTGTTGGCGACCCCGGATGTGGGCGTGGGCGTAACCGACGAAGACGGCGTAGACGCTGAAACAGACGCCGCATCAGCATCGTAGTAGAGAGCACTGTCATATAAAGATTAATCATTAGTCATTTTACACTCAAGTCACACCGTCTCTGCAGCCGCGGTCAAAACTCACCCAACATATGATGTAGGATTGATGGTAACAAAGCCCTCTGTATCATACCACAGCTCGTTGCCAGCAGCATTTCCCGCGACCGGAATGCCCTGGGCGTTGCAGACGTTGATATGGTCTTGCGGGATGGTATAGTTGACGAGGCGCTCGGGGGCCTCGATGAGGGTCGCGCTAAGGCCCATCTCGACATGCCACTCGATGTGGCAGTGCAGCAGGAAGACGCCCGGGTTGTCCGCGACGATGCGCAAGACGACGTACGAGTTGGCGAAGACGGCCACGGTGTCGCGCCGGACCGGCGTCGCGGGGACCAGCTTGGTGCCCGTCCAGTTGCCCGCGTTGCTCTTGGGGCGCTCGATGACCTGGAACTGGTGCCCGTGCAGGTGGAACGGGTGGATGGCCGCGTCCCGGTTGTTGATGACGATCTCCAGCACCTCGCCGTAGCCGATCGCGAACGCGCCCACCTGCCCGTACGCCGAGACCTCCGTGTTGTTGCCGCCCAGGGACACGACCGAGTAGAGCGTCGGGACCCGCTGGTCTATGAACGTCTTCCCGTTGAAGCACGCCCGCGGGTACCCGTTGGCGTCGTGGCAGTAGTCGAAATTCAGAACCCACTGCTTCGCCACGGGCCCGAACGCGGGCTCCTCGTCCAGGGGGACCAGCAGCGAGTCGTCGTGCGGGTAGAACGTCTCTACCACCGACCTTCCCCCGAGGTTTCCGTCGTAATCGTTGACTAGTTGGCCCGTAAAGTTCGTGTGGTACCCGACGCCAGGGCTGGCGTTCTTCGCCGTATAGTCCGCGTTGGTATCCAGCGCAACCAGAAACGGGTAATTTTGCTTATTGCTGTCGCCCACGGTGATGAGCACGTCGTAACGTTGCGCGGCCAAGATGCGTAGTTGGTTTGCAGCCTCTTTCTTTATGTAAGTCCCATCGACCATGATGATTTGCATCTGTAGAGCGTTGAACACCACGAAGGCGGCAGTCATCGCAGAGAAGTTGATGAGCCGCACTCGGTATGTCTTGCCCGGGGAGATCGGAATATGGCCATCACTTCCCTCGTTCACTATCACACTATTCGGTCGCGGCGGTTGAAATCCCGTGTTGTTGGGTTGGAGCATCTTCGAGACAAGTGCCGGGGATTGAGAACGGTACCTATTCACGGGGTTAGTCTCTCAGGGCCCAGGGTTTCCGCATAGAAAGGGTTTGAAAGCATAGTAGTAATTAGTAACCCTACCAATCTGAAACTGTAAGTATGACATCTTCGTCGTAGTCGTGCAAGTAAGGGTCCTGTGGATTATGAACAACCAAGGGCCCACGAAAGCCGTCCGGGTATTGGCCCATGTTATGTGAGTGGTCTTACCAGAGAGGTTAGCATACAAAGAAGCTCAGGCATTAAGTTAAAAAGAGTTACTTACACCAGTATGTTCCAGCTTCATTAGCCTAGTCCAAACTCTCGTAAGTATACCGTCTACTAAAGTGTAGGAATAGTAAAGCCTGTACTTGAACTGACCGTGAAGCTGTAACTCATCGTGTAATCCGGAGGCAGGGGACACTGGCTGCTACCCACGGCCCCGTCCATGAAGTTCGAATTGATTTGGTTAATGCCGTGAAAATGCATACCCGTTGTCTCGTTCCCCAGCTTGTTGGTCAGGTTGATGACAACGGTATCACCAATCGAAGCCTCGATCATCGGACATGGCCACGAATTATTGATGCCTATGAGCGGCCTATGGAATCCATCTGGTGCTCCCCATACCCAAGTAACCTCCCAGGTGTAGGTTATCGTTGCCGCTAATACACCAACGGTATGAGCTAAGCAAAAAAATGAAGCAAGCAACGCCGTATACATGGTGCGTGAGGGGAACCCGTGCCAGGGCGGCCGCAATATTATACGGCAGAAATATACAAAAGAAGAAACAGAAACAAGAAGCTTCAGAGGTTGACAAAGAGCACAGAAAAGCGAATGGCCGCTTCATCGTCTTTTGGTGGCATCAGGGTCTTATACCGTATTCAGGGTCGATATACAGCTGTAGTAAAGTGGGTTTCTCAGCCCCGTGAAAGTCTATCTCTCAAAGACGCATTGAGCACTGAATCTCGGAAGACTCAGTGGAGGAAACTCAGCTTTTGCAATAGGGAATTTCGAACAGAGCGGGTAGGTATGGGAGCTTCTCGGCCATTTGTGTCTTGGCGTTTAGGATCATGGGCGTCTCGAAAGGTGAGTATTGTAGGCAGTTAATTGTTTGTTTACAGCTAATGATATACACCCATTGTATCTCTTCGCCGATACGCTTCTATACTGCATCCGTGGCAAGTGGTGTTGTGACTGGTAGAAAGCTTAAGGCATGAGAAATCTCCGTGTTACGTATCATGAGAAAGGAGACGGGACAGCTGCCGAATTCACCAACACATTGACGCATATTAGAGGCCCGCGTGCCCCCGTTGTGAATATTTACGACAGCTGTTACGTATTGGATGGAGAAGGGTGGTTCATTCTAAACACCCAGAAGCGATGGCCTCGAATTAGGAGAAAGCTTAATAAAAGACTCGTCTATTTGCACCAATAGTGAGTGCTGTAGGGTCTATAAAATTTCCTTCTTTGGACAAAAAGCTTCGTATTATGGTTTTAGGTTGGCAGGCTGATGCTCTTGCGGCAGTGAACCCGGTTTTTCATGCGTGACGGGCATTAAGGAGAGGCAACGGACGGACGACCCTGCGCATAAAGGGCTGCCCAGGCTACTACTCTCGACCGATCAACCACACATAAGTAAGCTATAAATCATTTTTCTCGCTTAAAATTGCAGGGAGGGGCATAAGATGCCTACTCAATCATATATTGTAGGATGGGTTCGGTCGTCACATGCGTATCATACGAGTATAATTCTACAGATGATTACGCTATTGTCAAAGAAGGATATAAAATGCCATCAAATTCACGATAAAGGGATAAATATGAACGCTGTACCCCTGATCAAACCAATGCTATCTTGAAGGACAAATATTCAACTTGATGCAAGGTTAATAATCCGGTTTCTCAGCTCTGTGAGGACACTTGGTTAGGCTGAATCATGGGCAGTAGTTAATTGGAGGTATTTATAGCTGCAGTGTAGAGGTACCAAGTGACTGGGAGAAAGTTTTAGTTAGATTCACCCTAAAGTCCAAAATACACACATTTCCGGGGGTCGCCTGCCAATATGTGTTGATGAAGTTACATGCGAGCAGCATTTTAGTCTAGTCTCTTGACACGTCTCACGTCAATTTCTTAGGAGATGCGATGTCTTCTTTAATGTTATTTCTCAAGCAACTAGATTAGCAGCTGCCGATGATATTGCCCTGTTCTAGTCTTTCTTGATAGCTATGTCATGATGCCACGTTTATGTACCCTACTCACGCAAATAAACCACATTGAACCTTGGTGGTGTACGAGTCAACTACAGCATCAGGGTGCCACAGGAACTTCAGCGAGCACACATAGACAGAGATTTACTGTTAGTGATGTTCTCGGACCCTCGTGTAAAACAAGGGCCATTACCTACTCGTATCTGCCAGTCGGATGGATGCCGAATACTGCCGAATTTCCCTCGTAGCTACCTACTACCAAGGTTGGTGGCTTTGCCAGGCTTTGTGCTACCTACCTACTAATTATGAGCAACTCGTTTGTGTTACCCCTTATGATCCGTGACAGGCCCAAACGGGAAACATGAGGATTGCTTTCACAACGGCCTCGCAAATCTAAAGCCTAAGCACTGAATGATAACCTATCAAGCGGTGTATACTTACGATAAATATGTTGATTAAAACGTTACATGACGATGATATCAGGGTAGAGAAGGCGATATGACTAAGCAGATGTCTACCTAACTTACTTGAGTGTGTATCGAAAATGAATGGGAAAAACTAATTGTGTAGTGTGTAGGCGCAGACATTACCTCCCTACCTTAGTTGGATAGATAGTAGGTAGGTAAGGTCGCTGATGTTAGCCACCACTTATTCTCGTATAGATGCATAGATGCGTATTAGGAATAGGGACTTGAAACTAACCACAAGAAATAACGCTGAGACCGAGACCGGACGGGGCCTCTTGATGTTTAGGTACTTAACCTACCTGGACGTGGGGGGGCATACCTAGTTAGTGTACCTAGTTAGTGTACCTATCGATAAGCCGTCACATCGCCCGGGCAGTGGCCCATCGACAAGACAACCTGTGTGTTCGTTCGATGAATGAGGCTGCATTTAGTTATCTTATATCCCAAGCCATCTCCCATGCCACCCCATCGAGAATATCGCTTGCATTCTCCCCAATCGCAAAAAGCCCCACCCAACTCTCCCTCGATAGCCTACCGATAGGAGGATGAAGGCCATCATCGCGGTTCCCGCGACTCTTGGGCTGGTGTACCGGGCATATTCGCGCCGATCGCTGACGCCCTTTGGCATTTTCGTCGCCGCCCTGACAGCCACCGCCCACGCCATCCACCCGTGGAACCTGCCCTTTGTGCTGTTGATCGTCTTCTTCCTCGCCGGCACGCGCGCTACTGCCGTCAAGAAGGAGGTCAAGGCCAGTCTGACGCTTCATGCCCAGGGCAGCTCCGGCGGCGAGGGTCCGCGGACCCACGTCCAAGTCCTCGCCAACTCGCTCATGGCGTCCATCCTCACCCTTCTGCACGCCTATCAGCTAAGCAGGAGGCGCGAGACTATCTTCGCCGGACAGCACCCCGACGGCACATACTGCTACAGCTGGGGTGGCGATCTCTTGGTCATCGGCATTATCGCCAATTATGCCGCCGTTTCCGCTGACACCTTCTCTTCCGAACTTGGCATACTGTCCCGCACCGAGCCCAGACTAATTACATCGCTCACCCTGCGAAAGGTCCCCCGAGGGACCAACGGAGGCGTCACTATCTGGGGGCTTGTTGCGGGGTTCCTGGGCTCTATGATCATTGTAACGACGTCACTATTCTTCCTACCCATGTGCCATGAACAGACAAGTGGCAAAGCCGGTGGTGGCCGATCTTGGACTATGAACGAGAAAGTCATCTTTGCATGCGGGATGACTATCTGGGGAACGCTCGGAAGTCTTCTAGACAGCTTCCTCGGAGGCTGGTTGCAGAGGAGCGTACGAGACGTGAGAACCGGCAAGATTGTCGAGGGAGAGGGAGGCGTACGCGTTCTCACCTCTGTAGATGCGCACTCCAAACCGACTCAAGAGGTTAAAAGGGCCACAGGCGTGAAGGCCAAGCTTCTCAGCGGGGAGGGAGCAGACGCTGTTGAAGACACCTCGGCCGTGGACGATAGCGCTCCCGCCGAGAACCCCTATGACCCAAAAAACAAGCATCGTAAGTCTAGCTTCGGGGACAATAAGGCTACCCGCGTCGCGGAGACCGGCTGGGACTTGCTCGACAACAACGATGTCAACTTCCTGATGGCATTCAGCATGAGCGTTGGGGGGATGGTAGTCGCAGGTTGGTACTGGGGCATTCCCCTGGCCAGCATCTTGGAAGGCTAAATACGAAGCCAAAGCCGAGAGGGTGCCTGCCGTCAAGTTACCGGGCATCTGGTTATCACAATAGCGTTTACGACACTTATGTTTTGTGGCCACAGTTCAGTCATAATCTTAATGGTGTTGGTGCCAACCCTTGGTGTGTACTACATGGGCAGTGCTTGATTAACTAATACACAAATATCCCACCTGTCGGCTCTGTGATAGATTGTGTTCCCCGACACTTAGCCGTCACATATACCCTGATCCACGGATACCCTAGAGGAATCTAGGGGACCTGGAATCTGATTGCATCCATGGACGCCCAAAGTTAATACAAAGCAGCTTAGATACCTTATTTGCTCTATTTTTAGGCAACAACAGCCTTTCTCGCTGCGTCTTCGGATGCACGTCGAAACGGGTTACGAGCCCAGACCCGCCATTTAGCTGTTTTGTTAGATGACTTGGTCGAGCGGCTGCCTTTCGCCTGCCCCATGGCCCCTGTCTCGTCACTGCCATCGGCTTGCTCCTGGCGTTGCTGCGTGAGCCGCCGCAATCTGAGCAACTCCGTACCCAGAAGTGCAAAGATGTTATCCACATTCTCGCCCGTCCGCGCCGAGGTCTCTCGGAACGCACAACGCGTCCGGCCCCCTCCAAGACTGCGCGCCAGCTCATATCCTTCCCCTTCCGTAACTGCTCGGGAGCTCCCTTGGTCACCGCCTTCGTCGGCATCTGCCTTGTTTCCCACTAGAACCACGCCATAATGCCGACGCTTATCCAAAAGAAGTGCTTCTTGTATTCGTTGGTGTAGATCTTGGACCAGGGCGAAGGAATCGCGAGACTGCACATCGTATATTAGTACCACGGCCTCGGTAATGGCTACCGCGTGCTGTAGGTATTGTCCCTCGGACAACTTGCTGGGCGCAAGCTCGAGCGCATCGATTAAGTATGTCTGATCCTTGATCTCAATCTTGCGCTGACATCCTCGTTCGCAGTCAGGGTTTGGTGGCCGACCCTCGCCGGTGAAGCTTCCCTTGCAGAACTTGATGGGCCTGTTAAGAACGGTGGGGCATATACGATTTCCTATGGCTCACTTACTCTCGTCAGTATGGCAGTCTTGCCACAGCCTTTGGATCCCAGTATCAACACCCGAAACTGGCCTGCTAGAGGCCGCTGGGAGGCCGCTTTCTTTCTTGCGAGCTCTTCGGGTTCCCCAGGCTCCCATGCGAGGAGTGCACGGAAGTACCGCTTCTCTTCCTCCGATAGTACCATAGACACTATCTTCTCGTCCTTGTTTGACATCTTTAGGACGGCACTGAGGGATCGAACCTTGAAAAGAGTGATTTATCGGGATAAGGAAACCCTAAGACCACTTTGTCATCATTGCTACAGAGGAGAAGCAAATACCCCTGAAATTATGTCTTGGGCGTTAATAGCGCCTTCGTGGTTGTCATACGCGCTAGCATGGGACGGGACGGGATAATTCACGGCGAAAACTATGGCGGCTCTACTCAATATCCATTTGGCATTAGACGATCGTGACACCGGTAAGGGGGGTTCGGGGGAATCTTGAGACACTGCTATGTATCCCAATAGGGCGGTCCGATTCTACCGAGGCGGACAAAAAGAAATTCCCCTGTGCCCATGTGCAACAGATTGACGGTCCTCTTATGGGTGGATTTTGGCTGTTGTGCCAGCCAGGAGGGGAATGAGCCGGTTGTAACGACTCCTATCAGTCTTGCCGTAGCATTGCGGGACCTCAAAGTTGCAGTATGGGAGGTATTCAACGGCGCTCATGCAATACTATCATGCACAGGCTCAACGAGGCCGCTAGTGAGCATTGCCAAGAGTATCGTTTACCGAATTGACAAGTCGTTCCATGTCGATGCTGCCAAGGGGTCCTTTCAGACCAACGCTGATACATATCTTACATCGTCAGTAGTGTATGCCCCTCTGTGCTGTTATGGGGGCCGCCAAGATCAAACCGTTTGCATGGCACAATATCCCCAATTTCCGTCCTATAGAGGGGACCACCTCGGCCAATTTATTTCTTGTCGTGCGTCTGGTCATACAATGTACCCCAGAGAGAACTCTCTCGATACAACAGAACACATAATACTCCATGATACCACACCATACCACCCCACATCAAGGCGCTTTCGTCAACGAGGGTGGCGCATTTTGCCGCGGGTTGGCTGCCGCCCCTCCTTTTCCATCCCATTGCACCCGTCCGTGACCGACCGTCCACGACTTATGCGGGTGGTAGGGCTCATCGCTCGTGCTGGTCCGGAGTGGCCCAGCCAGATCTACGATGGCCAGCTGCAACTAGCCTAGACTACTAGGTAGGTTAATAAGCATAGAATAGTGTAAACCAAGACTGTCAAAAAAAAAAAATAATCCCTTGCCGCCTGTCCGCCTGCACGACATGATGGAATACAGTCAGCAAAATGATTGAAAAACATTCAGCTGGCGGGGTGGACTGGGGCGTTTTTGAATCAGAACCGAAGCCACGTGTAAGTGTACACTAGGTGTCGGGCTGCCTCTGGTCCGGTGTTGATTGGTACATATTAATGATGGTTCAGGCCATGTACCTACATGAGAGACACTAGCCCATTAAACAACCCTTCGTGATTGGGTCATAATCCACCTCAATAGCGAGCTGTCAGTCGCGATGGTGATGCATCATCTACATAACCTTCTACCTAACCTAGTGTAGGTATGTCTAACCGATAATGCCAACTTTAATTATCAGCGCATATGCATACCGCACTGTACGCAGGGTCCTTTGCTCCTACCTACTCATGTACTACTATGCATATTTCACATGACTAAGTGCCTACAATTCCTACGTCAAGAGAGTTAAGGAAAGTGCATCCACTAGAGATACCTGCCTACCTACCGTTACCCACGGACTAGAGAGACATAGATAGCGCTTGATAAGTTAGTAGGCACATCCATGGATGTTTGGGCCGCTGCTGCACTACCGATAGAACCCCTCATCAATCCCTCATCAATCCCTGTACACTAAACCCTTCACCCCGGCTCCAAACCTATTCAGCTGCTTCTAAATCGGGGAGCCATCCCCACCCTCATTAACTCCCGCTCGGTGACGAGCTGAGAGAAGCGTCAGTAGCGCGGTTGGTTCGTTTATCGCCCTCAATGAGAGGGCTCCCCTACGTTCGCCAGCCCCAGGCGTGGTCTGGAGGCTTGGTGTGTAGGTTAGGCGCGAAGAGCCCGGACCTTTGCCGCGTCGATTCCCACAGCTTCCAGTTCAGCTCATTTCTCCTCTACCGCGGATCGATGCGAGAATTTGCGTGCAAAAACAGTCAGGCGACAGGGTTGCTCAATAGATCGTCCCTGCTCTTGCTCCCTGGCGTCCCTCGGATATCTTTCACACTTAAACCAGCAGCAGAGTGATACTTGACGGGGAGCCAACTGCATTTCGCACACACGCACACAAACACACACAAACACACCCACATACACGCCCGCATACACACACTCGTTTCGGCGTCGTCAACTGCTGCTTGTGAAGATCGCCGCGGGAAGAGTCATATGGTCATACGACATCCTCGACACGTCAAACTTGCTTCAAGCAACCCTGGGTATATCCTGAACATTATAAAACTTTGTTCAGCTGATCTGGTAGCGAGCCGGCAATCCAGACCACGAGGAGGGAGGTTAGCTGAACGTAGCTTGTTGCGGTTTGGTGTGGTCCACTGTGGTTCAAAGGCGTGTAGAAGCGCGTAAAATCGTGGCCCTATTTCGAGATCATACCTATTCAACCGAACCACCTCGATCGAGCCGAGCAACATCACGACATCCGACTTGCACGCGTGACGGCGATTTGGTCCCGCCCTTCGACCCTCACCACCGAAGCAGCGAGATGCCGTAGCAGCCATGGCCTCGAACACTTATTTCTCGAGCGATCCATATAGGCGACATGCGGACCAGTCGTTGAATCACAAGGTATCGAACCTGTCAGAGACCGAAGACTTATCGGGGCCTCTTCGCGGACGTGAGTCTCTCGTGTCCCTCCAGTCTTTCTTCGAATCGCCATCTCCATCATCGAATAATCCAATACCCGATCAACGAGAATATGAGAGAGCGCAGTGGTCTATTCCCTTTGCGGGGAATAACGGTGGACGATACCAACCTGTTTCTCCAACGCCGTCAACCATCGGCCGTTTTAGAAGTTTTCGTGGAAGAGCACAAGACACAATACATGAGGATGAAAGCATCGATATGGCATTGCTTGGTGCGGCCGTTCCTCCTGCCCATACCGGTTCATATAGCGCGGTCGCGAAAGACGAACCTCAAGAGCAAGTTTTCGATATGACCTCCTTCTCGGGCCCAATGGGTGCTCAAGACCAAGAATTTCTCAAGTCATTGCAAGAGCAGGAAGCAAACGGCAAGTTGACTGGCGGTCTGGGGCAAGGAGAAGCGCCAAATACTACCATCAAGAGGGAGTACCTGATGTCTACAGCCCCTTCACTTAAACGTACCTTCACAGGGTCACTATCGATGAGGAGGATGCCTACTTTGAATGCAAAACCAAATTGGAAAAGCCTTGGGCAAGAAGAAGCGAATAAAAGAGGAGAGGTCATTGAAGTAATTATGGAAGAACCTACGGACGTCGACCTCAGTTCCATGACTGGGCCTAATACCCTTCGGCTAGATCCGGAAGCTCCTTCGCCGCTTAAGAAACAAGTGTTCTTCCCTCAACCTGATTGGAAACCTTTCTCTATGCGATGGCCGTACCTCCTATTTATGATCATCCTATCAGTTGTTCTCGCCATTGTGCAAGAACTCGTTTATCAGATGTCAAGGCGCCCAGGAGGATTATTTCACTTCACAAACGCAGAGGATCTTAACCCAGGGCTGTATTTCATTTTCAAGTTTGTGCCTACCATTATCACCGTTACGTACGGTGTTCTATGGCAAAACACAGACTCTGAGGTCAAGCGTCTGGAAGCCTTCTATCAGATGTCGAAGGAGGGGGGCGCGTTGGCAGCAGAATCGATCAATGTGGACTATATCACGCTGTTCAATTTTACACGGCCGCTACTCGCTCTGCATCGGAAACATTATGCCGTCGCTGTCTCGTCAGTGGCAACCTTACTCGCGGTTTCCCTTGTCCCAACACTGGGCGCGGCGGCCCTTGTTCTAACTCCTGATAGGGCCACACGACTGTCAAGCCCAAATGAAATCAAGACGATTGTGGTGAGCGCCATCTTGTCACGTGTATTAACTGGCGTATTCTTCGTGATCGCTATTTTGGGCTGTATCCTATTTTATCAGCTTACCACACGACGCTCGGGACTACAAGCCGATGTCAAGGGTATTGCAGGACTGGCATCAATGGCAGTTGTGAGTCATATCATGACGGACTTCAAAGACATGGATACCGCGAAACCAAAAGACATACACCATAAATTGAAGAACCGGCGATACAGACTGCGCAATTCATCCTTATTTTCTGAAGACTTTATGTTGACGAGCAGTCGCGACGGCGATAGGTACAAGGACGCTCATTTATCGGAGAACCCTCATCCCATAATGCTTCGGAAAGAGGGTTGTGTGCCCTTCATAATAGGGGTGATTCTATTTCTTGCTCTCATACCAGTCTTCCTATTCACACCGGCTAGTGTGATCACGTACAAGGCGCCCTGGGCCATCACGGCGCTGGCTGTCTGCATTAAGCTAGGCTGGGGAAGTCTAGATACATCCATTCGCATGTTAGAACCGTACTACATACTGGCGGGGCGTCACGCGCCACCCAAGACTCTGACGCTCGACTATACAGCTCTCCCCTTCGCTGTCGTAGCCTTTCGCGCCCTCTTCAACCGGGATTGGATCGTGTTCCTGGTTGGTTGGGGGACTGTTCTCGTAGAAGGCCTCACCATTTTTGCCACGAGTCTCGCGCAAGTCGAAGGCAAAGACTTTCTCGAACTTCTTGTCGAGGACGACAGTGACAACGTGTTAAATAAGGAAATAGGAAGCGGGTCTGAGACGGTGCGTTCTTTCGTCGTCACGCTTGCGTTGACTGTGTTTATTCTTCTATATATTTGCATCGTCGCGACCACCGTTTTCGTTCGCCGGCGGCATCCTTTTCTTCCACGCCAGCCCAATACCATCGCTAGCGTCCTGGCATTCATGCACCAATCCAAAATGCTATACGATTTCGTGGGCACATCTAAACTCACCAATTCAGAGATGCGTGAGAGGCTGGATAACATCGGCAAGACCTAT
This sequence comes from Rosellinia necatrix, assembly GCA_021209875.1. Lineage (NCBI taxonomy): Eukaryota > Fungi > Ascomycota > Sordariomycetes > Xylariales > Xylariaceae > Rosellinia > Rosellinia necatrix. Next base: position 3,451,741 of record JAGYVD010000007.1, on the reverse strand, counting down.
GGTCTTGGCTGGTTCGGTGGCCGAGACGGACAGACACACTGCGGCGTTGACGAAGAGGAACTTATGGGCAGTTATAAGCACGGCGTCGATCTATCAAATGGTAACATGCCCTGGCTCACGGATTGGCAGACGTTTTGAGAGCTGGGTATAGGCAAACAAATGATAGAGGATGTAGTTATTGTGTGAGGGCACGTTACTAATGAACCATGCCCCTCGCCCCTCGTCTCTACGTCTCTACCTACCCAGCTAGGTAGCTTGGCTGGTACGATGGCATGCATGGCGTTTCGATGAGTTGTACTTCGGAACAAGAGAGTTGGCGGTCCATTTGGATTTGATGATACCTCATGATTGCGGGATTTATTTATTGTCACTCAGACACGGACGAACGGGAGCTAGAAATAGCGCATTGGCGTTGCCCAGCAAGAGGTCGAGGCGGTCTATTGTGTTGGCGGACATGGGTAATGAAAGACGCCAATTTCTAGAGCGCGATCATATTGTAAATTTTAGGGTAAGGTGTTTATATGCTAATAGCTAGTTATTCTCGCACAGTAAGTCTACTCTACAGAACATGAGAAATGCACGTGCTAGTCGTTGACATATTGTGAGCCTTTATCGGACGAATAACTGCCACGGCACAACAGATAGCTTGGCCGGCAATCCCAAGCCAAATTGCGGGTATGAGGGTGACGGCGCAGTACTGGGAATCTACCTCTTTTTTCCCCCCTTATAAACACTTTAAGGATTCTCTTATCATCACCGATGGAGGTAGGCAAGGTGTTGGAATAGATTAAGAAGCGTAGATAGAGTTGAGACATAACCATACAACATTTGATCACGAATAAAAGTTAGATGCCTGTTACGCCGATGAAAAGGTAATGTATTCCCCTAATCAGCGACATGCCACACATAACAAAAAGTCAACTCCCAGAAACGCAAGACGAAGTTTGTAGCCATCCGTCTTAGGCTTCAGTAATACATGCTACTCGAATGCCGAAAGCGCTTTTTGGAACGCCTCCCGGAGTATCGTGTGCATCAAAGCAGTTGGATTCCCCTCTCTCCTGTTCTCTTCGGGAAGCGTAGCGTAGGGGAGCCTGATACTTTAGTGAGATTGTTTCAAAGCTAGGAATGCATTAAGAAAACGCCGTCACCTCAACTAAGACATGTGAGCATACCAGTGCGGGATCTCTCTCTCTCTCTCTCTCTCTCTCTGAGATGTTCCCGGCCAGATTCCGGGTGGTATAGTTGGCGATGAACCCGTCTTCCCCGGCTTCACCTGCAACACTAATAGCTGCTTAGGGGATCGGCTCGCGGGCTTGGATGAGATTTTATGTCCGTCCGACTATTTCGGCATGTCAAACCCGGCTACTACCATACCCCCCAACAACGATTAGCCAGTTTTTGGAAAGGGAGAAGGATGCTGTTAAGGCAACATATGAGTAGATTGAAGGTGGTTTTTCCGTGACGGACGCACAATCAGGGGCAGCAGACCTGCCAACTTGGTGCTAGACGTACAAATTATATAGCCCAGCACCAGTTACCCTACAAGATAACCATCCGAGGCTTTGATTTTTAATAATAAGCCTAGAAATCAACGCCACTAAGATTTATTTTTATATAATATCATCAATTTTAAACATAACCTTTACTTTTACTTTCACACTCAGTGTCGTTCAAACAGGTGAACCTCCAAGTTGGGGTGCGAGAGGTATATTAATCGCCAGATGGAGATAAAAAAGAACTTGGCGACGTCGAGAATGACTTGAGTGGATATCGATGATATCAAATGGACCCGTATCTCCACGAAGATGAGGAACAGGTGAGCAAAAATATTCCAATTCAAGTCAGAGTAACCTATACGCAGCCGTTAAGTGAAGCGTGCGCCCTACAATGCAAGTATCTAACAACAACACCGCCACGTAGCGGGCTACATACATAGTACAGGCCAAAATATAGAGCACGTGTAATGTACCCATGTAAAATGCGCCGACATTTTAACAATAGTAGCCCGCCTCACGAACCCCGGCGTATTTCATCTACAAGACGGGTAAAAAAAAAAAAAAACTTTTCCCCCTGAACCGATCACGGACGATTACGCAGCCAGTCCGTGGCCAAGCTCCGAACACACAAAGGCAAAAGCGAGGAGGGGAGGGGGGGGGGGGATCAGTGGAACTGGTCCTCTGTGACGCCGGCGCCCATGGCGGCGGTGGAGGAGATGCCGCCGGTGACCATCTTCTGGAGCTCGTCGACGTAGGACGCGCCGCTCCACTTCTGGTGGCGGACGACGTCGACGCCGGCGTCCATCTCGGGCTCCTGGACGAGCTCGCCGTAGGCGCGCATGCCGTCGCGGGCGTAGGCCGACGCGAACCGGTCCGCCGCCAGCGCCGTCGTGTGCAGGCCCGCGAGCGTGATGAACTGCCAGCAGTACCCGAGCCCCGCGAGCCGCCGGATGTACGTCTCCTGCTCGTCGCGCGGCATCGCCGTCTTCCAGTTGAACGAGGGCGAGAGGTTGTAGGCCAGTCTGGTGGTGCCCGGGGGGGGGGGGGCTCCGGTCAGTTATTCCGTCCTCTGGATTAATTGGGGGAGGGGGGGGATTGGGGTTGGCAAGGGGGGACAAACTCACTTCTGCTCGGGCCAGACGGCGTGAACACCGTCGGCGAACTCCTTGGCCTGCTTATAGTCCGGGAGCTTGCTTTCCATCCAGATGGCGTCGCAGTAGGGTGCGTAGGCGACGGCGCGGTTGACGGCGCAGTCGCAGCCGCCCTTGAGGCGGAAGTAGCCCTCGCGCGTGCGCGGCGCGTCCCAGTCGAAGAAGATGTCGGCGCCGAGGATGCCGCGGGCGGCGGCGCGCGCCTCGGCGTTGCTGCGGCCCCGGGCCTGCGCGGCGTAGCTCTGCAGCAGCGCCTTCTTCCTGTCGCCCGCGAGCGACCGCGAGGCCGCGATGGCGTCCGCGACCGCCTCGTCGAAGCGCTTGAGGCCCGCCTCCTTCAGCCACGCGTCCTCGATGGCCTGCAGCTCCGCGCCCGACTTACCGGCCCGCTCCGCCGCGACCATGAGGTCGTTCAGCGGCTGCAGGTTCGGGTTCGTCGACCCGAGGATGAAGGCGTGGTCCCGCGGGTCGATCGTCGTCGTGATCAACGTCGCCGCCTCGGCGTCGGTGCGCGCGATGGCGAGGAGATCCGTGCCCATGATGTCCGCCTGCGCGCGGATGGCCACGAGTCGGTTGATGTGCTCGCTGATGGGCACGAGGACCTTGCCTGCCATGTGTCCACACTTCTTCGTGCCGGGGGCTTGGTCCTCAATATGAATGCCGGCGGCGCCGTGCTCGATGAAGAGCTTCGTGAGCTTCATTACGGCAGTGAGACCGCCATGTCCCGTGTCAGCGTCGGCAATGATGGGGCGGAGGTAGTCGATGTTGGCAACCTTCGGGCGGAGCGCTTTGGGAGTGCTGAGGCGTTCTTGACGTTGCTTTCGGTCGTGGAATAGCTGTGCCATGAATAGATGCTTCACCTTGTTCGGGACGGTAGTCTGGGCCTCGATTAGTCTGGGTTCCGAGAGACAGTTTCTCCCGACTCTCTCTCCTTTACTTACATAGGGATAATCAGCGAGATCAGGGCCAGGCTCATCGGACGACGAAGCAGTCGACGATGATTGCCAGCCTGAAACATAGACAGTATCTAGATATTTGGCCATCTGGGTGAGCGCAGTCGGTTCTAAGCAGCCGTAGGTGTAGCTAGCATCACCACTCTACATCCCAATTAGCACTCTAGGGAGTCAAAATAAGATTGTCTAGATCAACCCACCTTGAACCTGTGCTCGAGTATATTCCATAATTTTTTTGGACTGCGCATTACTCGGGTATTGAATCTGAAGATGTCCTCGTTTCGAAACAATCTGCTCGGCCGTGAATGGCCGCCTCGTGTATCTCCACCGTGGTTCACTCCACCACCTCTTCACGGCCTCAACCTCTCGAGCGAAGAGCTCATCCTCGATATTTGGGTCGACTGCCGTGTTGATCATGTTATTCGCCGCCATGGTGAGTAAAGTGCCTGTGTGATGAGCAGTTGATGCAATTATGGACCCAGCAACGAAGGCTTGGTTCGACCCTTATGAATTGCTAGCGTATGGTCTCTCTTGTCTTTCAGGATAAAGGAATGTCTCAGTTCGAAAGGGTTGGAATGTAGTGGGTATCACGTAACGAGATACAATGGACTGGATAGTGTGAGATTGGGAGAAAGGCTTCTGGCCCAAAAAAGAGGAGGAAATAAACGAGGCGATAAAAAAATCTAGAGAGATACTAAAGATGAGATCCCCCTGGTCTTATATGATAGGATCCGCGATATGCATTGGAACGAACTCCCAAGCACTTCCCAGCTATTCCCATATTTATCCACCTCGACCTCAACGGAGCGTGACCCAACTAGTCAGTCATACGCTCACAGATACACATAGGCATGTACCGAAAAAGGAAAGCATAGCTCGGCGTAAACCGGCCAAGCGGCAGTCCAGGCTACCATCAGCCAATGGTCCATAGCATTGCTCGTGAAATGGGCGTCTAGGTTGGGGACATGGTGGATAGGGAGGCGACCAAGGCATGTTCCGGCTCCCCTCTCCCCTTTGCCTAGCTGCCTAGGTATCATAGGCCGACAACTACATCCAGCCCGGCACAGCAGGCGGAGGACGAGGATGGCCTCGGGAAAGCACGCGGCGCGGCTTGGCTTCTGACTGACGTCTCAACTCGATCATCCCCCATTCTCGGCTCAAAGGGAGTTCCTGGCAGGTCTGGGCGCGCGGTGGACATGGCGGGCATGGTGGACTCGGATGCAGCTCTGGGATCGAGCGAAAGCCGTGATTCGCCAATATGCCGAGCGAGAAGGGGAAAGCGTGCCAGAGGCTTCTCGACAAGCCAGCAAGGCTATGCCGCTACGCCGCAGGGAGCTCTAGCGATGGAGCCCTCCCCCGCAATTGCTGGGTTGGAGCGAGGTCTAATCTAGATACGATTAGAGCCGGGGGCATGGGGCATGGGGGGTTCGAGGGAACCCCTGGCAATGACGCAGTTGTCGACTTCAGCAGCTATAAATTAGCGCATGGGTGCAGATACACTACAGAGTACAAGCAAGGTTACAAGGGGGGTCTTGGGACAGTATTTTGCGATCAATACGCTTGAGTATCCTGCTGCTTCGGAAGAGCAGCTAATAGACAGATAGATCGTAAAAAGCCAATTGGTGGGGGTAGTGTGAAGTAATAAGAATAACGCGATCTAGAATACATCATCGCTCCTGTCGCTTAATCTTGTTTCGTTGCTTCCTTTTTTGATCTTTTCTCTCTCTCTCTCTCTTTTTTTTTTTTTTTTTCCCTCTCTAATCAATTCTTTGCCCCAGAATGAATCGTTGACACCAACAATAAACAGTGTTAAACTCTTACCCATTGGAACCGTGTTGCATCATCCACCCCACTTCGTTCGTTTGCTAGCATGTGATAATCCGAACGGGTTTGAGCAGGCAAGTAAGAGGTAGGTCGGTACTTTACCTATCGGAAGCACCTATCGCGACTCCCTCAATGAACTACAAGAGCCCCCCCCCTTCGCCGGACACTTCCGACCCATAGTCCGATACTCCGTACCAGGGCCTTTTTATAGCGGGAGCCACTCTTGACGACGAGCCTCGGCTTAAAGGGACCGTGGCGGTTATCGGGTTATATGTACGTCGGCCACTCACCATTTGGTAACCCAAAGGCCGCCCGGGGCCTGCTAGTTATCGAAGGGCTCAGCTCAATGTCGACGCTGGATTTCACATGGCGATTAACCCAATCGAGTCATGGCTCAATTTGCCGTACCCTACACCACCCGATCATTTCAGCCGTAGTCGGAGGTGCCTTGCGATATGAAAGGGCAGTCGCGTTTGATATGAGTCAGTTCACTGATTCGTTAGAAAGTAGATGGGTAGTAAGTATACATGTAGATAGATAGGTTAGGTAGCGCTTGCCAAAGTCTACTTAATCCTATCGCGTGTACTAGGTGTTGTCCAGGAGGAAAGGACCAGGGGCAGACAGTGCTTATTAACAACACTCACGGTGGTTTTTTTTTTTTTTTAGTTTTACAATTTCCTTATTCCCTTCACCCCTCCACCCCTCCACCCTCCACCCTGGTCTCGAGCTGCAGGTAATAATAATACCGTGATATTCGGATATACGCAGCGACACCAATATCTCCTATCGCCTGTTATTCTATCATGTCAATCATTGCACAACCAGTGAGCGCACCATGCTGCTGCAACGCCAAACAAGCTTGCAGATGTCTATCGTTACGCCATCTTGATGTTGTTTAGTGAATACTAATATCCATGGACGTAGGTAACGAATGGTAGGTAATCAGGCAGAAAACATGTTGCGAAGAACCCAGTGGCCATCTACTTTAACCTAGAAGCGGCGACAATGCCATGATTGGTTTATGCCGAAGCAGTTCGGTTTCTTCCCTCCCCCGTAATACAATATAGCCTTACGAACGACGCCACGACTGCCTGTTCGCCTTCTCTACACACCAAGCAGCCACCGTCCGTCTTACGCGGCGGCATCGAGGCACCCTACCCGCTCTACGTGGCAATCCGTGCTTGACAAATAAGGCACCATGTGAGAGGCACTCATACCCAATCTCCCTTACCACCCACCTACCATCCAATAAGTTTAGATATCCACCCAATGGTCGACGCAAGGCTGTCCATTCAGGTAAGCGATGTAGCTTTTGATGACTCGTCTCATTCCGAGTCCTGTGTTTTCTGGTCACTGCTACAAGGTAGCGATAAATTGGTTTCGTGTCTGCGCATCCAAGAACCAACGAGAACAACAACAACGATAACATGCGCTGCCAACATGCCCTTTAAGTATCAGGCCGCAATGGCGCCCAACCCTGGTCTCGGTATTTAATCCTCTTTGAATTTGCGAGCTTCTCGCTATCGCCCGATTTGATGCTCACGAACAACAATGGCGATCCAAAGCGTGGTATTAGACCCGGATGGTGACATTCTTGTCATCGTGCCCGGGACGCTTCCTGATGGCCTCCCAAAAGGTCTCAACTATCCTGCTCTACCTGTTACTACTTCTCCTCTTCCCCCTCCCGGGTTCGAATTTAATGGAACGGAATCCGAAAATACTGAGACGGCCTGGGAAGGCGCCACTAATGGCGAAGAACAACTACCCAGCGCACCCGAGACAGAGAGGGAAGACCAATGGCAGTTTAAGGCTTCCTCCAAACACCTTTCTCTAGCTTCTACATACGTCAAGAAAATGATGTCAGGACCTTGGCGCGAAGCTAACGAAATTCACGACGACGGGTTACTCCACTGGAGTCTCGAGGGCTTCGACGTGACTGCAATTTATCTCATCTTATGCGTTATACACGGCCTGAACCGTCGAGTCCCGCGTATCGTCGGCCTCAGTATGCTAGCTCAGATTGCCCGCGCGGTCGATTACCTCGACTGCCACGAGGTCATGGAATTATACGCGAGCATTTGGATGACCCACCTCGGGACCGTCGCCTCGGAGTCAACAAAGGCGGACTGGGACAACTGGATCTCTATCACTGGCGTGTTCCAAAACGACGATGCCTTCTCGAAGTGGACGCGCGTGGCTATCGTGAAGAAAGAGAACTGCAACCCTTCTCTGGAGCTGCCGGTGCTGTCCCGGGCCTACGGTATGGGCGTCTCCCTCGTCTCTCACCTAGTATCCTGGTACAGGCGGATCTTCTAACCACCTCCTTCGCTACTCCCAGATATCATCGACCAGTGGCGGCAGGCCCACCTCGACAAGATCCTCGACCACATATACAATCACGTCGTCCGCCTGAGCGCGCAGCAAACCTGTTCCGGGGAATGCGACTCGATGCTGTTGGGCACGTTGCTCAGGCAAATGCACACCGGCTCCCTCACCTGTATCCGCCCGGCGAGGCCGTACGAGGGACTCAGTATCGGCCGCGTGGTCAAGATGGTCAAGGGCCTATCAATCCCAGAATGGTATTCCAAGCCGCACGGCACTGACGAGCTTGCCCCGAATCCCTTTGAATTCTGGGGCGCGCCCCAGAAGGCTACCAGGTTACATCCGAAGAAGGCGAAGCTAAGGGCGAAGAAGAAAGTAGTTTCAACCGATGGTTGGGGAGTCGCGAATCCAGATGAGGTGGACGATATTGGTTCTGGTGACGTCGTCGTAATCGAGCATGAATGTGGATTTGCCGATCTCATTGCCGCGGTGACGGCCCTAGAATCGGGGATCAAAGGTCTCAATCTTGAGAAGGATTTGGGCATCTAATAGACGGAATGACGAAAATGTGTATTAAGCTAGTGTTGTATTAAAAAAGCATAGCTACTATGAAAGAGAACTTTATTCCGTAATCACACTGATGTGGTTTTACCTGGGCCGGTTGGCGACTCATGCGCGCATACTTGGTGGCCCTATCCTTGCTTCCCACAAGCTGCAAGTGTACTGCCATGACGGAAGTAGGGAGCGATCTGATTGATCACTCGAGGATCATGATGCGTACATGATGTTTCCTCCTCTAATCCATCTAGTCCCGGCCCAAACACACGAACGGAAAAAAAAAAAAAAATCATCAACGTCGTAACAACCCCTGTCGCCCTTCTGGGGGCAAAGAGATCCGGCAAAGGTATCCCTCTATTGGGAGGTGCGAAGACCGGCGTGTCAAATCACGCCCGTGTCTTCGAAAAACTTCTCCTCCCTGAGCCGCTGGGCTCTCTCGTACACGTCGTAGGGGGTGACTGTGCCGAGCGCTCTCTTCATATCCGTGTTGACGAATTGCAGTCCGTACACATAACTGGCGTTGACCCAACCAAAGCTGCATAACCGAATGATTTAGTAAAAAAGAAAACAAAAGAAGGAAAAAAAGCGAATGATATCGAGGGACAAGTAACTTACCCTTCTTTGGCTACACCCTTGAAATCCAAACCCTGGTTACCGTACTCGGCGTCCACGCGGTGAGGGTCAACAGGGCGCGTGACGTCGTATTTCTCCACGACCACGCCGTTGAAGTCGAAAAAGGCTTTGGTAATCATAAATAGCCACTTATACGCCAATTTTTGAGCGAGATCCGCGTATCCATAGCGGTAAAGACCGGTCCAGGCGAGCATCTGCTGTGGTGCCCATCCATATGGATAATCCCACTGTCGGTTTGGCCTTTCAAGGCTGACTTCGCCCCTCGATTTCTCCGTTCCAGACAGCAGGCCACCGTATGCCTCGAATTTGGGCACGGCGCTCTCAACCACCCTGGCTGCCTTGGCGGGATCCGGAACTCCGGCCCATAGTGGCCAAAAGGTGGTGCAGGATTCGTATGTGCATTGCTCTTCCTTTACGGTATCATAGTCGAAGTACATCCCTTCTTCTTCATTCCAGCAGTACTTATGGATGGCGGCACGACGTCGTTTCCAGCGTCGATCCCAGGTGGCTGAGGTCTCGACCTGACCCGGTTTCATCGATCCACTGCACCATTCGGCAGGAATCGTCAGGCTATCGCCAAAGACGTTGCGAATAGTACGCGCAATGTCCACCTCGTACTTGTATAGGAGAGAATTCAGATCAATTGTGGCGAGGTTCGCGCACACCTTCTCTAGTCGGTAGGAGGTATCATGTCCAGATTCTCGCACTGCTCGATCATGCAAGAAATATTCGTCTAGGTCGGGCTCACTTACTCGCCCATAGTTATAGGCCTCCACAAACTCTTTAAACTCCATGTTGTACTTTTCTGCGTAGGGCTCCAGGATATGGACAAAATGGCTCGCTTCCGTCTCAGGAGGCACACCACGCCCGTCCGGTCGATATCTAGAAAGACCCGTTTTCGGGTCGAATCGAGGCTCGGCCATCCAAACGGTGTAATACTCTTTGATGGCGGCGATTATAGCTTCTTTGAGGAATTCCTTTGCACCTGGTTGATGTTGGATCTTCTCGTATACTCGCAATGCCATATCTGTCAACAGCGGAGGCTGCGACCTCGTAAGATAGTAAGATCGGGTAGCGTTTAAAATTTTACCGTAATGCCGAATGCAAAAACAGAAGTTCTGAACCATGGATTTGGCCAGGTGGACTTTATCGTTAATAATAAGCCCCAAGGATTCCATGTAGCTATCCCAGCCGTAGAGTTCGTTGAATCTTCCTCCCGGGACCACAAAAGGCATGCCCCGCAGGGTCTTCTCCCCTGTACTCGGGTCTATATGCTCTTCCATCGCAACGGCCAACAGGCCAGGACCGGGGTTATGATTCAAATCTCTTACCACATCTGCAGTGATGATTTCTGGGAGCAACTGAACGTCCAGTCGAATTTCCGGTCGCTCGCGTGCAAGCTTCAGATAATACTCGTATTGTTCAGGTGCCCCTCGCGGGACGTAGATACGTGGTCGCGGATCGTCTGTCCAGTCTTTCGCGTCTTTGGCGGCGATTTCAATGCTAGAGCTATCAATTCGGCGAGTCAAACCCTCCCAGAATTGATGCTTGATAAGCCGAGATAGACGACTGACAGGGTTCTCGTTGAGACGGCCAATGTCCAGAATGATACGCTTTCTGCCGTATTCTTTGGCGAGAGACAACTCTTGTAAAAGGTTAGAAAGCATATATGTTCCCCGAATATCGAAGCGGTTATGTCCTCCGGACGCGGCCGTTCCCAGCGACAACACCTATTGAAGCTACTTAGTATTCTGGCTTGTGTGTTTGCATAATTAGTTAGACCACATACCTTGGGGCCGGTATCCTCAATAGTAATCTGCATATTGTCATCAGTGTCTTCTTGCTTGCGCAGGCTCTCGAGCGTGTGGTCGACATCGATTAAAAACTGGCGCGACTGTGGTTTGCTAGCTTCGTCTAGAGAGGGCTTCCGTTAGCCATCCACTCGGGGACTCGTTCAAGGAGGTTGAGATTACCATGGCTGCCACGCCTATGTCTACCCGGAAGCCACATGCGATCGACATCCCGATGAATAGTGCTCTAAGGATGGGATTAGTAATCTGTGAGCAAACAGGATAGAATACAGGCATACGTGGGAGAGCGTGCTGTGTCGCTTGTGGTACCGATTGGTGTGTCGGGCTTCCGATGCATAATAGGTCCTTGCATCCTCGAATATATAGTCGTCGCTCGCAGTACTCGATCCGGAGCGTTGGCCCCGGGTCAGGCTGGCCCCAAGGGAATTAGCCATGGCGGCGGGTGTCTTCCTTGAGCAGGTCGGAATACGGGTTGCAAGTGAACGGGTTGCGAGTTAAGAAGTGGGAGAGTTGAGAGTTGCAAGTTGCTTTGCGGATTGAGTATCGGGTTCAAGATTGAGAGTGGACGATTAGCTGTAATGTGACGTAGTCGTGCTCAGGTTCTTATCGTAAAGGGGCAGCACTAAGCGATCCCCGTCGAGTCCACCGGTCCCGGTTCCAGCAACAGTCTATCGCTGCTCCTTGGGGGTCCGATAGTCGGACAGGTCGGCCAGGTCGGACGGGTTGGAGATAGATCTAGCAGTTCGATGTTGAAGCCTTCGGGGTTGAATTCTTGGCTGTGCGACGATGACGAAGGAAGAAGGGGGGAGGGAGGGGGAGAGGCACGAGAAAAAGAGGCGCGAGAGGAGAGGTACGAGGCACGAGACTAGGGGATTGAGGTATACCAATTGGAATTGGATACCGAAAAAACAAACACGGGCGACCCGCGGCGTCTACTCGATGCTGTTGCTTCTGTTGCTTCTGCTGCTGCTGCTGCTGCTGCTGCTGCTGCTGCTGCTGCTACTGCTGCTACTGCTGCTGCTACTGCTGCTGCTGCGAGCGGCAGGCATGAATAATTCTAGTGTTCAATGAGCTGCGATGACGGCCAATAAAGAGAAACAGATGCTTGGATGTAGTATATCGCGCGCGCGCAGGCACTTGCAGTCTGCAGAGAGAGAGGACGAGAGTCATGAAAGATGGAGCCAGTGATGTCAGAAGACTGAGCGCCGATAGAACAAGTGGACTGGAAGGGGACAAGTGCTGCTGCCGGTGCTGCAGTCACAGATAAGTGAAAGCCTTCACGATGTATGGATCCACCGGGGCTTGCCTCTTGCATGCCCGTGACAAGCTGACGAGCCCGGCTAGCAGCGCGTTTTTCTGGTCTTCCCACGAGGTCGAAAGGTCAATTGATTGCGATTCCGCCTCTGGATCGCGACAGAATCTCCCGGCATGCCTCCGCCTGTTCATATAGCTTCATACCACCGCCACTCCCCCCCGGGACACAAGCTAGGAAGCTTTGTTCTTTGTCTGTTCTTCGCCTGAGGCTATGTACCCGCAACGTGCCTCCTTACCTTATGTAGCTTAGGCTCATCTCCGGACTTATTGGCTTAGGTGATAGCTCTGGTGATAGGCAGTGTCGGTAACCGGGGGCCTGTCAAATTGGCCCCACAATGACGAGTAAGTCCCCACTACGAAGAACATCTCTGTCAATCTCGTGAGCAATAAAGTGGGTCTGTCCCTGCAACACTGTATCAGATTCTACTCATTTAAACAGCATCCGGTCCATGGAGATGGCTTGGAGGTTCCAACGACACTACCTATGTAAGTAGCTTGATGAAGCTTTAGCTCGCGGAATCATCGTGGGATGAACAAGATAAGGCATGCGCCATCAACACGACGACGGGAATCTGTTGGCTAAGCAGAACTCCAAACCATTACTAAATGCTGGTTACCTACGTGTCTAGCTTGACCATGGGCTGGCTGGTCACGACACGGCCTCGGACTACCTACCTACACTACGACGCCCTATCCCACCCTAGTCACGCCTCCTTTCATTCGAACGGGGGACCAGGTCTAGGCGCAACGTTCTCACTCGATCTCAGCTGTGTCTCCCTCCAGGAGTAATATCGGTACGCTAAACATTCCCCTTTTCGAGCGCGAAATGGGGGAAGACAGCTGGCCTGAAGCCTGGACCGGGGAGCGCTATCAAACCTGTTGCCCGTCGTCCTCGCCTCGTAGCAACGGAGTGGCCGTGTACAGCTGGGGAGGGACTACTGGTCGCCTTGGTCGCCTTGGTCGCCTTGGTGCTACTTCGTGCAGCACCTCCAGTTCCTTTTCGGTTCCTCTGACCATGACGGTGATTTGGACTCCTGCGACTCCGGCATGAACGGGAATGTTGCTGAACCGTTGTTGGCAGTACGAGGGCCGATAAACAAGCCTGAAACCCGGAAAGGCATTACTTCCTACTATATGGAAGGTCCATCCGATATTCTCAGGGAATGGCGCAACATGCTAACGTTTCACCCGCTTCTCCTGTTGGTCAGGTGCCGGAGGATACTCGACATTGCATTCGAGCGATTAGTAGAAAGACCGTGTAGCTCTTATGCGGGAGCACTCACTAAGCACCCCCATTGGCTTACCAAATATCCAGTTGCTAAGTAACCTAACCACTACCGTAGTAGACGATGACGAATGTTTACTATTGTCAAGCTTTCAAGGCTACAGGAGGCATATGAAACCAGTACATACATCGCCTTGCATCGTTGCCGCCATGCAAACGGCGGCCTGTAGCCACAGAAAAGAGCCTGCGGGTTGAGTTAAAAAAAAAATGAACAAGCTTGAGATCACTTGAGAGATGAACCATCATACCAACAACGGGTGGAACAAAGAAATATGCCGGTACCCCCCGGTTATCTATTGCGTGCGAGATGGTGTCGACAGCTCTGTCTAATGCTCCAGGGGGTAGAAGTGACGTTATCGCATCGTATCGCATGTTTACATCATGGGTGTACATCATGGGTGAGTCTACAAGCGGCATGCGACTCGGACGATATGGCATCTGCTTCCGCTGCATCTTAATATCTACACTAGTGTATGGAAACGAGTGCATAAAAACATTGGCCTTTTGCTTGTCGGCCCTCCCCGCCCGCATACAGTTAGCACAGCTGCTCCGAGGAGCCGGGCGAGCCGTGCCGAAGCCAAGTCAGGTTGATCAGAGTTCAGCTGCCTGATAGCGAGCCGGCTCGGTACCGCCGTCCAAGAAAATAACACGCGCGCCAGGCCTGTTCTACCAGTCAGCCACGCAAACGTCCCGACAGTGCAGTGATTTATTTTTAAACATACATATGATCAATCGTTGAATCCGATCGTGAATGATCTAGTCTAGTTCCCAGCAGTCCACGTTTGGATCTCCCAAGTATGTACGCTATTAGTTAGTCTAGTCGACCCATCAGGCGGGAAACCCAACGTCGCGCTAGACTGGCTATTGCACTATGTGCACCCATTCGGCACGGCAGTGTCCTATGCAGGCAGGACGCGAGAGATGTTAGTTCTAGATACGCCGTTGATGCCTTGGCAGAAGCGGCAGCCATTCGGTGAGTGCGCCCGCCGCGGATAGAGTGAGGCATATGTCGCAGCACCATCCGTACATATGTGCATACGTACATACGTACATACATACACACATACATACACGTTTCCCTGTTTTTTTCTTTCTTATCTATTAACTTTACGGCACCCTACCATCTACAGGTTGGTAAGTCGTAGACCGCGACCTTGGTTGTGTGTAGCTACATACTTTCCACGTCGTTGTCCCCTGTCCTGTAGACGGGGATCTGGAGGGGTTTATCGGAAAGCGGGCTGAGACAGGATGCAAGCAGCGTCACTCTCTCGTATTCAAACGAACCCACCCTCTCTGCTATGTATGTAATACCGTCTCGCTTCCTTTTCGACTTCCTAAGCTAGAAGTCGATAAGGGGGATCTAAGTCAATAGATTTAAGAGAAGGCAACCCGCCGATACCGAGCCGTTATCTTCGCACCCGACACCTGACATACCCGACGCATGTCGTCCGTAGCGAGAGATAACTAATGGTTCACCGGAGTGAACATCGAAGAGGAGAGGGTGCTTCCAAGCTTGCTACGTTGTGCATTATCGAATGCGGTAATCAATTAATCCGCAGATGTCGGTCGCCAAAGCCAAGGTGGTCTAGATGCGGGCGCTAGGGGAGGGAAGAGGGAAAAAAAAAATACTTCAAGTTCTCTCGTCGCCCTTTTTTTTTTCTTTCAATAATCTCCACTTGTCTACCGTCAGCTCGGCTAGCTAGTTGCGTGGCGGTCTTGGGGGGGTCTCCGAAGCCCCGTTATTAAGAACTGTACTTTTCGGTTCAACCTTCAAGCCACCCAGGAACGAGGCGGTTCTTCTCGTTTTCGCTTCAGCTTCAGCTTGCATCCTAGTGTTTGGAACTTTATCTAGTGTAGGTATTTCCTGAACAGTGCATAGGCCGTATTCTTAAACCGGGCTATTCTTGCTCGTTATCTACAAGACGTTCCATCCCGTCTCTTAGGTCGTATTGTGCGGTGGGAAAGCTATTCTCAGCTTACACGCACACATCAATACTACGACCGTTACCCATGTGTCAAGACAGGACAGAAAGAATGTTACCGCCCAAAGCCATCGATGTATCCCATAACAGTAAAAAGATACGAGAACCGCGCTCCGCCTTTTCGAGCATATGATCGCTGAGTCTAATCTTTGTTATCTTTTCAGAGAAGCGCCAGACAGGTAGATACCGCCGGGAGTTATCTATGATCCGGCGCAAGTAAATGTATGGTAAGCACCTAAAAATAAGCTGTAGATAGATTGGTGGCGGGCGGCAGCCGCTAGTTATAGGTACTCACTCGGATAGGTAGTATAGGTACTTTATAGGCGCCACTTGATCACAGTATTATTGTTGGCACCATTACCTTTAGGGCTTCAAGGCTCACGATAACTACCTAGGTAGGTGCTGCGTACGGTCTTCTGGGGCCGTGCTCCACAGTGCACTGGCGATCGCGAAAGATCGATAGTGTAGGAGAGGTACCTATCTAGGTAGGTGCCGGTTGCCCATGCGGGCCGTAATTAGTTGGTAACCCGTGCCTCCCATCCATTATTGGCATCGCGTGGCCAGCCGCCAGGTCTCGATCCCCGAGGGATCCCTCCATTGCTCAATCCCAAGCACCACCACAATACCACTAGTTCTATCAGTCGACATGGATACCACCTACACATAGATAGTAGCGAAGTGGGGTGCACACAACAACACTACGCTGCTACCTACACTAGTTACTTCGTATGTAGTGTACTATCAGTCGTTTTGGTAACAGTTGCGCAACCGGAACTTTCCCTACGAAGGGCTGACCCGACTAGACAGACTCGCTTGCTCCTTGGGCCTCTGGGTACCGGGTTGACGATTCGCCCTTTACAAGTAACTACCTAGGTACGTACCCAACAATACCTGGTTAGTTACCTTGTCATTGCCATCGTCTCTGGACAGGGTTGGAGGGACGCTTGGTCGTTCCCTCGGCTGCGGCCCTCCCAACCTTCTTTTACGCCGAGTCTAAAGCAGATGTCGTGCGTGTACATACCGCCGTACAGTTAGCTATCAGGAAAGTCAGCAGACGGTGCGCCTGGTGGCTGTTTGGCTCAGGTACCCGAGCGAGTCGAGGCGCCTTGTCGACTCCACGCGACGCATGTGTCCATCTGGATCTCCATCAGCTAACGCATTTCGACGCCAATACAACATACAGGCTCCTCGTGCGGCTGTGATGCCCAGCCCAAAACTGATAGCGTTGTGCAACTAGGCGCAGGGGCCCTAACCGTCCTGTCCGATTCGTCTCACCCGACGTCCGCCCAGGCGCCGCCCAAACATTCGTTCCGTTGGAACCCAGTGAGGACTCACTTACCTATTCCCCCGGCCCCCTCATAACCCGGGCCAACCGCCGTTCTCTCTTCACTCTGTTTTCTCTCGTTTCCGACCGGTGGAAAGCACACGGTAGAGCAAAGTCGTAGCCACTCGTTTGATTTTTTTTTTTCTTACGGCTTTTCGTTCGCCATGAGCTTCCTCAAGTCGTACTTCGCCCCCGGCAAGGGCAATGAGGACGGAGGGAAGGGACACGAGAAGAAGGTGTCGGAGGTCAGCGAGACCAGCTTGAAGCAACTCGATGTCGGGAAAGTTGCCGTCCCCATGCCTACACCCAACTTTTCCATCCCCGGTACGCCGGCGCTAAGGACCCCGATGGGATCGCGGCCGGGTTCGCTATACCCCACTGGCGACTTTCGAAATGCCCGCGAAAGCCTTCTCGACGTCAAGGCCGATGTTATGTGCAGTTGGCTCTATCAACAGCAGTTAGAAAGGCAATATGCGACAGGTATTTTGCCAGGCGAAGGGGTGGTCCTGAAGAAAGGCAGGAACAATTATGCGTGCTGCCCGCCCCAGCTACAGGACATGAGATACAGCCTATATGACATGGCGATGGAACTCAACGTCAGAGTATGTCGTCATCCCATGCTGTTTTTGCCGCCGAACAGCTGCTAACCCCCAGCCCGCAGTGTGCGATGACCGTTAACACGAGGGTAATTAACGTCATTCTCGCCTCAAGACGAACCACGTACGAGTACATTCCGCTCCCAGACGGTTTGCGGCTGCAAGTTTTGCCCAGTATGCGCGAGCTGCCTCGGTGTCAGAAGCATCATTTTGCCGCTTTCATCCAGGACCTCCAGATTCTAATCGTTTGGGACGACGAACCAAAGAAGGTCCTAGCTAGGGCAGAAGCTTTGGAACGTCAACTAATGAGGATGATATGGGGAACAGGAGAAGAAGAAGATGATGATGCCGAGGGCGAGAAAGGCGAGAAAGGCCCGACCGTCGAAGTCGATGACACTCCAGTCGATCTTGAATCTGCCGCCGACGCGCCAGACAGGCGGATAAAGCTCACCAGCGCTCTCACTGTAGCACTCACCGTGGCTTTGTCCATCAGCACGTTGGGCATCGGTTATAGAGCACTGGCTTATGAAGTTGCGACTGATGGTTCATATGTTCGGCTAGCACTTGTTGCGGTCAGCCCGCTCCAACTATGGGTTGGATATTTCTTCTTCCAGACCATTATCATCAACTTCTTCGAAATATTTGGACCCATCTCCGCCGTCACCAAGAACAGTAAATATTACTCGGGGGCACCACCGAAGCGGCTCAATCGCGAGTACCATACTTTGCCGCACGTTACTATTCAGATGCCAGTCTATAAGGAAGGGTTAAAAGCGGTCATTATTCCCACTGTGCAGTCGCTCAAGCAGTGCATCTCGACATACGAGCTTCAAGGTGGCTCTGCCAACATTTTCGTCAATGACGATGGTATGCAGCTCATCTCGCCCGAGGAAGCCCAGGCTCGTCGCGAGTTTTACGACGAGAACAACATTGGCTGGGTGGCTAGACCGAAACACAACCCAAAGCCTGAGGACGGTGAGCAGCCATTCCTACGTCGTGGCAAATTCAAGAAGGCATCGAACATGAACTATGCCATGATGGTCAGCAATCGCGTTGAGGACAAGCTGGGCCAAACGCAAAGATCGGTCACATGGACACAGGAAAATGAATTTGCTGCCTATGAACAGTGCCTTTCCGAAGTTCTGCAAGAGGATGAAGGTCGTACGTGGGCTGAGGGTAACATCCGTATTGGTGACTACATTCTGATTATCGACTCTGATACTCGTGTACCGGAGGATTGTCTTCTGGATGCCGTTAGTGAGATGGAGCAATCCCCTCAGGTTGCAATCCTTCAGTTCTCTTCTGGTGTGATGCGAGTCAGCGAGTCGTTCTTTGAAGGAGGGTGAGTAACTTGTTCCATGCGTAAATATCTACCGGAGCTCTGTGCTAACATATCCCAAGGGTCGAATGGTTCACTAACCTGATCTACTCCGCCATTACTTACACCGTGTCGATCGGCGATTCCGTTCCTTTCGTCGGTCATAATGCTATTCTGCGCTGGTCTGCTGTGCAAGACGCTGCCTCTTACCAGGACGAGGATGGCTACGAGAAATTCTGGTCTGAATCCCACGTCTCGGAAGATTTCGATATGTCTCTCCGACTCCAATGCGCCGGGTACAGCTGTCGTTTCGCCTCGTACACGGGCGAGGGGTTCCAAGAGGGAGTGTCTCTGACGGTTTATGACGAACTTGCGCGTTGGGAGAAATATGCCTATGGTTGTAACGAACTGATGTTCCACCCCTTGCGATATTGGCCAACACGGGGTCCCATAACACCGCTCTTCCGGAAATTCTTGGGCTCCAGCATCCATCTTCCCAAGAAGATGACCATTTGCAGTTATATCGGGACGTATTACGCCATCGGCGCCTCGTGGATCATCACTCTGTTCAACTATTTCCTAACCGGCTTCTTCTATGGTCTGTACGACAAGTACTACCTCGACTCGTTTGCTATTTTCGTTTCCGTCATCGTCGTGTTCACCGGGTTTGGTAATGTGGCGCTCGCTATCCTGCGGTACCGTCTGAACCAGAAGTCTCTTCTTGGCGCTTGTAAGTTTTCCCCGGGTGTTTTCTTGTTCGATGCGTAAAATAGGCGATTCAAGCTAACGCATCCTTCGCAGTCTGGGATAACGTCAAATGGATCCCGGTAATGAGCATCTTCTTGGGTGGCCTGTCCTTGCACGTATCGCAGGCCATCTTATGCCATTTCTTCAGCATCGAAATGACGTGGGGCGCAACGGCAAAGGAAGTCGAAGAGGTCAACTTCCTTGAGGAGATACCCCGATTGATCAAACGTTTCAAGGGAACCTTTGTCTTCTGCTTCGGCACCGTTGGCCTTATCGTTACCGGAATTTACGCATTCCCGGCGGATTGGCGTATCACCTACTTCGCATCCATCTTCCCCCTCGCCTGGTTGGTGGCTTGTCACTTCCTCCTCCCAGTCGTCCTCAACCCCGCGTTGATGGTCTTCGCCTGGTAATTCTTTCTCTCTTTACACTGCCACCCGGTGGTCGCCTCGATGTGACACACCATCCAACACATAATGTGTAATTATCGTCTCTGTTTCTTTTCAAACATTATATCCCCATACCGCTTGGATAGCAATGGAGTTGGTATAGATTGGGATTAAGATCGGCGTTCGGGTATGGATCTCGGGCACTTGGGAATGACGGTTGGACTGGGTACACATGAGGTTTATTTTGTTGACGAGGCCGTCACTATTTGGTCAACTCCTCTTTTGACGCTATTGGCTGAATACATCCATCCGTACATAGGCGCGCCAAATGGAATGTGACAGCCCGTTATATATAACAACCACCACTACTTAGACTCTATAATTAACCCTATGATGTCTCGGAAGCCATCCCCCCTTGGTGATTCGTGTGGGAGATCTCCTCCGTCGCCTGATACCATGTTGTGCCTCAGCAGGACAGACTCAAGACGGGACGGGCGCACACCGCAAGATAAGAAGCAAGAGCAGGCCCCGAGAGTGGACATACTAGTCGTAGGAAAAACAAGGAATGGCCAACGAACAGCAGGCGTCAAACCGGTTTCCTCGCCACGAACCCGATCCGTCCTGCCCACGAGCCCACGGGCCTTATCCAGCTGCTGTCACCACAACGGGCTCCACAGATCACTGTTGCATATGCGGGCCCGGGAGACATCGTATGATGAACCCGCCGGATGGCGATTCCGTCAACACACTACAAGTAACTACGTACACTACCTACCCATCACTCTTTCCATGTATTGTAGTATACACTACACTACCTAGGTAGGCACCCAGCTGCACAGTGTCCACCCTGGACACATAGCGTACATACGCCACGCATGCATTCCCGCCTCATCTTGCATCCGAAGATTGCATTCGCATAGTGTAGATAGATAGATATGTAAGTAACTACCTACTGTAGGGAGGGAGTGGAATGGGTTTGAGATCTACACCATCTTACATTAAGTAGGCAGTGTAGTACCCAGAGAGCGGGTCGAGCGAGTCCTTTACACTACAAACACTACATACACCACATACACTACGTACACAACCATTTCTTCCTTCCATGTACATTCTTCCTTCCCCTCCTCGTAGCCAGCACAACGCAATAAACGAACGATATTAAAATAACGCCACTCTCTTTCCCTTCCCCTCCCTCGACACGACGAAGGTAACGCCAGACCGGACCTTTCGCTCCAGCGCCCCGTGTAGTGTATGCCCGCTGGGCGCTATCGACCGCGAGAGATCTGGGCAAGAACAAGCGAGGCTGCGCGCTGCACTGCACTATATACTGCCTACTAGGCAGTTATGCATACATACATACATACATACATACATACATACATAAGTTCCCGAGTCATTGAGTTCTACGGCTAGCGCCCTTGTCCTTGTCCTTGTCCTTGTCCTTGTCCTTGTCCACGTCCTGTCTCCCCCTTCGCAAACCCCGTGGGTCTGGGCCACGGCCAGACTTGGGTCGCTTGCCCATTGTGCACACCACCCCCCCACCTCTCCTCAGGGAGCCCGGAAATGGGCGAACAAGAACAGACGGGACGAGCGGACGGACGGACGGGACCTCTTGACCATCTTCCGGCGGGCAGCGCGACGTAACCATCCATTTCCCGTTCTCTTTGCGGATCCTCCCCTCCTCCTCCTCCTCCCCCTTGCCTTGTCTGCCCCCGACGGGGCTGACACTATGTGCCCAAAAGGGTGCCCATTTACACTGACACGCATATACCCGGGGGTACACGATAAGTTGCTACATACACGCAAAAAAAAAAACGTAGGCTGGTGAAGAACCAACAAGAACAGCGCGGGGATGGGATGGGGATGGGGATGGGGATGGGGATGGGGATGGGGATGGGGATGAGCTGATTTCGACGTGACTGTTCTACTACTATACCACTACCACTACCACCGCCTCCGCCACCGCCACCTCATCACTCCCGGTTCCCATGGCAGAGCCATCGATGTGGGAGAGAGCGGGAGGGGTGTTATCTGGGCACCGAACTTGCGTCTGTATGGATAGCGCTGCAACGAACACAAGGACCTCGTCTGCGCATATAATATAAAAGTCACCTACCAAACTTCCCTCGCTGGCAGAGACGACATGGCTATCAATAAATCTGTCTATGTGCTCTCTCGACAGGTGCCCAAGGTATGATAAAATAGTACGAGACTACAAGCAAGCAAACCCCGCCCACGCATTATATATAATCGGTACCCGTTTATATGCCCAGGCTAGCATGATCGGTATGGAAGCTTGATTTTTGATACTTGGTTAGAAGCAGGAAATATAACGAAGACCTGTCTGGCTCTTTTTTTTTTTTCAGTGACAACACCTCCTTGTCATATGTTATAAACACAAACAAGGCCATTTTCTCTTTTAGTAAAATGAAGCTCGCTTGCCACGCTAACCCTCACATCTCATACAGTCATCATCAATGGCCCATCGTCTCTCTCTATCTATCTCTCCTAACCCGGTAGAGTACATCCCCTTACTTGTAAATCCGCTCTACTGCACTCCCGCAACGTTCCAAATCTTGATTGTAGCATCGCCACCCGTACTTGCGACCTTATTCTCGCCAACCCAAGTCACACCATACACCCCGTCCTTATGTGCATTCAGCATATTGACTCTGGCCCCAGGCTTCGCAAGACTCCAGACATAGATGTGCGTATCTAGGGAACCGCTGATAGCTTGGGTACCGGCGTCGCTCCAGGCAAGGCTTGTCACACGGCCAGTGTGCGCGGACCACCGATCGGTAACGATTTGTAGGTCGTCCGTTTTGTACGCGTAGATCTTGCCATTTTGGTTGCCGGCGGCCAACAGGGATCCATCCTTCGAAAATGCCAGAGCCGAGATTCGTGCCACCGAGTTCTTTGCCTCGTTTATCCGTACAAGTTTGTTGGCTCCATCAACTTTGTATAATTGGACCGCATTGGTTGTTGTGCCCACGGCGACAAACGAGCCATGCGCGGCGATGGAAGTTAGTGGCTCCGAGACATTGAGCTCGCCAACGAGTTCGCCGTTCACGTAAATTCCAACGCCTCCTTGTGTGGCGACGTATACACGGCCGTCTGCAGCAGCGATACCAGTGGGCTGCTTAGATAGTTTCTGAACCGCGCCGGTAAATGTATTGGTAGATATATCAATCTTGTGCAGCGTATCATCCCAGCCGACGCTGTATACCCCTCCTGGTGTCGATGCAAAGCCCGTAATCTGGTTGGTATGACACGTGCCGTCGACCACGGTGCCAACCCCTGAAGCTATATCCCAGGTACAAACCCTGCCGTCGAAGCTCCCGGTCCATAATGTTTCGCTATTGCCACCCATAGCCGTGATGCTCTTATTGTGCCCTTGAACGGTCTTGATGGGCTTATCGCTCTCTTCCTTCAGGTAGTAGAGGTCCCCGCCAAGACTCAGGCTAATAATCAAACCATCGCTTCGTCCATGAGGCCAAACAACGCCGACTTGTTGGTCGTCAATACTTGCGCGGTCGGCGCCAAGCTTCCATGTTCGTGTGACCTTGCCAGACTCTGCGTCCCACATCTTAATTGTATGGTCCGCGCTGGCAGTGACAAACCGTTTCGAGTCGCTCGACCAGCTCGCGGCAAATATGCTTCCCGTATGCTCGCCCTCGCCAATCGTCCTCGTATGGTCAAAGCCCTTCGGTGTCTTGTCCTCGTTATACAGGTATAGTTGAATACGCTTGTCAGCGCCCACGGTGACCAACGTGCTACCATCGGGTGAGATAGCGGTGCCAAGCACAAATCCCTTGTGCACACCATCTACTTTGGTCTGGAAATGAAGGGGGCTCGGGACGTTTCCAAGGAAACATACGGATGCATCATCGCTCACCGTCACGGCGGAAATGGCGCGCACAGTCCTTTCGGTGGGTCGAATGGCGACGGCGTTGATGACTTTCGAATGGCCCGTCACCTCTCCCACCTTCCCGCCGGTGATGTTGAAGGCATGTCCGAACTTCTCGCGGCCATCGCCAACAGCTATGACCCTGTCTCCATCGCTGGCAAACGCTATGTCGTTCACTCGCCCCGAAAACGCCGGCCACTCGTCTTCGGCGGGGTATAGGTTAGCCCGTTGGATTCGCAAACGGCGACAAGCCGACAATGCCCGACTCACCCTTTCTTCTGATCCCATCCGCCGTCGAAGCCCACACTCGAACCAATCCGGTCACATCCCCGCTCGCAATCCTGTACTCGGGTAGGATGTTGGGCAACGGCGCGATCCTTGCAACGGTAGCCTGGGCGGTATGTTCCGTGTACTGCACACAGTCGGATGGGTCGTCGATGGAACGCAGGAAGATCGATTTGCCAGACTACAGCGATTAGACTAGGTTCCGGGCACGGGAGGCAATCGCGAGGTGGCTCACGGCATAGGCGACTTTCGTCCCCGCAGCGTCGGTAGAGAGCTGCGTCGGCTGCCCCCGAGTCGTCACAGGGGACGCCGCCAACGTTCTCTCGATCGTGATTGACATGTTGGATGGGAGGGGGCGAAACGGTCTGTGTAATAGATGGACGGATGGTCAAGGCCCCCTCGTCAGGTCTCGAGAATGCAAGGGCCTATATATACCAGCAGTGTCGTTGAATAATCTGTCTGCCTAGCCGTCACCAAACTTTGCAACTAAGGATACCTACTTGCTTAAGTACCTAGATAGACATTACTTACATGACGCGGGGCAAACTCCTGTAACACGTAGGTGCCTGTCCGCGGGGAGTGCGGGGCAGACACGACAGGGGCAACCAAGTGCACTACACTACCTACGTTAGACTCCCCGCTGCAGTGTAGGTAGGGAGAGGCAGGTACGTGGCTGGTGTTATTTATGGCTGAACCATCATCCTTCATGTGTCCAAGTTCAAACCCCCTTGAGTATGTCGGGCTTCAATACCTACGCATGTACCTACCTCAAGTTTTTTTGTTTGTTTTTTTTTGCCTTTTTTTTACAAGGTGTGGTTCATCTGACATTAACCACTATGTAATCGAATTGGGTGGGAAATAATTGATGAGGAATTTGTACATCTAGATTATATCTCCTAAAATCAACGCCACACCTTAAAATTAAGCGTTGCCCACCTACTGCCTCCAAAAAGCAACTTATTCAATAGATACTTACCCCCCTGTGTAAGTTACCTATTTATATGATGTAAGACAAGAAGTCTTGCTAGTATACGCATATATCATCATCTCAGAAGACCAGAACTTTTGTGTGATTCATCTGCTACCTTACTTAACCCTCAATCATTCGAGAGAGATACCTAAGTAGGCAAGCTGTGTTTGGTAGCATCGCCTAAAGCAGATTAGGAACCCCATAGCTACGAGCTAGCAACATCGGACCCTTTATCATCATCAGAGATATCTCTTGAAACCAGAACCCCGTTAAACAGGGCAATCGTCGATCCTGCAAAAGCATTCGCACGCAATTTTTATCACTACGAGACGCCTACCAACCACCGCCACCAGTACCCCAGCCGCCATCATCGCCAGTGTTGCCAGTATTATCATTGCCACCGGCGTTGTCGTTGTCAAAGTTGTCGGGAGGGACTATCTGCTTCTTGCATCGAACCTTGGTGTGACCGTTCTCACCACAGTTCTGGCACTGGACTCGGCTATCTATGATATAGCGTTAGTGAGACCGATCTATAGTCGTAAATGGCAAAGTTATCAAATTCTTACAGTCACGAGGCTTGGGGCATCCTCGACTCTCGTGGCCGTACTCGTCGCAGTTCCGGCATTGAATCTTTGACATGTCCTTAGGTTCGGGGCACTCATTGGATTTGTGGCCTTCCTGATTGCAATTGCGGCAGATTATTTTCTTGGGTTCCTTGCAGTCGCGAAATGAGTGACCCTCTTTGCCGCAGTTGTAACATCCTCGTACATCACCTCCGCCACCCCCCTGGGGACAATCCCTCGAGAAATGACCCACTGTGATGGATTCGTTAGATCGCACTACCTCTATAAATCGTAGACGCAACTTACTCTCACCGCATTTGCGACACTCGACATCAGGCCCAGCAACACGAGGCTCAGGACCTACTATTTTATTAGAAATTGATTCACCAGAAGACAGCTTGGAGGTATGGAAAAACTGACAATCAGCAGCCTTGTGTCCGCCCTGGCTATATCACGATTATCAAGTTAGCATTTACCCATATCCTCCCAGAAGGAGAAGCTAAGCTTAGCTATAACGTACCCGCAGTTTTTGCAGGCGAACTTGTCAACACGTTTCTCACGGCCTAAATAATGTTAATGAAGCACCTAAAACCATCGACATCAATGCATGCACTTACAATCGCGCATGCGATGACCTGGTTGAGTACAGTTGAAGCACATGATGACAACGCGCTCCTTCCCCATTTTCTCCTGCGGGCAATTCTTGGAAATATGACCAAGCTCATTGCAGTTGGAGCATTTGGAGAGGCCTCTACCGGCAGGCTCACCAGCATCGTCTAATCGCGCTAGATTATCAACGGCATCGCTGGGCCAGAGTCCTCTCTCACAGGAGCGAACGGGGTTGGGGCCAAATCGATAGTTAATCTTATACTTCTTGTCCAGATTGCCTTGGAGATCCATGTGAGTCAAAGTAGAGGCCAAATATGGGTTTTCCAGAGCAATTAGATAGACCCCGATGTTTTGAGTACGGAAGGCAATTTCCAGGTCACGATAAGTCGTATCCGGGCATGCCTTGGCGTATTGCTGGATAGCACCTTTAACATCGTCGGCGTCCCGTTTGTCGGCTGCGGTTGTGATATTGTTCCAGGCCACTTCGGCGTCGAGCTCTGCGACATGAGAACGATCGACCTTGCGTGGATTCTTGCACTTTGCAATCATATGACCTGGTAATGTTTATCCCTTAGTCAAAGACACATGGTAAAATACATGTAGTGATGTTATCCTTACCCTCCTGCTGGCAATTCTTGCAAACCTCGGCGGGCTTCTCAGGGCAGTCCTTCACCATATGGCCTTGCTGGTGACAGTAGCGGCACTCTCCAGTGAACTCACGGGGTGGCGCAGTTGGACAGTCTCGAATCATATGCCCTTCCTCATTACAGTGTCGGCATTTTGGGATGCGGGGGTTGGGGCAGTCAACCTTGTTGTGACTATGATGAGATGAGCGTAGTACTGTTCGGTCGGCTGTTTATAGTCAACTTACCCCTCCTGGCCACAGTTAAAGCAGCCATTGCCGCCACCACCTCTACCTCCGATATCATCACCAACAGCAGGAGCATCAAAGCCATTCATACCGCCTTCGTCAAAAGTTGATGCGGGTCCTCCATAATTTTCGCCATCATTATAACCCTGAGGGTCATCGGCGGGCACGTCATTCCACTGGTCGGCGCCAGGGTTGCCAGCGGGAGCCGAATTCCATTCCCATCCAGACATGTTGGGCGGTGGAGTACTAGGCAGCTTAGGAAGTTAGTAGAGTACCTTCCAACGCTATGAAGACACCTGGTGTTTGGGTGTTAGGGAGCAAGTATATTGGATCAGGCTAGAAATGGCGACAAGGTTGGGCAGGTGAGCCCATAGAAGACAGAACAAGTGAGCCGATTGCGCAGAAGTTCGTACAAAGTTATAGGGGATGTAGGTAATCGAATAAACGACAGTGAGGTCTCAGTTGGACAAAAATTGCTCCCTATCTTGGCGGGCTAGAAGTTTGAGGGGCCATAGACAAACGAGCCACTTGAATGACTTTGATTCCGAGATGGCGCGGGAACTGAAGTAAGGAGAAGAATACGGCTGTAAAGAGCCACGCGCAGATGCTGGGTGGAGCATGGGACGGTTGTGATGAATGAACTGAGATGTTGACTTCTGGAACAACTCGCGTTTGACGGGGTACGGGTAAGACAGTCGGGGCATCAAGGAACTTCGAGTGGAAGAAATAGAAGAAGACTTACTGTACAAGGGAATCCTCTGTCATCAACTGGTAGGTTTGTGTTTGTAATGGGCGGTTACTAGATAGGATCGATGTCTAGGGGAAAGAGAACTTCAATTCCATCTAGAGTTGCCTAAGTTCTCTCGAAGTTAGTGCGGAAAAGGAGAATCCAGGGAGGCCTAAGGAAAAGAAGACCTTGAAACTACCTAGGTAGGTGTTAATGCTGGTGTTAAGCCAATTTAGCAGGTAGGTAGGTAGGGCGGTAGTGGTAGGTGGAAGGCAGGCAGGTCCGTAACTACCGAAAGTAGTGTAGCTTCAAGTTGCGAGAGTATAAGGGGCAGCCGCGTTGGAGGCGCTTTATGGGCGGTACCTCCTTGAGCTTTTCTTCTATGGAGTGGCGCTCGGTACCAACTTGGCCTAAGTACCTAGGTAATAGTACTTTACGTAGTGAAATCGAAGTTCTGTTGCTTAGGGCTGCCTATCCAGCTAGATAGGTAGGCCCCTCCAGGGAAACTTACCAGTATCCTTCGTGTATAATTATGCTTTACCGGGAAGCCACGCCATAGGCCATGGGAATTAGAAAGGGAAGGTGTATTGAGAACTGTGAAACGTAGGGCACCTACCCTTTGAAGTACCCGGAAATGTTACAATAACTATTACCAAGCAAATGCCTGCCTCTACTTTGTAGGGAGCTAATTAGGCAGTTATGTGGTTTCGAAATGGGAGACGTATAGGTACTTACTGAGGCAGTTGATGATCTGTAGTCTGCGTGCAAGCTGCCTAACCTACCCAGGCATGGAGGTATAAAGCAAAGTATATCTCTAACCGAGGCCATATACCGGACTATCGGTCTACCACGTCGCGGTGCTATGTTAGGCTAAAAAGGGGGAATAATCGTGATAGCTACAATGGTAAATCTACGTACCATTCTAGTATATACAAAGATAGTAACTATATATTACGATGAATATAGGATAGAGAAAGTGTGCTCCAGATTAACTCTACATTGGCCACTATATGGGTTACTTGGAAGCTATCTGGGGATAAGTAGTAACTTGTGTAAACATTTATTGGTGGGTACGAATGATCCCATGACCAGGTAACAGTGAATATGCCCGAGCTTCGGTAGACATAGTGAAGGTTTCATTTATTAGTAAACTCCGGCTGCTGCCAGTTATTTCCAAATAACCCCGAGCTTACCAGTCGCCCAGAATATTCTGATCCTGCCCCTAATTACTTAAGACTTGTCAGGGAAAGTGATTATTGTTGCAAACACTCTGGCGATATGCCTAGCCACACACTAGAAATCAGTACTTGTCTAGAAATTTCGTGGCCACCGATTTGAACACTGTTGTTGGCTAATTTTAACTCCATTGTCATCTTCAGAGTCTGAAGTCTTCCTTAGCTAAAGATAGTCATGTGATGAAGTCAAGACCGGGTATATTGTGAAAGAGAGCTATGGTCTTGACTGCAGCTTTTTTTGTTACCAAGAAAACTGCGTCATCTGGACAAAGACAGGTGCTTTGAAAGAATTGGCATACCCTGGTGTGCCCCCCATTCAAAAGCGGCGATTTGTTGAATTCATGCAATGGTTCCTCTACTCTTAGCTAGCTGTCTCGCCGATATCAAAGTAAAATAATTCTGACTGTGTTACCTTTAATATGATAACCTATCTGAGAACCTGAGTATGCATGTTGTGGACGGTGAGCTATGGACAACAAGTTGGGTTCAGTCATTATCTCTGACCTCAACATACCGGACAATTGTTCGTACATCAGTATAGTCACCAAATCCCAGCATCATGTAATTATGGATTTGGGGCCTCAGCATAACCGGCTTCCCTTGATATGAACTATTTGATTACCTGGAGATGTCGAAAGGGGGATGGGAATGGTCGACGAACATTGGGCGTAGGCCACACTGTACAATGGCGATTGGAGAAGGGGCTAATCCAGCATATTGATGATCACACTGGTGAAGGCAGTGCCTGAGATGCGAGGTCGTGATTTAGCTTTTGGGCAAGAAAGGAAAAAAAGAAAATAACGTACTCATTGATCATTACAGCGCATATTTAATTAACCACCTACCTATTTGGCCGAAAACCTTCTTTATGTTTCACCACCGGAGATTAATTTCGAGTTTGTGAACGTGTTGACTCTACCTAGGTAAGGTATTTTTGGCCACATACTTGTACTCTTGTGTGGTGATATTGTTCGCTTGACATGCCGCATGAGGCCTACTCGAGTTGGTTGTGGATGGCTGAATTGAGCTCGGACCGGTTGCTAAATTATCCATTTATAGCATCGGACCTAGTGTAAAGGTTAAGGAACAGGGTCATGAGAGGTCAGAAAGGCAGCAAGAGATCACAAGCATTAGCTGTGAGAGCGTATGTAGGTACCTACCTGCACTCGGGGGGAGCTAATCAACACGAGACCCACTCTTCCTCAATCCAATTGCCCCTGGATCAAAGTCTCGGTACCTGCATTCTGTCTACATTCGGCCAACACATTGTGTACGTACCCATTCAACTTAGCTGGGTAGGTAGATATGTGCATGTATGCCATTGTATATTGCCTCGATACTTACTCCAAGGCGCTTAACCCGTTACTGAGTTGTGTCAACATGTCTTCCACGCCTGAGGTGTTCCCGTAGTATCGGTCGGGTACTAGCTGAGGCATATCATAAGTCAGTCTCCCTATTTATGGCATACTGTAGGCACCCCGAGTAGGTACTTTAGGCACTGTCGTACATATACTACATAAGATACAGCACGGAGAGAAGGGTCAGCTCTCTTCGGATAGCCATGTCGTCGTCAGCCTTATCTCGCTGTCAGGAGAATATTGAGGAGCATCGGAGTGTTGTTGGCTCGTGCAATCAAGGAGAGGAGAAAAGCCTTCAGTTCTGATTCAACGGTGGATGTTGGTGCACACAACACGAGATCCTTTTATTTCGCCCTGGTTAGACATTCTATTGGCCTAGATAGAGTGTGAGTGGTGAGCTAATTTCCCTTGTAGCCACTACCTGTGTTGTGTTGGCCACTATTGGACAGACCCCTGTTGGGCCCCTGTTCGGATCTTGCTGTACCTGCATGAGCCATGGCGCGCACAGCGAGACCTCCAGGGGTGCCCCTGGTCGCTCAGGCGGTTGACCTTTTTGTGCCAACGCATATTTCTACCTAGGTAGTGCTGGCTCATATTTTGTGTTCTCATTTGTAGATTATGGCTCGTCACCAGGGTGGAATACACAGATTTAGGCGCAGCGATTTAGTGTATGTGCGTACCTGCGTCGAAGCATTTGGCTAATTAAGTTTCAAGGCAATCTACACTACTACTTGGGGTTTCTATGCCATTTTCGTATAAGCGGCAACCACGATACTCTAATGTAGTGTACGTAGTAGAAGCACTTTGGATAGGTGTGTATGTAATCATTTAACCTACCGATCTAGGTCGCTCAAGAGGGAAATAGTTACATATGTAGTTAGTACATGCCCGGTGTGCCTCTCTGCTGTGTTGGCTCATCAATGGGCCTAGCCCACGTCGGGTCCAAACATTGTAGAAGGGGCTCCTCCTTGATTCATAGGGGTTTACCTACGGCCCACCCACACTCATCAAAGAGCCCAAAGCAGACCCCATGTCTGCATCGACACCATGCACAATCTCGTGGTTACACTGCAAGTTCTTAGGTACGGTACCTGGCCCCATGCTGGCTCTTTCATGCAGCCCGCTCTGTTATATAAGTCCTTTTCTCGATGGGTTCCTCCACCGCTTTCCCTCTCTTCTCCCACCCACCCACATAGTCGTTCATTCAGATCAACCCTGACTTTATAGTCAATTTCATTCGTTAACAAGAATACCTAATACCCAACTTCCTCGCCTTCGACTCTGACCCGAGTTCCGTCAACTAGACCAATCAGTCAAAATGAAGTTCGCTATTGCCGCTGCTGCCCTCGTCGCTGGCGTTTCTGCCAGCAGCTACCCTGCCTACTCGGCTGCGCCCAACGTGACGTACACCACCGCGGTCGTCACTTCGTACGAGACCTACTGCCCTGGTCCTACCCAGATCACCTATGGCACTAACACCTACACTGTCACTGAGGTACGGGCTATATATATATCTTTCTCTTTCTCTTTCTCTTTCTCGGCGGATTCGTTGCCAGCTAGTCCTGATTTGCGCCATTGAGTAACGGGCGCTTGCGAAGGGGCAAACGGGGGCGAATTCGCCTAATCAATCTCAACAAACTGACAATGACGCGTAGGCCACCACTCTGACCATCACCGACTGCCCCTGCACCGTCAGTGTACCCGTTTACACTACCTCTTCCGTGATCTGCTCTACCTGGTAAGTGAATATGGCAGCATGAGATACGGATTTTGGGTCGCTAATATCGATATAGCAGCAGCAGCCCTAGCAGCCCGGCCTATCCTACCCTCAGCGTCCCGTCGTACCCGTCTTCTAACTCGACCGCTGTTTACCCGACTTCGACGCCCGAGGTCCCTACCACCGGTGGTGTCTACCCCACCACTACCCCTAGCAGCACCCCCATTCCCACTGCTGGTGCTGGAAAGGTCGCCGCCCTTTCCGGTGGTGCCTTTGCCGGTCTCATCGGCCTAGTTGCCTTTGCCCTCTAAGCGCCAATCGTCTAATTCCATCTTCGCGTCGATGATCCATGAATTCTCCTATAGACCAATAATACCTAATTGCGGAGGAGTAATAGACGAAATTCAATCGGGCAACCAGGATCATGACGAGAAGCCAGTCGGAGTTAGTTGGAGGGTGGGTTTTGTAATAGACACCAGGAGGAATTTCAGCGCGGCATACGGCATTTCTGTATCCTCATCACAGGATCTTCTTGCGTGCAGAAATATTCTGATTCTTGTACATTCTTGTCTCGGTGTGGAGGTCTACAGCAGTTGCAGGGGATAGACTATGGATGACATGTGTGGTCTCGAGCGCGAGTTGGCTTTCGGACACTCCACAAGAATTCTTGAATTTTGGGTCGCCTCTGCTTCATTTGAATAGGAGAGAACGCAAACCGAATCCTAGATGTTCTTGGACAATTCAAATCACATTGCCATCCGCCCCTTTTTGTTTACAACTAAAGCTCTTGTTCTATTCTTCTGCTCTTGTTAACTCTTACAATCTTGGTTAAATTCGTGTCCAACTCACATTTCTTAGGTGGCTACATAGTCCTCACCTGGCCCTCTCGGTCGGCGAGTATTTTGTTCCCGGAAATTTCTGCGGGGGTTTATAATATTTGGAAAAGTACACGATACGTAGTGCAATGCTAACAGTTAGGTGTTGAGTTTTGGTCTGCCAGCCTTGGACGTGAACTTGTCTTGATTCGTTGAGCGTAACTTTGGACAATGAAGGAATGTTGGGGGCATCCTGTAGACGGAGGGGCTTAACCCGACAAGTAAGACATTATACGACATTACAGCATAAAGCTTGAACAACATCTCAATTTCGAGGAACTCAGTTGTCGTACACGCCTGCGTACACGATATTCGCCATCCACAAGCACACGTGAGTCAGCCTCCAAGGTGACGCGGTGGGTGGTCACTGGTTCATGCATGTTCACTGTTACAGCACTCGGCCACGGGTTTCCGATTAGGCCAAACCGATTAATTTGGAGTTAATGACCGAAGGTCCCCCAATTCTACCAGTCTTGGGCCGAGGTCTTTTTGTCCTCCCCGTGTGGGTTAACACGTCATGCGAGCCAACGAAATTGCCCCCTCACATAGTGTCGTAGTGTACGATGCCTTGCTCAGCCGCTTATCCCTCTCTATGGCGGGTAGCACGGAAGGGTCGTACGATTCTCCGCTGATCCAATTGCTGTGCTGGTGGGTGGGCTGTCTTCTATCGCCACGATCTTATGTCTCGCACGTATTGAGAGTTTCTAGTTCGAACCGGTGCTGCCTTTTACGCTCGAACAGGCACTGCCCTGGCAATTTGGATGGCGACTCGAGACTTGTCTAACCGATCAGATCAGCCAGGGTTATTAATGTCTTCCGACAAATTTTCATCCCGTTTTATACTGTGCCGGGCATTTTTAGCGTCCATATACTTATGAATGCAAGTCATGAATATGCCTACTGAACCTAGGTAAGTATGTATGTTGCCTATAACTTGGATATACGCTCGAGTAGAGATGATGACAAGCCAGGACAAGGGAAGAGAGGAGAAGAGGAGAGTTTATCCTTTTTACTCAGGCTACACTGACCCTTTTGAAGGGCGTTATGCGCAAGTTGTCTTCAGTTTCTCGGCTGACGCGATTGTTCCATCCTAGTCGTCTCGTTAATTGGCCATGGGATACCCGAATGGCGAGCCAGGGACCTTCTAGTAACCAGTCAAGCCATACACTACGTTACATTCTGAGCAAGTACAACTGGGATTTCATTACTTATTTCGCTAAGGAAATGGTCCTTGTCATAGTTGCCCGCTAGAGGAGCGTTTGTAACTTTGCGCGACAAACGTCAAAGCGCCAGTGAGAATTCGTCTAGGAGTAATAATACAGTTGCCCGCGCCCGCCTTCCAGCCCCGGTGAATGGGGAAAGTAATTGTTACATAATGATCTCCATATCCTCAACTGAAAATAAAGCAAAAGAACATGCCCGGTCCAGGTGTCCATAATCTGACTTTTACTAGAAACCATGTGAACTAAATATAGGCCTTCCTAAACTTAACACTTGATGACTAAGCTGGGTAAAAGTCGTGCTTATAAGGGACGGGAGACTTCCAACCCCAATAATGACTAGATTTTTAAAGAAAGCTACCTAGGGCCTAGGCATTGGTAGGCGTCTGAATATCGATACCTGCAGCGTATATCTGTTAAATCAATATACTAAACATAATAATTCAGCAAGAAGAAGGGATGTGTCAGGTGGAACTATAACATATCTATCCGCCCCCCGATGACGACTTCGCACGTCTTTCTTAGCATGAAAATATGAAAATAGCTCTAGATACAGCAATGATTTGAAATGAAACATTAGAATAAACGCGGTCAAGTATCGCAGCAGTGATCCTCAATCGCTGTTCGATCTGTAAATGCCTAGTCCCGCTCGCCCCCGCCGGTAATGCTCGCAGATTCTACATATGAAATTCACGGGTAGCGGGCAGCAGCGCAGTACTAAACAAGTCAGGGCATCGAAACACATTACTTTATGCCAGCTTACCAGAGTGGGCGAGCGTTAATTGGAGACACATGAGTAGAGAATGATAACTATATACTCAAACTGATATTCTCTGGAGCCAGGCACACATGAGACAGTATCTGCTACTAGCTTGCCGACTTCAAGAAACTGTATTACATTTCTCCCTTCCTCTAATTTCATCTCCATTATTTTTTACTTAAGTCCCTTTGCTTTTGTTCGACGCGTACTCTTTCCTATGTCGTTCGGATTGGTTGTGTGAGATCATAACTGGAAAATATAAGATCATGTTGGGCACAACACTGCGGTGACTCGGGTAAGTATAAGTATATGTATATGTATATAAATTTGAATTGGGGTAACCTCTCGAGATTGAGCATCTAGGGAGGTTATTTATCTAATGCTTATGGAATCAAAGACGCACGGAGATCTGTAAGGACCTTATCAACGGCGTTTGTGAGGCAGTCTTTTTTATAGTAATTAGCTGTAGTTTGAGTTGGACTTTCTTCTCAGATTGGCCATTTTTGGTACCCTCCGTTTGGTACTGGCTCTTCGTTGGGGTGGTCGCCTTTATCGTTGGTGCTTGAGTATAACTATATGACCCTCTACCGAAGGAATCATGTGAACATGCCAACGCGTTAACACTGGCGCAAGAGGTCTACAGTAGGCACAATAAAGTTATCCTGGCCCCATGAGCTTATAAGGGTCGTATGGCTGGTAGAAATCTTGGTTAGATATCTACGCCTTGCATTGAAGTTCAGTTGCGTATCATGAAGCGGAAGCAATAACCCTTTCTCAATGTTTGACTAAACCAAGTTATCGAGTCTCAATATCTCAAAAATATACCATAATGGAATGATTCGGAGGTCATAGGAAGCACATAACTCTTAGAGTCGAGTACGCAATAGATATCGCGACTGTGCACAACGGAGTATTGCAACTTTACCTTCCTGTTATAACTATTAAACTACAAATTGGGTATCTACCTCTGTTTGCCTAATCTCGAAATTACCATACCTGCCGCATATTTTACTCAAGCACTTACTTAAGGTAAATACCAACCACTATCTATGAACGGCAAGTACCTTAGGAAGCAGATGCCCGCCTTGCATATGTTTCCGCATTAACTTAGGAAACTACCTACCTACCTACCTATCTACTTAAGCACCTAGCTAGCTAGGTAAGGTAGCTTGTAGAAGTGACGCGCCTGAGTTTTGGTAGATCTGTACCTAGGTATTCCCAAAGGTAGGTAGGCAGGTGCTCATGTGGTTTCAACATATACTAGGTACGGCAGAAAGGTTCGCAAGCGCCCCTTCCTGGCTTATAACACCAAAGGCACATATATATCTAAATACTACCTAGGTAGGTAGGTAACTTGGTAGATACTGGGAAGGTTGTTTGCCTTGCCTACCTGCCATCTCGTAAGTGAAGACTCTAGCTACCTACCTCACCGGGGTCACAACAACTCCTACCTACTGTCTCTCTTCTGCCTATACGTCCCTCTTCTTCCTGCTATATTTTTCTCTTTCATCTCCCAATTTTAACTCCTAACCTACGACCACCTAGGGCGGCAACCTTGCCACTACCCTGCCCTCATCTCTACCCTGCCCTCATCTCTGCCTTGCTCTCACCCGCATCTTGCCCTCGTCATCACCATACCCTCACTACTTATTACCTTGCCTTAGTCATCGCCACGCCTCTAACAGTACCAGACCCTCATCGGCACTTTCATAACTACCCTCCCTTGATCACTGGTTCACCCTAATAGCAACTTTGCCCTAACCGCTACCATGTCCCAATGATAGCTTTGTTGGGCCTACAACCCCCTCTCACTCTCAACTTCTTCACCTCTTGCCTGAACGCCCCATCCATCTTACTTCGATTTATCGGTAAGAATCCTGCATTAGTCGACTCCGCTAATCTCTTCGCCGAGCCAGTTTCGTTGCCAAACCCCATTTCGTGCTCTCGACGGCTCTGCCGTTGCAGTCGTCTCCCGCCCTTCTCGGCACTAAGCGGATGAGTCGACTCCGGCTCCACCAGAAGCCAGCCATTACCTATTTCGTGCTCTCGACGGCTCTGCCGTTGCAGTCGTCTCCCGCCCTTCTCGGCACTAAGCGGATGAGTCGACTCCGGCTCCACCAGAAGCCAGCCATTACCTATTTCGTGCTCTCGACGGCTCTGCCGTTGCAGTCGTCTCTGGCCCTTCTCGGCACCGAGAGGATGCGTCGACTCCGGCTCCACCAGAAGCCAGCCATTACCTATTTCGTGCTCTCGACGGCTCTGCCGTTGCAGTCGTCTCTGGCCCTTCTCGGCACCGAGAGGATGCGTCGACTCCGGCTCCACCAGAAGCCAGCCATTACCTATTTCGTGCTCTCGACGGCTCTGCCGTTGCAGTCGTCTCCCGCCCTTCTCGGCACTAAGCGGATGAGTCGACTCCGGCTCCACCAGAAGCCAGCCATTACTTATTTCGTGCTCTCGATGGCTCTGCCGTTGCAGTCGTCTCCCGCCCTTCTCGGCACTAAGCGGATGAGTCGACTCCGGCTCCACCAGAAGCCAGTCATTACCGTTTGACTCGCCCTACCTCGATACCGACACACCCCACCCCCGTCCTCCGGTCGACGCCTCCAGCGCTCCGGATATATTTATACTGAATACTCACATCCGCTGATGGGAAGGCGGGTATGAATGTGTAAGCCGCTAGCCCGACGTACGTTGGTTGGGCCACCATGCTCGTGTCGGAGATGTGGGTTCGAGCCCCTCCGCAAGCCGCATCGTATGATGATAAATGCCGGCGTGGTCTAAGAAAACACCCAAAGAGAATCCCAATATTGGTTTACGACGCCGGCACGGGCATGGGGAACCGGGTTCGAGACCTGGGCGGGGAAGGGTCGTAGACGCCAGACCGCGATCAAAGGGCCCGTCACCGTCGGCATGACGTTAAGCGCCACCGCATCTCCTTTGAAGGGCGGAGCTGTTATTGATAAATATGCCCCCAAGCCAGCAACTGAGCTTCGAGTCAGTTCAGACCCCATCGGTCAAACCCCCCCATGTCTCTATGCCGAGCCGAGACGCATAAGATGCTCGTGCGGGCCCTGGGCAGGCTTAAAAGTGCCCGGACTTTCGGGTCGTTAAACTTGTACCATCTCTTTGGCCTGGCAGAGATGCCTTAAATGCCGGGCTGTTAGTAATTCTGGCCATCACCGCCCATGTGGTGGGGAGGATACTTCGGTAACCCAGGTGGCCTTTTACTTTCGGGCAACGAAGCCGGACTCTGCAACCTCCTCGTGGTGTTGCCTGGGAACTCGCTATCTTGACTGTGGCGGAGCCAGTGCAGAGACGCATCTATATCCTATAATCGATCCCTAAATACTATGTTAATTGGAGTATTCCTCCCCAAGTCTCCGTCCATCTCTCTTCATATGTGTGGTCTTGTGTTGCCTAGGTATATATTCGATTGGCAATTGATGGGCGACCACATGGCCAGTAGAGCTTGGCCTGCTGCCAATTGGAATTTTCCAACTCATGACCAATTCCCAGGTCTCTTAGATCACAGACAAAATATTTGAACTGTTACTATCATTCTGGGTCGAATTATACATGCACATTAGCGGCTGAGACGATGCCCGCTTGAGAACCTAATAAAGAGATGTGATGTTGTGACTATGAAAGAGACGGTATCGATTGGCTAATCCTTTATAGCCGATTGTAGCCTGTGTCATTTTTTTTTATTTTATTCCCGATGGGTTGTCACGATGTAAGGATTCAGCTTAACTTGCATGAGGAGTGTAGTATCTGTGGGCTTACGCGCCAGCAAGTTGATATTGGTTCGGAATCTGGGTTTCTCGATACACGCTTGGGGATTAGACATCCTATCGTCTAAATTTCTCTGGTGTTGAGCGCTGCAAATTCACCACTGGAGAAGTAAGGCAAGCGAGAAGACCGTAGCTGCAGTTAATATTAGTCACAATACCCCACGTCTTGTTTCGTGTATGATGACCATCTTAAGTGTCACATGATACAGCAAAAATTGCTTGTCATGTCACAGAGAAGAGCTAGAGGAAAAGTTGGAGCTGATAAAACCTCCCAGTGTTCCAGGGCTTGATTTAGAATCAATGTCAATTTGCGCCAACCATGTACGAACCGATCAAGGAGTTATCATTCAACGCCTATCTATCTGATGGCCAGTTATCCCCCATGATCTGCATCATTTCGTCGTGTCTTTCGAACAGAATGGTATCGGCCGAGGGGCTAATCCCCAAACGTTCGATCGTGCGGTATCCGGCTTGGACAGCACGGATCATGGCTGGTCAAGCAAATCCGTAAAATGCGCCGAAGTCCATTGAAAAAGTCCCACCGATCGCTGATCTCCAACCCCGTCTATCGCAGACGTCTCGCCTCTCTCTCGGATTCGAGGAGGCACAGGATGTCGTCTTCGCGAACTATACCAAGGGGCCATGCAGGTTAGTACCCTTCCAATGCAACAACTCCAAAGCAGGAAAGGGGCGGATCGTGTGGTGATCCAGGCAGGCGACGTACCGGGTCCCTTGACGTTTCGGATGATCGAACGGGTCTGGTCCTCGAGGAATTCGACGCGAACCTGGGTGACACCACCACGGGAGCCTGTCGACTGCTGTTAGCCCTCCTATCATCCTAGACCGTTTCCCATCGTCGGGGAGCGCTGCTTGTTCGTACCGGTTCGGCCTAGGACACGGGTGACCTTGACGAGCTTGACGGGTTGCTTATCCATTTTCGCGCTTGGTTTCGGCGGTTGGGAAGTGTGGTGGATTAGTCGTAGAGGTGAGGTGAACGGATGGTGACTGGTGGTACGCGCGATGTGGTTGTTGCTTGGAGGAATTGGTTTACACCCCACGGTACTGTGAGTGGGTCCCACTCTACGAAAATAATTTTGGTGCGCACCAATTTTGACGGTCTGCTGTGTTATCGGGGTTGGCGAACGCAAACATCATTTGATTGGATAGACGGAACTACCTTTTTCCCTATCTTATCAACTAGGTACCTACCTAGGTACCCACCTACCCCCTACCTCTATTATGGGCGCAGGGTTATCAGTGTGGGGCGTTACCTAGGTATATACCTAAGGTAATGAATGCACTTGCTTCCAAGTACACTAGATAGCGCGGAAGATTAGGTACCTGTTCCGTCGCCGGCTTATCTTATCCGGACCCATACGTAACACATGGGGTATGTCTAGATACCTACTGAGTACCTGGTAGAGTAGTGTGGTACGATTGTCGCGAGCGAGAGACTTACAAGTAGTGTACCATTCCCTCGTTGGTACGATGATCAATTACCGTACTTACTGACCATATAGAAAGCAAGTAGCTGGCAGGCCGTCAGACCATTCGTGTCCTACCCAACTAGTGATCAGGCAGAATATCAGGTAATAAAGTGACGTCAAATCCACCGCATCAAGACTCGGCTCGCTTCTTCATCATCACAGATGCATCACCACATCCGGGCCATCGGGTCGATACACACCCCGCGTCCTTCATGGGGTAGGAGATAAACGTAGGTCCATTTCCCAGGATGGTCACCCTCGGTATCATGGTGCATGCTGTGGCTACCCCCCTCCAATGCGGAGAAGGTCGCAGCGATTGACAAAGTACCGGCGCTTGGACTGTGATGGTCGTCGACAACGCATAGCATATAAGGCGTGTAGCCCGCCAGAGCTGTTTTCACCGTCCCGGCGTCCCGGGCTTCTCCTGCGGATTAATGCTATTTAATCGACACTGACCATGCTAGCGGATCAAGGCATGGCGTCGTCAGAGCGAGGTTCTACCGAGAAGGTGACGGGCATGAGCCACGAACCTCGTGCTCCCGAAATCAAGACCATGCCGAAAAATGTAGCCGGAAACGACCCCGACGAGGCCTTGAAGCTCGTGGTTGCCCAGTACGCGCCCCTAAACTCTATGCTCTATACTTCTAGAATTGCAGGCCCTTGAGACATCGTCTCGGATCCTACGGCCAACAGCTACTGACCACGACCTTTGAACAGTGCGGGAGAGACAATAATCCTAAGCGCTGAGGAGCAGGCGAAGTTGCTGAAGAAGATTGACCTTCATATGATGCCTTTGTTATGTGTTGTGTATGGGCTGAACTATTTGGATAAGACGACGTTGTCTTACGCATCTATTATGGGACTGAAAGTGAGTCATCTTGAATCGACAATTAATCGGCGCATTCTAACCTGCCTTACGCTTAGACAGATCTCAATATCGGAGGTATGGTGCGCCCACAACTTCAAACGCCGAGAAACGACCATTCTGATCGGATATGATCATTAGTATCAGAGTATAATTGGGTTGCGTCCATCTTCTACTTCGGTTACCTTGTCTGGGAATGGCCGACAAACTGGCTTCTGCAACGACTTCCCTTAGCCAAATACTCGGCCTTGAATGTGATATTATGGGGCTCGATCCTCGCCGTCACGGCCGCTGTGAAGGTACTGCGCATCTTTAACAGTATGACGATCAGTAATATTGACGACCTGGCCTAGAATTTCGGAGGCGCCCTCGCCGTTCGATTCTTTCTCGGTGCCGCCGAAGCTGCGGTGAGCCCCGGTTTCGTTTTATTCACTTCGCAGTGGTATACAACGCCTGAACAGGGCACCCGCGTGTCTTGGTGGTTTAGCTTCAACGGATGGGGCCAGATACTTGGTGGTGTCGTGGCGTACGGAATAGCAGTTGGGACGGAGCAAAATCCCCTACTGATCAAGGGATGGCAATTAATCTTCCTCGTATTCGGGTTGCTCACAGCTCTACTGGGCGTCATCTTCCTGTACTGGATGCCTGACAGCCAGCTAAACGCACGGTTTTTGACCGAACATGAGCGCCTCATGGCCGTTGAACGTATACGTATCAACCAACAGGGCGTGGGGAATAAGCACTTCAAATGGTACCAGTGCAAAGAAGCTCTCACTGATCCCATGGTTTGGGC
Organism: Rosellinia necatrix; assembly: GCA_021209875.1. NCBI lineage: Eukaryota > Fungi > Ascomycota > Sordariomycetes > Xylariales > Xylariaceae > Rosellinia > Rosellinia necatrix. The sequence continues at coordinate 3,410,005 of JAGYVD010000007.1, read as the reverse complement.
ATTCGCGCTCTACTCTTTGATTGCAAGTATTCCAAACGGTAAGTGAGCCCCCATTCTTGCCTGACAGCTGTCTAAGATCTGGATAGGCGGTATATCGAACTATTTCTCGCAACTGATTGTTACCTTTGGGTTCACCCCTAATCAGTCGCTACTACTGGGCGCGCCTGGCGGAGCGGTTCAGGTTGTAACTCTGATTGTATTTGGACAACTTGGGCGTCGGTTCAATAACCGTATAGTGAGTCTTCAAGCCGATGTCATAGCGCGGGTTGTAATACTTACAAGGCGATAGTTAATCAATTCCATGGGCCCTTTGCTCGCAATCCTAGGATTGTTTCTGATTCGTTTCCTTCCCGTCGAGAACAAAGGCGGGCGACTCGCAGGATACTACTTATACCAATCTGTTTCATCCGGATTTGTATGCCTGCTCAGTCTTATCTCTTCGAATATCGCAGGATGGACGAAGAAAACTACGGTAGCGGCTATGTACCTTGTTGCTTACTGTGTTGGTAATGTGAGTGATTACCCCCCCTTCTAGGATGGCGCACATGCTTCCTACGAGAGTTTTCATATTGTGGCATGTCATAATTGGGAAGACACTAACACAGAACAGATTATCGGCCCCCAGGTCTTTCGGCCAGGAGACGCGCCAACGTACTATACAGCCATCACAGTTGTGTTGGTAGCATTGATTTTGGCGTACCTGATTTTGATATTCATCTACTTCTGGTGTAGACGACAAAATACCATCAGGGCAGCTATTCGAGATGCCCCCGGCTATACTAAGACCGAAGGCCAAGAGTTTATGGATCTTACGGACCGTGAAAATCCCGAGTTCGTCTATGCTCTATGATCTACAAGATCGTAATGCGGTCGAAGGCAGAACGCCGTTCACTGGTGTTAAATTTAGAAACCGACGTAACACCGCTCCTCGAAGGGGACTTGAGTATATTCTGTGCTGTTCGAATGCTAATTTTCTATATATCTTCATGTAAACAGTCTAATGCGAACCTACCCAATATGCCCCTGTCGCCGTCCCAGTCTATAGAAAGAAAGAGATAAGAATCTATCAAAAACGAAAAGAAAATGTTAACACCCGATATTCTATGTATACCAGCATTCAATGCTTCCAAATTCGAAATATCCTAAAATGGGAAAAAAAAAAAAAGATTGACTCTTGAAGCCTGGTTAACGAATCTCATACCTGATCTCTTCCCTCACCTTTGTTGCGATATCTAGTGCCTCCTGTCTTGAAGTCCATGAGGTAACGTTCAGGTACGCCACAAAGGTGTTTCTTCCTTCTCTTGGATGTGGGATTTTCTGGCCTCTCTTCAGCAGGCATCCGTAACGGCCGAGGTGTTGTTTGAGATCCGGATGACGCACGAGCAGCTCCGCGCAGACGTCTCCCGAGTCGAATATACCCTCACAAGCTGGATCAAATTCCGCTCGAATCATCACGAGGACTGTGTGGCTCTGTGCCCCGTTTGCGAATGGCCGCGAGAGAGCGGTCGCTCGTGCTTTATCGCCCACACCCAGAAGTAGCGATATTCCCCAGTAATCAATCCCGTATACGGATGCGGGAGTCTGAGAAGCGAATAGTCCGGGAGGGCGTGGGTTTACTTCTATAACCCAGGGAACGGGCGTGTCCATTATTGACTCGGCGCCCTCTGTGTTTGTGGTCTGACGAGGCCGCAAGTCTACAATACCGCCCGCAGACTGATAACTACAACTAGAATTGGCAATGCGCGCTTCGACGTGCATGACACCATTCTTAAACCCAAGCCCCTGAATGGTTTTTTTGACGGCGTTTCGCAAGGATGTGAGCTCGTTATCAGGTAGTGCGGACGGAAAAACCATATTAGTCTCCTGGAAATTTCTGCGCTGGCCCGCATCAGGGTTTTCGGGCTCTGCTTGAACCTTTGCGGTACCCATACCGTCGGTATTGTTACCGCTATTGTCCAAATCGGCGCCTTTGGGGAAGTCATCGCAGATCTCGCTGAATAAGACCTCTCCGTCAACGAATACCATGTTCACGTCAACTTCAGGGCCCTCACAATATCGCTCCACTAACACTCTATCCCCGACCTCACTTTTGCTCCTCCCAGATTTCCTTGCTGCATCTATAGCTTCGTCGAGCTCTGATGCCTTATCCACGCGGGTGACGCCTTCGGAATTCAATCCGAAGCACGGCTTGACGATAAGCGGGAATCTTAACTGATTCTGGGAGGATTCGATGAGTGACAACACTTCTCCGGCATTTGATGCGAGAAACGCGGGCCTGTTTTGAAACAGCCCGAGGTTATACTTGTTGGTAGCTCTCTCAAAAGCGGATGTAAGTTCGTGTGGGAACCCGAGCCGTGAAGCAGCTACACTCACGGGGACCTGTAGAGCCTCGATAAAAGTGGCAAGACCGTCGATCCTTTTTCCCTTATTTTTGGCCGTATACTCTTCAACAATTTTCACGAGCCCGTCCGCGGACGGTGCTGCCCACCATGACGAAGGAGCTATGAGAAGCGCTTCGTACCAAGAGCCGTAATTCCCTTGCCCCAACCATCCATCCTCCCGGTCGATAATGACAAGGTCGATTCCCAGTGCTTGAGCCGCACGGTGCGCAAATTGCGTCCATCCGCCGCCATCGGGGTCTTGGTTGCTGCTGCCGACCAATATAAGGCGCTTGCGGGTTATGGGTTCTGCTGAAATCCAAGGGGTAGAGAACTTGTCTTCAAAGTCCGGTTCTACTTCTGAGTGGAATCTGATGGGAAATCCCGTACGAGTTGCAAAACGGCATTTAATCGCACCCGGCTTTAGCAGGATTGCTCCGGCAGAAGCGCGAAAAGTCTCGGCAAGAGAGACAGTGCCAAGACTGAGTGGGGAACCTGGGAAGAGTTGTAGCGGGCGTGCGAATGACACCGCCTTTTCGACCCAGAACGCGTTACCTAGGCGATAAGGCACGATGTCGGATCTGATTATCGTGCCACTTTGTAAGGGGATTATGAACCTAGCGGTCACGATCTCACGGCTAGGGGCTTTTATAGCAGCTTGGAGGCATTCGTATAAAAACCCAAGCGCGTTTTCCGATCCGAGTATACCGGCTGTGAGCACCTGAGCCTCGAATTTCTCACTCTGGAGCAGTATTTCGCACGGCCCCAGGGAGTCGATCTCCGGAGGGCAAGGAATACCAGGTCTTGCCAAGAAGAAAACGTCGATTGCCTGCAGAGGTGTACTCTCTCCATGCTGGGAATCCCTAGTTCGAGATGTTGCCCATCGACACTCGAACCCTGTTCCTTGAGAATCACCTTCGACCGTTCGTCAGTTTATATCCCATATACCCGTTTGATACTAGAGATATTGTCACTTACCTATTCTCGCCCATAACGTGGATGAACGCATATCAGGCATTTTTTACGAAGACGGTCTAGGCTTTTTTTTTTTTCGTGAGCCGATGCTATTATCCCTGAGCTGATGATTCGTACTTCCCGGGAACATTAGCAATAGCAAGACATCTGAAGACCTTTTATAATCCAAGCGTTCTGGCCAGACTCTTCACCCCTTTTCACTTGTGAGCAACAAAATGCCTCGCTCTAGTCAGACTCTTTGGATAACCACGCCACAAATTTTCGAACGGCTCTAGAAGCGGCGTATCAATAATATCTCGCGGGAGGATCACAGGATGATCATCCCACAGTCGACGCCATCCGTTCAGTCGGGTTACAAGTCGAAGGATAATTGGCTGTAAATCTCATCCATGAATACTGACAATCAGGTTCAAGGTTGGCTGTATGGTACTATGGCGGAATCCATACCGAGCTTCCATCAGGCACTGCCCAATGGCTGTCTGCAGAGCTCTGTTTGAAATAATCAAGGACGTTGCATAGCCATGTGTGCAGAATGTATGCCCAAAATCGGAGTGCGTGCCTCTCATCCATCACTTAGCCCAACCGATCTAGCCAACATAACACCTGCTGTGTCAAATTCTTACGTTGCTATTAATAATAAGTATTACGGATGGTAACTAAGGTGACGGTTGAAATACTTAACAACCTTTTATGGGATCTCACCACCATGAGGGATTCAATCAGCTGGCCCGAAGAGCTCACACGGTCTTGATGCGGCGCCGTATGTTGCCTCTTGAGTTCGATAGTTGGCACGTGGTGCGTGTATAAGAGACAGAGGGCCGAGGAAGTACCCGGGACGTCCGCCGCCCTCCCGCGGCAGACTCAGCCCTACTGTGACTGCGGGGGATCAGTGCGGCGGGGTGCAACGCTCCTGGAACTTTTAAGCCAGCAACGTTTTGTTTCACTCGCGCTTGTTTTGGATCATCGCTTGCTCGGGTTACATCTGAATGTGAGCACCGCAACGTACTGTGCGCTTGTTGACTTTTGTTAGGGGCTATGTCGGTCAGCCTTCTCCGTTGTAATCAACGGACTTGCCTGCGTCATAATGACCTCAACAAGCTCATGCCGTGATCTGATATGGTATAGGCAGGAGCAAAGCGGGTTATGGCAGCAAAGGGCACGGTCGGGGATGGGCACGAGGGCTGGTCGGCTTAGATGGGGAGAACGTGGCATCAGCCCTGTCGGAACTTATTCATCTATTAATGGCAACGGATGGTAAGTTGTGCAAATTGCCGTGCTGTGGACGCTGGTTTGAGTATTTCGGCCCATCCCCCCTCGCCCCTCCCCCCTGCCCCCTTCTCTCTCTCCTTTCTTACTTTGTGTTACTACCTACCGCCTCTCACCAAGTGCGGAGTCCTATCGTCCTAGGCTAAGGAGCGAACTAACTACCTTGGGTAGCACAAGAGGGCTATGTGCATGTCACACGAGCCTGGCCCAACTTGGACGTAAACATACATTAAACAGTCCTTAAGGCAAATTCATTGTCCGTTACTCCGGGCTTGGGTGCTGGCGGGACGCTCCCCGTGCCCTCGGCCCATTCCCCCACTGATAATCTACGGTGTTTCGAAGCCTCAGGGCCGTGCTGATGGCCTTAGTGGGGGGATGGCTTTGCGGCGGCCGGCACAATACTTCTTCATATGGTGGATCGTATAAGGGGGGTTCTCTGGTTCTCTGAGAGAGAATAGTTCCCTCAGCGTCGAATAACGTCCAAATAGTCCGTTCTCGAGCTTATAGCTTTGCTCTAGCCTCGATTGCTTTGTGTGCGGCACCTCTTTGTCGGAAGTATTCCGAAACCTTCTGCCTCGCCACACTGATCACGGAAGCGTCCTCGATTGTCGCAGGGTATTGGACTTCCCTCTCGTATTCCTCATGCACGGCATTTTCGACCAGTTCTCTCAAGACCCTCCGTAGGGTCTTTCCCGAGCGCGTCTTAGGGATCATGCCCTTGCCCTGGATGATACCTCCCAGAGTTGCTATGCCACCGATTTGCTTCCGCACCCGCTGCTGGATCTCACCGAAGAGCTGTGCGTCAGGTATCGCCGATGTCGGGTGGTCAGGAGTCAGTAGAGTAATAAACGCAAATGGCAGTTGCCCCTTGAGTGCGTCTGGAACTCCGACTACACTCGCCTCGGCTATCAGGGGATGAGTCGTGATGGCTTGTTCGATGGATCCTATCAGTCTTCCGTGTTAGATACCCATGTCGACCACCCATGCTAGACACGCCAAGTTCTCCGGAAGCCCGACCGGCAAGATCGCTGGGACGTACCTGTCGAGAGTCGATGGCCTGCCGTATTGATCAAATCATCGCTTCGGCTCATGATGCTGATGTACCCCTCGGCGTCAATCATACCTGCATCTGCAATGTCGGACGTTAGAATGTTGGTAATACCAAGGCACCTATTGCTGCGACACGTACCGCCTGTGTCGACCCATTTCCCGTCAAAGCGCTTCAGGTAGCTGTTATAGAACCGCTTCTCGTCATTCCATAACGTCGCGAACCCGGTGGGAGCCAGGGGTATGCCCAACACGATGTTCCCCATCTTGCCACGTTTTACCTCGACGCCGTTATCATCCACGCACCTGACGTCGAACCCCGGCATAGCCTTCCCGGCACTTCCGGGCTTTATCTGCGGAATCTTATAATCTCTGTTAGGGTGCCTCCTGTTGCTACCAGCATGTGGTACCAGGCTGATGCCGGAAATAGGAGACCCCGACTCAGACGACCACCAGTTATCGATGACTAATGCGCCGGGTGCTCCATATCTCCCGATGAGATCCTGATACATTGTCACGATCGAAGGCTCGGACCGTTCACCTGCTAAAAATAACGCCCTGAGGCTTTTCAATCCGCCTTGCTCGCCGATGCGTTTTAGATGTCTATTTTCCGAATCGTCCCGCTTAATCGCCCTTAGCGCGGCTATTGATCGTTAAAATCTCGACTCTATTATGAAACCCTGCGCGTTGATTGATCGCTTGCTTACTAGGTGCGGTAGACAGTGTGGTGACCTGGTATTCCTGCACGATCCGCCAGAAGGCGGAGCTGTCCGGCGTCCCGACGGGTTTCCCCTCGAAGAGGACCGTCGCAGCCCCGGTCAGAAGCGGCGCGTAAATGATGTACGAATGTCCGACGACCCAGCCAATATCGCTGTTACGTTTTAGAATACTCCCGGTTTGGCCTTGATTGGATGAGAAGTCTTCTTACCTGGCTGTGAAAATCACGTCTCCTGGGCCGTGGACCCCAAACGCATAGCTTATTGAGAGGTGCAGCCCTACTGCGTGACCACCGGCGTAGCGTACCACGCCCTTCGGCGAACCAGTCGTGCCGCTGGAGAAATTGTAATTGTAATTGTTTAGCATGTCAGACGCCGAGACTTCCGGGTTAGGTAATCGGTGCTGGCTTGCTTACCTGGTGTATATGATATATACCCCGTCATTCGCTCCTACGGGCACGCACGGAGCCTTAATGTTCCTCGCCCTACAGCTGCGCACCATCTTGAACCAATTTCGCTCTCCGGCGGCCTTGTCAAGATCACCCCATCTCAGCTCATTCCGCTGCCAGACAATGACGCGGCTCGGCTTGTGCTTCGACAGCCGGATAGCGTCCTGGACGAAGGGCTTGTAACTGATCGGTGGCTTGTTCCCCTCGATCCCACACGAGGCTGTGAGGATGGCGATGGGGCGGGAGGCGTCGATTCGCTGCGCTAGCGATGCGGGTGCGAAGCCGCCAAACACTACGGCGTGGATAGCGCCGAGACGGTTGACGGCGAGGATCCCGATCAGGGCTGCAGGGATCATTGGCACTTTGGAATTTGTGAGTCAAACCACCATCGCTTAATCTGACCACGTCTCGTCTACCATCAATCGGGCCGCTCGCTATTCTTCCCCCTAGTTCTACGATACGAGGGGGGGATTGAAGAGATGACCCGTATAGAATAGGACAGATGAGGATGTATAGGCGGAGTAGACGGACATGATTATTCTTTATGAAAGACACCATAACTATAGAGAGAAAAAAAAAAAATTCATGATAAAATAACAATAAAAATAAAAAAAATTGTCCACTCACTATAAACCAACACTACATCCCCCTTCTTGACCCCCTCCGCCCTCAGCGCGCCGGCCGTGGTCTCGACCTCGTCTAAGAGCTGCGCGTACGTGAGCGTCTGCTTGGCGCCCGTGACGGGGCTATCCCAGTAGACGGCGGGCTTGTCGCCGCGGCCCGCGAGGACGTGGCGGTCGACGCAGTTGAAGCACGTCGATATCTCGCCGCCGTCGAACCAGCTCCAGTGCGGGTGTTCGATAGCACCGCCGCCACCGCCGCCGCCGCCGCCACCGCTGTCGTTGTCGTTGTCGTCGCCATCACCGGCCGGCGTCAACCTCTTCGTCGTCCTGGTCAGCGTTGACGTTGGCGGCTTATGCCAATGCAGGAGAGACGCCTGCGCCGACCAGAAGGCTTCCGGATCGGCTAGGGAGCGCGAGTGCACCTCGTCTTGGAGGTACCCTGTCATTTTTTTTCTCTTCTTCTTTTTCTTTTTCCTTTTTTCTTCTTCTCCTTCTTCTTTTCCTTTTTTCTTCTTCTCCTTCTTCTTCTGCTTTTGTTTCTTCCTTCGTTATCGGCGTGGGGGAGTGTATGTATGTAGATGGAGAAGGAGTGGGAATATTACGTATGATGCAAGAAGGACCGGTAATCAAAATAAAATGAAAAATGAGGCGGTAAACAAAATAAATAAGACAAGACACGAATTGGGTTGGCGTAGTTAGATCAATTGTAAGCAAATAAATCGCAGATGGTGGTGGTCTGTGTTGGATCAAGATGAGATGAAAGTGATGGTGACGACGATCGACCGAGAGAGAGCTAGCTACTTGTAGGTAGTAGCTCGCCAGCCACAAGATTGCTTGCTTGTCCGGCGAAGACTACCTGGTGTATATATATAATCCGAGCGTTGAATTGGGGTTCTCCCTTCGGCTTAGACAAGCTCTGGAGTGATAATTTCTCATCTGAACAACGAGAAGAGGTTAAGGAGGCGCAGAGTGCTCGAACAATTGTCGAAAAGAGCTGAGCATGCTAGATAAAGACGTCCCGGGACCCCTGAGCTCTCCGGGGTAAGCTCGCAGGCGATAGTAGTAGTGAGGCCTGCCCCGCATTATCTCCCCCAGAATCCCGAGTGGAAAAGAACCCCGGTACCCGGTACCCCCATACCGGATGCTAACTGGCTAACTCAAACAAACATCCCTGGACCAACGGGCTGTCCGTCCCGAGGTTAGAGGAGAGTAGGGAGCGACGGTTTGGGTAGGTTAGGCTAGTGTTAGTCTCTGAATACAAACGTCGCCGAGTTCCCATTCACCCGACTCACTGGCCGGACCTTCAATGCCCAGTGATGCTTGATCCCGCAAGATCAGTGCTGTAGTGCCTTTCGGCCGAGCTCGGTTATTGAAGTGAGGAGGAGCATCGCATCCTATTTGCTTCGCGCCCGTGGCTCCTGTGTCCATCGACAAGATAGCTACTGGTGCGCCGACTGATAAGTAATGAGAATGGTCGTGTTGCCGTTAGCGAAGATGAGAACAGAACTAAAAAAGAAAATAAAATAAAACCCCCCGATCATTTACATCAAGGGGCAATACCTCGAATGAATCCACAAACAAACTACACTAAGATCGTATTTTGACTTGATATTGCTTCTATCATTATTCACTACCTGCCAGTGGTGTCAGCATGGATCAACCACAACCCCAATCCAACGAGTTTGGATATCCATGGCTTATCTGGTACTTCTGCCGGTATTCCTCTTGCCCCCACGTTGCAAGGCCATCGGCTACCCATTCCCGTGTGTCGTCGTTCTGAACCGAAGTGATACTGATGATATAACAAACAAACCCAATCGGACTGGTGGTATAATTGCCCCGTACTCCTTAACGCCAGGTGCTATGAGCCCGAACCCCCAAATTATTCTTGACCAGCCGCCCCGACCAAGCCGATCCCAGGAATATCTACCTCAGATCGTGGCACCTTCGTGGTCGCATCCCTAACTAGCCCCAACCACCCCTCCTATAATTACGAGTGAAACTGCGCTTGGACGAGCCCATCGTTGACGCATAATATACTAGCCTTCCTTCTTAATCCGTCTTCCAATGGCTCACCATGCCGCCATTTACATCTTCGTTTCCTAGATACAACTCAATGGCGTATAGACCCATGGTGGCGGCGACGTTGATCCAACGCCACGTGTTACCGCCGGAATCGCCATCCCGGAGGGTCCATCCATCATTATCGCTAGCAGAGAAGTGCTGTAACAGTAGGCTTGTATAGACGGCAATGAGAATAGAGGGGGAGAACCAAGACAAGACGCCAAGAAGTCGGTTTGCGCCGTCGGAGTCATCTAGTGATGGCTCTTCCATGAGTGCTCTAGCGCCGGATTCTCGCACCGCCGGAATGATGCGGGTGGCACAGTAAAAGACAATGATCCGATAAATTAAGGAGATCATCACCGAGGGGGCGATTGTTTGGAAGGCGGCGTGGAGGAAAGTGAGCGACGAATAGACTGCGGACGGCAGCGAGCCGAGTAGGTGGAGAAAAGTCGAATAGCTTGCCATGATGATGGGCGGCAAAGGGGGGAATTCGGGCTGGTCGGCAGCCTGCTCAAGGGCAGCCGCTTGGGCCTCGGGGGATTGGACGTAATCCGTAAATATCTGGTACACGCAGAGGACCACGTAGGCGAAGAGTAAGGAAGACTCGACAGGGTTTCCACGGCCAGTGCTGATACCGATAGCGCACAGGAAGACAGCAGATGTGACCGTCACGCCTATCAGGGTAGCGTCGATGTTGCTGATGGAAGGGAAGAGGGCCACCCGCCACAGAAAGTAGAGGGCGCTTGCGATGGTGGAGGCGGAAAATATAAGGAGGAGAATCTACGTGGCAGCGGTCAACATTACTACGTCGAGGGCAAGGGAGACGAAGATGAGGAACTTACGACCCAAGTATCGCTTCGCCCTCTATTCACAAGCCATCTGGAAATTTGGCCGGCGGCTTGGATGACGAGGAGGGTGCAGAACCCCTCGGCCAGCTGGAAAACAGGACTGGAATAGCTCAGAGTCTTGTCCCAACTGCCGATGGTGACGGATTCAACCAGTCCCCCATTCCCAAAAACCCAATCTGTCCAGGTGGTATGCTTCCGGCGACCCAGCCCGCCGATAGTCCTCGATACCCAGTCGGTGCTGCTTGCGTCGACGGCGAAGTTGTGCAATGACCAGATCAGCAGGGCGGGTATGACAACCCACTGGGACGTCTGTAGCACCTTGGTCAACGTCCACCGAACGCGAGAGGTTTCCGGTGTCGCAAGCTTGGCGGCGCTGTAGACGAAGTAGAAGCCGAACAGCGCAAGGCTGTAGGCCAGGCCGGTATCGCGCCCGCCTACATCGAAGGATATGGGTATGGAGAGGAATATAGTCAAGAGAAAGATGGAACTCGAGACAATGCGGAAGAACCACCACATCGGCGCAATTATGGTGGCTATTACCGCGCCGAGCTAGCGAGGCGGCTGGCCAGGACGATGGGATTCGTATCTATGTGGGATGGGAAGAAAATCGACGGGGTTGTCGTCGTTGTCGTCGTTGTCGTGACTGTCGTTGTAAACAGGATGTCGTCGTAAAACAGGGTATCGTCGTAAACAGACTGTCGTAATTAGGCCCCGATGGGAAATGGACGAGGGCGAGAGACAAGGGCGAGAAACGAGGGCGAGAAGCAAGGGAGCCGTTAGAGTCGCAGAGGGCGTTGGGACGTACGCGTCAAGGGCTTAGGTATAGTGGTGGTGGTGAGAACGGTGATGGTGGTGATGGTGGTGATGGCGATCGGGATGGTGTGATCACAGGTCGGGTAGGTTGTACTTCAGGTGGGTAATCGCGCGTTCACGGGTGGGATGTTCCAGTTGTTACCTAGGTAGTCGGTATTTTCGACGTTTAGAGATAAATGTGCAAGCTAAGGTTGGAAGCCGTCTCACTAACTGCCTGGACCGGTAGAGAGGAAGGGTCAGATGATGGACGGTGCTTCTTGCTAGTGGTCCAGTACAGTAGGCAATTTAGGTGGTGTTAGCTGAAGTCTAAAAAACGGCAGCTGGCCATCTGCTACAAGGTTCACCTCGATGCCCTAAACGACGATGTGGGCTGCGATGTAGGTGTAGATATTATGTAGGCAGGTGGTCATAGATGGAAGAATTTCTACTCTTCTGGCTACCTTGGTTGGCTAATGTACCATAAGTGGCCATATCTATACTTGCCTACCTAGCTATAGGTACCTACTAGGTACAGTACTTGGTGGCTACTGTCACACTGGAAAGCAATGTTGCCAGGTGGCTTATATGTAGGCGAGTGAGTTTACCACACCCATGCATCCGACGTGCCTGCTAGATTTGATAGCTATTCAGTAATTAGCTGTCCAGTGCTACTTGAGGGAAAATAATGTATATCTGTTGAGTGCACTTTGAATATTATTATTTGGGCTTTGGAAAAAAAAAAAAAAATCATCGTGTGATAACATCATCTTTTGGGACTAGGGCATCACAAGCTAAACATGATCAGAGTGGGTCCGTCATCCAAGCTATCAACAGGTACATGTTCGTGGTGAATCTGGCATCATCAGGCAATGCAGCACTAGGTATGCTTGTACGTCTATAACCAAGCTAACAACAGCCTCCAGTTGATCACATGTGCCCCACTCTCACTCACACACACACAGAGCCCCTCCATGCCCCTCCCGCCAGCCCACGGTTCAAGAGTTCGGTGTATTATATCATCCCAACATCAGAATATTGAGCTCCTACAGTTGTTGGTAGTATTATAATTATTATTAATTGAAATACAAATTACGGTCTAAATATAACCCAGGACAGATGTTTCCTGAGTGGCAGTGATCCATTAGTGCGAGAGGCACCAGGTGCAATAACCCAGGCTGGTGAGGGATAGGTAGGTAGCTTACCTTCAGCTGATACCAAAGCTTGAATTTTTCAATTCTGCCTTGTCTGTATCTACCTAGAAGCACTTGGATTAGGTAGGAATAGTAGGTTTGGGACCTACCTGCAGCCTAGAGGCTGTGCAGGCGCCAGTGTTTTAGGTAGGTTCGTTCTAAGATTGTAGATAGGTAGCACCTGCCTGTCCAAGTGCTTACCCGCCTGCCTGGGCATAGATTGCAATAAAGCGATTGCGATTTTAAGATACCTATGAACACCACCTGCAGCTAGGTATAATCTCACTTTCAATAGGTAAATACTTACCAACACCCAGATGGTTCCACCAAATGCTACAGCTATTGAGAAGCCATCACCCAGTCGGCCTGCTGATGAAGAGATAGACTCACAATATTGGCTTTCGTTAAATTGCCTGACCCAGAAGCCGCCCATCCTTAGCTGCACAGTCATGGCTGCAGCATCCCTCTAAACCCAGCCATCGGAACCCGGCCATCAATTCGGACCCAAGGACTCTCCAGCTGTTCCTTGTGGCGCGGTTGTGTGGACTAGGTGCCGAAGGAATCATCCAATTTTCTGCATTGTGGAAATCTCCACGGGGTCCTTCAAAGGCGCCGACGGCCCCCAACCTTCTAGCTAATTACTTGTACCGTGCATAGCGCCAAGCCCCGTGGCTCCCGGCGCCGGCAGCAGGCGACGAACGGATAAGGCGTTATTACCGGAGTCCGGGTATTTCGTAGCACACATTCGACCTCATCCCTCCATACAACAGCTACCAGTGAAGAGTTACGAGCGAGTGCCATTGACTAACCTTGTATTGGTCCGACATGCCCTTCCGCTTTGTGGACCATTCGGATATCAACCACAAGGCGAGAAAACTCATTCGGAGCCATGTTATGAAAGGGAAAAACTCTGGCAAGACAAGAGCAAAAAGGGATGAAAATCCCAAGCCAGCAGCGGATAAGCCTGCCATAGCCTGTAGAACGGTAAACGTCCCTCGCGGGAACGACATCCCAATTACGACCTTGGGGCATCCTCAGTCCAACAGTGCCTTTCTTGCAGTGACTCGCCAAATTGCCAATAATCTTGATCTTGTGTCCCCTACGAAAATCGCCCCGCAAGCCATGCTTCATCTTCAGCAATGTAGAGTCTATCGATCATATGCCCGTCCCGATGATAAGTTGCTAATCGATATTTAAGTGGCCTTCTACATCCTCGATATCAGTTCCCCGCCTGTATTCTGCCAGACCACTGGAGTCACCGGGTGGATGTGGTTCCAGCTCGCCTTCCGAGATGAAGCCTGTAAGCTGTGGATTCCACAGTCCGTCTATTTTGTGGAAGTTGCTTAACAGCGATAGATTTCCATTGCAATGTGGCCATAGCCTCCGCATGTGCTGCCTTCTTGACAGAGGATTCCTACCACTCCCCAGTCGCCTTATACCACATGTCGCAGGCATATCGCCTGGTAAATCAAAGACTTTCAAGTAATGAGGCATTGTCCGACAACACCATAGCTGTGGTAGCTGCTATCAACATCTATGACAGGCTATATGGCGATCCCCATAGGGCTATGATTCACCTGAACGGGGTCACGCGTATGATTGCTTTACGAGGGGGCATTGGGGAGCTCGCAAAACGAAAATTTCTCATAGCCGAAAAAGCGTTGCGGTAAGCCCGGGTCCTCCACACACAAATATGAGCGGGCACTCAACAAGGAACTGACTAATGTCATCTCTCAAGCTGCGACATGGAGCTTGCGCTACATTGCGGTTCGAAACCGAAATATTCTTCGGGGGACGTGCCTCGCGACCTCGTCCTCATAAGTCAAAGGGACCACCTAGGTCCTCAGACACGTGAAAGTATGGGGGTATTAGAATCGATTTTATACCAATTGGTATGTGTAGAACTTCGCGAGGCGGTATTCGACACGCTCTCCCTCTCACGCATCCTCAGCCAAGCAAGCCACGCGCAGAAACTAGATCCGGAGGCTTACCAGGGCACCCTTATCTACATCTGCTACCGACTTCTCGAAAACCAACTTCACCACGACGAATCCAGCGTAAGCGCGAGCTTTGACATGCTAGTACAGTTGGCCCTATTCGGCTTTCTGATCACATTCTGCTTCGGCATCGGCCGCAAACTCATCACGTTTCCCCTCGTGATGGAGCGCTTTCGGTCGGTGGGCCGGGTGGCCTGTGGGGATGGCAGGCCCCGGAAGATGGTCCTCTTCTGGGCGTTACTTATGGGTAGGGTGTCGTCGCTCACGAATGGAGACGATGTCGTCTGGCTCGTCCCGAAATTGAAGGCGCTCGCGGATGCATTGGAGCTTCGCGCTTGGCGCGACGTGAGTGATGCACTGCGCGGGTTCCCTTGGGTTAAAGCCGCTCATGAGGTGCCGGGTGAGGAATTTTGGAACATGGCGCTTGCGCTACCTCTGCTATGTAAACCTATTGAGTCATAGTGAGGGTTGTCAAGGGCGCCTGGAGGGTCTTGTGGCGCCTTTGAAACAGTATATAACAAAACTTAGATCTGAAAATCGACGATGATTTTTATTCCTGGTAAGAGCGACAAAACTTATCGAAGATCCGATTATCGGCTCAGTGGTCTAGTGGTATGATTCCTGCTTCGGGTTGCGCCCTTCCATCCTACATGGGAATGCAGGAGGCCCCGGGTTCGAATCCCGGCTGAGCCCAACAACGTTCTTTTTTGCACATTCCTTGGAGTAGTAGTTCGAAGTAAATATGAGCTGGATCCCTTAGAATGTTAAACGACGTTTGCTTGCTTGCTTCATGTCGTGAAAATTTTTTCCCCTGTTCTTCAAAGGAACCTTAACTGCCTACCTGGCTCATTAACATAAATAACATGCCCCTCTTGTCTACAGTCTCTTTTTGCGCGCATAACAGAAGTGAGATTATCCACCGAATGAGCAGGGCCTTTCCTTGTCACTGCAACAATTGAGTTGGGCATCATATGGATGACTCAAAAAAAATCGTCAGCAACGCGCGAATTATACGATCGTAGATTATTATAGATATATGTATGTACCCAGACTATAAGCAAGGGTGAAGTACCCCTCCAAAGACCGTGTCCTGTTGCAAAACAATATAGAAAAATAAGCCGGATGCTACCAAACCGTCCCCAGATCGTCGACTCCAACGGGCGACTCCGCCAATGTTGTGATTCTAAACCCGTGCCGAAGCCCCTCTGCCTCCTCGCGTACGTCATAATCAGAGATGGCAGTGTGTGCTGTGATTCTGTTATCCCATAACGCCACCGTTGAATCGTCCCATTTCACGCGGACCTGGACATCCTGACTCTGCGATATATGCTAGATAGGGCAGGCAGAGCGATTAGAATGAGTCAAAGCGCCATCAGTTACCCTCGGGGGGGAGCCAGCATACCTGATACAGGAGCTGAAGTATGGCATCAGATTCCTCCCGCTTAAGGTCAATGATACGCTTCGTAAAACCCGGGTTGACGAACAATGCCTTTTCTCCGGCCACCTTTGGGGAAGCAATTTAACGTCGTTAGCCACCGCGTCGTCGTCCTTCTCTTGTTTCGTGGAACGGATGTGTTGCTCACCGGGTGCACCCGCACAATTGGATGATCTGATTTGACGGGCTCACGTCTCACGAATTTCCCGTCTCGGCGCGCATTTTCCGCCTGGGGAAAACCACTATGCTCTGCGCGCAGACCTTCGAGGAGCTTCTTGATCGGCTCAGACAGCCTCTCGTAAGCCGCGACCTGCGATACTCAAGCGGTGTCGCCGCCCGTCTCCGGCGCGGCGAGCAGGGTTAGCAGGGTGATGCCGGGGGGCTGATGTTCGTATGAGACGTCTGAGTGGTATCCGGTCGTTGATAGTCGGCCCGATTTCAGCCGAAGCCGGTACAGGCTATCGGGGCCCAAGTAGATGTTGTGAAACTCGAGCGCGCCTTCGACGTGAGCGCCAACGGGCTGTGTGTGCGTAGGTATACAGTGTCAGTGGACGTCTCGAGTTCGCCCGCCTTTTATTGACTTACGTGAACGTGAAGTCGACCGAAATACCGCCCAAACTCCTTCTGCTTGTCGACCCCGATATCCTTAAAATCCTGGCCCCTGAAAACCACCACGCCGCGCTCGGCTATGAGCAGTGCCAGCTCGTTCTTCTGGATATCGCTGAGCTCCGAGAGCTGTAACCCACTGATTTCCGTCCCGACTCGCGGTGTAAGCTTCGTGATCTTGACATTAGAGTCGCTTAACTTTAGTAAGTGTGGTTTCTCCTTGTCGGCGGCTAACCCCCGGTCAACAAAGTCAAATGGTTCCGTAGGTGGGAATCCGGTATCTTCGTCATATACGGGAAGATATTTGAT
This sequence comes from Rosellinia necatrix, assembly GCA_021209875.1. Classification (NCBI taxonomy): domain Eukaryota; kingdom Fungi; phylum Ascomycota; class Sordariomycetes; order Xylariales; family Xylariaceae; genus Rosellinia; species Rosellinia necatrix. The sequence continues at coordinate 3,393,310 of JAGYVD010000007.1, read as the reverse complement.
ATATGCATACTACATACACGCCAAGCTACGTTAGTTATTATTGGATATATAGATGCCAGCGAGGGCACTGACCGTAGCATGTTGTGCAGCGTTAAAGGCACGGTTTAGCTTCTGCGTTCCTATATCGCCCAACTTGGCGGCGGTTGGGATTGCCTCTGCCGCTGACGGTGCCATTGTGTCGCGATAAATGACTGCTACGTGGATACTTAGAAAATCCAACGTTCGTGACCCCCTATATACCCTTTCCCCATTAACTCTGTGTTCCGGCAACATCTCAAAAGAGCGGCGGTAGAACCCCGCAGATTGCTCATCACGACCCCCAATGATGCCATGATAGCAGTGCGAACCCGCCTTTCATTTTGCTGGCTCCAACCAGGTTCTGTGGCGATGGATATCGAGTTGGTGTCCGTCAACGACGGGTTATTCGTGCATATTCCCAATGGTAAAGGTAGCCCCCGGTAGCTCGCCATAGGCGACAGACCCCATTCGCAGGGAAGCATCCGATTAACAAGCTTCTCCTCTCATCACACGGCAATGGGTATAATCGCCGCGCTACTTATCAGGCCATATGAAATAGGAAATCACCCATGCAGCCATCTATAACCTCTTCTTGCCATCGTGGTCAGGGGCCAAGGGAGCATCTCTAGTGAGGGGGTTTACTAGGAAAGAGCTGACGAGACATATTCGAGTGTTGGTATGGGCCCGGCGTTGAAGCGATTAGGATCTACCGAGAAGAAAATGTCAGACTGGCAGAAAGTACCTAGATTAAGCGACTCAACAAAGCCCCAAGGCTTTTTGAAGATAGAGCCGGGCAGATACTTAATCACAAAATATGGGCCACTCTGATTTGATTACTAGGGAGCAATAGACTGCTGTACGAGGAGAACCCGATGCAATTTATCCTTTCGTTATGTACCTCTTCACAACGTTGACGCATGTGCAGATGCGTTGACGTGTTGATCTTTGGGCGTATATGATGAAATGTTGTGTGTATTTCGTGACCGGTACATGGCCCACGGTACATGACCCACGGTACAGGCTCCATGTCGATGATGGCTTATTCTATCCCCGGAGAGCTGTTTGGAAACTGCGCTCTACCTAAGTCTTCGGGAATAGGGGTACACTGGGTCGTACCTATGGAATATTAGATTTTGGGCTTGTGGGTTTGGTACCTTCATTGCGAAGGCACGCTAGAAGCATGATGTCATGAATACAGCGGGGGCTTATCTGGTTTACGTTTCAACAGCAGGTTAGAACCTTAGTATGTTAGGCCGTGCAGGCCGTGCAGGCCGTGATATCCACGGCCCGGGAGTGGTCGGTTGCTACCTACGGTCAGGTGGTGCACGAGCTCTTCGGACATGCTCCGTTACCCGTGATAGCAAGCGTTGTCCGGTGGTCGGCTGCTCGTTCGCCCGCCGGGTAAACGGCAGAGTATAGTTACCAAGACACCACACCACACCGCGCAACAACGCATCTCTAGGCGCTTATGTACGCACAAACAAGCGCGGTGAATGCCAGCAGTTCCTGCATGGTACTAATTGGCCGCCTTTGTGCTAGTCTCAACTTGGTTGTCATCTATCGCTCGCTTACGGACTAGCGTGCCAAGAGTAATTGGCTTTAGCGCTTGATTGGGCAGCCAGCGTTTTTTTGCGACATGAAAGCGTGGGAAGATAGAACCCCCCCACATGAACCTATCGACATGGCTCATTTGTAAGCCCTATTACCACTATTTAAGAGAACACTTCATGTTCGCGCGATGTCAGGGCTTGGCTTGAGGTTGAGAGTCTGCAAGTTGCCTATTTCGGATCTTGTCGGAGATACTATCTACCTATCCGACCTAGTGTACCTAGGTACCTACCTACGTAGTGTATAAAAGTGCGTTAGTGCCTCGCAAAGTCCCAGGAAGGTTTCGCTTAGATGGGTCTGCCGTAGGTAGTCTGTGCACTGATCTACAGAGATGTGAAATGGCGATTGGAAATCGGCCTCTTGCTACCTCTACGGTATGCCAGTATGCAGGAGGTAACTCTAATAATGATCGTTAATGGGTACCTAGTACCTGCCCATATAGGTTCGTAATACCAAGGTTAGGTAAGTAGGTACCTGTGTGTCCCTGCCTAGTAACCTTCCCTACCTAGGTACGTGCTTACTTATCCAGGTGGTTATTGTTCGAGTTAGATAGGAACCCAACCCAACTCCCTTACCCCTTCCCCTGGCATTCATACGTGGGACCCCCCGTCATTCGAAACCTCTGCTCGAGATCTTCCAAGGGCTGCCCTGCCTCTAAAGATAGTGCTCACCATTATCAACGTAGTGATGTCGAACGACCTATCACCACACTACGGGAGACCCGCGACCGGCACTTGAGTGCCAAGGGGCCATGTGGCGATTTCCAGTGCAGCATCTAACTACTGCAGTGCCCCTGCAACTGTTCAGCACCACTTATGTCGAGATTTCACGAACGAGACGTAAATGTACTGGCGCCAACCATTCGGCTCTTCCGCCGGTCGACCCAGCAGCATCGACGACAAAGTCCTAGCTGTGCCCCCTAAAAGGCTAAGATCGCCCAAGTGCCGTGCTGTCAAACATCAACCCGGATTGCATACCATTCCAGAACTGTTTCGTCCTCTTCTCATCGGTCTAAGCGTCTAAGCCTCTATTATCACCGGGGCTAGTTATAGGCTGGGTTAACTTGCCACCGTCGGGCTCCGTATTGACACCCACGGTTGAAACATCCACGCTCCGTGTATTGTAGTACTCCTGTGACCGCCAACCATATCGATCTCTCCCGTCTCCTAGGACAAGGGTACCGAGTTATACCGGGGCCAAGAGGGTCTTTTTTTTTCGTTTTTTTTTCATTCCCACCATCATTATCCCCTAGGTCTTTTTCCCTTGGGTCTTCCAATCTTAAACTACCAGTTGAGGCTCATGGTGATCCTCCATGCCAAGATGATAACGAGTCCCTCTTGAGGCTGTGGGTGATTTACTAATATCTAGTCGCTTGGCGTCTTGGCTCGTTTTCTTTTAACGACCTCTATGGCTCTGAGGTGTAGTAGCGGCGAGGATACACTCGATTTGAGGTTGAATTTTTGCCCCGATGCGTCATTTAATTTACTAATAGTGAAGACGTTTTGATTCATAAACTTAAGAAGAAAAATGCAGTGCCCAAACCCCGCCACGCTATACGCCGTGGGAACCAGAATTCTCGATTATTGGTATCTCCCTGACGATCCCAAGAGTCTAGGACGATGTGAGGCAAAACCTCCTCTCGTAGAGAAAACAGTGCCGCCAATTTGTTCGTGTTGGCCCACTGGATTGACATTAACACGCGGTGATTCGCAACCTTATTATCTTGCTCCCCTTGCCAAGAGCACCGTCCTATAGGTACTTGGGCATTACTCTCTGACCCTCTTCCGCAATATCCGCCTATATTATCTAGCTCGAATCGTTAAACTGCTTGGTCAAGACTAATACAGGGCTGGTAAATTTGATCCGGTGGACATGCGCAAGTAACACCCGAGTGGAAACGGGAAGAGGCGAGCTGCGGGCCGTCGAGTTAGGGCATCCTGTAAGTCCCAAGCCTTCCGTGATGGCTTCTGTTACAAATACACACATCATTGATACGCATATATGAATGGACCGTCTGATTTGCTGCCCAAAGGGTACGCAAGCCACTCTTGGCCACTTGATACCAAGGGTGACAACATGGTAACCGGCACATGGATCGTACGGTCAGTGCGGATCTTCTTCCGTCAAGGTTTTGAAGCCAAACTTTGTTGAAGTATATCTGTCGGGTCTATTCCCTTCAGGCAGTCATTTCATTCCGGTCAAGATTCACAATAGCGTCCAATTCTTTCCATTCCTTCGCCCCATCTATCAATTCTGTTTGACACCATTGCTTATACGCACAACGAAACCCATCCACATACGCAAACATCCCAACTGGACCAATGGCCGTCCCTAACAAGCCACCGGCTGGATTGCCCCTTCTCGAATCCAACAATCCTAGAGAAAACCAGAGACCTGGTAGCAGCCCTCTCGAGGATGCAAAAACGGCCGTGAACTCCAGATGCCAGAGCTTTGAAATCGACACGGAAAAGAACAGTACGAACAGTACTCCTAGTACCATCGACATATATGGCCCAAATCGACCAAAACTAGGTTTCCGTGAGCGTATACACCATTTTACCTGGGCATGGTTTACTTGGCCAATGAGTACAGGGGGATTATCACTCTGTATGTCACATTCACTCGCCCTGGGCATGACATTGATTCGAGGCTTTCAATATTTACGATGTGTGGCATGCTACGTTGCCCCTGAGATATATGAACGATTAGCCCATTCAAAAACTAACGACATGTTTCCTCAGTAATCTATACTCAGCCCTATCAATTCCCCGGCCTGCGACAAATTGGCTTTGCCGTATATATTACAAACCTTATCATATTCACAACGCTGCTTGGCCTTATGATTACTCGGTTTTGTTTACACCGTGGCGATTTTATTAAGTCGGTAACACATCCTCGCGAGGGGCTTTTCCTGCCCACATTCTTCTTAGCCATTGCCACAATCATTACGAGTACAGAGCGCTATGTTGTACCAGAAAATGATGTGGCCCTTCGGTGGCTGATTCTTGCCGCGTTCTGGATATACCTGCTCGTTACTCTTATCTTGGCCGTGGGGCAATATAGCTTTTTGTTCGCGCGACATAAGTTCGAACTGCAGTCTATGATGCCAACTTGGATATTGCCCATCTTCCCAATCATGCTGTCTGGTACAATTGCTTCGGTGATTTCCGATTCGCAACCAGATATTGCCGCGATTCCCATCATCGTCGCAGGCTTGACTGCCCAAGGCCTGGGGATATCGGTAGCTGTTATGATGTATGCACATATGATTGGGAGGTTGATGTTAGCCGGTAAGTTTACATGGGAATCACTCCTGTTTGCCATTCATCTAACATTCTCCAGAACTACCAAATAGAGAACACAGACCTGGTCTCTTCATGAACGTCGGCCCTCCGGCATTCACAGCTCTCGCCTTCATTGGTATGGCGAACGGTTTGCCCGACTCCTTCGACCGCGAAAACGACGGAATCATCGACGCTAACATAATCCGAACATTCGCCCTGATCGCCGCCATATTTCTCTGGGCCTTGTCGCTATGGTGGTTTTTCATCGCGGCCATCGCTGTGATCAGCTCACCTCCCAAGTACTTCCATCTCGGCTGGTGGGCCATGGTTTTCCCCAACACAGGGTTTATCCTCGCGACTATTTCCATAGCGAAAGAGTTCGGAAACCCGCATGTTTTACGCGCTGGCTCGGCGCTTTCTATATTGCTCGTGCTCGTGTACTTTTTCGTTCTTGTTTCTCATATAAGGGCCGTGGTCAAGCAGGAGGTCGTGTATCCAGGGCGTGACGAGGATGTGGAAGACCACTGAGTTCGACTCTTTACGCTTCTGGGCAAGTTTTTCTACTCCCTTCACCTAGCATATACTTCGTTCCTTTTTGGCGCATCCACGTATGGTTCTTTATCCTTTGCCCACTTTCACCTCCTTTTCCCGTTATATCCCGCCGTTCCCGCATATCGGCAGTTTTCGCCCTTTTTTCTCCTATTAAGTCTAAGTATACGAGAGCCGGCTCAAGATACAGACTTTGGATTGTTATAGACATGGCAGGTATAAAATTTAGAAATTATTTCTAGAATAGAACATCATAATTTTACAGAACCCATTTGAGCATTTGCCGTCGGCGAAGGAATATTATTCATACTTCCGCTGTCGTGGCTTGGATGAATTACATGGAAATATGGGTAGACACCGATAATGAATATAGTTACCCTAGCACGGATGGACACCAAACCTAAGGTCAAAGAGATTGGAACCCGGTCCTGTGTTCCACCTTTGGGCCACTCAAATAGTGGCAACGTCGAGTGCTACATGGAAACTCCATCCAAAGTCGGCCTGGTTTATCAAAAACATTACATCTAAGAAGGAGGTAGCAGACAAGTATGGCAAGTGTATTCATTCTGACGACTACCTAGAACTACAAGTCATGGGAACTTGGTGGCTTTTACACCGGCCCCTAGCCGCGTCATACTACTTATGGTTATCATGACATGTGTAACTAACAAATAACCTCGTATATGGGTTCATACGCCATGGGCCTCTCTACGTATCCAGTAATTGTTCGTATACTTGAATATCCGGTCCCAGCTTGTCAGGCTATCAAGGAGAAGGCCCATACGGGTTGATTGTTCTACGCGCCTCTGCCACCGTTCTTGTCGCCAAGAGTGACCTCGTCTTGGTCCTCAAATTTCAGCACAGCCCCGAGCCGCTCGCTTGCAGAGTATCCGGATGACATCGTGAATGTGCCTCTGCCCTGAGCAACGGTGGCCTCGATTTCGGCGAGGCTCTTCAGAAGCTTGGGGTTTCCGGCGTTGTTCTGGAGCAGTCTTGCCTTCTCCGTCTCGATCCGGGTCATCTCCTTGATCGCGAGTTCTTCCTGCCGACGTTGCTCCTCCTGGCGCCTCTGCTCCTCCCGCAGCCTCTGTTCCTCCTGCCGTCTCCGCTCTTCCTCCAATCGGCGTTTCCGCTCTCCCAGGCGCCGCCTTTCCTCCCCGAGACGCCGCATCTCCCTCTGGTACTCGGCCTCGGCGTGCGCCCGGAGCTCGGCGAAGCTCTTGAACTGCGGCGCGTTGCCGCTCACGGTCTGCCAGCCGAGCCTGGCGCGGGCCTCGGCGGTGTGGGTTCGGTCATCGACGAGCCGGCACGCGTGCCTGCTGAACCCGGGGTCCTTGGCGTGCTGCGATATGGCGAACTCGGGGGTCCAGGGGAAGCGGACGACCGTCATATTGCGCGGCTGGGGCTTCACGAGACAGCGCCAATCGATCAGGTTCGTGGCGAACGCGGGGCCGCTGGCACAGTTTATGACCAGCCATTGGAGTGCCTGGTCCTTGTGGCGTAGCCAGTGCCATTTTAGCGTGCACTGGTCGATAATGTGAGATAAACTCATGTGCTTGGGGCACCATCTCTTGAAGCCCATTGGCCGCGGCACGGGCTGGTTAAATTGAGAACTAATGCCGTTGAGAAAGGCACAATCGTTGATATAGTGTGAAGATTCGCCGCAGATCTTGCAGCCCGCCTTTTTGGTCCCATTACCGTTCTTAGTATTCGTAGGGGACGAATCGAGAGTCGGAAGTGCGAGCTTGCTTTCTTGTGCTTTTGGACAAAGCACACCACGGGGCCTATCTTGGGGGTCTCGAACATTTGCTGTTGAATTGTGAGGGGAGCGAAGACTGGTTATGGGTTTCGCTGGTCTCTGCGGAAGGCTAAAGTCCTCGGGTCCAATATTTGACGTCCGATGAACTTGCGGAATATGTTCGTGCTGACGAGAGGAGTCACGCTGGCGGATGAATTCAATATATTCTTGTAGCCCGTGGCGCATTTTAGGTTCTCGGGAGTTGCGGTGCTCTCCATCGCAGTATTCCGGTGAATCTTGGTTGGGATCTCGTCGACGTTTGTTCGAATTACCATATTGGTTAATATCTCTCTTTCCTTTTTGGCCACCGTCGCCATTATGGCCACCGTCTCTGTTATTCTGGCTCATTCCTCGAAATCTAACCCGAAGGCCTCGACGACTTGCCTAGGACTAATTATCAGTTATGATATGGTAGTGACTGCGCGATTAATTACCCCTTTTTAATCCTTTCGTATCATTGAAAGGTTGCAATATGTATGGGCGTATGCATCCCTTCCCAGATGTGTACAGAAGTGTGTATGTGCAAGCGGATGTATGGCAGAGAAAACAGAGACGGACATGTGAAAGGGATAGGAGAATCAGGTTGCGTGGGGGGGAGAAGAGAGGTTTTATAGCTGACAATAAAAATTGCAGCCACGTTGTTACCTATAGATCTATCTTCTTCCTACCTAAAGCCTAAGCTATTCCAGTAGCTTCTACGATACTTAAGGTACTTGGTTATATGTGTGGGTAGGCAGGTGGGTATTTATGAAGGTACATAGGCAGGTAGGTGGGTAGGTATGAAGGTACATAGGTAGGTAGGTAAGTAGTCAGATAGGCAGGCAGGTAGCCGTAATTTTGGTTAATGAGGCATGTGGTCACATTTATTTTTTAGTCTAATATGTCACGGCAGTTGCCAACCACCAAGGTAGTTGTAGTGTCAAAGTTATTCATATTTGAAGATTATTACATGTTTATAGGGGTTTGGAAGGCCTGGGAACCAATTCACAACGTTGTTGAGCCTAAAACAACTACCCGGCTAAAACTAGTTTATTAATTAACCTTGAAGCTCATTCACTTCTCACTATGCCCTTTACAGGGATGGATGGACCACCTCAGGTATATAGATATATATATAACTATACATATGGGAGCCATAATCCTGTAATATTAGGTGGTCCACCCTGGCGCCATATTATGTTATAATGATAAACGAGAATAAACATATTCGTAGTACGCATGGCCACAGAATGATGAGATCCTGGCTTGTCTAGAAAATTCGGCAAGGACTAAACGAGTTATACGGTAGCCTATCATCGTGGATAGTTCTAGCTGTTCATAAGTAAATAGGGAAGTGGGCCCAATTTTTGTTGCAAACTACCCTTCAGCACTAGGATGCTAACTGGAGAGGGCATGATTACAATCGCCATACAAAGAAATATTCAAGCGCATTTTTCAGAGCTTATCCAAGTCCCTGGACTTGGCGACTAATTTGAGCATTTAACTACCCAAGTAAGCAATTAGTGAAGTATCAAAATAATGGCCCAGAAATGTTTCTAGGCACCTAAAGTGGCCATGCACATAGGGAAGGATCTCTTTCCCTTCATCTATCAGGCGCTGGGGTTATTTTAATTAAACTAGTAGGTGACTATCTAGACTTCTTAGTCATTAAGGCTTGCGATACACAACAAGCAAAGCCTCTTCAAAAGTCCACGTTGTGTCGATACCTAACTATAATAATACCTACTGGTTGTCAAGAGTAATGCATGTTTGCTAGCTGTCATGGAACTAGTTTTAACCTAAGAACTCCACTAGGGCACGGGCCAGAATACTGTATATAAAAGGAACAAGTAGCCAGCTACTGACCAAGTAGGGAACCTTCCTTCCTTGTGCAATAACACAAGTTATTTCTGGAACTACCAACAGTGCGAACTGTGACACTAGCGTGTCAGATGGATATCTAAGGCTAGATACCACTTATTTCGATGTTGGGCAAGTACCTCTAAGATAAATGTACCTAAAGATAACGCGTAAAACACAGATTTAATGAGAAAGCACGGACCTATATGGTTCATGCACTTGCCTAGGCGCAGTTGACTGTGGCATTGTAGGTGGCATTTCGTGTACCAAAGGCACTTCAGCTAATGCAACCACCCAAAGGCTCAGCTTATTAAATCATTTGAGTTTGTCTAAGGACCAATGGCTCCTAGTTTATACCTTAGAAGGCATGTAATGCTCTCGGCTCTACTGAATACTCAGATGAATTGCTTAGAACAGCCTGCTCTGACACTTGAAACAGCTGTCCTGTTACATACACCTACCCAAGGTAACTAGACGTTAATAAACTACTACTACCTACCCAAGGTATATGTGACTACTGATGGGTTTGCAAAACCAATGGCACAGCACGTTTCCCCCCATTAGTCCAGCATTTAGCGTGTTGGGTCACAATCACTGAGCAAAGTTGGCCTTTGTATACCTTCAGTCCCGCTTGCTGTCTTCTTCTTCCTCTCTTCCATACCTGTTTTAACTTCTCCAATTCATCTTTACCCACGTTCCCGACCACATCTTCCAAAATCATCCGACACATATTGATGATCACACACCAAAAAAACAAATACGCCATTAGAAAAGGGCGAGATCATGATGGATCCTCATTCCGGGGATATCGCTGGCGTTTCCCTTGGCGATATGCCAGTAGAAGTTGCGTACCAAATTGCTAAGGACTTGGACTTGTCGAGCAAGTACCATCTTATGTGCACATGCAAAGGCATGTACACATTGGTTTACCCCCTTGTCTACGGCGACGACGAGAATAACCCACGCGCTCTGCGTTGGGGATGCGCACATGGCTTTATCCACCTCATTATGAAGATGCTAGATAAGGGCATGACGCTAGACTATGTATTTGACATGGACACGATGATGAAGACCAGCCGCCCCGAGGATGAACTGCTTGGGCGCCACCTTTCGCGTACTCCGTTGGCCACTGCGGCGGCCTTTCGACAGCTCGAAGTTGTATGGTTCTTACTGGGAAGAGGAGCGCGTGTCAACTTTGCCCCGGAGTCGCCCCCTCTGCGAGTCTCCCTGTCCGACTGGCAGCCGAGGCCATTCTCAGGCTACACGCCAATTCAGTGGGCTCTGGCCGTGCGGTTGAATCACATCCCACCCACGCAGCGGCGCGAGCAAGACCAACTTACCGAGGAGATCGTACGCACGTTGATTCTCCATCGGGCTCACGTGGGCCAAAGGTCACTGTACGCCAGCACAACACCACTTGAGATGGCCGTCCAGAACCGAGACGTGCCCACAGGTGTAGTGGAAATCATTATACTTGCCGGAATAACCTCGATGCCAAACCAACTGTCGGATCTTACCACTATCTTTAGGCTCTTCGTCACGTTCGCTCTTAGCTCATACGCTATGGAACCATACGGGAAAACTCTTCTCAGCGATAGCCGTAAGGAGAAATTTGAGATAATCATGTCGCGAGCTACGACCCAGGACTTTCGTGCTTTCATGCTCGAAGACAAATTTCATGCCCTCCTATATTATAAACCAACACCGGCTTTGCTAGAGGCTATTCGCATATTCCTACGCCATATGAATAATCGCTTTCCGGAGTATAGGAGGGAATGGCACATCCAATCGCCACTCCTCACAGTCGTGGTGGCATTCCATGCCGCCCTCTGCAAATCCAAGTTCAATCCCAAATTCCAAGCGGGTTTTAACAACTTAATTAGAAGACAACTGGAATTGCTCGACATACTTTTTCAAGCCGGGGCACCGCTCGAGAGTGTGAAACCTCCGCCTGGTTGTGAGAAAACTGGCGTGCCAAACACGTTTCTGACCGCCCTGTGCTTCTACGGCCAACCCCCAATTGCGGTTCTGTTCGGCGGCGCACTTGAATGGGCCCTTGTCATGGGGGCCTCCCCTATGGGCAGAGACATTCACGGACACACCCCGTTGCATTACGCCTTGGAAAACGCTCTCATGCCTGTCGTCTCTGCCCTTCTCAAGGTCGCGCCGTGGAACGACCTACTGGATAACGAAGCCGAATCTATCGATGAGATGCTGCTGACGGTATGTGGAGCAGAACAGGGCGGCCGCTGTAACGCCGACCGTGTCAGCCTCGCCGTCTTCTTGATTCAGTCAGGGGCAAGTGTAAATTATCTGAGCCCGGAACGGGGTAGCCCGTTGGCAGAGGCGGCTCGGATCGGTGACAAAGACCTGGTGCGCGCGCTATACCAGCATGGTGCAGATCCGAACATGGTCCCAGCGCCATTCACACTTCTTCACATGGCCTTATACGAACCAAAGCTTTGGGATGGGTGCGAGAGAGACAAAAGAGACGAGTTGTTGATGGCCCTGGTGGAAACGCTACTGGAAGGGGGGGCAGATGTGATAGCCCTGCAGGAGGAGGATGAGTGATGAGTGGGACTTGCACCTGGGAACTGGCTTCCCGAGGATAGTTATTAATCTCATACTTCAGAGCATGACAAATCTTGGCCATGGGGACCTCACTGTGCGCGATGTGCCCGGTATGAATTTTGAAGACTTCATTCGGAACTACGGTGGTTGGGACGACTACACAAGCTAATTAGGAATGACGAGACTTGCACCAACTACATCATTCTCACATGGCAATAATGAAGAGAAAAAAGGAAAAAAAGCAAAAAAAAAAAAAAAAAAAAAGGAAAAACAGCCAAATAAAAACCAAACAAAAGCATCAACAAAGAAACAAGAGAACACGCGATTCAGACACAAAAGGCTATACGTAGAGCCTCAGCTACCTGCGCTATGCAGCCGTCAAGGAACCAGCCAGCGTGAATGGCGGCGCTACCTATTCAACGCGCTACTAGGCCAGGAGGTGGTTTGAGACGATATCCAATACTAAGTATTGTGATTGTATTTTACTGTTACGATAGCATGAAATAAAACCCCCTAAAAATGGCCTGTGCCGTCATTTGCTATGTATTTAGTATCATCAGTGATGACCTGACTTCGTTGCCAACCGTCCCATTCAGCCCCTCGCATCACGCCTGGAATCGAAGATAAGCCGACCTTAGGGGTCGGGATGGAATATCGCAATCGGCATATATCGTGATTGTTATGCCCTGCCAACCATGCTGAAAGCTATGGCCACGTTGAAACGCGATTTAGTGCCGCGTGGTTCATTTGTAGTTGCGAAAGAAAAAATGATGGGCGGCCCGCGGAGCCCGACTCGGCCCCCGTTCGGGTGCCGGACGCTAGGATTGGAGCTTAGCTCTATAGCTTACTATATAGACAGGTAGGTAGGTATCAAAGGCGGAGTAGGTAATAAGAGACCAAAAACAGAAAATCAACCATTTTGAGTGAACATAGACAGGTGTATGTAACTTTAAACCAGGAAATTCCAACCAGGGGCCCGATAGCCCAGGCACAGCATGGGCTAAATTGGGCTATACGCGTAGTGACGTTGTTGCCACCCTCTCACTCGCTCACTCGCTCACTCAATTTGCCTCTCGCATCCGATCCGATTTAGCAACTCTTTACGATCGCTATGCCTCGATATGCTTGCTCCGCTCGCCCTCGCTGGTTGTTGGACCCCGTTCCGCCGCTTCCATGCCTCGAAGTCGATAACCTCAGCCCCGACCTCCTCAAAAATCTGTCCTTTCTCGAACCCAAACTCGCCGTCCCCCTTAACCTCGACCTCTTCGTCCTCGTCCTCGTCCTCGTCCTCGTCATCGCTTCGGACGTCTTCGGCACTGTCACCCCGCATCACTCGGATCGCTACTCGGACGATTGCCGCGGACCAGGGGATCATGATAGCTTGTAGGAGAAGCAGATACGACAAGAATGCGATGCGTATCTCTTGGTTCATGCAGATAACACCCTCCGGGTCACGGAAAGGCTGAAGATATGACCAGCCCTCCGGAACGGGAAGGGGGCCCCGAAGATCGGTGGCAGGGCCTGCGTAGCATGATGTCGGCATGAGCCGGGGCGAATCGTTATATACGCTCCAGCATGTCATGAGGTAGAATACATGGCGAGTTATGAGCCAGGTGACCATGAAGATGCCGAAGATGACGTCGCAAATGGTAGTGAAACCCAGACATTTGAGACATTTCGCGAGCTTTCGCGTTGTTAGCCACGTTCGCCGAAGAGCTCTTATTATCTTACAGGGAAAATTAGTTCGATAATGTCCATCATGACGAAAATGAGGTTAGTGACCCGTATGTGGTGGTATGCGTACGCCGAGGAGATCAACGCAATTGTAGCAACATGGTGAGCTATCATCTGCCAATAATCGTGGCGTCGAGCCTCGAGGTTGACGACGAGCAGCTGCTGGGTCCAGTACGCGAGTTGTGCCAGCACATACCCCTTCGTAAGGCCGTCAAGCTCTCTCTGTGGCCAATCCGTCCACAGCTCCGCCAGGTTCAGGAAGTAGGGTGACGCGATGTAGATGCGCTTGCGACCGCGAATAAGGGTCAGCAAGATCATGGACATCAAGAATTGAAAGGGCGCCGTTCAATAGATTACCATTCCCAGAGTCCAGAAGACCGCGTTGTACATGAACATCCAGCCCTGCTCGGAAAATCTCGTGATGCGCTTCTTGTTGGTCAGGCCACACCACCTGGCCAAGGGCGCGAGCAGGTATTCCATCGAGCAGGCGCGGATGCCGCTGAACAGCACCACGCAGAAGGCGACGAAATACAGGTCATCGTGGCCGGTGGCATACTTGCCCGTGGCGGGATTATAGCCCGACAGGGTGAAGAGCTTGGACGTCAACGGCTGCCACTGAGGCCAGCAGGCGTGGGCGAGGAAGAGGGCCAGCATGAGATTGCATGAGACCCCTTCGGTTGGATTCTTGGTTAGCCGTGTCCGGGCAAGGAAGGAAGGGCTGAAGGAAGGAGTGAATGAAGGAGTGAATGAAGGAGTGAATGAAGGAGTGAATGAAGGAATGAATGAAGGAAGGGGGAGGACGGATCCGGACCGCATGAGGGAGGATGCATACCGATCTGGTGCTCCGACAGCCACTGGGACGGGCTCTGCAGTAATCCATTTCGCATCGTCTTGAAGTGGCCAGCCATGGTTTTTGCTGTGTTTTGTCTGTCTGCCTGTCTGCCTGTTTGCCCTGTCTGTCCTGAACGTTCTTACGTTCTTACGTTCTTGTCCAGTTCGAATCCTCGACAAGGGAGGATTTGCATGTGCGTGCGTGCGAGCGATCTGGACAGACGACGGACGACCCTGGAGGTTACAGGGTCCCGGTGCGATCCTTGTCATCGGCGTTTCATTTCATCCGTGGCTAGATTCTGGCTAGATGGAATGTGGCGATCGGCATCGTATGTGGCTGTCTTCTTGGCCGTCGGAAGAAGAGCGGTGAGGAGATTGATTCTAGGCGGTTCATGTCCCGAACCTCCATTGGCACATCACACTGTTTATCGCACACGACTGCGCAGGTGTGCCGCCTTTCGTTTTCCCAACAATTGAACTCCGCCTGCAATCTGTCTGAGAGGTTGACCTAAACGTGGCGCAAACCAGCTAACCCAGGATGTCATGGATCGAGGGGGTGGTGAAATGCATACCTACTAAACCTGTATGTACTAAGTGGGGTACCTATATGCATATACATACATATACCCGATCGCCTTTATCCTTTTAGGTGCAGTTAACTACCTAGGTAGCTAGTTATTTATTCATCAAAATAAAGGTACACCTTGCCTCCAGTTTACCTACCTACCTAGGTAGGTAGTGTCGATCCACGGTTATCTCTAGTAATTTATCTACTCTAAACACACTAACAATATCTATTATCAAGCATGATATGGTTTTTTTTTTCGGAGTACCTCCGAGCAGTCATTTGGCTATGTATATTAGCATTCATATGGGGAAATGAGGTAATAATGTGGCTGGCTGTCCATGTAGCTATGCAAATGCCGGACTTGACGCCCCCGTCTACCTCTACCATTACTTCCGTCATACTAATCGAATACTGGTATAGTGCTCAAGCGCTGTTTCGTGGAACTTACACACCTAAAAAGTAGTTTGGAGGCAACTCTTATCGCTCTCCGCTGATAGTAAGCTACCTTAAGTGCTTGTCTAAGGAATTCCTTTAGCACGTTCAATGGCAAGTTATTAACATTCGCAAAATTTGGCCATACTTGCATGGCCGGTACTGGTATCGGGTGGCCTTTTGTATACCCGTATCGCTGAGTAGGTTTGGCCATTGAAAATGAAATGTTTGTTGTTCAATCTAGGGGGGTGGGAGAGGGGGTGTTTTACGACCTGGTTATTGGTCTCGTCCCCCTCAACTTCTCCACCATGGCACAGGAATAACAAAGGCTATCCTCTTTACCATACTGGATCAATTTTGCAGACCCAACTCCCGATTAGAAGCTAATATGCGGGTAAGTAATAGCGATACTAAAGTTGGATAGCCACCAGCTTCAAGAATTACCCGCCGAAACATATATGTTCCGATGGTTAGGTTGTTCAACTCTTCTTCGTAGGTTTTTCTTTTATTTCTTTGATCCCTCCAAGTGAGACAGAGACTTTCATACAGTGATATAGTTTAGGGAGATGGCGCGAGCTAGACGGCTCTGTCTTGAGCCTGTTGATTTTGGCCATGAATATTGAATTGACGCCTAATCTGACGACCCAAAGCTTCCGAAAAAAGAGCCCAACCCCGGCAACGGGCCGTTAACTCGATCTGTCTCTCTCTCAACTAGGCCGCCGCAAGCGTAACGTTCAGCGTAAAAATGATCGAAATAGTACCGCGTAACGTTTACTGGACCTTTGGCTTTCCAAGTGGAAATTTTCGATGCTGCTCATCATCACTCTAGCCCGTAACCTTTTAAAACTGTATGCTATCGACATTACCCTGGAGAGCTTCCAGCTCTGGGCCTTTTATTTTAAGGGTATGGACATGGCATCCTCTCTCTTTTATATCTTCTTGTGTCACGGAACTAGTCTTGACCTAAGGACTCCACTAGGGCACGAGCCAGAATACTGTATATAAAAGGAACGAGTAGCTGGCGACTGACCAAGTGAGGAACCTTCCCTCCTTGTGCAATAACATAAGTTATTTCTGGAACTACCAGCAGTACGAACTGTGACATCTTGCCAGTGCTTCTGCAATGCCGAAATTACGTTTGATCCTATTTTCTACATATAATCACGGCACAACAGAAACAGTGAGGGTTTAAAGTTTAAGACTGAACTACTATTTCGGTTGGTGTAAAATTTTTGATTAGTATCAATGGTTCAGAAGACAAGGAGTGTGGCGGAAATCATCTGCTAATAACCTGTAGGGAAGAGATTGATCTTATAAAGAAAAAAAGCCAGCTCCTCAGTTCGCTTTATGTAATCTAAATGGAAACCATCAAACTCTCGGCAGAAGGACCACTGACAATAATAGAGCTATTGACGTGATTACAGAGGCCTTTTTTTTTTTTTTTTTTTTGTAAATATGAGGATGAAATCGAAAACGAAGCCTGAGGAACAGACTGGCAGATATTAAGGCTGGCTATCCTGTCAAACAGCCGAGGACCAATAACTAGAGGCTCGTACGGCCGTAGTCACTTGATGTCGGAGGCCTCATACCTAGCAATTGCATCTACTACTATGTGGCTGACTAGAGAATATAGACCAGGACGATAATATAATGTCAGCCTAGTAATGGATCACGTACGTCTAAAGATATGTCGTCATCTACTTAGAGCACTTGAAAGGGCACTCACCTGTTAGATGACTAACCTAACAGGACGGAATTGGCCTAGGGTGGGAAAATACAAACGAGAATAATGATCCTACACCTCCATTTTCTACACGTGAGAAAGCAAGAAGGCAATTGGCTTATTCACGGAACCTCGCAATTCTACCACCTGGGTGTGGGTGGTATTTCATATAAGGAAAGGAGTCTCATCTCGATTTAGTACGTCGACACGAGATGGTATCAAACAACTGAAAAAAAAAAAAAAAGTATAAAGGCGAAGAAAAATCAGATAGAAAAGCTGCCGAATGAATGTATCGGGTACGCTGTGTCGGCTGGGTGCCATGTTTCGACCACTTCGTTGGCTCCTCCTTGTATATATCCCCTGAGGATTCCATAGATAGTTACCTATTGTTGATTCTCTGTAGTGACTGGATTATCGATAGCCGAGAACGATGTTGTAGAAGAGAGGGAGAATTAATTGACATAAATGCCCAGTCTTCTGCATCAGTCTTCTGCATCAGTCTTCGGCAGCGCGTCTACATTCCACACAACGTGCCACTACATTCCGTATCTCTGGTCTGACGATTGCCAAGACGCGGCCCAAGCCTTTCCCCGCAAAGGCGTGGTAAAGTGGACCCTTTTGTGGGACCATGTGGTCCAATCGGATAGCAGACTAAAATGGACCGTTTTCTCTCCACTTTCGACCTAGCAAATTCGACCGTCGTATGTTCATATGCCGCTCTTCCCTCACATGTCGCCGGTGCTGTCGTCGACGACCATCGTCACAATCACACCACCACACCATTTGGACTGCCGTGTTCTCCCTCCCACCTCTGCGCTCCGGAGTGGTGATCTCCTCAAAACCCTCACCTGAAATATCCCTACGCACGCTCAGCAACAATTCAGCCAGCAACAATCCAGCAACGCACACGGCTAGTCATGAGCCGTCAGCCCTTCTAAGACGACGACCCGACGACCCGACGACCCCCTATCAACCGACTCCAGTCGACTGATTGACTCCCCGAGCTTCTCCCCCCTCCCCCCCTCAATACGACGCAGCGCAGTACGACTAAGCCCAACCGAACCCAACCCGTCTGCCACTGGATTCTCGTCTGATCCCAACTCTGAGCCACACGATCGATCTGGTCCGCACTTTTTTTCCCCAACCGCCATCAACATGGTTCTCACACGCACCACCAACCACACATACTCACACCCGTTCCCGACCGTCACGCTGGCTTTCTTCCTTCGCTACTACTCCCCGCAACTGAACCCGTTCTCTAGCCATGTTCTGTCGACGGACACTATATCATCTCATGTCGACCCTGTCACCGGTCGCCTGCACACTACCCGTCTCCACCTAAAGAAGTCGCGCATGCCATCCGCCGTTGTCAAATTGCTGCCGACAAGTGTCACCGGCGGCGGGGGGGATAAGTCTAGCTTTGTCCTCGAGACTAGTGTGGTGGACATGAAGGAAGGCTGGATGAAGACGGAAAGCCGGAACCTGAACTTCACTGGTGTCTTGAGTGTGGTGGAAGAGCAACGCTATTCGACCTCGCCACCAGACGTCTCGGCCTTTGCCGGCACCTCTACTAGCGCTGCCGCACTTGCCCCTCCTCGACCGATCTCTCCGCATACGTTTGTCACCACTACTTTCTCTTACCGGTCCTCACTCGGCAACAAGAAACACGACCGTGCACCTGTGGAATCGGCGGATACCCCGGACGAGGGGGCGCCGCGGCGCCTGGGCAGCTGGATTTCAGGATGGGGAGCTGCTCGTATCCAGCGGAGCATCGAGTCGATCGCCTCTAACAAGACTGATGACCAGATCATCAAGTCACGAGATGGCATGGGCATGGTGCTGGAGCGCCTGCGAAACAACTCGGTTGTTTCCGTGTTGAGAGAGCTGAGGCGCCGAGAGGGAAAAGTTGTGTTTGACCAGTAGGGCTACCCGCGGCGTGACTAGCTCAACATCTACTGTAGTATACATTCACTTATCATGTGCGTTTCAGCAAGGCGTTGGGTCGCATCTCGGAACGGGGGGCGGAAAACGATATCGGACAGGGGCAAGGCACGCGGGCTTCTACGGGGGCAATTTGGACAGTGCTTTCCTACGATTCGCGAGATTCTACCTCAGGCGAGCGCAAGGTTATCGCGCCACCTGAGCGAGCATAAGACTATGCGCCTATGATATTTACTCCTCTCATGTATGATATGCTGGGCTTTGGAAAGCTTTTTGACGCTTTTCAAGTCTAGTTTATACCCGTAGAAAGGGCAAAAATACTGTATAAATCATGACAAAAGCGATGCATCAATTCGATCTGAATGACTTTTTCTCATACCGACTCCATGTCTCGCTAACTCATAGCTGGCCTCGCCGCTGCTGTTGGTGACTTTCCCTTGAGGTGGGATACACCCAAAATGCCCCGCGATTCCCCGCGACAGTGATCAACATACGCTAAATACGCGACTTTTGCTACTCTACCCTAATTTTGTCGCCCGATCTAACTGGATGGCGATGTCCTCGCAACTAAAATATCTAATCTGACGATAGTCATCACGTCCATGCTAGTTCCCATAATTAACAACTTTTCAGTTCGGATAACCAGGCATTCCTTGGTCTGGTTTGACAACAGACCCGAACGGATCACGGCTCGGGTAAATATTGTGTCGGGATTTCGTTGGGGGATTGCCGATGATTGCATATGGGGGATGTCGTGAGTAGGGCCGCGTGGCCCTCTATGTTTGATGGGAGCACTGACGCCTCGCTATGATGGGATGGCTTGTTTCGTAGATATACAATCGTGCCAGGTGGAGCCCCTCTTAAGAGGGGGACACGGAACAGCAATATTGAGCTGCGCGTTGGTCGGGGATGTGCACGGCAGGAGAGCATCCCTCGTGTCAACGTGCCGGGCGCGATCGAACGCATCGAACTGCCCGGTTGAGAGAGCGACAGAGACAGAGAGAGGGCGAAGAGAAAGACAGACACCAATCAGGGCTCGAGAATCTCTCTGGTGGTGCCGGTCCGCCGCCCATTTACCGAGACCGTAGCAGATCGGCCGAGGCTCGCAGATACGCACGTAGACAGAAAACGGATGCATGCAGAATCCGACGATTGAGATTAATACGGAGACACGACCGTACAGCTGGGATCATACGACCCGCCCACACCCTCCTTTTTGAGATTACCGTGTCCAGTCGGCCTCCGCCTGGTCGTCGTCATCGTCGTCAAGCGACCAAACAGCACCAAGACAAGATATGAAAAGATATCCAAACCGTTCCAAACAACAACAAATAAACAAACAAACGCCCTCACGAAAAAAAAAAGGGGGGGAAGGGAGGGAGGGAGGGGAAGGGGAATACACGCAAAAAAAAAAATCATCATTCACCGCGCCGCCCCTTCATCCGCCTTTTCCTCCTCCTTCCCTTCGCCCCTCCTCAACCGCCTTCCTCAACCCGTCGACCCAGCGCGAGAACCCGCCCTCGAGCTGGGCCCCGGGCAGCACGTACGCGACGGCGCCGCCGAACGTCTCCCAGGTGGCGTAGTGGGTCTCGACGCCGCCGCCGCGGTCGGCGGACCGGCGGCGCTCGACGAACTCCTGGACGCGCTCGGAGCGCAGCACGAAGCGCGGGAGGCCGACGGCCTTCCAGGCGACGCGGTAGCCGACCGTGGCGGCGCCACCACTATCACTATCACTATCACCACCGTCGTTGTTGTTGTTGTTGTTGTTATTATTGGGGGGCGTGAAGGCCTCGAGGGCCGTGACGACGAGGTCGACGGAGCGCGCGGCCCCGCCGGGCGCCATGACGGCGGCGAAGCGGATCCTGGCGCCCGGGGCGGCGTAGCCCGGACGCGCGGCCAGCGCCGCGAGCTCCGGTGGCGGCGCCGGGGCATCATCTGATGGTGATGGTGAGGGGGATAGAGCCGGGGCGGCGGCGGCGGCGGCGACGACGACGACGGAGGCGGTCGGCACGAAGGTGTTCCAGGCCCCGTAGCCCGGCAGGTCGAGCACCTTCTCGAGGCACGCGAGGGCCGGCCCCGCGATCACCGCCGCGCACGCCACCGAGAACGCGCCGCCGCCGCCGTACGCCGGCACCGGGATCGGCGGCACGCACTTGGCCGCGTCCCGGGGGAGGTCCGGGGGAGCGAGGGACATTTTTTTTTGTCTTATCTTTATCTATGTGGTGCGTGGGGTGTTGAGAGAAGGGTTGGTTAGATTTTTTTTTGGCAATTTTCCCGGCTTTGGATGGATACAGATAAGTCAGTTCTGGAGCCGGCCCCCCTCTTTGTGTGGTCGATTCAATGGTCGGGTCGATAGTTTGTTTTCGGTGCCAAGGACGGGGGAAGGAAATGGGTTGGTGCTGGCGGGTTGGGATGCGTACGTAGTAGTGTAGTAGTGTAGTAGTGTAGTAGTGTAGTAGTGTAGTAGTGTAGCGTACTAGTGTAGTATACATAGTCAGGGGCTAGGTTCGTTGGAGTTGACAGGCATAACCTAGTGGTCGCTAATGAACACGGCTTACATAACAACAAATAAGTTGGGATGAACCATACATCCCCAGCAGGTGGATATCGATCGCACATTAGACGCCAGGTTTACTACGTGTTTGGTATGACGACGTATTATTCATTCATAGTAGTGTAGCTCTAGGTCTAATTTATCCCCATTTTGTCTCATATATCATCTCCCCAACGTATGGCCACACATGGAAATGGTGCCTGCTAACACTAGAAATTGCCAGATGGATCTATTATAAACTTGTTAAAATGCTAATCAAGTTCTAATCTTTGGTCTTCCCGATGTGAGGCGTGGGGCGTAAGCGGAAAGCGTAGATCATCTGCATTATCGTCGTGGGCATGATATTCAAGAGGTTTATCTACGGCGGGTGGCTAAACTTGCGTCGCACGTAAACACGTCACAAGCTTTAGTGCGACCCTTGATGCCATGGATACTGCGAAGCCCATCTGGGACGTTATTTTGGCGGCTGTGCGAAACTCCAAGGCGGACCGTTGCGTCCGGGTCCTTACTATGGCTGTTCGCATCGGGAGCGATGGCCCTTACCAGCTAACGGTTTTGATCCACAGCATAGCTGGGCCGGAGGTCATCAGATACTCGGTATAGTTTATACTCTCTTGTGACCAGGAATAAGCTTTCCTAATCCGTCGGCTCAAACCA
This sequence comes from Rosellinia necatrix, assembly GCA_021209875.1. Lineage (NCBI taxonomy): Eukaryota > Fungi > Ascomycota > Sordariomycetes > Xylariales > Xylariaceae > Rosellinia > Rosellinia necatrix. The sequence goes on along the minus strand of JAGYVD010000007.1, from coordinate 3,371,203 downwards.
GCGCTTATTGGTGGAGTTGGCAGCCCTGATGGCGTCTGTTAGAGTGTGTGGCTTAAGCCATGGCCCCTTATTTGACCTCAGCTAGGGCGATTTGGGATATTTTTTTTAGATAGCATCCAAAATTCCATTTCGTTTTAATATTGCATTTGTCGAGGGCCGTGATTTCATCCCGAGTCCCTTAAATGCCCATGATAGCTTGAATCAATTGACCCAAGTTTGGTGTACGCTGATTCTTCGCTCTTACTCGTCGGCAGGGACCCTGATTGCCGAGTGAATGTTTCTAGCCCACTAGTTGCGGTTCCATCTGGGGGGTTCGGGAGCTGAGCCTCTGCTAGCCCAGGGGCATATTCGGTTCTATTCAGGTCCGAGATATAAGCGTGACTCGCGGTACGCATATGTGGTGGTGTGGCAGGACCTTTCCCTGAACTACAAGGCCCCGTTTTGAATATTCTTTTCAAGATAACGAAGACCACCGGCATACAGTTACATATGAGGCCGATGTTAAGTTCAGCGGCACTAACACAGACAAGATTAGACGACAGTTACAAAATTTGGGTGCGACAAATATACCGTAGTGTATAGCTAGGGATAGAGTCCCACGTGAAGTCGTATGATTCCAGTTGAAGAAATCGGAATGCGGTACTCGTTATTGAAAGTGCGACGGCCCTGGACAACGTTAGTCTGGAGTTTGCCATTGGGCTCAATATTCATACAGCAGGCCGGTAAGAAATATCGCTAGGATGCCGATCTTTCGGTTTCGAGGGATTCGCAACTTGTAGACCATGCTAACTGGTATAATGAGCACATAGAGGTCGGATACGACGCCAAACAACCCCACTGCGGCGTTGAGGTTATAGACAGGCTGTGAGCAGTTGCTGGCCTTTAATTTTTTCGCCCATTCGTCTCGATCAGGTACCGGGGTCGTCATGGAGATCGGAACGCAGAAACGTATGTTGAGGATAATGGAGACGATATAAAAGACCACAATAGCCGCGACGCCCACCCATATCATCATTCTCGCAGATACACTCGGGGCGAAAACGCGAAGGTATAGAGCGAGCAGCGCAGTCTTGACGAATAGAGAGCTGAGCGAGAAGAGGACTATGGAGCTAAGTGTTCGCTATAGGGAAGGTTAGCACATAGGTAGGTTCGGGTTCGCCGTCAGCCCACGGCTGACGACTGACTGATTCGCCGATGACCTTACTTCTAAAAAACTGGCATTGAAATCACTGAGAGGGACGTTCCACTGATGCGGGCCGAGAGGGCTTCCAAACACTGGAAGGCAATAAGTATGATGAATATAGGCGCAGAATGGCGGTGGATTTTTTCGACTTACATGAAAGAGAGAGTGCCGTGAAGGCTGTGATGCTAGCCTATATCTCTCAGTTAGAATTTGCGCGTCCCCGTAATGGATGGCAGACTTACTCCTGCGGCAAGTGACAGATCTTGGCGAATAAACATTAGCATTTGCCCCTCACTATCGTCGATATTGTCGTAACACTCACAATCATCGGCGCCCATCGAGTTGGTGATTCGAACTCGAGTATATATGCGCATAGCGAGGAAGATGAGCATTAAACCGTACGTGAGACTGACCACTATCCTTGCCAGCTCCGCCCTCGACTCGGTGGTGTTGAAATCCGGCTGAACACCAGGCGGCGGTGGTAATGCTGGAATCTGCTTCAGCAGACTCCAGTCCACCTCTGACCCGGCCATGTCGAAGAGCAATAATGTCGAAAACAGCCAGTCACTCCATCACCGTCGTTCGCTGTCCGTGTCGATGGGTGCAGGTACCTACGCGGGTGGAGGCGTGGAGGCGTGGAAGCGTGGAGGCGGCAAGGCGGATATTTTGAATGAAAACATTGACAAGACGGCAATCCACATCTCGGGCCGCAGTGCAGTCACAGGCGAAATTATAGACTAAGAGGTCGGGGGATCGCCCCTGTCGAATGGTACCTTGTGTCTACTGCACTAGTTATTCTAAAAAGAGGGTTGGGACGACGGCGTTCTCAACGGGGTTAAACAGCTTGGCGAGGACGATCAGATTTCGAATCTGGTACGCTAAATTTTAGTCCATAGGCGTGGAGACAGGACTAATCAAGTCCGCTGACTGAGACTTCCACTAGTGCACCGGCAGGCGACTCAGTATAGTGTATATAGGCGTGCTAGGTATGTATGCTGCGGTAAGACACTCTCATGCTGACTGAATAATAGTGAAGGTGTACATAACAAACGGAAGCCATCGCAAAGTTCTCCTTTGGACTTATCCTCAACTCTAAGTATCTAACCCATCCGGTAACTTGTGTAGTCAGTTATATGCAGGCGTAAACCAAATTCATGATTGTGGGGTGCGTCGGGAATTAGACCTTACGTAGTACACTTGCTGATGGTGCAGGTCGGTTAGAGTCAAGTGGCAGCGGCATGGTGTTCCATTCGGAGCCGTCATTTTGTAGGCATTTGGAAATAACCATGAAGAAAAAGCTTAAATCCCTCAGCCAAGTGCCTTCCTAGCGTCTTCCAAGGAAAAGTCTTAGATGAACCCAACGCCACCATCATCAACCAGCCTAAATAGTCAAAGTTACCAGCCTATCACGGTTTCACGGAAGAGGGATCTCACTAATGCGCAGTAGAGTGTCCTGCTGGTAATTGAAGGATTCTTACAAGCATATACAGACGCTACGGCTATCGGCTTTGGCTTAATATGGTCCTCGGCACCTCCATGTACTCCTATGAGGTAACTATGCACAGGTACGAACTACACTGTGGAGGTAGGTAGTAAGCGAGAAAGATCCACACTTTGATCAAAGCCCTACACCTACCTGCCTAGATGTACCTAAGCGACGTCGCTATGTAAGTGTGATGCGGGTTACCAAATAGGTAGGTATATATAGTAAGAGTCTATACCTAGGTAGGTATAAACCGTACATGCAAGCACGAGATAGGGAAGGAGTACATTATCTGCAGACATATTCTAAGTATTAGCGCACTGTGATGCCAGTTAATATGATCGTGAAGGCTATATATACAGAGCAGGTGCAAGCGCACAAACACTTACGTGGTTGCTCTTTTCTACACTAGGTTAATCTTTCATTCTGTTGCCGGCAGCTTGCACTACTTATATGTACCAAGCTTGGGGTTGATGAAACAGGCCTACGCTAATAGTTAGTTAGCGGTAGTTCCAATTCAATGATAACCTACCTAAACCCAACACAGTAAACATGGCTGGCCCTTCCTAAAATTGTTAGCGGACTCTTTGAGAGGCTGCCAGTGAAGTACGATGGAGACGTCCATATTCCTCTACGACACGCGCTGGTTACGATTATCGTCAAATCAATTCATACAAACATTTAGGTCACTACCTAAATTATATCAACGATAGCACACGATGGCATTCACGTGGTCACAACATGCTTTATTAAACCCCTGGTCCCCCCTCTCCCGCTTATTCCCCCGAAGAAGGTCACAGTAAGAAGCTCATAAATTCCGTCCCACGTCTTCCCACTAACGATATAGTTTTCGGTTGATCCTAGAATAGCACCTGCCACCTAGATACATAATCTTCGCCACATCCCTCGAACAGCTGTTCAACGATGCAAAGAACCCTCCAGCCGACCTTACACCCTTCTCCTTGAAACACGGGGCGGTTCGTACTACCAAATCTAACGCTGACTCGGATTATCAAGGTGTGCTCAAGTATACCGCTCTTAGAGCCTCCGCTTTAACCATAACAGCACGCTCACGCGAGAAAACCGAGGCGTCCAAGGCCACTATCGCGCGAGAGACCAAGTGCGCAGTCGACAACATCTCAATAATGATGACTGACTTCTCCATCTTCTCCTCGATCAAGGAGTTCGTGACCTACCTCGATCAGCAAGTTTCTCGCATGCACGTTACACTGCCTAGTGCCGGCACCGCTAGGCCTACCTTTGTTAAAGCCTAGCCAACTACGAGATATCTACACAGGTTAATGTGCCATCAGCGACGCTCATTGCCTTGTTCCGATTCCTAAAGCGTCACAAGATCGTCACGAATGGCATCCCGCTGAACTAGGTGCCGACGGGCTAGACCCTGATTGATTGGCTCAGTGGTGGCTCTCAATATGACAGCATATTGTAGTATTTCTAGCGAAGCTGGCGATCAGAGGCCTCGTTGAACTCATCTGTCAATGCTATTAAAACGATATAACCTTGGTAGCGTTGTCATTAGCGCGCATGCCATCCCGACATGCCTGAAACAGGCCGAAGGTTGCGATTTTTCTCTTTAACTAACGCGTTTTTATGACCAGATTCCAACCTATTTTTGCGAGAAGCGCGGAGCCGCGAAGTAAGACGTTGTTCGTTGCCATTCGCCTAGGCTCGGAAAGTACTGACAAGCTCTGGGCAAGTCACGGATGTCTCGAGCTTGTTCTCCCTTTCTCTCTTTTTTCTCATTAGTAGTTAGTGAGATCCTAACATCATCATCCTTAGACCAAGTGGGATTTTAGCGAGCGATCTTAGCGAAGAACTTTATCGCAGGACTTAAGCGAAAATAGTGTTCATTCTACACAAGCATATAATCTCCCAAGACGTGTAGGTGGGGATTTCAATTGATGTATACTAACATAAGCAGCATTGAAGTTCCGCGCATGATCAAGGCTTCCTTTGGCTGAACGCTCGTCGAGTTTTTTTTTTTGGAACATAATAGGCATAGCAGCATTCAAACCAGCAAACTGTGCTGCGTATCTTCAAGACGCCTCTAATCCTCCTCTGTGTACATGAATGCTTAGAGGCTACCACATGCACGAAGGCGAGGGTTGGAATTGCCGAGCCGGACAAGGCGCTTTGCTGACACTAAGCGATAAGCAAGCAACGCCACTGCAGTAAGCTATGCAGGCGATCGGTAAATATGACAGCTGAGTTGGAATCCTTTGTAATTGCATGAACGCCACCATAAGCCCACTCTAACATGTTGCCGAGAGTTTCATGGCTGATACCATTGATGCGACGTTTATTGTGGAATCCATTGCATGACAACCCCGAAGGTGCTCGCGCCCGGTGGTGGGTTGGTAGTCGGATCGTCCGGATTTACGGGTAGCCGGAACTCTAACGGAACCTCTTCCGTGGCGTTTGTCGGGGTATGGTCGACAAACCACGTAAATATGGCGGTCGAATCGACGCCGGGGATGTAGCCGGAAATATACGTTGGCGGAGGAATAACCTGAACAGGATGACCACCCGTTAGCATATATCCCTTTCCGGCTATCCACCAAGTAGCCCTGCTAAATGGCCGCCAACGAGGCCCGATGGCGATTAATGAAAACTTAAGCGAGACCATCCAAACACTAACACTTACATGAGTCCACAGAGTTGTCAGACCAGGATATCCATCGCCAATGCAGTTAAAATAATCGATATATCCGCACAAGTAGTCGCTTTTCTTCGTTCTTAGCTGCTCGCCAGGGTACCCGTCAACGTGGAAGACAGCGCAATTGTCACCCTCGTCGGCTACGAGGTTGCCGTTCTCGTTGAGACACCCGACTGGGATTCCGGTTACCGCCGTGACGTACTGAGCCCGCCAGGTCCCATACTTCAAAGCTAGTTAGTCAATTATTGAGAATTTCTTGTAGGCAAAAGGCATCATGGGGCTTGAGAGCGCAAATGGTTTCCGAAACAAGCCAGCAAGTGGAAGCGTAGATGGGAGGCGTCTACTCACGCCTTCGACAAGATAAATCTTTCCAGATCCCGTCCAGTCCCAGTTGATGTCAATATACTCATCATCCTGCGCTGCTACGGTCCTAGCAGCGAGGGCCAGCGATGCGAAAGTTGTGGCAAACTTCATGACGGAAGAATATGTGAGTGTTGGATGCCGCCCCAAAGAGTCTCAATGCACTCGCCCGCAGCCCCTCAAAGGTGTTCATGTACTATCATTTATATATCCATTCTGTTCGGAGCCACCCAAGCTATGTCGTCTTATTAACATGCATCCATCTCCCGCATCCTATCCTTCACGCTCGCTACATACCATTGACCAATCAGCGAGTTGGTTTCTATGCTGCCTCGTGGCACAGACGACGAATCTAGCAGCTATAAGTCATGTATTTGCTTCCTTCGACCTCAACGCTAACCCAACAGTCAACAAGCGCCGAGGTAGCGTGCGGCGCAGAACGTCGTTGAGTGTTTTTAGTCTCGATAACATATTCAACTCATACCCCATCTAGGTATTCGAGCCTCGTATTCCCACTTACTCGACTACTATATGCCTGTGGATGAATATTCTTCTTTATCAACATATAATTTCAAACATTCAGTGATTTCATGCGGCAACGGAAAGTTGATGAGTTATGTAGCTAATCGGTTCTGTAGTTATACTTTGATGCTGTTAGTTTTCACGGTCAAACGTGCGCGTTATATGCGTGTTCCTTTAGACCCAAGTCCAGATATTACGAACTATATAGCGTCGTGGGCCGGAATTTCGTTACCAAATCCCGAAATACGAACAGTGTGAGGACATCCTATCGTCTTCTAACGCTCTTCTCAGAGCTTTATCAACTGCCAGGAAAAATTTAGTCTACAACTTGCTCATCCCTGATAGCGCATTCGTCAGGAAGTCCCTGGGGAGTTGTACTACTACACCCGGATGCCGTATAGTGGTAACGGTTTTCTCTGCATAGCGTAGACTCAGCCGACATGCACTGCAACATTGGGAGCCTCCCGGCATTGATCTGTCGGTGGAGATGCGTGTCGCATATCGCGGGGTGTTGCTCCCGTAGGTTTAGTCCGTGTTGCCGAAGTGCGTGACATCCGGCCCCACGTTGTGACGTTCTAGGGGCCAAGGAGCAGGATGTCGTGGGGCTGCCGGTGAGAAGGGCATACATATTAGGCGATTCCGGGGCCGTGGGGGTGAATAGAGTGGCTAGCCACCGGTTTAGTCCATCGCGTGAGCGGGGAATAACCACCCATGTGTAGATGGGGCCACATTGTCCCTTCTTTTACACCTGGATCCTCATCGCGATGCCTTTTGGGGGTATTTTACTACCTTCAAATACGGTAACGAGATGTGCAGAGCAAAGTCTCGGTCGTTACAGCCGGTCACATGGCTAGCGATTCGGGCAAGTCCGCCCAACGTAGGGCGACTCGACACGACGATGTAACGGCGATGTGTAATGTAAGAGTAAGGGCATCGGGAATGGCTTCCGCGGCCGACGGCGGAGAGGAGAAGTATCCACTCTATTTACATACTCGCACGCCATTAGCGCCTGGCCTAGAGGCCAGGGAGGATGTCGTTTAAATGGGCCGGGAACTGTTACCCCAAGCGAACGAAGCCGGTCCGACGCAACCTCGGTTGGTGCCTTACACCACCGTGAGACAACGATGTGTTCTTTCTTATATGTTTCACATTAAACTTTTGCACGTTCATTTGCTGCATAAGTTTCGACAGTTTTTACCTTTCTCCTTTCTGACTGACTGGCCCCCCAACTCGATCATCGGCACCATTCCTTCGGCCCCGTCCGCCAAGCCACGTCTGAATTTCCCACAATGCCCCTCACTACGCCGTCCGTGTTCCCGCCCGAGTCGGACGTCTTCGTCAAGTTCCCGAGCCGGCGCAGCGTCGTCCACAGCACCAAGGGCATCGTCGCATGCACACAACCGTTAGCGGCGAAATGCGGCATTCAAGTCCTCGACGCGGGTGGGAATTGCGTTGTAAGTAAACACATATAGGGGGTTCCCCCCCAGCGCGCAAGTGACGGCCGCTGACAGATAAAACACAGGATGCGGCCGTTGCGGTGGGTATGTTTATAATTTCAGTCTGCATTGCCTATTCTGTATTATTGTGCGACGGGCCGTAACCTTCCCCATATGAACATAAGAAGCGAACGTAGAACGCTGACACGTGATATTTCTACCGTGCAACAGCCGCCGGTCTCAACCTAACGGAGCCTTGCTCAACCGGCATCGGCGGGGATATGTTCTGTCTCTTCTTCGACGCTAAAACAAAGAAGATCTCGGCCCTGAACGGGTCGGGGCGATCGGGCGCCAAATGCACTCTAGAAACGATACGGAAATCTCTCGGGATCCCGGATGGTGAGACCGGTAGCATCCCTATGGACAGCGTACATGCCGTCTCGGTACCCGGGGCGCCGGCAGGTTGGTGCGATTCCGTTGCTCGCTTCGGCAGCGGCAAGGTGACTATGGAGCAGATTCTTGGCCCTGCTATCGAGCTTGGTGAGAAGGGATTTCCCGTAACGGAGGGTGTTGCGTATTGGGTACGTTTCGACGATAGATAATGCCCACTATAGTGATTTGATGGCAGTGTTGACATAAAATAGTGGGATCGCTCCGAACCGCTCATCCGCCGCGCCTCGCCCAACGGCGGCGAAATGTTAAAGGCGGACCCGTCGGCACTAGGTGGCGTACGATCTCCACGGGCAGGCGAGATAATGAAGAACCCTACACTGGCCAAGACTTTCCGAACCCTCGCGACCGAGGGCAAGGCCGGGTTCTATAAGGGGCGCATCGCAGAGGAACTCGTAAAGGTCGTGCAGGATCTCGGGGGACACCTTGAACTCGAGGATCTGGCACATCATCTCGAGGTGGGCAGCGAGCCCGTAGATGCAATTTCCCTGGAGTTCCGAGGGCAGGGCGTGGCACAAAGGTTGAGGCATCAGATTGCGGATCCCGCACAGCAGGGGACCAACCCGGACCTCGGCCTCGAGGTCTGGGAACATCCGCCCAACGGCCAGGGCATCGTGGCGTTGATGGCGCTGGGGATCCTGGAAGAACTGGAGAAGGACGGCAAGATCCCAATCTTCAAACCCGACGACTTCAACACGGCACCCTACCTACATGCCATCATCGAGGCGCTGCGCATCGCGTTCGCGGACGCCAGCTGGTTCGTGACAGACCCGAACGTAGAGCGCGTGCCGGTCGCCGAGCTGCTGTCCCGAGAGTATCTGTCCTCGCGGGCGCGGGCGCTGTTCTCGGCCGACGAGGCCGGCGCGATGCCGGAGCACGGGATGCCGTCGCCGGCGCAGCAGAACAGCGACACGGTGTACTTCGCGGTGTCGGACGGCGAGGGCAACGCGGTGTCGTTCATCAACAGCAACTACGGCGGGTTCGGGACCTGCATCATCCCGCGGGGCTGCGGCTTCACGCTGCAGAACCGGGCGGCCAACTTCAGCCTCGACCCGTCGGGCCGGCACCCGAACGCGCTGGCGCCGCGCAAGCGGCCCTACCACACCATCATCCCCGCGGCCGCCACGAACCTGCACGACGGCAGCCTGCACTCCGTCTTCGGCGTCATGGGCGGCTTCATGCAGCCCCAGGGCCACGTGCAGGTGCTGCTCGGGCAGGTGGTGGGCGGGCTGAGCCCGCAGCAGGCGCTGGACGCGCCGCGCGTGTGCATCGGCGCCGGGATGCCCGAGGACGGCAAGGTCATCGACGCGAAAGTCTTCGTCGAGGAGGGCATGCCGCCCGAGACGGTCGAGGGCCTGCGCCGGCTCGGCCACGACGTCCAGGTCCTGACCGGCATGGCCAGGGCCAAGTTCGGCAGGGGCCAGATCATCCGCTGGACCACCGACCCGGTCGAGAGAGACGCCGGCGTCTGGTCGGCCGGCAGCGACATGCGCGGCGACGGCGCCGCTTATCCACAGTGATTATCCATAGTGATTTTCCAAGTCCGTACGGACGGTTATACAGTAAGTAAGTTACCGCGCAACAGCACAGCTAGCTCTTGGGCTGGCTTAGAGGGTACACCATGTATACTTACTATACCATCCCCCATTTCCGCTTATTCTCTGGAAGAGAGAGGAAGCAAGAGTCCAATAGGCTGTAAGAGAACAGATAATGTCTCACATTTCTTCGCCTTTCATTCGCTCATCGCCTACGGGCCTTGCTCCTTACTCGTTACTCGCCCGGTGCAAGGGAGATCGAATGAGCTTAGATTGGTCGCAGGTCCTACCATAGCTCTATAAATGTTTCCACGCTGCAACGGCCTGGACATGATGTTAGCAAAGCAATTTCCGGGACTGTATCACGCACTTTGTACTCTGTGCAGCTTACCCCTATCTCGCGACGTTTGGTGGCTGGCTGGCTCTCTCCCCAGCGCTTGTCCCTTGGTATAGTAGATAGCCGCCGTGGCGGAACCAATTGGTGGGGGGTGCTACGTGAGGTACCTACCACCGCAATTTAGCCACTGTCGCACCTGTTTGGGCGGATAACAGCGAGTAAAAATGATTGGGTCAGCCGACACACCAGCCTTCATCCGAGCTAGAATTTCGGCTCCTGTCTAACCTTCCAACATCATATGAAGTTTGATATCAAGCCGTCCTACCCTCTGCTTCTCATTACGCATTACTCCTAATGCGGTCGCTTGGTCGAAGTAAATATAAAAGCATCGCTACGCGTTCATCATGAATCTCCCTAATTCCAAGGCACCACCTCGCCAGGCCCGCCCTTCACCTCAATCCAAGGCATTGAACGGGAAGCTAGCCGGCGTGAACATACGCCGAACACGAAGCCGCAAAGAACACCCTCCCTTGGATACAGATCCCCCACTGAATACACCCCTGCGCAATCCGTCTTTGGAGCGTGCATGTCCCCCTTCAATAACGCGGCTGCAGAAGCGGCAGTCCACCTTTGACGGCGAAAGCGCCAGGAACCAACAAAAGCGGGTGCGGTTGACGCGGGAAAACCTGGCTTATTTCAATGTCATGTCCGGAACAAAGGCTAAAGATGCTAGCAATCCACCTACAGGAGGCACACCTACAGGAGACACTACGACAAAGACAACCTCAACCTCAACCTCCTCGACGTCGTCTGGTTTTATCGACAAGGCAAAGGCGAACGGTATCCTCCCTCTCTATGACAGCCGGCGTCCAACAAACTTCGAGGATTTATATGCCGATATTTTGCGCCAAAGTGATTCAGACTCTGCCACTGAGCTAGAATTTAAGTATTACAGAGGGAGAGTTTGTGCAGCACCAAACGAGTCCACAGTATTTGGCATGACCAGCGGGCTGCTGCTGAAGTAGTATCATGAAGAAGAAAATGACGACAGCAAGTACTTCAGCTTTGCCAGCCAACAATTTACCGGCTTTCCAGTAGACGTTGGCTTCAATAAGGGCTTATCTCCGCCACAGCCCGACTTTATCGAAGGGTTTAGAGACACGGATTTCCAGCCGTTTCCAATCAATGCCGTTAGCGGCGCTATTCTATACCGCGACAAGCCATTTGCCTTAACATTGCCTCATATAGCGGGTGAGTGGAAGGCATATGGGGGCAATATACAACGTGCAGATTATCAAAGCGGTTATGACGGCGCGGCTCTTGTGTATGCAAGAACACAAGCTCTTAAATACCTCGGGGAAAGGGATCCCCCAGGCGAGGCCAAGGTTTTGACTTTCGTTACAAATGGTGCCAACCTTGTCATCTCCGCTCATTATGCAGCTCCAGATGCGGATGGCGCTCTCAGGTATCATCAGTATCACATTAAGACCCAGGAGCTTGATTCATACGATGGATTCAGGGACGGTCGGCGGATGCTCAGAAACGCACAGGATTTCGCGAAGAAACAGTCTGAAATCTTAAGAGACAGGCTAAAACGTCACGGAAATAATCCCCCAAAACTTCTTGCCATCGGACCTGAGAAGGAAGGGGAACATCAGCTATCCGATAATTCATGCGACGAAGAAGCCACCACACCGCCACCTGAGTCAAGTATTATTCAAAGTCGGCAACAAGGGGCCTCCGCTGCCAGCCCACCTAGGCGAAAGAGAGGTCGGCCACCCAAGCAGAAAGCTGACCGCGTAAACAGTTCCAGCAATGTCCGCCAAAATCAGTACCGAGGTAGGGGGGCGGTCGCTGGATCACGCGGGCGAGGCAGGGGACGCCCGCCCCGACGAGCTAGGTGAGAGGGATGGAGAGCAGGTTGGTCTCTGGATACGTAACGCCAATGTTAACTTTTATTCTATCTATTCTCCGTTAACTATTAGATTCGATTGAAGTGATACCTAAGCGTTAAATAGCCAACAGTAGTCCAAGTTGCCGTATTGCCCTTTTCAAACTCCGATGGAGCGTCAGCTATAGTTTGAGCTTTTATCCATACAGGCGCGCAAATACTATTTCTTTTAATACTCCCGAGACGCTGGTTATCTACCTATATGCCACCTTTTATCTAGGCAGGTCTGTATTTAACCAAGTATATATGAGACTCGGCCACGTCTTAGACCTTGGCCGACCTGAAAATGCACGACATCGATTTTCCCATACGCTACCACCCGCCCGCAGCGACCTGGGTAAACGTCTACAATTCGATATTAATTCACCTAGCGATAACACTATGTAAACCTAACTAACCTCTAGGGAAGAAAAAAAAAAAAAAAAGAAGAAGCTCGCTTACCTCACCTTATTATCGCTGCCTTCTAGGGTGACCTGTCCAAGATTCCCTTGAGAAGAAGCACCTTGCGAGCGCTTGATAGAAGAGATACCAGCATTCCGTTACCTGCGCAAGCTTTCCGCCCTTGTCTACCTTGTCGACCTATTATCCAGCATTCTGCCTACATGTAAGAATTTACTTTTACAGTCCGCCGCGCTGCATATCTGCTATTCCAGCTAGGTTGAACAACAAAAGACTAAAATTTTTGCGAGACAAGGGGATCCCGACCAATTAAATCTGGTGATACGACTTGACTATAACGGCAAGTGCTCACGAAACAGGCTTAATCCGATCCCCTACGTGCGGCACAGTACGAAGGATCTTGTGTCCTCGATTAACGCCACCTTCACTTGAACGTACAGTTGGTATGATAGGCCCGAACATCGAACCATGGGTTTAACTCTCAGCCTAACCAACCAACGCGTTGTCACTTGCACCGAATATTCGTCAGGCTTGACCAAGTCTGTTCTTTGCAGAGGTCGCCCAGAATATTCATATAGTGAACTCCAAACCCTGCGTCTGTCTAATTTCTATACTATCTAATGATTGGAGTTTGATTCTTCGCGGCGAGGATTTAAAGCTCTTGGAAATGTGGCACGCGTCCATCTTGCATGACACTAAAGGGACAAAATGTTTTGTTGAGTCATGATCTGCATTTCTCCTAAAGGTAAAACCTCCGATTGATAGCCGCGGTTACTGTTGGGCACACCCCTCTAGTGTAACAATAAGAAAAATGGGGATTTAACGTGAAGTGCGATTTAATAAATTATCACGCTTTGACGAGCCCTAGTGAGCGTTTCCGACTTTTTTTGTGCCGTTTAGCCGATATGGGCTTCTACAAGGACAACAGTCTGGTTACATTGAAACTAAACCTTCTAGGGGTTTAGAAAATCCATAGTTCTCAAGGAGCATGACGATTATCAGCGGTAATATTTTGACCAGATCTATGTACTGTTAAAGTTGGTAGTAATTGCAACTGGCTACCCAAGAGCTGTTAAAGTGATTACGTATTTAAGGTTGTTCTTATACGACAGACATAAGATAATCGAGCCGTTCTGTGTAGGGCTGGATTGTATAAATTAGACTAGTGTCCGTGCGCTTAGTTGACTTGTAGCTGCACCCACTTAATACTACATCCATATCTAGTTAAAACGCTACTGCAGATCCCATCACAGGCTCCTCTCCAGGATCCATTTAGCCACGTAGATTCTAACTGCATCTGTATAAGAAGCCAACCGGGGCCGGGGTGGGGCAGAGGGGGGGGGGAACCTATTTATAACTCCACCGGCAGTTCGCATCATGAAGCCCGTTCCGGCCGTAGTTAATAGTCTCGGGAAACGCTCAGGCCGGACCCGATCGCTCCCAACCTTCTAGGCGGAGACGCAGACATTGTAGCCAAGCCACAAAGTCGCGCAGTTAGTACCGACTTTCGGGTTCCACTTGTTGAACTGCGCAGCCGTGATCCCATACCGCTTCTGTATGGTGGCACAGGTGTTGCCGCTCTGGACCTTATGCCATCGTTTACAGGGGCAGACGGCACCCGGCTGGGTAGGCGAAGGCGCGTTGGCGCAGCCCGTTGGCGTGGGGCTTGGTGCACTAGTCGGAGTTCCGGCGATGCCTTGAAAGCACCATTAGGTTAGGGGAAAAAAAAAAAAGTATTACTCTCTAGTAGCGGGAGGAGGAGAGGGGAGAGGGGGGGGGGGTTTCGAGTTGAGCACACTTACCGATACAGTAGTTGTATCCCAGCCACAACCCAGAGCAATCGGCGCCCACGGCGGGGTTCCATTTCAAAAACTGCTGAAGAGTGAAGGTTCCATACCGAGACACGATGCTTGCACAGGAATCGCCCGACACGGCCTTGTGCCACCGCTTGCAGCCGCTGATGATGCCAGTCTGTGTTGGCACACCAGTGGCGGTGGTCGTCGTTGTCGTTTTCGAGGTCGGCGGAGGCTGGGTTGGCGTCCCTGGAACCGCCACGCAGTAGTTGTATCCGAGCCAGAGGCCACTGCAGGTCTCGCCCACGGCAGGATTCCATTCGAGGAAGTCCGCGAGCGTGAAACTGCCGAACTTGGCGACGATCGTGCTGCAGTCGTCGCCTGAAGCAGCCTTGTAGTAGCTGGTGCAGGTGGAGATGACGCCCTCTTGGACAGGGGATGGCACAGAGTTGGTAGGTTGGGACCCGCCGCTCGTGGTGGTTGTCCCTGAAGGTGGGGGAAGACCGTAGTTGCGCTCTACACAGTACTCATGGCCGACTTGGATACCAGAGCAGTCGGCGCCAACCGCGGGGTTCTAGAGACACCACCCAAGCCAAGTTAGCATCCAATCTTGACTTTCGACGTTTGCTTCTTCCACTCACCCACGAGATAAAGTCTTGGACACTGATACCCCAAGTGGAAGCAAAGTACTCGCAGTCCTGGCTCGCACTGGTGGCCGTGTCAAAGAAGGTGCAGTCGTCAGGGACGCCCTGTCGCCGTACGACGGGGAACTCCCCTCTCGACCAGGCTCGACGGGGGGTCAAGTCCGCGAGAGCAGAAGAGGCAAAGCCTGCCAACAGGAAGATCGCCAAGCTACGCATCTTGATAGGAAGTGGAAAGAAGCTGTACCAGACGAGAGAGCCTAGAATCCTCATTCCTTGGGGCTAACCTGACGCCTTTTAACATTGGCCGTTGACTAGCCCGGAGGCCATTGGAGGAACCCTGCGGTTTCAATCTGACATGGAGGAAGGGCCCAGCGCTGATGGTTCACATTATCCACTGTATCGCGATATTACCCAAAAAAAAACCAGCTGTTCTCGAACCCGGGCAGCTCTTCGAACTAATTTCTTGGTATCGCCGAGATCAGTGATTAATTTCTTCAGGATTTCCTATTTTGTTGCTTACTCTCACCTTCTATAATGGGTCAACCCCGTCAGAGCACGAGGTGTAATATCTGATTTGGGAGTAAACGAGGTGATAGAGTTTTATTCTTGGCAAACATCGGCCGGTGTGAAAGTAAGGCTGAGCTGAGCGTTGTGGAGGATTTTATGGAGGTTGCATGGAACCGAGGATAATATGCGGGGTGCTTCCCATTCCCCTTGTCAGAGAATAGTATAGAAAATTATTCGCTTGGCGTAAGATGTACTCGGGTGTTCGCTATTCATGCTGGGTGGGAACTGTGTGTAATTACGACAATGATCGATGGCTGTAAAAGCTGACCGCCTCAAGTGCCGTGCCACCCTCGCCTTATTCCTTGGGCTTCGGTTGCTCCTGGTCCCAAGCCCAATGCGGGCTCAGACAGTACCATACCCCAGCCTTTAGATTGCCGTCACATTGTGCCGCGGCGCCCAAGGAGGGGTTCACCGTCAGGAACAAGTCTATGGGAGTGGACCGGCTAGCCCCTATTATCATACTGGCGCAACCGACCGCTTCCTGTGCCTGGACGTAGAAGCCGCAGTTTCGGGTCGTGCCTTCGCCAATTTCCCCCTCTGGCGCATCCACGATCACGTCAGAATAGCCATTGCCCGAGCCGCCCTCCCCGCCTGAGTTTCCATTGCCAGTATCCCCGTCGGCGCCGCTGCCACCATCCTCGAAAGTGCCACCGGGAGTACTGACGCAGATGACATGGCCCCAAAACGGCTCGCTTGCCCAGATATTGGAGCAACGCGAGTCAAGCATGGGATTCCAGTCGATCAGGTTCATCCACGAAGTTCCAGCGTTCAGGCCCACCTCGACGCACGTCTCGCCCTCTTGAACCGTGTGCGTGGTACAGGGTTGAGGTAGGCAGAGCTCAAGCCCGGCTGGGATTTCCCTGCAATCTGGAAGGTTCGCATTGATGTAGTATAGCGACGCCCCTGAGATGGAATTGGCTATGGCAATGCTATCGCAGCTATCGCCCTGCTTGGTGACTATGGTCCGTCCGCTGAAGCATGTGCCTGGTTGTGTACCATTGTTCGTCGGCGGCAGCTTGACCGGAGTCGTTGGACCATCAACGCCACATTCTTGCATCTAATTAGTTGCTTCTAGAATACCAGATACGGCGAGGACACGAAGTGCTTACCTTTGTTTACGTATTCGAGCATAGTTGCATAGAGTTCATCGTATGCGGAGTACTCGGACATCTGCATCAGGCGGAGTTTGGCACCGTAGCAATATGAGCAAAGCTCATCTTTTGGCATATCCTCGATGCTTTCAACCTCTTCCCAAGAATCCATTATGTCTAACAAAGCTTTCAGTTAGACGCAGAAGTGATAAATAGTTCTAGGTGATATTAGGTAGGCCTACCATTGCAATAACCGCCCGATGCTTCATCTCTGAGGCATGTTTCGTTCCATCCTGTCGTGGTCGAGTCGATTACGGAGAGAATAGTCGTCCCAGGTAGCAATTCTGGTGTTGCCGCACAAGCGCCCATTATACGCCTTCGGGCTGTAGCCAACGCCGTCTTGCACAAGGTAGCACAGACCGCGTCAGTGAGCGCCATGCTTTCAAGTGAGCCGTGATACTCGCGCTGGCCCAGATTCGCGACCGTCTCTTCGCAACTGATTGACTGCTGGAGGACTTGAAGGCAGACAGAATTCACATTGCTCAAGTCAAGTAGCTGCTGAGGTATCGTCTGGAAGCCGATGGCTCGCGTCTCCAAAAGCGACTCGATAGAGACGGGACTCCCCTCGACCGTATTCCAAAGGGAAACAGCCAAGAGGGCCTGCTGGCGTAGAAAGGAAATGAACATCTTGACAAACTATGCGTGGTTAAGTTATTCTGTGTTCCTGAAGGAAAGATGGCTGAGAGCATCAAATGGGAACCAAGTCATATGGCTCGCTGCCGGGTCATGAGTGCCTGAGTTCAGTGAGTGTCTCAAGCCGTATTAGTTAGAAGAGACGCGAGATGCCGCGCCGCACTACCAAGTATATGATTTACACACAGACTCCGGATCGCTGGGTAGTATCTACAGTGGGCCTGTCAGCAACTGTGGTCTGAAGTTGTCCTTTCCTGTCTGCACGGGGTTCATGCGAAAGCGCATGCGGTCTAAGCCATAGGTCATCTGGCGCATAGTCTGCCTCGATAGGCTGTAAATTACCCCTAGATCCCCTAGGCACTGGAGCTGAACTTAACCATTGATAGTTAGGTATGCAATCATAAGCAAGATCCTTCACCTTTTGCTCGCTCCGATTCTGTGAAATTGATGGTAATGAGATTTTATCGCCAGCTGATAAAATTGAAGACCTTGGCAATAAAAAGGACCGAATAGCCGCCGGGTTCGAAAGTCTTAGTTCCTGTAACAGCCACGACTAAGACGTGAGGTCGTTAACGAATCAGGGGCGGTCAGGTTCTCCCCCCATCAGACTCATCTCATATTTCATATCTTTCAAAAAGAAAGCCCAGCTGTAGCCTGTGTACCTGGCTAGTAGCTTTCTTGCCTTGTTCGCGATATTCGGTCTTTGCAGTCACCCCTCGATCGAGAAAATGCGCAACTTCTTCACCATAATCTTCTCTATCATCTGCCTCGTGCAGCTATCGGTTCAACAGGAGCCACAGTGCAGTGCTTCGAAACCATGCCCTGCTGGATGTTGTAGTAGTGCTGGGTGGTGTGGTTATGGCCCAGAGTATTGTGGGTACGTAGAACAGAGCTCAAGGGCAAATGTCAAGGAATTGCTAATGGAATTCTCCCTAGATCTGGATGTCAGAGTACTTGTGACCGGAAGTCGCAGTGTAATCCAGGTTGGGACGGTAACCAATGGAGCGAGACGAGCACCTGTCCTCTCAATGTCTGCTGTAGTAAGGACGGGTTTTGTGGTCAGACAAAAGAATTCTGCGGCGATGAGCAGGTTGACCGACCATCTTGCGGCAGCGACCATGCTGTAACCCGCGTGATTGGGTACTATGAAGCCTGGGCTCCGTCTAAGAGATCATGCTACAGCATGCTGCCCGAGAAGATTCCTTATGGCCAGTATACGCACATCATCTTCAGCTTTGCCACCATCAACCCCAGCACATTCAAGGTCAGTGCGGGTGACGCCGAAACGGAATATCTGATGAGCCGTATAGGGGCCATCAAGGTTGTTCAACCTGATATCAAGATCTGGGTAGCCTTAGGAGGCTGGGCGTTCAATGACCCCGGCCCAACCCAAAGTACGTTCGGTGATATCGCAGCATCGCCTGCTCGCACCAAAACGTTTTTAGACTCCTTGGTCCAGATGATGAATACATACGGTTTCGACGGCATTGACATTGACTGGGAATATCCGGTTGCTGACGACCGCAGTGGGCGCCCTGAAGACTATGATAACATCGTTACTTTCATCAAGAGCCTTCGCGAGCGAATGAAAGGGGATAAGCGTGGTGTTTCCATGGCCATTCCAGCTAGCTATTGGTACCTCCAGCACTTTGATATTAAGGCGCTGGAACCCCATGTTGACTGGTTCAACCTCATGAGCTATGATATGCACGGATCATGGGACATCGACAACAAGTTTACAGGGCCGTGGGCCAATAGTCACACAAACATGACGGAAATCCAGATGGCTCTGGACCTGCTTTGGAGAAACGATATTAGCCCGAAAAAGGTGACCATGGGCATGGCATTCTATAGCCGAAGTTTCACTCTCACAGACCCGGGATGCAGCCACCTTGGCTGTCGCGTCAGTTCGGGCGGTAACGCCGGGAGGTGCTCGGATACGGTAGGCGTGCTTCTGCACCCCGAAGTTCAGGAGATCATTTCCGAAAAGAAGTTAACCCCAACCCTGGATCGTACCGGTGCTGTGAAGACTGTGTCGTGGGACAACCAATGGACGTCTTTCGACGACGTGGCGACGTGGCGTCTAAAGGGCAATATTGCTCGAAGCCAATGCGTTGAAGGGTTCATGGTGTGGGCCATGAGTCAAGATGACGAGAAGGGGACAAACATCAAGGGTTTGAACCAGGCTTTGGGACGCAAAACGCTAGAGTTCCCTGACTTCACCCCGGACATGCATCAAGCATTGCCCTCAAATAGTTTGATGCCTTTGCAATGTCGATGGACTAGCTGCTTCGAAGGTTGCCCCTCTGGCTTCAAGGAGGTGCAGCGGGACGGACACAAGGAGATCATGTTGGACACCTCAATATGTTCGGACCAATACGACAGTCTAGGGTTTGCCCGGCTTTGCTGTCCGGTGTCCCAGAAATTGCCCACTTGTACATGGCGCGGGCACAGGAACACCGGTAACTGTAAGCCCGGTTGCGACAACGGTGAGGTCGAGGTTGGCTCGCTCACAACTGGGTGCAAGAAAAACTACCAGAGCGCATGCTGTACTCTGACCGAATCCACCCAAGGATACGGGCTGTGCGGTTGGTCAGATTGCACCGCTGATCCCAAAAATGCCTGTGGAAACAACTTCGTAGCATCCTCCAGCCAAGGTTGGGGCGGCCACAAATCTTGCTCGAAGCAGACGGAATCCAGGGCTCTATGCTGTGCCAAGTCGGCCCCAGGCGCATTTCCCTTCGATGACTGCAAATGGGTCCCCAAGGATGGGCATCTCAAGGGGGGTGGTCTGGATAACATATGCGAAGGCGCATGTCCCCGAGACACGGTCAAGCTATCGCTGTCGCTCGGCTTCCATCTAGTTCCGGGAAGGAAGACGGCTTGCTACGGCTACAATGCTTTCTGCTGTGCCGACCCCAAACCTGTCGTCCTCGACCCAAGAGGTGATGACGGGTTTGGTTCGGTCCAGGGCGAAGAGTTCAAGCTGCTGATCTCGAAATACATGGAAAATCCAACTTGTCCCGCCCTCATTCTGCAGCCGACCATTCACGATGAATACGGTGGTAATAGTGCAAAGAGAGACCTCGAGATTCACGCTCGAGAATATGACCTAGTCCAGGGGCGGGCGACAGACTGCTATAACGGCAATTGGCAGAGGATGCTAACCTACGCGACTCTTATGTTTACCATACAAGACTCTGGTTTCAATCCGATCAGGTCAATATGGAACAATGATTTTGCGGCCTTTTTCGACGAAGAGCTCGAGTACGGACAATTAGAGGACTATTTTTTCGACTATCCCCAAATCGACCACCGCGCCCACCTCGAGTATGTGCTTCTCAACCCAGCCCATGCAGGAGAAGGGATGCGCGTGACCAGACGAGCTGGGACGCAGCTATGCCATCTACCAGGTTCTATAGGGGCTCAAAAACGGCATCTGGCGAACTCTTACCCCAAGCTGGGAACCACGAAGCGCGTTGTCTGGCCGTTCGAAAGTTCTCCGAGCCAGACCCCCAATATTCGGGTTATACTTCAAGGCATTGAAAGAGGGGATCTCAGTCTTCACTATTCCCGCTGGCAATGGTATAACGGCGAGCACAGTGGGCCACTGTTGGAACTCGCCTATTGGATTGGCCCACGACCGGGGGTCGATACAAATGGCAACACGGATTATGATCAGTATCGTGATAGGGCTCAGAGATCTAGTCAATGGGGGACAGATCGATGGGTTGTCTTCCATATGCACTTCGGGCGGCATCCAGAACAATGGCTCATAACAGGAGAAGACGGCAACACCTACGCCGGTGTGCCCGGTATTCGATTCTTCCACGGGCAGACGGTGCTTCCCGACTCCACCGCAACCGGGGCGTGGCGCGTCGACGGTCAGATAGCCCAGAACCCCTACACCGCCAGGCACGGCTGGGACTGCAAAGATGAAGGTGGTCTGTGGTATGTCGGTTATCCGGATGAACCGACCGATCCCGACGTGCGACTGTTGCAACGCTTCGGCGAGCGCCTATATCGCGAGGGATACGTCTCATCTGATGGATTGCGGCTGATTATCGAGGCTCCTAATCGTGGTAACCCACTCGACCAGATCGACCCGGAGAACCCGGGCTTTTTGGTTCGCCCTCCAAGTGGCTATACCACGGCGGCAGGGAATAGGGATCCTTACCAACTTAACTTCCTCATTGAAAATGGGTTGTACAACTTCTTTACGGCACCGCCACCGCCGTAGGATAATCGGGAGAGAAGGTGTTTAGCTGAAGAGCCATTTTAATGCGTTCAAATATCAAACACCTTGCCAGATAATTTTATTACGTAGGAAGTCCCGTAGACATTTATGTTGATAGTCTTAAAGGCATCATGGGCCATTGTCGGGTTCCCCGTCACTAATTGCCTCAGCGTGGTGGGCTCATGCTTCCATCGCTGATAATTTACCCCGTTGTAAAGTGTTTCTTTAGCAAGCTATATAGAATTAATGATTTGTTAGTTCTGCGATAGTAACTCAACGTGATGTATGTACGCACCTAGTACGCGAGTGCTAATCTCAATACCCTCCGCCAGCAGATAGAAGTATTTCAATTATAATTTCCACGAGCTTTTGGTCTCTGCTCAGAAACTCCGAGTCGGCGGCCATCCTAGTGAGCGTCATCCCACCCACGGGCGAAATGTCGACGCCATGAGCCAACAGCGCTCCAATGACGCCAACGGCGCCACGTTCAGCTGCCCAGTACACTGGCGGAAGGTCCAAACGAACCATCATGCGCCGGCTTGATGGATCCGCTATGGCCTCCCGCAAGCGATAACCCCAGGTCAGGCTACTATCAGGCACGGACCCCCTTCCATCTGGGCTTAGTAGGGGAGCGCAGGCTTCTGGGTCAGCGCCACGAGATATCAAGTCGTTGGCAAGGTCAGCAGCCAGGCTGTTTATGTCACGGTCACGGTGGAGGGCGAGGCCATGCAATGGTGTCCAGCCTTCAGCTGTTGTTGTGGCGGTATCGGCACCATGAGAAAGTAGTAAGCGGGCTGCTTGTATAGTATCCGCCATGGAAGTGCTGCTTGCACCCGTGAGCGCAGTCTTCTGAGTAGGAACCAAGGCACACATCAACGGCGTCCATCCGTTCGTGTTCACTGAATTGACATCCAGCCCTTGATCAATGAGAAAGGCCATTGTTTCTATACAGCATCCGGCTGAGGCAAAATGTAATAAGGTCTCTCCATGGTGATTTCGCATCTGCAGAATGCCGTCCCAGTCTCGATCCGGGTGAGAGGATAAGTATAGGCGGAAAAGACGAAACTCTAATCCGTAAGCGGCCCGGTGTAAAGCAAACTCGCCATTTTCATCTGGCTGTAACGCAGAAGCTCCATGTTGCAGAAGCAAGCGAATTGCAGATTCGTTCTGGAGGTAACCTGAGACATTTGATGGGCCTGCTGGGACTGGATTGGCAAGGACATGTAGAGCGGAATGACCACAATCACTCGTCTGATTCGGATCTGCACCCTTTTCTATCAGAATCTTGAGGGCACCGGTAAGGCCTGCGTTTTGGGCGACACGGCAGACAAGAGGTACGTCGTCCAGACGAGAGTTCGGATTTGCGCCGGCGTCGATCAACAGCGCAATCAGCAGTTGCTGGTCAAGATAGTCGATGCCCTCATATCTTGGTAAATCGCCAAGCCCCATGATCCTGTAATCTGTAGCGTAGGATAGTGCCTCTTGAACCGTCGATTGCCCGAAAGAGGACCGATTCAGCAGCAAGGTAGCGACACCCAGGCGCCATTTCCGTGCAGCCCATAAGAATGCTTGAGTCTTCGTGTCCTGCGACCAGCCCTCCCAGAGGTCCAGTAAATCACCCACAATAGCGACATGTCCTCCTGTTGCAGCCACAACGAGGGGTGTTTGCCAATGCCGCAGCCCGTGGACGTTTCTTTCCGGGCTTCCACTTATCCAGAGGCGCTTTACGATATCCCGATGTCCCTTGAGGGCGGCTTTCCCAATAGCAGTAAGCGCCGGCTCGTTGCCATGGCTCACAAGAAGAGAATCTGCACCAGCCGCTAGCAACAGCTCCACAGAGACCATATCGCCGCAAAATGCGGCAAAATGAAGGGGTGGGCCGAAATCAAGGACGGAGTGGTTGATATCTCGGGCAGGTGAGGTATCGATTACTAGTTCGCGTAGTCGCCGATGATTGCCATCGCGAACGCAGGCGTGAAAGGCCTCTGGTTCGGTTTGGAACTCGTCCTCAAGCCATTTCCTTTTCCGACCGAACATAGCCAATGCGCGTCAAATTTGAGTGAAATTTGAGTGGCGATGAGACAAGAAAGTGAGTGGATGGGAGTAATCAGAGCCATAGGTATTGGTTTAAATGAAGGTGTAGGTAAGTAGGTAGGTAGGTGCCTACACCCCCGAGGAAATGGGTAGGTGTAAGTGGCGCCAGTGGCTTGAGCAGTGGCTAGTAGCTGCCTATATCAAGTGGTTAGGTACTGGTTACCTACCTGTATTACGGTGGATTTACATGTCCCTCAAAACTTCATCCCTTCAACAGCGTCGCTGGTTATCCCGTCGCTACAGCTCCTGCATAAATACGAATATTTAAAATAGGGGTTCGCTACCTATTAAAAATCTAGATAATAACTTCGTCGCTTACACGTAAGTGATCAATTCTCACATAACAAAAGATACACTCTTAACCATGGCGAGACCTACCTCTACAGTACTGCAAACATTGCTCAGAAGCACAGCAAACGAACCTTTGACAAGCCGCTCATTTCGATGAAGACC
The DNA here is from genome assembly GCA_021209875.1 of Rosellinia necatrix. Classification (NCBI taxonomy): domain Eukaryota; kingdom Fungi; phylum Ascomycota; class Sordariomycetes; order Xylariales; family Xylariaceae; genus Rosellinia; species Rosellinia necatrix. The sequence goes on along the minus strand of JAGYVD010000007.1, from coordinate 3,347,298 downwards.
TGGGCTAGCGTATATATCCCTTGAAGATGTATGTCTCGTTGTATTGGCAGTGCGGGTTTGGTACGCTGTAAGCCCGCCCAAAGGAGCTACCCGCCTCATGACACTGGCACTACCGCCGGGAGGCTCTCCGGTTCCTAGCATGGCGAATTGCTGGCCCGCTTAGGTCTTCTGGTCGTGGTGATGCAAGCGATCGCCACGAAATCGCGACGTTAATATCCTGAGGCAGCCTAGGCGGCTCGTTGTGGCAAAGCAACTGCGGCGCCTTGGTAACATGGCAGAATACCACGGTGGCGGCGCCGCTACTTCTGAACTAGCTCTTACGTTCCCGTCTGTCAACTGAAGACATGAGTATCGAGGTGAAAATTGTCTGTTCCGATTACTACAGCCAGGCATCTGTCGAGATATACCAAACTAGGGCATGATGCATCATCACCACCACTTATCGATCCCCCATGCGCTCGTAGATGTCCTTGAGAGATCAGTCAGAAGCAAGGCAGTTCATGTGTATACCACCACTCCGTGGCTCGCTAGCATGGCGGGGAACGACTTAATGCACTTAGCATCGTGGTAAATGAGCTCTAGGGTTTGCAAAATATCAACCCACTCCGGCCATGGGCTCTTAAGGCCGCCATAGCTTATCCGGATGATAAACAATGTTGAAGAGATCGATGCACAACAGTGTGCGAAAATAAGAGAGAAAGACCTCGAATATTAAGCTGCCTCCTGACTCCGACGGATTGGCGTATTTCTGGGTCTATTCGAAAAGCCATTCCCCCTTTCGAGGTTGCCTCCCGACAGCTACAAGGTAACGGCAATGTTAGTGATCGAAATACCATGTCGTACCTTTCATGGATGCCCCCTCTCGCCGATGATCCGACCGATCAGCCGGGAAACTGCAGTGATGGGGAGTGTATTGAATCGACCCTCATGGCGTCGGGCGAAGGCTTTTATCCGATTGACCCAGGGGAAACTTCATCTTTATTATAATGACTTTATTATAATAAGATAAAGCCTCTTGCTTACGCCACCGCCGTGATTCTACATCACTATTCAAAAACGGCAAGCTTGAGAAGCCTTTGGGCTCCAATCACTTGTCAGAGATGGATAGAAGACCGAGTAACTTGAATAGCTGTGCAAGTATTAGAGAGAAAATTATAAGGAAAGTCAGGTACGTTACTCCATCATAGAGCAGGTTCGATATGACCACCACTTTAGGGCCCTCCCAGCAGCCAGTAGAAAGGCGATGCGACGTTTGAGGCAGGTCGATTTCGCGGTCTGTACGAAGTTCTCAAGCTGGCTCACGAAATCCTGCAGACCCGAGCAGGCGCAGGAAAAGGCTAAATAAGTTCCGGTAAGACGCGAAAATGGTTTCAAGCGCGCCGCCTTCGCCTGTCCCGAAACCCCCATTCATAAAAAATGGCCCCTGGGATAGCCCATTAGCTCTACCTTACGTGATGCCTGAGATAGCTCTGATTTTATATCAATTTGCATTTGTACGAACAGGAGAAGAATTGACACGGAGTGCCGTCGTCATATCAGTGGCCCGGATCGTCCTCCCTGCCGCTGTTTCCGGGCATCATCGTCAGAAGATCTTTTGGTGGGTTCGAGAATGAGATGTTTTATCCCGGTTATTGGGAATATTCTTATGCACAGCCTCTACTTCAACGTATGAAGCGGATCGCCAGCATAGTTGATGACTATGCACCATTAAAACCGGCCGTTCTAGCCCGTCAGGTGGTGGTATGGGCCAGCCAATCTCTACCTAAACATAGAACTAACACATCATCTTTGTGGATTATGGATACATAGATCCAAATACGAATACCTCCTACCGATCCAGCGTTATTACGGTTCTTTAGTTGAGTTAAGTCGCAAGGCCCATCGACGGAAGTTGGCCGGGCACTCCACCTAACCTCACATCGTATCTGTGCTGGTTGTCGTCGGGATCCGCAATAAGGAACATTGCCGGCTATAGTTGCCATTCTGAATCCATGAACACATCCATCGGCACATAATTCAACGCAGTATCAATAGGTAATTCAGGTCACGAGTTGGCTGTGGCATAGATTCTGGCGAACCCCCATAATTAATTGGTGGCTCAGGGTGCATTCCAGTTCGCTCTCAACACAGTTCGGACAAAGGCCATCCTATCTATTGCCGGATATTCTAAAAATACTACACGTCATCGGCGCACGACAGTATGCCGTTACATCCATTATATGTACGTGAGTTGTACCGTCTCAGTGGCATTGCCATCTACATCTGAGACAATGCGAGAGACAAGACGTAGATCTGACCGTCAACCAGTGCACACCCCCTTGCAGGTTGAATAAAAAAAAGCTTAACCAATGCATTCTGCGCTTAGTTTCTATCCAATCCTACGTACGTTTCCGGCCCCTTCGCCAAGAAAATATTCGTCCACTTTTGTTCCAATCACATGTTTTCTCCATGAACTACGCATACTATGCCTGTTCTCGGATTAATATGCAGCATACGGAACTGTTTTGCAGCTTGCAGCTGTCTTATAGCCAATTGAACGACGCCGAGGGGACGGAAGCCAATCACTGGGTGGGAATCTTACTCCGCGTTGCAGATGGCCTCGACAGAGAAAACTGCTCTCGGAGAAATCTGTACTCCATCGGGGTCTCCTGCGTCCTTGCCACCTATGTATAGCATTCGTTGTCACAATTTAATTTTGGAACATGGATCGAGAATTGACTGAATGAACAATACTATCAAACGAACTATCCACACTGGAGGAAAGCCCCCCCAATTGCCCGGACTCTAGTGTAGAAGTTATCCGTCTTGTCACTATGGAAAATGTAGACGGGAATGAATGGTGCTTACGGAACGGGCCCGCCCGAAGATGATAGTGGCGGCATCGGAAAGTACACTGCATATCATAGTCAGGGATTTGGCGAATAATCATCATGGGGAGGGGAGAGATGCCTCGATACGATCCTAGTGTATTCCGAGTTTGTGAGAGGAGCGATAGGGGATTAAGACGTTGTTTGGCTTTCGAGCCCCCATGACGGGAACGCTCATCCTGGCGTAGTTTTGCGCAATGGAGCACGCCAACGCCAAGGTAGGAAAGCCCTGCCTTTTTGGGTAACTGGCCATCGAACGGTCTCCGCATCCTACCTGTGGGGCATGCCGGGTCAAGATCCGGACTGCGTCGGCCGTTTAACCCACCCCACCGACCGGGGATGGATATTGTGGCTGAAACCATGTCGGAATAAATTCAACCCCATCTTGGTAATACTCAGGTTACTCAACAATTATCGTCGACGGTAAATATGCGACCACGTGGATACGGTCCAAGGATCCCCCCTCACAGCCGAGCAAGGGAGCCCGAACACCCTGAGTTTTCGCATAAACCGCAGTCCGAGCGCGGCGAAGATAGCGTATGTATCACCGGGGTAGAGGTCCCTGGGTCCATATTATTAGCCGCCAAAATAATTGACAACAAAGCAATATAATAACAGAGCATAATTTAGACGAGGATTGATCCTATGCGTGCGGCACTCGAGGAGGCGAGGGATTGCAGCAATTCCACGAAACCGTTCGATCGATCAACTACGTGGCGGGTGTTTGATCGTACGACCGCAATACTAGCCGAGCAGGTCGTCTAATTTAGCGTCCGAGCGTGTTGGAGTTGAAGCGTCGACGACATTTTGGCTTCACTTTCGAGCGTGGCAGGGCTCACTCCACCTCTGGCGATAGCGTATACACCAAACTACAGCTCAGATTGGCATACGCAACCGGGCTGGGTGGTTCGGTTGGACTTAGCTACCTAGGTATGGGTTAGATGCAGTTCTGGCATCTCATTGCGATGAGAATTGTGTATATATAGGACCGACGAATCCCCTCAACCGACAACTTTTTTCCATCATCATCCCACAACACAAACACATTCCAGCTCAACCACCACCACCACCAACAACTCTTCTACCACTTTCAGTCTCACGACTCAAAACCCCCAACAATCAACATGTCTTCTCCGTAGGTCGCCTCATCCTGAGAACTACAGATCGGATCTGCTAACATCGGCATCCAAACAGCGTCAAGGCCGCTCCTGCCACCTACGAGGGTGCCCCCAGCCTTCCCCTTCCCGGTCTGACTGGCCGTGGCAACAACGTTGCTGGTGAGTGAACAGCTCCTTTCATCCCTCCTCGGGGCGAGGCCAGCGAGTCCAGCAACAACAACTAACACGATCAACAGGCAACCTTGTCAAGGGCCCCATCGATGACGAGGGAAAGCTGAAGAACGCCGCTCTCCTGGTCGGTGTCAAGCTCGATCTCGAGGCTGAGGTCCACCTCACCGCCCGCGTCCGCGGTGACATCCTCGTCGGTCTCTACTAGGTGTAGCACCTACCCGGCTCACAACACAACACACGCAACGCCTTCGCAACCGGCTTCTTTCCTTGCCTCGGCGGGTCCTACGAACGACGAGCGGGGATTGAATCGCCACTAGGCGACTCTGTTTCAATTCTTCGAGCTACGCTACACTTCACGATGGGTTTTACGAATGGGAAATCAGGGGAGTGGGATGGGATTGGGATCGGAAACTTGGGGAAGAGGAATAGGGGTTGAGGCTTGGATCACGGGGCACGGAACTGGGACGGCAACACGGAAGCGGGAATGGAGGATCAAAGGCGGCAGAGAAATAGTACACTTAATTTCTCTATCATCAGCAGTTATCATCGCCATCCCGGCTATCAATTCAATTACCTTCACTTGAACTCTCTTGGGGCCAATGGTCCACAATGCATCGACATGATTGTTTTTTCATATTTTTTTCCTTTTTTCTTTAGCAGTGCTTTGAGCTAATGAGTAATATTCCAGCCCGGATTGTGTCTCGTCGATTGGGAGCTATCGATGTCCAGCAGAACTGGTCTTCGGCAGCGATTGGATTAGCAAGCGACATGGTATTTCGCGCATACACCAAGCGACAGGGATCGCGAAAACGAACCCGATGAGTCTATATAAGGGAGGTAGTATAGAGCAATAGCCTGCGTTGTATAGAATGTAGGTTATCTGCGCATCATTGGTCGGAGTAATATATACCCAAAAGCTTATTCCAATTCTCGGGGGCTACTGGCTGGGTGGGTGGCAGGCCGTCCCCGCTCTGCGGGGTAGTGTAGAGGGGCAGGTTGTTGCTAGGGGTCCCAGTAGCTCCACCAGCTTCTAGAGCGGCTTGCTGTTTCGGCAACAAAGGAGCCCAGCCCGCCCCAGCCAGGGGGACTTACCACGGACTTACCTACCACCACTACCACGGACTACCTACCACCACTACCACCACCTCAATTTCGAAACTCCGCGTCGATGGCGTCGACGGGCGGCGAGTGGTGGGGGGGCCGGGATGCTCATCATCAGCTACGAGGAGACCCCGAGAGCACCGCATGCGGCAGGTGGACGTACGTAGCGTGGTAGTCCGCACTTCGAAGGCAGGGTCCATGAGAGACCCTACTCGACGCCGACGCCGGTGCCGACGTCTTCCTTCACGATCGTAGCCCCCGAGGCCCGTCCCGCACCGCACCGCACCGCACCCGCCACGCGAAGAATCCGAATCCTACCTCAGGCACCGCGCGCAGATCCACCGAGCGCAAGCGTCGGGGCGCCGCATGTCCGCCTCATTGCCTGTCTGCACCTTCACACGGCGGACCGGAGCCGAGCCTCCAGCACGACCCACGGCTACGGGCCGGATATCGGGTAATAGTGCCTGTGGAACGGCGGCCCCGACGCCCCGGCAAGGAACAGGTCCGCGTGTCCGCGCGTTCGCCCTCGTTCGGCCGGTACGGCATCGCCAGCGGCGCCCCTCCTTCCCTCCCCCGTGCGCGCCCCGCGCCCCGCGCCCACGCCACTACGCGTAGCCCGGGACCGCGTGGTTCGATGTGTAGTTCGCGTGCGGGTTGGTGGCTCGGCAGTCGTGTCATGCGTTACGATTGGGCCTCCGTGGTTGGGCCGCATGTAGTTGTCCCATGCGCCATAACCGTAATGAGCCGGCTATCGCCCACTTCAAAATTCGCGGAAGAAAGGGGGCCCTCGCCGCTGACTCACCACGGCTGGAAGTTCTTAAATAATCCGAGATGTCGAGATTACCCAACCCCTTCGCGTGGGGCCGACGGACGCCGCCGAGCCTGGGGAGCTGTGGCGTATCGTATTGAACGCGCTGCCAGCCATGATGATCTTTATCTTTAGAATCAGATGAACGAGTCGTGCTTGTTATTGTGGCCTGGCGGTAGGTTGCGAGCCAGACGGAAGTCGGCCGCAGCGACCCGACCGATCCAAATCTGACGTCTCTCTGGGTTGGACAGGAGGTATAATTCAGTGAAATAGACGTTACAGTGCTGTGCCGCATCTCACGCAACAGTAATAGCGGCAGCACGGCACAATTTTTCCAGTCTAAACAGTCAATTACTCGGCGGCCAAGAATCTCAAGGCTGAGTGAGCCCGAGTGCCAAGTGCCAAGAGTCCAAAGCCTCAAACAGACCTTAGATGGGGGCCAATGGGTTGGTATTTTTCACCCCCATAGTTGCGCCACGGTGACAAACTAGAACTGAGTTGGCTGGTGCCCTAACGGAGGCTATCCCTGAATCTACCTAAGGCTCTAGGACTTTGACGCCCAATCTACACTAGTTATATGTATGTCTCTTCTTAATTTAGAGCGAACCTGGAGAGCGACTGGGCCTCAAACAGACCAGTAGCGACAGGGATCGCCGGCAACATTTCCGAGTTCGACGCCATGATCGTGATCTACATGCTGTGCCCCGCGGCATCCACATTCAGGGGACCAGGGGCTTTTTTTTTGGTAATATCTACTTGTTCGCTATCTGCTCCTCTTTGTTATGAATCTCCTTTAGGTATTCGTCGACAGATGGCACGATAGTTACCACGAAAAAAATGCAGGCGGGAACAAGGCCGTGCTTTGGTTTGAAGAAAAGAGCCACCGCAACGGGATGGAGGCAATCGGCCCAAGTCAACTGCGCGGTGCTACTCACCTCTTCGATAGCCCTGACTGTGCTGGTCATCGTTATCCTGGCGCGTGGCTCATTGAAACCTGTCTTTTTCTATGAAGCCGAGTGCGATAGCGGAAAGGTAGCTTCACGCAATCTCGCGCTACATTTACTCATCAACGTTGTATCAACTTTAGTGGTGAGTTTCCCATCTTCGTTGCTTTCGAAACTTTGGCTAATTACATCCTCGTGTCGTAGTATGTCCCACCAGCGCACAAGTTCTGCTCTGCTCATAACTAGGCGTTGTTGTAGACGACATAGTCTTCGCGACAACAACAACAACTACCGCCGAGGTGCTGCTGAGCAAACCTGCCTTCGTATTCTATTTGGTTTTACTAATATACAAATGTATTTCTAGGCTGGCATCCAGCAATTTTTTCATGCAGGTCCTAAATGCCCCAACAAGACAAGAAATCAACAGCGCTCACTTCAAGTCTTCTTGGTTGGGAATTGGCGTCCCTTCCGTTCGCAATGCATTTCATGTATCGCCGTTCAAGACCTGGTGTTGGATTTTCCTTCTTTCGAGCTCTATCCCTATCCACTTACTATTCAATTCTGCAGTCTTCGAGATGGACAAGCGCGAATCTGACTTCCACTTAACTATTGCCACGGAGCAATTCTTACATGGCGGCGATTTCTACCCACCAGGCTCTAGCTTAGCGGTCCCAGGTTTGGTGTCTGCCAACGGTAATATGACTTATCATAACACCGATACCCGTACCTTGGTCAATCTTCAACCCTGGAGGGGATTGAACTATGGGTACCCCGTCAACAGAACCGATTATAAAGACCATTTGTCGCCCGTAGTTTCCAATATTTCTGCTACCGCCCAGAAGGCAGCGGGGTGGGAACGGCTAGAGATCAATGAGGTAAGAATGATCTGCCCAGCTCACTAACTACTAAATCTATGAATTTCCGAGAAACGTACCTTTCGAACAAATGTTACCCACTCTCATTAGGAGGTCTCGGATCTCGTTCAAGAAAGATGCTAACGTCATCACACATAGTGCAAGGCTGAATATGTGGCTTGCCGAGGTCTCAAAAAACACCGAAGTGTCGTGCTTGTTGTCGACAATCCAAGTGGCTGGATTCGGAATGATATATGGCAGCTGAACGAGACTGAGAAGGAATTCTGGGATCAATACATTCCTTCAGCCAAGCCGAACCATTTATTCTTCGACGCTCAATGCGCCATGGTGGCAGAAATAAACAAACGCTCTGGCGCTTCAGTTTCTTGCAACAATAATTGTGTGAACGCTTTGGGCAATGGCGAAGATTACGGCGGCGTTCTCGATAGCGCCGGCTGGAACTATCCCTTTTTCGGAGATCTTCCGCTGAGGATTGTGAATGGGTCAAAGCCCAATGAATACGACTACAAATACAATCTAACAGAACCGGATTCTAACTGGATAATGTCAGAGTTTGATCTCATGACGTCGGGTCTTCAACAAAATTCCTTCAATCTCAATATCAGCTACTGCCTCGCTGAACCATTGGAGAACATTTGTCGTATGTGTTTCTTTAGATTAAATAGACAAGCACTGACGTTATGGCGATAGATATCGGCCTCTCCCCAACGTTATTGTTGGGCGTCGCGCTTTGCGTGATCGTAAAAACCATCGCGGCAGTTGTAGCAACGTCAGTGCTCAATCGACCTGAACATAAACCCCTCGTTACCTTGGGTGACGCCGTAGAGTCCTTCATCAAGCACCCTGATCCTGTCACAGAAGGATTCTGCACTATCGATCAAAAAGATATCCGCGCCTCTTTGAAGCAGAAGGGCGGTTATCTAATCCCCGGCTCGAGGAGGTGGGAAGGGCCGCAACGAAAGTGGGCGGCAGCCGTTCCCATAACTATCTGGCTCACTAGCTATGCTCTTTTCGCTAGCGGTATTATCATTTCCGCGGCCTTGTTGTTTGACGGACTAACGGTTGACAATGGGTAAGTGTTCAGTTGGTAATAGAACACACAGACAAATATTAACGATGACTTAGCCTTGGGAGCTTCCTTGCGAGCGACACCAACGGGTTCGCCCCTCTCCTCTTAAGCCTTATCCAAGGAGTTGTATTAGCCAACAGCCCTCAACTTCTCTTATCGTTTTGTTACCTAGCTGTAGGTCAGACCTTTTACTGCGCTTGGATTCGCATTTTATTCTACCCTGAATATTCTTGCGGACGTTGCTATACCTAACTAGTGTCTTGTTCGGTGCCCATTTTCGCCCTGTACACGCAGTTAACGAACAGGACAGTATAACAACCTTTTTACGCGGCTTCAGATGACTCAGGAATGGGCGACGTTTGGTGAGGGATACAGCCCCCTACGAGTGACTGATCCCAAAGTGAGTTCTACTCAATATGCATGTTAACCTAAGGCTAATCCCTGAGTCGCTAGGGCCAACAATACTCGACATACCGACTCCAGCTCCCATACAAATACAGTATACCGCTTATCGTAGTGAGGATTTTCTTACATTGGTTGGTGTCTAACAGTATCTATGTATTCGTCTCTACGGGAGGTAAGGCTTATGTTCCAAATCTATCTCCAAAACACGTCCATAATAAGCAGGGCCTAATAATATGCGACAGGTTACTTCAGCACCCCCTTTTTCAACCGGAGTTGGGGAGTAATTAGCGACCCCAGCTTACCTGACTATACGGCGGTTTCTATTGGATACTCCCTATTATCGCTACTTGTCTTGATAATTGTATCCATCGCCCTAGTCACCATACCGCTCATACTTACTCGCAAAATATTGCCATCCAACATCACCCTCACGGGAAGCAACTCCCTTGCGATATCGGCAGCATGTCACGCGTCGACTGTTTCGCAGGCATCCAGGGAGTCGGTCACAATGGACGGCTCCTCCTTGTCGTCGCAGCCCGAAAACACGCCATCCTCTTACACGCCCACCCGGACATACAGCCCGACCAATTCAGACATCGACCTGTGCAGCCAGCGTAGTCCCAGGAAAAACAGTCTCTGGAAATCCGGGTCACGCAGTACGATAAGATCGTGGTTTTCGGAGAAGAGAAGGGTAGGGGACGATGATGATGATGCGCAGAGCCCGCTTGGGAGACTAGCGCAAAGCAGGCTTCGCTGGGGAGTTGTGTCGATGCCCGCCGAGTGGTATAGTGAATATGATCAGGACGGCCCTGTAGAACACCTTGGGTTTGGTGGTGAGGAAGAGCAGCCCAGGGATCCTGTACCTGGACATATGTATGCATGATTTGGGGGTTGGGGGGGGCGCACACAATTTGAGTTGCAAGACATATTTATTGAATATTACTGTATGTTGATTTCAAACACCGACTTAGTATTATATTAGTTACAGCTCGAGATCACACGTTGCAGCTAGTAAACTCGCCAGCCAGACTATCTCTGTTAACGTTTATTGCAGACGAATATTACTAACTACCTCGTCCGTAATCTACCCTTTGTTCCCTAACGTATTCGTTATAGAAAAATTGAGTTCCCGTTTTGGTAAACGCAGTAAGCTCTCGCGAACTCGATAGTCTCTCCAGTCTAATGTTCCCTGGCTCGCTCTACTCTACCTCTCTTAGTGGTAACAGCAGCAGGACCCGGTTGACCAAGCAATCCAACTATGATGGAATCATCTTTGAACTGTCTTTGCAGTTGACTTCGCTTGTGTACCACTTGTTGTCATTGAAGTGCGGCGTATTCTTCCATATATCATCAAGAGCAACCTCTCATAGATCATATATATATGATCCTGTTATTTAAACGAGTAGCCGGACGGAGTTATTGTCGATATTATGTTATGCAGTTCATATTAGTTTCCTAGACTTATTTCCATGAACGATGGCCCCCCATGTCTCTATGCAGAAGAGCGACCTCGCTGATTTGCAAATTAAGGTGATGAGCAGTAAACTTCTCAATTGTATTTTATCGTTACGTAAAGGTCGAGTTCAACGGCCCAAATCGGAAATTGCTAAACACGACACGATCATATGCCTGACCGTTTCGGACTTCTTCTGGTTTCCCCGAGTCTGAATTGCAGGATCCTCGGGATACACCAGGCTCCGAAGGGTCCCGACCCGTAGGATATGCTCCGTCAAGCCACAGCATGTTTGCGTAGTCCTATTTGATTAGGCGATAATTAGTTCAGTTGCCCCGTGCACTGGTCGGTTTTACTCGTTACTCACATCGTGCCAAATCGACATGCTAAGTACCATCCCTTTCGACAAAGCCTCGCTCATCTTCCCCATGCCGCCTTGAAGATTGAAATAGTCAGTGTCATTAAAGGCTTTCTTTTGAGAAGCGCAGAACGCGCTATTGATCGCTTTACCCTCAACACCAGGGATGGAGGAGTCCGCATTGGCGATTGTTTGGCCGTCTTGTTGGTAGAGTCGTTGGACCGACTCCAGCTGTCCATCGTCTCCCTTCACGAATTGTGTGATGACAGTAAACTTCTTATTCGTGTCAATAACCTTTCCAGGACCATAGAAATCTGTGTCTCCTTGACGGTACGGGTTAAAGTCACATCCATCAGCATCACACTCCCCATCGTAGCGGGAAGTGGTGACTGGGTATTTTCCACTACAATCCGAGGCCGCGCACTCTTCTTGTATTGCCCTCTGGCAAGGATGAGCGGCCATTGATGTCGAGACACTGTTGGCAGCTAAGTATCGTGTGAGTACTCAGACATACAAGCCGGACGATAAAGGGGCATGACTTGGGGGGGAGAAGCGTGCGTTATAGGCATAACAGTGAAGGAACATTTGGATGTTCTTACACCATATGGCCATCTGCGGGCAACAAGAGCCCAAGCCACCGTATCCTTTCTGACTGTCGGTATTTGAAGGAATCCAGTTCTCCGAATTACCCTTACCATTGATGAACCTAAGGTCACGGGGACAATTCGCGTCGCAATATCCAGTACCGTAATGAGCACCTGCCTTATTTGCAGGGTACCGAGATAATCCTCCGTCTTCATCCATCGACTGTATACAAGTAGATCTCATAAGCAGTCAGGTTTAGTATAGGGGGAGGGATTGACGCGGCCGAAACGCGGCCGAAGGCACGATCCAGGACGGCCCACAGAGCGGATGTTCGTTAATTCACTTACCACAAAGTTGAGTGCCGCATTTAATCCACACCCAACTTGGGACAAGTCAACGTCAAAGGAGAATTCGTTCCCAAGAAGAGTGAACATCTGGTATCTCTCGGGCCCGTTCATCAGGTACAGACGGGATCCGGTGTTTGATGCTAGTAAGCACGTATGAGGTGGACGCAGTGTGTCTTGGGCGAGCTACTCGGGGAGAGCTTACAGAATTCAAAATAGGTAACGTACTTCATTGTCAGGGTATCGCTGCTAGTCGTGACCCCGTAGACTTCCTTGTACTGTGCCCCATCTACAGCACAGTTCTCTGCGCACGTCTGTCCGTCGGGACACAGAGTAGCGTTCCACTCGGCATACTGAGCACAGCTATACCAGCTCCCTTCCGTCTTATCGTGGGCCCATCGCCAGTTCGCGTCAACGGTGAGCTCTCCTTCGACCAGTTCACAAGCGCCGGGGCCCGAAGTCGAGCATTGCTTCCAAGTCAGCTTCGGGTGTGTCTCCGATTGCCAGGTGCCTATACTCTGCGCCTTCGCGGACGTAGCAGCGGACAGAATGGCGGACAGAATGGAGGAGGAGATAGCTAGCGTTGTGCCGATCATCTTTGGGACGACGCAGTTGTGTTTGACGACATTCCCAATAAACAAAGGCCTAGTGCCTAGTCCGAACATCCTGGCTCTCCTGTCTATTTATAGATCTATTTTTGGTGATGCAGCATATTCTTTGGCCTCTTAATTTCTCAGGCAGCATCAACCGGAAATGGACATTCGGACGAAGAAGTCCTTATCCAGAATGGATTGTGCAGCCATTTCCCCCAACCACAAGTCTGTGCTATCAGAGTGCCGGAAAAAAAAAAAAAAAAGGAGGGGGGGAAGAGGTTAGGTAAGGAGTTCGGTATAGTTGTAGTTCGTGTAAAGTTATATCAACCGCAACCCGTCAATGAGGGTTGCATCCTTCACTTATGGGTCCTAAGTGATTTAATTGCATCATCGACGGGTGGACCCTTAGGTGATGATGCTATAACTACCTGCCTACCTCCTTACTATAACTATACACCACGATAGCGGCCTAGATAAGTGGATCTGTGACTTGTAGGTACCTTATCCGATACCTAGGTAGGCTTTCCCCTCTCCTACCCTGCCCCTCCTTTTAGTTATCCACCTTGGTACCGCCACATTGGATGGCCCGCCGACTAGGTACCTAGCTCACCACTAGTCCTCCAACCACTAGTCCTCATAACGGGAATCAGAGATGTAACCGTCTCTCGATTTACAACATACATGCCTGCTTCTGCTCCTACTGTACCATCCAGATGGCTGCCGCCGTCCCCGCCGCCGCCCCTGCCGTCATCCCCGCCGACGAGGATGATTTACAGCTGACGAGGACTGGCTTCAACCCAACAGCCGACGACGTCCTCGACGTCCGGGACATGCTCGTCCAATTGCGCATTCCCATGGAGGTGGTGCTCGACGTCGTCTCGTTCGCTTCATATTACCCACGCCAATCAAACATCAAGCAATTTGCAAGACAATATGTGGCCGACCAGTTCTGGTCCCCGGGTCCCCAGGCCAGCATCACGGGGCTCTACATGGTTGTCGCCACTCTGCCCTTCCCGGACGACGGCGCGAGAGCCAGGTCGATCACTTTCCAGATCAAGGGCGCAGACCAGGGCTGGGCAGATTTTGGAGGCCACGGAACCTACTACAATAGCCACACCTGGTACGAGGCGAGCATTCTCAGGCCGCGACATGGTGAGCCTGGGGTCAGGGTCGCAGACCTCGCGAGTATCGATATCCCAGATTTCCGCAGCCCGGAGGATGCTCGAACCTATCTCGAGGGCCATGGCTGGACTATGGTGCCGAACAACGGCGCTGTCGCCTGGAGAGTGCATAACAACATCACTGCCCGTAGCGAATACAAGTACTACAGAGTGGATTGGGTTGCGGGCATTCCGACCACCGTCGAGGAGCCACAAGCCATGGGTGATGGCCAAGGCTTCCTGGGGCTACTGAGATCAGGTGATATCGTCGGTCTTTGGGCCAGGGCAGAGGTGTGTCGTGATAAACAACGACCGGTATTGTCGGTTGTGCCGCTGACTTTCTATTAGCAACAAGCTTGGATCAACAAAATCCAGGGAGCGACTATGGAGATTGAATATGAAGTCCTTTGATTTGATGACAGTGACAGAGAAGGTATGGAAAGCCCCTGATGATGCCGAACCTTATCACCCTATCAGATAATTTTACTTTAAAACATTCCAACCGTGTGCTTGTGACTAAGAATCGAATCAGATCGCCTAGAGACAACAGCAATGTCTCTGTAATACCCTGCAGATACTAATGAAGCTTACGGCGGGATAGTTTAGAGGCTATTAAGCCAAAGCATGAAAATAGAGTCATGTCAACGGGTGTACATGAATACCCCGACGACTAAAGAAGCCGACTATGAACCGCTACCGTGATAAGCATGAGGGTATAGTATATTCAGGGTAGATGCCGAAGGTGAAGGGAGGAAGGAGAAAGGGCCGAACGAAGGCTAGGTGGTTTTATACACGAGTAGCCTCGAGGCTAGAGGTTTTTATACCGTAGTTAATATATATAGTTCTAGTGATAAACAACTCGCGAGAGATTGGCGCATCTTACCATAGTCTTACTCATGCTTTTCTCAGACTACATCTTCAGTGTGGCAAGAGACGGGTATGGTGAGGCGGCAATACAAGTCACTGGCTCTGCCCCGAGAAAGGAGATGTCTTTGCAGACTTGACACCGTCCGTACCTACTCGTACATCAACCATATCCTCCCCCGCCCCACAAGCCAGTGGCCCCCTTTCCACGCGTCGCCGCGTAACGACCCATCCGAACGGCGGCGCCAGCTACACCACGACGGTGCCGCTCTCCACGATGCGGGGCGGCGGCGGCGCGCCCCCGTCGGCGCAGCGGTCGTCCGGGCCGTAGGTGTGGGTGACAAAGCCGGGCTTGAAGGGGCCGAAGTAGCCGTCGCCGACGGTGTTGTCCACGAAGCGGTTCCCGCGCGAGGGGCACTCGTCGCCCGCGTCGGCGACCCAGTCGGAGTAGGCCGAGTACTTGCCGGCGGCGGCGAAGCGGTTGCGCGCGACGAGGTTGCCGTCGGAGCCGTCGCGCGTGCGCACGGCGTCGCCCGTGACCTGGCTGAAGTCGTTGTCGGCGACGACGTTGCCGCGCGACCCGTGCGCGGCGTAGACGGCGTGGATGTACCCCGTCAGGTCCTCCGGCGCCGCCGCCGCGTTCTTGACCCCGTGGAACCGGTTGCCGGCGATCGTGTTGTTGCTCGACCGCCGCAGCCGCAGCGCCGCGAACCCCTTCGCGCTCGGCAGGCCCCGCGTGTAGAACGCGCCGATCCGCTCGAACAGCATCCCCCGCACCTCGTTGCCGCCGTTGCCCGGCGCCTTGTCCCGCCCGAGGTCCAGCGCCAGCCAGTAGTTGGTCACGGCCAGCCCTACGAATCGTAGGTTGGTCGTCGGCGGCGACGTCGACGTCGACGTGGACGCGGCCGCGTCCGCCATCGTGAACCAGGTCAGGCCCGTGCCCTCGCCGTCGAAGACCGGTTTCGTCTTGGCCCCCGCCGCCGCCGCGAACGTGATCGGCCGCCCGTTGAAGTACGTCCACGTCACCGACTGGCCCAGGTAGGTCCCTTCCCCCACCACGACGTCCACCGCGTCCGCGGGCTTCGCCGCCGCCACCTTGGCGAGCACCCCCTTGAGCGTCTTCAGCGCGCTCGCCGCGCTCGCCCCCGTGTTGCTATCGCTGCCGCCCGGCGACATGTACAGCATGGTGGCCGGGACCAGCGCCGGCGCCAGCGCCAGCGCGCCGCAGAGCATCGCCCAGCCCCCGTGCAAGCGCATAGCTCTCGTCTATTTAGCAACGGTAGACTAGACTAGACTAGACAGACAGACAGACAGACAGCCGAAATAGGAATATTTTTAGGTTCCGGGTAGGTGTTGAAGCCGTAAAATTGGTCATTTGTGCTGGGCTTTGGTTGTAAGAATCGCCGTCGGTCAACGGTTTGGAAGGGCGGATTTTATTATAATATCCGGCAAGGCAGCATTTGTTTAGGCTCGGTGTCCGGGATGCGTTGGCGCTCTCCGAGTCGGCCCACGGTCTCCGAAATTAGAGAGAGCGCGGCCGATCTCCTTGGCGGCATGGCTGTGTCCGGGCGAAGGCCTCGATTTATTTGAGTATATATATTGAAGTGGATCACGCACTTGTCTTTTTTAACTCCCGCGATCCTTTAAAAAAGAACATCGCCTCATGATGCTTGTCAGATTATTAAAAGATCTATAGTTGTCGGTTTCCACACTAAATAGGAACGAACGGAAAACCTCACGTTATGATTAAAGTGTATAGTAAGTAGTTATGGAAACAAGCAGGAAAGTAGACGATTGACACTAACTCTACCCGAATAGGCTAATTACATACAGTGGCATACCGGTGTATATAAGGATTTGAAGCTTCTCATGATTAACAAGGGAGGCCTCGAAATCAATGATACTAACGTCTTGCCCTATACTACTACTACTACTTACTTATTATTGATTATTGAGACGCTACCCACACTGCTGACTAAACTTCACTCCAAACGTTCTATTCACGATAACAGCATAAATCCAAGGCCAAGGCTTAGTTATTTAGCCTAAGCGCCTAACTGTGCATCTATGGGAGAAGAAAGGGGGTAATGTCCTCGATCTGAACCCCTGATATTCAAAATCGGCGGATAAAGTACCTCACGCAGTCGACATGATCACCCAACACGTTTACAAGCCAAAGCCAGGCTCCAAATTATACTCATTCCAATAGAATAAGCTCTTTAAGACGACCACGGTAACGAGATATCTAGCTCTGCGCTGCATTTGAGTCGATAACACGGGTTTTATGTCACCTCTCTGCCCCTCATAGCAATTTGGGTCAAGAGGACCGCGACCGCGAAGAAACCATCTATTTAATTCCTAGTTTGGGCAAGCTGACAAAGAGATGTAGATTATATAAACATGACTAGTGAAGATGAAGTAAGGGTGGTGAACGGCCCCAAACGCCTGACAATTCGAAAAAAAATGATTTCGTCACCGGATGAAAGAATCTTGTCATATAAAGTGAATTTATTAGTCTCTCATGACTCTATCAATGTTCTTTATTTTTTATCCGGGGGCATCAACACCACTACAGCCACCGATGACCCCCCGGCTTATAAAACAGTAGCTCGCAAAGTCAAGGTGATAATAGACCTGAGATATTCGGAAACATGGTAGAATACGTCGGTATAATGGAAAGAATTCTATTTTTAACAATGTTGGAGGATGCATGCATTGTGTCAGACCCATAAAGAAGTCTATTCAATAAGGAGGTTGGTTGGTTGGTTGCTAAGATGTTAAGTAAGCCAATATCGGTTCACCTTACCTTTACTCCAAAGCATCCAAGTGACTTATACATCCGGCCATGCCAATATCACGAAGGTTGCGTGATCCGGAAAATTGTGTTGTTTGAAACGAGATAACGTCTTGAATGTAGCAAATAGTTTATACGTTAGGAAGGCTCTCGGAGATTTTGATGGTAGCCGAATCTCCAATGTAGCGACCAGACCCTTAACTGCCGGGGTGTGATGACTCAAGAGGTTTATAGTGAGCCAGCCACCCGAGCCTTAGGTCCCCAGTTTAGATAAGGAGTACCAAGAGAGGCAAGAATTGGGAACTGTCGGCTAGCTTTCTTTCATTAGCCTGGTATGCGAGGGTATCTAGGGTCTTCGTATATCGCCGCCATCACCTACACTAGGACGGGCTTCGGCAATTCACGAGATCTGTCGGGTTGTTCGACTTGCGGGTGAACCGAAGAAGGGACAGGGGCTTTCCGGTCTGCTCCGTTGTGGGAGGAGGTGCGTCCGAGAGGGCGGTTGCGGGGCCGGCGGCATAGTGAGTAAGTGTAACACTAAGAACCAAGGTTATTTTATCGAGGTTGATCGTCTAATCAGGGTACCTTTCAGTATCCGAGGTAGATGCGTGAGTATCCAGGGGGGGAAAAGGCGGGGTTCCGAGCTCTCCGATGGCCACGAGCGTGCGTGGCAGGATCCGAAGTTAACTATAAGAGCTTATATATAAGCAAGGCTCCCGAGTTTGAGGAGAGCCGTGTCGATCCCTCGAAACGCGACCGGGGCCCACCCCGGCCATCCACGTTCCATCACCACTCGGTCTGGGGAGGAGGCGTTGGGGGTCTGGGAGGAGTCTGGAAACGTTCCGTTCATAAGGCATTCCTATTATACACCAAGCCCGTATATGTTTTAATCGTACAGAGCAGAGTTGCATGCCGTCTATATATTCATTCTCACTTTTGACTCGGCCGATAGCCATTATGATGATGATGACCCGCCTACCGGGGCCAAGACACCCTTCTCCTCGAGCATCTTCGCAAGCGAGCCGTCCTGGTGCATGGAGACAAGAATGTCGCAGCCGCCGACGAACTCTTTCTCGAGGTATAGCTGAGGGATGGTGGGCCAGTCGGAGAATTCCTTGATGCCTACGGACGAAGGGAAAAGGATTCGCGTTAGCAGCCTTCTTCTCAGCAAAACGGAACGTCCCCCGTGGTCCGCCGTAGTCCGCGGGTGTGGTCGTATTCGTACCTGACCGTAGCTCCTCGTCTTCCAGGACGTTGAAGGCGGCGAACTTATCGGGGTCTACACCCTGCAAGCCCAAGATCTGGATGCTGGCCCGCGAGAAGCCGCACTGGGGCGTCTCGGGCGTGCCCTTCATGAACAGCACCACGGGCGCGGAGCTGACAGCCTTCTCGATAGCCTGTCTCGTGTGGTCGGACAACAGGCGCCATTGGGACGCTGCCAGGAAGGGAGCCGGCCGTGACAGGGCCTGTCGGGCGACGGGGCGCGCTGCTTGCCGCAGGCTCTACGGGCGAGAGACGAAAGAAGTCATGTTAGTCGAGTCATGTTAATCGAGCGAGTCGTGTCGTCCGCCTCGTGACCGATGACCCCCCGGGAAGGACTTACGGCTGAGAGCAAAGGCCTGTAGAACATGGTGGCGTGATTGTGGGATGTAGATTGGAAAGGGTGGTGCTGCGGTCGCTGTAGCTCGGCGATTTTTAATGGGGACGAAGCGATAGGCACGTCTGATAGGTACATGGACAACCATGGGCAGCCATGGGCAGCCATGGGCAGCCATGAACAGCCATGGGCAGGCGGGCATAGCCGCACAGGTACCTCGGTACCTACTTCTAGGTTAGGTAGGTACTATCCAGGTAATTAAATGCGTCCCCAGGTATGCTAGCGTATGCATTAACCGAGCGATATGCGCAACGGATGCGCAACGGGCAAGACACACGACAGCCGCGCCGGGTCGGGTACAGGGGAGATACGCTAACGCTTGCCCCATTCTGCGTCGCGTCAATGCCGGGCGGGCCAATGACCGTCCAAGCGCATCCCGCTGATGACGGAGGGCCCAAAGCAGGAGCTGGCAGGAGCTGGCAGAAGCTGGCAGGAGCTAAAAAGACCCCTCTATGATGCTAGGCGAAGCTGGGTGATGCTGGACCTCCGCCAGACAAGGCTCAAGGGGGCAATTGACGTTTCCAAGGGTGCCGATTTCAGATCTCACATATACGTACCGCTGGCAATAGGATTCTCGGGTGGACCTTCCTAAAGCGGATGGTTATACAACCGCCTACATCAGGACATTCTGATAGCGAGCTGGCTGGCTGGGCTGGCTGGCTGGTACCAACCAAGGCCAGGCAGTAGGTATTTATTCAGATGCCGATCTGTTGAAGCCTTCATACGAGCCTCGTCTGCCCGTCTACCTGTTTCTTCACACTACCTATTTAATTCTTTCGCTTGCTATATATTTATCCCTCTCCCCTTTCTTGTCCTTCTCCTCTTTCCCCCTCTTTCTCCTCCCCTTCTTCCTCCTCCCCCTCGTCATCGTCGTCGTCGTCGTCGTCGTCTTATACTCTCTCTCTCTTTCATCATCATACCTCGGTTCGCATAGAAATTCTAACAGGACAAACGAGGCAAATAAGACAAAACAAGATAAAACAAGACAGTCTCCCGCGACAGCTCTCACCATGCTTCAAACCGTCTCGAACGGGCGTGACCCGTACCACGCCCGCAGAGGCAGGAATTCCACAGAGGCTCTCACGGCCTCTCTTACCGATGGCAAAATCCATCTCCTCCTCGCTTGCTCGTAAGAAATGCCCCTCCTGTAATATCCAACTCTAATTGCCAGCTGGCTCGGACATCTTTGGTGACCCCAGATTTAGAGGCAGCGTCGCCACCATCAAACTACCCAACATAATTCAGGCGCTGTCCAAGTATCCCGCGAGCCAGCTCTCTATCCGGATCATCTTGACACCGTCGGCATCGCGATTTCTATCAGGCCAGTCGAGAGAGCAGCCGCCGGTATCTACGCTAACTGACCTTCCCAATGTCGATGCTGTTGGTGAGTAGATCACGCGACCTTTAATTTCATTGTTTCCTGCTTAATATCTTCGCTGAAATGTTTGCTAACGTTTACTAGTGTGTAATATCCCCCCCTATTTAGCTAGCTAGGGTGTAAAAGGCAAGGAGTAGAGTGCAGAGACGATATGCTGACATCTAGCAGTACGTAGACGCGGATGAGTGGAAAGTACCGTGGATAGTAAGTGATGTCTCCAGCGTCCCCGCGCCACTCCAGCGCATTGCAAAATATACATGACTCACATCATCTATGGTAGAGAGGAGACGGTATCTTACATATTGAACTCCGCCGATGGGCCGACGTCCTGGTAATTGCGCCTCTTAGGTAAGCATTCCAGAGTGCTCGACCCCTTTCGCATCTCCAAGCTCCTCCATCTCCATGTAAGCGATTACTAATCCCTTACCCCAGCGCAAACACATTGGCGAAAATATCAGGCGGGTTCGCCGACAGTCTTCTGACCTCGGTGGTGCGCGCGTGGGACCCGCGGGGCGACCTAGACGGGGTGTCGAACCCGAACAGGCGAGTCAAGAAACGACGCATCATCGTCGCACCCGCAAGTACGTAGTCTTAACCCTGTCCACTCAACTCCCCTTTTCCGCGGAAAATTTCGCTGACTTTCACACCCCCCCCCGCACCGCAGTGAACACGGCGATGTGGCGCCACCCCATAACCGCCAAGCAGCTGCGCGTCCTGGAGGAGGAGTGGGGGGTGCGCGACAAATTGCCCGCGGCGGCGGCGGCGGCGGACGACGGATCCGCGCCCGAGAGCCCGCCCGCATCCCAGGAGGTGAATGACGATGGCTACGGCTACGGCTACAGCTACGGCGGCGACAGCGACGATGGGAACTACGACGGCTGGTTCGAGGTCCTCCGCCCGCAGAGCAAAGTCCTCGCCTGTGGCGACGCCGGCGACGGCGCCATGATCGAGTGGACCCAGATCGTGGCCATCATCGAGGACCGACTTGGTTTGGGCCATGCGGCGGCAGCGTAAATCCGAGGCGGGACGGGCACCCGAGCCCACGATGAAAGAGGAAGGGGGGGGGGGAGTGGGAGTGATACCGGCATGTGTAAGATTGGAGAATAGAGTTACCGAAAGGATCGAGAGATAGTGAACCTTGTGTAGGAGTCGAATTTTTTAGAAGCTGGTTTTTTTGTCTTGAGTTGGCGCATACTTGGTTTATTTTCCATCAGCACATACTTGTCCACTACGGCAACTCCTCCAGCAATGGTATCATGGGCTTTCTTACTATCGGGGATCAATTGTACAAATCACCAAAATTACCTACGCAAGAACAGGGGTTTTTTTTTTATTTTTTTTAATTAATTAATGCTGTATCGTGTGACTTGGCCTACAAGTACAGGGATTGATCCATCGTCGATTCTCTCGACATCCCGTTCCCGGTCGCATGCTCCCAACCCCACCGTTTTGTTCGCCTGGTCGTATCGTATGGTACAATGCAATGCAAAGCCAATATGAAGAAGCAAAAACAGTCGTTGATCGCCCGCCTTTTTCGCAGAAAATTCCACTTATCAAAGACCCGCAAACCTAGCAAATTTATACACGGCAAAGTCAAGCTTTACCTCAAATCATGGCCACCTCCTCCAGGTCTAGCCAATACGTCAACATACAGAAAATAAACAACATGGCTTTTTCTCTCCTTTCCTTCATTTTTGGTTTCGAATACCAAAAACTACAGGGGCCGGAGAGGAAAAACCATAATTCAGATAACCCCACGCCTATGATCGCAATGCAAAGAGCTCAACTGGGCAGTGAGCTGTGAAATTCGGGACGGTTCATTATGCTTTTTTGAGATCGTTAGGGTCGTGTCGGAATGTGCAATTATCGCCTTTGGCGCATTGGCCTTTGGCCCAGAATGTGCACGGTTTAGTGCCAATGAGCGCGCGGTTGATGCCCTTATGTTCCTTAGTTGCACGATGGAACTCGTTGCGTTTTCCGCGCTCGCTGCTATCTCTGTTATACTGTCCCTGGGACTGGTAGTCTTGCTTGTGCGAGCTGTAGGCCGATTCGTCACGCGAGGCAGCGTCATATGGCTGGGAGTAGGAAGGATAGCCCTGGCCCTGCACCTGAGCCTGGGCTGGGGCGCCGGCACCATATGCTTGAGCTTGACTCTGTGCCCAGTTCTGCCAAGCTGCCAAGTTAGGATCTTGCGTGGCTGCTTGAGCTGGCTGCGTAGAATGACTGAGAGTCGCTAATAGACTGGCAAGGCCATTGTCGGGCTGGGTCGGAGCAGGCTGCGGTGGCGCAGGATTTTGGGCCGCCTGGGGGTTTTGCAAAGCTTGGACCTGCTGTAGGATTGCTGCGTATTGATCGGAAACTTGGGGGGCAAGCTGCGAATAGCCCTGCTGCTGTTGCATATGGGGCTGTGCTTGACCTTGTGCTTGATACATTGCAAGGTGGTCGGGTTGGGGTGCACTGTATTGGCCCTGGTTCGTTCCGAGTAGGTTACGGGCAAGGTCATGACTATAACCAGCATAAGCCTGAGAAGGCACAATAGATGGAGGTGCGGCTTGCTTCAATTTCATTTCGTCCACGATGTTCTGGAGATTTGAGAACGCTTTTTGTACAGTTTCGTCTCTAGATGCGGGAGGCTCAATAACCTTTGGGTTGGCCGGGTCATGGGGATCGGGATCGACATAGTTTTTCGCTCGATCGGACTGGAGTAGGGCCAAGACTTGTGCATCACGCTCTTCCTGAGTCATCATGCGACCCCCACTCGCCAAATGTGTTGATGTCGTATTCGACTCAGTGCCGCGGCGACTCGATGTCGGGCCAGGTCCGCTGTTGGAAGACATCCCTAGGCGTTGGAGTGCCGCTCTGGTGGCAGCAATTGGTCCAAACTCTCTCGCCTCTGACAAACGCTTGAGGATTTCCACTCTTGTCGAATCGGCTACCTGCAAACCCACCTCTCTCGGTGGAATAAAGGGTTCGACTGTGTCTCTCGGAGGGGAACGAGGCGTATCGGGAATTTCTGATCTGGTTGTGTATATAGCCATCAACTCGCGATTCTCGTAATCCTCCATGACTCTCCTTTGCTCCGATTCAACTTCGCGGGTACCACCACGGGTTACGTAGTTCCTCGCCCGTTGATCACTGTCCATAGAGGAATTATCAGTAAGTTGAGGCGCAACCCAAGGGCGAATTTCTGTCTCTGTCGGATTTCCATCATCATCCTCGTCATTCTCCCCATTCCCCCCCTCTTCCTTCTGACGCATGTGCTTCAGCATTTTCCCCTCCTGGCGATTATTCCGCACGTCCCGAGTCATGTTAGTAGCTCGGCCTTCGTCTTCGGTAGAATCGGGCTCAAAGTATCGGATCTCAACGAGCTGGCCTTCAGGCTTCCACCAGACAGACCGCCCCTTTCGTGATTCCTTACGCAGTCTACGTTCCTTCTCTTCTGGGGTTTCAGTAAGCTTTACAGGCGGCTCTTGCGGTTTAGGTTTCTCGGCTGGGTTGGCGATCTCGTCGAGCAAGCCACTAATGGTTGAAGCTGTAGATGATTGAGGCTGTGGCTTTTTCACTGTTTGCTTTGGAGCTGTGCGGGATTTACTAAGAACCGTAGATCCTGAAGATCGAGAGCGTGTTTGTCCATTTGTCGAGGCATTTGGTTGAGCCGTGGAGTTAGAACCTACAGCGGGAACTGTTCTGCCGGCACCGGCCACTCCGCCATTGTTCTCTACCGCTACTTTCTTCGCTACGCGGAGATCAGTGTCCTCATCTCGTGGTCGTTTCGTTGGTGAGGCTCTAGCCAAAACCTTGTCGGCATTATTGGTGACTTTTCTCGCAGATACCAAACCCGGGTAGGCCTTGGTCTCTTTCCGTATGGTATCCGAGGCAGCCGCACTGGCAAGCTGAGGCGCTTGGAGTTTTGAGGCGACACTAGCGCCTTTGACAGCAGTGGCTGCTGTTTTCTGAGTAGGAGGAGCTTGGGTTTCTTTCGAACTATCAATGGGCTTTTGTTTGGGTTGGCTTGGAACCACGGGTTGTTCGGCGGCAATTTTGGCGGTTCTCTCCTCGGCATTCTTCGAAATCTGTGCCACGAGCTGCTTTCCTTCGTCATCGAGATGGGGAGCATACTTATCCAAGGTGGAGTTTAACTTGATTCTCTTGATGACTTCCGTATCCATCGTGGCGGCCTCAGACATGAAGCGAAGAATGGCTCGTGAAACATTGACGAGAGAGGCCTTGTTAGAGTATTGTCGGGCCAAAACATTCGTCAAGACCGACATAAGTTTCAGATGTTGTCCCATGTTTCTCAATGTCTCCTCATCGCCATATTCAAGCGCTGCCTCCAGAGCTAGGCAGACGAGATCATACTTCTGATCAATAGACACTTGTAGTTGAGCGGACTGGCTTTTGGGCGCATTGGCCTTCTTCTCTCTCAAGGCCTTGGCTTCCGCGCATAGGTCAACAACATATTTGCCAAAGTCAGCCACTCTCTGGCCGATGACCTTGGACCGATCCTCTTCTTTCTCGCCCTGAGAAACAGCGCCGGGCTCGGCACTAGCATCTTGTCGCATAATCTTGACTACATCATATTCAACACCCTTGGCAGGGTCAGCTGGCCGAGTATCCGAAGCCATTATCTATGCAAGGAAGCAGAAATTAGCCAAACTGGTCAAAGAATCTGGTGACATGAATAAGGGTATGTATACGCAGAAAACCGCATCAATACGCGTAGAAGGAACGACGCAAGGTTTGGCAATAAAGGTGGATTTTGATGGAAAATGGATGTTCTGTGCACTTTCCAACAAGTTGAGTGAATTAAGAAACGCGGTGCAAAATCAATAAAGGTTGAGTGCCCGGCTTCACTAGCGCGACTTCACAGGCAAGCTACCTAGGTAAAAAGACCATAGGTACCTCAGGCTCCCTTAAGCTACCTAGGTAGGTAGGAAGATTATAGGCGCCTCAAGTCGGGAAGACCATGGGTACCTCAAGCTAGTAAGACCATAGGTACCTAGGTATGAAGAAGGTTCTAGCTGCCAGAAACCACGCGCATCTAGTCACGCGTGTCTAGCGACGCGTATCTGGTGACGATTTGAGGTAGGTACCTCGGGTGTAGGTAATAAAATAGCAACGTACCTGTTGAACAATAAGCTCCTGGGGATCCTCTTCTTCACTAAAATCGCTGAGACTCTCGCTGTCATACAACGCAGCCTCTGTTTTGCTTGTCGGGCGATTCTTTTCCACCTTCAATACACCTAAACAGAATTAATCCACCAATCAAACCTCAAAGCTAGAATTCATACTTACCAGCCTTCCCAGTTATTCTCTTCTTCTCATTTTCCAGGCTTGCTTTTCTGCCCTCTAGGTTCTTCAAATCGGCAGTATGTCTTTTGTGATCCTCCGACCCCATAGGTGCACCCTTTATCTGCTCCTTGGCTCTGCCGATACTGTCGCTGACTATTTTGAGCTCCTCTACCATAGGGCGTACCTTTTCTCGGAGTACCTCGCACGGTAGATGATCTGGAAGCAGAGGAAGGAGACGTGTTCCATTCCGATTATCGCCAGCAACGTGTGGTTTCACTCCAGGAGTATTTGTTACCACCTGGCGCCGCACCGGCGCCGCTCCAATAAAGAGATAAGGGCATCCTTTAACAGGCTTCCACCCTTCGTCGGGTTTTCCAGCCTTAGGAACAGCAATCACAACATCATTTGAAGCTGCATTCGCCGCAGGCGCACTGGGTTTCAAGCTTGCCCTCGGTGGGTCAGCCGCAGGTAAACGAAGTGCCGGATTACGAGCCGGGCTTGGCGCTACCGGGGCGCTACCTAGTCTCTGGGCTTGACCGTGCGGCGGCCAAGCAACCGGATGAGATGTTGATGAAGGACCTGAAGATGCGGCGGGGACCACGTTACTCTTTGCTGGCGCAAGGGCTGCAGGCAGCGGGGATTGTGTGGGATATACATGTCGAACGTCAGCGCTCTGCGGAGCTTGGTATGCTCCACCATAAGTTTGCGGTTGATAGGAAGAGGCTGGGTCAACCTGATATGATGGTTGACTCTGTTCGGGCTTAGGTGTTGACGACTGTGCAGGTGAGGCTGTGGCGATCCGCAGGAGAGGTTGGCTATTTCCGTACAGCTGCTGACCTTGGGTATAAGGATTGGGAGAGCTGTGTTGAAGCTGTGACTCCGACCAAGAATTCCGCTGGAAATCGTTCAAGCCGACATGGTGATGCTGTTGCTGCTGATGCTGCTGCTGGTGCTGCTGCTGATGCTGCTGCTGATGCTGCTGCTGTTGCTGATGCTGATGCTGATGCTGCTGCTGCTGCTGATGCTGCTGCTGCTGCTGATGCTGCTGCTGCTGCTGCTGCTGCGAGTGCGGCTGGGTCTGGGGGAACTCAGCGTAGTGTCCTACAAGTTCTTGAGGGTTATACTGCCGGAAGTTCAAATTCTGGCCATTCGCAGCATAGGGAACATTCGGTTGCTGGTAGTCGCTGCCATGCGGTTGCCCAGCTGTCACCTGAGCAGGGCCCATAGATCTGATATCATGAGGATAGGCAGATTGGCCCTCTACTCCAAAGGTCATACTGGAGTACTGGTTTTGGGGTGCATAATTGCCATGGCCGTGCTGCCCATACGGATTGGTGTTCGGTGCATAGCCGACCTGTTCGTAGTGGCCCTCATGGCCTGCAGGGGCACCAAGGTATGGGTTCGTATTGTGGTCTACGTGTCCCACGAAGCCGCCTTCGTTGCCATTGGGATTGGCGCCGTCCATCCCAGAGCCGGCCGGGCCGATGGGCCAGCCGGCGGCCCCGTGCTGGGCCATATCGACAAAGGCCGAAGACGGGTAGTCAAAGACGGCTCTTTGTTCGATAATATGGGGCGCACGTGACCTGCAGGAGTGTCAGTGGAGTGCATGCCAAGCGGTGCTTGGGAGGGGGCGTGCATCTAGCAGGCAGCCACCATTGGCCCAGAGAGGAAACAAAGGTACATACCAACAACAATGAGTCTGGTTTAATGCTGCTGAGACTGGACTAGACAACGAAGTGATGGCAAGCCACCAGGAACCAATTACTCCAGGATCTGATGATTTGCAGATGCGTGCAGAGCTGGCTAGATGCAGTGATGGCGGAGTTGATGGGAGTTGATGGAATTGGCAAAGAGAAAAAGAAGATGTGGGTTTATCAGAGTGGGTAGAGTAGGGTAGGGCGTGTGCCTAGTCAAAAGGTGGGTTGCTGCAAGCTGATTGGGTGAAAAGGGAAGGACCCAAGGATCTGCAAAACAGAATGATCAGCTTCAGCTACCTGGATGGGGACTGTCAGGCACAGCATGGGGAAAAAAAACGGCTGGGCTCAGAGTGTGCAAAGATGTGAAGTGATTGGTGAGATGGCATGAGCACTTGGCAGTCGTCAACGACTGATGGGATATTTAATGCCCAAGTTGAGAGAACAAGCACCCGGGCAGTCGGCGACACACCACTTTTCAGGGCAGGAAGCTCGAGAAAACTGCACTTTATGGGTGCTGAGGCTCCAGGGCCATACATGGCGTTGTTAAACCCATTGGCAAGGCCAGTGGCGTGGACCACGCAAGCATTCATCGAGCATTCATCGCCCTGACGACCCCAGAACACGACAGCAGACCAACTGCCTCTGTCGAGCTTACAAGGTCTTCCAAGCTCTTCCAAGCATTATAGGGTCGGGCGTCTCCCTATGGCAATAGGCATGCGTGCTCACAGCACACCCACAGGACCTTCAGGAGTTGACGAGGTGTTTAAACTGCATAATGCTGGGGGTGCTCATTGCTGTTGAAGTCTTTCCCGTCTAAGTCAAGTTGACTAAATCTCCGAGCTGTTCGAAATTTGAACCACATCATGATGGATGAATAGGCCGGACGGGTGAAAGGATGAACAGAGAGTGTTGGCCAATACCCGGGCATGTCCGCATACAAATGAGATTGCCTGATCTGGTGCTGCTGCGGGCTCCTGTCTTTCACATTTAAAGGGCGATCCAAGTGATGAGCAAGTGATGAGCAAGCCTTTCTGCCGTCCCTGAGCTCTTTATGCGCTTTCATCTCGTCCTCTAATCCTGCCCTGTTGACCTCCGGGGTTGGGAAACATGAAGGGGATTTTAGGGGTCACCGATGATATGGGCACCCTCAGGACAGGGAACGACAACATCCCAATCTGGCCAGAGTTTTTACCAGACTATTACTCTGGTCTTCTGCAAGTGCATTTATACCTGTAAGTGCAGCGGACTTGATTGCTTACCGCCATGGCTGGTTCCTTTTTTGCCCCGGGTCCCCCCCAGCCGACAGCCTACAATTCATCTTCGCAGGCTGACAGTCGGAGTTTCGGAGATCCGAGAGGAAAGCAGCCAATGACAAAGGATCAACAAATGCCAGCCGGCACCCACTATACAGGAACTTTGCTTTTGCTCGCCCCCTCAATACAACTTAAAATGGCAACGCAGAAGGTGATGCTGCAAGGTTCGGCAGGGAGATTTTATGAACCAAAAACAAACCAGACAAACAAATAAAAATTAAAAAAAACAAATAGATAAATAAGAAAAAAAAAAAAAAGGTAAGGGGGAGGAGAGGTTGGTGATTTTCAGCATACCCTTAATTGATTGCGATTATTTCCAGGCCTTATTCCGCAACACTGCGGCTGCGATTGCTACTGTTTATGCAGTCGGATGAAGAAGTAGTAGTGGTGGTGGTAGACGACCCCAGCATACTGTTATGCTCTCTTAAGTGAGAGTAGTGAGTTTACAACATGGAATATTTTTCGCATGTAATTAATGAGAAAAAGTGATCTGTGAGTCTATCTCGGGATTATTGAACAACTGGAGATGGCCCGAGGGCTGGGAGGAGTAGCCGCCGGTGCTGAGATTGAAGGATGGGAGGGTGGATAGAGCGCACGCGTGGCCGGGTGGCTGGAGATTGGGTTGGCAAAAATGCGACGCGACCGAGCAGAATCAGATGACGCTAGAAATGAATGACAAACTTGGGAATGGCCTTTTCAACTATTATAGTTCCAGGACGATAGCACGAAGGTCATTCATCAACCAGCGACATTTCAAGCCAATGTGCGCGACAAGAGGGAGGCAGGCGATGACAACAATGACGGGAGGGATGAGGTTAGGTTGAAAAGTTGAAGGAGGGAGAAGGGAATCAGGCGGACAGGATGGCCCAAACCGGATTTTTGAAGAAGGGGAGAGTGGAGGCCGAGAGGAGGTACCAAGGGCTACAGTTTATACCTGTCCGCAGCTAGGGGAGGTGCGCTACGTCGCCGGGTACTATGTACCTACACAGGTACCAAGTGCCAAAAGAGGAAGACGAAAAGAACCGAAACCTTTTGAAAGCAGGGGAATAGTTGGGGGGCTTCAGGGTTCTGTTTCCAATTTTAATAGCCACTGCGACCTAAAAATGTACCTGGACATAAGTACCTAATGTGTGACAGCGTTGTTACATGCCCAAAGTAATATGCTATTGGTGATTCTCTAACCCCTTTCGGTAAGGCTTCTTCGGTCGAACTAACTACAGGAGCTGTCTTTTTTGTCCTTCTTGGGCTTTGTCCAAGTGCTTCAAAGAAGTATCGCCAGTATGATTGAAGCTACCCAACCTACCCAGGTAGGTACGTAGGCAGCAAATCCCATGCCGTTATATACCTCGTTCTTCATTTGCCTGGGTGAGCCACCCCCATCTAGGTATGTACAAGTAAATGCAGCGTGAGAAATATATCCACAGTCGCCATAGCGGGTTTTAATACAGCTTGTACGAATAAATCTGACACGAGGGTCGCCAGCTGTCCACTCCTCAAGATACCGTAGACCCTTCAATGGTGCCAGTATCAGGGGACGATATACTGCGTTTACGATACATGGTACGAAATATCACAACACAAGGATAGGAAGAAAGAAGGTCATGTTGTGCGCAGACGGGGGAATATAATTTATCTCAACAGGCTCCAATCCAGCATACATGCGCCATTAGGTATTGTGCACATCCTTCTCATGTACTGATGATACGGAACGGAGCTTATCACCACCGGCAGCGCCTCGGTGCAACTCAAAGGCTGCGACGCACAATTTCGCCTTCTGGTCAGGCCTACCCGCTCTCCTCGAGGCAGAAGGAGACGGGTTGGATCGGTATAATACGCCGGCTTCGAGTTCTACAACCGGCATTTATCGTTCTACGGGCGGTCCCGTGGCCTGGCTGACTAGGCAGGTGAACCCAGCCCATGATAAGAGCACTGGGCCTTATGCTTTATCCAACCACATCGATATTCGCATTCATAGGCAATTTAGTGTATGGTCAGAGAGCCAGAGCATATTCAAGTGGGCGGACACAGTAATGCAGCTCAAAGCCCAACCCCCGTGCTATCCATGTCAGCCAAACCTTGCCCGATTGTCGTCTCCCCTTAGCTGCAGGCCATCCATTGCAACTTGAAAACGATTTATCAAAGCCCAGCGTCAGCGTGGCTATGGCTGTCATGCCAAGCGCCGGGCTACCAACCTAATCCGGCTGCATTGGCCTTGATCCCCTGCCTCGCAGATGTACAAGAAGGCTATGGTTTCTTATTAGTGACATAGAACTTCTGTGGCAGCTTCCGTGAAGGCCACAGTGCCAATGAACCGAGCTGTTTCGATAAAGCTTAACGACGTACGGAGCTTCGGTAAAACTCAAGGAATTTTTGTCGTGCTCCAGCCGCGGTTCAGGGGCAAAATAGAACCAATTCGTCGTTCTTACACACGGCCTTGCCCTTTATTCCCTATCTATCTATCAGCCTCGACCTATTACAAAAGCTATCACGAAGAGTACCGATGGAGGATATAGTAGCAAAATGAGTGGCAGAGGGTTGATACAAACACAGTTCCGTAGACACTACGCAATGCTCATTTAGACCTGGTAACTCCCGCAGCCCATTGAGATAGCACATCGCACGGCTGGGAACGCAACCAACGTTGGATCTTACCAAACGGCCCTTCCCAGCGGCGCGTTATCTTCCTGAGCCGATTGGAGACACAATGCTGTCATTTAACGCCGATAGAGCCCAAAAGGAGTTCCTTTCGCAGTGGGTCGACGATGCTCTGCGCGACGCCGCTCGTCGATTCGACCTCGCGAACGCACGCCCGTCCCGTGCCTGAGCCGCCGCGCCCCAGACGGCGCCCCGTCGTCGTCGCCGTCGGTGTCGTACCGAACCTGGAAAAGCCCGCCACACCATTGGCTCCGCAGTTCCGCCACGTGCGCCTGGACGGCGACCAACAGTGCCTTCGGGGCTCCGCCGCCGCAGGCGCGCGCGCGCGCGCGCGTGTGCGTGCAGCCTTTCCCACGCAATCTGAGGTCCTCCTTGTGGTGGTGCCCCGCGGCGTGGCAGCGATGACCTCGGAAATCCCGTTCAGCGGGTAGGTATCCGGTAACCAGAGCAGAAGGACGGCGGGCGATTTCCCATCGAGTCCGTCGTCGCAGTGCGAATACTTAAGCCACCGCCCTTTCGAGGCGAAGCCCAAGGGTCTCGGGGTACATGGCATACAGGTGTTCTAATTCGGCCTCGAAGCGCTCTGCCGCTTCCGTTGCCATGCTTGCGATGGGCATTCCCCGCTAGGGTAACCGTAGAAATTATGTTTTCCCAACTCATAACCCGTTTTTTTTTGGGGGTAGCTTCGTAAGTGGCTGCTTAGGTATGTAGATAAAATAATATGGTGC
Source organism: Rosellinia necatrix (assembly GCA_021209875.1). NCBI lineage: Eukaryota > Fungi > Ascomycota > Sordariomycetes > Xylariales > Xylariaceae > Rosellinia > Rosellinia necatrix. Next base: position 3,315,069 of record JAGYVD010000007.1, on the reverse strand, counting down.
GGGCTATAGTAGCGGGGTTTGATGCATGACGTACTTGCAAAATAGCCGCAATTATTGTTCTGTATATAATAGCTTAGAAAATGGCATTTGCCTGTGCTTCCTATTCCACAGCTATGAAACTAAAATAAAAACAGGCCCTACATGTACGCCACCCTAGCCCTTTGACGACATGCCCTTCATTTTTTGACATACCACCCCTTCATAGTTCAAAAAATAGCTATAGCTTCAGATGTGTGTCGCCTTGTGCCTGTATCAGACTGAAAACCCCCCGTTCATATACTTTAGCATCGTTCAGGATTTTGGTGCTCCATTCTGTCGCCCGAACCTGCTTCATCTGCTCGATGGGCAGGTCCGCCGCGTCACAGTCATACTCGGCGAGTGCTAGAAATCTTGGGCAGGCACCATCCTTTCTCTTATAGCGCGTACACCGGATGAACCCCTTGCACATAGCGAGCATGTCTAGGTGCTGCTTTCGGTACCAAGAATCGACGTCGTCGTTCTGACCTTCGCCCGGCTCCATAGCGAAGTAAATCATTGTGCGGCCTCTCCGCTGCCCGTCGTCGTTCCCATGGCCATAACCCTCGTAGGTCTGGATCTTCTCATACGGTCTGAGCTCGAAGTGGATGAGATCGAATATGTCGTCGCACTCTAGAATCTTGCTCTTCTTCGTCTCCTCCATGTGTTTCCTGCTTTCGGGCGAGCCGATAGTGCTAGCATCATCGATAGGGTAGAGTGCTAAATATGGAATGGTAGTGCCGGTGTCTACCACGTTCTTGTACCGCAGGCCGAGCTTCACATGACCGCCGGCGAGGACGGCGGCTAGGTGCTCTTCGTCATAGAAGCGATTGTATAGTTCGTCGGGCGTCTTCTGGGCATCACGCACACGCGACACCACGAACATAAGCCCCGGAGTGGCCATTGATGCTATCGTTGGCTAATGATAGGGGCTATAACGGACGGCTATTGTATTTGGTTAATCTTGCAGCTGGTCTCGAAAGGCATAGTCTAGTGGGCGAGTAGCCATAGTTATTTAACTATGGTCTTCATATCACTTTGGTACGCCCCCTGAGATCCGTCGGAAATCCCCATTGTGCGCCCGAGATCGCCGCGTAGGCAATGATATGTGGTTGTATGCAACCGCAAGGGTTGCGATGCTACGGTGTGCGGAAGATGAAGGACGCAAGGCCGGTTGGTCCCCGGGCTTATCGTAAGGTGTTGTTCGAAACCACGAGGCAATAAGGAGAGATACCTGTATTATACATAGTTATCCGGAATTCTTTTGCTTGTTCAAATCAAACTCACTCTATGATCGTGTGTCTGGTTTTTTTTTTTTTTTATAAATATGGCATTCTATTTAATCGCGGATTTTATCTGGTGTTTGGCAATGGGATCCCCTCTGTCTGCTTATGTCGGAACCTACCTAGGTAGTAGGTAGGTAGGTAGGTAGGTATCTGCTGCATGGTGATATGTATGTTAGAACCACCCCACGAAATGGGGTGGAGTAGGGGGTTCTCCTAATTGGTGCTCAAGTAACCCTCCTACCGAAGAAGGTATGACGGAGGTGCCACCCACAGTTGCATACAGCTCGGTATATGCATGCCAAGCGAAGCGGCGCCGAAGGTCCAAGGTCGGGACACATTGAAGGGTGGGAGCACCAGAGGTGATGCCTACAGCAACGATCAAGAAAGCACCGATGGATTTATGTTCATGTCCATTTACTGATGAACCGCCCACAGTGGATTGCATAGTCGACGCGAGTCAATTCACTTCTATCACACGACCTGTCCAACAGGACTAGGTCCCAACCCGCCATGGCCGCCACCGGACATTCGTTGCGCGATCGTCAAATTGGTGAGTTATTCATTCCTTCATCGATCGGCAGCAGACACTCACTCCCACTCTCCCTCCTACTCTCTCTCTCTCCCCCTCTCTCTCTCTCCCTCCTACTCTCTCCCGCTCTCTCTCCAACTTCCCCCTCCGTCCAACTTCCAATACATCATTGCGTATGGGCCACTATCGTCCGTCCTTCCCTCCCTCCCCTCACTGCCGCCCTCGCTACCCTCGCTACCCTCGCTTACACGGGCTGACTGCTACCAGCGTCTCTGAAGAAGATCCTCAACCTCAACGAGACCATTTCCCAGGACGAGAACGACGATCCCCATGCGAACGGTCTCGCCCCTGTTGGACCAATCCTCAATGCCGACGGCGACCCCATCTGGAAGGTCCTTGTCTTCGACGACCTGGGCCGAGATGTCATCAGCAGTGTCCTGCGAGTGAGCGACTTGCGCTCCATGGGCGTCACCATGCACATGTATGCGCTCCATCTCCCGTCTCTAAGCTATCCCAACCCGACACGCGAAGCCCAGCCAACTGACATTTGCCAATGCTGGACAGGCACATTTCAGCTGTGCGACATGCTATACCCGACGTCCCCGTTATATATTTCGTCGAGCCGAACGCAAAGTCGTTACAACATATAACTACCGATTTACAAAATGGCCTCTACTCCCCGGCTTACATCAACTTTCTCTACTCTATACCACGACCCCTTCTCGAGGACTTCGCCGCGCAAACCGCCACTGCTGGCACCGCCGAACACATAGCCCAATTATTTGACCAATACCTAAATTTCATAGTTGCTGAGCCCGACCTCTTTAGTCTTGGCATGCAGAACGAACACACTTACTGGGCACTGAACAGCGCCAAGACAAAGGACGAGGAGCTAGACTACGTCGTCGATCGCATAGTTAGCGGTCTGTTTAGTGTCATTGTGACTATGGGTGCGATAGCTGGTTCCCCCCCCCTCTCTCTTCTACCCACCAGACTAACAATTGGTAGGTGTTATCCCTGTTATCCGGTGTCCAAAAGGTGCGGCGGCCGATATGATTGCTGGGAAACTAGATCGGAGGCTCCGGGATCACGTTTTGAATTCGAAAGACAATCTCTTCAATGCGAGGCCAGCATCATCCGCCGGTACGCCCGCTCCACGGCCGGTGCTTGTTATTCTCGATCGCAATGTAGATTTAAACCCCATGTTGTCACATTCCTGGACATACCAGTCGTTGGTCCACGATGTCCTCAATATGAAGCTCAACCGAATAACGATCGAAACCCCTGTAGACGAGGAGAACCCGGCCAAGGGCGTCACCAAGAAGGCGTATGACCTCACTTCTGCCGATTTTTTCTGGGAGAAGAATGCCGCCGTACCTTTCCCCCAAGTCGCCGAGGATATTGACGCCGAATTATCTCGGTATAAGGAAGATGCTGCTGAGATCACGAAGAAGACAGGTGCTTCATCGATCGAAGATCTGCAAAACGATACAAGTGCTAGCGCACAGCACTTGAAGGCTGCCATAACCCTATTACCCGAGCTACGAGAGAGAAAGGCGGTCCTAGACATGCATATGAATATCTTGGCGGCCCTCCTCTCGGGTATCAAAAACCGGCAGTTAGACAACTATTTCCAAATGGAAGAAAATGTCATGAAACAAACAAAGGCCCAGATGCTTGAGACGATCAAGGACGAGGCAAAGGGAGACAACCCTACGGATAAATTGCGGCTGTTCATAATTTGGTTCCTCAGCACTGAACAAGAAGTCAGTAGGGCAGACTGGACTCAGTTTGAGGAAGCTCTCACGGCAGCTGGTGTCAACAGCACATGCCTCGCCTACATTCGGCAGTACGTATCAACGCCCTCATCGCCGTGGAAACGAACCGTATAGAGACTAACTGTGCAAATAGAGTTCGGGCAACGACTAAAATGACCCAACTGACCACAATTAATAATCCTTCGCAACCCGCCTCACAGACTGGCACTACGGATCTCTTCGGGCGCTTCTCATCGCTCTCTACTCGGTTGACAGACCGTTTAAAGGAGACAGGTGTAGGAGTACCCACAAATCTCGCATCTAACTTCGACTCTTTAATAGGAGGTATCAAGAATTTCCTCCCCGCCAATCGTGACCTTACGATCACGAAAATTGTAGAATCGATCATGGATCCACAGGCCGCTTCAACATCGGCCATCTCTAAGACCGAGAGCTACTTGTACTTCGATCCACGGAGTGCGAACGCTCGAGGCACAATGCCTCCCCCGAGCGCCCTGCGGGCGGGCGCCAGCAGCGCACCAGGCTCGTTACCGGGAGCGACGCTCGGCGTGCAAGCGCCCGGTACCGGGGCCAGTTTCGGGCAGCGACGACAAGGCTACACCGATGCGATCGTATTCACCGTCGGGGGAGGCAGCATGGATGAGTACGGCAATCTGCAGGAATGGGTCAAGCGTACAAGCGAGGGTAGAACGAAGAAGAGGGTCGTGTACGGCAGCACGGAACTGCTCAACGCCCAGGAGTTCATCAAGGAGGAACTGGAGAGGTTGGGAAGTGAGGTCCCATAAGGACGGACGGCATAATTACGGCTATTTGGGATTCCCACAGAGCTGAGGGTGGTCAATAAAATGGCATATACCAATGTAACAATGATGTTTACCCGAATGAAGCTGGCAGTCTTTGCAGGTGGTTTTGTTTGGTGAGTATTATCAAAAACTTAAGTATTCACATACTCTAGATCAGTGTGACATGGCATAGGCCTAGGTGCATAAAGTAGGTATCATGTCTCTCGAATTACTTCTTATCATCGACTTAATTTATGTATATACGTAGTCTTTCGTGGTAAGTCTTCTCCATACCATCCGGCGCATATACTAGCACACTTCCACCCCATCCCATATCCCCCACCGAAGGGTCCCCCTTATTCCCCACATCACACCATCTCCAGGTATCATCCTTGTAAGGGTAGACAGGAACCAAAAAAAGAAAACATGGTAGAATAGCTCATCATACAAACCTCTCCCGAATCACGCACCACATGTTTGCTCCTTCTCTCGTCTTCCACTTTCTCATCTCGACATCATAAGAATAAAAAAAAAACAAGTAACCACCGCCTTTCTTCTAATCGTCAAGGAAAAAGGCCCCCGGGTATTTATGTTGAAAGGGGTGGGGAGAGAAGAATAACAAAACTAGGGGGAAAATGAGTATCTCTAGACAGATGCGACGGCGATGCTTCAAACTTCATGCAAGTGTAGCAAACATGGATATATACAGCTACGCCATAAAAACCAGCAAATTTGAAAGGAACGAAAAAACCTCATGACGCGTGTAAGCATCTCATCGCCTTTCTCTTCTTACTCCTTTCTATACGCCCCTAAATAAGCGAACAATGAGGAACCACAAGGCGCCGATGAACTTGAATGCGCTAAGGCCGGCGACACTCCATAGAATGATGGTAGTATACAAGGTGGAACGGGCCTCCTCGTCCTGCTGGGTCTGGTCGGGTGTTAGGTCCTCGATCCCCGCCGTACTGAGGACGAGAGCGACAAGGCCGAAATTGGTGAAGATCCAGATGAGCACGACAAGGGAGCGAATCCAGCGGTAGTAGTCCAGCTGATCCTCGGCCTTCTGAGCCTCGGACTTCGTCTTTACTACCTTCGGCTCCTTTGCGGCAAATACCTTGAGCTCCTTCTCGTACTGCGCGTTGAGGTCGCCCTCGTCCGGCAAGTCGGTCTTACCCTTGCCGTCCTTTGTGTCGACCGTAGGGAGTTCCTCAGCCTTGTCATCGCCCTTGGTACCCCACGAGATATCGTGTGTATTGCAGAAAGCATACACATTTAACACGTTAACGTACGTGGGTGTTAAGGCTAGGTATTGTATGAAGGACGTGGCCATGTGCCAGGGGTCGAACATGATAAGTGACGCAATAAGCCAGAGACCGTAGGTCGATAGCAGAGACACGACCAACGAGAAGAACACTTTATTCTGGAAAATGGCACTGATGCTGAAGCCATCTTTGATTTGCTGCTGCACAGCTACAACGGAAATAAAAACGGCGGCAAATGTCAGATATCTAGAGTTTGTGTCAGTGAAGCCTAAAAGAAACAGGGGGCCGTTAGCAAGGCTTACATCATAATAATACACCAAAAGATGACCATTGCGGTGTAGAGCTTCCCAGATCCCGCGGGGCGGTTACCGAGAGACAAAACGAAGCATGCCACCAAGCAGACACCATAGAACCATTGGAAAACAACACTCAGAATTGTACCCGCATTACCCAGGAGCAAGTCACTGCCGAGACTCTTGGTAAGAATCTTGAAAACGAGGAAGAAGTTGCCAATGGCAAACCATGCAAAGATTTGGTTGACAGTTTGGAAGATGAACTCGATGAAAAAGGCAGTCTTGCGTAAAATGGAGTGGTCGGACCGCCAGAATTGGTAAAAATGTGCAATAGCGTAGATAGCGGCGAAAAACGAGCCATTCAGCCAACGCCGTCGCTGGAGAATGAATTCCGTGACTGTATCCGGGACATCGGTCTCGCCCGTCGCGGACTTGACGTAAGAGAGGACCCAATGGCAGTTGCGTTTAGTAACCAGTTCAAAGCAGAGAATTCTGTCCTCGGCCAGGTACATGTTCGCCGTAAAGACGCCAGCACCCGCGCCATGGAGTGTCTCGCCCTTGAAATACTTCTCGAGTGGACCTTGGCCGTGTTTGTCGTTCTGTAATGCTATATATCGGTATGCCGAGAAAGCACCGGGTAACACGGAAATGAAGCCAAATGCCGACTCTAGAGGTTTGTCCAGGATGTTGCTCATTTTATACTCGAAATTCTGGGTGGCAACCAAAGGGTTTAGCAGATGTTTGCCGCCCGTGCCTAACATAGCCTTGATCTCACCGCATGCTCCGGCGCAACTGGGTTCTAGATCGAAGGCTTTCCAAAGCTGATAGATCGAGTTACCTCCGGGTCTCGTACCGGCATCGATCAGGACGCAGATGTTGGGATCCAGGACACGCCCAAAGGCCTGGAAAAACCACCTGTGAGAATTGATCTTCTTTTGATTTTTCTCTTTCAGGCAGAAGAGCATCTGAACCGGCTGTTTCTTCGGTATCAATTGCACCACATCATTCTTGATCTGCATACCCACCTGGGTAGTATACTCGTAGATATGGGCCGTAACGTCCTTGCTGTTCACTTGCTGCCTCGCAATGCCCTCCTGATAAACACCCATGCCCGCCAAGAGCGCCTTGGTCCTTTTATTGATCTTAGCACGACCATCGCTCACGACGCACACCACGATCTTTTTCCAGGCGTCTGGACCCCATGTCTTGCTCTCCTTGCGGCTACACATATACTCGATATTCTTTAACACACCAATCATGGTCCTAGCGAAGAGGATATCGTCTTCGTTGTACATGGTCACCACAATAAAGAGTTCGGTATGCCGTGGTTTGCTGAATAGCTTTTGGCGTAGAGTAAAATTCTCGGTATAAAAATCGTTTGGATCGCATGTCGCAGCAGTGTATCGCATATGAGTGAACTCGTCTCGCTCGTCGTGGGGAAGCTGGTTTAATAGACGTGGTGGAACTGGGCAGTCGAGAACTAAGTTTCCACGATACAAAAGGACCTGTTTTACCGTCTTCCATCTCTTGATGGGAGCGGAAGGTCGCCGCTGCGGCTCGTCTCGATACGGCCCTTGCGCCTGCGCATGCGAGTATGAATCGTTCTGGGTCAGTATCGGTCGGCCATCTTGATCATCGTAGTCGTAGCCCTGGTGGTCGTTTAGTGGTGTCGACGCGGGATGGGGTTCGTAGGGTTGATTATAATAAGCATCGTGGTGCTGCTCTGGGTTTACAGAGTACTCAGAGCCATAGCCCTGGGCAGGGCCGTGGCCGTAGGGATTTTGGGATAAGTTGCTAGTAGAATGCGCCGCGTTTAGAGGCAGGTTATCGCTCGGAGCGTATGGGCCAGGACTGTGCATGTTGAGGTGGCTGCCAGAGTGCGCGCCATAATCACCGTAAGGAGCATCATCCAGCTGATATCCAGTTTGTAAAGGATGCCCCGGCGACGGAGACCGATGCGGGCGCGCGCGGTGGTTGTCCATAGTTGGATCGTAGTAATTGTCGTCTACAGGAGCACGGACTGGTTAGAAGAACAAGTGCGAATTGGTACCATTGACTTTGCGGTAGAAGTATGTATATAGGTAGTGTCGGTTGGCTAGTATGCGAGTGTTGGGGATTCTGGGGAAGGAAGGGGATAGCAGGGCAAGGACAACCGTGGGCAAGGGAGGGTGGATGATGACACAGGTAATGGCCAAGATGGGACTGGGAAGAATGCAGATGATGCGCAAGTAGGATATAGCTTGACTAGAGGAAAGTTCATGTGTCACTTACCTAACCGGTTATACGCCATGGTTTTGGTTTATGCCCGTTGGGTATAAAGCTTGCCCTTGTTGTCTTGGTTGTCTGTCTCGGGGGGGAGGAAACAAACGGGCAGATGAACAGACGAACGAATGAACGGGCGAATGAGCGAACGAACAAGATGCGATGCGTGGCAGACTACGATGGGGTTAACGGATAATGGGCAATGGGTGATGGGTGACGGTTGGAATGCAACGGCACACATGGACTGGAATGGGAAAGGACCCGAGAGGCGGGTTGTGTCAAATACAACGGCGCCAATCTCGTCTCCGTCTCGCGATAATAGACCAGTATTATCAGAAGATCCAAGGGGTGCCAGTGTCTCAAGGAGCAGGGTCTCAAGGAGCAAGGAGTCGTGCAGGCGGGTTGGCGGGTTGGTTTCGCATATATGCAGATAGATGCGCGCAAGCCCAGGCCCAAGACGGTGGAGAGGAAGAAGGCAAAGAAGGGTCTAAGAAGGGGTCCAAGAAGGGGTCCAAGAAGGGGTCCAAGAAGGGGTCCAAGAAGGGGTCCAAGAAGGGCGACACGCCCTATTCCGTTGGTTGGTTGTAAATGTCGAAGCGGCGTAGTTATGGCGACGGCTGAATGGATGGATCAATGAACTGTAAACAATACGATGCGATCCTTAATTTCAAGGTATACCTACGCAAGATATACTCAAACGCTCAACACTAGGTACCCCTCCCGTCGTTGACTGACTACCTGGGTAGGTATTTACCGGTAGGTAGGTAAACGTGCAATGATAGCGAAAGGGCCCGAACAAATTGGGTGCTCCTAGTAGGCAGTGGTTGTGGCGTCGAAAGAAAAGCAACAAAAAAGAAGGTCGGAGACTCGGACAATACAATACAATGGCGGGCAGGGCAAGAGCACCAAGACGTTAGACAGCTGAGGTGTGTTGCTACAGTACCAAGCGCGGACAAGGGAGGGCTGAGCTGCTGCTGGGTGGGCTTAGCACCTTAGCACCTGGGCAGGGAAATGATTAGGAATTGCGCACACTACACTAAATCATGTCCGTTTCAGATCAGCAAAGTGGGCGAAGCACCAGCTGGCGGCCAATCATATTACACCATTCGATCACCCTTCCCAGCAAGCTGTAATGGCCCGCCTGTTGCACGACCTCAGACATCTCTTGGTACCAGCCTGCCGCAGTAGTGTGCCTGTCAAGGGGTTTATCTCCCCAGGTCTTAGGGCGTTTTTAGGTAAGTCAAATCTATGTATAGGCAATCAGGCACCGACTTAGGGTGGCAGGTTGATTGACGAGAGCCGCCGAGGGCACGCTTTCTCTAGCCACCGATAACTAGCACCTTGTATGCACTCACTACAAGTTCCTACGGCCTACGGTACAGTGCTCTCGCTTTGTCGCTATCAATCAGGCGACCTAAAATGGGATGGCTAGAGCTGATTTCATTGCTTGTCAATTGGTTTGCTAACTATCAGGTGATGGAGTGACGTCGTTCAAATGCCTGTTCGGTCGATCCCCACCTCGGCAACACTTCTCAATCCCATTTCAGGAACAGACCCCACTATCCCATCTCATCTCCATCTTCGTTAGTACTGTATGTACAGTACATACACATACATACGGTTAGTTACTTATAGATGCGATACGATACGATTCAAACCACCAACAACAAGAGGGGCTAACTGGGCCAGATTTAAAAAAAAAAAAAAAACGCCACCCAGCCGAGGTACGCCACTGAGTGTAGTTGTTCCCTACTAATGCTTAATTAAAAATAGTCGCTACCTTTCCATGCCATCTTGAAAGCATCCATCCCCACCAATACATCCCCGCAACAACAGTGCAAGATTACCTCTACAAGCAGATAGGCCGGTAGATTGGATGTAACAGGTTGCGCTAGGAAGGAACTCGGCAATCCTCGACAATCGCCTATGCTACACTAGTGTAGTGTAGACAAAACGTCGGTCGGCTATGCTGACAATGGGGTCGAAGGGGGGGGCCGCTTGGTTTGAACTTCTCCGTCACAGTAAGGAGATTGACCCTAGACAAATTGCGATCATTCATCATATCCACTTCGATGGGAACCCGAGACTCACGCCGGCACTCGATCATCGGCCGCGTACTGTCGTGTGTGCAGTAGATTACATACAGTAACTACCTAATATATAAGACATAACTAGCTATGGACAAACATACTACATACATGCTTGCATATACATACATACATATGTATTGGGGCGAGTCAGGGGGGGGATTGGAGGTGGATAATAAAAATAAGGATGCAACCCCATGCGCGAGAACGGTTCGGCGATGCGTACGAAAAGGCTGCGTAATGGAGCTGCGCACCGTTAAGGGCTCTTCACCGGCGTTGTCGTGCCAAGATCCTATTGGCACAGGGTTCTCCAGGTTTTGACTTGCATCTCCAGTATTTATTGTTAGACACTGTAAGTACATGCATAGTGCACAAACAAACAAACATACATACATACATACATACATACATATCATTAGGCAGCAGAATACTGTGATCTCCCGAAGTATTCCCTGACGAGAGCCGCCACATCCGCCCCCCAGCCACGAGGAGCTTGCGTACGACTCGGCCCATCTCGCTCCTTTCTTCGTACATCTTATCAAAGAATCACGTACCTAATGTACCTAATGCCGCCTACCAGGTAGGTAGTTGCTTTCTATCACGAACCTCGCGTTAACTAACCACAGCTTGACCGACTAACTTATGCTCTAATCATATACTCACAAATGACCACGCACCAAATTATACAATGTGTGAGGGAATAACCTCCCTCCAAGCTCCAAGTGTACTTCATGACGCAGTGTGACCTCACCCTCCCCCCGAATCATCCCCAAACCCCCATCGGAACACGGCTTTCCCAATCGCCAGACACCATCAAGAATAATGTGCCATCAGCGTGCCGTCCGTTCCAGCCTGGTCACGTCGCCCCTGGCCATAATACACCATGAATCGTCCCTTCATCGGTCCTTCCAGAATGTGGTCCGCGAAAGGGGGGTGTGCTGATGATTAAAGGGCGTAGACGACGAGAAGGGTTGCTCATTACATGCCCCTAGCTTTGTATCCAAAGGCGCCCGACGCATAGCACTCTTGGTACAAGCACTGCAGTCTAGAATTCCGAGTTTCTATAGATCTAGGCGTCAAGAATATATGTAGAACCCCCTCTCTGCCATTGTGTCTCCTGTGAGCAGTTTGGGAGTATGCATAAATACAATGTCGTCAGGGATGAGGATATTGAATCCATCCACCAAGGCGAAGATTATACCGTCGTATTCCAATACAACGACAACGCCGGAATCAGGATAGGTAGCCAGCCGCCACTCACAAATGGCCATGGTGTATACCCGACCCTACATATTTGCACCCAATGTAATGCTACCCATATCATAAAGTTACATTCTCCCTCCCTCCTAAGCGTGTATCTGCAACTATTTAGGAGCTGATTCGCCCTCGCGACCGACACCAAGGGCATCGCTGCATAGCCACCCGTCCGAAGGCATATGCGAATCGAGGGCCGGGACAGGCCGCTTCGAAACAGACGATCATTCCCTTTCCGTACCGAAAATTCGCCCAGCCGCCCAGCCGACCTGGCCTTGGTCTACCCATAAGTAGGGAATCTGTAAAGAAGGAAACATGATTGAGGCGAGAGATTTGAAGACGAGGCCATCGTCCATGATTACGGCCCCTAGATGGGATGTGTATTTCTCGTACGTGAGGGGGAAGGGACCATCCTAACTATCTCCTGGGCATGAGCTGCACCTCGGAAAGGGCCTCGCTGTACAGTCAACCGATCGGTGAGCCGGGCGCCCTCTCGTAGGAGCCCTTCACAAATACTACCGAGTCCGGAACGCCGTGACCAGCGGGTACTGACGCGATGAACACGTACAGCCGCCCAACCCGCCAGTACTCTAGGCCGTGTAGTTTTTCAGCTCGAAACCTCCAAGCCAGGCCCTGCCATCAAAGACCACCGTGAGCAGCCGAGTGCATCGAATAAACCAAGCCCGTCCATAACGATGAAGCCCATGATCTAGCCGGGGGAGTTAAGCACATCTTCACATCTCACATATATTCTCCTATTCCCAGGTGAAAATGCCAGCAAGTTGAACGGTGTCGTTTTGTCTATCAACGCGCTTAGCCCCAAGGCCGATGCCAGTATTTCCCATCGATACTCCTACGCAATGACGTGAAGAGAAAAGGAAGAAATGAATAAAGATTAAAAAAAAAACCCAGATTCCCGTTGCTCCGTTTCTCCTCCCTCGTCCTTCAATGGTATCACGCCATGCCCCCTCCGACCCGCCATGAAAAGAACCCTGCTATAAAGTTGGAAAAGTTGTTAGGGGGTGGGAAAGAAAATAAGAGCCCTCCATATTGACCATGCCAGGTCACCACGATACTGTATGCAGACGATCCCTGTAGGCAATCTTGCGCCGCGATAATAAATAGCGGATGGTCGTCAACTTGTCGTCCCATGTATTTACGTGCATTCGTATATACGCCGCGAAGCGCGGCCACTCACATGAAGCGGTCCGCGTTCCGATCAACCCGACAAGCTGGATTTAAAATATAAAAAAAAAAAAACATCCAGCATAGCTCTCTCCTCACATTTAGGCCTTCTCGAGATCGGCGGCGGCGACGGGCTCGTATGTCGAGAGGGGCATTCCCTTGGGGATCTCCCTCCACTGCTCCTCGGCGTCGAGCAGGCGGAAGGCGTCGGCCCACTCCTTGCGGATGATCTCGGCGTGCTTCTGGGTGCGGGGGTGGATCGAGGCCGGGAACGCCTCGGGCTGCACCAGCATGCCTGGGATCAGCTTGGTCGGGTCCGGCACGACCGGCTTGCCGTCGGCGCCCGTCGGCACCTCCATGCGGAAGCCCCACAGCAGCCGTGAGATGGCCAGGAACATCGATCGATCTGCGATGTGCATGCCCTGGCAGATGCGCCGGCCGACGCCGAACAGGAAGTTGTCCCGCTTCGAAACGTCCCTCTGCTGCGAGGACTCCAGGGAGGTCGTGTGGTCGTCGACGTAGCGCTCGGGGTCGAAGGCGGTCGGGTTGGGGTGGCGCTTGGGGTCCATGTGGATGGCCCTGTAAATCGCGGATTAGCTTGGGGTTTTCGCGCGTGTGCACTAGAACGGAGCATAAATACGTACCAGACGTTCACGACGCACATGGAATCCTTGGGGATTCGGTAGCCCATGTAGATGTCTTCCTTATTGTTGGAGTGCGCAATTCCCAGAATAGCCGTCGGCATCCATCGGTTGGTCTCCTTGACGCAGGCACGGATGTAAGGCAGGTCATCCCAGTCTTCCATGGTCGGTAGCCGGCCACCGCAAACACGGTCCAGCTCCTCTTGGGCCTTCTTCTGCACCTCGGGGAACAATAGCATAGCCTGAACGAAGCCGGTAAGCTGGGCGGCTGTGGTGTCGGCACCAGCTTCTAGTAGGTTTCCGGCGATGTAGCCAGCCTGTTCGTCAGAGAAACCCTCCGCGTCTTGAGCCTTGATCAGATCGACACACAGGGATGGCTAAAATAGGCAATGTGAGCGGGCAGTCTAGGGATAAAGAATATGGCCATAACGGAATTTACCTTGGCAGTACCAGCTTTAAGCTTCGTCTTTACATCCATCCAGTTACCCTTGTGGAACTTCAATTCAATGTCGTGAAGGTTTTTCGCATGTGCTCGGCTCGAGAGCAACGAATCCGGAAGAGCTCGTAGAGGAGGAAACATGTCCAAAATCATAGCAGATGCTGTACCCATGGCCTTGGAGAACTGGTGGAGGTTGTGGAACAATGACTTTAATCTCCAGTCGTCTAGAGTGGGGGTTCGGAAACCATAGATCATTTGGGTAGTCAACGAGAAGGAATAGCGACGCAGGTGGTCAATGAATGAATCCGGCTGGTCCAAAAACCCCTGAAGCATCTGCTTGTTCTCAAGGTCTTGGTAAGGAACGAAGCTCTTGGCGGCTCTGATGTTGAGAATACTGTGATAAACTCGATGAGCCATCCTCCATCGGTCGCCGTACGGCTGTGGGGATAGGTCAGCGACGGTACAGTCGATTACGTTTCTTGCCTTAACCCACCATGTTCAAAACCCGGTAACCGCCATCGACCTTGTGGGAGCCACCGACAGTTCGTGCGATGTAGACCTCGGGGCGAGATGAGTAGATCGAGCTCTTCTTGTCGAAGGTGTCTTTTACGGCCTGGTCTGAAGAAAATACGATCATGACATTTGGCCCCAGCATCAGTGAGTAGACTGGTCTATTGAAGAATATTAGCCATGTTTGGGTATATTTTAAGCATAGGTTGTTTACCCATATTCCTCAGCCCATTTCTTAAACTGGACGTGTCCATTCTCCTTGGGCATCAAGTGTAGATTGCCAATAATCGGGAGGGTCGGCGGTCCGGGAGGGAAGTCCTTGGGTCGACTACCGATCCGAAGTATACGGTATATTGCCAGGCCCACAAGGGCGAGGACGGGGTAGACCCAGGCTCCAGGCATGTTGAAATCTTGTGCTTCGTGGAAAGAACGAAGATTACAAAATCGCCTCAAAACGTGGGATGGTGTAACGAGGAGGGGATGCCAACCATATATAAGGACGCCTCATCCTGGGAAAATCAAGCGAGCTCGATCTACTGCAGCCTGTCTGACTCCATGTTGACCCAAGACGGCCTAGGATGTGATCTATAACCCTCCAGCCCCATCATTTGCCCACGCTACTAAGCCAGCATACGGGATATCGTTTTTCTGTGTCACGCTTGGCGGCGTTGGCGTACTGCTGGGGTTGACGCTAGGATTTCCACTGGTGCGTCAGCCGGGGTGGGCACAAAAGCCATGAGGCGAAGACACCCAGTGCTTATTCCATCCGTTGGCGAAGCGCAACCCGAGGAGTTTATTGGAGGCAACCCGTTCAAGATGCCGGCCGGGTGGGCTTGAACATGGATGGCCCACGCAGTAACGCACCGTGGTGTACTACGTACCCGTACGATACGGTAACGTAGGATGGTACGCATACTGTAGCAGTGTCATGTACATATAGTGTATACATAAAATAACAAACAAGCACCCAGCACCCAGCACCCAGTACTAGCATCTGTTTGATGAAATACTACGTAGAGGTGCCGGGACGTTGGCAGAGTCTTGGTGTATGGGTCGGAGCCCCACGATAAGGCTAACAGAGTACACAATACCTGAATAGGCAGGCAAAGACCTGAGTGCTCTTCATTCTCCCGCGCTGGTGCCACAGAGTATACATAGGCAGAATGCAGACGGTCCAGTGAACTGCCGAAAGCAGAAAGCACTTACACAACGATTCCACATGGACTTGAACGAGTTGTGTCGAATATTCCAATGATGGCGCCTGCTGGCCGGCACGCTATTCTAGCGCATGCCACCGCTTCTCGCTACCATCGAAGTAGAAAGGTGTACATGGCATAGCGCAGATCCATGCTTATCGAGCGCGACTGGGCCCGGTGGGCTGATTCGGGACCATCGCGAGGTACCGTTGTCCGAGTCGAGTCCGTGTGGAGATAGCAAAACATCGTCCTGGCGAAGAACAGTAATCGGTTCACATCCGACGGATCTCTATCGCTGCCGCCGCCGACCCTATGCTTATCCTAGCCCGAGCCCGATCCGGGAAACGAGACGTGAAGGTCCGGGGTTCTTCGAGAAGTACGATACTACCTAATAAAAACATGAATGGTTCACTTAGTCCCAGATACACGGGTGCGGTCTGGAGCACAGGCGGTCTATTGGTTAGAATGGAGGACGGAGGGCCAGTCTGGGCCGAGGGGTGAGCTTCTGCAATGCATGCTCGAAACTTTAAACTAAAAAAAAACCTAAAAGTAAGCTTCTTTGCTGTGCCGCATGGATGCACCCTGATTGGCGATTATGTACGTACGTAGCACCTAAGGGTGTCGAAATACAGTGCCAATACCTATTGGTCTGGGTCCACATAAGAGTACTCGACAAGGGGGGGGGACAGAGTGTAGATACTGAATATAGCCTTCTTGAACACTGTAATACTGTATGCACACTTTCGTGATTCCACTATAACAACAGTAAGTCCAACCCTGATAGAGTCACAAATACTGAGTATTGAAAATTGAAAATATATACTTATTTAGGCCCATATTCTTATATATGTAAATGTGTATTCGCCATATTTCATGAATTTTTGGAAGAGATGCGATACCAGTATAGAGGTGTTGTACTCCCACTTATTCTAGCTGGAGATGTGGCATTTTCGTTTGACCTAGCTCTGTTAGTGAACAGATTTCGTACAGTGTTATATAAAGTTATTATTTAGCGGGCACTGTATATCACCAGTAATTGATCGGCGTTCTAAAAAAAAAAAAAAAGAAAATGATAGCTCGTCTTCTATGTATGTAGTACACCAGGTGACCAGGCATGCTGCGCTACACTACGCTATGTACATATATCACACTGTTCCTCACCCACACCCTACTGCCGGAGGATTAGTCCTGTTGTCAGCTACAATCAGGTACCATTAGCGGC
Source organism: Rosellinia necatrix (assembly GCA_021209875.1). NCBI lineage: Eukaryota > Fungi > Ascomycota > Sordariomycetes > Xylariales > Xylariaceae > Rosellinia > Rosellinia necatrix. Next base: position 3,298,328 of record JAGYVD010000007.1, on the reverse strand, counting down.
CAAGCTATGTAATATCTAATCTAGTACAGAAATGGAAGAGGAATCGACGGGCGGCTTCTTGTTTTATTACTACGGTAGTGAACTACCAGCACTTCCAACTTACTGGGCTCTCGGTGATCGGTAAGGCACACCTATTAATAACTTCATGAATCCACTCCTTTGTTCAATTGGGTTTCCCTTCCTCCCTTCAGCTATCATCAGCCCCCGACAGTTAAATCAGCGTGGCATTGTCAGAGCCAGGGAATCTTGCGCCTCGGCGTAAAGGTCATTCCCCCCTAAGTACTAATGTGCTAAAATGCTTGTTGAGTACATACCTATACTGCGGAGCTTTCCGTCTCACTGCTTGCCCACCTCACCTCACTGCCACTTGTTCTCATCAACCACAGTGTCCGCCAATCGCCCATCGCACACATGAATCGTCTGTGCTGCGGGACGAGTGTCTTGCTGAGCACGAATGGTGAACTGGAAACGATACGGGTTCCAACGAGCTACTGGATCCAGTTAGGCTCGGCTGCACCGGACCGAGGATGGAGTGGACGATTTCGTATGAGAAGTCGCTCTACCTACTGCGTACGCATCTGATGACAGGTATAATAGTTGTATACATAGTTTCGTTGTCTTCGCCGGTCATTCCGCCGCCGTTAGAGTTTGAAGTCTCACCGCCAAAACGAGAGATCAGTGTGTCTCCGCACAGACAGACGTTTTAACGGCCGACTTAACGTGCTCGCCCCTCATAACCCGAAACTAATGGGTGCGAAATGCGCACTACGATGTACTGCTACGCTGCCCCTCCTAACCAATTGCATACTGCAGCACGGCATGCTTGCCCTGACCGATAGTTGGGAACTCATCACTCCACCCACGGCTCATAGGCACCATGATTTTGAGCTCTCACAGACCTCGCCAGGCATTAGATAAGTAGGTACAGCCGAACAGCAGCCCGCCACATGAAAGAACCCGCATAGAAAGGCCTGGCCACTGTCGACCTCTATAAGAATGTGGCGTTCGGCTGCATCTTCATGAGCCCTACACTAATTGGACCGTGAAATGTGACATCACTTACCCCGGGAGAGGATGATCACCGTTCGATTTCAGGTAACCTTGAAGCCAGTCAAATCGATCATATCGATCATGATGCCACTTAGTCTTGTTGTCACATTGTTGGCATGCAACGCTTGAAGGTCCAGCGCGATATTCGTCCACGGCTCGGCACATATGGTAATCGCTGACTGATCATTCCATCTCGTGTATACGGATTACATGGGGTACATTTGATGCGCAACAATGATATGGAAGTGATAAGTTATACGTAGCAAGGTAGGGTTAAAATAGCCCCATCAAAGGAAATTTGGTTATTGCTTGAATCGCAGCAACTCTACATTAATGAACAGGATTAAAAATGGCGGAGATTTTTAAATATATATTTTACAGTTAATTGACTTAGAATACTAAATTTGATTATAATCCGTATATTCCCAATGGAGAAAATAAAAAGTGAAAAAGGTGACCCGGGAGGTAGTTTGAGGAAGATAAGTGAGCAACTAGTCTTACCCAAAACCGAGATAGGTGCCGGCAACTGGCGGCGGCAGGCGGCGGCTCCACAGCGCCGTCTCCTCCGGCATCGCACCTCATTCCAGCAGCAGCTGAACACCTAGGTAGTAGAGAGCCAATCAAAAGCGTTGAATTGTCAATACACTCTCGAGTTTTCCCTGTTGCAGTGACTCTGCATTTCGGGAACCATCAATTGCGCCCAAAAAAAAAAGTTGCTATGCGATCCGAAGAATGAGGGTGATTGAGATTGCGGGCCGTCGAGGCGCGAGTCTTCGGGTGAGTCTCTGTCTTGTTCAATCCAGAAGTTCTCTATATATCAATTAATTAATAGTCCGATCCTCGCAATGATCCGTCCCTAAGTACCCCAAGCTAACTATCCCTCTCTTTGCGCGCGCCTCTCTAGCAATTCGTAGCGCGAAGTCGACCAGGGGACATCGCACGCCCTCGGTCGTTTGCCACTCCTGCATTCGACACTTCGAACCCACGCATCCCGCCCTATTTGAAGCTCATCAAGAACTATGAAACAGTCAAGGAGGTGCTCGGGAGGGGCAGTGCTCTCACCCTGGCTGAGAAGATCCTCTTCAGCCACCTGGACAATGTAGAGGAGTCGCTGATGACCAACACAAACGGTGGACGCCAGATCCGGGGCACGGCGAATCTGAAGCTCAAGCCTGATCGTGTCGCCATGCAGGATGCTTCGGCCCAGATGGCTCTCCTGCAGTTCATGACCTGCAAACTTCCCACGACTGCTATTCCCGCAAGTATCCACTGCGACCATCTCATCGTCGGCGAACACGGTGCGCGATCCGATCTGGAATCCGGCATCAAGATGAATCAGGAGGTTTTCGATTTCCTAGCGTCTGCCAGCAAGAAGTACGGCATAGAGTTTTGGCCACCGGGTGCTGGCATCATCCACCAGAGCGTACTCGAAAATTACGCTGCTCCCGGTCTTATGATGCTGGGTACCGATAGCCACACGCCCAACGCTGGTGGTTTATCGACAATAGCTATCGGTGTCGGCGGCGCTGACGCCGTGGAAGCGCTAGTCGGTGCGCCGTGGGAACTGAAGGCACCACGCATCCTCGGCGTGAAGCTAATCAACAAACTCAACGGCTGGGCCTCGCCCAAGGACATCATCCTAAATCTCGCCGGGCAATTGACGGTCCGAGGCGGGACGGGTTATATTATAGAGTACTTCGGACCTGGTGTCGAAACGCTGAGCTGTACAGGCATGGCAACAGTCTGCAATATGGGTGCCGAAGTTGGTGCAACAACCTCGATATTCCCATTCAGCCCGGCTCATGTGCGGTATCTCGAGTCTACCCACAGGCACGACGTGGCTGCCGAAGCAAAGAAATTCTCCGACATTGTCACGCTGAAGGCCGACGTAGACGCCAAATACGACGAAATCATCACCATCGACTTAGCGACACTGGAACCCCACATCAACGGCCCCTTCACCCCTGACCTCTCCACCCCCCTATCGCAGTTCAAAAAAACCGTGCAGGAGGAGGGCTGGCCTGAAAAGCTTTCTGCTGGTCTCATTGGCAGTTGCACGAACAGCTCCTACGAAGATATGACCCGCGTGGAGGGCATGGTACGCGAGGCTTTAGAAGCCGGCGTGAAGCCGGCATCAGATTTCTACATCACCCCCGGGAGTGACCAGATTAGGGAGACTCTGCGACGCGACGGACCGCTCGAAACGTTCAAGGCGGCCGGTGGCACCGTGCTCTCGAACGCTTGCGGCCCATGCATTGGGCAGTGGAAACGCCAGGACGGCGTCGAGAAGGGCACGTCGAACGCCATCCTCACGTCGTATAACCGCAACTTCCGGGGCCGCAACGACGGCAACCTAGACACGATGAACTTCCTGGCGTCGCCCGAGATCGTCACCGCCATGACGTTCGCGGGCACCACGACCTTCAACCCCATGACGGACTCGCTGCGGGCGGCGTCGGGGGCGGAGTTCCGCTTCGCGCCGCCCTCCGGCAAGGAGATCCCGGCGCGGCCCTTCGAGGCGGCGCGCCCCGAGTTCCGGCCCGTGCTGTCGGCCCCGGACCCCTCCGTCGAGGTCGCCATCTCGCCGGCCTCGGCGCGGCTCGCCCTGCTCGAGCCGTTCGACCCCTTCCCGCCCTCGGAGCTGACCGGCCTGCGCGTCCTCGTCAAGGTGGCCGGCAAGTGCACGACCGACACCATCTCCGCCGCCGGGCCCTGGCTCAAGTACAAGGGCCACCTGCCCAACATCAGCGCCAACACGCTCAACACGGCCACCAACGCCGCCACGGGCGAGGTCAACGCCGCCTACGACCTCGACGGCCGCCGCCACGCCATCCCCGACCTCGCCCGCCGCTGGCGCGACGCCGGCGTCCCCTGGCTCGTCGTCGCCGAGCACAACTACGGCGAGGGCAGCGCCCGCGAGCACGCCGCCCTCCAGCCCCGCTACCTCGGCGCCCGCGTCGTCCTCGCCAAGAGCCTCGCCCGCATCCACGAGACCAACCTCAAGAAGCAGGGCGTCGTCCCCCTCACCTTCGCCGACGAGGCCGACTACGACCGCATCCACGCCGCCGACGCCGTCGACACCGTCGGCCTCCTCGACATGCTCCGCGCCGGCGGCAACGGCGACGTCGCCCTCCGCGTCACCAGCGCCCGCACCGGCCGCGTCGTCACCATCCCCACGCGCCACGCCGTCTCCCGCGACCAGGCCGCCTTCATCCTCGCCGGCAGCGCCCTGAACCTGCTGTCTCGAAAATAGATCATGAAAATTTTACCTCGAGAAATTAAAATTTTTTTTCAAATGTGTTTCCCAATGTCGTGTGTGGGCTACCTAGAGGGGGAGCGAGCAAGAGAGAGAGGGGGAGAGAGAGAGAGAAGCATGAGGGTTCAGGAAAAAAAAAAAATTAAAAACAAAGAAAATTAGAGAAACACGGGCGGATAAAAAGCTATCGAAACGGGTTCATGTGTTGCCGAGAGTATTGTAGTATAGGCACCCCATAAGGGAATGAAAATATTTGAATAAATGAGTATTTAGCGGGAAATGAATATTAATGTTGAGATTGTGAATGTTATGAAAGAGATTGTATTTACTCTCTAGAGGCCGCATCTTCATGCTGTGGATCCTTAGATCCCGGTTACTTGATTCCCTATCCAATAAGTCGTAGGCGTAAGCCCTGCATATACAAACTTTATCGGTTTGTTCAATGCTCATTTTCCATCCGTATTTCCTCTAAAGTGTCCTGTGCGTAATTGCCGCCCTGATCCGTCTTGTATGCATTAATCTTTCATTCCTTCCATCCTTCCTTTATCCATCCATTCATATATCCATCCTTCCTAATATGTCTCAAGGAAGTGCATTCAACCCTTGAATATAACGCCTAGGTTTGCGAGAGAGAAAAAAGAGACAGTGATAGACGCCACTGATGCTGGAGGGGTATATAGAAGCCGTGAAGACGTGAAGAGACGTATCGGTCTGCCTTGAAGTGAATCCACGGATTGCGTGTGCGAGTTGCAAATTAAAATAAATGACAGGCTAAAAACATCGGTTGGTGAATTTTAAGTGTTGTGGGTGGGCAACTTGGGTATCTTTCGACTGTCAACTTGACTCTATATCCGCATCTGAATCGCGCTCAACATCCGTAGTCCGCTTTGCCTTGCCTTTATGGATGCCCTCTCGTCGGTGGGTGTTTACATCCTTGTTCTTGGCTTGGGAAGCAAATCCGTCTAGAACTTTAACCGCTGCAACCCACGTTGGATTGTTTCGCACATACTGTGGCAGGGTATTCTGTTGCGGATCGGAATTTGAGGCCGATTGCCTCCGGCGGACTGCTCGCTTGATTATCTCACCGAGCTCTACTTTTCTGTTGCCGCGGGCCAAAATCTCCTCTTGTTTTCGTTGGTACCACTGATCGGGGTATTGGTGAGAGTAGTGAGTTCGCGGGTCGATATAAGCAAAGTGGGTTGCAGGGCGTGTGGGTCGTATATTATCAACGACTCCGAACAAAGCATCGCCAGGTCGAAATGGTCGATTATTCTCGCTGTAGATCTGATTGTCGAACTCCGTTGGGTCATGTTGCGAGACCCAGAAAAGCCGCCGTTCCTCAGGAGACATCTTACCCCATTTCCGCCCCCCTAACAAGGCCGACAAAGGGCCCTGGCTATTCATGGGGGCTGACGGCTGGCCAACCTTTTCGGGGACAGGTAGATGTTCGACACTTGGTGCAGACGGTTGCGTTCCACTCAATGGGTGTGGTATGGTTCCGGCTATTTGAGGCTGAGGAGCCGCTGGTTCGGTGGGTTCCTTCGTCGTAATTCCTTCTGTCTCTGAAGGCCCCCGATTTGAACCAATTGGCGTCGAGATTTTCCTATCAGGGGGAAGTTGACGGGTTCCATTCGGAAGCTGATGCCCCCTGGTGGGTGGGATGCTTTGTTGGTATGTGGAATCCTTGCGCGCGGGCCCCAAAGGCTTGCTGAAATTTGGTATATTTGTTTGTCTATTGGGTGGTGGTGGCTGGAAAGATACCCCTTGTGCCGGGTTTAAATTGGGTTTTATAGAGGGGGCGCTTGAGGCTATGTTCTGTGGAGAATCTTGAACATGCAAATCCCTTAAGCCTTGGTCGACAACGAGTCTTTGCTGGGGCTGGGGAGCACCGTCTGGTTGTCGTTGCCGTGACTCCTCCCAGCGTCGCCTATCATCCAATGCCACATCTTTTTTTCCATGGGGCAAATCAAGTGTCCCTTCAGAAGGCATCCGAGATTTGTGATGGCTGTCTGCTATGCCATTAGGGACGCGAGGTCTGGTGAAGGCTGGTCGCTGAGGGTCCGGTAACGGCTCAAGACCATTAACCATCATAGTACCTATCGCAAAAGACCCAGGTCTATTGTTCCCGTCGGAATTGGTGCTTGAGGGCGGCTTGCTTGAAGGCGGCGTTTGTCGGCTTGAGTTGTTGCGATGACCTTCTCCTCGATGTGGTGACCGCTGATCGGTATGTGCCTTCGGCTTTACCGACTCAGTTGTGGTCTCTTTCTTCTTAGGCCGCAGTGCAAAATCGTCTACTGCACTAAGTTTATAAGTTCTCTCTTCGGGCTGTCTGAACATACCTCTTGTGGACGGTTGAGGGATGCCATTTTCAGAGAACGGGGGACTGTCTGATCTTGAACATAACTCTGGTACGTTTGGCATACCCGTTAGGCGTTGTCTCTTTGCTGGTCGCGGATTCGCAGGTAGCGCGTCTATAGATGGCCTTCGCACATACGACATATTAGACTGCCCAGTAATCGGCGGTTGTTTAGCGCTTTTTCGTGCAGTGTGTTTATCGGGAAGTTGCTTTTTTCCATTCTGAGGCGACGGAGGCCCGGGGAATGAGACGCTATTTGGCGAAACGTTCCCACTTCCTCGGGTTTTAAATGCACTTATAGGATCCAATGCTGGACCGGACGAGGAACCAAGAAATACCCGGGTCCCAGCCGACTGCGGCGGGTGAACTTGGTGGTACTGTCTCTTGTGCTCTTGACAATATGCACCTTCAAGCGCCACCTCATATGAACGGCATCCGTCCCATTTACATCTCCGGTGCTGATGTGGATCCATGCTCGGAAATTGTGTGCTTGGTTTCCTCGAATTTTTTCGTGACACCTCAACTGCAGCCGGGGGCTGACTTGGGAGCTGATTGTGCGCCAGGCCATTCATCCAGATTTGAACCGCGTTCGTGCGATCGGCAAATGTCCTGTTTGTGGATATGGCGTTTCAAACAGACCGTCATGGTCTCCAACCTTTCACCTGTTAGGTACTGTCGAGTAATAGTTGAGTAAGCATGAACAACGGTATTTATATATATTGTGTTGCATGACAGATTTACCTCCACAAAGGCGAAACCACAAATTGGTGCGGTCCCCTACCGAGGAGAGAGGAGGGGGAGCCGGAAACATAGAAGAGGGGACCGTGCTACTGGGGCCAGACAGTTATTACCTACACCTCAGGATGGCAATCACCCGCCGTGGTGGCTCAAAAATGATGGGAAATGGTTATTTGTGATGATCGTCTTGGACGAATTAAATAGTCGATGTTCGACTGATTCTGCATCAGTATGTGTGCTAACCCTGGAATATAATTAGGGTTAGCTGCAATATCGACAGCTTCGGTTTTACAGGGGAATAACATTGCATGGCAAGATCTGCTTGGCCGGTCTCAGGTCTTTTCAGTTTGTTAATTTGAACCTCATTCTGCTGGGAAACAGCGGCTTTGAATCGCAAAACTCAACCAGCTGGGTGAGAGAATTGGTCTCTTCGCCGCAGCCTTTGGCTCTACCTTGGTGGCGGAACAAAAACAAGGCGTAGCTCCATGTAGCAGCATAGGCAGATGCTCTGCTTTTGAATTTTGTCTTGTTTCCTATTGCCAAATGTATCGGGAGGGAGATACCTTGGTGAGGACGAAAACATAAGACGCGTTGCTTGCGCAACGCTCACTCGGCTGGTTACGGCGAGCCCACGATTCAAAACCAGAAGCTCCACTGTGCAGTCGGACCTTTTACCTTGCGCTCATCATCGACTCGGCCAGCAGAACAGGGGCTAAAGGGGATGGAAGTCGAAGAAAATAGAAAATAGAATATATATAGAAATCCAATACCAATCTCACATACCTGGGGACATCGGAAGAGGCATCAACTCTCATGCCATATTTGGGTGGTCTTGTTCTTGTCCTTCGTGATGGCGGTTCGTGACACGCAGCCTTGCACGGGCGGCTCCCTAGGTATGGACTTTGATGGAGGCGCGTGGACAGGCCCCTCTCTGGTCGCCGATCGTTTACTTGGCTTGGCCTGTCACGGCACGGGATGGGGACGGGAAGGCGTGAATCCAGGCGTGAGAGGCACGATGGAATGAGCCGGAATCGTGAGCGGCGAGGTTCAACAACACCAGCAGAGTATCATGAGTACAACGGTGCAGCAGGAAGGGCCAGGAAAAACGAAACAGAAAAAGAAAAAAAGAAAAACGTGGCCGGCGCGTGTGAATTATTACGGTGATAAGACAAGGCACGGAAAGGCAAGCGCAGCCATAGCGTATGGGGCAGGCAGCCTATAGGTAGCACTATGAAACGAGAACCGATTCTGGGTAGCCCAAGAAGTCATCCAGTTGTGGGCTAGCACGGCGGGCGCTGGCCCGTGCCTGCTTCCCATTTCAGGCATCTAACATCTAACCTACCTTAGTATCCCACAAAGGTACCTTCGTACTCAGCTCCCCACCTTCGCTCTTTCCTAGCGCTGCTGCTTACCTACACAAAAGGAGAGAATATTCTCTCTACGGCACCGGATTATTTGCTTACCGATGCCCCCAAGTGCTTCTAAGTAGCCGCTCTTAGGCAGAAGTGGACCAAACGTGTCCAATCTCTGCCCTCCCGTCCTTGGCCCCCACTTAGGCTCGTGTCACAAGAGCAGGCCACCTCGGAATCTCCACAAATAGCCGGTGCAGAAAACAAGTGCAGAACTGAACCCTATAAAATTTACTTAAATGCCAAAGTAAGAAATAATGTGAATAAATAAATAAAGAATTGGATAGAGCGTAACGCACGTTCTTTTTTCTTCTAGATATGGTTAGTTAATACGTTTTGCGGTCGACCCTTGTTTCTCTTCGCCTTTAATTGCGCCCTCTCGACCCCCCTAAAGTCTTTCTGCCGGGGCAAATCGAATGCTTTATTGACAAAATCAAGGGGTTAAAATTACCCAAATATCCATGGAATGGAGACCGCATCGGGAGACCTCGCGCCCCTAAACTTAAACTGGCTACCCAGTGCCAGAGATAAGAATGCCATGTCCTCACCTCGGCGTCAGCAACACCAACTACTCTGGATCGTCCGAATTAGATGGCGAAGGATCATCATAGACTTGGTAGGCAGGTGGCAGCCAAGCTGCATAACCAATGCAAGCAATATTCCTTCGGGCATCATAAGCGATCACCACGACAAGACAATTCTCTCACTCTTCGCCCACACCGACGAACTCGAGGGCAGACAAGCGGTGAACAACAGCCTCCAAGGCTATCGCTCCCCCTCTTCTCCCGACGAATGAATGAGCACCGCCCCGTGCTTGAATGAAACACTGCCTGGAACGGGGTTTTCTATTCGTCGGGAAATCTCTATGCGGATTGACGAAAAGGAGATGCGCCGGTAACATTGGGGGAGCATTGTGGTTGAGCGCAACCACAGCTCGTCGATCGAGCAACGTCAACAACTACTAGTGAGAGTCGGAACGTGAGTGACCAAATCTTTGCGCAATAGCCGGCCTCCTATCCGTCCCCAACTTGACATAAGGGGAAAAGGGAAAAAACGAAGAAAAAAAAATTTGAATAAATGAAAATGAAAAAGACTAACGAGGCATCTCAAGGCACTAGAAGGGGGGAGGGGGGAGGAGAGGTGTTCGTTCATTATAATGGACCTACATGACTGATGCAGTTTTGAATTGCACTTTTCGCAACCCAACTGAACTTTGGACTGCGAATCAGCATGATAAGTAAAGTTGGGCGAGAGGAGGCCCGCAGTACTTCCCGAGCAGAGACCCACTCCCTCGGCATGCCATCAGGTCACTTTGCAAGTCACACCATGTCATATCGTACCACACGACAAAGCCGAGAACCCCTCATTGACCGGCTATGTAGTGTAGTGTAGTGTATGCATGCCAGTTATGTGTGCATGTTATGCGTGCATGTTATGTATGCATGTATGCACATACAACTACGTATTCCCAGCTGGTTCGCGCCCGCGCGACAAATCCCCGGTAGCGAAACCAAACTCTCCTCGCTTAGGCCGACCCGCGACGTCGTGCATTTTCCCGACAGAAAGTAAGACGCCTTTGAGAGGGCAATGGGCCATGCATGAATGACCCGGGGAATTGAAGACCCCCTTCAACGCTGTCTCGCCGTCCTCCAAAGCCCGCGGGCGCCCGGTCCCTGCCGACAGAGACGCCCTCACCCCCCGACCCTGCACAAATTGAAGATTACCTAATTCCACTGCGGCGCGAACTGTCAAATAATCAAGTGTCATTTCATAGGCTCAGCCGAGGATGCATGGGGCTGCCAAGCACATCGCTCCCAGGTCATCGGGTACCTTAACGTAAGGACTCATCTGACAAGGCTGGATCCGATCGTATGTTCAAATCCCCAAAGGAACAAACCCCGGGTAAGCGTCAGGCCAGTTTGGATCCGCGGCAACGTTCTGTAAGGGAGGAGCTAGGCACGTATTGCATCTAGTATCGTGGCATCCGGCCGTACACACAGTTCCCCCCGTAGACGGTATAAATCAGGGTTACCACCCACCTTGTGTAGAACAGCTCTCAAATCCTTATCATACATATATATATATATATATATACGCTTAATAAGAACATAGCAATCAAGGACGTTGGGAGAATACAAGCCTCTCTTCTCCTCTCCTCCTTTCCTCTCCCCTCAACTGTACCAAAAACCAACTCCACTCCCGCCGGTTCCTCTCATCTCCATCCAGCCCTCAAAACCGAAGCACGTAATGTCGCCGCTTACGATCCAAGCCGCCCGTCTAGCCTCGAGGCAAGCTCTCAGGGCCCCTCTCCGGCAACAGATATTATTCCGCCGCGCCCTCTCCTCCAGCTCGAACGGAAGCGCTGGTACGGCGCCCGCGGACTGGGGACGGATTTTCAGGACGAGAGCCCAGACTCTTGCGCTGTACGTTCAACATCCTTGCCCCCCTTTTCATGCAAGCTCATAACACGTCGGGTCTGCTACACGGCACTCGACAGCTTCAGTAATAGCATATGAATGCTAACATACAATGGCTATCTAGTTTCTTTCCGGGTATGGGTCTAGCTCTAGGGTGGCCTTGGCTCGCTGTTTGGTTACTACATTGACACGCCCACTAATCTCGCCCGGGAGGCGACTTCCTTCCCTATCCTTCGGTCATTCATATATATATATATATATATATATATCACTATATATCTTACTATATCTCTTCTATTCATCTATGTATATACAACAGATTGGAAGGGCCTCCCGCAACAGCGTTGCGGTTGAAAGGGATATATCCAGGATAAAAGGGGGAAATTAAAAAAAGACAGTAAAAGCCATTAATAATATAAAAAAACACACTTCAAGCCACCCGACCTCACACCTCCACAGCCTCCACGGAGGTCCTAGCAACTTCAACCGGCTTCTCGTTGTACTCGAGATACCCTTCCTTGCCCTCGGGGACGTGCAGCCTCCTGCCGGGCTCAGTATCCCCGAAGATGCCGCGGTCGGGATTCGCGCGCAGGGCGGCGGCGGTGCGCGCGTAGTTGTCCTCGGCGTACGCCTCGGCGTCGAAGTCGAGCAGCCAGGCCTCGCGGCGCAGGCGCAGGGACTGGGGGTCCGCGCGGGCGGCGGCGAAGTCGGCCTTGTGCCAGATGTCGCGGGTCTGCTCGCCCGTCTTCTGGGCGGAGCGGACGCGCTCGTAGCGGATGGCCTCGAACGTCGCCACCGCCTCCTGCACCCCACCGCCACCGCCACCGCCACCGCCACCGGCGGCGATGGAGGAGCGGAACAGGCAGACGGCTATGGTGGCGCCGTCCTCCATGGCCTGCGACGCGCCCTGGATCGACGTCGGCAGGAACGGGTGCGCCGCGTCCCCGATCAGCGCGATCCGCCGCCGCGCCGAGATCCACGTCGGCAGCGGGTCCCGGTACACCAGCTTCCAGTCGATCAGCGGCGACGGCGTCTTGTCGAGGATCTTCTGCACCACCGGGTCCCAGCCCTCGAGCACCTTGCGCGCGTCCGACAGGGGCGCCTCGAAGGACCAGCTCTCCTCGATGTCTTGCTCGTCCTGTCAAACCGTGTACATATTTAGCGTAATCAATCTTTAAAAAAAAAAGAAAAAAAAACTATACATGAACGTCCACCGCTTTTTGTATCTAAGGGGGGCGAGGGGGGGAGGAGGGGGTTGTAGAGATTATTTAGGAACGCGAAGAAGCACGGACCTTGTGCGTGCAGACCCACGAGAAGTCCTTCCCGTTCTTCACCGAGGCGGCGATGAAGTGCACGTCGGGCCCGAGCCAGGCGACGTGCTTGTCGCCGTCGTCGGTGAAGAAGCGCAGGTCGGGGTCCTCGGCGATGCCGGCGGCGTCGAACCAGACGCGGTAGACGGCGTAGCCGGAGGCCTTGGGCTTGTCGTCGTAGCCGAGCACGATCTTGCGGCCGGGGCTGCGCACGCCCTCGGCGGCGAGCACGACGTCGGCGACGAGGCGCTCGCCGCCGCCGCCGCCGCTCCCTTCGAGCACGACACCCGCCTCGTCGTCGGTCTCGAAGTAGTCCCCGACGCGGGCGCCGAGCCGGACGTCGACGCCGACGGCGAGCGCGTGCCGGTACACGACCTCGTGGAACTCGCCGCGGTGGCCGTCGAAGCGCGTGCCGAACGCCTGCTGCTCCGCGCTCCACGTCTGCGTCAGCAGCGTCTCGCCGCGCCAGTCCTTGATCACGAGCCCGTCGGCCCGCTGGCTCAGCGCGTCCAGCTGCGCCGCCACGCCCGGCCACCGCTGGAAGATCCGCGAGCTGTTCGGCCCGAAGCTGATGATGTCGCCCAGCGGCTTGAGCTCCGGGAACTTCTCCAGCAGCGTCACGCTGTGGCCCTTGCGGCGGCACTCGATGGCCGCCGTCAGCCCCGCGAAGCCCGCGCCCACGACGATCACGCGGATCCCGCCCTTTGGAGGCCGGGGGGATGACGATGATGGGGTCATTGTTCGGTTCGTTCTTGGCGCGCGTGTGTGTCGGGATGGGAGTCGTGTATGTTTACGCTATAACCCAGCTTCCTCCTACCTCCAGGGGCTTTCCATCGACGCGGTATTTATGGAATGTCTCGTCCAAGTAGCCGGCTTCCGGGTTATCACCCACCTCCTTCGCGGCGAGCTGATTACCGTCATCTCGGCAGTCCTTTTCCCCAACCTAGGCCAGGTCACCTCATCCTCTGGTTGTTAATTGGCATGGGCTGTCCTCGGTCAGTACTACGCTAAACGGGGGGCTGCAGATCAGCTTAGAGGGCAAAGTCCAGCCCGTGGCGTTTCCCCGCACGATGAAGTTACGTCGACCGCCGGCAGATGTCTTAACCCACCTGCCAAGTATTGGGGTGCGGAGTGCATGATGATTAAGAATTGCTTGATAACGGTAAAAGGGTCTGAGCAACTTGTTTTCAGTGTCGAAGGGGGCGGGTGATATCAACCTTGCTGCATAACATCCTTGCCTATAGCTGTTTCGCGGTAAGCGCCAGATAGACGCCTTTGCGTTCTTATAAGGGCCATATGCCTCTCTTCTTTGTATTGGACAAATGTTTTAGTTATCAACCTCGGTTGATTTAGTTGATTTCGCGCACTACCTTGTCAAGATGGTTTGGGGAATTCTTGAAGATAGGCATATGGTTCACGTTCCAGGAACTGGTACGAACCTGTCTCTTTTTGTCCCCTTGGCTGTTACTAATTGTTGATCGTAGTACTCCTGGCTGATACAAACGACGTCCCAAGCGAGTATCGAACAATCCCCCAGGAAGCCCTCAAGCATGGCCGTGGGCGAAACGCGCATGTCATATTGTCTCCTCAACCGAGTGACTCCCCGAATGACCCATTGAATGTGGGTATTATAATGGACAAACCGCATCGCTTCGGAGGCTTATACCTGAGCAGTGGCCAACATGGCGCAAAGATGTCATTTTGACAATCGTCGGCCTCTCTGCCGCTGTTGTGGGAGCCTACGGTCCGATGCTGTCCCCAGGATTTGTCGAGATCGCTGCCGATTTGAATATTACCGTCAATACTCTATCTCAAGCCACGGCCTGGGTGATTTTGTTGATCGGCTTGTCTCTTTTCATATTTAATCCGATAGCAAAAAAGATTGGGCGGCGACCTGTATACGCAATTTCGAGTATTATCATGCTTACCGGGAGTGTCTGGGGAGCTGTCTCAAAGGACTACGGCAGCTTTCTGGCATCCCGTATCTACAGCGGAGTCGGTATGGCCCCATACGAGGTCCTTGTCCAGTGTACGATTGCAGATATGTACTTTGTCCATGAGAGGGCTACACGGATCGCCATTTGGAACATGTTTCTTCTCTGTGGTATTAGCGGTGGGGCTCTGATCGCTGGCTATATAATTGAGGTAGGGTTGGCTTCTATAACGATGCGGCAACTACTGACGTGAATTCTAGGACCAAGGATGGAAATGGACGTTAATATGGTGTGGTATTCTATTCGGGATCCTGCTCCCTTTGGTTATTTTCTTCGTCCCAGAGACGGCCTATCGAAGGCAGTCCTGGGAAGAACGTCTTCTGCTGGCCAGATCGAGTGATTCCAAGGGTGAACCGCCGGAGAAGAAAAGCGTCACCGCCGAACACAACGAGCAGCCACCAGTAGCGGCAGAGACCGGAGTACAAGTGGAGAAGAAAGACTCTTTCTTGCGTTCGTTGCGATTTTATAGTGGAGTCTACACAGAGACGCCTCTCTGGAAAATCTTCCTAAGACCCATGGTGATATTTTGGTACCCGGCCGTGCTCTGGGCTTTTCTGTTATACGGCGCTACCTTGACTTGGATCGTGGTATTTAGCGTGGTCAACGCGGTCATCTTCACAGCGCCCCCGTACAACTTCTCAGTATCGGAGACCGGACTCATCTCCTTGTCACCGTTTATCCTGAGCCTGATAGGGGAGCTCATCTCCGGTCCAATGAACGACTGGGTTTGCTTGTGGCTTGCGAAGAAGAACCACGGTGTATATGAGCCAGAGTTTCGCTTACCACCCATCATCATCTCTTTCTTAATCGGGGTTACTGGGTTCTTTGGATTCGGAGCGACGGTTCACTATCAGACTCACTGGAGCGGACCAGTCCTCTGCTTTGGATTGGCTAACATGAGCCTGGCGTTCTCCAATGCCAGCGTGTTTGGCTATGTCATTGACGCTCACAAGGAGTTAAGCGAAGAAGGTAATTGATTACACCCATCAATCTCCGGACATCTTACAGCTGAGCTACACTACATCATCGACAACGGAGTTAAATGCTGACCCAGATGACCTACCTAGCTTTCGTGGCGATTAATGCTCGTAATCTTCTAACATTCGGATTGACATATTTCGTCAACGACTGGCTGGCTCGTGACGGAGTACTGGCGGTTTTCAATGTCCTTGGCGCTGTTTTCGTGGTGGTCAACGCATTGACAATTCCGCTGTGGATTTACGGAAAGCGGATTCGGGGTTACATTGCCAGGAATGAGACCTTGCGTCGATTTATGCATGAAGACTGAGGCGTGAGGAATGGGATCATGTTTTTGATCACAATCTTGAAAGTGGACCGGTCCTGAATCGGCAGATCAACTCTGAGTGTCAACAAGGTTGAATATCTTGATCGCTTAGCTCTTAACCGTCCTTACTGGGGCAAGAAATATGCTAAAATCGGAGGACTTGTCTCTCCTTCCTTCAATAGTCGCAGAAGGAACTAACTATAAATTCAAGTTGACCCGTAATTAGTTATAGGCTGTTAATGGAAGCTGGGATAATCGCCTGAATGAATCAATACATACCTAGTACATGCATAACTCAGTGAGTGTTCTTCAGCCAATGGAAGAACGTACCGGGCACTGTGGGGTGTGCCAGGCACAACTAACTATAATCAGATTAGTGCACCACACCCATCCGTGACATGTACCTAGGTACTGTAACCCCCTGTCAAAAAAACCCCCAAAGCTCCTTAATCAGAAGCACGGTTGGCGCGTTGTCTGCGATTTCGAGCTTCCACGTCGTTGGAAATCTGCATACCGTCTCAACAGCCCCTCCCCGCATGCTCGACCGTTTTGCGCACGGTTGATTTCCTGGTGCTCTTCCTACCAGCCCACAGTGTACTCGCTCTAGCGCTACCACGTCGACCGTTGGCCCGATCGACCATCCCTCGGCACCTCATCATTGGAGCCGTCTACGAGCTGAGCGGGAAGCAGACCAACGCAGAGCTTCGACGAACCACGGCTCTTCACCAGAACCGCGCGCATCGTATTCGAAACAACGCACAGCAACTCGGCCACGAAGCTTCACAGAGAGAGTTGCAGTGGGCGAGGAGGGCTAGACGTCAGCTACGATGGCGGACTCTCTGCATAATGCTCCGATAGTGCTCGACAACGGCTCTGGCACTATCCGAGCTGGCTTTGCTGGTGATGATCTACCGAAGTGCTACTTCCCTTCCTTTGTAGGGCGGCCGAAGCACCTCCGTGTCCTTGCTGGCGCGTTGGAAGGTGAAGTCTTCATCGGCCAAAAGGCCGCTACCGAATACAGAGGGCTGTTGAAAATCCGCTATCCTTTAGAACATGGCATCGTCACCGACTGGGACGATATGGAGAAGATATGGGAGTATGTGTATAGCGAAGGGCTAAAGACCATGAGCGAGGAAGTACGATAACCGCTTTATCCCTAAATCAGTCCCAGCCCGGCCCGGGGGGAGTGCTGTTGCTGACACATGGCTAGCATCCTGTTCTCCTAACCGAGCCGCCACTCAATCCCCGAGCGAATCGCGACACAGCCGCCCAAATCCTATTCGAGACGTTCAATGTGCCTGCGCTGTATACATCCATCCAGGCCGTCCTTTCTCTATACGCGAGCGGCCGCACCACAGGCTGTGTCATGGACTCCGGTGACGGCGTCTCCCATGCAGTCCCCGTATACGAAGGCTTCGCCATTCCAAGCTCAATACAACGTATCGACGTTGCCGGCCGCGACGTTACCGAACATATGCAAACTCTGCTCCGCAAGAGTGGTTACATATTCCACACTAGTGCTGAGAAGGAGGTAGTGCGACTAATTAAGGAATCCGTCTCATATGTGGCGCTGAACCCAAAGCAAGAAGAGAAAGATTGGGCAAGTACAAAGCTAGACCAAGCTAAGATGGCCGAGTACATCCTCCCGGATGGCAACCGCTTGCGCGTCGGCCAAGAGCGCTTCCGCGCCCCCGAGATTCTCTTCGACCCAGAGATCATTGGGCTGGAATATCCCGGCATTCACCAGATCGTGACGGATTCGATCAACCGGACGGATCTCGACCTACGTAAATCGTTATACGCCAATATTGTTCTCTCGGGTGGCAGTACCCTCACAAGGGGTTTTGGTGATCGATTGCTGAGCGAAGTAAAGAAACTCGCCGTTAAGGATATGCGCATCAAAATCTTCGCCCCTCCTGAGCGGAAATACTCGACCTGGATCGGTGGCAGCATTTTAGCTGGGCTGAGCACATTTAGAAAGGTTTGCTCCCACTACTTCGTCCAACCAACAAACGAACTATCGCTAACCATCCACACAATAGATGTGGGTCAGCATTGATGACTGGCACGAGGATCCCGACATCATTCATAAGAAACTTACATAACCGAACCTCGAAGACAGTAATACGAACCAAAAGAGAACGAGAAAGGTAGGGCTCTCAGAGACGGAAGTTAGGAAGGACAATACCATCAAGCTCAAGCTCCATCGCCTACCGCGGCTTCATCCCGCCTTTCCATGTCTTACATGTAGTAAGATCTACGGTTTGGGCTATATTTGTATGTTAAGAGGGGCACCAACTACGACGTGGAGTGCGAGCTAGAGCAACCATATGTAATGGATACGAGTTTCCTACTGGCGGAAGTAGACAACAGCCAAAACGGCGGGTGTACAAGGGGCGCGGCCTTCGGCGCATGCGTGGAAGCGAGGCGGATGAAGGCGAAGAGCAAATCATCTTAGGTAGATGAATGATACCCATTTGTTGAGTGTGACTTCTCTCTGCCCTCGCATTGCAGAGGCATTATTTGGAGTACAGCAACCACAAATCCCCACCGAGCGCAGGCTACGGCGGATTGCAACAAATCACTTGGAGCACGCGAGACGGAAATAAGTTCGTGAATAAGGCAAAGGAACTGAGAAATCGCAAAGTCTTATTCGCATTCCTCTGGATGAACTGATGTGGATCCCTATACACCCTCTCTAACTCAGCCGCTTATTGACACAATTGGCGTCCTTTTTTTTTCTTTTTTTTTTTTTCCCCATTCGGACTCCTTCGAATCTGGTTTCTTGATTGCTCGTTGTACTTCTGTGTAGACACCTTCTCGGCATCTAATAGCCGGGATACAGCCAAAAGCCCACCGAATACCTCTTTAGTAGGGGGATGTATATAGGTATCATCTGTGATGAAGGCATATGATAACAAAGAGAGGGAAAGACCAATTCCTAATCCCGGTTTAAATCCCCGGGCCGCGATCCGAATCCAGATGCCTACCGCATTGTTCATGAGAATCGCTCCCAAAAAAAAAAAAAATTCCACACTTTTCCGCCATGCCCTTCCTCCGATGGATGCATCGCTGGCCCCCCTTCCCGGTAGCAAAAAAAAAATGATTCCCCCTCCCGTCGTTGTTGTTTCCGTGACCATAAACCCCATCCGTAGCGCCGTGCTTGTATCGTTGCTTTGCGTCGTAGACAAAATGCGACACGAACCCCGAGTGCGAGAGAGAAGAAGGAAAGGAAAAAAAAAAAAAAAACAATAGACTGAATTTCAACAGTAAATAACGCGCAAGATGATAGAACGAGGTGTGCCCCCTTCCCCCCCCTCCCCGCGTCGCGAACGTCAAGGCGGCAGATGGGAGAACGGCAGGCCGCCGTGTAGTGTAGCGTAATGGTAGCTAGCCGTAGCGCTCAGGTAGAGTAGAGAGTAGAGTAGGGTTTAAATTTGTTGTTGTTGTTGTTGTTCAGCGCCGGGCGAAGACGGAGCTGACGCGGCCGACGAAGGAGCCGGCGGAGCTGGTGGAGCTGGCGCCGTCGCTGTCCTTGCGGCGAGGGCTCGGGGCGGCGTCGTCGAAGACGTTGCCGGCGCCGCCGCGGCCGACGTGGCCGACGCGCTTCTGCTCCATGTGGCTCTGCAGCCGCAGCTCGTCGTCGAAGGACAGCACCGGCCGCTGCTCCGCCACCCGTGCGTTGCCCGCGCCGCCCCGGCCCGAGTAGAAGGTCGACGACGACGACGACGACGACGGCGTCGTTGTAGTCGCGGTAGAGGGTGTTGTTGTTGTTGTTGCTGTCGTCGTTGTCGCTGGCGCTCGGAAGTAGTTCCCTGCGCCGCCCCGGCCCGAGTGCGTGTAGGCGTTCTGTGTGACCGTCGGGTGAGGCTCGGCGATGGTGAAGTGAGGCATTGTAAGTTGGTCTTGGAATGGAAGGGGGTTTCGGTTGCCTGGCGGGTTTTTTTTTTTATGCTCGGTGACGATTCAGAGGGCGGGATGTAATGGAATGTAATTCTTCCCTGACCGAGTGGTGTTGCTGTTACTTGCGATTGGAATTCGATCTGTGAGAACTCGAACTCTACTTCCTAGGCAACAATTCTAACGTTTGGCAGTGAGAGATGGCAATGGAATGACAATGTCTACGAACGGCTGGAATGGAGGGAGGGGTATTAATATATCCCATCGCGAACTTTACGTGTCCGGGGGTGGGTTTCTCTTTGTCAAAGTTATTGAGACCCCTTCCGCCCTACAAAGTTCCAAGCTTCCAGGAATGGAGCTACTCCAAGGAGGCTACACTAACATGACTGTGGTGTACATCAGGTAACTAGAGCCCGCCAGCTCGGCCAGGGCGTGTAAGCACGTCACAAGACGTTAGCCACGCCCGTGACGGAGAATTCTCATTATGTGGTAAAATTTTCCAGGCCACCTGAGACAAGACGAATCGAGGATCAAGGTTTCCCGCCTCCCACCTCGGGGCCAGAACGATGTGGTTCGACGTTTACGCGGCGGCAATGACACCATCCACTAATGTCACCACTCGTTCGGTGCCCGGCGAGAGCGAAAGGCAAAAAAAAAAAAAAAAAGGCATAATCCACAGGAGAAAGGCAGGGCTTGGCGTCCAAAATGCGATGGCGCTTAGCAGTTAACGGCAGTGATGCGGAAATCTGGGGTAGCCGCGTGATGTAGAGGCTAACGGAGAATGGAGCAGAGAAAGAGTTGTTGTTACGAAATCGGTTGAAAAAATTGGTCATAAGACCTAGCCAAAACTTTTTGATAGAATAACTATTACCCCATAGTTTGCCCCTGGCTTGGCATTGGCTACCCGGCAAACCGAAGGCCAAGCCGCGGCGCTGAGGCCACCGAAATAGACAGCCCTGCGGCCAATAAGACGGCCTTTGTCCTGCAACGATCCAGGGCAAGGGCCAAATCCCGGTCAAGTAAGTACCTAAGTACTACCAGCTCCTGTCATTGGTCGGTGTCGGTGTTGTGTTGGTGTCGGTGTCCTGGAAGAAGTGGTGGTGTCAGAAAGGATGAAAATGATGAAAATGATCAAAATGATGAGATATATATTGATACAACCAAAACACTCCTGTCGGCTCAGGTACGACAATACATTATCCGGCAGGGTGCCTACTCATAGTTATTGGTTGTGACAAATGTTAGTTATCCTATTGTTCAACTATGTCTTGATTATATCACTCATCCATCGCCGTGACGATATTGAAGCATGATTCACTCAATTGCCCGCCACAATGAGTGGGCGGGCATAAGTGGAGGGAGGTATTGACTGTAAGTGCGCCGGCTGTAAGTGCGCCGGCCGTAAGTGGTAGTGTAGGTATTCGTCAGAGTGGCGCCGGATAATGCATTCCATTGTGCAGAGCAACACGCAACACGCGTCAGAACCTGAGCCTTACGACCCAGGCATAACTATTTAATTTGTTGCCAGGGAACATCTTAGCTAGGCCAGGCCAGAGGCTGGACATGTGTGTTTGACAGCTGCGGACGGGATCTCCGAAGATACCAAAGGCGCACCATGTGAGCAGCCGGAGAGGTGAGAATCAGAACCCAATCAACCAAGGTCCAGGTCGTGATCCATCCAAAGACGTCAGTAGTGATCGTAGCGATAGGACGTGACGTGGCTGGCTGGTGCCGCCTTCCGTTGCGCACCGTACAATGAAGCACCCTAGGGTTAAGTGGCTTGGTGGCTTGACGATGGCTCAATGCTTGAGTCCGCGTTCGTCTGCTTTCTTGTGGCACTGCTGGAATTCCGATGTCGGGTGGTCTTGGCATTCTTACGTCATATATTGAGATGGTTGACGACACCGGTCCGTCAGGGAGTGTTGAACCGGGTGCATGTCAATATATCAACGCTAGGCAATATCCTCACTGAACGTCCGAATAAAACGGATCCCCCTATACACATATCCCGAACAACAACCGAACAGCTCAAGAACCAACCGCCGAACCCGGCCTAGTACGATCAAGACTAACTAGCCCTATAAAACCATGTCCCACGAACCATGCACACACTGTTTGTAACTTCTGCTACCCTAATAAGTGCACCTTCAGGCATAGCCCATCACAAAAACAAATAAATAAAAAGTCGATTTAGTGATGTTGAGTTAAAGTAAACAACGCATATGAATGTCTAGAAAATTTCGAGGGACATGTTGGTCGCAAGCAAGTCGCACAAGTCCTTCAAACATTATGACAAAGGTAGAAAGAAATATGAAAAATAAAAGAAAACTTTAAAACAAATAAGAACAAATATATCAATGAATGCCTTTAACACATTCCTAGTGAAACATTTCATGATGTGACTGTTGTCATTGGCTCACAGTAAATAGTAAAAGAACGTTAGACACAATTACCAGGCTACTAGCTGCCACCCGGCACCTAGGGTGGCTATAGTACTGGAATTGGGTGTATATTTCAAGACTCACTTGGGCCTTGGAAGATATGGGAATCAAAATTTTACCCCATTGAGCTCTTAATAGCAACACTTCTATCCACCTACTTCCTAGAACAAGCCTATTTATTCTCTCTAGGATACAGCACTTGACAGAGAATAGGGTATATATTTCCTATCGATTATAAAAATTATAATGGCTGACGCACTGTTATAAGGTTTTTAGAACGCTAGCCATACTCCAACTATTTTCGTGTAGCTTTTAATCCGTGATATTTGAGGCAGCAGCTGCAGAATAGCGTCCTCGTAAGTGTTGTGACTACAGCATATTATCTTATACCATAGGTGAACGGATATAACTCCTCAAGCTGTTGACCCACTTTCTTTTTGCCCGCCAAGTTCAACCTTTCGGTCTCCGTCGAGTATGGACCTAAGTGCGATGTATATAAGCCGGAATGTGTGGCGAACACCTTATACAGAGGACCATTCTCCTTGTGCAACAACATGGGTCATTTCTAGAAGCACTGGCAGTAAGAGCTATGACAGGGATATAGTTGAGGGTTCCAAGCAGGAAATCTCCTGTGCACGATTTTTATGGCGGCACGCACTGACACTGACCAACATCCGCGGAAAAGTTTCTCAGATATGCACCTGATTCGCGAATCCCTACATATCTGTTTGGGCAGGATCAATCATAGCTATTACTAATATTCATTGCGAAATTTGACTAGATAGGAGCACGTTCTTTGACTCAAAACTTGCAGACTCTGGTTACGCTTAGGGCCTTGACTAAGCCGTTGTTATTCAAACAAACGAATAGATATAGGATCGCTTTAGTGTTCGTGACAGTGGTGGCTAGACAGAAGATTGATTGGGTACAAAAAGTGCCAGCAATCCTTCTGAGAGATGGAGTAATAAAGATGATGAACGAATCAATCGATATCTTCGCTGATTTTATTCAAGATCAAAGGCATAACTAACAGCTTACACTCATGGGTTTGGTGAGCATGTGGCCTCCTGAATTGTTGGTTTTGTTATATTGCGGTTGGTTGTAGTAGCTTCGAAGCTTTCAGGGGTTTGTCTCTGCTTCTAAAACCCATGGGGATAAAATGACTGTAGCTAGCCCATTACGGTAACGCTTCCATTCATCCCTATTAGCTAACTGGCCAATTATACCTACCTAGGTATGTGAAGGGACAGCCAAAGGTATGGTATATCAGTTGAGCTATCCCAGTCGCTAAGTTTATGTATGTATGTAATCAAGCAGCTACCACCGATCGGGCTGCGCGACACGTCTTGTCAACGACCGCGATTACTAAACACACCACCACTGCACACACCTTACCACGATGTCAACATTATGATGGACCCGGATCAAGTAGTGGCTATTCAAGCCCATCCCCTTGGTACGCATCTCGATGCGGTGTGCGCTTTACTTAACGAAACTGTCCAAGACCCTGCCGAACTCGAGAATGTTAGCCGTACAAGTAAATGCAGCCCTAATCTTCCCCAGACTGTTGTTCTTGTTCTGACTGGTATTCGTTTTAGTTCTCTAGGATCTAGGGCTTCCCCTACTCCCATCGCTACGAAATCATGCAGTTTCTCGACTTCTGTCTTTTCCCACGGGTTATGGAAATCTTAACGACGATATTTCAAGGCTTATGTCTGCGATTGCTTCTCAGGCTGTCTATATCGACCGAATTAAGCCGTTTTTACGTGCTGTTTTTTGCCCACCGACTTAATATTAAAATCTGGGAACAGGTCTATTATGCTGTTATTAAATACACCCCTCCCTAAAAAACTTATTTTTATGTTATAAACGTTATGGCGCTATATTATAAGCAGTGTTATAAATTTTTTTGAGAAGCGCAACCAAATAAATAAAATTTTTAGTTGTAAGCTAGGTGTTATATAAATTGATATATTAAATTTTTATGAAGTTTTTTTCTAGTAACATTGTAGAACTTAAGACCGCGTGTGATGGCTGCAACGGTGGCAGTTGGTGCGGAGCCCAACTATACACCTGTATTGGGAAGAAAAACTAAGGTTGAGAAAAGAAGGAAACTACATACAGGGCCGACGGCCAGAATTCATACTTGTACATACAACTGGCCATTCACTGCGTGACTAGCCTGCCACATTTACCACCTCGTACTGACACCCACCTAGGATGGCCAGCCAATCAGGGACCAGCATGGCCGTGGGTGTCAGTTTAAGAATCACGGAGTGAATAGATAGGCATGTTCTAAGCCGTAGGGAGGATGTGGTGGTTGTATTTAGGGCTCAATAGGGTTAACAATTGATTCCTGAACCCTTCAAGACCCAAGAGGGTCCCGAAGGTCCTTATATACACCCATTTCCAGTACTAGAACCACCCTAGGTGTCGGGTGGTAGCTAGCAGGGTCATTATTGGACCTGGCACTATTAGTCTCTTGAGTTAATAAGTTACAAAAGGTGATGTTTCCTAACAATCGAAGATGGCAACGGGTAGATAACACCCTATATTCACGGATGAGGGACATCCTTCGCGAAGGCCAGAATGATCCTCTAGTACTAGCAGATTAATAGTAGTAGTAGTAGATTAACAAACTATTTAACTTTTTCTCAAGCACGCCTTTTAGCATAAGAAAAGGCGTTTAAGCGGCTCTATAGCGTCCTGCTGGTGCTTGGGGAGAATTCTTGTAATTATATCTGTAGAACTCTGAGTTGTCACCTCCAATGCCGTGGGGAGAAGTCAAGCTGTATACCTAAAGGTGGTGATCACGGTCGAGTTAGGTAGCTTATTATCTAGTTCACAATATCGGATGTAGTTCCCGAGGACTATTGTTCGAGATGAGAACCCTAAGGGAACGACTACATCGTGGGAAGCGATGACCATTGCCTGCAAAGTGTGCTTCTGCTGCATGAATTCGAGCTTCATAGTGACGGGTTCTAGCGGCTCGGCCTTAGCTATTTGTTCTATTCAGTCGCAAATTTCCACGTATCGATCTGCCTAGGAAAATCATGTTGGTTGCAATAATGTATACACCGCTATTTTTCTGTCAAGTTCTCTTCCAATTTCCACATTTGTTGGATCGAGATCGATTCTGTTCTGTGCATCCATCGAGTCTTGTTGGGCGCTTTTAGGCGTCGAAGCAGTCAGAAACCGTATAGTGAGGAATTTACTCTCTCTAGGTCTGTCTATGTCGGCGAGATGCCAGACGCCCCTGCGCTCTCTGCCTGACTGCGTGGGCGAACGAACTAGCGATCCTAGTCAGGTGGTGCGCCCACAAGGGTGGCGTTGTGAGAGTACGGGTATCTGCGGAAGAGCTGTTGTATAACATGATGATCTAAGGAATCTAAGTCCCAGCGATTAAGTTAGGTGGTCTATTTGGAAACAGAGTAGGTATAGAAATGGATGAGATCTTCAAGTGGCGGGCTCGGATTCAAAGATCGCCCCCGTAACAGGAGGCACCAGCTCGAGTAGCGAACCGGGTTTAATTTGGTCAGGCAACTATTTTTAGACATTCAATCGCTTTATTTATTCGATTCAATAGCTCTTGCCTTGGCCGGCCAACTCCATTTTTACATATATTCTCAAGTCTGTAGCTGGAAATGTAGGACCTTTCCTATCTCCAACAAAACCGCCATTGCTACTTAAAACAGGTGGTTCCCTTCAGCATATGTTTGTATTGTTCGTCGCGGTGTAAGCTATCGTTGACTTCACCAGACAGAAGCGTCTTGGGAAAACCAAAGGCCGAGCTTTTGTAAAAGGAGGGTGTATTTTCTCGATCGCCCAAGCACATGCTCTTTAACTTTAATTTGGCTAATATCAGGGTCGAACGCTAGACCGAAGGTAGTTGTGACATGATAGAATTTGGTCGAGTTGAGAACAATCTCGTCAGGTATATGTGATTAAAGACTCCGTAGATAGTTAAGTGGCTATGTGTATACATGTAACAGGGCTTTAGCATGCTTGACATTCGTGACGCGTGCGATAAGCGAGGGGGACGGGGGTTATTCACCATTTAGTTGTGCTACAACGATGTCAATCTCAATATCAAAAGTTTTCTATTATTATTAACTTCGTGTATATCCCTTGTTTCTACTTCTTGATCTAGTCCTCCCCACAACAAACCACCTAACTACTCGATTGTTTCAAAAAGCTATAACATCGATGCACCTAACAAGAGACATATGTCCATTCCACGAGATTACCATTTAGTAGGGAGACAGGTGAGACACCTGGGATAAATTTGCACTAGCTGGTAATACGCGAAAAAGATTTCCCGTCATCCTCTCGGTCGAAAACAGGCGATGAGACTCGTCTATTTGGTAACACCTAGGCAGGCGAAGTACTCCTTGAAGGCGCCGACCTCGACGGCCATGACGCCCCCGCGGTTGAGGAGGGCGGCGGGGCGCCAGCACTCGGCCTCGACGCTTGTCAAGATGCCGGGATAGCTGGTGATCCCGTTCGGCTCCGTGACACCCCAGGGGTTGCGGAGGATGATGTACTGCTTGTTGCCCTGGCCGACGGACGACCAGCCAAGCACCGAGTAGGCGTGATTGGCGACGAGGTTGCAGCCGCGGTAGTTGCCGTTGTCGGTCTGTCATTGAAAAACCACAAGGTTAGTTTATTGTCATTCCGATATTGGTTAGGGGAGGCGATGGGGCCTTTTGGTGACCGCCTTTTATTATACACGAGCTTATATAACGAGAAAGGGAGGTCGACATTGGGGGAGGGGGGGGTTACTTACGGCGTAGGTCCAGGCCACCATGGGACAGATGGTGCGCTGATTCACGCTACAAGTGCGCACGATCCCGGCGAGCTCGCTCGCGTCGCGGTTCTTGGTGAGGTAGTACTGGGGCTCGCGGCCGTCGATCTGCGCCATGGCCTTGACGGGGTCGCCGTGGTGCGTCTGGGTGATGTCGACGAACTCGCCACCGCCGTTGGGGCCCTCGACGGCCTTGACGACGCTCTTGTAGTACCGGCTTTGGTGGTGGGGGGGCGGCGTTGTTGCTACTGTTGTTGTTTCGGCCCTCGTTGATCCACTTGGCAAAGGCCTTCTCGTACAGCACCGGCCAGATGGCCACCCCGTCGCCGGGGCGGCAGTACACGAAGTCCCGGCTGGAGCTGTTCACGGGGATGCGGTAGTCGACCTCGACGGTCTGGGTCTCGTTGTTGTTGCGGCCGCCCTTGTCGTGGAACTTGACGCGGAAGCGGTCGTTCTCGGAGTCCTCGTGGCGGAGGTGCAGATTCGTGTTCCGGTTGATGATGGCCGGGTCCGACCAGTAGACGGAGAACAGCGCCGCAATGAACCAGCTGTTCGCCGTGGCGCCCTGGATCGGGTCATCGAACACGCAGACGGGCTGGTTCTTGTAGTTGTAAGGGAACCGCTCGTGATCCAAGTGGCCGTAGCGATCGGTGATCATCTCTCGCTGCATGTGGCGCATCCTGTGAACCTCGCGGGCGTCGCGCCACAGACTGTTAGGCGGCGTGAACGACTCCTTCTGCTTATCATCGCGTCGGAAGGGCAGGCAGAAGTCATTAATCGTCTGCGTCACCTCTCGGTTGCACACGGTCCGAGCGATGCTATCGGCATGCACGATGAGGTGTAGCTTGTTATTCACAATGCTGGCTCGCTTAATGCGGGCATCGCCCATCCCCTTCAAGCCAATGGCCTCGAGGTCGTTGAGCTTCATCAGCCAGCTGAGGTCAGGGGTCACGAGATCCTTCTCCTTCAGGATCTTCGTCTCGTCCTCCTTGAGTTCCTCGGCCATACGCTCCTGCTTGTTGAGCTTCAGGCCCGCATAGAGAACGGACTGGTGTTTCATATCGAAAAGCTCCTCATAGTCGGTCTGGAGCACGTCTTTCAGCATTCGGATTGAGGACAAGTAGTGACCGTCAACTCTATGGCCCTCCATGTTCTCGGCGAGCGCGAATGGGTTGATACAGCCGACAAAGATATCCTTGGGCTGAGGGTCCGGCTCGGGCTCACCCTGCTTTCGCGGGCGAGCTGGCTGAACATCATTCGAGCTACTAGTCCCCTCAGAGGCTGGTCGAAGGGGCAGGGAATTCTTGTCGAATCGTTTACCCGTAAGTGCTTCAAAGAGCACATATGGGTCAATGGGACCAGGGGGAGGAGTGGGAGACCCACTCAGATTTTGGGGACGAGAACCGTATGAAACCATCTTGATGATCTTGGGGGTTGGAGTTGCTTGGGGGACTGTGTTGACTGTTTGGATGATGATGAGTTAGAAGTATAGTTGGAAAAGCCTTATGGGCTGGGGAGAGAAGTTGTCTCGATCAAGTACGACTGGTGCTCTTTATACAAGCTTGTTACACCTCTGACCCAGGGGTTACGGTGCAAAAGGGAGGTGGAGAAGCGAAGATGTCATGAATGCTTCACCGTACATACACCTGCAGGCTATTGATGTGCCTATTGGAATCCAAATCCCGAGGTGGGATACGATCCCGGGGGGTTCGTATATTCTTCTCCTCATTGTTTACTTGCCACGCATAAAAATACCATGCCATAATAACCTAACCGCCGTTCCTGCAGGCTCTCGTCCCTGCCTGCTTGAACTTTCTATAACTGTAGAGTTTAGCCGAAGATTAACAATACATAATAATATGTACTCTCACGAAGTATAAAATATCGGAATGGAGGTTATTTAGAATTTACGGATGCCTTAAACGGCCCTGAAGGGTTGCGCTCGTGACCAGCGATTCGAAGTACAACGAAGCGTGAGCCCGAGCGGTCGATGGAATAACCGACATCTTGGGCCATTGATGTTAATCACTTTGACCCTGGAGATATTAAGCCTCGAAAACAAGGGAATATGGCCCAGGATTCTGTGGGATGTCTGGAGTTGGAAGAGTATTATACTTTCGGGGCGCGCGGCCGTCAAGGTTTGTTGAACATTGCATTCTCCAGAAGGACTGGAATGCGCAATCAACTTGGCCGAGAAGTGCTTTACTCTGCTAGGATCTGATGCGATACCTAGCGTTATCTAGTGTTATGGGTGACCTTTGAAAGGCTCATCGTTTATGTCATATTGGATAATGTAATGAGGATATCTTGTAGTTTGAGTGCGCTTTATTTAATTCGAGATTCTGAATAACTAGAGGATGTTGTTGTATTAGGTACAAGATAAGGGGCAGCACATGGTCTACAATAAAATGACCAAATCATACAGCCTCCCCAGAGAGGTAAGGTTGTGCTAGGTTAAATACACGGGGTTAGGAACTCAATGGATTATAAACAAGATATTGGTAGGCGACTGAGGCAAGATAAAAACCCTGATGCCTACTAGTAGATTATTGTCTCTATCTGACGCCACCACATACTGGTGGCCGGCCTGTTATCCCGCGCAATAATATACGCTTACAAGTCTCTTAGTAGTTGATAATCCAACGCGCCCTCGTGTGCATCACACGCTTAGTTTGGCCTCCAGCCACTTTGCAAACCGCACCGTTGGCATATCGACTGCTCGCCAGAAAATATCGGACACCCAAATCACGAGGGGGACATTGATCAGGGCGGCGAGAGCGACGCCGAGCTTGTAGGCGGAGCCCTCCGTGCCGGTGACCCCCCAGGCCCAGCGCTGGACCGGGAATCCCAGAACGTGCGTCACAGGCCCATGCATCAGATACATCGCATAGCTGAGATGGCCGAGGTACTGTATGGCCGGGAGCTCGAACACGCGCTGCCAGCCCCGCGACCGTGCCGCGCAGAATACGAACAGGCAGGCGCCGATGGTCTGCCAGAAGCGGTACTTCTCGGTGAACCAGTCCGGGATCAGGGTGCCCAGGTACCTCCAGCCCGGCACATCCGACGGGCCGGCGTCGGGGCAGGAGAGCAGATATAGCGCGAAGACGGAGACGGCCGTCCAGAACGAATCCTCGGTAGACCGCCGCTCCGGGGCCGACGATCCCCGATCCACCTTCTCGTCGAGAGGGAGTAGTAACAGCGTCGGCTGGTGGTGGTGCTGGTGGTGCTGGTGGTGCTGGTGCTGC
Organism: Rosellinia necatrix; assembly: GCA_021209875.1. Taxonomy (NCBI): domain Eukaryota; kingdom Fungi; phylum Ascomycota; class Sordariomycetes; order Xylariales; family Xylariaceae; genus Rosellinia; species Rosellinia necatrix. The sequence continues at coordinate 3,268,123 of JAGYVD010000007.1, read as the reverse complement.
GACGGCGATCCGGCGGCCGTCCCGCGGCTCCCGTGGGCGTTGCGCCTCAGGTCCAGCTCGGCGATGGTCATGCCGGCGAGGAAGAGCAGCATCTCCCAGCGGTCGCAGCGCAGGACGAACCAGGCGAGGGCGGCGACGACGGCGAGGCGGACGTTCTCGCGCAGGCGGGCGGTGCCGACGAGGACGAGGAAGAGCACCATGGAGCAGCGGAACTCGAGCGGGATGGTCCACAGGTGGACGTCGTACTGGGTCGAGCCGGCGTGGTCGGCCCAGCTCCAGACGTGGAGGAAGGCCCACATCTCGCGGCCCCAGTGGGCCAGCTGGGCCGGCAGCGTCGGCAGGCGCTCCGGGTGGTGCTCGGCGACGTTGCGGATGAAGCGGCGGTCGTGCACGAAGGCCCGCGTGCCCTCGTACGCCCCCGCGCCCAGCAGCAGCGCCACCCCGAGCGTCGACAGCACCGGCGGCAGGTACAGCCGGAACAGCCGCCGGAAGACGAGCGACGACGTCGCCCGCGCGAACGCCTCGCCCTGCCGCCGCCGCGCCAGCTGCAGCGGCCGCAGCGACAGCGCGTACCCCGAGATCACGAAGAACACGCACACCATCGACGGCCCGCTGTACAGCAGCCGCACGAACGGCAGCCGCCACAGCGACGTGTACCTCGACGTCGTCGGCCCCGGTTCGTTCGCGTCCGGCGGGGGCGGCGGCAGCCAGTTGTACCCCTCGGCGATGAAGAAGGCCGTGTAGAAGTAGTGGCAGAAGAACACGAAGAACGCGGCCAGCCCCCGCATGCCGTCCAGATACGACGTTGGGCTCAGTGTTTTCGTGTTGCTGCCACTGCCGCCGCCGCCGCCGCCATTGCCACTCCCGTTGTTGTTGTTGTTGTTGTTGTTAATATTAGTATTATCGCTGTTGCCGATGCCGGCACTCCGGCGTTCCCGCGCCGGTGAAATTCGATGATGGATGAAGCTCGGCAGCAGGAAGATGGCTACTCGTCTCAGCACGAGGCCGAGGTACGCCTTGGCCATCGCCGCCCATCGGGTTCTCCTGAAGCGATCCTCGGTCTCTCCCCAGATGCTGCCCTCGCTCGAGGGCGATCGATCGTCGATCAAGAGGGCCTGACGTTTCTCTTCATCTATTGGAGGCATCTTGAATGATACAAATCTGCCCATACTCTTGACGGGTTTTACGCCTCTCAGGACAGGATGCTCCTCTCAACCCGAGCAGTGGCCGGTTTTTGATGCCCTGCTGTTACTTCTTCATCGGATACCGTATCCAGTACACCGAACCCTCGTTTGAGTCAGTCACGGTGCACAGAAAAGAGTCTCAGTTGTTCATCGTCTGTATCCTAAGATTACGAATGGTGGCACGCAAGATGGGTATATTCACCACGCCACGCTGGACCATGAACTAAGATAAAATGAGATAAAATGAATGGCAATGGCAGGAAACGAGCAGGAAGACAAAACAAAGCAACACTGGTAGAATACTTAGGGGAAAGTGTGCGTTGAATCCTTCTAATTACCGAAGACGACCGTTTTTCTTCTGATAAAAGCCCAGCTTCGCTCCACAACCTGGCTAACCTGGCTTACCTGTCACCTGTTGACTATGCGAAGCCGTGCAGAGTTGAATGGCTTGGGGGTGCCAAAAATGAACTCCTGAGTTATCTCCCGTCGCAGATCACGCACGACCTTGTTTGCATGCACATCCAGTGAGATATCAACGAGCCGCAGGGCGATCGGCAGTCGCACCATGTCCATCATCATAATATTCACGTTTCGATGCTTGGATTTGCTTGGATTTCTGAAGACTCTTTCTCCATATTTCTGTCCATCCTCCCGTCCTACGACCGTGTTCTACACTGGGCCACGTCATTTCTCTCACTCCTCCTGTGGTGGCGGTGCTCTTCTTTTTTTTTTTTTTTTCCCCTTCAGGCCCTTGTTCCCAAGGTGCCAATCTCTGGGATAAGATGCTTTGGCTTGTAACCGGCTAGTGCCCTGGCCGCTTGGGGCGTCTATATCCTGTTTCGTCGGATTGCATACTTCAGTACGCAGTATCGTTACATACAACAAGGCTTTATTTGAATGGTCAATGGTGCGAGTTTATACTCCGCTTGTTAGGCTGCGCTTCTTTTTTTTTTTAAAAAAAAAAAAAAAAAAGCCTGTCGCTATCTAATGATCTTCAATCCCAAAGATCCCCATGTCACTTAACAATCCTCTAAGTGACAGGAGAATTAGACTAATTAATCTCGCCAAGCCCCAAGTGCATAGGATAACACACGCTAAAACAGGTCCGTCCGTTAAGGACAGGAGAGTTACACTACAATTGAATTTATATACCACAAGACAGAATAAAATGAGGGCCACACAACGCAAGTACAATACCATAATGGACATGGACAGAAGCTAACGGGATCGACGAGGATCCCTCCCCCCCCCCCCCGGATTGCCTAAACATCGGACGAAGGACACAAGGGCCGGCAACGCCGGAACCACGAGAGCAGGGAGTTGGAACGCAGAGAGTCTGAAAACCACCTGCTCCATCCTAGTCTGTCCTGTGTTCCTGGTGTTGGACCGGCTGGTTGGTGTTAGTCTCTGCCAAGACTCTGGCGACGCGACCGGGACAGAGGTGGAAATAAACCACGATGATCCCCCTATCGGGACCTGTCCGGGCAAGGTGCTGATCGCTCTCCTTCCCCCCTCCCCCGTTTGGCGGCGTCGAGTTGAAACGTGTTGTGTGTGTGTGGCGATCTCGGCTCGCGAATCTTCATCGCCGATCGGCAGCCACAAGGAGCACAAGCGCAAGCACAAGCACAAGCACACGGCGTACATAGTTTGCTACCGTGTTGCGAATGTGACGTGCCAATTATCAGTCGAAACGACTACCCGCATAGGCCATCATGCTATCTGTAACATATCATGGACGATGGGGGGAAGAGGCGCACACACATACATACACACAAAGAAATACGAAATAAGTTCATGCATGTCTCAATTGGCGCATTCGCGTTACAAATTATCAATACTACATATTACTAGAGTACAGATCGACTTCACGAGTCTATCCATCCATCCGGTCCTTTTAGGGGGGGGGAAGTGTGGTTCTCTCCCCCCCCCACTCCAGACATGCTTTGCTCTCTACTTACAAAGTAAGTACCTTTTTGTTTTTTTTTTTTTTCTAATCTTCTTAATAAGGCGAAGTAGCATTGCTGACGCCGCTGTAGTAGTTGATCCACTTGTAGATCTCGGTGTGCCAGACGAGGCTGTTCTCGGGGCTCAGGACCCAGTGGTTCTCGTCGGGGAAGCTGAGCAGGCGCGAGGGCACGCCGCGGGTCTGCAGCAGGTTGAAGAGCAGGATGCCCTCGCTGACGGGCAGGCGGAAGTCGAGCTCGTTGTGCACCACGAAGTGCGGCGTCGCCCACGCGTCCACGAACCGCAGCGGGTTCCACTCCCAGTACGGCGACGACGCCGCCAGCCCCGTCTCGTTGAACGGCCCGCTGAAGTCGTGGTTCATGAACCACAGCTCCTCGCTCGCGTACTGGTTCAGCGTCGACGTGCTGCCGTCGTGCGTCACCAGCGCCTTGAACCAGCGTCCCATCTCGTGACCTTGCATCCTATTTTTTTTCTTCTCGTTAGCGACATTTCCTGATCAAATACATGTGTGTGTGTGTGTGTGTGTGTGTGTGTGTGTGTGTGTGTGTGCTTGTGTATGCTTGTGTAAGTTAGGACGGGTCTTCCCGCCCGCCATGTTTCAGAATGGGATGATGATGATGCTTTTTTTTTTCTTTTGCCGCCTCCCACTTACCAGTTTGTCATGTAACCTCCATACGAGGCGCCAGCTTCGATACCTCGCGAGGTATCAACATACTTGAGCGTGCTGTTGACGTACTTCCACGCGTGCACGAGATCCCAGTACGGGTACGAGCCCCAGCGTCCCTGGATGGCGTCGGTGAGGTTCTGGCCCCAGCCGGAGCTGGCCGTCGGGTTCGGCGCGATCACGACGTAGCCCTGGTCGGCCCAGGTCTTGAAGTTCCACCTCGTGCTCCAGGAGTTGAAGTGCGCGCCCTGGGGCCCGCCGTGGGAGATGAAGGCCAGGGGGTACGTCTTGTCCTTGGAGAACCCCTCGGGGTAGATGATCCACGCCTGCTGGTCGATCTCGGACGTGTTGGTCGAGTAGTAGAACTCGGACACGTCCTCCGGTCCGAGACCCTTCAGCGCCGGGTCGACCTTGTTCGCCTGGAAGTACGTCTTCACGACCTTGCCCTTCGGGGAGACGGTGTAGATGTCGCGGCTCGTCCAGATCTTGGAGTCCGAGACGAGCAGGTTGCCGTTGGGGAGGACGTAGAAGCCGGCCGGCACGCCCTCGTTGGTGATGTTCTTGGGCACGTAATCCTCGCCGGCGGTCAGCGGGACGGGGAAGATGCGCTCCCGGCCGAGGTCGGCGGCGGCGACGTAGACGGACTTGGAGTCCGGGGCCCAGGCGAGGCTGTCCGGCGCCCGGTCCCAGTTACCCGCGAGACGCGTGACATTGAAATCCTTCTTGTTCACGTTCGCGACGTAGACGCTGCTGCGGTCCGACTCGTACGCAATGCCGTACATCTGAAGGTATGCGATCTTCTTTCCGTCGGGAGAGAAGCGGGGAACGACGGTGGCTCCCTGGGTCTCGGGGTACTTCGTGCTACCACGAGCCTGGATCGGCACGGCGTCTTTGGCTGTGCCGTCGAAGGGGGCATAGTAGATCACGTTGGCTGTGTAGTTCGCCAGGGGTAGGGTGGTGTCCTTCGTCAGGAAAACAAGGCCGCTGCCATCAGGCGAGATATCATAGTCGCTCTCATCGCTCTGGTCGTAGGGGGACTCAGCACAGGTGACGTCGCAGATACCCGTGACGTAGTTAGTGAGCTCGCCAGAAAGCGTGTAGGAGCCGTAGCTGCGCTTCAGCACACCGCCAAAGACGGCATTCTTCTGTGGCGTTAGCCAGGTATCCCAGTGGCGGACGTAGATGGAGTCGTAGAGCCTGGCCGTGCTGGCAGGCGTTTCCGCGAAGTTCTCGTTGTAGGCCGTGCCGTTCGGGTACGCCTTTGTGTAGGCGAGAAAGCGGATGTCCCCGGATTTCGTCTGGACAGCCTTGAATCCCGAGTAGGGAGCGGGCAGGGAGGCGACAAGCTTGGCGCCCTTGAGATTGTTGGCATCGGCCGAGTACAGGCTGACGCCGCCATCTCCCTCCGCGTTCGTCCCATTGACGTAGATGATGCTCGTGTCCTTGGGCCCGACGAAGACGACCTCCGAGATATCGGAGCCGTCGTACCACTTGGAGATCTTGCCCGTCTTTAGATCCAGCTTATTCCACCACGCGGAACGCTCCTTTGTCTCAAAGGAGTAGTTGGATACTGTGAAGAGCGCGAAGTCCTATCGAAGCTGTCAGCCTTTTTCTTTTCTTTTTTCTTTGGCAGGCCGATGGGACGGGCTCGTTGTCACTTACACCTGACGGGTTCGGTCGCGCATCGCTGTACCGGTTGGCCGAGAGCATGGTCTCGGGCGTGATGGCCAAGGCCTGGGGCAAGACGGCCAGGGCGGCCGCCACCAACGATTGCGACTTCATCTTGGGCAAGGCAAGCGTCCTCGATTGACTGGCGAGTGAGGAATGAGACGTCGCGCGAAGCCTGACGGGAAGAAGAGCGCGGGAAGCGAGGCGGCAGCACGCGAGAGCGATGACGCCTTATAAATAAAGCTCTCGCAACGAACAATGATCGGCGTTGGGAGCTCCGGTATAGGCAATACCCCGTACCTAGGTAGGCCCATCCGTACCCCCCGGCACCCCGGACTCGCCTGGCCTGGGGCTTCGATGGATTCCCGATTTCCCAACACGGGCTAGTTCTCCGCGAGAGAGTTATGTAACTCTACACTCCGAGTGCACCAACACTAACTAACCTAGGTACCCAGCCTAAGTAAACCTACACTACCTAGTGTAAGAATTTGTATGCACGAATTGAATTGTCTGGTTACCTACTTAGTTAGTTACCTGATCTGTGCCTGGTCCATGCCTGATTACCTGATTGATTACCTGATTATGCTCAACGACAGGTGACGAGGTGGTGAGGCCTGCATGCACTACTAGTGCTCATCAGCTATGATGTCGATGTCGTATCGGCCATACAGCCCTGCCCTGGCTTCCGTGCCACAGCGCTGGGAATAACTCCCAATCGGTTCACAAACGAGTAATATCGTGCGCAACAGGCAGGGGTTGTTGGGATCATCAACCGAAGCCCTGCTTAGACCAGCCGCCTTATGATGAAAGAGGCAGGTGGTTATAGGCATCCACTGATAAGTTTGCGATGGTACGAGTGCTGCCCTACTATCAGCGTACAGTATAACAATACTTATGACGTTCTTTTAAATTGCGATCCTTTATTATGATTATTATTATTATTATTTTTTTTTTTTTTTCCCTTTGGGTGAGAGGATTATTATATGTACTTGTATTAAGTATGTTGATAATACATGGGAATGGTTTGCAAGCAAATAGGCTGAATAAGAAGAGGGCATAACTAACGCAAAGAATTATTTTATATAGTTATCTGGATTTTGCGAATTGCTTTGTCTAGATATCCTTCAGTTACCCCTCCCCTCTCCCCTCTCCCCTCCCTTCCTACTTTGTCTTAGATATCGACGTCAGGGCGGCTCACACCAGCACATTGTCAAAAGTACACAATCAGCGACTTTTGAGACTTGGGTGACTTGGCATCATATTATACAAGTAGTCACTAGCCGACTGTTCAGTAAAAAGGTACGATGCAAGTGCGAAAAGGCGGAACGAACGACTCGAATACCCCGGTTTTCGTTTAGTGTACAATCAACAAGCATACAGTGCAGTAACACATAACCATACGCGAAATAGCAAACCTGGGGGCTGACGTGAGGGGAGAAGCTTGTGGGAACAAACCATGCCGTTTGCGTCCTCCAGTAGGGTAGGACATCCAAAGCAGATTGCGTGCAGTGTGGTAGCATCAAAGGGCTCGCTTCGTTCCGTCCATTTCTGAACCCTCTACGTACCTAAGTACACGTAGGTAGTAGGTGGTCGATGTTATGGTGCTAAGCTTCCCACAAGGCAATCTCTCCAACGCTTGACGAAGAACCCCAAAACCCGGAAGCTCGGAGCGCCAAGCGGCATCTACACTAGCCGGCCAATGGCGCGATATTACGCTCTCAAGCGCTAGAAACACTACGGAAGGTTCTACGGCCCCTGTGCTGTTTGTTTGTGCGCCTCTCTAATTTGGTGCAGCTACTACACTAGAGCTAGCTCGTGGAAACTTCATACCGCGTCTTGATATGCATACCAACAATAAATTACCCAAGCCGTATCCCTTAACGATAGCCTATCAAACATCATCCACCTATCTCGGATTCTAAGCACCACTCCATCGTATGGACCTCTTGCAGGACTTCCTCTCCTAGCTATAAGCCCGATCCACGGCTACGTATTTCAAATACAGCTTAACATCCTTGAATTTAAACCCCCAGTCGCCGGTCTGTCCACACGGATGCTATCAAGATTCGATAATCGCGATAGGCTAAACACCGAGCTACATACTATGAAGCTATATAGACAAGGCTCCTGCTTTCGGTTCATTCGGCCCGTGTCTTGCTCGTATGGATCGTATCTACTATGCAAGTATGTATATACGCCATGTTACGCCATGTGCAAGTTCTGAGCTACCCCTGGTGCTAGTGGGAGAATACTCTAGGGGCTCTTCGCTTGATGAAAAAAAGGCTATGCTGACATGCATTATTTGACCTAGTGTATGTAACTGATCCTTCATCAACCCAGTCATAGTTACGTCAGATTTGCTTGTTTTTATTCACCGTAACCCACCGGTGGCAGTCTAGTCCTGCCTTGATTGACGTCCCCCTCCCATCTTATACGCTTGACATACGGGGACAAGGGAAAAGAGATACTGGTCCGAAAACCTCGGATGGCAGAGGGCCTGGCGATTAAATAGATCGCGTAGCAAATAAACGTACGTTCTTACATTTCGTGAGATAGCTCGAAAAAAAGTGGTCAAGTAGAATACATCAAAAATTCCCGACCTTTACCTATGCTCATTCACGACGTTCATGTGCACTCATTACCATAAAGATGCATGGTAGTTAGATATCTTTGCAACAAGGCACAGCGCACCTGGTTCTATCTAAATTTTGCTTTCGCCTAAAGCGGCGTTTGTTCTTTTACCCCGAAACAAACCGGTATCCTCGAACGCCTGAGCCCCCGTCAAATGCGATGCTGCGAAAACGAGAACGCCAAGCAAGTTTTCACCGCCAACAATCGATTAGAACCTAGACTAGCCTATAGTCTATTTTGTCGCTCCCGCTCCACTTCGTACATGAAGTCGAAATATCCCTTGTCGAAATGGTGTACTCGTACGTAGCCGTCCTCGCCGCCGCTCGCATAGCTCTTGCCTGTGGGATCTGCTGCTACCGTGTTCTAGAGTCCGCATCAGCTTCCGACTCCCGCCTGATATATCCGTCCTCGCCGTTTCTCCGCTCGATTGTGGATAGAATGAATATAGAATGAATATAGAATGGATGACTTACCAGGGGCCCGAAGTGGCCTCTTACACGGCCGATCTCATCCTCGATGATTTTGTGGTAGAATCGCGCCTCGAATTTACCCTGTCGCGCAGCGGTGGTTGTGACGTCCATGGCAGCTTGACCGCCACCTAGGATTACATAATCCTTCTTTGGGGTGATACACGCGCTGTTTAGCGGTGTGTCGGCGGGGTAGGTCTTGAGGAGTTCGAGATCACGAGCGGCTATTAACCTGGCCGTCTTATCCTTCGAGGCTGTGATGAAGTACGTTCGGTCGGGTGACCATTGCAGATCCGTGACCTGCATGTTGAGTTCGTGGATGGGAATATTGTCCAGCAGCTCGCCGGTCTATGCACAAACCATGTCGTTAGTAAATGACGATATCACGGGCAACGATCCAGATCTGCCGTACCTTAGCATCGTACTGAGAGACAGAGCCATCCTCGTGACCGGCGATGATGTACTTGGATAGGTAACTCCAACCAGCAACGGTAGCCTTGCTCTCGTCGCATACGATGGTTAGGTCCCGTTCGTCGCTCTGCTCGGCGTCGACATCCGGGGTGATGGGGAGAACGACGATGGTGCCCAGGTGACCCATGCGCTTCTCGGTAACGCCGAGGAGTTGGCTTCCGTCGGGGCTGAACTCGACGCGCTTGACGGCCGTGGGGAAATCCCAGGTCTTGAGCAAGCGGCCGGATTTGATTTCCCATAGTCGCATGGTGTTGTCGGCGCTGCCACTCGCAATCATGGTGGAGGTGGGATCGACGTCGACGGTCCAGATGGCACCCTGGTGGCCCTTATAGGTTCCAAGGCGTTCGCCATTGTTGGCAAACCAGACACAGATCTGCTGGTCCTTGGACACGGAGAAGAGGAGGTCGCCGTCGGGGTTGAATCTGCACGGCACTCGTTAGAGGGACACTCGGCCGCGGGGTAGCGATGTGGATGTATACTTGATCTGGGTCAGGGCGCGTTCCTAGAAACGAGGAATGTCAGCAGTGTCGCCTTGCGCGTTGGGATCTGGAAGCGCAGATGGCTGGTAGGTACCTACATGGCCCGAAAGAAGAATAGGTCTCATGATGGCGGCGTTGGGTTGTCGACTTCTCGGTGCGGGAATCGTCGCCAGCGATCGTGGGGTCGGTGGGCTTTTGAAAGGTTTGTGCGTGCACGTGATGATAAGTCGAAGAAACGTCTGAGCTGCCGCAGCTGTGCAGAAGGCGTGGGGCAAAAGCAGTGACTGGTGCACGGTACCTAGGCAATTCTAGGGAAGACTGACTCACTAAATCCTGCAGAGTTTTAGTGGGCTAGGACAACTTCAGCTTCCAATACTATCTAACTAGGCATCAAATAACTACCGAAAACTACTCCCTAAAAAGCTACCTAGGCGATTTACACGTAGGCAAATTAATTTACCGTACCTACTTGGAACACCTTGGCTTAGGAGGTGCCTTAGGCAGTCTACCTAAATAGGTACCTACCTAGCAGCGAATGAACGCATAGGGCGAAACAAATTACATAATTACCATTTAGCCGTTCCAATCGCCCTCTAGGAATGAGACGGGAAGCAGGCTGGAAGTCCGTCGCCGGGAATAGCGCATGGGAGGACCAGGACCAGGACCGCCGCTGTGGCCATAAGAACTACGGTGGGAGCTCCAACATCCCAGAAGTCGGCAGGCTACCTTTCTTCTTTTAATTATAAGTAAGTAGGCTTATGTCTCCCGCGCCGCCGGCCTCTTCGGCACGATTTAAGACTATTCTTAATAATGTACATGTCACTTCATCGTATATACTTTTAACTACCTACCTAGGTACCTACTAGGTAGGTAGGTATTATCTATTATCTCTAACTTTATTAATACTGCGCCTTTCCCTGTGGCTTTTACCTGTGTAAGAGAATGGTGCGATTTCTCAAGCATTGACTAGCAGTAACCATATTTAGACATACCCCTGCCGAGTAAGTATGCGCTACCAACAACTACCGATCGAAGGCTACTATGGTATTCCTTCTCATCGACTCGTTGACTCATTGATAGTGTATTTTTCTGGTTCTATGGCTCGACATCGACGAGTGACTCCCATTGCATCTCCACCCAGGTAATCGGGTAATCAGGTGCCAAGATTAGGAGGTTGACTTGGACAAACGAATACGACGGTATTACGTCCGCCACTCGTACCTTACTTGAGCAAACAGTTTAGTTTGTCGGGTCATCCGACACACACCGCATTCCTCATCCATCCTCACAATTTGTATGGACTGCAGCGAAGGGTGCGAAGGGAGCGAAGGGAGCGAAGGGAGGACCAAGGAGGGCCGGGGAGGGAAGGACCCGATTGGACAGTGCAAGAGATGGGTTTGTTAGGCCAGTTCACTCTCGGCTCGCGTATCTCGCCGTCCATGGGGAAGAAGCTGCCATATGCGCCATGCGTGCGACTGCGGCCGTCGGGTGCGCGTTTAAGGCGGCAACAGCTGGTTACGGCCACAAACGCAGTAACAGTATGTACAGCGGCTGTTGCAACCCCCCTAGTCGGACGCTGTCCCACAAACTTAAATCTTAGCCATTATCCAACACCACTACCCGCGCTACCAGTACCTGCGCTGTCAGTACCTGCGCTACCAATACCTGCGCTGCCAATACCTGCGCTGCCAATACCTGCCCGTCCCATGGTGGTACTGGCTGCTGCAAGCCGTCTCGCCACAGGTCCAGCGCCAACTTCAGCTCCGCAATCCGGAACCAAAAAACCCTGTATATTTGCAAGTGCTCACGTTTCCATTCCCCCGGCTCAACCCTACGATTACCCCTACGGTTACCCCTACGATTACTACACCACCAGCGCTTCCTCTACTTTGCCCACCCCGCGTAAGACAGAGCCCCATGTTTTTACCCCGGCCTGTGTGAGCAACTTCTTTGTAAACCCCTCCTTTTCTCCCCCCAGGAATCCGGGCATACCTCAGGTTCAATCACGGCCCTCCCATCTGCCTGGCAATTTGCGGTCTTTCTCGACAACTCCCTTCGTCATGACGGCTATTCGGATCGATGGGACAGCCATCGCGAAGTCCATCCGCGAGAAGCTCGCTGCTGAGGTGGTTGAGAAGCAGAAGTTGAACCCCCAATATCAACCTGCCCTTAGAATTATTCAAGGTTTGTTCACAGCCATGAGCCCCTTTGCGTTGGCCAATACGAGTAACCTAACGCGCTTCTAGTCGGTGATAGATCTGATTCTTGTATGTTATAATTAGCGCCCCCTTTGTGGAAGGTGTTTTGACTCATGTGCCTCAAGCTACGTATGTTCGCATGAAACTCAAGGCCGCCGAGGAGGTGAGTAATGCGCACTTGGACTGCGTAACCGTTCTCCTAACGTCAGGGTCTAACCGCGGTGGCTTTTATCTAGGCCAATATCAACTGCGAGCTCCTCCACTATCCAGAATCCATCACGGAGGCAGAGCTTCTGGCGCACCTACATGTCTTGAACAACGATGCCAAAGTAACAGGCATTTTAGTTCAGTTGCCTCTGCCGAAGCATATCAATGAGTACACCGTAACTTCGGTCGTTGCCGATGAAAAGGATGTCGATGGCTTTGGTACCACTAACATTGGCGAACTTGCCAAGAAGGGTGGCCACCCCTATTTTGTCCCATGCACACCGAAAGGTGTCATGGTCTTACTAGAGGAGGCCGGTGTTAATCTCAAAGGAAAGGATGCCGTCGTTCTTGGTCGGAGCGATATCGTTGGCAGCCCCGTCAGTTACCTACTCAAGAACGCTGATGCCACCGTCACCATATGCCACTCTAAGACAAAAGACCTTGAGGAGAAATTGAAGAAGGCCGACGTTGTGGTTTCTGCTATAGGAAAACCCGACTTCGTGAAAGGGGATTGGCTGAAGCCGGCGGCCGTCGTAATAGATGTCGGAACTAATTATATCCCGGACGCAACTAAGAAATCGGGACACCGTCTCGTCGGCGACGTTGATTATGAGTCAGCATCTCGGGTGGCGTCTTACATCACTCCCGTTCCGGGCGGCGTGGGCCCCATGACAGTTGCCATGTTGCTGCAGAACGTAATCGATGCTACAACTATGTACTTCGATCGCCAGAGGCAAAGACACGTTGTCCCCCTCCCTCTCAAGCTCCAAACGCCGGTCCCATCGGATATTGATGCATCCAGAGCCCAGACGCCGAAGCAGATCACTCAAGTCGCAAGTGAAGTTGGTATTACACCGCACGAGCTGGAGCCATATGGAGCATATAAAGCCAAGGTGGATTTAACCCTCCTGAAGCGGCTCGAGCACCGCAAGAATGGCCGATATGTTGTGGTCACTGGCATCACACCTACCCCCCTTGGCGAGGGCAAGTCCACTACAACTATGGGTTTATCACAGGCCCTGGGTGCTCACCTCGGGCGACTGACTTTCGCAAATGTGCGCCAGCCTAGTCAAGGCCCCACCTTTGGTATCAAGGGAGGGGCTGCTGGTGGCGGTTATAGTCAGGTTATTCCCATGGACGAGTTCAATATGCATCTAACGGGCGATATCCATGCCGTTAGCGCCGCAAACAATCTCCTCGCTGCTGCTATTGAAACCCGCATATTCCACGAAAACACGCAAAAGGATGGGCCCCTTTACAAGAGGCTGGTGCCGGCCAAAAACGGAAAGAGGGTGTTTGCGCCAGTCATGTTTCGACGACTAAAAAAATTAGGAATTGATAAGACTGATCCGAACGAGCTTACGGAAGATGAGATACATCGTTTCGCTCGTCTAGATATTGACCCCGCCACAATCACTTGGAGACGCGTTTTGGACGTCAATGATCGCCATCTACGCGGAATCACCGTTGGCATTGCGCCCACTGAAAAGGGCCAAACAAGAGACACTGGGTTCGATATATCGGTTGCAAGTGAATGCATGGCGATTCTGGCCATGAGCACTAGCCTCGCCGACATGCGAGAACGTCTTGGCCGGATGGTTGTCGCCAGCTCACGATCTGGGGATCCCGTTACATGCGACGATCTTGGAGCTGGTGGCGCCTTGACCGCTCTCATGAAGGATGCCATTAAACCTAATTTGATGCAGAGTTTGGAAGGCACCCCGGTATTCGTACACGCTGGACCGTTCGCCAACATTAGCATTGGTAATAGTTCCATTCTTGCGGACAAGATGGCTTTGAAGCTGGCTGGGACCGAACTTGACGAGGACCACAGCGCCAAGGCCGGGTTTGTCGTGACCGAAGCAGGCTTCGACTTTACAATGGGTGGCGAGAGATTCTTCAATATCAAATGTCGTGCTTCGGGTTTAGTGCCCGACGTCGTAGTTGTCGTTGCTACGGTGCGTGCTCTCAAGGTGCATGGCGGAGGTCCTCCAATCACTCCTGGAGCTGCTTTAGACCCTGTTTACAAAGCCGAAAATGTCGAGGTGCTTCGAAAGGGCTGTGTAAACCTCAGGAAACATGTCGAAAACGCGAGATCTTATGGCTGCCCTGTTATCGTTGCCGTCAACAAGTTTTCTACCGACACCGAGGCGGAAATTGCAGTCATCCGCGAAGAGGCCATTGCTGCTGGAGCGGAAGACGCCATTTTGGCGAACCACTGGGCTGAAGGAGGAAAGGGCGCCATTGATCTTGCGAAAGGCGTAATTGCTGCTTCTGAGAAGCCTAAGAACTTCAAACTCTTGTATGAAATTGAAGGTGGCTCCGTCCAAGAGCGCATGGAGGCCATCTGTAAGAAAATGTACGGTGCTGCGGCTGTTGAATTTAGCGAGCTGGCACAGAAGAAAGTCGACACCTACACTAAGCAAGGCTTTGGTAACCTCCCTATCTGTATCGCAAAGACGCAATACTCTTTGTCACACGACCCGGATCTCAAAGGAGCCCCGACAGGATTTACCGTCCCCATTCGTGATGTCCGAATGGCGGCTGGTGCCGGATACTTGTGAGAGTTGTCTCTTGAACATTGTAATAAACACCACGTACTGACGTTTTTTTTGATAGGTATGCCCTCGCTGCTGACATTCAGACTATTCCCGGATTACCAACTGCTCCTGGGTACTTTAATGTCGATGTCGACACTGAGACGGGCGAGATTCAAGGCCTCTTTTAAAGGATGATCAGTCTGATTCATGAATGCTTTTCAATATGATAAATGCCTGGGGCAACAAGGCACAGGGGTGTTCGGGTTGGTGGCAGTTTAGACTCAACTTCATAGCGCGGTAAAGAAAAGGGAATGGGATAGTGCATAGCATCCTCTAATTCAACTAGAGAGGGGCGGGAGTACGATTTGTTCGGATATATCCAGAAATTTCAACTTAGAGATGGGAATGGGGGGGCTATCTACGACTATATGATATCTTCAACACCCATATAATAAATAGAACGCTACGTAGGGATGCGTTGGTGACTTGATATCACCCTCTTGCTTCACATTTTCCTTTCCCTTCCCCCTTTTTCGAGAATTGACACCGTCTTGCGGCATTTTATGTGGTTCGGAACCTTGAAACAGCCATGTAAGTTTAGTCTATTCCTAGGTCCTTGCATTGACAGGTAGGGTTGGATCCAAGGAACTCGAAGTATACTAAGGAAATATGTAGGGCTTGTCGAGAACTACCTACACGAGGGGGTCTCCGCATCAAAGGGGTAAGTAGGCAAGAACCTACCTGACGTGCAGTCATAAAAGGTGACGTTGGAGATAAGGGGTAACTTAACTTAAAATGGTTTGCGTAACAGCCGTCCTCACCCGGCCCCCTTCCCCTTGTTTTCTCGCTTTGACTTTACCCCAACGTCTTATTCTCGGCTTACACGCAAGCCGGATCTTACACAGCGCTGATGAATTGAGTACAAAACC
Organism: Rosellinia necatrix; assembly: GCA_021209875.1. Classification (NCBI taxonomy): domain Eukaryota; kingdom Fungi; phylum Ascomycota; class Sordariomycetes; order Xylariales; family Xylariaceae; genus Rosellinia; species Rosellinia necatrix. The sequence goes on along the minus strand of JAGYVD010000007.1, from coordinate 3,252,720 downwards.
CGTCCCGCAAAAAAAAAAAACAAAAAAAAAACAAAGTGAATTCGGATCCTTGTTATTTGGGGGACATAGCGGTTTGATGGTAGTACGGCAATTTACAGTCAACCCACTCGATGGCTGAGTAGCTGTAATTAATTTGGGGGTTTGATTCACCAAAGAAATTAATAGATGGCCGCGGAAACCTGGCGGGTTGGAAAAGAAAAAAAAAAGAAAAAGAAAACCCCCTTCCGATGCTCCGTGGCACTTTGCGTTACTTAATGCCAGAATGGCCAGTGCGGGAGAAGATCTAGACCAATGATCGAAAGACATTGGGTACTGTAGATTTCTTAACTCTGGTTTTTAGTTGGTTGGTGGGATGCTGAACGTGGGGGGGAGATGTATATACTATATGCCCATCCCTAGGGCCGTCGCCCTTCGAATAGCCCGGATAAGGGGATGGTAGAAGTAAAGGGAACCCGATACATTCATATGAATTCTTCCTTCGATTCAATGAAATGGAACGAGTGAAAAAAAAAGGGGTAATCGTTGGCATTTGACAAGAGAACCTATCTACATTCTTACGACTCATTGTGGAAACCCGCTGACCTGGAATCGAGAGCAAGTGCGCCGGATATACATGATATCGCCCTTAGCGTTTAGTTTAGTCCACCGTACGATAAAACGAAAGCAAAGAGTCGCTGAGGTTAATGTGGGTGGGTAGCCATAGCTGACCACAATCGAACGCCTCCCATGCTAGTAACACCGCCCCCGTCTTGATGCTCCGTTCCCAAAACATATCTACCACTCCTATGCGTCTTGATAGTGGCGTGTTTCTCGTATGTACCCGATGTCAAGTCCCAGAAGAGAAACAAGCCCCCGTAGATCCAGACCAATGCGCCGAATAGATGCGGGTAGAATCACTAAGCGAACGATTCTCTCATGTGTGCCTGCTTCTCTTTCCTTCCCTGCCGGATATGTCCTTTCCAAAATTTAGACTGCCGACGTCGAAAAGCTCGGCGAGGTTGATCGGCCGCTTATGGCCAGCCCCTCTTCCCAGATGAGCCGTTGCTGTGCCGCGTGGCCGTGGACCTCGCTTGTCTTTTCGGATCCGGGGGGGTTGAGATACGGATGTGCTGGGAGGGCCCTGCACTGTGGGGTCGTTGGTTCTCATCGAGTCTGATAGGTCGAGGTTTGCGATGTTCAAATAGGACTCGTGCGGATAAGGGTGTGAAGACTGAAAAGTGAAGCTGTCTTGTGTCGGGACCGTGATCATTTGGGGTTCCTCGGCAACGGGCTCGAGAACGACGGGATGATGCGGGATCGGCGGGGTAGAGTCGTTCCGGACGGCTGACGGCTGCGAGACAACGCTTAGACGGGGGAGTTCCGGCGATGAGACCGTTTCGGCCTTATCGTTCTCGTCTTCGTCGTCGTCGGTGGCCTGGGGGCCCAGGTCCCTGCCGTCGAGACGCTCGGTGGCCCATTTCCTGATCTGCCATCCCTCCCCGTCGCCCAGGCCGATGTGCCGCTTGTCGAGGAAAGTAAGTAGGTCGTCGAGACAATCCTGGTACCCGTCGGAACGGGACTTGGCCTGCGCGGCGGCGGATGTCTTATAGAGCTTGGTGACCGATAACGCAGCAGCCTTGAAGGCGTCGAGGAGCTGCTCGGGCGAGTCGGCGCCCAGGGCGGATTTCGGCGGCGAGGAGCCTCTCATACCATCCATCACGTACGGTAAGCACAAAGGTGTCAAAGGGTGGAGGCCCAACACTCCCGGTGCTGGCTTGTATTCTTGGGGCTTTATCGACGGACAAACGACCGAGCCCTTGCCTCAGGTATATTTATTTCTCGCACGTTTGCTCTGGGCCGCTCTGGTCTGGTGGGGGTTGCTGCGGGCGTTGTGGGCGTTGTGGGCCGAACTCGACCAGGTCGGGGAGCACTAGGTTGGGAGACTAAGATGTGCACTTCGCACACCGGGGGTGGTGCGGGACTACAGGTCACGGTGGGCGTCGTCGCCGGGGTCGTGGTTCGGGTCAGACAGAGGACAGAGGACAGTAACAGGCTCCGGCACAGGCTATACGACACGGCAGCAAAGGATGGGCGAGGAGGGAGGATTGAAGCGGTTATGTGGCCTCTGTAGGGTAGATGAGGAAGGGGACGGAACAGCCGCTGTCATATGATTACTGATGGTGATGATGGATGGATTATGCCACCGGTCAGTTGGACTAGGCCCGGTCTCTTTGCTGGCCGCCAACAGGGCTTACAGGGTCTGTGCCTGTCGAAAAGGGAAAGGTTACACCAATGTGTGTAAGCGTTTCTTGGCTGGATGGAGTTTAAAATGACGGGCATCCCAGTGGACCGGCAAGGTCCCTTCCCTCTGGTCCCGAGGGGCTGAGGCACGTAGGGCAGACTAGGTCTGTACCTACTTGCCTAGGCGGGTCCTGGCGGTCATTTTAGGTTCGATCCGTTTGCCGCCACCTGGCAGCTGAAGACACGTGGGGACGCCTCCAGAGCCAGACATTCCCGTCAAATTGCGTCAACCCACGAACAGTTGTTCCTACCATGTAATGTACGTAACCTCCAGGCCACAAGTGCACATCTAATTATAAAAGCGTACCGTGGGTAATTAACTACATACAGTATATACTTCACTGTGACTAACCTATGGGTACCTAGTACCACCCCAGGTACCCACAAGCAGAGGTCACCTGACAGCAGCTGGAGCCTTACAGATCGATTTACCTAGTTACCTAGATTCCTTATTATTTTGATTTTCTTCTACACTGACAGTTCACTATCCTCCTACTGGGTTAGATCGAAGGCTCTTCTTCAGGTAGTCGTAGTTTACTCCCCTTCTTTCTAGGCCGGCCATGCCTCTCGTGATTCAAATTCCGATTCTATTCCTAGTTTCTACTTTGGTGGCCGCTTTAGTTGCATCAAGACAGGTCGGATAAGCTGGCTGTATGGCGGTAAACAATTGACTATATGGCCAATGTGATGCTGGCCAGAAGAGTGTTGTAGATGCAACAAGAATAATGAGGCCACACGCACATGCAAAACATAAGGACATTTAAGGATGCTCAATAGGAGTTTCAAAAGGTTTTAATTACTTTCAAACTAGGGTACATACATAGTAGTATTTACTGGGAGGAGTGAATGCGTCTTGAACGGGATACGGGGTGTACCTATATATGTATGTATGCAAACATCTCTATGCCTAGCTAAACGGAATACAACTATCTAGGCCTATTACGGAAAGCCAAGCAATAGTATAAATCATTAAGTACTTTTCGAGAAGTATCTGTTGATTTGCTACATTACCTACTTATCTATTTACCTACCTACCTACCTACCCAAGGCAGATAGTGCTTTTCTAAAGCGACCGCCTGTGCAATAGATTAAACCTCGTTTATTATATACCTGCATATTTTTAATTTTATTTTGTTAAATAAGTAGTTAGTTCATCATTAAGTATAACGCAACCTGCAGCTTAATAAAGATATACTACAAGTTTTACTCGGATGTTAGTTATGTCGAATAGTTCAGGAACGCAGTTCAATGGACATTAAAAATAGTTGTAATAGTTTACGCGACAGAGGCACTAATGGGGTCGTTCTGACCAATACACGGCTGTAAAATACTACACTATGCCCAAGTGGGCTTAAATAGGTGCTGTACATTCATACTTGTACTATATGGACTACCGGGGAGGTACCACTTGCGATATGACTACCCCATGCTTGACAATGGTGCACCTCTACCAATCTTTTTGACCAGCTCCTCCACCTTTAATTCTCACAACTACATTCCGACGCGTTTACCTTGTGCGTCTCCCGGGCGTCCCCTCGGCTATCCTTCCCACCCCGTCCATTCATCTACTGTCGGATATCGTGTCGCCGGTCATCTAAGCTGTATCTTGACGTGTGCTCAACCAAGTCCTCCGGCCAACCAGACCGCGTCTTAGTCGCGTAGAGTGCTTGCGGTGGCGCCAATTGACATGGCCCCTTCACGTTCTAGGCCGAGCGCCGTCGACCCCGACGCGTCTATGTCTGATGCGCCAGGGCCCTCGGCCGGTCGGCCTGACGCCATGGTGAGTTCCAGTCACCCTGGGCTCAGCGCATCTTCTCTTCATACTAATTATGCTATGCGACCAGGACGTTGACGAGACCCCGGACTTCTCCGACTCAGACACAAACCCGAACACCACTGCTAGCAGCATCGCCGGAGACTATCCGGTAGATGGCCGTAGGAAACGCGCCGAGGCAAATCAACTGAGAAGGAGCATTTTCGGCAGGAAGCATGATGCTTTGGGAGAATCCAAGGTATGCCCCGGGAATAACCAACCACCCGAGAGAGCGGGTGGCAAGAGTTTGTTGCTAACTGCAAATTCCTGTAGGAAGATGATAGCATACGGCGATTCCGCTACCTCCTAGGCCTGACCGACTTGTTCCGTCATTTTATTGAGACGAACCCAAACCCGAAGATCAGGGAGATAATACATGAGATAGACCGCCAGAACGAGGAAGAGGAGGCTAAGAAGAAGAAGAAAGGCGTCCGTCAGGGTGGTGCGGCTACTAGCCGAGCACGCCGGACCGAGGCCGAAGAAGATGCCGAATTGCTCAAGGATGAAAGGCACGGCGGGTCTGCCGAGACAGTTTTCCGAGAATCACCAGGATTTATCAAAGGAACAATGAGGGATTACCAGGTCGCTGGTCTCAACTGGCTCATCTCACTGCACGAAAATGGAATTTCGGGTATTCTCGCCGATGAGATGGGTCTGGGCAAAACGCTTCAGACGATCTCGTTTCTTGGATACCTACGGCATATTATGGGTATCAATGGGCCTCATCTCGTCCTGGTACCGAAGTCTACACTCGATAACTGGAGACGAGAGTTTGAGAGGTGGACACCAGACGTCAATGTGCTGGTTCTTCAGGGTGCCAAAGACGAGCGACATGTTTTGATCAACGAGCGCCTGGTGGATGATGGATTCGATGTTTGCATTACGAGTTACGAGATGGTCCTGAGGGAAAAGAGCCATTTGAAGAAATTCGCCTGGGAGTATATCATCATCGATGAAGCCCATCGGATCAAGAACGAAGAGTCCTCGCTAGCACAGGTTATCCGTCTATTCAATTCCCGAAACCGTCTGTTGATCACAGGAACTCCACTGCAGAATAACTTGCACGAGTTGTGGGCTTTGCTAAACTTCTTGCTGCCAGATGTGTTCGGAGATTCCGATGCGTTTGATCAGTGGTTTTCTGGCCAGGGTCAAGACCAAGAAAAGGTCGTCGAGCAACTTCATAGAGTACTGCGGCCTTTTCTTCTACGCCGCGTAAAAGCCGACGTTGAAAAGAGCTTGCTACCTAAAAGAGAGGTCAACTTGTATATCGGGATGTCGGATATGCAAGTCAAGTGGTACCAGAAAATCCTCGAGAAGGATATCGACGCTGTCAACGGTGCAGGTGGGAAACGGGAATCGAAAACTCGTCTTCTCAACATTGTGATGCAACTTCGCAAATGTTGTAATCACCCATACCTTTTTGAGGGCGCAGAGCCTGGGCCGCCGTATACAACAGATGAACATCTTGTGTACAACTCTGGAAAGATGGCGCTGCTCGACAGGCTGCTCAAAAAGATGCAACGACAAGGTAGCCGAGTTCTAATTTTCTCTCAAATGAGCCGCCTACTCGACATCCTTGAAGACTACTGTGTGTTTCGCGAATATAAGTATTGTCGCATTGATGGAGGTACCGCACATGAAGACCGAATTGCAGCTATCGACGACTACAATAAAGAGGGTTCTGATAAATTCATTTTCCTGCTGACGACGCGAGCTGGTGGTCTGGGTATCAATTTAACCAGTGCTGATATCGTTGTATTGTATGATAGCGACTGGAATCCTCAAGCTGATCTTCAAGCTATGGATCGCGCGCATCGAATTGGACAGACCAAGCAAGTCGTAGTGTATCGGTTCGTCACTGAAAATGCAATCGAGGAGAAGGTTCTCGAGCGAGCCGCCCAAAAACTTCGCCTCGACCAGCTAGTCATTCAACAAGGTCGTGCTCACCCAGGCGCTAAGGGTCCCGCTGGCAAAGACGAACTCTTGTCTATGATTCAACACGGAGCCGAGAAAGTGTTTCAGAGTAAGGGTGCGGATAAGGGCACTGAACTGAACGACGACGACATTGAGGAGATTCTATCAAAAGGAGAGGCTAGAACAAAAGAGCTCAATGCTAAATACGAGAAACTGGGTATCGATGACCTACAAAAGTTTTCTTCGGAGTCGGCATACGAGTGGAATGGTGAAAACTTCAGTGGCAAGAAGAAAGAAATTGGGTTGACTTGGATTAATCCGGCGAAGCGCGAGCGCAAAGAGCAGTCATATTCTGTTGACAAGTTCTACCGGCAGGCGATCTATGGCACGACCAAGGCAGAGCCAAAGCCCAAAGCACCTCGGGCACCGAAACAAATTCCCGTCCACGATTACCAGTTCTATCCCCCTCGCCTACGGGAATTGCAAGATCGTGAGACGGCATTTTACCGCAAGGAGATCGGTTATAAGGTCCCGCTACCTGATGGAGATGATGACAATATGTCGGAGCGCGAAGCAGAGCGTGCCCTAGATCAGCAGGAAATTGACACTGCCGTTCCTCTTACAGAGGAGGAACAAGAAGAGAAGCAAAAACTTTCTCTTCAAGGTTTTGGTGACTGGAACCGACGAGATTATCAACAATTCATTAACGCGTCCGCACGTCACGGGCGCCATGACTACGATAGAATCGCCGAAGAAATCGATAGCAAGACGCCGGCCGACATCAAAGCGTATGCGAAGGTGTTCTGGCAGCGTTATGTTGAAGTAGCTGACTATACCAAATCTCTCGGGGTTATTGAAGCTGGCGAAGAGCGGCTTCGCAAGACTGAGCACCAGCGCAAGATGCTCCGAAAGAAGCTACAGCAATACCGTGTGCCTCTGCAGCAGATGAAAATCAACTATTCTGTCTCTACAACCAATAAGAAAGTGTATACCGAAGAAGAGGATCGATTTCTATTAGTTCTTCTTGATAAACATGGGATCGACTCAGAAGGGATTTTTGAGCGCATTCGTGACGAGATCCGAGAAAGCCCACTGTTTCGATTTGACTGGTTCTTTTTAAGCCGGACGCCTGTTGAGATTAGCCGCCGCTGCACTACCCTTCTCACGACTATCGTGAAGGAATTTGAGGATATACATCCAGCTAAGTCAAATGGTGTCAATGGTAAGGGAAAGCGAGAGCCCGATGATGAAGAGAACGACGATGACAGCGTTCTCGGCATGGCTCCGGCTAAGAAAAAGTCAAAGAGCGGTGTCAAGGTATGTGATGATATTTTATCTTCTACTCAACCTCAAATTATCACTAACAAGAGAAAATAGAACAAAGCCCTAGATAATGTTAAGGGAACCAGCAAAGTCAACTCCGCAGCCCCATCTTCACGAGCTTCTAGTGTTGCCTCGACAAATTCGGCTTCAGGGTCCAAATCCAAATCGAAAGGCAAGAAAAAATAGTCAACGCAACATAGCTCACCTATACTACATACAGGTGACATGAAACTTGTATTGCCCCTGGCTTGTCATAGCTGTTTCCCCGGACCAAAAGATCCGAATTCTCGGGCTCGGGAAGACAGGATGTTCTGATGACCATAGAGGAGTTGGCGGCGTTCTTTTCGAACTGGTTGGTGGGAATTCGTGACGAAGTGTACAAAAGAAACAAATGTACCTGATTTCTATTGCTTCACGGATGGGGCCCCAACGCGTGACCGACCGTGGGAACCGGGTCTGTTCGGTGCCTATGGGTTGCAGATTTGTTCAAGGACGGTGGTGAATCGGTTAGCTATGTATCGTCATGCATAGCTAGATGAACAACCTGTCACAGAAATGGAGGGAGACATCTGTAGATGGTCTAGCATCTCAAAACTTGAACAATAGCATTTTACCTACTCATAACAGTCCAGTGCCTACCTATTAGTTCACATAGTCCAAGGCAGGCCATACAGTGATTAGCTCAAGACCAATACCAAAATCATTAGTTTTCAAGCCCGTGTCACAACAAGATGTGAGTTATGTGCAATATGTATACTAAGATCCTTTTATTTATCCCTTTCTTGGAAACCCCGGTTCTGACCGGGAATGATTGAGACAAAGCCGATTTAGGTCTGTAACATCATTATCTTAATAAATCTGGGTCCCTTACCATGCAGCCGCCATGCTTAGAGGTCCCAATGCCAATTCATGCCATTTCATTTCATCACTGCGTATCGCTTCCCATTAAAACGCCGGCAATGGATGGATCTCCCTAGAACGCCATCAAACCCATTGGTTCTATAACAATGCATATTAAAACTCATCGCAGAGTGGATTTGTTTTAGACTTAGTTCTCAAGCCAATCGAGGAAGTCAGGTGTGAAGTAGCTGACAACAATGTTGGCTCCGGCACGCAAAATACCTTCGGTAACCTCGAAAGCCATAGTCTTGAGGTCGAAAACGCCAGCTTTGGCGCCGGCATGCACCATGGCATACTCGCCACTAACGTGGTAGGCTGCAATAGGGAGGTCACGGCCGAGTTCCTTTGCGTCACTAATAATGTCGAGGTACTGGGCTGCGGGCTTCACCATGATGATGTCGGCGCCCTCACCAATATCTCTCGTTATGGCACGGCGTGCCAGGCCGCGGCCTCCGGGTGGTAGCTGGTAGCACTTGCGGTCGCCGAACGAGGGCGATGACATGGCGGCATCACGGAATGGCCCGTATAGGCAGCCGGAAAACTTGGCGGCGTACGACATCAGCAGCGTCTTGTGCGCAATGCCTTCCTCGATCAGCTTCAGCTTGATGGCACGGATACGACCGTCGTTCATGTCAGACGGCGCAACGCAGTGGGCTCCCGCCTGAGCATATGCTACGGCGACATCGCTGATGCGATCCACGGAGAGCTGGTTGTTGAGCGAGCCGTCGTCGCGAAGGATACCGCAGTGGCCATGTGAAGTGTACTCGCAAAGGCACACGTCTACGGAGATGAAGAGTTGCGGGAAGCGCTGGCGTAGCAGTCGAATGGCTTGCATGACAGGACCCTTGGGATCGTCGGCTGATGTACCGAGAGCGTCTTTGGCACCAGGCTGTAATGGTACGCCGAATAGCATAACGGACCTAAGGCCCTTGCGGACAAGCGGCTCGAGGAAGGGGACAAGCTTGTTGAGACCACGGCGGTGTTGTCCGGGGAGAGAAGGAATCAGGGTGTCATCTTCCTCGATATCCGAGATAAAGAGAGGATAAATAAGCATAGACTAGACAACGACATGTTAGCATCTTTCTTTCTAGCAGCGGAGCTGACTCTAAATCCATAAGTATGAAGCTGATGCGGCCAATGTCGCGAGCATGATAATAAATGGTACGGACCTTGGTCAATTGGCGATCGGCCTGCCAAGACCGGGCCAGCGGATGGTGATAGCCACCGTGAAGCTGGCTCGAGATATCGCCGGAGATGCTCACGCTGGTGGCGGCGGTGCTGGCATAGGACATAGCCCGGGAAATGTGCGAGGCACGATCATCGACTGTCGAGACGGAGGGTGCACCCACGCCCGGGACTCGGCGACGAGGGGCATTGCTGTCACGGATGGACAGATCTTGAACAAGACTCGAGAACGACATAGTGGTTACCTATTGCAACGAGCACAAAGTACAAACGTAAAAGCAGGAGCGTGGGCGTACGACAACCGTCCGTGTGGGTTGTATGTTGGTGTATGTCGGTGTATGTTGGTGTATGTTGGTGTATGTTGGTGTGTGTGTGTAGGATAGAGGGAGGAAGGAGGAGGGTTTGTATAGTACAGAAAAGAAATGGTGGGGACTCGTGACAGAGTGTCGGCCCACGGATGAAGCAAATGGTTTTTAAGACGGGCTATGATTTATGACGAGATGGTGCACCGTTACAATCAGGAAACTCAAGTCGACCGAACGGCCGGTAAGCAATCTTCTTACGCCGGATTGGCAATGCGACGTAGGTGAGTGGAGGAAAGAAGAGACAATAGAGGTGCCACGGCGTTGCTGACTGTGCTTGCGATGGCGGTATATAAGGTATACTTGTAGGTATGGCAGAGGTAAGGTAACCGCAGCGGGCGTTAGCGCCGAGGGTCAAGCAGTGGGTGGAGAGCTGGACCGAAGTCCTTTTTCCTTTTTTGCGTTCTCTCTTATTATTCCCCTCACTCTCATTGGCTGGCACTTTAGTATCATCCGTCAATTCGTCAATTCGCTTCTTCGGTTTGCCCCTCGGAGCGCGGGAGACGGCTACCCCGCCGAGGTTCGCTTTCCTTTTCAAGTGCCATGCCCCATAAAAGAAGGAGTGGCTTTCTCGGCTTGGCCAGTTACAGCAGCTTCCGTGTCGACAATAACTACGTCCAGGTACTTTCCACCTCGAACTAGGTAGGCAGTGACACCATTGACATGTTGCATATTAACAGAGCCAAGCTCAATGCACAAGGTACCACCCACCTTAGGTATCTAAATCACTGCTACTCAACCAAACAGCACACCGAGCACAGAGATATTGAAAGTCTACCTAATGATAAGCCAGCCTTAATGATAGTGCCTACCTAGGTAGGTAGCATACCCAATGCCTATTATTCCTATACTACCTACCCTGTGTATATGAACTTCATCCATATTTGGTATAAGTAAACTGCCGCTTCCGAACTGAGCAACAACTCTCCCACACCCGCTCTAGACACCTCTCTCTCGATGCACACATTCTTATAAGGTAGTGGTGTAGTAGGTAGATACTACAAGTGGCCAAGGCGTCTCCAGACGAAGCTTGCGCCGCCGAACAAAGCAGTCACGCCCGTAAACACAATCAGGCTACCGTAGCCACTGCCGTATCCATACGCCGGCGTCTCTCCCAGCCACGGAAAGCCCCGGATAAGAGTCTCGCTCAGAGGTCCGGCAACCACATTACCAACCCCTCGTCCCGCCGAGAGGAACCCAAACACCATATTCGGGTCTACCTGCCCCCTCATGCTGGTCTGCCCCTTTTGTGCCATGTCCTTCATGATGCCAGGCCAGGCAGACGTGAAAGACCCCGCGAACAGGCCGTAGGCGATGCAAAAGAAGTACAGCAGCCCCAGCGACGACGACAGTCCCCAGATCACTAGGACGCTGATCGTGGCTCCAATGGTGGATAGGAGGATACACGTCGTAACATGGAATCTGTCAATGCCCCAGCCCATCGCCACGCACCCGAATACTGACGCGACGTTGACGAGCAGAATAGTTGCAGCCGCTGGAAGCGACGGCGCCCCGAGCGTGCTCCGCGCATATGTCGGTAGGTAGATACCGGGCAAGAAAAAGCCCATCGACTCGATAACGTTCGCTGCCTGGTATACTAGAAAGGCGGGCGTTATGAGAAACCCAAGGTTGAAGGGCCGGGCGTGACTTGTCGCTGACGGTGGTATACGGGACTTGATGAAACAGGTCAGCGGCGCTGTTACCAAGGCTAATAGGCCCGCCCACAGTCGTAGCGTGTTGCGAAAGCCGAGAGCGCCGAGGAGCGACTCCAGAAGGAGTGGGAATATGACTCCGGCTATCCCAGTCCCCGACCACATAATTCCATAAGCCAGCCCCCTTCTCTCGACGAACCATTCGTTCAAAAACTAACGGCAATGCCTTCCTGTCAGCAACGGCTTATCCCAGCTCCTTAGCTCTCAAAGGAGATCTATTCTCCCCCTTCTTCTTTACCGTGGGGAGAACATATCACTGTCTCGAGGTTCAACCACTTGGTTGTACGGATTAATAAGGGCAGACCAAACTTACCACAATGCAGGGGCAGTAAGCAATCCCGCCGCCCAAGCCATAGAAGATCCCCTGGGATACAATAAGATGTGTAGTTGTCGTCGCGAACGAACTCAGCGCCAGCGCCAATGTCATAATGATGAGGCCTGTAAGGGGTGTCCAGCGCGCCCAGCGTGTGTATGTTCGGCAGAAGCCCATGATAATCGGGGCGGTCAAGTACATGACACCCATCGCGCTGGTCCCGATAATCGCCACGTTCGGTTGTCCGGCAAACGGCTCGTGGGAATTATAATAGTTTTGGAAGACGCCGAAGGCAAATGGAAACCCTAGGAACATTGTCTAAGTACGGTTGCTTCATCATAATGACAGTGATGGGGGCACGGCCGGCCAACCCGGATGGAAGGCAGAGAATACATACCCCATACAAAAGCCTCCATTGTGAATCCAGCCGCGAGGAAAAGCCAAGCATCCTTCCCACCGTCGACAGGTGGTAGAGAAAACTCATGCCTCTGTGTCAAACTATCTTCGTCGGGCAGTCGAGCGTTGACGGCCGAAAAGAACCCGGCGTCGCCATTTCCATCGCCGTTTCCTTCGCCATAAGGGGTGCCCGGTGTTACGCACTCCGGAGTTTGGACCGCTGGCATAACCCCAAATTCAATATCATCGCGGGCCATTATAAACAGGCAAATAGGTGGTGGTGTGCTGTCCGTCCCCAAAATGATCTCGAAACAAAGAAACAAATCTAGAAATCCGTGGGGGCAAATGTCGAGATATAAATTCAAGGATGAGCTTTGCCCTATATTCTCTCATCCAAGATCTTCGACGATGATATAGCAGCTTGAACACTAAGTTTTTTAGTAGATGTCGAGGGCAGATATACTTTTTTCAAGCTTTCCGATGACGGGTTGAATCGATGCAGGGCAGAACTCTCGCGTAAATTTTACAATGACCTGTTTACGGTGCATCGTGGCACAAGATAGGAAACAAGATCCAGCAACCGCCTCGGAGTCACACTTGTGCAAGCCGATCACGATATTCCCAGGCTCCTTTATCGGTCTAGACTTGTATGCGGTGGTGGTGGGTGTTCACACCATATCTCCCCGGTATATGACAATACGGTGAGATGGAAGTCATGAGACCCCGAGGTCGCTAACCCACAGCATACTTTAATGTAAGCTCCAAACAGAAAACGCGGTTGAGCTTCAGGTTCTCATTCGCCGGGGCAACCGGGCCTGTCAAAGCCGTACTCATAAACGTCTATGTCCGGTGATGTGGTTGGAGGGGGAGGCGAAGTCTAGAACGGTCCCAACCAGTTCCAAAACCGAAATGCCGGAGGTGCATTGCAGTGCTAGTGAGCAAGGAGATAAGGCAATCCTTCCTCTCCCTTCACACGTGGGATTGATGATTGATGATCCCTATCCGCGCCAATTACTGTTTTTTAAACCCTGTTTTATGTAGGGACTCACAGTTGCACGCACGTGGTAATCTAATACCTTCTATACCGATGTGAATAGACACGGGAAAAGAAAAGGAAAAGAGAGACTCCATGGGCAGGTTGGAACGGGTTTTCTCTATTTCCGAGCGTCCTCTAGTGAGTCGGCAATTTTTATATATTGGAGAGATATCTCGGCCGTAGCTAGTCTGGAGTGCGGATACCTATTGCGAGTGTTGTTTTTTTCCCAGACCGCCGGAATAGCCTCCGATCCCAAGCTCCGTTATCGTCGGGACCAAAACGTCCAGGGATCTGGTCAACTACCTTGGTACAGCGGTTGCTTAAGCCGGAAAGTTTACCAACTACTTACCTAATTGGCCGTACTCAATAAATTAGACTCAGGGCGTGGCGGTACTAACACGTGGGGTTGATTTCCCCATTCCCGCACTTTTGACACTAATTCGAGATGCTAATAATTTGTTGATAACTGATAACATTATGCAACCCCGTCGCCGCCTGGGTATCTATTCTCTGTCTATCACCCCACGGGGTATCTCATAATAGCATATAGTACAGTATTTTTACAGTGAATTGTCGTCGTCATCGTCATCGTCGTCGTCGTCGCCTTCATACAGGTTATTGTTCATCTGTCGCCTTCCCCTCTCTTCCTCCCCGCTTCTAATCTATGCACGCCCGTCATTGTCGCAATGTCTAGTAGCGGTACTTGCGACGAGAGGAGAATCGCGAGGCCCGATGACTCCCCCGGCCGTCGGTGCCGTGCATGCGACGAGTGCCTGCAGCCTATTACCACATGCATGTTAGCGCCTTGCCCACCTACGCGATTACAGGTCGGAGATATAGTATGAAACCGGGGTAGCTTCTTGGCAGCCTGATTGGAAGAGTAGGTGGTAGTTAGGTTTGGGGGGGGGAGAAGGTAGGCGAGTTCGCCTGGATAAAACCGGTCGTGGTTTATTATTATGCGCGACGTACCTTTTGGCCGGGCCGGTGTGTGAGGGTGCCCTTGAGCTTCAATAATGCGCCGCTGACCTTGTCACCGAGTGTGACGTGACGTTTCTGGTGATGCACGGTGTGATGTACGGGCTGTGCCCGGCTGAAGAGACCGTGACGGCGAGTGGTAGTTGTTGTGGTGGTGGTAGCGTGGTGGCGACGGAACGGCATCTTGGCTTATAAGTCGAGTATTCTTTATATACTGGACTTGTGTTGAAGGTAGTTGAAGGTATTTGTTGACACTTATTTGCTGATAGGTGTTTAGGTTTGTTGTTTCTTTGGGTAGGTAGGTAGTTAGTTCGTGATATAGGTAAGTAACGATGTAAGTTAAATCTTAGAACTAGAGCAGCTTTTTATATCCCCGTTCTTATTTCCCCAAACTAAGGATTCGAAAACTTGGAAATGATCTTGGGAAACGAATTAAGGATGTGATTTGCGCGGTTCCAGGGGCAAAACATAAACCTCGTCTTTTTTAGCCTATCACAACTGCTAAGATTACACTCATGATGTCAAGGCCCTTTAAGTTGTTGTACGATCGGGATCGGGATGGTTGCCATTATCAGATGCTGAGCTGCAGGGTGGCTACAGGACATGCCTGCAGGAGAACGCCACAAATACTTATGACGTAGCGTTATTGGGTTAGCGCGGGGCATCTTGGAAGATTTTACTGGATAGTGGGGGAAGCCGTACTTGGGGTGATGTCACACGTTGCTTACTTGACCATGATACAAAGGGTAAACTCCTCTTGGAAATTCTCTTGGAAATTTATGATGTAGGATGTCTGATGATAACGATGATGCGGTTTCCGCCCAGAGGTGTGCTTGATCAACCAATTCGATCCCGAGTTGATTCTTGTCGACAAGCACAAGTATTACCAACACGTTCATGGAACGGATATAGTCGCACGACCCTAAAAGTTTGACACCGGTCCCACGACTAAGTCTAATTGTACCGACACGACTCTCGCTTGATAGGATGTTGTGATACTCCCTAGTTTAGAAGAAATCATCGCCGGCATGCGGTACATTGGTCGACTTTCAAAGTTGGATCCCCGGCAAAATAGTGGAAAGAAGCCATAGATAAGGATTTCCATAAAAGGGAGCTATATCGTCAACGGAAGCACGATATTGGCGCACGGCATAGTGAGGTGTGTGGGATGCGTGTCACAAAAATGACGGAGGGTACAAACACTGTCATCCCATCTACGCTCGAGGTACGAGCTATCTTTCCGGAGACGTGCAAGAACCCATGAGTTTGTCCATTTGATTTGCTACTTCTATATGTTCCCATTTAGACGCTAGTCAAGTTCTTCTTTATCTTTGCGATGTCATCCTGTGAAAAGCCCAGCTTGCCCTCCACAAACTTCCCAAACCCGCCGTACTTCTTCTCCAAGGCGCCAATGAACGCCCGCCAGCAAGTCTTCCGCAGACTAATCAGGTTGTAGAACCCGGGATTCTCATCGCTGTAGGCGTCTGTGCCCTTTCTCGCAAACTCGATGAGCATAGCGCGCACAGGCTCGGTGCCGATGCGCGATAGTTGCCAGTCCGTGGCGATTGTGTCTTCGGATGCGCCGGCGAGGGCGAGGAGCATGCCGCCGAAGATTCCCGTCCTATCTCGCCCAGCTAAGGTGATTCGAGTTAGCTTGACCACATCCAAATAATTCCCTTCCACGTAGAGAGAAGTCGGGTCACCCACCCGTGCAGTGCACTAGAAATGGCTCCTGCGGGCGATCTCTGACGTGCTCGAGGATCGCCTTCCAACTGTCGGCGTATATCTCGACGACCTCCATATACATGTCCTCATATCCCGCCTCGCCCTCTCCCTGAACGAACCTGGACAGGTCCGGCTTGGAATCGGGGCTGCTGCTTTGGATCCAGGTGTTCTCGACGCCCTCGATGACGGGATCGGGCATTCGGGTGCGCTCGTCGGGCGAACGCAGATCGAAGACCCGCTTCACGCCCATTTGCCCCGTTAGAACGGCCTTGCCATTGTCTGTCAACCCGCCCAGAGCGCCGGACCGAAACGCGTAGTTCGCCCGCAGGGGGCTATCGGGAACAAGGCCGAGATCCCGTGCGTTGAACGTCCCTTCTACGAAGACGAAGGGCGGAGAGGAGAGGACCGGCCCGTATTGCTCTGGCCCTAGTGCATTGTTCACATCTGTCCCAGCAAGCTTGAGTAGATCTGCCTTCGAGGTAGCCATGGCGTGGATATGAGTTGGACAATTGAAGAAGCAATGCTGAAGCACCCCCCCTGTATTGTTGGGTTATAGCGGGGTAAGTGAATAAGCACAGAGTTCGTAATGGCGATAGATGATAGATAGGCGAAAGTTTTCCTCTCTTTGCCTCCCGAGATGTTGATTAATTTTATCACTCAACTGCCTCCTACCATTCTCAGACCCAAGTTCGTGGTGACTCCGATTTAAAAGCATATAAGGTATTACAAGGTATGTACGTAGCGGTCTAATAGAATTGCAAGCTGTCTCTCGTGATGGTTTTAGAACATGGGCTTCCCATAACCCTGGACCAAGTCATCCCCGCCCCCCACTTGGCCTGGCATCCGGCATGGCCATCATCCTTTGCAGCATGAGTGGTGGCGGGACGAACCTACACAACTGATCCTGTCCGAATCCGAGCTGCATTGTTTACGAGTGTCCGTTTTCCGTTTTCTCAAGTATGCCGGGCGCAACCAACACATTCAATCGAGTTCGGTGTCCATTTTCGGTGTAGGTATTAGTAAGTAGCTTACCCTTGGGAGGAAGCTGACACTAAAAAGGCCTACATACGAATTACGAAAAGAACCAGACACGGAATATGTATCCTCTTGCTTTTTACTTGTATAGGATGATTACCTTTTAACACAACAGATAGGACCGACCCATCGGGGCCTTGTATTTCTGCACATATGGACTTGGTAGTGTACAATAGGCTTCTCTTATTTACTATGCCTAACCGAGCTAGAGCATGCAGGTACAAATATTAGGATGCACAGTCACGAGAGCCCTGGCAACTGCCCATCAGCATGTGCTCCGACCGGTGTTCGGACCACGTCCACGTTTTCTTATCAGGATCTTCAAACGAATCAGATCAAGCTAGAGAGGATTTGCCCGACCTCGGATTGGTAGATAGGCGATGTGACAGAACCTCCATCTATTCTATTCACTTGCATATATCAAACATGATACGATACTTAAATAAACGACCTAAATAGGTGGTGCAACAGGTGAAATTGGGTAGCTAATTGGTCCCACACCTCCCACAATGTTACTATTCGCAATGCGGGGTGTTGGTTAAACCGTTGTTTAATCAACGCACCTGACGACAGAATGAATCATGAATATTGTTTTGCCATAGGTCAGATATAATAATTTGGAGGAAAAAAAAATTAAAAATTAAAAAATTAAAAGGGAAAAAAATCAATCATGGCCTGGCTCTATCCAGTAGCCACTGCTTTTGGGCTGGGCAGCCTAGTCCAGTTCGGTCAGGAAGCCGTCAGTTCCCTCTTCCATGAGACACACTGTTATCAGGGCGTTCGAACGAATGGTGCCGCCAATGCAGATGTAAATTGTTTCTCTGTATCATCTACGGGGAAGTTCACCAAGGTTTTCAGCGCCAGCAGCGATTCAGAGCTCGCCAAGACCGCCCATGCGGGTTATGCTATGCCCGGCTTGTGGGATGGTCACGGGCATCTACTTCAGTATGGCGAATTTCTAAACTCGGTTGACATTTTTGGCTCAACAACTATGGATGAAGTTCGTGGTCGCGTCCGCAGATATGTAGGCGAACATCCTGGTGCAGGAACCGCACAGGAATGGATTAGAGGTATTGGGTGGGATCAAATGACCCTCGGGGCTATGCCGACTGCTGTGAGTTGATATTGACTGCATTTATAAGGAGCATGGACCTTATCACCTTGGCCTGAATGGAACTAACATATTATAAAGGAGGACTTAGCGGCTGATGGGGACCTAAAGAACTTGTATATCATGCTCGATCGAGTGGATGTACATTGCATATGGGTTTCCCAGGCCGTTTTAGACTTGCTACCGGAAGACCTACCTGATATACCAGGAGGGGAGATTGTTCGAGACCCCGGAATGGGCGTTTTTTGCGACAACGCCGTCCCACCTGTCATGGCACTATGGCCGAAGCCAGACAACGTGAAGAAAGCAGGATTCCTAAAGAGCGCCATGACACAACTCAACCAATACGGTCTGGTGGGAATGCATGATGCAGGTGTCAGCGCTGACAACCTCAATCTCTACAAGGAGCTTGTAGGAAGTGAGGACTGGACTGTCAGAGTCTACGCGATGGTGGAATACTACGATCGGAACGCGGCCTGTGCCAACCAAGTCGAGAAATACAGTGACCCGAACGGGTTTTTGAGCATCCAGAGTGTCAAACTATTTGCAGGTTCGTATTTCACACGGCCCCATGCCCTATGAAGAAAACCGAGTTTCTGACACCCTACAACAGACGGCGCCCTCGGTAGCTGGGGCAGCGCGATGATCGAAGACTACACCGACCGGCCGGGGGTGTCGGGCTCGCTGCTGGTGAACGCGTCGGAGCTGACGTACCGGGCGGTGTCGTGGGCCAGCGCGGGGTTCCAGGTGAACATCCACGCGATCGGCGACCTGGCGAACCGGTACGCGGTGGACGCGCAGACGGCGGCGCTACGGATCCTATGCCCCCCGTGCGGCGGCGGCGGCGAGGGGGAGTCGCTCGCGGGGTGCCAGGCGCGGCATCACCGGTTCCGGATCGAGCACGCGCAGATCATCCACGCGGACGACCAGGCGCGGATGCGGGCGGCGGGGCTCATCCCGTCGATCCAGCCGACGCACGCGACCTCGGACATGGCGTACGCCGAGCGCCGGCTCGGCCCCGAGCGCACCCGCGCCGAGGCGTACCGCATGCGCTCGCTCCTCGACCTCCGCCCCGTGCTGGGGAGCGACTTCCCCGTCGAGCCCGCCGACCCGTTCCAGGGCATCTACGCCGCCGTCACGCGCCGGAGCCCGCGCACCGGCCGCGGGCCCCCGGACGCCGCGGAGCCCCACGACGGCTGGCACACGGAGGAGGCCCTCGACCTCGACCAGGCCGTCCGCGGCTTCACCGAGGGCCCCCGCCTACGGCGCGTTCATGGAGGGTCGGGCCGGCGTCATACGGCCCGGCGCCTTCGCGGACTGGGTCGTCCTGGACAGGCCGCTCGAGGAGACGGATGTCGAGGACCTTCGCTCGCTGCGCGTTAGGGAGACCTGGGTTGCGGGCAAGAGGGTCTATAGCCGTGACTAGATGCGTCCTTGGGCAGACCATTTCATCAGGTCTGGTGCCTGTGCATAGGTGTGTGCAGGGGTGGTAACGGTAAAGTGTGTGATCTGGCGTGGTGGGGGGGGGGAATACTTGGGGCTTATATATAGACTCGGCGTCGGTTATTAGACCAGGAAGGGGGTGTCTGGCTATGATACCTCGTTAAGTGGTGAGTGTGTTCGCTTGATTTGCCTCTCGTAACTCGGATCTCGCCATTTTGTTATTTACCGATGCTCGCAAATCATTTGGGCTATAACCGTGCAAGGGCATTCTTATTTATTACTTATTTGTGTATAGCCATACAGACATCCACCGAGGTTTTGTTGTGTAAATTCGTCGTTGACCGGCTTGAAACTCGGATACGTCACCAAGCGAGGATTGAGGGAGGGCCGCTTGAAATTGTAATTCCTTATGAGAAAACTACCTATATTAGTTCGGCGGCACTTTTTGAGAAGTTAACATTACCTCTGGCATATTGTTAGAGAAGTCATGATGTAGATGTAGCTGTACGCCAGGTGTGTGACACTAGTGACAGCTGTGGCAAACTTTAGACGGTCCGGTGGAGATAAAAGTCCCTAATCGCACCCGCCATCCTATGGGCAATATCTAATCTATCTAAGTACTTACTTATCGTGGATGACGGACGCGCCGGGAGCTTCAAACACTCTTTTCCTTGGAGCTTCATTGCCTTGCAGACGGAATTGGGACTTGACCCGGCCTTGCAGACGACCTCAGCCATGCGTAGGTGAGTAGACCGGGAATTGCGTGCACCCCAGACCAGTCAAGACCAGTGCCAATCGAGAGCTAACACAACGCTTAGCAGCCCACATACATAGTCTCCCTCTTCAACTATGCGGTCGCAGGTGACTCGCCATGTCTTGCGACGCCCGCCTGTCGCTCGGGGCCTGGCCACGTCCGCGCTCTGCCTCGGCTCGCCTGCCCCTCGACCGACCTTTCGCACATACCCTGTCGGCTGCCGAGTTGCCAGGACCATCCAGCCCAGGGCCATCCAGCGGAGGTCCTTTTTCAAACTGTTCCAGAAGGCCCCCCGCACCCTGAAGGAGATCGAAGCAGAGCCGGGCTACGTGACTCTCCTCTCCTACAGGGCCGCCTATAATAGCGGTTACCGGCCTCCCCCGGTTTCGGAGCTCGTGAAGGCATGGCACGACTTCTTCAACTATAAAGCGAAACACAACCGTGTGGTTAACTCCACCCAAGCCATGGTTGCACAGGGGGTGCTTGTGTATTTCTTGCAGCCCAATATTGCCGGCGAAGTTCCCCTTACCGTCGATGACCTCCATCGGGCCATGCGGTGTCTGGAGAGGCCCCCGAGAGATGACCCGGCGCATCATATGGCGCTCTCGAGCGATCTTTTTAGGGAAATACGACGGCGAGTGCTGGATGAGCCATCCGGAGGTTCCCAAAATGCCGCAACAGACTCTCGCCTAAAGATCGGCGAGGGTCAATCAAAGTACCTACACTCATACCTAGTTGCTCTAGCGCAGTACGGAAGAGCAATGGAGGCGAAGGATATGTTTTTGGCAAACCTCCCGGATTCAAAACAACTGATAGCCACCGAGTTCCAACCTAGGCATAGCCTGCTTCCGGTAATAAATGGCCTCGCAAAAGAAGGACAAGAGCTGGCCCTCCACGACGTGGTCATCGAAGCTTTGAAGTCTGGCATCCCCTACGATGTTAGCATCCACAGTGCCATGACAAGTTACTTTGCGCAGCGTGATAACTTCGAAGCAACCAAAATTTGGTGGAATAAACCGATCCGCAAAGGGCTACACCCCGCACCTGTGGCCTATTACGATATTCTTCAATTTGCGCTCAGGACCAACCAGCAGGAGTGGGCTATGGAGGTATACGAGGATCTCATCGTCCATTTAGAATCTGGGGAGTGGAGCGAGTCTAAAGCTTGCTGGGACGTTTCCTACCAGTTCGCTTTCCTCCTGTTAGGTAAAAGCATCGACCACATCGAGCACATGTTCAAAGTTGCCTTGGAGCGCAACGCAGACAAGCCAAAGATTCAGCCCAATATAGGGACCATTAATTCCCTTCTCAAATGCGCCGTCGACAAAGACGACCCATACGCCGCCGAACGGATTATATCCCTGTCCAAGACGATGGGGTTTGAACCGGATTTGTCGACTTACATATTGCAGTTAGAATACCGACTTCACGCCAAAGACGAAGGCGGTGCATATGCCACGTTCCTGGCGCTGCGGAACCTCGAAACATCTTCAAGCGTGAGGGAGGTAGCTGTACTGAATAAGCTGATTCGCACCTTGTGCGAGTCTTCACGGCCGGATTACGAAAAAATACTTGAGGTAACGAACTACTTGGAGCAACGGCATGTGACACTGGAACCGGAAACGGTAGCTTCCATATGTATGGCCTTCATGAACAACGATGAGACGTACGAAGTGATCGACACGCTCTCGCTGCACACGGCACACTATAGCATCGATGAGCGCCGGATGGTGCGCAAGTCTTTTGTCGGTTACTGCCTAGATAGGAAGAACAGCACACAACGGGTCTGGGATGCCTATGCCCTACTTCGCCAATTCTTCCCTGAGGTAGAGAACGAGGACCGAGTGACCATAATGGACGCTTTTTTCGATAGGCGGCGTGCAGACATGGCCTGTCACGTCTTTGGGCACATGCGCGCACACGACAACTTACGGCATCGGCCTACCTTAGAGACGTACGTGCGTTGTTTGGAAGGCCTCGGACGGTGCCCGGACGAGGAAAGCCTCAGGATAATCCATAACATGGCGAAGATGGACGCCACCATACAAATGAACACAACGATGTACAACGCGTTAATGATTGGCTACATCGCGAGCGATGCTCCTTACCGGGCGCTAGAGTTTTGGAAAGAAGTGACCAATTCCCCGGAAGGGCCGTCCTACGCCTCGCTAGAAATTGCCTTCCGCGCCTACCAAATCCAATCGGAAGGGGACGCACCGGCAAGGGAACTCTGGGCCAAAATGACGATGATGGATGTCGACGTGCCGGAGCACGTCTATGCGGCGTACTTGACAGCGTTGGCTGCCCACGACCATCTACCAGACGTCAAGGCGCTCCTGGAGGATTCGGAAAGCATCATCGGGAAGCGCCCGGATTTCCTCACGCAAGTATCCCCTCCATTTTCGGACACATGCCTCCGTGCTAACGATTGATACGCAGCCTTGCCTACATATATAACGCTCTGCCCTCCAAAGAGACGCAAGAGGATCTTGAGGCGTGGTCACAACACGAGTATCCAACACTTTGGAAAGCTCTCACGAAAAAACATCGTCGGAGACAGAGCCGAGACGGGGTATTGCAGTTCAAGGTCTCGCGGCCGTGGAAGGCATGATGATGGTCTATCCCGCACAGAAAGACAATTTATACACCGAATGTTTTGCTACCTGTACATAAATAATAAAAGCGGCAAAAGATGTTGTACATGTGAGCTTGTCTTAGAAGTGATTCATCGTATTGGAAATGTCCTTGGCCATCTTTTGGGCGAGCACCCTGTGAGGTCCCCTGACCAATATTTCGGGATGCCGGTGCACGCTGGGATGCAGACCCAGCCCGATGGCCCTCCTGATCGCCTTGGCCATCTTGCGCTGGTTGACGGGGTTCAGCCCGGTCTCTACGCCGCGCATTATACGACCGTGTGGGGTCATGAATTCGGAAATGACGGAGAAGTTCTATATGGATCCCGCGCGGTTAGTATTTGGTCCTATGTCTCTCTATGTCTCTCTGTTTTCTCTCTCTCTCACATAGACACAGACACACACACACAGACACAGACACACACACATAGACACACACACAGACACACACACACACACACACACACAGTGGGAACTCACCCTGTACATGTCCAGCGGACGGATGCCGAGCAGGTCGACGAGGTCCTTCTGGCGGGCGGTGGGGCGGCGCCACTTGGTCATCTCGGAGGGGGACATGTCGTGGGGGGCGTAGACGTCGCCGGGGCGCCAGCGGCGCGTGAGCTGGCGCATGTACGCGTTGTGCCGCGAGTTGCCGCGCAGCATGTCCTCGACGTATTGGGATCCACCACTTCCTCCTACTCCTACTCCTCCTCCTCCTCCACCACTACTGCCACTACCGCCGCCGCCGCCGAAGCGGTTCGGCCGCGGCCCGCTGAAGTCCTTGTAGATGTTGCTCAGCGCCTGCGTCGACGTGGATGGCCGGGCCGAGGGGGGCGCCGCGGCCGCCGTCGCCCTCGAGGCTGAGGATCGACGACGTCGTCGTCGTTGGAGGAGGAGGAGGAGGAGGAGGAGGCGCGGTTCGCGGGTCGCCTCGGCCTGCGGTGCGTGGGAGGGCCGTTTTGTTAGCGCTTCGGTCGTCTGGGTTCTCCGCGGAGGGGGGGAACTGGTGTTGGTGGTAGTGGCTTACCGGCTCGGGGCGCTGCTGTCGTGGATAGTGGTGCCTTTGTGCGTGGCTGGAGGAAGGATAGGCCCCGCCGCAGCGCGGACGGGATTGGTAGCCGGGGCGGCATCGTGGGAGACGGCTGCTTTTTCTTTCTTTTCTTTTCTTTTTTTTTTTTTTTGCTGTTTCCCACCCCCGTTCTGGCGATGTCGGGTTTCGGGGTGCAGTTTGGCGTTGACGATAGCTAGCTTAATTAGCTTCCGACATTCGAGTTTGGGGGAAAAGCTCGGTGAAACTGACCTAAGTAGAGTGAGAGTATAATTGAAGTGGGGATTCAATGCCGCTAGTTGCTGTAACTTTTTTGAACCTCGAAATTTAGCTGGGTCTAATTGGCCAATGAGTGGCTGGGGTAAGTGGGGACTTTGGGATCTCCTAGCTAAATTGTTTTCTTATCGCCTCATGTGAAAGACAAGGTCCAAGTCCCATATCAAATGCACGATCTCACGACCTCACGAACTCCGAACTCACCCTATCAGATCGGCCCATCAGGAATCCATTTTCATTATACAACAACTCAAGGCTACCAAAGGAATAGACATATTTCAAGATGGTCCGCAAACTCAAGCATCATGAGTCTAAACTGGTAAGGGTCCCCTCAGCACCCTGACCGTTAGGTTAATGGGCTTCCAAAGACATCTGCTAACAAATAGTCTAGTATGTACAACTTAGTCCATCTGGACAACTAAACCAGCATATTTTTGGCGCATAACATTAGCGGCATTCATATTTGCTTCACAAATGTTCCTTCGTCGGACGATGGAATGGATGCCTAACATCTCCCAGACTAAAGAAGACGGATTTTGTCACGTGGAAACAAGATAATGACCACCGTGATGCGTCAGTTATCCGACGGTGTATGTGATTCCGGTTTCATCACCAAGGTAATAGCTGACAAACTGGCAAAGATATGATCCAGAATAGAGGAGACTATCAAAAGTGAGTCCGAGAGACACAAGGCGGCAGACCCCTCGAATATCCGAGATATTGACGTTTGATGGATAGGTACAATAAACTTTGCGGCGTGGGTATTCAC
Source organism: Rosellinia necatrix (assembly GCA_021209875.1). Lineage (NCBI taxonomy): Eukaryota > Fungi > Ascomycota > Sordariomycetes > Xylariales > Xylariaceae > Rosellinia > Rosellinia necatrix. The sequence goes on along the minus strand of JAGYVD010000007.1, from coordinate 3,227,717 downwards.
CTCCTTCCCAGCGAAGTGCCATCATCCCTGACCTATTTCGCCAGTCGTTACGGCAGCTTGCTCATAGGCTCTCACTTCTCCCCCCAGAGAACGCAACACGTCAAAAGGTATGGATTCCGCGTACCAAGATAACCCAACAGTTCGCGGCATCTAACGTCTGATTTTGTAGCATGAGAAACTTTTGCTCGAGAAATTACACGACATGGGGATCCTTTCGTCGACTTCCAAGCTCTCGAACGTCGAGCACGGCGTCACCGTTTCGGCTATGGTGTGTGGCCTCTCCCTCCGGAACACGAGTAGGCTACGCTCTTACTAACGATTTATACTAGGCCAGGCGGAGGTTACCCGTCGTGATGACCCGCTTACGAATGGCGGAGACAGTACAGGCGTGAGTGAAATTCTCACCATTGTTTCCGCTATCCCCGGGCCTCGGTGCAACTTACTAACCTCATATATCGCAGTGCGACAAAGATGATAGAACAAGGGCATGTGCGAGTTGGTGTCGAGGTAAGTCTCACCAATCTTATGTCATTTCAAGGGGAAAAAAAAAAAGGGGGGCAGGGGGCAACAGTAGACGACGAGTGATTCAGACAGATGCTTTTTTCCTTAGTCGAGTCCGCATATTTTTAGAAGAAGTTCCTTGCCTCTCGGATCCTTATCATACCCCAAACAGAATTGGCTAATTCGAAATCACGTATAGTGTATAACCGACCCCGCCTTCTTCGTTACCAGAAACCAGGAGGACCTAGTCACATGGACAGCCGACAGCAAGATCAAACGCAACATCATGGTCTATCGCCAGAAACTAGACGATTTTGAACTCCTATAGTACGAAACCCAACAATTACGGGCAGACGTGTGAAGATAAGAGGCACACGCGAGGCATATGGCGTCGAGGAGTTTGAGGCCAGTTTGATAGGGGTTTAGAAACCTGGCACCTAGTGTTTCCGTTCATGATAACAATTATTCCGTTCCATTTGTCTACCAATACAATACTAATAGAAACGCCGCATTCGATCATGTGGTTCGTCCTCCTGTTCCTCATGCCCTCCATTTTACATGTTATAAGTGCCAGTCCATGGAGACTCCATATCCAGGTCAGCAATGCCACTTAGGGATTTAAGCTCGGCTTTTATAGTCATGATCAATTCATAAAATCCACAAGTATGTTCTTCGAATTTCACCGGGAGAGGAGGTTCATCTGGTATGCGGGGATTCGGTGAGTCTCGTGGGCCATCATCCGGCGTGTCAACCGCTGTGCTGTCATCTGGTGCGTCAACCAGCGTGTCGGCCACTGTGCTATCATCCGATGCGTCGAATGGACTATCATCTGGTGCGTCAACCAGCATGGTATCATACGGGGCGTCTAGTGTGTCATCATACGGTGCGTCAACCGGTGGGCTGCTACTCAGTGTGCCCTCTAGTGCTGAAGAAGCATTCGATGGTTTGCCCACAAATACAGCCCACCGGTCATGTTTTAACTCAGTGACATCAATAACGACTCTGGCTATGGAAATTGATGCAGGTAGCTTTACGCTTGTGGCCACAAAATACTGGACGGGTAGTTGCTGGTGTAATAAGCCCAAGCGCATTGCTGAGCAAGCACGAAGAGGACATGCTACCTCTCTCTTTTGCAACCGGGTCACAAGATGACGGATATGGAAAAGCATGCTGTAGAGAACTCTCTGTCTTTCGGTATTAATCCAATCTTGCCGAAAATCAGTGTCTCGAGTAAGGGAGAGGGAAACTGGGGCAGTAGTTTTTCTTACCGAGAACTTGTTTTGGGATATCGAGCCCAAGCGGGTTGAACCAATTTGTCCAGTGCATTATCGCCATGCGCGTGGTAGATCTAAGCTTCTCAGGGTCCTGGAAAACTGTGAGGATGAATATCCATAGAACGACGCTCCGGTCGACAGCTGTGGGCGGGGGGAACGCTGCCCAGGCCGCGGCGACCCAAGCATTCGGGTAATCCCCCAGCGCCTCTTGACAACCCAGATGGTGAGCGATACTGGCAATCTTAGCCAACATCTCCAGGCGGATTTTGCCAGGGATGATGGCCGGTGCCCCGTGGATTATGTCCATTAGGAGAGCAAAAGCCTCAAAGTCGACAACCTCGAACTCAAAGTAGCCGGGGCTAGCCGTATGCAACTGGGACTATTGATTGAAATACGAGGAAGCCTTGACTAGTTTGGACAGGCAAAGGGAGAACCGCCGTACCTTGGATGGATCTTCTTGCAGCTCGGGTTGCGGTTGGGATATGTAACTGCAGACCTCTACCGCGAGGTGTCCCATTGGAATGTTGTAGCCCAAATTGGGGGCGGGAGGACGCCAGGGGGCGAAAGGCGATTCTCGGGCGCGCATCACGACGGAAATATCGGCGCCCTCGTAAAAACTTGGGTATGTGTTCATGGTGACTGGTATTCGTTCCGGGGTCTTGTTTCTCTTTTGCTGGGAGGGTTCGCTTGTACTTTTTGGTCTGGTAGGCCAGGTGGTAGGCCAGGAACGAGACCAGGATCCATCTCTGGTTTCCGGCCTACTAGACCGGGGTTCGTCTGCCATGGGAATAACTATTATTGCTACGTTTATTGTCAAGTACGGATGTGGGTCGGTAGATACAATACGTCCCGGAATGACACCGTAATGCCTGGGCCTCTGTGGTTGTTCGCGATGAAGGATGAAGGATGTTGCTGTATTTTGTACGTAGTGTGGATATAGACAGCTAAGGCAAGCTAGGAGTCGCAAGATGGGTCCCCTCCTATTCTCCCATGAGATATGAATAGGATGACGAACCTTCCTAGGACATTTAGTATGTGCACATGGTTTCAGCTTCATCCTTCCCGTCCTCCTTCCGGCGACGAGAGCCACGCTTTCTTCGTTAAACGCCGGGACATAGGTCCGTGAGTACCTTAAGAGGAGTCGAATGGCCTACCTACCTACCGAGGCAGGAGAGTCAGGGTTCAATTTGCCAACGTATTGAGCCCTTGCTCTTGTATTTCCAGCTAGCCGCAGCCGGTATATCTACGCCATGATGCTACCGCCCGGCAATGCCACATCCTCGGTGTTTGCTGTATTCTCATCTTGAATCACGAGGGCATTGGAATTCTCGGACACGCCCTTGCCATCGACTCTCTAGTGTTCACTGTCTGTCTTCTCTGGATCCTCAGAGATGATAAAAACGTATGCAGATATGAATGCGAAAGGAGACTTTGGGGTTATATACCTAAACAAATGTAGATTGCAATAGAGACGTACATCACAATATCAATTCATTCGGTACCTGCCAATACAGGTAGATGGTTATTAAGGTACCCAGGTAGGTAGGCAGCGGTAGTGATGGATTCCCTTGACGAAAGGCGCTTTGGGGTAGGTGCTGTTACAAAGGGGATAAATAACTTATGGGACTGATTTACATAAATACACGGTATATGAACAATGTCTGTATTACATACATAACATTGTATCCGCTATTCGGCCAAGGTGGGTCGCGGGGTCCAATGATAAGAACCCGGTTATTAGGTACTATCACCCCGCCAAAGTGATAGCTCCAAGTAAACAAATCCCTGCCTACTCATCCAATTCCTATCCTGTGCCTAACCACGGCTCTCCCAACGAGAACATCTCCCGACGAGAACATACCCAATCCCCCTATCTGATCGCCCCCGGCCGACCAATCGCGGCCCCGACCCAAAATGCCTCCAAGCACAACAGAAAAGGAAAAGGCCAAGGTCCACAAGCTATCCCTCAAGGGAAGCGCGAAGCTGGTCGCCGAGTTCGTATGTTGCCGATCCCGGTATCTGTCAGAGGCGTGCTAGGAGACAGGCAGGCATGGGCAGGCATATATGCGCAGAGGACGGGCTTGCCGCTAACATGACCGCGACCACGTAGTTCCAATACTCGATCCATACCATCCTGTAAGCCCGGACGCGCCGTTTGAAACAAACGACAGCCAACCAAACCACGCATGAACAAAAAAAAACCCCCGGGCCATCGAGACCAAAGTAGGACTAACAGCGAGAACTCACAGGTTCCAACGAGGTGTATACCCAGCCGAAGACTTCACAGCGTACGAGATAGGACCCTTAACCCCCGCGCAAATGCCCACCACCACCGCCACCACCACCACTCCCCTATTAAAGCCAGAAAGCTAATCTGAACCTCTCCATGCCTGCCTGCCCTCTAGTGTCAAGAAATATGGCCTCAACATGCTCGTCTCCGCCGACGACCAGGTCAAGGCGTACATCAAGAAGATCATGTCGCAGCTCGACCGGTGGATGCAGCACGGCAAGATCAGCAAGCTGGTGATCGTCATCACCGACAAGGACACGGGCGAGCACATCGAGCGGTGGCAGTTCGACGTGCAGATCCTGGCCTCGGCGAAATCCAAGAAATCCTCCTCCTCCTCCTCCTCCTCCAAATCGTCGACGGCGGCCGCCGACCAAGAGAACAGCGGTAATAATAGTACTGCCGCCACCGCCAGCGCCACCGCCAGCGCCACCGCGCCCGCCTCCGCCGACCCGTCCAAGACCGAGGCCGAGATCCAGGCCGAGATCGCCGCCCTCTTCCGCCAGATCACCGCCTCCGTCACCTTCCTCCCCCAGCTCGCCGGCGACTGCACCTTCAACGTCCTCGTGTACGCCGACGCCGACAGCGAGGTCCCCGTCGAGTGGGGCGACAGCGACGCCAAGGAGATCGTCAACGGCGAGCGCGTGCAGCTGCGCGGCTTCAGCACCAGCAACCACCGCGTCGAGACGCTCGTGAGCTACCGTCTCGGAAACTAGTAGTTGGGTGGGCTTAGATCCCGTCGAGAATGTTTTTTTTTTTCCCTTTTTCTTTTTCTTTTTCACGTGTTGTGAGAATTCCCACTTTAGAAGACGGGGTCGTTTCGGCTGTGCCACTTTGGGGGCGGCATTCGGGTTGTGGTAAAAGGGGGGTAACACAATCTCGTGAGGAATGGGTCTTGAGGCGTTTGGGGAGTATTTTCGGGTTGGGAAATATGTTATATGTGTCTACGACGTGGAGATCTAAAGCCCGCACAATGAGGCGATGCTGAAGATGAAAACTGTATCGGTATATGCGTTGAATGCGACTCCCTATAGTATGGCCGAATATACCTCTTAATGCACACCAGATGAAACCTACAAGATGGATATCCGCTCCAACATTCATAAACCCAACGACTCATTGCGCTCATGGTCTTCATGGTACATTTCGGAACTCATCTTTCGCCCATGCAACTCCATTGTGCTCTCTATAGATCCTAATGCCGTTTTCAACCCGCTTCCCAATGCATTAGCTCCGTAGCCAGGCGGTGGGGTGGGTGGCCTGCCCTCCCCCACTAGACTCTGTTAAAGAAGTAGACATATGCCGTTTTCTTCATCTCTTCGATGTCACCGGCCTCAACGACCTTTTCGTCATTGAAGAGCACCCATTTCGGCTCCTCCGAGGGATCGAGAAGCTTACGGATGAATGCCACATAATGTCTACCAAAGTTAGTAGTCTCTCCTCGTCCGTGCGGATGCTCATTTATACTTACCCTGCGTGAATGCTAGTTCCTTTATGGCATACGATGCTTTGTAGCTGAAAGTTTGCTGGCAAACTAGCTGATCCAGCTGCGACGCCCTCTTGTTTCTCTTGTTTCTCTACGGCCGCACTGCTCTCACCAAAGTCACCTTGGTCATCTGGGTGACTGAACAGCCACTCAACCGCTCGCTCTAAGTTGCCATCTGTCTCCTTCAAGGCCTTGCGTGCCTGTGGCGCACTAAATCCCATGGCCCCAAGCATTTCGATCTTCTCAGGATCAGCTGCCTCGCTCCCGCTCGCCGTATTAGGTGCGAGTATTAGAGGATCATCAATACCCTCATCCTCCATATGAGCGAACAGCCACTCCATCGCAGCATTTGCATCCGAATTACCCGTAGCATGAAGGGCTTTTTCACAACGGTTATGAGGGAACCCCATAGCCATCAATTGATCGAGTGCTCCCTCGTTTGGCACAAATGCTACGGCAGCAGCTGCGTCCTCTTCTGGGAGAAGTTCTTCGTATTTCTGATGACCGGGAGAGAGATACTCCCCTAATGAAAATGAACCGGCTCCTACAATGACGGGAACGTCGACTTTGCGTGGGACCCAATTCTCTACGGTCATTTTTCGAGCATTAACTATAAGTGTCGTCGGGAACGTTTTGAACAGAGTCTGTTTCATGAAGCCCACCTTGCTATCGCACGAAGGACAAGTCAATTCGACGGCTTCCTGAGCTGTAAATCGGTCTAGACACTGCTCTAGCGTCACTGGTTGATATCTGTCACCCTCTTCCCCTTCGGACTGTGGAATCTTGTCGAGTGGCACGTCGATGAATATGCTGTCTTGCTCTGTCGAGGAGTAACGAACCCTTTTGCAGTTGATGCATTGCAATCGCTGTTCGAGTACAAAACGGAATGGCTGTGTCGGGTCCGTTAAAATATCTGAGTGTTGTGACCGCGTAATTAGTTTGATGAGGTGTTGAAGCAGTTCAAACGAATCCTGTTGTCGCATTGTTGAGAATTCGGCATGGCCGCGGCCAATCAAATGTTTCAGCATGCTAGGCTCAAGGCCCTTCTGGTGTGGAATTTCGGCAGAGTGCTCTGATGCCGTAACGTCGCTATCGGGTTTTGAATAGCGGCCGGAGAGCAGCCCATCCGCCATCTTGCGTAATTGTGTCTCCAAATCTTGTGCTGGATCAGGAACATCTGGCAAATCAACATCGGGGATATTGTAACGGTCCTGAAATGCAGGCAAGTCGAACAGACACTGCAAAATACTGGCCAGGTAGCAGCTGTTTCCGAGATTCTTAAGCCCAGTTAAGCTGGGGCCAAATAACGGGCGTAGTTCCTTTCCATCGTCCGTTGTCATAGAGAACTCCCACCTTAAGTTTTGTTCTATTTGCATCTCAGTCAAACTCTTCTCGGTCTTGACTTGGTCGGCCAGGATGATCCCCCAATGGGCTAAATGCGGTGCAAGATCGCTGTCTAGGCGTTCTTCATCGCATTGATAACAATAAACATCCGCAGATCCCTCTGGTGTGATAGAGCCGAGTTTAACAGCGACACCATGTTGCGACTCGGTGGCATGGGCCAGCCCATGCGAATTGCCTCCAACGCCACCAAATTGAGCCCTTCCGCAGCCCAGATTACCGCAGACTAAACATAACCATAGATTCTCATGAAGATCGCACTTGGAGCAATGCCCGAGATCGCCGCTTTCAATCCTGCGACTTGGTTCCTGCTGGAGCATAAGAATATGCTCGCAAGTAGACATCTCCTGCTCCCACGCCTTGACCTCCTCTTGGCGGGAGAAGGTATTGGCTTTGAGGATAGCTTCAACCATGGGTGCAAGCTTTGCGTGGGATTTGTCGAGTTCTATATTGCATTCGTGGCATTTAACGAGCGTGGTGATGTCGTATCGATCAGCGTCGGTCTCGGCGGCGATAGCCAACTTTGTCATCTTGGTAGGGGGTTCATCCTTCACGATTCGTTTTCGGGTTCGACGGATATTCAGCGAAAGGGGATGGTTTTTGGTGACAAAGTGAAGCTGAGAATGTGTTTTCTCGCCAACACAGCCGCCATTGAAGCACTGCAGGCAGACATCGAGGCCCTCTGGATTGTCCTATTACCAGTTAGGAAGACAGACTAGAAAAGGGGTAATACCAGAGAAGGTCGGCAAGGTGGCCGAATGGATAGAGGCGGCGGCATACAATAGAGTTGAAGCACTGCGTACAATCTTCGCGATACACAGACTGAGCCGGCGTGGGTGGGCTCAAAGCTGGCGCAAACAGTTAGCATGGCTGGCGCATAAATGTTAACGAGCGGCGCTTGGGTCGGCGCCTGCCTGTTGGTGCTTACAAATAGACTCTAGGTGCTGGCATGTCATGGTGACCAGAGGGGCAGCTGGTGATGCTGCTGCTTCCGAGATCCGCAGTATTTGAGGCTAGGTCGGGGGAGGAGGCGATGATGGGGGTGGTGATGGAGGAGGAACGAACAGACTCTGTGCAGGCCGGGTAGGTATCACCTGGTCTCCTACCTACTGTTAAAGATGGGGCTAAGCGGTGTATCCGCTTTACGGGAGAGGACATACAGGAGTTAAGTAGTGATGTAAAGGTGTCCAGAAGTAGCAGACCGCGACAGCCGCAATTCGGTCTCGCCCGGGTGCAGGGAGAGGAACGGCAGCTTTAGGCAGGCAGGCGGGCGCTTAGGTAGGTGCTAGATACCTAGCTTTATCGCGTCTTGAGAGTGGTAGGTGCTGCATGTATGTAGAGCATACTAAGCAGATAAATATGCAATCAGTGTAGGGTAAGCTGGAGCTGGCTGTTTCAAGTCTTCACCCCGCCTTGCCTTGAGCTTGACGCGCAAGTAACCACCTAGGTAAGTTACTTACATACCCCTACAAGGAAGGAGGGGTACTTTGGCAGAAGTTATCTGTCTAGGTAGCCCCTGCCCCCGCATTCGCTTAAGCTGTAGCAAGGTACCTCGGTACTCTGCATATGTACGTACCTTAAATACTTACCTGCTACCTAGGCAGGCTAGTGCGTAAAATGCACACTAAGCTAGTCAGATACGGCCTCGGAAAACAAGCTCGGGATTTTATCGGATCCGAGGTTTCAGGGTTGACGTTCAGATCAGATCTGATAAGACAAGCTCAAGGCGTGAATTCGTACAGTGCACATGCGAGCCCATCAGATAAAGCTTGGCGGAACTTAGGGTCAGAAGAGCCCACTGAAGCTGCCTAGCCAGGCGTATTGTTCACTGGGGAAGTGTCAGGGGGGTGAGTCCGTCGCAGAAGAAACACAGTGCATCGGACAGTTTGCGATGACGAAATCACGGATCCGCAGAGCTCTCTGATTCGCCACGAGAGGGGCAACTTCATCATTTGCGACCGAGATCGCCGCCCTAGCAAATACAAAGCCCGTTAGCTCGCTCTGGGGCACTCTTGGGGTCTCTGCTCTGCTCTGTGCTTTATTAATAATTCCTTCCTTGCTCACCATCCCTATCAGCGTCATTGATCACCTACCCAAACTATCGTATCCGCCATCACACCTATATCCGCGATCCAGGACACGATTATCCAGCCTTACTTTTTTCTCGCTTGCATCAAACACGAGCGATATTCCTGAAGGGCATTCATTGGACTAGTCCATATCCGTATTCCGCTCTAAACTCAGAAACACGGACACCGCCAACGCTACATCTACTGAAAGACTTACCGGCCACAAAATCTCAACGTCGCGATGTTTTCAAGAACACTTGTCGGCACTGCGCGCCGAGCGGTGGTGATGTCAACCTCTCGCATCGCTATGCGTCAAACCCTCAGCCCAGTTGCCAATATTGCACGGCGATCCTACCATGAGAAGGTCTTGGATCATTACAACCGGCCGCGCAACGTCGGCTCGATGCAGAAAAATGATATGGACGTCGGCACGGGTCTAGTCGGTGCACCCGCCTGTGGCGATGTTATGAAGCTCCAGATCCGTGTCGACCCGAGCGACAACCGTATCTCCGACGTCAAGTTCAAGACCTTTGGCTGTGGCAGCGCCATTGCCAGCTCAAGTTATTTGACTGAGTTAGTTCGTGGTATGACGCTAGAGGAAGCCGGCAGTATCAAAAATACTGAGATTGCCAAGGAGTTGTGCCTGCCGCCCGTCAAATGTGAGTTTTCTGCGCTTAGGTGCTCCGGGCTATTGTTATATAATCGCCATGCACTAACCTCGGCCATAGTACACTGTTCTATGCTGGCTGAGGATGCCATCAAGTCCGCCATCTCCAACTACTACACCAAGAACCCCCACGCCCGCCCGACAAATCTAGCGGGTACTGGGGTTAAACTACCTGCGGCTGGAGAGGTTGCCTCGGCCACCGCATGAATTCTTTAAACCGGACGACACCACTCACTAAATAGCGTTCTGTATTCAATACGTCCGGCAATCCGGGAATCAAAAGAAGTCGATGGAACATTCATAAAAGGAGGGGGGCAGCGACAGGAGAAGTCCGGTGTCGCTTTAACCGATTCCCCCCACAAACACCCACTTACGAGAATTCGGAGTTGGAACCTGAGGAGTGCTCTTACGATGGAGGTTGCGGAAAAATGATGACCCCTTCGTCATAATCAGACTCCTTAAGATGGAGCGGGACCCTGGTCTCATTACACTGTATCATATTAACAATGAGACGTTTTCAAGATGCTCATGCGCATGTCCATCTGTTTTCTCGCGGATCCAGGAGGTATCTCGCTATCTACGCACACAATGTGCATCAATTCCATAAAAGTTTCCCTCATTATCATTATGGTGCAAATAAATATGTGTGTTACCGTGAATTATGTCAAGTGTGCTTGTAGCAAACAAGGATCGTAGTAAGCACCAAACTGGAGGCAAAGGTCGGCTTTTAGGCTCCGGCTTTCAATTGGGATTAGAAGGAGAGAAAAGTATGGCATGCGATAGTTCAACAAACATTAGGTAGGTAGACGTAAGGCTGGTCACCGCACCATAATATGTATTGTTTGAAAACTCGATGGTCAGAATGCTCGGTTCTATTCCATTTACAATACTTCTCCGTTTAAATGAGCCTTTAGTGCCGTGTGAATCAAGTTAGCGAGAGGATACTCAATCGGCCAACTTTGTCGAACCTCCCCCCCCTCTCCTCTGACGAGCCCACTTTGTCGATGCTATTACAAGTTTTTTACACGACGTGATATTCTGAGCATAGGGAGATATAAATGCCAGTCACACCCTTTAACCTCATTAGCTCTGCTGTGAGCAACCAGCCTATAAAGACTGGTGTAACATCCTGAACCTCAAACCCAAGTAGGATGGAGGACCAGAGAAATTATATTTACATGGCCTCGGATTCATCATCCTGTACACGCCCCCTCCTACTCTCTCCCGCCCCCCCACAGACCGCAGCGGCAATAAATCGGCGCTTGGAGTCGCTGTGAGGAAATCGTGTTGCTCATTAGTACAACTACGATAGTGTGTCACGCCTCCATTAATATGAAGATTATAAGCAGCAACTGCTCCTAGGTTATAGGTATATCGAAGTAGCAAATGACCCAGTATGCTCTAAAAACGACCGGTTGGCGCGTAGAATTACAGCATCGTACTTAGTATGATATCTTTGAGGGTTTTCGTATCCTATTATAAAGGCCACTATCGTTGCTCCAGGCTATATTTGACCCCTTCTATGACGGCGGTTATTTTATTAACTATCTTGTCACTTACAAGAATAATAAAAGCCAAGCTCGCCCTTAGTAGGCTACAATTGGTGTCATATGCTAGGGTCGGCATGTATTATAAAACTCAATAGAAATGCACCTATGTATTCTGTTATGGTATTATATTATTAGCAAAGAACATCAACTGCCATAGGGCATAAAATAGCTTACTTAGAATGCCAGATCTTCGGGCCAGTTCGGGCCATGTTCGGGGGTGTTCTGAAGCCGCATGTCATCATGTTTGTGGGACTGGTGGGGTGTTGGCAGGTAGCTCCCTACCCAGGTACCTGGTTAGCGTGCATTAGTTATCTTATCCTTATCTTAGTTTACTCTATCTTTACTTTCTAAGTCGCATTTTTCTCGTCCAATTGGGAATCATCACATCCAAAAAAGGTTGCTTGGGGCTGCCTTGTATCTATTCTGTCTATTTGGTTATCAGCTTACGCGATTTAGCAGGCTAATTGCCAGTTTATCGCTATGTCGAAACACCTTCTTGAAGATGCCGACGTAGACACGACTCTCCCTAGAAAGAAGTCCAAGAAGGATAAGAAGGAGAAGAAGGACCGCAAAGCAAAAGTGCAGGAGGACGACTCGGCCGTCTCAACGCCGATTGCGAGCGAAGATAAAGATGTGATATCGGTCGCAGAGGTGGGGGACGGCGAGGTGAAGAAGAGCAAAAAGGAGAAGAAGGAAAAGAAAGAAAAGAGAGAGAAGAAGAAGGCGAGCAGCGAAGAGAACGGTGATGACGAGAGCGTCGAACCAACCGGAGAGGGGGAGCCCAAGAAGGGGAAAGGGAAGAAAGACAAGAAGGACAAGAAGGAGCGCCAGAAACAAGAGCAGGGTGCAGAAGCAGAGGCCAATGGGGTAGCCAGCGGGAATGGCGAGTCTACTACCTCGAACGGCGTGGATAACACCACTACGTCTGCCCCAGCTACCGAACCTGAGGTCGCGGCCTTCCTAAGCACTCACCAGATCACCGTCGTCGACCCTCTCTCCGACAAGCCTCTTCAACCCATCATGCAATTCTCCCAGTTGCCACCGTCTACGCTAACTGCAAAGAACCCCTTTGCCGCGTTTAAGGCCCCGACGCCCATCCAAGCCGCGTCATGGCCATTTGGGTTATCGGGTCGGGATATCGTGGGTGTGGCGGAGACTGGTTCAGGCAAGACTATTGCGTTCGGTCTTCCTCTCGTCACTGCTGTATTGGGCATGCCTAAGATCAAAGGTGGTGGTAGGATACGTGCTGTCGTGGTATCGCCTACGCGAGAGCTCGCTATGCAAACCAATGAAGAGCTCTCCAAGCTTGTGGACCATGTCGGGCTAAAGACGGTCTGCGTGTACGGTGGCGCGTCCAAGGACGACCAGAGACATCTCCTCCGGAAGGCCGACATTATCGTCGCCACCCCCGGCCGACTCAAGGATTTCTTGGAGGAGGGCGCTATTAAGCTGGACAATGCCAAGTTTGTAGTGCTCGATGAGGCGGACCGTATGCTTGACAAGGGATTTGAAGATGATATCAAGAGAATAATCGGATGCACGGCCCCGAAGAAAGAACGCCAGACGCTCATGTTCACAGCCACGTGGCCACAGAGCGTGCAGGCACTAGCCTTGTCGTTCATGATTTCGCCCGTTCGAATCCAGATTGGCGGCAACGAGAGTGGCGACCTACAAGCGAACACAAGGATCGAGCAACGCGTCGAAGTAATAGATCAACGTGCGAAAGAGGGGCGCGTCCTGCAACTCCTCAAATCACAACCTAAGAATGAGAGAGTTCTGGTATTCTGTCTGTACAAGAAAGAGGCTACACGCGTAGAGAATTTCTTGCAGCAGCGTGGTATTAAGGTTGTTGGTATCCATGGGGATTTGAAACAGGAGCAGCGGACGCGGAGTCTTGAAGCATTCAAGTCGGGTCAAACACCAGTCTTAGTAGCCACGGATGTGGCTGCTCGTGGCCTCGATATTCCCGAGGTGAAGCTGGTGATCAATGTTACAGTAAGCGTAGCCCGCCTGGTTGCATTTGCCCTGCTCTTCTTTCGTCCCAGCGAACTAACGCCATTGTCTAGTTCCCACTTACCATCGAAGACTATGTGCATCGCATTGGTCGCACGGGGCGAGCGGGCAAAACAGGTCATGCCATCACTCTATTCACAGAACATGATAAGGCACATTCCGGAGAGTAAGTTCAAGCCCATGCAATCCTCGGGGTTCGGTACAACAGATACACGACTAACTTCCTTGTGCAGATTAGTCAACATCCTCAAAGCAGCAGGCCAACCCATACCGGAAGAGCTACTCAAATTTGGCACCACGGTTAAGAAAAAGGCCCACGGCACCTATGGCGCTTTCTTTAAAGACGTCGACATGTCGCAGAAAGGCACGAAGATCACGTTTGACGACTAGATTCAAAGCACAGGCGAGGGACTTGCATAGCATAGATATGCGGGAACACAATCGGATGTTATTTATTACATGGGTCGTACTACGAGGCCTATGATACGCCACGGCGACCACGTATAGAGCGGTAGCAGTCCATGAGATAGCGGCGTTCGGCGTAAGCACTACTTAAACATTAGTAGTAGGTTCCCTAGAACATAGATGATCGAATAAAGTCCGAAAAGGGGGCCATTAAGAGCAGCCAACTTACATAAGACCAACGTAGGGCACTGCACAAGCTCCTACCACCAATATGTCTCTAAAGACATGTGACGAGACATTGCCTACCGATATGCCAGCTCTTGACAACGTACCCAAGAATATGGCAGTGCCCAAAACATAGAGCGTCATCGAATTGGGTGCCAGTCCACCCCAACCAAACACTACACCATTTCGCCGAAAATAGTGGGAGAGGAAAGCGCCACTCCATATGATACGACATAACATATTGATTGCATTTGCGTACACCAGGCCGGCAGCGCCTAGGTTAAGTATACGTAGCGAGATGAATCCTGCAATGGCGAACGCGAGACTAAAACCGCCCATCCAGAGACTCTGGCGATGGACCTCTGATTTGGTGGCGACGGAAGAGACGAAGGCCTCGGTCACGCCATTCACTGCAAGTAGCGGGATATATAAGCAGTACCTCGCAAGCACCGTACCAGCACCGCTGCCAGACCATCGCGGCCCCGCGATGACCTGCACGAGGAGGGGGGCCGCGTAGGGGCCGACAGTAACGACGACCACACTGAGGAGAACGTAGAACTTGAGCAGCGCTTGGAGGCCGGTCCGCGCCTGGTGGATTTGCGCCTTTGGCGCGCTCCGGTCTTCCGTCTTCTCCGCCGTGGCCGACGCCGGGGAGGACGAGAGGAGCTTGCTGAAGTAGTTCCGACTGCTCTCCTCGATGGGCTGGAAGACGAGGCGGGCGAGCAGGCTGCCGTAATTGTTGGCGAGCGCGTAGACGCCCTGAGACTGCGGGTCGGAGAGGACGGAGACAAGGAAAGTGTCGCCCTGCGTCAAGACGTGTTTGACAAGCGACTGGGACATCAGGCTGGAAGTCAGCTGGAGGGTGGGCGCGAAGAAATAGCCGAGCGCGTAGCTCTCATCCTGCCGTGGCCGCTTCCCCACCGCCGTGGCCCGGCCCACAGGCCGCGGGACGAGAGAGAACCCTTCGGACCGCGCCAGCCCGGATCCGAACCACACGTACACCGCCAGCAACCCCGTGCCATAGGCGAGCTGGCCGAGCGCGAACGGCAGCACGCCCAGGTCGAGGCCCTGTCTCCGCCCCCAGCCCGCCGCGCCGAACGCGACGAGGCAGCGCAGAAACGTAGCGACGGACTCGGCCGCGGCACGCGGGCCGAACCGCAGCCGGTGCTGCAGCACGACGAAGGCCGGCTCGGACAGGAGCTCCACCAAGGCGGCGGCGCCGTATAGACGCAGAGACACGTCCAGGTATGGCGTCGACGACGTAGCGGCGTCGACGTAGCGCAGATAGGCCCAGCCGAGGCCGAGCGACGACGCCAGCCCCAGACCGAGCGAGAGATGGGCGATATTGACGACAGATTGGCTTTCTGTCGCCACTACCGCTGCCGCCGCCGCCGCCGCCGCCGCCGCCGCTGCCTGCGTCTCTGATCCCCCCCGGCTAGCATCAGATTTACCACCATCGACATCGCCCGTCGCCCCCTGGCGCTGGACGGCCACGCGCAGGCTCTCCCGCGCGAAGAAGAGCACGGAGAGGTAGTAGACCTCGAGCTGCGCGGACACGCCGAGCAGCTGGGCCGTCAGGAAGCGGAGGAGCAGCTGGTTGGCCACGAACGTGACGGCGCGCGAGGCGATCTGGAGCACGATCAGCAGCGACGCGCCGCGCACCGCCGAACCCGTCTTCGCCGCCGTTGTCGTCGTCGTCGTCGTTTCTCCCGCTGCCCCCCGCGGACCGGGCGTTGTCTCGTCGCCAGAAGCTTTACTGGCCATCTTCGGTGACGAGGTTCGTGGTTTAGGACACGATCTCAGATGATTGTGTTGTCGTGGCTTCAAAATGTGTCTCGTGCTGGGAGTACAGACCATCTATCTGGGGTAGGATTTGCCTAAAACGGCCCCCCCTTTAAAGGGCAATTCTAGGTACGCGTTGAAATTATGGGGCATATCTATATAAGTACTTACGTAACCTTAGAATAGAATGCTTGAAACGTTCCCTGTAGTTAGTGGGACTCCTACCTCAGTGCACTACCTTAGGTAGGTAGGCTACTTACACTAGAGCAAAAGTGCAGCGTTGTTGTTCATCATAATTTTCCACTAACTAGCATGCATCGCTGAGATATCCACCTGTGTCAGATCTTTATTGATAGTTCGTCTGTTTGATGTTTCAGGTTGTTTGTCCACCTGGTACAAGGTGGGAAAAATGCAATCGCTCTCTAGTTCGCTAACCTGTTTGGGACATGACTACTACCTAAGGAGACCAAAAATTTCAGAAAGAGCAATTGTGAGTAGGTACGTTGGTCGCCGGCTCTAGGCGTGTTAAAGACATCAACCCCCTATCCCTTTCATACGTAGGTACATCATCATAGCATGTTTCATACTCTCATCCGCCGTCCCCGTCCCCGACCCCAGCCCAAGCCACAGCCCCAACCCGGACCGAGGCTGATATATTACGTCTGTCAAATGTGTACGCGGGAAGGTATCATGAATCCGTCTGGTGGAAAGAATGTGTAAGTAAAAAATGTGTAAAAATGTCTACAGCTAATGGTGGTGGTGGTGCTCGTGTTGTCTCTTGTTCTTCTTCTTGGTGCACTTGCCGGGGCCCGTGGGATACGACGGGTACGAGGGCACCTCGGTGCAGCCGCCCACGATATCGCAGGCGATCTTCTCGGCCAGCGCGTAGACGGTGGACTGGGGGTGTCCGGGGGGCAGGAGGGGGAAGGCCGAGGCGTCGACGACGCGCAGGTTCTTGACGCCGTACACGCGCGCCTTCGGGTCGACGACGGCCATCGGGTCGTCCTTCTTGCCCATCTTGTTGGTGCACGAGGCGTGGTAGATGGCGTTGTAGCTTCGGCGGATCGAGGCCAGGATCTCCTCGTCCGTCTGCACCTCGGGGCCGGGGGTAGATCTCCTCGCCGATGGCGAGTTTCTTCATCACGTCCGTCGCCCAGAACTCGCGCCCGCGCTTGAACGCTGCCACGGCCACGTCGATGTCGCCCGGATGCGTCAGCGAGTTGGGGTCGATGACCGGGTTCACCGCCGTGTCAGCTGACGAGATCGATACGGCACCACGTGAGAGCGACGATATAACGGCGCAGACGAGCGTTCCGTAGTTATACCCGTCGGCGGGATCAGCAAATCGAGAGTCGAAGTCGTCGCCCAGCCATGATCCGAGCGAGATGTACTCCGCCTCGGGCCAATCCTCGGGCAACTCCGCGAGCGCGTTTCGGGTCTTCTTGGACCACCCCTTGCGGAGGTGGGCGGGAATCTTCTCCCAACCGATGACATCAGCCGTCGGGTTGGTGTAGATGCCCGTGGCGTTGGCCTGGAAAAGGGCCTTCTGCTCGGCGGCAAAGTTAGGGTCGATAAGCGAAGAGAAACTGATGGCATTGATGCGGTACGTGATGCCGTAGTAGATATGGTCCTGCAAGTTTTCTCCCACGCCGGGTCGGTCGGCCACAACGGGAATATTGAGCTTTCGTAGGGTCTTGCGGGGGCCAACGCCCGAGACCATCAATAACTGCGGCGAGCCGAACACACCGGCCGACACGATCACTTCCTTGTTGGCCTTCAAGGTGTACTGGGCACCCATGGTGTTAACGACCACGCCGGTGGCCTTCTTGTCATCGTCGAAGATAATCTTCTTAGCCAACGTCAAGTGGTACAAGTAGAGGTCAGTGTTGCCGAGCTTCGGTTGCAAGAACGCAGTCGAGGACGAACTTCGTAGCATCGTCTTACCGTCGATCGAGAATGTGGCGTAGGCCTGGCCGATCAGCTTGCCGCCGTTAAAGCCGGGAATCATGGGAAGCCCGATAGCCTCGAGACCTTGCGCTACCCAGGTGGCGATGGCTTGAGGCCAGTTCGGGTACGTTGCGGAAATTGGGCCCGTGCTACCCACGACGCTTTCATCATAGATAGGCGTCGAGTTGGCAGGTCGAGCGTTCACTGCAATGGTCAGCATTAGTCTCCCCGCCAGTATCTCTGAAATTCGAGAAAACTCCTGGAACGAAGTTTGTCCGAACCAGGAGTTTATGTGCTCCTGATATAACTGGAGTAATATGAATATCACATTGAGGAAAGCTTACTGTTAGGTGGCACGAAATGCACACTCTTTTTGAACCAAGGAAGGAAATTAGACCAGGTGCTATAAGAATGGAAATGTTAGTGAAATTGCCGTGCATGATGAGGACTTGCCTCAACGAGACTCCAAATGCATGCAGAGCGAACACCACGCCAAGAAAACAAGATAAAGACAAGAAACATACTAGCTGTCGTCACCAACTTGGTCAGCCCAGTTTTGGTACGAGCCCTCCGTTCCACGTTGGTACACCATGAAATTCCTGGCTGAACCACCACCGAATGTTTTGCCCGCCGCATAATGAAGCTTCAAGCCGTTGGCACCCTATTCCCACGGTTAACACCCTCAACCCGAGACGTATCCCCGTTAAGGTTAACTGACAACTTGCGGCTCCGTGATATATCCCCAGTCGATCAAGGGTTGCCAATCATTGACGCCCTTGCCGGTGAAGGCGCCGTCGCCGCCGGGGAGCATGCTGTTGTTGCTATTGCTCAGCTCGTAGAACGTTCCCGCCTCGACGATAGCGACGGTGCCCGCATGCTGTTCGACCAGCCGTGCGGCGAGCGTGAGGCCCGCGGTACCACCTCCAACGATAACGTAGTCGTAAGTCGCATTGTCGCCGGGAGTGGCAAAGGACGACCCCAAAAGCCGGAAGTGATCCCCGAGCGCTGAGACGGAGCCAGCCAGCAGGGCTGTCGCCCAAGTCGTAGTTTTCAACATTGAGGATCTGTGTCTTCTGAAGGAGTGAAGAAGACAACGCTTTGTGGATACAAAAAAAAGAGTGACAACAAGCGATCCTTGAGGACGGGAGAGGATTGGCCGGCCTGGCTGAGCGACTGATCACTTTATAACCCTTCTCAGCCAAAACTACACAAGGGAGGCGCTCCCAGGCCTATGAGCCCGCGCTCTCCCTCACCACGCCAAGGAGAATCCCTGCTAGAGAGCTTCAGTTGGCTCTAACCCGCTAGTCATCCTGCATACCATAAATCCACCACGCGGAGTTAAGAAGCTCGAGAATGACAACGACATTCCCCTGAGCGTTGCCTTGTTCGGATAGCATGTGGCTGATAGTCCGTAGATTCATGCGCCATAACCTTACCTACCTGCTGCTCTTCGCCTAGACTTACCTTGTTAGTCCCACGTAGCGCGCGAGTTGGCGTCTAGAATCTCCATTGTCAGATACGCACTACCTATCTAGTGCCGAGCCCATCCCTCGATAGGGGTATTCACACCCTTGCCGTCTTGAAGCGGAAGTGCACTACCATGCTTCAAAGCCACGTGGGATCTGCACCCTCACCGGCCACCATTTTTGTGACATCGGATCTCGCGGGATCGATGGCCTGGGGAACTGAAATACAAAATAGGTGTCCCCTGTTGTCCAGCATGAAGCAGCAAAGGCGAACCGATTAATGCATGAGAGACATAGCCCAACATGCCCGACCACCTTCGGTATAACATGTCTGTATCGTTTGCCATATATCCTAATTGGGTTATCCGGGGCTTTCATAATCCATCCAAAAAGCTCGTGTGAACGATTAGCCTATTACTTTACTGTCAGCGTGGGTAGTCATGGTAGCATTACGAGTCGATGGCGGTACATAATCATTTCTACATCCGTTAAAGATTTACTAACAACTCACTAACTAGGCGATATCTACCGAGGATGTATGTGGGTGTCAGCACGATTTAATCTTGCGTCATTGCGCGAAGGAACGCTCTAACATAGATTGCCCAGGCATGAAGTAGAGCTAGATGGAATCAGTGCGGTACATATAAATAGAGCATCCACCGCACGACCAGCCGAATTCGCCAATAACAAATCGACGTCAAAAGCCTATCTGCCCTACCGTCTTGTATGCATATCGCCAATCCGCATCAGTCGTTATAGGTATCCCAAATGCTCTTATGATCAAGGTCCAGAATCTACCACGTGCGTTGTTTTGCAGCCCAGTATTAACGATCATATAATGACAACTTCTTGACCCGGCACGACACGAACCTGCGATCTTAGTATCATAAAGCGGCTTGGCGGCGCATGCGCAGCGAATGCAGTGCAGTCCGTCTGAAGTATGTTAAAAGCATGCATGAGCATCTCAGCTCCGCCGATTTTTGAACAGAAGGCTTAAAATATAGGCCTTACAACGACGCATTTCTACTTAGAGTATGGGAATTGGAGAGAGTGGATTGCGGAGAGGATCGCACGTGGGCGGGTGGGCAAGGATTTGCACGGGGATGATGGTTTTGAGCCCAACCCGTGGCTTAGGTTACAGTAGACAATTAGATAATTGCATCGTCCAGGTGGCCTCTCTTATGCTTCCCTTCCTTGCAAGCAGGCCCGACTGCAATACCCGGTCATAACATATACCTATACACTGAATAGGGTCTACTTATGAAGACTTATGGTTATGTTAATCGGTTAGAGAAGCTCCCACGCAGAACTTGGTAATAAACCTGACCAGACAGGGTTGTTCATCTAGTTTTGCAAAAAAAAAAAAAAAACAATGTGATACAAAACGAAGCTGTAACAAGGGTTGCTCAATCTTCGTCATTCGGTAACCGTTTCTTAGTGATGTAAGCACCACCACCCAATCACACACACCAACTTCGAATGTTCCCCATTGATCCGTGCCACCTCGGTGGTAATGCATGCCACGGGCCTGTCCCTTGTCCCCGAGTAGCGTTAACGCGGGGACTAATTGGAGCAGAGATGGTAGGGGCGAGGAACTATTCTAGAAATCCTAACGACACTTTACTTGCCTGTTGTCCTTGCTTTACGGCCGATTTGATGATGAAGGACAGAGCAAACAGGAGATACTCACGCGATGCCCGAGGTTTGTTATTTGCCACTGCTCCCACCTCTTCATGGCCACGCCATCTTGATCCTAGGCTACTTTTCTAGGTTGCCGCATTAAACTTTTACTTGCATCCAGTCCACGTCAAGGTAGCTGTCTCCTTTGGGCTTCGTCAACAGGCAGGGTTATACAACCCAAGCCTAAGTCGGATGCCAACCATCTCGGCACAGCACTTGGCTGTCGCGTAGACCGTCTGGACCTGAGGTCCTCCCAATACTGCTGGGACCTTGATATGATGATGCATGAGCCTTACCCAACAGTAAGATTGAAAGATAAAGCAAGTCAATCGTCAGTCGCCCAATCCGTTGGGATATAATCCGAGCCCCCGCATGATTTCAATGCACCGGCGAGGGTTGCATACATGATCCAACTAATACGGCACCTGCTATATCGCGAAAAGCAGCCCATATTGGTTGAAAACCTGGATAGGGTCCAAATCCAAGCACCATCTCCTGACGAGCAACGTAAATCTCTTCTGATCCCTAGAGGGCCCTAGCCAGGAGGAACGGAATACGCATTTCCCCTAAGGAGATTCGGGGTCGATATGTATTCTTCCATCCCTTCCGGAAGGATATGGCAAGTCACGCGAGACTTGGGGCAACAGACGTTTTGCGTCATATTCGTTGGTCCGAGGTTGGAGCGGCCCCTACGAACCCGACTTTTCAAGGCCGAGGTTAAAGCGCCACAGCCTAGGGTATATCGGCGTAATAAGACCCTACGGGTGTACTTTTCCGTAAATCGTATTCGACGCAATATCCAACATCCCGAAATGCCTCGTGTATCGTGATTTATAAGCGTCCCATTTGTGACGGAGACAAAAGATATGTTTGAACGGAAGATGAGGTGAGGTGAGGTGAGGTCAGCGACGAGAGGTGGGAGAAAAGGGAATAGTTGGGTAGAAAGGTTTGGAATGGAGAAGGCAAAAATGATGGGGACCGGAGGGAAAAAGAGTCATTATCTTCAGTGGCAACGTGCTGGTGGTGCCACTTATCACGGTCTCTTGGCCAACTATTATGGGCATAGTTTACGTTGTCGATGTTGTCCTGCCTAGTGTACAATACACCAAGTAGTGTACACAACTACTTCTCAACAATTACCTAACAATTGGTTTTCGACTCCATGGCCACTATTGCGCATGTCGGCGAAATGACCACGGAAAACGACAGGTTTTTGCTCTGTTGGCCCCATAAACACGCCGGCGCGCCATGGCGGTAGAGAGAATAGCCCCCCTTTGATCAAAAGCCGATACCACCTTTGTAGTAAGACCAGCAGGTAATAATTTCTGAGTCGAGACTGAGCAATGACGATCCATAGGTTCGCTTACCAAAGGTAGCGTAGTACCGGCACCATGCCATGCTATGCCATGCACGGGAAATAATAGTCGGGTGTCCCCGAAGCCGACTCGAGCTTGTATGAATTCGTATTTGGAATAGAAGGAGAGGTGTGCAATACAGTAATGTAATTTTGATGTGCTTCAGCGCAGATTCAGGGGAAGCTGGGTGGTTGAACATATTTCACCTTTCACATTCCCAGCAGTCCAGCGAGCACGCTGACCTTTTGTGTCCCTTTTTGTTTGCGTACGGTCCGGGTCAGACGTTTCTGCTTGGCTTCGGTTTGTTGGGACTGCCGTCTTCTCCCTCGCCAACGATCCTGTCGTCATCATGATGTGCCCTTCCTGTTTCATAAAGATGCCTGCTGGATCGACAGGGGGGTTTGGCCTGCTAGAAGTCTTGAGGTTAGTCCCGGTAGTAAGATACGTAATATACCCACCACGCCACCCTGGTTCGTCTTGGTGTGGTGGACAGTATGCGGTAAAGTAAGTAGTGTACATTATGTACACGCACTATCTATCCAGTCAAGTGGACGCGTCGAGGCGTTCGCGACCCAGGTCGAAAGCATGATTCTTGCATAAAATACGGAAGCCATCTGACATGAGAACCGATGGCCTATACGTAGTGTAGTATATTGCGAAGGATCGTCCATCGTCCTTGGAAGAGGCCCTCGTGTCAGAGCAGTCGCCGTTTCCATCGGCAGACCGCGCAGACGACGATGACGGAGACGACACCCTCATGACCTCGAGACGGCATATCACGCCGCCCGTCGGCGAAATAAACAACCACCCTGGCAGGGACTTCCCAGACGGGCGCCCGAGTCATGATGCGGCTCAACCGCAGAGGCCACGGCGGCACTCGGCGCTATTCCGGCCAGTGGCCGTTTCGGTTGAAATTTCACGAGCGCAATTGGTCGCGACCAGCGAAGGCTCTCATCCGGCGGCGCAGCGTCCCCATCGTCTCTGGTGCTCGTCTCTAATGCTCGTCTCCTTCCAGCGATATCCCAAATGCAAATGCGTGTTCCAATCTCCAGATCTCCAGATCCCAAGCGCGCGAATTCTCCAAATCCCCACTGCAATCGGACCGGCTCGACAACCTGGGAAATCCTGCTACCGTACTTTGCCTCCGTCGTTGCCTCTGCCTCTGCTTGCCCGTCCACCCTCGGCCTCTGCCTCTACATGGTACTGTGCCGACAGCTGCAAGAGCTACATAGTAAGTAACACAGTACTGCAGCTCGTAGGTCAGGTCAGTCAGCCAGTCCGGATCAAGTTGTCCAGCACCCGCCCCGTGTTTTCGAGTTCGCAACCCCATGGGCATAGGCCTGATACCCCATGCTTTTTTTTTTTTCCTTTTTGCCCATGGGCGGCGCATATCGCCTTGGACGGACAAGTCTCGGCCTGGGCCAATGGTAAAAATCCATTCATGGTCTTCGAAACGGAGGCACTGTCCCACAAGCTGACGAACAAGACCCAATGCCTGCCACTGTTGTATAGCCATGCGTCCGTAGTAGTAGTAGTCTCTACCCGAGTTAGTGTGGTGTGGAAGGAAAAGGCGCTTGTGCCAGGGGGGAGAATCCCATTCCATGGAAGGTTCTATTATGGTAGATCTTAACACCTGATATATAAAGATCGTTCCCCAGACTGATCTCGGGGTATTTTCCTGGAGACCGTGTTGCTTCCCCCATTCCCTAGATCTCGTGACTGGGGACATTTGACCGTCAAAGGGCAAGACAAGCCAACTACCTCCACGGCACAAGACGACAACAAGACGACAACAAACGGTTCCCTAGTGCAATCAATACCTTCACCATGGCCGTCCTGGCTATCCCGAAGGCCGACCAGCCTGGCAAGGCATGGCCCGCCATCGCCATTGGTCTTTTCGTGGCCTTTGGTGGTGTTCTATTTGGGTAAGACACTACTCCTATCCTCCTCCTCCTCCTCCCCCTCTCGTTAGCCGCGCGCCGATCTATCAACCACGGCTACTAACACGATCTTGCAGTTATGATACCGGCACCATTAGCGGTATCCTTACTATGCCCTACTGGCGAGATACCTTCTCCACGGGCTACAGGAATAGCGCCGGCGACCTGGATGTATCGCCTTCGCAGTCGTCCGCTATCGTCTCTATCCTGTCCGCCGGCACCTTCTTCGGCGCCCTCGCATCTCCCTTCTTCGCCGACAACGTAGGACGTCGATGGGGTCTGATTGCCTCATGCTGGGTGTTCAACCTGGGAGTGGCCCTGCAAACAGCGGCAACCGGCATCCCCCTGTTTCTGGCCGGCCGGTTTTTCGCAGGTTTCGGTGTCGGCCTCATCTCCGCCCAGAGTAAGCCCGAGTCTGTACCGCCTTGACCGACCATAAGCTAAAACATTCATGTAGTTCCCCTATACCAGAGTGAGACGGCCCCGAAATGGATTCGAGGCGCCATCGTGGGCGCATACCAGTTTGCCATCACCATCGGCCTGCTTTTGGCGAGCATCGTGAACAACGCCACCCAGCACCGCAGCGACTCGGGTAGCTACCGCATTCCCGTCGGCATCCAGTTTGCCTGGTCTCTCATCCTCATCGTCGGCCTGACGCTGCTTCCCGAAACCCCCCGATACCTGGTCAAGAAGGGCGACGACCAGGGCGCGGCCCGCTCGCTCGGAAAACTGCGCAGGCTCCCGGCCGACGACCCTGCCATCATGGCCGAACTGGCCGAGATCCGCGCCAGCCACGAGTTCGAGCTCAGCCTGGGCCAGTCCAGCTACCTCGACTGCTTCCGCGGCCCCATGATCAAGCGCCAGCTGACCGGTATGGGGCTCCAGGCCTTGCAGCAGCTGACGGGCATCAACTTCATCTTCTACTACGGAACGCAGTACTTCAAGAACTCCGGTATCGAGAACCCGTTCACCATCCAGGTCATCACCTCCGTCATCAACGTCGTGTCGACCCTCCCGGGCCTCTGGGCCGTCGACAAGTTCGGCCGCCGCCCCTTGCTCTTCTGGGGCGCCATCGGAATGTGCATCGGCCAGTTCATCGTCGCCCTCCTCGGCACCCTGACCACCGGCCAGGATGCCCTAGGCAACATCGTCGTCTACAACGAGGCGGCCCAGAAGGCCAGCATCGCCTTCATCGCCGTCTTCATCTTCTTCTTCGCGTCCACGTGGGGCCCTCTTGCCTGGGTCGTCACCGGCGAGATCTACCCCCTGAAGACACGCGCTAAGAGCTTGAGTCTGGCGACCGCATCCAACGTAAGTTCCTCATCCATCCATCCCAACCACCTCCGTCGGATGTAACTTTTTTTTCTTTTTTTTTTTTGGCTGACCCATCTCCCTCCCTAGTGGCTCCTCAACTTCGTCATCGCCTTCGTCACCCCTTACCTGGTCGACTACGGCCCGAACTACGCCAACCTGCAGTCCAAGGTCTTCTTCATCTGGTTCGGCGCCTGCTTCCTGTGCATCGCGTTCGTGTACTTCTACATCTACGAGACCAGGGGCCTGTCGCTCGAGGAGGTCGACGAGATGTACAGCGAGTGCAAGAGCGCGCGGAAGAGCGCCAAGTGGGTTCCCAGCACCGGGTACCGTTCGAGACAAGGCGATACCTCTATTCCCGGGGAGGTGGACGGAAAGGCCTACGGTGGCGGAGACGCCCACCACATCCCCGTCGTGCATGCCGACGCTGGCGCGACGGCGTAATCAAGCAAATATATTAATTTAGTCGTCAGAACGTAACATTATATATTTTATCCAGTGTACATAATCGTCGTGTATATCAGACAGTACCAGACCATCAACCCTACCTAGCTCATTCATGCATCATTGTGAACTCTTTTTAACCCTTTGTCCTCATTTTCCGTTTATTTATTGTTTTGACAACTACTAACTGCATCCACCCCGACCACACAGTTGTCCCGTATAATTGCGGAATAACATACCGTCAACCAAAGGAAAGTGTGCACCGGAAGGTTATCCAATTACCGTGAACACGGCCGCGATTGCCGAGCCTATGTAGGCTAAATTCCAGTTTTTCATTGTCTACCTTGAACCCTCGTGTTATGTTACTAAAATGTCTCTAAACCGGTGTAGCCCTCGAGTACGAGCTTGTGGTCGTCAGCATATTCCCGACAATCCCACTGTGCCCCTTAGATACGACCTCATCATACTCGTTAAGCATATCCCAAGTCTCGGCGATTTCTCGGTTCATATTTCGGGTTTCTGGAAGGCCAAGGCACACAAAGATCTGCAGGACGATATCCAGGCTCGATAGGTACACAAAAATATTTTAACTACAGCCTCACCGGCTTACCGATATATTATAAATTGGCTGAAGATTAAACAAAGCTAAAAGCTTGCTAAATTAAGACAGTTCAAGACGTTTCATGTCACCTTTGCCTTTGGTCTGTTTATATCCATTGCGCTTCTAGGCACCTATAAATAGCCCCCACCTAAAGTCACGCAAACGAAGGTCGTCTTCATACTACCCAATACCATACTCATTAGCTCCTAAGTATTGTCTCATCCGAACAACTAGCTGCCGAGGTCAATAAAATAAAATCCTTGTTAAGGGCAATAAGCATGACGGGCATTTGGTGTTCTCGATAAATATGTCCCGATGATTTGCGGTATCACTTCGTTGGTAGCAGAAGGTCTACTAGGAGTTATTAAGACCCTTCATGAGTATCTCTAAGTAAAGGCAATGTTTGCAACCCCCATTTCTATATTTTTAGTTTATCGTCAACTCTATTTTACCGCGTATTTCAAGTTACGTATGGTTGCTTGGCCAAGATCCGGGGTCGGCTCCTAACCCCCCATGCGACTTAAATCCTTCCGACGTTGCAACAGCCAATATGGAGGGGAACAATACCATCCGTGACGGTGGTCTCTTACAGACGATCTTGGAGAACACACTCAACTACTCCAACACTACAACAACTAGGGTGGAGGAAACAACACAACCCATGATGATAACCCTGCATCGATGACCCTATAGCATACTCTAGGCTATTCCCATTTCCCCATCTATTTCGAGAATCCGATACTCGATCCTGTTGATAGAAGGCCATGGGAGCAGACGAAAGCGCGATTATTGAACCTGGTAAACGTGATTCTACGAGTATAAATAACTGACAGATTTAACCACTCCTCGGGGTTTCGGACGTTGTCTCCCAGACACCGAATCCCAGTGTACTAGAAAAGCAAAGTGAACCCCAGCAACAAAATGGCCCCGTCACCACCTTTGCTGTCGAAGACACATACAGCTATCTCAATGGCTTCAACTCTTACCACCAGTAAGTTCGTTGTGTTTCGACCCCTAACAGTGCTTCATATTAAAAGTAAACAGATCGGAAGCTATACCCAACGCAATCCCAGTCGTGATCAACACCCCACAAAAGAATGCATTCGGACTCTGGACCGAGCGCATCTCCAACACGTCCTTTGCGAACCCGATCCGCGAGCGGAATCTCCAGACATGGCTCTACCGCGTGGGGCCGTCCCGTGGACTGCAGCGAATTCACGCCCCCAGATGAGACCTCCGAGATTGCCAGCCCGGCGCCCCCCAAAACTCGCCTCACGCCGAACTCCTTACACGTGGCCGAGCATTCCCCGTGGCGGGCGGGGGCGGGCTGGACGCAGCAGAGGCTCCTTGGGCCGCAACGGCGACCCGCAGCAGAAGACGGGGGGCGGGAGGCGGGTCTGGGTGTTCGGGGTCGCGGAGGACATGGCGCCGCGGACGGCCCTTCTCCTCCCTTCCCCCTCGACGGCGACGTCCTCGTCGCCCCCACAGGCAGGCCGGGGGGCCCTGGAACATCCAGACGGAGCTGGGCCAGCTCCTGGTGCGGCGGAAACGAGATCGCCGTGATGCCGCGGGGCTTCGCGTGCGAGCTCTTCCAAGGGCCACTTCCAGCTCCCCGACCTCCGGCGTCGTGGGCTGGCTCCCACGGGTGGCTCGCCAAAAGTCCCGCGACTTCCAGATCCCGGTGGCGCACTTCGACGACGGCGACGGCGGGCAGGTGGCCAAGACGACGACCACCACCACCACCACCACAACCACCACCACCGCCATCACTGGCGGCGAGGCCTGGAAGATCATATCCCGCCTCCGCGGACGGCTGTGGGCCGGCGCGCAAGACCGCACGCCCTTCGACCACCACGGCCCGTCGCTGTTCACGGTGCTGACGGCGGCGGCGCGCGGCAAGGAGCCGGGGCACCGCCGTCGTCGGACGTGCTCTCCTCGCGCCCGCCCGCGCTGGCAGGCGGCCGTGAAGCACTTCGCCGGCAGGAAAGGGGACCCCGAAATTGTAGCGATGCCCTATCCTGGGCGCGCGATAACCTACCGAACGGATTTGGCTCGTGTGGTGCTGATACCTATTGGGGGAAGAATTTCTACTCTTAAAACGAGTACCTACCGGATTTCAATCGTTTTCCTTCTCAATCTCACGTCTGGGTTTGGCTGCTTTGCGCCGGTGGTCTGAACCAGAGCACACTCGCTATGAATAAGGGCTGACCGGATATATCAACATGAAGCTAAATGCTTTATGGCGCTCATCCGCGGAGGATGTATAGCAAGTGTTCCAATAACTAGTTATGTTTATTACCTGATTGATTCCTAGTCGCGGGTGCGCATTAATTACACCTAAGTGACAACAACAAATATTGCCAACATCAAAGCATTAATCTCGTAACATGTTTAGTTTATATGTATGCCGTGGAATCCGTGCCCAATGGGCCAGTCGCACACGGCCCGACCGAGCTCTTTCATGTTTTTCGCGTCCAGGCAGACCAGGTAACTGGTCTTGTTAAAGCCGTTGAGAACAACGCTCAGAAGCACCCCGTCGTCTTCTTCGTTTTCGCTCCCGAGCTGCTTTGGCCGGGGTATGAATATGGCTTCGCCTGGCGTGTGGCCTGCAGGCCCACGCCAGGTCATCGTTTGGCGCGTCGATAGATCCGTCTTCACAATGAGGTCGTGTAGAGTGCTATAGCCGTAACTTGACAGGCCGTAGACGTAGCGGTACTTCCTGGTTGCGTAATCTGAGTTGATCGTCGGAAGTTCACCGGCATGCGGCGCCTTGATTTCAAAAACCTTCTCGCATTCTACCCGGGCGATTTTGCCTGTTTTGTTGAGGGGGATTCGGAGCCTGTGTCTTACTATCCTTGGAAGACAGTTCCGTATCTTCTGCTCCTCTTTGACCTTCGTATTTAGCAGCACATCCATCTCGAAGGCGCGTATAATATCCGTTGTCGGATACTCAATAGCATCACTGTATATGTCGATTTCCCCCGTCTTTTCAAGGCGCTCCTCAAATGAGTTGACGGTGTGAAAGAAGAACCCTGCAGGGCTCTCACCTGTAGCTACGACCCCGCGCCCGCCTCGGCGGTCTACCACGAACCATTTACATTTCTTAGAGTGGTCAAATGGCTCTATCGCGTCGACGACATTGCCGTTCCAAGGCACCGAGATACCCATATAGCCCAAATGTGAAGAGGGGATGCATAGAATCACGAAGGAGTGCGATAGGAAAAAGGAGTGGATGTAAGCTGGTTTTAAACCGGGCATGGCAATGGTCGCGAGGATGTCGGCTTTCCCACTGGCTGCTCTGACGCGGAAGATTCGATACGTCGCGCAACGGCCCATATCGAGGTTGAAATTGAACACGTCTCCCGTCTCCGGGTCCCGCTGCGCGTGAGCCGAACTGAGAGGACCTTTTAGCAGTGGATGAATTGCATGCTGCCTTGCCAAACCTATAGGCTCCAAGGTCTCCGGACTGATCTGCTGGATTATGCTGGCATCCGTCGCCAAATAGAGGGCCCTGGCCCCTCCTTTATGGCCCGAGGACCTCAGTTCCGGATTTGGTGGGAGTCCAGGCAAATCGGCATGTACCGTTACACATACGTTCGCCGACGAGGGTGTTGGGCTCGGGTCCTCACGCCTAAATACACTCATAATCTTGCTGAAAATGCCAATACACGGGTCTTGGCGTTGGCCGAAGCTCAAGCCGGGTACTCGACCTGTCTTTCGGATGGCGTCGACATAATCTTTGGCTTGGTGTCGGGAGCTGTACCGCACTCGTATAGGCTTCTTTAGGTCATCGGGATCGGCAATAATCTCGAATTTATGTGTATGAGCAAACCCATCGAACCAATGTGTCGTTTTGAAGGTCCCCTTCGGTGTGCCATCGACAGTGTATCCCCCTGGGCCCGTACGATAGAGTGATCCCGCCGCCCAGGATGGCAGGAATCCCGTTACTTTTAGTTCAATGGGACCACGCACTTCCGTCAAGCCCTCAAACTATATAAACGTCAGTTACCGCCTGAGACGGCTAGTAGAATGAGGGAGCATACTCCTGCTTCATTAGGCCACTCATCAAACTTTCCGGCGAGTTTATTCTTCACCACATTCTCAAAGTCCTCTTCTTCGTGATCCAGCACAGCGGACTCTTTGGTTCTGACCACATCCGTCACTGCAGGCATGGTTGTTATGACTGTGGTATTGGAACGGCTATATATCATTAAGTTCGTAGATGGTCGTGGGCCGTTATGTTAGGAGTGGCCGACCTTATCGTGTCGGCTCCCAATCCTACGGTCGCTTCGGGATGAAGAGCCAATGAAAATGGCCTAATTACTATTTTCTACGCAGCGTAGAGGGCGTGGGAGCCTCGTAAGGGACGGCATGGGTTATAATAGCATCAAAAAGTGAGATGCCGTGCTACTGCGTATGAATTACGTAGGAAGGGTGACGAGTGGTATTCCTAGGACGACCCGGCGATATTCATGTCCTGAATACGAGATTTTAGATGCTAGTTTTGGCCTTTATCTGACTTTTAAACTCGATAATCTGCGGTGTTGTTTCCGAGATACTTGTTGGTCGATGATGTAACTATGTCGACAAGAGGCTGGAACCGCCGAACAGGAGACCCCTTTGTTACTGAGGCGAGTTACTGAGGCGTAAGAATTGGGTACTCATGAATCTAGGGACGCAAAGAATGAGAAACCAAATTGATAGGACTGTATTGATATGGGCGAAAGAAAAGCCTCTGCGGATTTTGATGAACCATTTGAGATTGTTGATTTGGGGCACACGGGGCTCAAGTAGGTAACAGCAAATCGCCAAATATCCCGAGCGACTCATTAAATACAAAGACATCCATTGCTAGCACACTAGTAAATTAAATATATCAAGGTATTGAACCGAGCTGGAACGAATAGGCGTAAATAACCGGGGAAATAGGAAGAGACGTTTTACGAAAGCATATCCTAACCACATCTTCAAACGAGCTAGAGAGCATGAATGATGGTCTATTTTTCACAACTAGACATGTCATGTCCCAATTAGGCCAAAATCGCTACAAAGGATGCAGTTCATTGGATGCCCGCTCGCTAAATTTATATAGAGGATACCGCCAAGCGATGCTACCGCTGCCGTACCGACCTACTATCGGCTCCAAACGATCGCCAATGCTCAGTGATAGAGCCAATGAGAATTCAAGCGAAGCGAACCTCCTTAATCATAGGCACTTTCTTGTATATGAGCAGTTGAATGCCAACGTGCCCTCCTCATTGCGGGGGTTTCGATGCCCTTTTCATTCCAATCAGGTGGCCCATACGTATTCGCTTCAAATGACTAAATGAGGTATAAATGTACCTACTATGCCTATCGCGGATAGCCATATTAGTCGGTTCTATGCAAAAAGCCACTTTGGAAGTCCGTTCAACACACCTCAGCTTTGGTGTAGTAATTCCGCCTAAAATTTGAATAGATGGATAACCACCAAGGGATCCGTTAGCCTTTTTGGGCAGATGGCTGATGACTTTCAACTAACAACAACCTGGCGGTCTCGTTGCGCTCCAACAGTGGTATTATCGTAGTGTAGATCTGGTAGCCTACCCTAACCCCAAAGACGCCAAAACGATGCGCTTTGATGTCGTAAGAGCGGAATGGAGAGGAAGAGGTTGACTTGGCGCATGAGATGGGTCGACATTTTTCGCTTACCGGGAGTCCGACTCAAGGACGCCACGTAGTAAGCTGAATCTCAGCGTCAATCCCTGGTGGACTCGTATCCTCTGCTGTATGTTTTCGGTTGGGTGCTTTTCGGGATCCGGGTATGTAGACCTCTAAAGTTGTGTGTTTTTTTTTTTTTTCCCCTTGGTATAGGTGGTGTCAGGGAAATTCATAAGAAGCTTGAACATCTTATCTTGGTCGATATACGTTATCTCGTCAATATTTATGCGTTCTTTTAGCAATACAGGTATAATCAGGGCGCATTCGCTTGCTGGATGCTGTGAAGATCGGCGCATTGGTTATCGTGACCCCGCGTCTTCCCGGCGCCGGTGTTGTTCGTTCCTAGCCGAACATTCGCCGGTACTCAGGAATCTCGGAGCGAGCGCCTTTGATTGAGCTATAGTCATAGATACTCTCTGTGCAGTTACTAATCGCTATTCTCATCGAATGGTGCCTCTAGGAAATGGAGAGGACGTGCGGAGAAGATGATGGTGGCCGAGGATGCTCTCTGACCCCAAATCACGCTGGCAATGGACTTCAATTCCACCAATGGGGTACATAGAGGACCCGGAATCTATTGCTGATCAGAAACCTATCCGAGCAGAGGCGTGAGAGGGGTCAGGCACAACTTGATAATGTGACCCTCTGTTAAAACTAATAAGGGAGTGGTAGACAATCTATTGTGCTTGTTGAGGGAGGTCAAGAGAGCTTGGGTTATACCACCAGTATATAACGATATACTAGCGACGACGATGGCTATTACAGGACGGGTTCTATTATTTCTCTGCGCCGTTGGTTTGGCCTGGGGGCGCGCGGGGGTGACCTATACCTCAAAATCTCGGTTTAATTGGGACAACACGAAATACTTGTTAGTAACTGGAGATTTAGCATCGTACAAAGCGCGGATAATTCTGAACTAAACAGCATCCAGAATTGCATTCGGTGATTCGTACACGTTTGTACAAGGAACGGCAGGATATCCGAACTACTCCTTCATCGGCAGCTACCTTCCAGGACAGTTCGGGTTCTCCCCCGCTACGCTTCTCTTGAATAAGATAGTACAAAACTTCACGGGCACAGCGGAGGGGGGGCCAAACTGGGTTGAATATCTCACTGGTTGCGGATTAGAGCCGGGCGAGACGCTCCCACGAGACTGTGATGTGCAGCTATGGAACTTCGCCTTCGCAGGCGCCGACGTATCTCTCGAGTATCTCCCCCAGCACCATGACTACACAATCCCGCTCGTCAACCAGACGCAGCAGTACCTCACATGGGCAGAGCCGGTGATCGGGAAGAAAATGGACAAGTCCAAGGCGCTTGTCGCGTTTTGGATTGGTATCAACGATATCAACGACTCATCCAAGTTTACCAATGTGTCTTTTCCGGCGTTCTACGATCAGTTAATCGATGCTGTGTTTGCGCAGAGTGTGCAATCGATGTACGAGGCCGGGTACAAGAACTTCTTGTTTATCAACTTGCCACCTCTTGACCGTACGGCTGCCAATGTCTTGTCAGTGACGCCTCGCCCTAATAAGACGATGATCGGGTGGTGGGGAGACAGTCTCGCAGCGCATAGCATGAAGTTCGCCATAAAGAACGAACATGCAAAAGCTATGGTGTACGACGCCAATACATTTCTGAACGGCGTGTTGGACGAGCCGTGGAAATACGGCATTGAAAACACAATATCATACTGTTCGGATTATGCGGATCCCGATGTGCAGGAACACCCGGTGTTGCATGGATGCCTCCCACTGGATCGTTATTTCTGGTATAATGCAGGACACATGTGAGAGTGAATATTTCCGAACGCTGACACCTGCATCAGTATTGACTAGAATCTATAGGTCTTCACACACCCATAAGGTAATGACACCGGATCTTGTGAGATTCTTGCGAGAGCAATCAGAGTGAACATAGGAGAAGGGCACACACACACACATATATACACGTGTGCGCACATGCGTACATAGGAGGGATAGGTATTTTTGGTAGTTATTATCTCTGGATATTACCCCCATAGTAGGATGTCGGAGAGATACATAATTGCCACACACGCGACACAACGATGCGTCAACACTGATGCGTCGCCCGGCTGATGGAATACAATAGAACTCAGATTAATTGAAACATTGCGTTGGGTGCGTTCCGTTTGAGTATCAGCACCAGCCTAAGCTAAGCCTTTGCTTAATCGGAGTCGACGCTCTTTGGAGTGTCTCGCCCGTATAAAAGGCGGAGGAATCACCCCATATTCTGTTGGTACGCTATGGTATGGGATGGCTACGAATTACTCCCGCAAGCCTTAGGTATCACATATGAAACAACCATTCTTAGATGAACTACTACTTCCCGTCGTGTACATATGCAATAGGAGGACCAAGGAGTTGTACTGTGTCGTGTCTAAAAAAAAAAGAGTAGCATACTCGACCTGTTAGGGCGAGCGTTAGATGAGGCTGGGCTTACTGATTACCTGGACCTTGTAACTAACTATCCTTAGGCGGCACGGCAACTTAAGAAATAAAAATTTCATCTCACAATCTATCCTAGATGACTGGTCCCCCACGTGTCCTTGACGGGATTGGCTGTGAACGAGGTCATACTGACCTACACCACACTACAAGCTGTGAGGTGTGATGACGAAACCGGTGAAACGGGCGGCGTTTTGGGTCAGGCCGCCTTGCTATTACCCGATACGGTATCATTGGCGCAGGGCATCACGGCAGCGCGCGAGTCGAGACAGAGGATGGAGGCCTACCAAGCAATGTACGCGCACGCGATGAGCAGAGTAGGTGTTAATCGAAACCCCCAAGCCCTGTGCCGCGTGGGTTTCCGAGCTGACCTTGTCTGCCGAATTTGTCCCCCACACCGACCCGGACAAGCCACACCCATTCTTGGCGACAAGACGGTTGCCTGTTTTGTAAACTGGGTGGTGATATCCGTGGACCGAGTATGTACGGCGGATAAATCCACGTGTTCGGAGCTGCTTTGCCAGGATGTTAGCGCCATACGAACTGGATTACGATGTAGATATGTGCACCGATAAAGGAATCGGAGGCTGGTTTCAGCTATGGCAGCACAATCCTCCTGTCTATCTCGGGCGTAGAAATAAATAACTGGTTGTAGCGATGACGGCAATGGCGATACACGGTGACCAGTTCCACGGTGGCGTAACTAGAGCCTCAATTATGACTGCGCAGCCAGGCGCGGATGTAGCACGGGACATGGTACCTGTGACATACACTACAAGTAACTAACTAGGGCTTGTACTGTAGGAGCAAGGCGGCCAAGATCTGCAAGTGCCTATGTAGTGTATGTGACAAGGTGTCGTATTGTATCGTTGGCTGACCATATTCTGGTTGCCAGCGGGATTCTTGTCTTCCGGCGTCCTGCGTACCTAAACCGGCCCATAGGTGGGAGGGTGGGTTGAATATACGGGTATCCTTGGATATCTCGAGCGTCCGCACTTGTATACGGGATAACTGGAGCGGTTCATTCTAGTGTTTTAGCAGTCGGATCGGCCTTTTTTGAGAACTCAGGATAGGAAAGCCGACCCATTCCAACAAGTTGATACGAGCCGGAGGAGATTGTGGTACAGTTGACGAACGGGAGACCGATTGGATAACCGCAATACCCCGGTACATATTGTATGATATCTATCGGCGATAACTACATACATAGTATCCTGGTGCTGAAGCCTCAAGAGTGGGAGAAAAACACAGGATAGAAGGGGCAGGGGTAGGTAAACTAGCCTAGCGTAGGAGCAGTTGGGCGGGTTTGCGGGTGGCATTAGTTTTTTTTTTTTTTTTCTCCCTTGCACAAGCGGGGCAAAACGGGACCATGTCTAGCTTAACCCCTGCACAACAGCCTTGGATCTTTGCGTGTTCATGCTGGCTGGGTAAACCCGACCCGCCATCTGCGTTGCGCACTATTGACGTGACTACACCAACCTTATTGGGCTAGCGTCTATCTACTTCTGTTAGCATTCTGGGCTGCTATGCCCGATTTGTTGTTGGCAACGCCCATATTTGTCTAGTTTTGGACATTGCCAAAGCCATATGACCTTTGGCGAAGGACAGATTACAGCAACCTACCCAAGTATAGCTAGCTGTACAGTCATGTCTGTATATCACTTGGGATTGACGATGGGGATACACATTGAAACGACGGGTATTGCATGTACCTAGGTATGTAGCACGCAACTCGGAAACGGCAGAGGAGCCGACATGCAGGAGGTGTAGAAGCAAGTACCTTACTCAACGTATAAGCGGGATAAGTACTGCTGGTAACTACACTACCTACATATACATATGTACCTAGGTGTTTGCTGGTAACATGCCAACAATGCTAGGTTACCCAGGTTTGATTATCTGGGTCAAGCGCTGTAAATACTTACCTAAGGCACTTTATTATATTACCGTAGTGTTGTGTTGTATGACAAGGTATAATTTTGGTTCTTCTTTGTCACTCGTTGCTCGTACGATGTTCAAGACTCCCTTTCTATAGCTTGAGGCTGGAGATAGGCAAGGGAGTACATGCCATTACATGCCTAGACTAATACATCTACCACTGTGTGCGGTTGGTATTCAAAATGTAGTGTAGTGCATGTCGACCCAACCAGTCCGACTAAAGACAAGTGAGGACCGTCCCGAGTGCCTTGCCGAGCCCCTGAATGGAAGAAGAAAAAGGCCGCCTCCCAAATAGTGTATTTGTAGATACGGATTTCGACACCGCCTCCAGGTTTTGGGCTCTCGAGGAGGGGGCAGGATCCTTATGGTTACTACGGTGGTGGATGCAACGGGGTCTTATTAAGAAGGGCCCCCTTGTTGAAGTTACAGTAGTACAACGAGGAGCCAGGAGATGGTTCTTGGTCCTTTCTTCGGCGTTTCCTTTATCAAATCCACAGAGAAGTGTTTTGGGAATTGGAAGGGCCAAGCAGAAAGAAAGCAGTTCCGCCTCATTAGACACCACCGGCCTTGCAGGAGGCGGCATCGTGCACGCCAATCAAACCAACCGACGGATCTCATACAACCTCCCATGGAGCTTATCAAACGCCTGAAGATCGAGTAGAGATCCCGGTGCCCAGGTGTGTGTATATGTGCATATGTGTATATGTGTATAGCTGTATATGTGTGTGCGCTTTGCGTGCAGGACCACAACCCGCACGGGCTTTAATTGACGACCTGGACAAACGGGACGAACGAACGAACAAAGACGGCAGGGCAGGGGAATTGAATATCGGAACGGGTTGTATAGCTAGATCGACGCACGGGAGGCAAGAGGGCCAGGCCAGCAATGCTAATCATGTCCCAATCCCAATCGAACTCCTCCTATACGAGCACGGCCCTTGCGAATACATCGCCGTTACCATCGCCATCGCCGTCGACGGCCAGCGCCGCCCAGCACCGCGAGCCCTTATCCCCGACATATCGACGAGCGCCCTCTGATGCAAACGAATATGTGTTGCCGACAACAACAACATTCACGGCAGATCTAAACGGCGGTGGCAACAGCAATAACGACAATGCGTACACCTATAACCGGGGCCGGGGGGGTCAAAGAGGCGAGCATCAAGCCTTGTCACACGAGCATGAATATGGCTACGGTCACAGCCAAAACACTGGTGTTCTGATTGCCGCCCCTTCCAAGGCGGCAGCAGGCCCTGTCAGCCCCGGCCCAGATGTCGACAAGAATAATAGTAACGTCCACTATCAACCAAAAAGCCGGCAACAGCCGACAATGATTTCGTCAGCAGCAGGGAGCAGCAGCATTGGCAATGAGGCATATCGTGATCTAGTTGGGGATACTGTTGATGATGATGTCGATCGTGACGAAGACGAGCACGAAGACGAGGAGAGCAGAGACAAATTCTACAGTCATATTAACGGGAGCAGCGAAAGCGAGGGATACCGACGGAACCAGCAACATTTTGAGATGGCACAATCGACGAGCGCATTTGGTCGTGATTCCTTTTATAGGACTTTTGGCTCATCTCTCAGGCATAACACTAATAATATGCCAGAGCTGGGCTCGGACCTGGATAAGGACCTAGGCTCAATGCCTAAGGACGGGGATCAACCTCAGCACCAATCGCAGCTGCAGTCACAGTCAGAATCGCAGTCACGCATTCGCCGATCTGGGGCCGGTAGGAACGGCTTTGACGCTGCTAATCTCATCACCTCCAATGGCAATGCGACTGGCAGCCAATTTGTCGAGCCCGCTGCCGCCGCTATCACGAGTACAGGTAGTTACAGTGGTACCTCTGGCGGTACCGCCTATACCCACCCGAACCAGGCCGATAACGCCTATAACGGGCGCTATCACCAGCCCCGGCACCAACTCTACAGCCAAAGCCATGCTACCCGTGCGCAGCGCCCGCAGTACCAGCCGCAGCAGCAATACGGGCAGCATTCCACCTACCATGCCAGTAACAGCGGTCACAGCCACCGTTACAATCCACCACGCCAACCGCCACGGCACCCGCAATTTCCACAACATCCTCGTGCAGCGTCCTCCCTGGCCTCGTACAATACAGCAAGCTCGAGTCCGACGACACCACTGCTGCCTCCCTTCTCGCCGGCCACGTCCTCGTCGTCACTGTCGTCGTCGTCCTCGGCGGCAGCGCGGCTGGCCAGGAGAACGTCGAGGACATTGCCACCAACGGCGCCGCCTAGGATATCCTCTTTGATGCCGCCGCCCCGCAGCACCACGACGACGACCAATACCAACCATCAGCCACCCCTGTCCACCAGCGGCACTGCGACAGCCCCTATTGTAACCACACCGGGACACTCGGTATTGCCTGGTGCCGCCGCTCCTCCGACTGCCACCAGCTCCCGCTCCTATCCCTATTCCCACTCCCACTCCCAACCTCAACCCCATCCCGATCCCGTTTCGACAGTGCCGAGGGCGAGATCGACTCCGCCGTCCGCCAATGCCATTATTGCAGAACCACCGACGCATGCTCAATTCGCCGCTTCGTTCCTCGACCCTCTGAACCGCAAAACAGCCATCCCCATCCCCGACACCGACACCGACACCGACACCGAAGCCGCCTTGGCTTTTGGCGCTGGCATAGGCGCTGGCGGCCCAGGCTCAGGCACTGGCCGCGATCCCGGCTCGCATCCCCAACCACCACCGACCCATTCGCGCGCGAGCAGCCTCGATACCTCGGCCGATAGTCCCTACAACCTCAATCGGTGGTCCTCTTCGACCACGTCGAGTCGCCTGTCCACCTGGGACTACCATCACTACCAGCAGCAGCAGGCCCGGCAGCAGAAGTCCACTGCCGCCTCGGCCCGCCGGATGAGTGTCGATTCGATCGGGCTCTTGTCGCAGCACCCCGAATCCATCCAGGAGCGTCTCCCGCCTAATCACGCCTCCCCGCGTAAGCTCAGCAAGAGACGGCCTTCGCAAGGGACCAGCGCCTCGCCCAGAGCACGCGCGCGCGCCGGCTCTGCCTCGACTACGGGCTCGGTAGTAGGAGGTGGTGCCATCGCGAGCACACGTGGGGACCCCTCACCACCTCCTTTACCGCCGCCGCCGCCTTCGGCGCCGCCCCCGAACCTGCCTCCCATCATCTCTCTGCCGCCCCTAGACACGAATCCTGAGAGCGGCTTCCGTCTAGCGTCACCGCGCGCCATGGGTCGTGCTAGTCCCGGCCTCAACACCCCGAATTCAGTCTTTGCTAGCCAACGCGGTAATGTCGAGCCTCAAGACTATAGCTGGAGCAACATTTCCGATCCAATGAGGACGGCATCGCCTGCTACGCGCGCCAATACGGCCCTCCTCCCGCCTGCTCCTGTTACGCGTGACCGCGATGTCGCGTCCGAGAGGAGAGGACATTCGAGAAGCCGCTCCGCGGCTAAGGCGGGAAGTGGTGACTCTACTAAGACGAGGGATCGTAGTAGTAACAAGCCCTCGCAGAAAGCCATGCTTTCCAAGGCCCTCAGCAAGGCCAACACTGCTGTACAACTTGATAATGCCCAAAACTTTGGTGCGGCGAGGGATGCTTATCTAGAAGCCTGTGAACTGTTGCAACAAGTCTTAACGAGGACGAATGGTGTAGAGGACAGGAATAAACTTGAGGCTATTGTAAGTTGCCCCTAATCAACCACGCGCGCGCAAAAAAATATAGTGGCTACAAATACGTACTAATCGTGCGTCTTGTAGCGACAAACTTATAGGAGCCGTATAGAGGAGTTGGATCCCATCGTAGTCCCCTTCAATTCGCACGGAGATAAAGCGTTACCGGCGAGGCCTGATAGTTTCGATTATCACGGAGTCCAGATGGAGCTTGCAGGGATTGATATGCAATCAGACACAACAACAATGATTATCAGGTCGCATAGAGACGAGTCACCAGATTCTCAAGGATTGTCCCAAGCTATGCGGCGACCGTCTGATATAACATATAGTGACTTTTCAACAGGCGCGGACGCTAATCGGGGGCCACGCCAGTCCTTATCTAGATCCCCAATGCGCCGCAACTTTGAAGGAAGTACTTTAACAATACCCCGTTCCTCTGGCGACAATTTTCTACCAGCTCCGCTATCACCACGGAGACCTCTCTCGCCTGCCAGGGCACCGAGTCCCGAGGTTGTTGTGCGCCAGGACTTCTCTTTAGCCTCGGATCGGGAGCGGCTTACTACACCATCCGAATTTCGGTCACACAGACGAAATCTGAGTCACGAATCGGCATCATGGTTGGATCCTATCGATGAATCTGGGGGTTCTACGGCCTCTTCTGTACATTCAAGGTCGTCTTCCAGAATTGTCAGGAAACATATTCGTCAAGCGAGCGGTAACACCGAGGCTGAGTTCGATGCTGCATTGGATGCGGCTGTGGAGGCCGCCTATGATGAAGGTTATGAGCCTATGGAGCTGTCTAGCATGGCATATGATGAGACGGACGAGGATACGGTGGCAACCTCAATGCGAAGAGTAGAGCTAGCGAAGGAGCTGGTACGCCAAACAGAGCGGGAAACTGCAATAGAAATAGCCCGAGAACGCGAGCGAAAGAGGCAGATGTCTCTCGATCAACAGTCGCAGACGTATGGTGGTGGCTTTTTCGACGCTAACAACTCAGACGAGGAAGAGGAGCGCATGCTCGAGGAAATGACGAGGGGATACGCAATGGAAGATTTCACGCTGGGCCAGCAGTCTAGATATCAATCTGGCCTCCCCAGGCAGTCTGATTCTAGCGGCCTCACCTCACGGACGTGGCATAGTTCGATGGGTTCGAATCCCCCGACTGGGGCGACCACGCTCTCGGCGGTTAGCGAGGTAACACCATCGGGCAATCTGCGCAAACCACCTTCACCGCCCATGCCCCCGCCTACGCAATCTTTGCCCCAGCCGCCCATCCACCGGCCATCGTCAACCGCGGGCGTGCGGAAACGGCGGCTATCAGGACAGAATGCGAAGCAGCTGAAGATCGAGACGTCAACGCTTGGCCTTCCAACTTCCATACCACCGGCACCTATCACCACCTCTTCAACTCCAATAATACAATCACTGCCGAATAGCAGCTACATCGCCCAACAGAGGCAAGCTCTCTCAGCGGTCTCGACACGGCCCGGCCCCTTTTCAATGCGAGCTCCATCGTCACCGATCAGGGGCATTAGTCCTGCGGATGCCGCTGGTCCTGCGAGTCCGCCTGGCGGTCAGAACGACGAGGCGCCGGCTGGCTCCCCGTCATCCGGGCGACCTGGCATGCACAAGAATTTCTCTTCTTCCAGTCTAAGATCTTTGAAGTCCCGACAAATATCGGTGTCACATATCGACGATGCGGACCCATTCCCTATGACCCCCTTAAGTCAACAAGTGTCCAACACGTCCGTTACTCGGCTGCCAATGATGCCTGCACTTCCGACCCCTATCGTAACAACGTTCGGAGATAAATTGGCCGGAGGCATCGGCGGACTACATCTCTTCGACTCCGACTTCCATACGCCAGGGATTCAGTCGCCCAGCCCAGCACATCATTATCAACAGCAGAATCCGGATGTCCCTTTACCACTGGAGCCATGTCCGTCCGAGCCAATGTTCCGACCGTTCTGGCTAATGCGCGCCCTCTACCAAACACTAGCCCATCCACGAGGCGGTTATGTAAGCACGCGGCTTTTCGTCCCCCAAGAAGCCTGGAAGGTAAAGGGCGTTAAACTGCGAAATATAGAGGACAAGATATCTCAGTGCGATCTGCTTACCGCAGCACTCCTGAAGCTCGCGCGGGTGGACAGCACAGACGCGGATGCCATGCTGGATGAGATGCAGAGCTTTGAAAATATTCTAGAGACGGTCCAAAATACCCTCTCGCGAAGGCTCGGCACAGAAGTTGGCACCCAGGGTATGATTACCCTCAAGGATGAGAAAGAGGCCGAAGCACCGCCAGTGCCGAGAAACAACAGCATTAGTGGGAAGGCAGGTGCATTTAGTTGGCGCCGGCTGAGAAGCAAGGGCTCTGCCGTTAACTTAGCCAGCACGTATGGCGTCAAGATTAATACCGGGAGCGGCAACGCAAACGGCGTTCACGGTATTCCGGAGGGAGATGTGATTAGCCCAGGTGGCTCCATGCCAAGTTTACCTATGGTCGCCCATCCTAGTAGTAGGCCTGCTAAGAGGGATGTTACCTCGGTCAAATTTGATGGACCCAACGCACACTACATGGGATCCTTGGCGCGATTATTTGATGCTGCACAGACAGTTGGTAAGTTTTTATCTCCTTCATTAACGTCACGCAGTTGGTAGGTGAGCTAACAAAGTTACAGATCAAATCGCGCGCCAGGTTGATGACCCTGGGTTACGTCATGCCGACAAGACGCAAGTTGGGCTCGAGCTATGTACCAGGCATGCCGCTGAATTCTTCGGCTTCTATATATGTCGATTCGTGCTGACCGACTTGGGAATGCTTCTTGATAAATTCGTCAAGAGGGGAAGTGAATGGGTTCTACTTTAGCGACTCGAACCAGACGACTGCTATCGATTGCGCGACGAGCAAACTACCTAATGACCTCATAAACGGGGGGGCTATGCGATGATGCACATTGTTCCACATTCTGTATCATTCATTTTGGTGTGATACCCGTTTAGCGATTTTGAACATGATGCCATGACTTTGACGAAGGAATATAAATGTTCAACCCGTATCCTACCTGGCATGAAGGAATGAGGGGGGTGAGGGGGGGTGAGGGGGGATCTCGGAAGCTACTCATTGAACGGGGTTGTAGGAAAAGAGGGTTGTATATATTTGCATCTACTGATCTTGGAAGAAGTAGAATAGATGCGGCTTGCTCGATGAGCATTGTGATAATACTGCTTCTCCCCCATCTTTGTGGCTTGTGTGCGTTTCCCCATAGGGCATATTCTAATATGTGCTTGCTGCAGTGGGTATGGTTGACAATGGTGTTCTCGATATTGTACCATACCTCTCAAAACATATTTTATCTCCTTCATAGGCGATGGTTATCCCCGATACCTCAACGTGTCGCGCAAGTCCAGCGGTGGGCTATATGGCCTTGGGATAGGGGTCATACAAAATGTCAGATGCAGGATGATAACGGGCAACAAACTATGCCGCGGGATCACGGGATTGCCTTTGCTGCCTTTTTATCTCAGGCGAAAGAGAGAGAGAGAGAGAGACCAATTTCATTCCTCTTCTCATCCCCGTCTCTCGTTCTCCACATATCAGATCAGGCCGCGGCAACCTCGAGAATGGTCTCGACGAACTGCTCCGGATCATGCGCGAAGCGGCCGAGGAACAGGCCGTCGAGGCCACCGTCGTCGTCGCCATCGCCATCGCCGCCGCCGCCGCCACCGCCCAGCCGCGCGAACAGGCCGGGACCGGCGCTGCCGCCGTAGAGGATGCGGGTGGCGGCGGCGGGGCGACGGCGGACGCAGTCGAGGGCGCGGATGGCGCGGGCGACGGCGACGACGTAGGACGGGCCCGCGGGCGCCGAGGCGCCGATGGCCCAGACGGGCTCGTAGGCGAGCACGACGTCGGCGGCGTCGGGGACGCCCGCCAGCGCCGCCTCGACCTGGGCGCGGATCTCGGGCAGCGCCGCGGCCACGGCGGCGGCCAGCCCTTCATCTCCACGTCCGTCTCCTCCGTCTCCGTCCCCTCTCTCTCCTCCCCCTCCTCCTCCTCCTCCTCCTCCTTCTCCTCCTCCTCTTCCTCCTTTTGTTTTCGTCTCGCCCTCGTCGTGTCCCGGCGGCCGCGTGCGCTCGCCGACGCACACGAGCGGCACGAGCCCGTGGCGCGGCGGCGGCGGCCCGGCGCCCGGCGCCCGCGTCCGTCTCGCCGAAGAGCCGGCGGCGCTCCGCGTGCCCGATCTCGAGGAGCCGGCACCCGACCTCGGCCAGCACCGCCGGCGACACCTCGCCCGTGAAGGCGCCCGCGTCCTCGTGGTAGGCGTCCTGGGCGCCCACG
The DNA here is from genome assembly GCA_021209875.1 of Rosellinia necatrix. Classification (NCBI taxonomy): domain Eukaryota; kingdom Fungi; phylum Ascomycota; class Sordariomycetes; order Xylariales; family Xylariaceae; genus Rosellinia; species Rosellinia necatrix. Next base: position 3,183,189 of record JAGYVD010000007.1, on the reverse strand, counting down.
AGGACGGGTACGGGCACGGGCACGGGCACGGGCACGGGGCTCGCGGCGCGGAGTTGCGCGATCACAGAGGTCAGCGAGACGTGGTCCGGCACCACGAAGATGTCGACCCCGTCCCGGAGCGCCGCCCGCGTCTCCGCCGGCAGCGACGCCAGGAGACCCAGCAGCGTCGCCACGTAGGACGTCGTCCGCGCGAACGAGAAGTACATCTTCGTCGAGACACCCACGAGGCGGCGGCGGTGGCGGGGCGGGGGAGTGGACATGGTGTTGTATATATATATTGCGGGGAGGTGGGGGGGGGGGTTCTTTTCTTTTTCTTTTAGTTTCTTGTTTAGATATTATGACACCTGGTGTTATGTATACCCCTTTCCTACTTAGACGAAGTACCCGATTATCAGTGTCTGGGAGGGGGTGAGTGAAGGCTTCGATGGGTGTCTCGGGATGGCAACGTCGATAGGGAGATGGGGTATTGTGACACAACTAGCGGGACCTATCATATTTTATATGCTTTAGACTCATGCACTCCCGGGCCAAGCACATGGGCTGGTAGGTGATAATAAGCTCGGTACCTGCAGTGGTGTCGTTACCGAACTCCTGCCGCATCTCACTGACTTAGATGGCTCCCCTCTCGGAGAGTTACGCCGTGCAGGGACAGCCTGGGAAGCTGGATTCCCATTCCCCGGTTCCGGATCTATGTGGATCCCCCCATCGCCTCCTCCCGCCTCTCTCGATCTCAACTTTGCTCCAGTGCACGGGGCTTGATCACCACGACGCAGGAATCGCCTTCCGACAGAACTTTACACGGACTATTACGGACGGTTAAATTATCCGATCGATAAACAAGTATTTACCTCGTTGGTGTTTGCTTTCAGTGCAAGAAGGAAGAATTGGAGAGTTCTAGGCTCTAGACCTTAGAGTGATAGTAATTTTTAATGATTTGAGCTTAGGTTAAGAAAGCATTGCGCTAGATTGTTGATTCTAACACTCCCCCATTCGTATTATCCATCGTTTTTGGCTTTCGTTTTGTTCCCTTTTCCAACGCCGATTACAAGTTCTTTTCCAGTTCATTAATCACCTCGACTTTGGCCGCGCTGGCGCTCGAAGTGTCGAAGACGTAACCAAGCCACTCCTTAGCTAGCCGGCGGGCGAGCTCAAGCCCAATAACACGTTCGCCCATACATAACACCTGTGCGTTATTGCTAAGTACGGCGCGCTCGACGGAGAAACTGTCGTGGGCTGTGACGGCGCGAACGCCCTTGATCTTATTGGCGGTGATGGCGACACCGAGACCGGTACCGCAGATAAGCAGAGCGCGGTCGACTGTCCCGTCCGCTACAAGCTGGGCGGCCGCTGCTGCACGGTGCGGGTACGCCGTCTTGTCGTCGACTGTGAGACTACCAACATCTATTACGGATTCGACGCGGGGGTCGTTCTCGAAATCGGCCTTGATCTTGCTCTTGTAGCTGACACCGGCTTCCTAGGTAGTGAAAACGGACTGTCAGTTTTTTTTTTTCTCCATTCGTAGCTGCAGTCTTTCTACATCTATTGGTGAGTCAACATACATCCGCAGCCATGGCGATTTTCCATTTTGGGGCAGCCATTCTTATATAGAGAGAGGTGTGTGTAATTGAGAAGGCAACGAAGATGGCAAATGACGCTCGCTATGCGCTCGACTTGCTATAATCAGGTAAATCAGACGACCCGTGAAATGGAAAAATAAATGAGTAGAGTTAATTCTGAATAGATTTAGGATTATACTGAGTCGCTAATGATAACAGAATAAAATTTCAACAATCTCCCTTACATTGACGACCTGACGGAATCCTAAGAATAGCAAGTCGGGTCAGTTGATGCGAAGAGAAAACCTCCTCTTTTCGGAGCCCAAGCTGGGATTAATTAAAGCTGGGATTATGGCATATTCCCCCTTCCCAAGCGTACGACATCCGGTGCTAGGTGGTACCGCTCAACTGCAGGAACTGGACGGCTCGACTGGCTCATGAAGAGTGAAGAGGAGGGGCAGAGATGCCCATAGTCTGTTTGTCTGGATGCATGATGCATGCTGTGTCTGGGCGCCGATCGATGCAGCGGCCGGGTTCCCGGATTAGGAAAGCCGCTGGCTAAAATGCCGTCTCTCCCAAGCCAGTTTAACCCCTCGACGAAAGCTAGTCGTCTTCAAATCCTTTGATTTTCTTTCCTAATAAGATTTCCATTTCTCTAGCATGGAACGCCTGGAGACCCCCCGGCATCTCACGCGACCGTACGTTCCCCCACCATCCGTCCCCACGCCGTCGATCCAGACTTTGGGACTAAGGCCACAGCGACGTGTCTGTCAAAGCACAGTATCACTGCCGTTCCGCTTTGTGGTCTGCCTTTGTGCCTGCTTCGTGCACGCGCATGCTATCGCGGCTTAATGCTAGCAGAATCCGTCCTAGCCAAGCGACCATGAAGGATCCCCGTAGTCTAGTGATAGTTCGTTCGAATGGCCGTCTCTGGCCCGAGACGAGATATACCCAAACCGACTCACCGGTCTACCCTGGTGGCATTTGATCCTCTCCGACCCTAAGGAGCTGTCCCGGTATCGCGACGAAGGTATTGTGTATAGGCTGTGCTACGTCTGGTCCAAGGTGTAGCTACAACCTCCTCCCCCAACTCCCCTTTCCCCTTGACGTATTGCCGTCTTGTCTCCCTCCCCTCCGCATGTAAATATCAGTCACCTCCTCATTTAATATGACCTGACGGCTCGACTTGTATACGGCATACTCACTCCGTCACACCCCGTTGTACCCCGTTGCACCCCGTTTCACCCCACTACACATAGCCTCTTACATGTTCATGTCGATGCTATAGCTGCTGTAGTGGTGAAGTATACCCGGCCTTACATTGCCTTCATTCCTCGTACCGTACGAATAGTACTAATACGTGTGGTGTCATTTTTCCATTCAACCAAGCATACCCGTACTATTTTATTTTACAACTAATTATGTCGAAATGTCACCTTTACAACTCTTTAGACGGCCTCGTCAACAAGGGCCTCCGAGGTCTCATTGCATACAACCCCGCGCTCGCCCTGGACGAGCAGAACAGAGTAGTGTATAATACGGCCTACGACAGATCAAATGTCACTATCATCAGCGGCGGCGGCTCGGGCCACGAGCCCGCCTGGTCCGGCTATGTGGGCACCAACATGCTGACGGCGTCGGTGGCCGGCGACGTCTTCGCCTCCCCCAGCACAAAGCAGATTCTCGCGGGCATCGACGCCACGCCGTCCGACAAGGGCACCATCCTCGTGATCACCAACTACACGGGCGACTGCCTACACTTCGGCCTGGCGGCCGAGAAGGCGAACGCCAAGGGCCACCGGTGCCGGATGATCATCTGCGGCGACGACGTGTCCGTGGGCAAGAACGGCAGCCTGGTCGGGCGGCGGGGGCTGGCGGGCCAGATCGGGGTTCTGAAGGTCATGGGCGGCGCCGCGGGGGCGGGAGGCTCGCTCGACCAGGTCTACGGCCTCGGCGTGGCCTTCTCGCAGCAGATCGCGTCGATCGCGGTGACGCTGGACCACTGCCACGTGCCCGGGCGCGCGGAGCACGCGCAGTCCGGCGCGGACGAGATCGAGATCGGCACGGGCCCGCACAACGAGCCGGGCTACAAGAAGCTGTCGCCCGTGCCCTCGCCCGAGGACCTGGTGGCGACGATCCTGACGTACCTGCTGGACGAGTCCGACCCGCTGCGCGGCTACGTGCACTTCGACGCGGGCGACGAGACGGTCCTGCTCGTCAGCAACTTCGGCGGCATGTCGCACCTCGAGATGGGCGCGCTCGTCGACGAGCTCCTGGGCCAGCTCGAGGCGCGCTGGCGCATCGCGCCCGCGCGCGTCGTCTGCGGCTTCCTCGAGACGTCGCTCAACGCGCCGGCCTTCTCCGTGTCCGTGGTCAACGTGACGGCCGCGGCCCGCGGCTGCGCGTACACGGCGGACGAGATCAAGGCCTTCTTCGACGCCCGGACCGACACGCACTGGGAGTCGATGACCGGGTCGCAGGCGGGCCCGCGGCGTCGCCCGCGGGGGCAGCAGCTCGTACAGCCGCCGCCGGCCCCGCGGCACACCATCGACGACGCGACGGACCTCAAGGTCGACCCGGCGCGGCTCGGCCGCATGCTGCGCACGGCGTGCGAGGCGCTCGTCGCCGCCGAGCCCGACCTCACGCGCTGGGACACGGTCATGGGCGACGGCGACTGCGGCGAGACGCTGAAGACGGGCGCGCTGTGCCTGCTCGAGGCGCTCGAGGCGGGCCGCTTCGCGGCCGCCCCCGGCTCCGTCGGCGCCGTGCTACTCGAGCTCGAGGACATCCTCGAGGGCAAAATGGGCGGCACGCTCGGCGGGATCCTGGGCATCTTCTTCGTCGCGCTGCGAACCGCCCTGGCGGAGAACTTCGCCCTCACGGACGCCGAAGGCGGGGGGGTGCCGAAGCTCTGGGCCCTTGCCGTCCGCACCGCCCTCGACAACCTCTCGCGCTACACCCCCGCCAAGGTCGGCGACCGCACCGTCATGGACACCCTGATCCCCTTCGCCGAGGGACTCGCGGCCCGCGGCAGCTTCGACGAAGGGGTCGCCGCCGCCGTCGCCGGCGCAGAGCGCACCAAGACACTCCGCCCCAAGCTCGGCCGCGCCACGTACGTCGGCGCGGGCCAGGAAGCCGGTGCCGGCGACCTCCTGCCCCCCGATCCCGGCGCTTGGGGCGCCATGGTTGTCATCAAGGGGCTGCGGGATGGGTTATGACAGGCCGTTGGGGGTTTGGCTTAGATGATTATATATATATATATATATATATGTGTGTGTGTGTGTGTGTGTGTGTGTGTGTGCGTGCACGTATGGATTTAAATTTTTTTGGGCCTTATTGTATTTAGCGTAGGAAGGTAATGTGTGTTTTTTTTTTTATATCATTGTAAATGGAATAGAGAAAGTTTTAAGAACTTCCAGGTATTTCATCTAAACGGGATAGGAAAATAGCATAACCAGCATCATACGAAGAAATCAGTGCTTGACGACCTTCGACTTTCGTGTTTTTTTTTTTTTAAACGACTTTTGCACCAAAAACAGGGATCCGTGTTTTGGACTGTAGAAGGTCTCTCTGGTCTATGATTACATGTAGAGAATATGTCTCGAGAATGAGTGAGTAAGTGAGTGAGTGAGTGAATGAACGAATGAATTAACGAATAAATTAACGAATAAATGAATTTTTTTTTTTTTTTAACATACGCGGGCGCGCGCGCCTATTACTTCAGGACGGCCTTGCCGGCGCTGCCGAGCCAGTGCATGTACTGCTCGATGGCCTTCTGCATGGCGTCGGTGCCGGCCTCGATGACGGCGGTGAGGGGCCGGCCGCGCATCTCGTCCTGGACGGCGGCGTAGTGCCTGTTCATGCCCTTGTTGATGTTGACCTTGGAGACGCCGGCGCGGATGCAGCGGCGGAAGATGTCCTCGTCGAAGGGGTCGGCGCCGTGGAGGACGAGGCGGACGCGGTCGCCGACGGCGCGGTGGATGGACTCGAGCCGGTCGTACTCGAGGCGGATGCCGCGCGGGCCGTACTCGCCGTGGACGTTGCCGAAGGCCGGGGCGAGCATCTCGATGCCGGTGGCGACGAACTCCTCGGCCTGCGCGGGCGTGGTCAGCACGGCGGCCAGGTCGGCCGTCTCGGCCACGCCGTCCTCGCCGCCCTCGATGCGGCCGGGCTCGGCCTCGGCCGCGATCCCGCGCGCGTGGCAGTACGCCACCAGCTCGCGCGTCAGCGCCAGGTTCTCCTCCTTCTCGTAGTGGCTCATGTCGCACATGATGCTGTCGAACCCGCCCTCGATGTCGGCCGCGCGGCGCACCAGCGCCGGCGTCTGCGCGTGGTCGAGGTGCAGCGACACGGGCACCCGCGCCGAGTGCGCCGCCGCCGCCGCCGCCCGCACCAGCGCCTCCCCGGCGTACTCGACCGCCCACGGGAACAGCAGCACCATCGCCGGCGACCGCGCCGCCTCCGCCGCCCGCACCGTCGCGATGATCGACTCGATGTTGTAGCAGCACATCCCCGGCACCGCGTACCCGCCCTCGACCGCGGCGTTGAGGATCGCCATCGACCGGTTCTCGCTGAGCGGTGGCCGGGCCATCTTGTTGTCTCCTTGTCCTGTTGTGGTGAATAAATACCCCCTGTTGCGCTATCTATCTATCTATCCGTCTGTCTGTCTGTCTGTCTAGCTGTCTAGCTGTCTCGACTTCGATATGTCTTTGATTGATGATTATTTAGACTTCTTGCTACCGGGGCCGACGGGACAGCAGTAAGACGAAGACGGACAAATGGCTTCGGAGTTTGCACGGCTACAGGCGTAAGACTATGTGTGAGCAACGTGGTGGTGATTTTGTGTAAAAGCTCCCATCTCCCTTTACGGACTCAACCTATCTACATCGTGATCATGCCCCCCCATCCGGGATGCCTCTCCAAGAATGTGAGACCCCACTAACGTGGGGTAAAAAGTGTTCGGTATAATAACACACGATGGCGGCAAGCTGGGTAATCTCAATAGGGCCATTGGAGTCTCGCGGGCCAATTGCGGGTTTCCCAGGCTGGATAGCTCAAACGGAGAGCCGTGAGCTGGCGGGTGGTGAGGGAAATCGGCGAAAAATAGCCACCTTGGCCTAGAAAGCCACTTTTCCCGGAAAACTGGACACATGAGGAGGGGGAGAGGAGGGAGGGTCAAAATGGAGGTGAGCGGGGGGAAGGGGGGGGGGGGTTGGGAATATGCCACTAGCCGGGTTGCAATACAAGGTCGGAGAGACCGACTACTTGCTATCTAAGTATAAGGGGTGAATGGAAATTCCCCAGCAGCATAGATGGGTAGTCAGTGCGCGGGTGCGGGCGTGGCTCGGCCTATCGGTGTCGTGCTACTGCCGGATGATGTTTTCAGCCATGAGCTGGGCACACCACAACGACATGCGATGCCTTGTTTTCGGTGTGCCCCATTGGTGCGGAGCGGTAAAATACTTCTGCGAGCTAGATAGAATGCCAGAGGTCTATGTCCTATTTAGCCTGTATATCGAGGACCAGTGGCGTTGGATCGGCAAGCAACCCTTCTTTCGTGTGTGCGTCTCGTGTAAGTGAAACGACGCCTATCTTGACGTATCTTGACGTTTCTTAACGTTTCTTAGTTGACTTACAGTATTGTTGCAGGAGACAAGCTCCGCCTGCTCGCGGCTGCGTTACCATTATTGATCTCATTCTGGTTTTGAATAATAGCACACTGTTTCGGCCACACAGAATTAGACATTGCCCCGTTCATCTTATATCCGCAACTTATTCTCTAGCACGGTGCCGGGTTGCCGCCATTTCCCTCCGAATCCAAAAAAGATGGCTGAATCGGCTAAGCCAAACATTGCTTTCATAGGCCTCGGTGCCATGGGGTTTGGCATGGCGACGCACCTAGTGAAACAGGGATACGCCGTGACGGGATTTGACGTGTGGCCGCCAACGCTCGAGCGGTTTCGCGCTGAAGGCGGCAAGACCGCTTCTTCTCCCTCTCAGACTGTCCGTGACCATGATTACGTTGTGTGTATGGTGGCTACAGCGGCCCAGGCGCAGTCCGTATTGTTCGAGGGCGAGAATCCGGCCATAGACGCCTTGTCCCAGGGTGCTTCCTTACTCCTCTGCTCAACGGTGCCATGCGCCTACGTCCGAAGCCTCGACGCGGAGCTTGCCGAAAGGGGGCGAGGCGACGTGCTTCTCGTTGACTGCCCCGTATCCGGTGGCGTGGGACGGGCTGCCGATGGCACTTTATCCATCATGGCCGGCGGATCGGATAAGGCACTTGAAAGGGGGCGTTTCCTCCTGCAAGAGCTCTCCGACACGTCCAAGCTATACATCGTCAACGGCGGGATCGGCGCCGGCAGTAACATGAAGATGGTCCATCAGGTGCTAGCGACCGTGGGAATCCTCGCCACTAGCGAGAGCATGGGATTTGCCCGGCGGCTCGGGCTCGACCTGGCTTATACTTATGATAACATACAGAATTCCGATGCCTCGGGCTGGATGTTCGGACACCGTGGCCCCAGAATTCTGACCGAGTTCAAACCTATCGCGAGCGCCATCACCATCATACTCAAGGATACAAGCATCATCACGTCTGAGGCTCTGAGGGTGGGTTTCTCGACACCCATGGCAGGGACGGCTGAGCAGGTATACTTTTCTAGCCTTGGGCGAGGATATGGCGCCGATGACGACAGTAGCTTAATAAGGCTGTACACCGACGGCCTGGCCGGCCCTGTTTCGCCACTCACCGAGGGAGACAAGCCGAAGAAACTCGCTCTCGTAAAGGGGCTACTCAGGGGCATTTACCTCTGCGGAACGGCTGAATCGTTGGCGTTTGCAAAACAGTGTGAACTTGATCTGGATCAAGTTTATGATCTGTGCATCAACGCAGCCGGCGGATCGAAGGTGCTTGAAATCGTTGGCCCGGAAGTCATAAATCTGTTGCGCGGGAAGCAGATATCCACTGGGGTCGAGAGCGAAAGCCTTCAAGACGTAGCGAGAGGACTACAGGAGGCGGTCATAGAGGCACAAGGTTTGAAGATGCCATTGTACTTGGGGGTGGAGGCCAGCAATCTGATACGGGTCGCGCTACGGCGTGGACAGGACCAAGCCCAGCCCTTGCCCAGAGCGACAATCGCAAAGGTCTGGGCAATATAGATGAGACTATATGCTTTTCGACCATAATTGCCTTAGATAACTAAAGATTTCCGACAATGTCGGGAATAGAAAAGGGGCCATAGTGGAGTTAGCCCAGAAGTAGTCTTGAGTTAAAACCATCGCAAAGTCCTGGCCAGTACCTACTTGCCGATACCGTCACATTATATCTTATTTTACATACCTTTGCCGGTTTGTTGTCATACACAGCCCACACCTACCAGCAGTATCGCCAGCGACTAGAAAACGAACGCAAAGTCCTCCTGACATAGCGAATAGAGCCCACTGCCAAAGCGGGCTATTCGGCCGACCTGCTGAAATCCTCCTTCACGATAATCAAGATAGTTTTTCTCTGCGAGTACTTCAGTAACCGCTTTGCTCTCTTCGATGGTCCTCCTTGGCAGATTCGCTTGCTTCTTTGATGGCTTGATCATCGCCCCTCAATTTCGCAAAATACTCCTTGATATCCTCGGCGCCAATCGCTTTTCCACTCTCGGCAAACTGTTGAAAGAAGGGCTTCAACTTTTCTTTCAGATTGTTATACGCCATGACGCCTTCAATCGCGCGAACACGATCAACATTTTTCAGCGCGGATTCACCGCGCTCGTAAAGAGACCCGCTGCCATGAGTGGATTCGTTTTCCGAGCCGTCTGATAGAGGGGGGTCATAGTCTTCTTCCTGCTCCAGCAGTTGTGGGTGGGGTTTGAGATAGGGGAAGCAGGAAGGACAGCGACAGAAGTGGTCGCGGAAATCTGCCTTGACGAATATCGAGAACACACCGTTTGGTGCAGGGGGTAGCGACGTCAGCTTGCATTCTGGTGCCTTGGGGGTGATTGTATCTTTTGTATCCTCCCCCTTCACTTCCGTCGGGGTGTCGTCTGAGGCAGCAGAGCCTAACAGATTATCTTCACTATCGGCGTTGGGGTCGCTCTTAATACGCTTGTTTGGCGCCTCCTCCTCGTTTCTGGTGCCGTCATCCTCCAATTTCCTCTTCTTAGTTGTCGGCAGTTCTTCTACCACCTCGTCCGGCTTCTGTAAGAAGACGGGGGGCAAGAACCCGGGGGTCCCAACATATCGCTTGATCCAGGGGTATGCCTCGACGCATTTGTAGCAGAAGAGGAGTTCGAACTCGTCTTCGTTAGGGAAGCCGTCGGGTAGAGGCACGTCTTCGTCCTGGTCGTCGTCATCTGTAATATTCACGCCATTTGCCTGCTGTCCGTCGTTGGTTTCGTGGCTAGGATCCTCGGCTATCGGAGCTAGAGCACCATTGCTGGTGGCTTTGGAGAGCCCCTCGTACCATTTGGGCCCCTGTCCTACCAAGCATCCCGGGTGGTACCATTCCTCACCACAGCCACCCGTCTCGTGAGTGCCCAGCCCCAGACACTGAAACATGGTGCCCGTTTGCTCATGGGGACGATAATCGATGGAGCAGGAACAGAAGCGATTGCGGAAGTTTTGGTTATACTTGTTGTTCGGGTCGGGCTGCTCGGAGTGGACATCCCCTCGAGTATTGGTTTCCGGATTGATGCGGATTCTACACGGTTGGTCGGGGCTGAAGCGCGTGGTACCACAGTCGCAGACGAAGTTACGCTTTTTGAAAAGCTCTACTAGCTCATGCTCGCCGTGGCACTGCACAGAGCAGGAATAGCAGACGCCGGCGGCGGTGTAGGGATCGTCGGGGTTCGCGGGTGGGGGATTGCAAGTGAGGCACGCGTAAACATTCTGGCGCAGGGAACCAAGTGGTCTGGTACAATCCCTGAAACTCTTCGTGAAGGAACGAATGACTGTTAGCAGTGCCCAAGTACAGACGTTTTTTTGCGTCAACATCGGAAGGGACCGCCAGGAGGAGGGTTCTCGAGGGAATCTGACCAACTACATACATAAGGGAGAGCCTCGCGAGCATCAGCTTCCAGCTGCATCTGATCTCTGATGAAATCGGCTGCAGTCTGGGAACCTTCTGATTTTTGGGACATGCTGTCACGGCGAGAAGATGGGACAGCATTGTTATTGTTGTCGTTGTTGTTGTTGTTGTTGTTATCACCGTTGGTATTATCTAGCGCGATCGCATCTTGTTGTGAGCCGCCCGTCGGAGCCGGAGTAGGATGCATTGTCAGGCTGTTTGTTCTGCGGCGCTGTCCAGAGGACTGGACGCTATGATATTTACACTTGCGGAGAATGCGACGCGATGCAATGCGGTGTGGTGTGGTTAAATACTTCGTGCTAATTGATAGGCAGTAGAATGCACTTCAAGGTTCAGGTTCAAAGTTTAAGATGGCTAAAGTATGAACAGGTTCCCTTGTTACAAGTAATATCAATGGTGTGCGCATGCGACAAGTGACGTAACACGGCACCCACTGGAGCAATAGCGATTGTAGGTGCTAGACGCGGTGAACAGAATCACTAGAGGAAGCTGCAGCTACCATAAGCTATCTACCTACCAAGGTAGGGTGTGGGGTGTGAAGGGACCTTTGAGCAAAACTAAAAGTGCATGGTTAGGTACCTATTACCTAGGTAGGTATACACTTACCCAAGTTAGTCAAGCGCGATATGCCCATGTACCACTTTACGCGCCCTCGTGAATTTAACGCGTTCCGAACGCGCCTTGGATTGGTGAATGCCCCCCCCACCTCTATTTCCCTCCCAATCCTCAACTTCTCCTTTCGGTGGGACCGGGGATAATTAATCAATCGCCAATCTTCACAATAGCCTTTTGGCTCAACCTTTTGTTGTCATACTATCTCCCCCTTTTCTTTCCCTGGCAATACGTTGAGAATTTCGCCGGAATCTGTCTTTTCGGCTTGTTACAATCAGATTATTGGAGAGAGACGTGCCTAAAAGGTGCCAATGGAGTAAGTGCCTCTCCGACTTTTCGGTTGCATCCCAAGGGACTGGACGGCTAGCGAAACATCCCGCTTCTCAATCTACCCTGCAAATGGCATATTGAGCAACTGTTTATTAACAGCATTGGCCTCAGTTCTTCTCCTCTCCGAAGCAACATGGACTCGGCGAATCGAGGTCCTCCGCGATCAAATCGCAAGCGGTCACGTACCGGCGGCGATGCCTCTTCCTCCGTAGCAGCCTCTAGCCCCATGCCTTCGTCTCCGCCCGCCTTCAACATTGCCCATGGCGGCGACGATGACGACGAGATAGAGGAGGAGCCCGAGATACAAGACGATCTGGAAGAGCTCGATGAGATGGCCGAAGACGATGTGGATCTTTTCCGCGAGGGCTTTGAACGAGATTATCAAGACAAGGGGGGAAACGACACCTACGAAGGAATCGGCCTTGATGACGAGGGCGATTATGATGATCTTGATCTTGGCGAAAGGCGACGGCTGGAGGCCCAATTAAATCGAAGAGACCGTGAGGTTGCCCGCAGGCGAGCACCAGCCGCCTTTTTACCAGATGAAGATGAAGATGGCGATATCGACCTGACTGCTCAGCCCCGTCGTCGGCGTCACCACTACGATGAGGATCCCGACGACGTAATGGACCAGGATATTATGGCCGAAGAACTCTCACTAGAGGCCTTACAGGATGTGAAAGCGTCGAGTCTCACCGACTGGGTCTCTCAGCCCGCCGTTCAGCGTACTATCAAGCGAGAATTCAAGGCTTTCCTCACGGAATACACTGACGAAAGCGGCTCTTCCGTCTACGGCAATCGCATTCGGACTCTCGGTGAGGTAAACGCTGAGACCCTTGAGGTCTCTTACGACCATTTGTCTTCGTCAAAGGCCATCCTCGCCTATTTCCTGGCCAACGCGCCACAGGAGATGCTTGCCCTATTCGATCAAGTGGCTATGGATGTAGTTTTGCTCCACTACCCCGACTACGAGCGCATCCACTCTGATATACATGTTCGGATCTTCGATTTACCCGTACATTACACCCTCCGCCAGCTGAGGCAATCGCACCTTAACTGCCTTGTCCGGGTCAGTGGTGTTGTCACCCGGCGTACAGGCGTATTCCCACAGCTCATTTATGTCAAATTTGACTGTACCAAGTGTGGCGTGACATTGGGGCCTTTTCAGCAGGAGTCCAACGTCGAGGTGAAGATCAAGTACTGCCAAAACTGTCAATCCCGAGGGCCATTTACTGTTAACTCGGAAAAAAACCATCTACCGAAACTATCAGAAGCTTACGCTTCAAGAATCTCCCGGGACAGTCCCTGCAGGTCGTCTCCCTCGGACACGTGAAGTGATCCTTCTTTGGGACTTAATTGATAAGGCCAAACCAGGTGAGGAAATCGAGGTTACTGGAATTTATAGAAATAACTACGACGCTCAACTGAACAATCGCAACGGCTTCCCCGTCTTTGCCACGATTCTGGAGGCGAACAACATTGTCAAGGCCCACGATCAGCTCGCCGGATTCAGACTGACCGAGGAAGACGAACAAAAGATCCGTACACTTTCTCGTGATCCCCAGATCATTGACAAGATCATCGATTCGATAGCCCCGAGTATATACGGACACACGGATATCAAGACGGCTGTGGCCTTGTCTCTCTTTGGTGGTGTTGCTAAGATCGCCAAAGGGTCACATCACGTTCGTGGTGATATCAATGTCCTACTTCTTGGTGACCCGGGTACGGCCAAATCCCAGGTTCTCAAATATGTTGAAAAAACGGCGCACCGTGCTGTGTTTGCCACGGGTCAGGGTGCCTCCGCTGTAGGTCTGACGGCTAGTGTTCGTCGAGATCCTCTTACGAGCGAATGGACATTAGAGGGTGGAGCCTTAGTGCTGGCAGACAAAGGCACTTGCCTGATCGACGAGTTTGACAAGATGAACGATCAGGATCGAACATCTATTCACGAAGCTATGGAACAGCAGACGATCTCCATCTCGAAAGCCGGTATCGTTACCACCCTGCAAGCCCGATGTGGTATCATTGCCGCCGCCAATCCCATAGGCGGCCGCTACAACTCGACGATACCATTCTCCGCAAACGTTGAACTCACAGAGCCCATCTTGTCTCGTTTCGATATTCTCTGCGTAGTACGAGATACCGTCGACCCAAGCGAGGACGAACGACTAGCTCGCTTTATCGTAGGGTCGCATAGCCGAAGCCATCCATCTACACAAGGGGGTGAAGAATCCCAAGAGATGGACCAGGATACCGAGACCACCGAGGAAAAGGAAAACGCCGCAAAGAAGGAGGGAGAAGTTCCGCAGGAACTTCTCCGTAAATATATCCTCTACGCGCGTGAGCACTGCCAACCGAAGCTACTCCATATGGACGAGGACAAAGTGGCAAGATTATTCGCAGATATGCGTCGAGAGTCGCTTGCTACCGGGGCTTATCCTATTACAGTATGTTGATTTGTTGCTTGAGAGGCTGTTTCTTGTTCTGACTATGAGTTTCCAGGTCCGTCATTTAGAAGCCATCATCCGTATATCCGAATCGTTCTGCCGAATGCGGCTCTCCGAATACTGCTCGGCTCAGGATATCGATAGGGCTATCGCCGTCACGGTGGAGAGTTTTGTTGGCAGTCAGAAAGTGAGCTGCAAGAAGGCGCTAGCCCGTGCCTTTGCTAAATATACACTGGCTCGGCCTGGCGTGAATTCAACAAGGAAGGGCGGAACTTCGCAATCTCAGCGAAGAACTGCAACGGTGACAGCGTAGCATTCGAAAACGGCGGTCGGATGCTTCGTGCCTCGCTTACTATTTATGATAGAGAGATGGGTGTGTTTGGGGGTAACGGCAATGTAATGAAGCGATTGATACCGCGGCTCGTATGATGTTAATGTCAACGTTAGTCAGATTCATGGCGGGTAAAAATTACTGTACATGAAAGCTTTTCGCGATGACAAGACATGAACCCGAAGACACATCCCGTAATCGGAGTTTGATAGTCATCGGTTCTTATTTTGCAGAATAATATTCGTTGCAAGGTTTTTCGGAAAAAGCTGAATACTACCATGATACGCCGATTGCGGGAGTAGACTCGAAGGCTCGGTCGGTAATCCCCCGTCATGTAGCCCGCCACGTCGCTATGGCTTCCGAAGTAAAAAATGAAGCTAATTCTATTGATATCCTCGCGGCATGTGCAGAGAGTGGGGACCAATAATGATACCCAATGGCCAGATATCATTTACAAAGGCGCAGCAGGATTTCCTCCCCGCGAAAAGTTGTTAGTCGACCAGAACCTCCAATTTGTAGATTGGTGCCATGCTCACAATTAACTTCCGTGTGATGCGGCTGCTCACCTAAAACGCCAGGTTTCCAAAGACACCCACTAATCATTCCATATATGCGCCTAGAGGGCAGCAAAGAAGGGGGGGGAGGAAAAGCCAGACATAGTAAACTGCGATTTAGTACCGCTTTTATTCCGCCGGCAAGGACGGTTGGTGGTGCTCGGCAGTGTTCGTAGCCAAAAACATCTCTTCTTTTGGTCCGAGTTCGACCCGATGAAGGGGGACCAGCAGCGTGCCATCTCGCTTCCAGATCATATAGCCTATCCAAAACACCACGGTGACGATGAGACCCATAAAACTCGCCTCAACGGGTGGTGGCGATGGCAGCGGACTCAGCACCGCCGCGGTAATTTGTGCTACGAGGCCAAACAAGAAGACGATGGCGGCAACGACGGGGCCAATAATGCCGAACGGGGAGCGGTACGTCGTAAGGCTATCTAGCGATTTCCCCTGGCGCTTAAGGGCGAGCCGGCAACGGATGTGGGCCACGCATATTGAGGTCCAGGTTAAGTAGCTAGAGCAGGAAGCGAGGGCGAGCAACCACACGAAGACCTCATCGCCCTTCGGTGCGGCTTTGGCGAACGCCAGAAACGAGAATAATAGGACGATCAAAAGCGCGCCCAGCGGTCTACCCCGGTACAGAACCGCGCAGAAGCGTGGACCCATGCCCCTGGCTGAGATCGCATGCAATGCTCGGGAGGCCGCGAATACTGTAAAGTTCGGGGTTAGTCATGGCTATTTCAAGCATGGAGAGTGGTTTATAAAACCTCCTAGAGGTATGGCCAGTCTTCCTAGGCATAATTATAGTCTAAACGGAGCTAGTTCATTCTTGTAACAACCACAGTGACAGGAAGATATAAGGACCCGGGAAATTCTTACCGCTCGCGTTAGCCATGGAAAAGAAGGCGATGACCATGGTAGCGTTTATGAGGTCGGGAAGAATGCGAATGTTAGCTTGCAAGATGGCGAGTACGAAGGGGCTTATGCTAACGTCACCCGAGGGTGTAGTCTGGTCGAGATCGACCCGGAGCACGAGTCCGAGCATGAGTATAAGAATCAGGTACAGCAATACGACACGGCCTGCAACCAGCTTGCTCGCAATCCCCATAACGTAGCGCGGATGGCGACATTCGGCGGCTGCTAGACCAAGCATTTCGGTGCCGCCATACGCTATTCCCGCGGACATGAATACGAAGAGAAACCCCGGCGCTCCGTGTTTGAAAGCCTCAGTCCGCCAATCATTGTACGGTAGCTGATCACGGGTCCGCGTATCGGTCGACACATGTCCCGTCAGGATGCAGATGGCCGTAACAACGAAGACACTGAGGACGATGATCTTCACTATTCCAAAGACGTTCTCACACTCGGCATACCATCGCGCCCCTAGCGAATAAATAACGACCAATGCGAAGATAAAGACGGGTGCGAGATACAACGCAGAGATAGTAGGATTCCAGTAACGGGCGCACATAATCATAACGATGATCTCGAAGGGCACGACGAAGACGAAGTTAATGACGTAGTTCCATCCCATCGCGAAGCCCCATGACGGCGATATAAAGCGCACCGAAAATTCGTAAAAGGAGCCCTTGACGGGGAAATTAGCCGACAGCTCGCCGAGGCTGCACATGGTGATCCAGACGGCGAACCCGACGACGGCGTATGCGATGAAGAGTGACGCTGCACCACCAACGGCGAGAGCTTATTTAAGAAAATAGAGTCAGCCGTTTTTGCGTATGGTATGTGGCATCGGGGGTCTTGGGGGTTCACAGGAGAGCAAAAACTCTCCGATAAAGCAATGGGCAACTACAGAAGACGCCACATGGGGGTATAGGGAACCCTAGGACACTGACCTTCGCCCGAAGACAATAGCAATCCGGCACCGATAGAGGACCCGAGGGCCATGAAAATGAACTGACGAGTTGTGATGACCTCTGAGAGACATGTCGAGGCAGGTTCTGGCTGTGGCGCCATCAAATGTGCTAAAGAATGTAGTGTGTAATAGCCAATGCTTTCGTCAGAGGCACGGGGGTTTTCGGTGAGGTCTCGGATCCGGCTGTATCGCGCGATTCGATTATTTCAATACATGTAGAGATTTTGGGATTGTGCCGGCTTTGCTCTATATACGGCCTTGGTTGCGCGGTATAGGGTTTATATCCCCTTGCCGGCCACAGGCAGGTGCGTTGAATAAGTAGACAGGAAAGAATTCCCCAAGACATAATCCGGGGCACGCGACCCCTCGATACATGGTTTCGAGTCTGTATGTCCAAACTCAAATGCGAGTCTGGTGTCGCAGTGCTCCCCTTCCATGTTCCAGTACTGCCCGTACTACCTAACCTATAGGCACGCCGATTTGACACTTGCCAGCCCTTTGCCAAAGTGTCTGGTCGTGATGGCATGTGTCGGATAGATAAAGATAGGTAGGCAAGCTATCACACTACATACATAGTTATGACACCATATGCCGGCAATGGTGATGAGGGCCTACCTTATAGTCTGTGATCAACGGGGATAGTTCTTTTGATATCGTGGAATCTATCATGGTTCGCACTTCGCGCACGGCTCCAGACGATAAGCGGCCAGATATCCGCGAAAGATAATTCATATCATCCGGGCGATCACGCGAGCCGGCCGGATGTCAAATGGGAATTATTGATCGCCTCCGGACCGCCGATGTTTACGGATGACTAAATTGTGTATCCCACTTTGCAACAGTGTCAACCTAAAAGTAGAGACTTTAGTGAACTTGCTCGACAGGCACGTCTCCTAAAGACTCGGCGAATTTCGGCCCATGGTGTTGTTTGCGTGAAATCCCTCCTGGCATTTCGATACAACAGTATTTCGCGCAATAGTCAGTACACCAAGTATCGGAAACATAACGACCACCGGAAAGCTTGGGCTGTAGGTAACTCAAAGGGCAGTTAGTCCGATTATTTACCTTATCCGTCGGTTGAAGGGCTCGATGATGTCTAAAACTCGATTGTATGGGTTGATATACGGGCGCTTAGTAAGTGTATAGTTGGGCGAGCAAACCCTCCTCTACGTAGAGAGCCGGAATAAGACACCATAGGTAGCAGGCTGGGTCTACTTACCCACCTGGGAAATCGTCTTCTGGTCACATTTAGCTTTACGATGTGGCCCAGGACAAGCCTTGAAGACGGATCCTGCCCTGGTCGTTTTATACAGGATAATTAATTTTCTATTGGTGTTTATTAAACGGCGGTTGCGGTATCTGACATGTGCATTAGTTAGTAACCGAACTTAAAGCACAATAGAAAGTGAAAATGTGGCGTTAGATACCATTTAAGGTAACTGGGTAGGTAGGTGTATCTGGCCATTGTTGCTCAGTAGCTTTCATTGAGAAGGCAAGTATGGAGTTGGCGCTTAGGTAATGGTCTTCCCAGTGTCGATGTATAATATGCAATAGTTAGTTATAACATTATTATTCATATTATTTAAATAACCGGTATAAGCCCTTCTGTTGCTCGAGGCAGGCACCTAGCACTTTGGTCAAGCACCCCTAACCTCGTGGGTTCAAGCTGGTTTGGTTGCAGCTTGGGTAACTACCTACCTTGGGTACTACCTACTTATCTACCATTGCAACAGGTAACACGATAGTGATATCCAGAAAGGAGCCCTGGCCCGTCATCGCCAACGACACCATCTTATCCCTAGATCCCGCATACTCCTTCACCTGTTTTCTTGCAGCAGTCAATCGTCCAACCACCCCGCCTTCACTTTGCAGCCGCCTTTACATGCCGGTACATATCCACGCTACAGATAAAATTGGTACTTTGCATAAACACGTCTACTTGTAGGGGGTGGAGGACCAGCGCCATGCAGGGTAATGGTGCAGCCGGTGCAGCCGGTGCAATGGCCCTTGGGCCTACGCCTGCCGGGCACCATGCCGAACTCAACGTCATATACAGCATGGTCGAAGAGCTCTCGCGTCAGCTTGCCGACAATCGACGCGTCACAGAAGAGATCGTGTCTGGGTTGGGGAGAGTGAGGAATCGGGCACATGAGCGGGGGCTGGGCAACGAGGACCTCTTGGGGGAGGCCACCGATGAGTTGTTTGGTTAGCAAATTCCATTTCGCCCTGTGCTATATGACTTTCCTTTCTTTCCACTTGCCCTTCTTGTGTTATCCCACCATCCCACCTCGCGCTGGTGCCGTACATGGGGGTATCGGATGAGCGTGGTGAGAGCCCAAGGCCCGGTGGTCGTGACGGGTGCCAGAGCGGATAAGAACATGGGGCCGGGGTTGGATGGTGACAGATCAGAAAAGGACAGAGAGCTAACGGTCATGATATGCCTACAGGCCAGGAACCAAACCTCGAAGCTATGCTATCGATCCTAACCGAATCCCTCGACCGCGCAAAGCAATCACGAGATGCCAACTTTACCTTACTTGCTACCTATGCAAAGGTATTTGAGGGTATAATAAATCAATTTCATGTCTACAAACAGAAGCATGTCACTGATGTCGCCGCCTGGCATCGTTCCTACCGCGCCCAGCTCGCCGAGGCACGAGCCGAAAACAGTCGGCTGCGGGATCAGATGTGGGAGGTGCAGGAACATGCGAGTCGTGCGAACAGTCTCTTACGGGACTTTCGCAAGAAGTTCGATGAAGACGAGACACGGTGGGACAAGCGAGTGCGCGAGAAAGCCACGAAACAGGAGCTCCGGTTTTGGAAACGAATAGCCATGCCCGAAATCGACGAAGATGAAGACGGATTTTGGAGCGATGACGACGATCTGGTCGATCCCGTCGAGAAAGAGCGGCTGAAGAACGTGGAGCGCGAGGTCGCCGAGCAAGCCAACGCCGGCCTAGGTAGCTCCAGCAGCCAGCAGAGCGAAGATTCTGAGGGGGAGGCCGGTGATCCACGCCCACTATCTAGTCTGATAGGAGGTGTCGCGATGGAGAGAAACCAAGATGGTGGGTCGATATCTACTCCACCCGCAAGGCCGGCCAGTACGGGAAGTACTGGTGGGCATTCCGGCTAGGCCCCAGGATTCGTCGTCTTTCCAGCACTAGAACATAAACGACACCTATACCCAGCACAATGGGCTAGTGTCCCTAGAATATCTAAGTAGGACATGACCAATGTCCAGGTTCTAACGTCACGTTACGACCATACCCTGGACCTAACTAACGCCGAATATCGTTATGTCTCATGCTCTTCGGCTCTGCTAGGGCGAGGTAAATAGTGCGGCTACGTGTGCCCCATTCGCGGAATACGGGCTGGCTCACAGCGTGGCCAAATATCTTTTCCGCTTTCAATGGTGGAAGAAATCCATCCACCTACCATCGACGGGGCCATGGATAAGAACTGTCAGCCAATGACTCGAGGACTTGTGGTGAAGTTCATTCGTTCCTAACGTCCTGTACAGTACGCGTTATTCAGCGTGTATAGAGAAGCGACACAACATTTACTAGAAATATGCCTTGCCCGCAATATGAATGGAGTATTCCGTATAGTCGCTTACTGGGGCAAAAAGCCCACGGCCTCCTACTTTCGTCAAAACACTGGCCGTCACCCCATCAACACATCACCACCAGGCAGCCCAATAATATCAGGATTCGGCCCCAATCAACGTACACTGAACAGATGTCAGTACACGCCGTGAATCATTCGTTGAATGATACTACTGCTAGGGCTAGAAGTTGGCGATATAACAAAACTAGGGTCGACGATTTTCATAAAATCGTTGAGTACTGGAAGGCTGGCATGTGGGGTATTTGAACTGGGGTAAAGCGGTGAAGATGGTACTTTCCTTGAGTGTGAAAATACTCGAGGTGATGATAGCGGCCTTGTAACTCACGCCCAATAAAAGTCGTCTCAAATGAGATTGAGCCTACAAGTTTTCGTTGCCCTCCAACCTCGTTGTGTTTATTAAGCATGCTTCAGGAACCTAGCTCCCCAGCTGAGACATTCAGATTTGTAAATTGTCTCGAGAGTCCCAGCGGACCTCAGGTAGCCATCAGGTTCTAGGCCCCGACGTTTAAGGGGCGGGAATAGCAATGGCACGCAGGCAGCGGGAAGGGGTTTAACTTATGGGGTTCGTTACCTGCAGATATCCGACCACCCTCATCAGAAAGGGGAATGTTATCTGGACGGTGGGAGGGGTGAAACCAAGATCGGATGAGGATGATCACTGGACTAAGCCCTAGGAGATCTGCTCCTGCATCAAGGGGCAGTAGCCACGTGCCGATGGGGGAACCGATTGGGGCTTTGAAGCTCTCGAGGGTAGTCGAGTTGGAGACTCTGGCCAGTCACCAGAATAGAATGTCGCATTCCTCCTCTTTCCCCAAGTCTCCCTCCGATGCCGCCTCGGTGGCTGGCCAGTCAACGGCCAGGTCCCGTTCCAGTGTGGAAACAAAACGGGTCGTCCATGTCTCAGATGAATCTGGGTAGCTCTCGGTGAGCTAGCGAATACTCCAAATCATGTGCCTGTCGAGTCGGTCGGCTCGAAATACGACCGCGGGTCATGCTGTACGTCGTCTACGACGACCAGTACAATCGGCATCTTGGACGCGCGTATATTATATTCGGCCGTAAGCGAAGAACGAAAACGCCCCACGTGATGCTCCCCGTATCCGACTCTCTGGCTCCCCAAGGCTAATTATAATTGGACGCATGTGTCGATTTTGCTACATAGAATGTTGGCAGACGATGGAAGCGACAACAACATACGATCAAACTGAAATCCCAGTCTCGAGGGAGGCGGTGGTTGACGATGACGCCCAGGCGGCCCAGTGGCTGTTGCTGCAGTGCTCCCTTGCACTATGCCGGCGATTTTTAATCATGTTTACCACAGTATTAAGTAGGAAAGTACGGCATTAACTACTCCCTAGTATGGAGCGATTTTCAGACGAGGCCATCGTTTAACCTCGGGTCATCATTCCGATCGAGCAGCCAACTTCGTAAGTTTCTCAGAGCGTATTTCTCAATTCTAGCCAATAGTATTCAGTCTGTGAGCGCAAAAGAAAAACAACATAATATAGAAGTAAAATTAAGAACAAAGCGCGGTGTGCCCTGTATGTAATTATCGTGAGCTAACCCTGCTACCGGACTGATGGTGTCGGTTTTTTTTTTTTTCGTGACAGCATTATATTACATCAGCACCATCGCTTCTTCGCAGTTCATACGAAGTGCACTACTACCCGGCGAGCCTTCAAGACATATCCGACCCATTATAACACCGGAAAGACGCAAACGGTAAGTAAGTACAGCTACCGTCGACGTCAAGCTAGTGCCATGCATAGTTCGGGGCAAGATTGCGAGATCGCAAACGTCCGACTCTAGATTGCTCGATTGATTGATCTCCGAGCTGTCGGGAGAAAAGAGAAAAAAAAAAACCTCTCCTCCTTTGCGCCCCCTAATTTCCAAACTATCCGTCATAGAAAGGAATGTTGGCTCGAACACGCTGCGTCTACTGCTGCGCGGCATACTAGAATAGGAAGAAAGTAGGTCGCTAAAGTATTTGATAAGCCCGACGAGATGCCGTGAATGGCGCAGCCAAGCTTTTTCATCCCGCGCGCCGCCGCCAACGCCCCAACACCCGGTCGACTCAGAGATGTTCGCAATGCCGGTGTGGTTGAGCCGCCAAGGACGAATCCACCTCCCTTGTTTTCACTAGAGCCCTCTCGGCGTCGAAGTTGGATGTGGAAGTTGGATGTGGAGATTTTGGGACGGGGGGGGGGACTGATGAGTTTGTTGCTCCGTCATATGACGGGCCTAGTTTCTTTGCGATCGGGGCCTGCAGGGGTGTTGTCGGAACCTGCATTCGCAAATTGCATCGTCGTATCCTCACGGTATAATAGGTAAAGTAATCACTGTCCAGGACGAGTTAGTTGGTATGATTCCAGTACAAGTTGGCCCATGGCGGGCTCGCCGGACTCCGCCTCTGTACGTCGGCGCACAAATGAGGAGAAAGGGATCTCGATTGTGGCGGCGAGGGAGAAAGGTCCGGGAGGGGGAGATTCCGGCCTGGTCCCAAGTGGTTTTCAATATTCATTATTCATGCTCAAGACGTCCCCTCGGAATCTCCCAGTTTAATTAAGACCAAGGCACGTCCCGACAGCTAATGCCTAACTGGTACTTCGTATAAGTGCCGGGCTGGGCTCAGGGGCCAACATGAAGTAACTCTCCGCCTGCTACGTACACCACTTCACTTCGTGCCGTAGTTTGTGACCCTGTGATTGTTGACTCTGTGATTGTCGGGTGTAGTGTATGTAAGCAGCGCCAACAACCCCAAGCCGGGGCCCCGCGTTCCCCCTCGACGGGCGCTTGTGATCGGCATCTCACGAGCCTCCTTCTGGCGTAGCGCCATGGCATGTTCCCTTATTCTGGGTCCGAGTGTGTCACATTGAAGAAGAGGAATTCCAACGCATCCGTCCAGATGACTGAGCTGGCGGGTTGCCCGGATCCCGGAACCGGCCAACTAACTCGTCATGAAGCGGGTTGCTCGTCTCATCAGTTATCTAGTTACCTCGGCGTACATGCATACATTACAATAGGTGTAGTGTGCAATACATACTGTACATTACATAGGTACTGTACATTACATAGTGTACATACATACTTAGTGTAGGTAGTATAGTATAGTGTAGTGTAGTGTATGTGTAGTGTATGTGTAGTGTATGTGTATGTACATACAATGCCGTAACCCCTGAACAGCACGGTCAGGGGTTCGAATGCTTGATGGCCTCTCAAGCTCCAATCTCGACCCCACGAACCCCGCGGCTGCATGCAGGAGCAAGGTACAGTACACTATGTCTGCACGAAGTCCTGACTTATGCGCTGGGTTGTTTGTTACTGCCACGCACATGTGCGTGACGGACAAGAGCCTTGGTCCCGACTGCGTGTAACCGCGCCTGGCTGATCCCTCCCCCGAGCGTCACCGGCATAGTCCACCTGAGCCTCTCGAGCGGCTTCCCCTGCCCTTGGCTTGCGGATCACACGCCCGCTCGGTACACGGCCGTTCCTCTGGGTCCGACATCTCTGCTGCTGCTGCTGCTGTTGTTGCTGCTGCTGCTGCTGCTGTTGCTGTTGCTGTTGCTGCTGCTGCTACTAGGTACTGCACATTGCACCATTTTCTTCATCCAGCTAACAGGGAATGGTATCGTACTCGGATTCGGTCCGTTTCTTGCCTTCCCGAACGGCCGCTATGAGCCGCTCTTCCTTTACTCTCCCTTCCATGAGGGCGTTCCTGGTGGCGAATGTGACTAGGCCAATCCAATCCCAAGATGACGGATCAGGAACCATCTCACGGTGAGAACACAGATCTGCCGTAATCCTATCAGACAAAATTTAGCTTCCTCCTCTTCTACTTTTTCACCTATTTTTTTTTTTTATGGGAGCGCTAGCGACCTAGAGTCTCCTCTTAGTCCCCAGACGGAGCATCAACCCCAGGCAAGGTGATAATAGAGTGACTAAGTCACCCCCATGGACATACCAGCTCTAACTTCATCCGAGTTGTCGGGGTCGTAGATCTCATGTACGTATACCCAGCCAAGGTCTTGGGTGGCTCACATCTGGTAGCATGGCAATAAAACGCCCTCTTGTCCATTACCACCCTTGCCGACATATGCTGTACTGCTGACCGCAACTTGTGGCCTGTGGCCTGGGTAGATGGTCATTCCGATCCTGAGTTCGCGATGTTGCACCTAGCCTCGACTGATCCATCCCGCTTGGCTCCCCTATCCTTGAGACAACACATTCCAGTCGTCCCAGCTGGTCCACCCGAGAGCGAAGCCCCGCTATCCTATAGCAACCATGCTGTACTTGCCGTATCCTAGCACTCTGCTATGCTACATGGCGTCTGCTGTACCATCCTGCCTTGCACCGCATCTTCGTCATCCGTTTGTTCATCTTGCCAAGCGTCCCGATGTAATGTGTAATATTTGTCTTCCGAGGTCAAGAAGACCCATATATATCAATAAGAGGAAGGTGAGAAGAGGGATCCAGCCTCAGTCAGATGCGGAGAAACAACAAGTGCATGATTCTAGGAATGAGGTAATGTGCTTAATATCCCGTCGTCTATATAAGTAATGATGGGTAACCCATGAGGTGCCACATCTCGGCGAGACAGTTGTCTATCAACCTCCAGGAGCTTTTTTCTGGATCAAGGTGAACGTCCTCGGGCGTCTCCGTCAACTGACAAAATCCACCTCACCCTACTCAATACAGCCCTCGAACTATCGGGAAAGCCAGTATGAGGGCCAGATCATTGGGGCTATTAGCCCTTGCCTCCGCGGCTCTGGGGTATGAGGTCAAGGTCAGCTACTCGAACATCCCTTAGCAGATAGTTGTGTGTGTGTCCTGGCGCGCTAACTTTATATAAAGACCGGCCCGTTGGATACGGATTGGACTTTTAAAGTCGGAACCAACCCTTGGCCGGAATATCCACGACCACAGCTTCAACGCTCGCGATGGCAGAGCCTGAATGGTATCTGGCAATGGGGAGAGGGCATATCGCCTACCGGCTCCCCCACTGGAACCGACGTCCTCGTGCCTTCTTGTATCGAGGTTAGATTTTCCAATTATTTCGGTCTTCCCTACTGCAACACCAGGGAGTGGTTACTCCCATCTCCGAATTGACTACTTTCACCCCCCTCTCATGCTCTCATGAACTTATGAGATGCATAACGACCACTAACTGATATCAATCGAATAGGGTGCCCTCTCGGGTGTGATGCAGAGCGTCCAGACCTCTTGGTTCGCTCGTGATTTCGAAGTGTCGAAAGACTTGAAGACCAAAGGCAACAAGATTCTCATTAATTTTGAGGCCGTCGACTACCAGGCCACCGTTTATGTTAACGATAAGCCCGCGGGAACTCATACCGGAGGCTACTGGCGATTCTCACTCGACATCACCAACCTTGTCAAAGACGGTAAAAACACGCTACGAGTGGATGTCTTCGATCCCACTGACGCCGATGGTTAGCATTCCGTATTCACACATCACCAAGACCGCAACTGTGCTGACTCCAACGTATAGGATATAATATCCCTATCGGAAAACAGACCTTGAACCCATCGCACATTTTCTACACCCCCTGCTCGGGTATCTGGCAAAGCGTGAGTACGCCTTCTAGACATACACTCATATATGCTTCATAGCGACCAAGTTTGGCGGAAGCAGCATGAATGAAAACTAGAGCTAATATGAGTGCAGGTATGGCTAGAGTCTGTACCCGCACAGTACATTACTCAACTTGATGTCGCCGCTGACATGCACGGTTCCGGTAAGTTCGTAGGAAATTATGATTCTCGTTAATACCCTACTAACGACTTCTCTCGACTAGTCGATGTGACCGTTGCCACTAGCGAAGCCTCCAGCGCTGCCGTCAAGGTCGTCGTCACTGATGACAGCGGAAAGGACGTCGCTACTGGCCATGGTAAAGCGAACCAGCCCTTTACTTTCAAGGTGAACTCACCGAGCCTGTGGTCGCCTGACCACCCTAACCTGTACGTGATACTTTGCGTTTTCCTGCTAACAGTCGCACAACCACTAACGTGAACATAGCTACAACTTGACCGTCACTGTGGGCAAGGATAAGGTTATCTCATACACAGGGTTCCGAACCATTGAGAGCGGTGAGATCAACGGCGTTAAGCGTCCCCTGATCAACGGCGAATTCTTCTTCCAGTTCGGCACACTTGACCAGGGTTTCTGGCCGGATGGAATCCATCTCGCGCCAAACTACGAGGCTCTGAAGTACGACGTTCAGCAGCTGAAGGCCCTCGGATTTAACATGCTACGGAAGCACATTAAGGTCGAGCCTGCGTTATTCTACCGTGCCTGTGACGAGATCGGTTTCCTCCTCATCCAAGACATGCCATCTATGCCCGCCAATCGCCTACCCAATGCGGAACAGCAGACGGAATGGGAACGCCAGCTAGAGATTCTGATTCAACAGCACAAGAACTACCCCAGCATCTACACCTGGGTAGCTATCCCCCCTTCCCCATTTCGAGCGGGCGGGTTCAAGCTAATCATCATGTAGATCATTTACAACGAAGGTTGGGGTCAGCTCAGGGATACTTATTACCCCGAAGACCATTTGACGAAGCGTGTGAAGGAGCTCGACCCGACCAGACTGGTCGATTCCACCTCGGGCTGGCATGATCACGGCTTCGGTGATTGGCACGACAACCACCACTACGCCAACCCGCAATGCGGAACGCCCTTCTACTCCCTCGCCTCCACCCCTTACGACCACAAGCGCATCGCGATCCAGGGCGAGTTCGGCGGCATCGGCCACAACGTCTCCGCGGACCATCTATGGAAGGTCTCGAAGGCCGTCAACGAGATCAACCAGACCTACGAGATCGACGAGACCCTTGAGGCCTGGAACTACCGCGGCCACGTGCTTCTGTCGGAGCTGAGGGACCAGGTCGAGTTCTGGGCGTGCTCGGCGGCGATCTGGACGTAAGTAGCCCCCGATCCCCGGTGGTGCATGCATTCATTGTACCGTTTGGCCGTTCGCCCCATGCTGATATTTCACCTCTGCAGGCAAACCACCGACGTGGAGGGCGAGGTCAACGGCCTCCTAACATACGACCGCCGTGTTCTCCGCCCCGACGTCGCTCAGTGGAAGGCGGATATCCAGGCCCTCAAGGATGCGGCTGCGGCTCGCGGTGGGACGAAATGACTATTCGGCCAAGAGGCGCAGATTGTGTTAGCAGGTTATAACGCGTTGGATTCGCTTTCAGTCTAGATTAATATAAAACAAAGTTAAAGGAACAGGCTCATGGCATATGCCACTGTGACTATCATTGATACCATGATTGATGCGAGCACTGGAGAAGCCATGCAACGACTTTGGAACTAGTACTAGACATATTTATAGTATATTTAAACTCGGGGTCTCGTCTCGGGCGGTGTATTGCTGAATTATGATTTAAAGCAACTATATAGGTGCCAGCTATAGGCATCGTGCACTTTACCTTGCTGAAGGTGGTGGGAATACTGTCTTCGACAATACCCGACCAACGCCGATAGAAACAAGGCAGCGAGAGAAACACCATTTTAGATGGGATGCGATAGAAGAAGCCCGCAATAGATCTCATTACATCATAAACATCTCCGAGCCGTGACTTTCCACCACTACCCCCCATCCTCCCCATCCTCCCCATCCAACCCGGCGCCCTCACGCCCTCTGCCTCAGGATAAGCGGCAGCTCGTCCTCCACGAGGCTAGCCTCCCAGCCCTTCTCCACGGGCGCCCAGCCAAGCCGGCGCAGCCTGACGGCGCGTGTGCGGCTATTCATGCCGAGGCCGGCCTCGGTGTTGGGCCCTTCGAGGTCGTCGTACTCGGGGCCCGGCGGGATGGTCCGGGGCGTCGGGTCCGCGACGACGCCGGCGGCGTGCAGGGTGCGGCCGATGGCGGCCGCGATGTCGCGCCAGCTCGGCTCGTCATCGCCCGTCGCCTCGCAGAAGCAGTACGGATTCCAATCTCCAGCACCACCACCACCACCACCACCAACACCATCCTCCCCGTCGGGTCCCGACGACTCGAGCTCGTGCAGCAGCGCCACGTACGCGCGCGCGAGGTCCAGCACGTGCACGTTGCTATGCACGGACCGCCCGGCGCCGACGTGGCCCGCGTACCCGCGCGCGACGGCGTGGCGCGCGAGGGTCGGGATCTGCATCGACAGGCGGCGGGCGCCGTCGTGGTGGCGCGGGTTCACGCCGTAGACGGTGGGCGGGATCATGATGGCGACGCGGACGCGGGCGCGGGCGCCGATGCGGCGGGCCTCGGCGACGATGCGGCGGTCGACGGGGCGGTGCGGCGCGTCGTCGGGGAGGGCGTCGACGGCGGCGGGCCCGTCGTCGTCGTAGACGCGGTCGGACCGGAAGGCGCCGGCGGCGCCGTCGGAGGTCATGGCCGTGCCGGAGGTGTGGATGAAGACGGAGGCGAGCCCGGCGTCGGCGCGGCGCTGCACGCCGGCGAGCACGGCCTCGACGCTGGCGAGGTGGTCCGCGCCCGCCGTGTGGATGACGGCGTCGTGGGCCGCCGCCAGCGCCGAGAGCAGCGCCGCGTCCCCCAGCTCGCCGCAGACCACCTCGGACGCGCCCGACGCCCGGATCTGCTCGCCGTGCTCCCGCCGCCGCACGAAGCCCGTGACGGCGTAGTCCTCTCGGGCCAGGAGCTCGACTGCGATGGGGGCTGGGTCAGCGCTCTGGTCCGCTTCACGCCCCGGAACTGGGCACGAGGGGCATGCGGGCGGTTTTATACGTACGGACATTCCACCCGATATATCCGGGGCCGATGATCAATACTTTCTTAGGAGCCATGATATCCAAGTCTTTGGTATTAGTGACACAACGGTTCTTAGGAGTGGGAGTCGGATTCAACCCTTCAGACATCCGTTGATGGTGCTCGAGATGTTGGCGGATGTCCCAACTTAAGTACGAGCTCTGGGAGACGTCATTATTCGGATCCCGTTCCGATGTGCGATGCCAACCACCCACGCGTTCTTTCGTTCTTTCGATACCACAAGCGTAGAAGCGCCGGTGCCTCTTGTCCCAATTCAACCCCGTTCTTCTTTCATGATAAAGCGATTCGCTTGCATCAGCGATTAAAAGGGACGAGGCCAACTCAAGCCAGTATGCCTACGGCGACACCCATTACCTAATTAGCGTGCCTACTACTGTATTTATCGTAAGTGCCCGGGTAGAGAAGGTCAGTAGGTAGGTATGCTCGGGTTCCGTGGGCGAATCGGGGGCCCTAATTGTAAAATAAGCACGCCGTATACGGTTAACCGCGCGGAGATGGATCGGCATTTTGACATCCAGCTCTGGGGGTATTCTGGTGTTTTTAAGTACAACCGGTCGGAAGGCATCCCGACACGGACGGGGCAAACAGCGCGGGCGGGGTTCATCTTTCTTGGTTTATCCCATCCTGCCTTGGGAATCTGGGTTGCCGGGGTAGTGGACGACACTGAAATAGTCGAAAAAAAGAGTTCAACATCCAATCGTCTAAATGTATGCATCGTAATCTAAATCGTAAATAGCTGCTCTGGCCCATATAGTTTTTATGCTCTAAAATAAGCCCAATTGTCTCTCTCGAGGATTGCAAGTGCGTGTAAACTCAACAGGTGGGGGAATCTAGAATTAGTTATAAGGAACCCAATGAAACCGCTTCTCGTTCGTTGCTCAAATACGGGTTAAACGCTTTTCATGTTCGGGGAGACGACTGAAACATAGCCTAGAAGGATAGCTCATGGGTAGGTAGACACGCAGGCAACGGGTTGATAGCTAGCTAGCTAGCTACATATCGCATCATTCCCTCTTGTCCTACTATTACACCCCGACTTTGTGTATGCCCCATCTCGTATGGTCACAGTAGATGTCCTCTCCCGAGATGCGACCACCGAGATCGAAGGGGGATCTCGAATCATTCGCAATGATAGGGAAGAACGAGTCGAGCAGCGACTCCACGGCCACGTTGAAATATCCTCGCCATCCGGCCCCCGCGACGTCATTTTCGATATCATCAACGTTGGGTTCCTCGGCAGCCCGTGCGGAAACCGCGACGACAAATGGGATATCCTTTCTCCATTTTCGCTTCGCCGAGGACGGGAGCGGAGAATGGAGGATGGAGCCCAGCGCGGCCGGCGTAATGTATAGTGATACGCTATGATCAAGGCCCGGAGGCAGTTCCAGGGCGGCGCGGGCTCTATTGCGTTATAATTAGACGGCCACAAGCAAGGAAGGAATGCCGTCAGGCCGCTGGTTCGCCGTCTGGAGAAGGTCATACGTACGCCGCAATAGACTTGACGCTCCCTTCTGCATCGCCCGCGTCTTCAACCCACCGAAATTTCATCCGCGACAGGCACTCTCCGGCCCCGGGGTACTCCCGATACCGGCTCGTGTAATCATCCAGGATCGCATCGAAGCGTTCGCGGCATGCTTGCCACTGCGCCGGATCTTGTATCTCGGGACTCTTATACACCACGAAGCCCCAGGGGTCCCATCGCGCGCCCAGGCCGACGCGCTGCTCCCGGAGGCGCATGATTTCCATGAACGGGGGTTCGGATACAACGTCTTTGATGCCTAGCCAGTGCGCATATGAGTTTACAGCTATTACTGGACGACGACGCGACGACATGGAAGGGGTTGATCATGATGGGACCACATGTACGAAATAAGTCATGCTGTATGTACCCTTTGCCATTCTCTCTCGCCTCCACATCTCATCGAAGAACTCCTCGAAGCCTTGCTCTCCCTTGTCGGCTCTTAAACCCTCGCGAAACGCGGCCCATTGGTCCTCGGTCAAGTGGTCGACATCGTTGGTAACACCGACGTTGAGTAGGCGCTCACGATCCCAGCCTTCGGGGTAGTATGCCGGGGTATCTGAAGCCATAACGGGGTTGAATAATCGGCGAGCGGAGTCCTGATCTAGGTGCGCTTTGAATCTAGGCAGCAGAGAGACATCGATAACGAAAATGTGAAGAGGTTATGGATAGTTAGTTAATTATAGAATGCCAGGGATTGTCTCATATGGGGAAGCTCAAGGATAACCCGTGTCATCTAGACCTGGTCGCGAAGTCTAGTGTTGACACTAGCTCGCTTGTTTGACTCAAATTACCTAACCCCTTTTCAAATTGCTTCTCAAGCAAATTGCCACTAACTAGCACCGTCGTCCCGTCAGTGAGAACGGCCATCCACTCATTACATACAAGTACGTATTTAACAACACCCTCTCGATCTCCGAATCTCCTCCTCCTTCCCCGAAAGCTAGCACGGGGCATCATCCTTACTCCAATCCCCTCCAACGACCAACCGTCTTCATTTCCAAAGCGCCGTCTTTCCAAACACGCCTTAACCTCTTACAATTTCCACCGGCCGGGGGGGGGGAGCAAATCTAATCCAAACTTCTCACCTTTTTTTAATACCCTTTCCTTTCACGCGCGCGCGCGGATATGTTCATCCGGACCTCGGCGGCGCTCGCGACGGCGGTGCTGCTCGCGGGGCGGGCGGCGGCGAAGACGGACATCGGGGGCTGCGTGTCGTCGCAGACGGTCGCGTACGGCGGCGCCAGCCTGATCTGGTACGTGCCGGACACGGGCGAGATCTGCGAGATCCTCGACTGCGGCGGCGGCCGCGCGCCGCCCAAGACCACCGTCCCGGGCTGCGCCGCCTACGAGGGCACCGCCACCTACTCGCCCAGCTTCCTGCCCGGCTTCGGCGCCAGCGCCACACCCACTTCTTCTTCTTCTGCTGCCGCTGCTGTGACCTCGGAATCCTCCGCGTCGGACGACTCGTCGCCGTCGTCGTCGTCAGAGGGTTCGGCCTCTGCCTCGGCTTCGGTTTCGGCCTCGGCTTCTCAACACGCCTCCATCACCTCCCCGCCTGTCACCGTCATCACCGGCACCGTCACCTCCTCTGGCGCGGCAGAGACGCAGACGGGCTCCGGCTCGGCAGGGACCCCCGCCTCTTCTTCGGGCTCGGGCAGTTCGTCCCCGGCTTCCTCTGGCAGTAGCGTATCGACGGGTGGCGGCGCGCTCCCCACGGCCGCCGTCAAGGGCGTGCTCGCTGGGCTGGCGGTAGGCGTTGCCATGCTGTAGGGCTATCCCCTGTATGCCGCGACGCCTTTGATGAAAAAAAAAAAAAGAAGGAAAAAAAAGGCCTGTAAATATATACCCAAAAATAGGCATAGAATCACGCAACGTCTCACGCGGCAAAAATCGATGATGTCGCATGTAAGTCGCGAGATGAGCGGACAGGCGACGGATAATTTTTATAATCAGGAGACAATGAAAAGGACACGTTGAGGGGGGAGATTTGTGTGGCGCTTTTGTCGGCACGAAGTGGGTGGGATATGCGAAGGCTCTGGGAATGGGGGCCATGGCATGACGGGAAAAGACACCCATACATAACTTTTTTTTTTTTCCTTTGTCAATAAATACTACACACGAAACCCGACTACATTGGCCAGGTGCAAACATCGGGGAATAAAGAAATTACAGATGCCAAGCTAAGGTCGGACCAAAGCGCGGACGCAGATGATATAAAAGCAGAAAAATGTAGAACATAAATAATACTTATATGGTTCGGATAGTTATGTCAATTAGATAACACGCCCCTACGGGGGCGCGCGATGCCCCTGCTCGCCCCCTCCCCTACGCCTTGACCATCCACCAGAGCGAGACGGAGGCCAGGACGACGGCGACGACGGTGAGGACGCCGGCGCCGGCGCGGTCGCCGGCGGTGATGGGGCCGAGCTCGTCGTAGGTCGGGCGGTCGACGCCGGCGTGGGGGTCGCCGATGCTGGTGCCGCCGGTGTCGTTGGTGACGAGGGCGGGGGCGTCCATGACGAGCAGGGAGGAGAGGGCGCCGAGGACGTTCATCTGCTGGCCGACGCCGAGCAGGCCGTCGAACGCGCCGCTGGTCCAGTGGAAGCCGCACTGGCGCCCGTTGTCGCCGCCCGTGCACTGCGCCGCCGCGGCCTTGGTCGAGCTCATGAGCAGCGGCATGATGCGCGCCGCCGTCCGCGGCACCAGCCGCGCCGTGTACGCCATCCACCGGTGCAGGAACCCCTTGTACGTCAGCATGTCCGCCGTGCACACGCCGCCCTCGCACGCCGGCTCGTACGCCACCCCGTCCACGAAGAACACCCGCTCGATCCCGTCCAGGAGCCCGTCGATCCGGTCGAGCCAGATGTCGTCGCCGGTCTTTCGGGTGGAAGGGCGGGAGAACGAATTAGTATATACAACTAACTTTGTTTGGGAAAGGGGGGGAGAGGGGAGAGGGAGAGAGGGAGTGATTCATGTCACTTACATAGTTCCATATGTATGCTGCCCCTTGGAGCAGGATGCCGGCATTGTACGAAAATTGCTGCTTCACGATCTTGGTGCAGTTCTCGGCGATGTCGGCGCCGTCGTACACGTTCCACTGGTCGTCGATGTAGTTGACCGCGACCAGCCAGTCCCACGTCCGGATGGACCAGTCGAGGTAGGTGTCGTTCTTCGTGTACCGGGCGAGGCGTGCGCCCATGTTAAAGAAACAACCGTTGGAGATGGCTATAGGCGCCTTTTATTAGTACGAAAATCCGATTAGGGGGGGGAGGGAGGGGGGGTGGGTGTTTAATGATAACCGCCGGTGGACGAAGTTGCATTTCATGGAAACTGCGAAGATGTCCCCCCGAGAGCTCCGGAGACCAGGGTGGTAAGGGATGAGGAACATACTGTTCTTGTAACTAAACCCTGGGTTGAGCGAGACGGCCTGCCACCGTAAACCAAACCCGCAGCCGCCATCACGCAGATGGTCACTGGTCTGCTCGTTCCATACGGCTTGGGCGAGGGCAAGCCACTGAGCCTGCTCCGGCGGAGGGTCTCGGAATTTGGTCTCGGTCGCGATCAGAGCGGACATCGCCCAAAAGGCCTGGTCGTCGTTTCCGAGCGAGAAACTCCAGTTCTTGTCGGCGTAGTCCCGGTTGGGACCAGCCTGGAACAGGAGAGAGTCGTAAGTGACGTTGTTGTACGTCGTGTCGCCGGTCCAGTGCCAGTAGTCCAGTAGGGTCCCCCACATGGCTCCGGCTTCCCACCTGCGCCCCCCTTGGTTAGCAACGGGAATTCCCCGTACGGGCCATGATCAGGATGCGGACCAGTAGTAGTCGCCGCCGGGCGGCGGGCCGGGCAGCACGCCGGGGATTTGCCCCGGTTCGTGCCCATGGTAATATTTCAGCAAGTCCTCCGCTACCTGCGCAGCAGCTTGCTTAATCGACTCTGTAAAAGAAAGCGAAAGCGTTAGAGATGAGGTTTGTGCGGGTGTTGATTTGATTTCCCGTCGTTCCGGCGATGGTTCGACGGAAGTTGGGTTTGGGGCTCGCTAACCTTTTGAGGTGAGGTCGACTTGCAACGCGGCCCGGACGGCCAGCGGACATAGCGGCAACAGATAAACGAGCGACGGAATCATCCTTTTAAGACTTATGCGAAATTCATCTGGAAAGCCTCCCGGAAGAGGTAACGAGGAGGAATTTGCGGCACGTAGAAAAGACGTTTGAGCGCAAAACCGGCCCTGTCAGACGTCTTTCTGGCCACTGGATGGTGTTGGTTTCCCGAACTGGTTTCTTTGATCCGGTGGCTTGGTCTCTTGGGATTGGGGGCGGCAGGAAGAATAATAAGCGGCTAGTGTGCGATGTGCCAATAGCGGCTTGATTGCCAGCCAGCATGCATCAGACACAAGACCTCCTGCTATGTACCTCTCAAATACGAGACATATGTTGGTGCCTGGAGAACGAGTAACAGGGGTCAACACATGTAGCGCCTTTCCCTTCCCAGCGTTCGTCTGTCTTTTGATTTGCCACTTCGTTCGGCTCCTCAGGCCATCAAAGGCGTTACCCCATACACAGGATGCGCATTGATACCCTCCAATATAAGATACATGGTAGAATGTATAATCATGATGTCACAGACGGCAATTCAACAGGACATACCTACAGCCACAAGCTGAAGTTATATATATGTACATAGTGAAGTTGAGACTTTGACACGGCTATAAAGATAAAGCCTGAAACGTACCCAAGAAGGATGGTTCGTACGCACCAAAGCCGTCACCCCGGGATATTGAAGGGCCATAAATCATTTTAATCGGAGATGAAACAACGTTTGAACTTGACGATGGC
The DNA here is from genome assembly GCA_021209875.1 of Rosellinia necatrix. Taxonomy (NCBI): domain Eukaryota; kingdom Fungi; phylum Ascomycota; class Sordariomycetes; order Xylariales; family Xylariaceae; genus Rosellinia; species Rosellinia necatrix. Next base: position 3,147,635 of record JAGYVD010000007.1, on the reverse strand, counting down.
TTGTACACGGAGATTTGTGAGGCTGTGCTAGTGCCCGATGAGAGGAACCGGGTTTAACCTCACAGGTCAAGGCCAATACGGGCAGGTCGCTCAGGTAAGACAGCTGACTGGAGATGGCTTGGCCGTGGGCTAATCCCATCCTGGACTGCCATACAGCATGCCTCAACCACTCTTTATTCGAAATTCCGATCGACCGTTTGGCTAGTGATACGTTGGTTTCTATTTGAAAGCAACCCGTTGGGGCCGATATGTTTGGGATCTTGAAGGCATGACCTTCTCGAATTATATCCATTCCAGGGAGCCTCAATCTATGCACTGTACGGGTGATATAGCATGATAGCCATCAACCTTTGCACAAGTCTTCATGTATCAGGGGGATTCGAACTAAGACAACGTCGTCCCATAGTGACTGGGTCGAATTAATATTGTCTTCTAGGCTATCTGAGAAAATAGGCAGCAGCCTTTAGCAGGGTGATTTGAACACGGCCGTCTACTCCTCGGCTTTTGGGAGCTCCTCAGGCAAGCCATCGCCCAGCGGGACTTCCTTAGTCCAGCTGCGACCGAGGCCACCGCCCCTTTCTCTCGTGGAAGCGTGCTGTTCTAGCCGATACAGGCTATCCGGGCCGTCCATGGCCGCGAAGTCGAAGATTCGGTAATCGGCATTAAAGAACCAGCAACCAGTGACGCCGGCACGCAGGAATCCCGAATGCGATACCACGATGATGACTTTCTCGGGTCGGTTGTACAGTTTCTGCAGTGCCGCCTGAGCTCGCGCTAGGATCGCTGTCCTCGTATAGTGGTATTGACTTCCTGCTGGCGACGTCTTGTCAGGCCAGACGGGATCGACGGTCGAGTAGTCGATACTGGGGAATTCCTGGGCTACTTTGGATACTACGTTGCCGATGTCACATGGCTTCGCCGAATTTTCTATAGCACGACCTTAGTTTATGTTCGAGGCCTGAGCCGGGTCGAACGGCGGGCGTTCGCTGCGCTCTTCTAAGCAGGGGCGGGGCGGAAGCCCATACCTTGCCAGAGAGCATCGGCCTGGATCTTGACCCCTTTCTCTATCAGCCAGTCAACCGTGCCCAAGGCAGTCTGAATGGTACGTCGCATAGGCGAAGTGATTATTAATTCAGCCTGCTGGGCTAAGGGATCTTCCATGAGCCCCTTTCGCAGTTCGACACATTGCTCTCGTCCAAGCTCAGTGAGACTTGGATCATGAAGGGAGTAGTCCTCTGTGAGCAATTAGTCTGGTTTCCGAACCCCGACTCATACATTATCATTAAGATACTCACGTGTGGTATTGTGCTCTGCCTGGGCATGGCGTACGAGAATGAGTGTCGGGGGCATTGTGGTGATGAGGTTTGACTTTACTTTATCTGTGTCGTTGTTATTTTTATTTTATTGTTTTTGGTCAGTATGTCGTTCTATAGAAGGTGTATTATGCTTGTCTTTTAGTTTCGTTGTCTAGGTGGGCCGTCTATACACAATGCCGATGAAGGTCAAATGAAAGAAAAAAAAAGAGGGCAAAAAGGGAAAAAGGGTAAAATAAAAATTGATCTAGGCAGTGGCCGCTTATGCCAGTAGTGACGATTCTAAACCGCGCACTACCTAGTAAGAAGTAAGGGAACGAGATGCTGGTGACTGTTTTTCGGGCGTCCGACCTTCGGTGGATAAGTACCTGGGTATGTGGCTCTATATCGTGCTAGAGCCGTACGCCGGTAACGCGCAGCGCCTGGGCCGGTGCACTGTGCGGAATAGCCAATAATTCTATGTGAATGACGGTGCTAATTGTGTAGCCATTACTTCCTACTTCCTGGGCCGAATTTAGAAACAGCCCTTGCATGCATCTATCTTACTCGGTAGCTAGCTTCCAGTTGAAGCTGTACCTACCTACCAAATTAATATTATTGCCTATCTATCACCTTCGCCATCAAAAACATGGTGGCGTCTTGACGATTTTACCTCGTCGCTCGTAATCGTTTGATCGTACGTAAAAACTAGCCATGACGAGCATAGATGAGCTATTCAAGGTAAACTTCGCGCGTCCCCCTGATATTTACTAGCAGCGCTAACATAAGCAGGCTTCTGGCGTGGGCAACAAACGCAAACTCGAGCCTCTCCGGGATCCCAGTGAGTTGCAAGGCCCTATGACAATCGACTGCCTACCTCCGTCGTTTTCATATTCAGCCAATCTAACATGCACATTCCGTCGTAAAAAGACCAAGTCTATAAATCCGCCCGTCTCAACGGCAACAGCAACCGGCACGCACGCGTCGAAGACGAACCCGCCGACGATGATCGCGAAGCCGGCCCGGCACCACCGCCAGATGACGACGAAGAGGGCGACTACGGCCCGGAAATGCCGCCGGACGACGATGAAGAAGGCGGTCGTTTCTTCGGCGGCGGCGTGACGGCCCAGGAGGCCAAGGTTCTCGATTACCTCGACGACACGGAGGTCGACCTCGCGCCCGAGAAGATGGACACGGCGTGGCTGCGGCGCACGGCACTGAGCTTCAAGAATAAGATATTGCGCAATTCTGAGCAGCGCGCCAGGTTCGAGAACGACCCCTCCAAGTTCATCGCCAGCGAGGCTGAGCTCGACGCCGAGATCAAGTCCCTGTCCATCCTGACCGAACATTCGGAGCTGTACCCAGAGTTTGTGCGCATGGGGGGTGTGGAAAGCTTGGTGGGACTGCTGGCGCACGAGAACACGGACATCGCGATCGACGCGATCGAGATCATCGACGAGCTGACCGACGAGGACGTCGCTGCCGAGGAGGCGCATTACGACGCGCTGGTCAATGCGCTGCTCGAAGCCGACTTGCTATCATTGCTCTGGTCGAACCTCGATCGCCTGGACGAGACACAAGAAACGGACCGTGGGGGTGTATACCGTGCTTTGGGCATCGTCGAAAATCTCTGTGGGCGGACGGTGACAGCAGAACGTGTCGCCAAAGAGGGGGGTCTACTAAAGTGGCTATTATTACGGATACAGAAGAAAGAGGAAGGAGGCGGCACGAGCCAGAATAAACAATACGCGGCCGAGATACTCGCGATCCTAGTGCAGAGCTCAGCAAAGAACCGACGGAAACTTGCCAGCCTGGATGCCGCAGATACCATGCTGCAACTCGTAGCGCCGTATCGGAAACGGGACCCCGAGAAGGGGGGCGAGGAGGAGGAATACGTAGAGAACCTCTTTGAAGCGTTAACTTGCGTCGTGGATGAGCCAGAAGGGAAGACCAAGTTTGTTGAGGCCGAGGGGGTTGAGCTCTGCCTTATCATGCTGAAAGAAGGTAAGTTGAGTAAGAACGCGTCGTTGAGACTGCTCGATCACGCATCCGGCGGCACGTCTGGGGCCGAGGTCTGCCAGAAAGTGGTCGAAGCGGGTGGCCTCAAAAACATATTCACGCTATTCATGAAGAAGAGCACCGATCACCGGGTGGCAGAGCACCTGATTGGTATCTTTGCGTCGATGTTGCGTTTATTACCGGCCGACTCGGCCGAGCGCATACGCCTGCTCGCCAAGTTCGTGGAGAAGGACTACGAAAAGACGGACAAGCTGGTTAAGTTGCGCCGGGAATGTGCTGCGCGTGTGAGCGCCGCAGATGAGGCTATCCGAGCCCAGCAGGCACAGATGTCGGCACAGGAAAGAGAGGAAATGGCCGACGAGTGGTTCTCGCGTAGGTTAGATGCTGGTCTCTTTTCTTTGCAAACATTAGACGTGGTCCTGGCTTGGCTCGTGGCAGAGGACGGTGGCGCTATGAAGACGATTCAGAAGTTACTCGCAGATCGGGATGAGACCTTGGACGTGGTCAAAGAGACGATCGTAGAGCAAATCGAAGGCATAGACACGGAAGATGCGGATGGCAAGGATACAAGGGAGATGCTCTCAACACTAGTTAAATTCCTACAATAAGGGTGAGCTTGATAGGAACAACGAATAATGCAGGCCGACTCCCAAGTCAGGCTTCCTTTCCAAACGGCAGCCTATTCTAATTATGTTATCCACATGTACCCATAGCGATCTTGCTCTGCGTACCATCATTCCTTAGCACCCGCTTCAAGTCGTCCGGGTGGAAATAAAATGACCCCAGCATGTAGGCATTTCTATCTCGTGTCTTCTTCGCCCAGGTTAGGTGTCTCCTATCTCTATAACAAAGCCGTCATATTTTGGTGACCGATTGGCGGGGACTCTATGCTGCTGAAGGGGGGACGGGTTTCACGTTCAAAACTCCATTTAGGAGGTCCTCAATAACCGCAGCCTGGTTCTTCTTGCCAGAGCCCTGAATCTCCTTAATCTTCTCGTCGGCCTCCTTATTAGCTTCGTCCTCGGCTTCTTTGTTGCCTTTGGTATGCTGGTCACCGGCCAGTTAGTACACAAGCCACCAGATTATTCCATTTGCTGTCCTCCACCCTCTCCCATCTCCAATCAGCCAGCCTCTAAAGGCGCAAACCTGAGCGGTCGAGCTATGGACGAAGCAAAGGGTGGCGTTGGGGAATTCTACCGACCTCGGCCTCAAACTTCTTGAACTCTTCCTCTTTTGCCTTCCTGTAGGCGTCTATCTCCTTCTTGGCCTCGTCTCGAGCTTCGCGTACACGTCTCGTTCGGACTGTTCGTTCGGAGAAGATCTAGGTTAGCCGACCGGTTCTTGACGCATAGCACTGCGTGTTCTAGGCCGACGGAGCCTTTTGGTAAACGCTGACATACGTTCGCGAGCTATCTAGTGTTAGCATCTCCCTCTGTCCGTGTATAGAAGGGGGTCATAGGTGGGGGCCTGGCTTGCGTCGTCATACCTTTCTGGACGATCTTGGAGGCGTCCCTCTCTGCCTATAGCGCAAGGGTAAGTTAGCTACCTAAGACCGGGTAGGCGATGGTATGATGAGAAGTCGAGGGCGTACGTCGAGCAGGGTCTGCATGCCGGCTGAATTCTGGGCCGCCTAGGATTTGATGCCATTGTCAGCTATCTCGAGATCACTACGTCGCTGCACATGGGGGGGGGGCTACTAGACGTAGAGGACTTACCATTATGACGCTTTGCGATGGGACCTGAACGAGTGTTGTTGTGTATCGGTGAGTTAGCCCAATATGAACGGCAGGGACCTGTCAGTTCAGACGATGAGAACGACTGGGGAGTTGGCGCAGGTACGGGTTGGTACAGAACGGAGCTCAATACAAGACGCAGGAGGCGGGATGTGGAAATGGTATCGGTTGCTCGTGTCCGGGTAAGTAAGTAGGTACTTTCACCAGCGGTCATAGCTTTAAGTTCTAGTACCTGCGTGCTGTAATAGGCTCACTGAAGAAGCAACTAATAGCTACCTATACCCAGTCCAGACCTGCGGAGCCTCCATAGTGTGAGATGCCTAGCACCGGATCCAGCTACTAACAAGCAGCGGCACTGCAGCTACAGCAACAAAGCAGCGCTATTATTAGTGGATTAGCGCCCCCCCAAACGTCATACCTCCACGACAGGGTCTGGGGCTACACATTTTCTCTCTCGCATCGAGAGGAGGAAGATGATGAATGCTTGGACGAGTCGCTCGTTATAGACTTCTTAAAATACCCGCCCGCCAACCGCCAATCGCTCACTTCTCCGATCATGTCGCGGGCCTCGAAGCTCACCCTATTAAGCACTTCGCTGTTCGCAGTAACTACCGTCGTCTTCGTTCACTTCCAACAGAAATCCGAAAAAGAGGTGCGTCGTGCCAAATCTGTACCGTTCACGAATCGATCTCTCCTGGAATCCCCCTCACAAATGCAATTGGCCCATACATGAAAATATATCTGACCTATATGCACCAAGGCCATGCACCAGGGTGTCGTCCGCGATATGGAACAACAGCGGATAAAACGGGAACGACAGCTCGACTTCGACATGCAGAAGGCGTTGGAGGAAGAGTATAAGAAGGGCCAGACCGTGTCGCAAGTAACGGCCGACATACCGGGCGGAGGGCCACCAAAGTGATTCCTATCTATAAATGAAGCAACGGTGGAAAATAGAGGAGAAGAATAATATTCAATCACGCATATTTAAGCAAGCGAGCAGGTTATACAAAGCCATGCGACTGAGGATAGCTCACTAATCCTGGCCACTACGAGAGGGACGAGGACGACGACAACGACGATGAAACATACGCTGGGCTGCAGAACCATGCATTCAAGTACACCATCTCTTGACAACCTCCGCCGCGCGAACGGCGCTATGATGGGCAATCCCATTCTGGAGAAACGAGCTTTCCAAAATGTCTTGCATCATGAGGGAACCGTATACCGGTTTGTTCATATATAGCACCTCTGAAATCGCATCTCAAAACTTTGCCAGAGGTTCCCCCCCCCCCCCCCGGACAGTGCCACCACTTCATCCCACGTTGTTCGACTTATAAGAGAATTAACCTGAGGGCCGTAAGGCGGGAATGAATGGCTATCCTTTTCCCGAGGGGACACCCGAGCTTTGTACAATAATTGTTACCTACATCCATGTACTAAAACTATGAACCCCCAAATAAGATCATATCTCTCAGCTCTCATTTCACCTCCCCCCTCCCCCCCCGACAAACAACATGACCAGGGGCCCTCCCCTTTTTGTTTTACTATGGACGACAGCAACTATCAGATACTAAGAGGCTGTTTCATATCCGGCGTCGCCTTATACGAGATACGCCCAGCCGGCAGGAAGAACAGCGCAACGAGGGCGCCCTTGCGCACACGAGGGTAGTGGTGCGTGCCGGGGCCCGGCGACGTCCAGCCGGCGCCCCGCCAGCCGTTCATGCCCTCCAGCTCGGCCGTCTCGTCGACCTGGACGACGCAGTTGATCTCGCCGTAGGGGTGCGCGTGGTACTGGCCCGAGAAGACCTCCTCGCTCTCCATGTACACGGTGGTGATGCTGAAGAAGCGCGTCTCGGCGCTCGGCAGCGCGATCTTGCCTCGCCGGTAGCTCCGCCCGTGGCCCAGCTCCGTCTCCGCCACCCACCCCTCCGCGAGCCCCTGGCGCACGAGGCCGCACAGGTCGTCGTAGTACGCGTTGCCCGGCCCGTAGTCCCTGTTCAACCTCTCTTCGAGCTCCTTTCCCGGCGTACTTTTGCGCCCATCTCACGTCAGCCGCCTCTCTCTCTCTCTCTCTCTCTCTCTCTCTCTCTCTCTCCGTGTGTGTGTGTGTGGTGATGTCGCGTAGTCAGCTTACAGATCTTCAACCTCGGCAAAAAAATCGCTGCATCTCTGGACCAACTTTTGTGCTGTGGGCCACTAGAATATTGGGGTTTAGTTACTTGTAAGCCCCCCCCTTTTGGAGAAATCGGCCGTGTGGTGTCATGGAAGTATACAGAGCTTTTGAGCCGGACTGAGCGGGGGCAAGGAATCGTTGCTCTGGATATTAGATGATCAGGTTTAAATGAGACTCACCTTCTCCAAGTCCAAGACAGCTGCTTGACCAGCCTGGGGGTCCATTGTGGCTGATATGGAACGTATGGTCGTGATTAACAGGAAATCTTATATTACACTATGCTGTGGGGTCGGCTAGTCGGAATGATGAAGTATAAATAAGAAATACTTTCAGAATCTCGGACTATGTTGACTTAACTTAAGCGGCAACCTTCACTTGTACATATACCGGCAAGACAGATCGGGAGTAGGTAACCTCTATCGGACCCCGCACCGCTCTAAGTAGTGCAGTCGGTCAGTGACGTGGATCTTCCATGGAACTATAATTGCGGGTGGCATGTTCGGCAAGTAATCAACAATTAAAGGGAAAATATTCTGCACTAAAAAAAAAAATACATGTCTACATGCATAGTCTTTGGTTTCGGCGATAATCCGCTCTTCATAGAAAACGCCGTGGCCTAAAAGGGTTTCCTTATTCATTGGAAAGTCCTATAACTAGTTAACTTGAATTATAACAGTGAATATGTGCGCATGTTTTAGATAAACCATATGATAGTCTAGGTACCTAACCACGGACTGGACACCTGCCTATATGTTAAGGTCTGACGACAGCGCGGCACATTAATCATGAATATTTGCACAGGGGCTATGAGCTCAAGACGTATGTGAGATACGTTGGCTAAGTTGATAAAATCTGACTGCTTGTAAGTAGCCAAAACCTATATATAGACAGAATTTATAGGACAGGACCAGAATTATATACGGGTATTAATCGAGGTTTAGAATATGATATATGCATCTCTATGCAAGACCAGTTCTTGCCGCAGCCCAGGTCCACGCAACCTTTATATTCGCTTTCGGGTCAGGAGAAGGCTCAACCCATTTATGCCGTCTTCCCATGCTCGACGTGAGAGACGGCGATTTGCTCCCGATACTGGTCCATCGCGGAACCTTCGACCTCCTCGGCGAACACATCCACCTTCGTCGAGGCGAAATTTCGAGCACTGATTCCCTTTTCGAAGAGCATGTCCAGTTCGGCAAAGGTACGACCAGCAGGCTCCGGGACTCGGAAATACGTGTAGATCAAGCAAAGGAAGCAAGACCCAGCCTAGATAGACATTTAGACCAAATACAAATGCGGTCGACTTTTGGAAAGACTTACCCAGAAAAATCCGGCATAGTTGCCCCAGTTCCATGCGGTCGGGTTGAGCATATACGGCGTGATGACGCCAGCCACGATGCCCACGATGTTGCTATTCCCGGATTAGAATGATGCTAACCCCGACAATAAGGGATAGAACCTACTATAGAATCCGGCCGAGCACAACAGTCTTGATCTGCAAACGTCTGGTGGAGAGCTCCGCGACCAGAGAATAGCATACAGTACCGACGGTCAACTGATAGATCAATGCCCAAACCAGGAGAATAGATCCGGTGGCTAATGAAGCCGCATTCCTGTCGGGAGCAAGTCCGAGGAAGCCGAGGATGAGAAGAATAACAAAAAGTGCGGCAAGGCCGGAAACGTAGAGAGTTCTAGGAATCGTTAACGCCAGGCGCTCGCGAACGATCGGGAGTCGACAGTTCACTTACCTGCGCCCAAAACCAAATGTAATCAATGCCCAGGCGCCCAATACTCCAACGCTGTTGATTCCATACTGTCCAAGAGCAAAGTAGTAAGAGGTGCTCTCGTCCAATCCCGCCTGTTGGAGAAAATAGGTTGAGTAGTTTGAGAAAGAGTTTCCGCTAAGATTTTGGATCGCCCAGCACATGCACACAATCTACAACGTGTCAGTCTCCTCGGATTGTCATCGAAGCATCAATGATGTCAACCCACCTCAGTGCGACGTAGATTAACACCCTTGAAGCAGTCCCAGTAGCTAGCGCCCTTGGTGATCTAGAGCAGGTCAGCAAATGCCGAATAGCACGGCGATGTTGGGGAGCTCCACTGACCTTTGCCTCGAGAGCAGTGGTGTGCGCCATCATTGCAATTGTTTCGTCGGCGTCGAAATCCGTCTCTCGGTTTAAGCTTGTAAGACGCAGCAGTGATTTCTTAGCTTCGTCCAACCGGCCATGGCGAACCTGCCACCATGGGCTTTCAGGCGCAAGGAAGATTCCGATAATCAGGGGCACTGGCCAGATCCATTGAAGCGCATACGGCTACGTGGGCCGTCAGCACACCGCAAAGTCTATCAGGGATCGGGGAAGTACTCACGATGCGGTATGCCCATTCGTCATGCCTCCAGCTATTGCCGACGATGGCTCCGATGCCGATCAGCTGGCCGAAACCCCAGCAGGCGTTGATATACGTAGTTAAGTATCCACGAAGAGCGACGGGGCAGACTTCGGAGGCGTAGGTAATAGTAATAGTTTGGAAGACACCCCATGGTATACCACACAGGATCTCGGCTACTTGGAGGTGGACGACGTTTTGTGCTGTGAAGAAGATAGAGATGAAACCGGTGAGAAGTGTTAGGCAGGCTATAACTGTGTAGCGGTATCCAAACCGCTCAGATATGTATCCGTTGATCGTCAACCCGATGATTTCGCCCTATGATGGCCAATTAGCTCCGCCAGCTTACATTGATGATGAAAATTGGCTTTGATCGGGGTCTGAAGCTGACAAAATCTTCATCGACTCGGAGGTAGCCCTGCTACAGAGAGGCAGAGCAGTCCGAGAGTCGATAAGTAATCCACTGGACTCACCACAACGGCACCATTACTCAGACCTGCTTGCCAAGCGGCCGAGACCTGGTAACTTTGCGTGCCCTCGGGCGTGATATAGGGCTCTCCATATTTCCTGTTAAACTGAGAGTTGCCGTAGAAGTTGTTGATCAAAGCGACGTCATAACCCTCCATGACAATGCAAGTAGAAATAAGAATGCTCCATCCGATGGCCTTGGGGTAGAGCCTGATGCCTTGCATCAGGCTCATCTTATGCTCCTTCTCAGTCGCCAGACGAGCATGCCGGATTAGGTCGTCCGCGGCGCTCTTCTCGTCAGGCTCTTCATTCTCGCCCAATACATTGGCCGGCACCGAGGCCAGCTGGGCCGGAGACGGCTTTTCGTCGTCATTGGCCATAGCATGGGAACTCTTTTCATCCGTGCCCACCGCCATCTTGTCTGTTTAAAGCCCAGATAGTCGTGTGTTATGGCCCAGAGAGGATCTACTGTGGGCTTGCAACGGCTCGCGAATGAATGGGCCGAGCTCTTTGTTCAACATGAAGCTCAAGGCCTTCAGTTCAACCAAGGTTCAACCAAGTCGGAGTTTGAGTTTTGCACGCGGTGGCTGGGCCAAGAGGTTACCATTGAAGGATTTACCTTCGGATAACGATGGCCATCAGGGGCTACGCAAGAAAATAATTGCTCTTTTCTGATTTGTCGAATTCCCCAAAATATCCTTGTCGTCGCCATCCTGCACTTATAACGTTCGAGTGGAGTTTTGCGGGGAAGAAGAACATCGGGAAGGACGCAAGACCTGACCAGCAAATCAGGTCGGAGATCCTGAACCAGTCCGCTGGTCACGATGCCATTGTCTCGCCTAGGCCTAGACCAGAACTCAACCGAACGAGACTAACCGAGACCGTACTAGACTGACGTTAGGTCGGGCAACAACAATACCAAGTCTGACCAAGTCAACTAGGTCAATGCCGTAGTTTTACAGGTAGTTATGTGATATGTACTGTGTCCCGAATAGACTAGATACATCGTGGTTAGTAGTAGGCAAATACATATGCGGCGCAAATAATAATGACTAGGTGACTAGTTACCTAAACAGTTGCCTAGGCAGTTACCTAAACAGTTACCTAGGCAGTTACCTAGGCAGGTAGATGTGTATGCACAAGTATCTAACCTAGCCGTCCGCCCTAGAAGTCTTGGTCCCCATGACGGAAAATATGTTCGGCAAAAGACTTACCAGTGGATATCGACGCCGCCGCTGCATGCTACGTACTGTACATGTTACATATTTTCCATACCTTGCTGCATGTGGGCTGAAGTATACCGATCGAGCACCCGTCTGTGATGAGGGCCATACTACATCACTACCTACCCAGGTATTTACCGGAGTCCATCTCCAGAGTGACCACATGACGTTCAATAGTTTTATCGTCGGTATGCCGCACAGATAACAGGACAGGGACCGGGCGCGTATCCGCCTTGCACCCGTTGGCTCGTTGGCTCGCTGGCTCTCGGCTGAGGCCGTCTCCTTGCCATTAGTAGTCCATAGCGTACCCCCATAAACTTGAACAGACCCCCATCGTACCTCTAACTCTTTTTCGCCGGTTTTGTCCATGTCCGTTTGCACGACAACTCGAACAGTTGGAGTAACCCTGGGGCTCTGTTCATCTCGGAGACAAGAACGACATCACCACCGGCACTGACGCCCCATCGCCAAGCCCGTCGCCCGAGTCCACAATACCTCTCATCTCAGCGTCCCTGATCGACGTTGCGAATGCCCTCATCCAATCAGGCCAGTTTATTAGCTACACCATGGTATGCCTCTTAACACTCAGCCAGCGCTCGTCTACCCACACTCGAGGGCAGCAAGCAAGCCACGGAAAATAATAGTTACTTTTTTTTTTTTTATCTTTTGTTCTATTTTCTTTCGTATGGAGAAGAGCCCTAGTTAGCATATTCCTGCCGTCGATCGCTAATTATGTATCTTGAATAACAGCGTGACGTGTCGTGAGCATCACTTGAAATGTTTGTTGTGCCGGCTATGCCCTTCGATACACACTGGCGGATTAATTAGTGGGATGCCTAGGCGACCGTGATACTCCAAGCTGTGGTCGATGCGCGCGTGCAGGTCGCGAATGCAAACTCGCCTTCAAGTTCAAATCAAGCATCGGTGAATTGACCACGCCCTGCCCCTGGCAAGACCTCTGAACCCTAACTCTCACCGATAGGAGCCGGATTTAGCAAGAGCCAAAAATGGCTGAGGCCGCCACGAAGGTGTAAGACCGCCGACTCGCCGACTGTTTATTATTGGGAGGTCAACTGCTAAAGGAGCTGATAGTGATCTACGTGGATGAAACCCATGATTTAGTGACAGGGAATTCACTGGATGATGGCACATCTCACCACCACTTCTACACTGACGACGGGTATCATGGCGAACCAGAGCCGGCCTCGGCAGAAGCCTCTCTCCCAATCTCAGGTGACGCTACACGGAGCGGGCATTCGAGCCACTCGCCAACCGAGGCAGTCCCGCAAAGCTGCGCACCGGATAGTGCCGCTCTGTACTCAAGATTAGAGCCATTGGCGGCTGATGCCAGTCCTCATTCGCGGACGGAGCACCACCACAGTGGCTCGGATGCAGAAGGTCTGCAGACTATGCAGCCTTCGCAGCATAATTTTAGTTCGCACGCGCCATCCCACGGGGACGTACCAGCCTCGCAGTTTTACGATACGGCTGCTTTGCCCCTCAAAGATCGGACGGAAGCTGGTTTATTTCGGCATTATATACAAAAAATAGCCGTTTGTGTAAGTCCCCAGTGTGGTGGCGGGAGGAATAGCCTCAAATGGCCGCATTTGCTGATGGTAGTAATAGCTAGATTGTTGCGATCCAAGTCGGCATTTCGAATTGATCGTGCCTGAGCTAGCCAACACTTGTCACACTCTCTTCAACGCAATCTTGGCCATTGCTGCAAGACACCTTAGCCATACTACGGACTTTGATCCGTTAGCGTCGAATAGATACCATGATGAGTGTCTCAGGTACCTCATCCCAATGATGAACCACTCTTCCGCCGTTGCCGATGAAAACCTATTTGCAGCAACCATTATCCTCCGCATGCTGGAAGAAATGGATGGTAGGAAACGAGCAAAGAATCGCGGGGATGCCGTTTATTAACTCACATCACAGGTTCTCTCACCGGACAAGACCACTACGGCCACCTCCTCGGCATCCACGCATTCGTCAATGCGGGAGACCAATATATGGTTCCAGGTAGTCTGAGCGCAGCATCTTTTTGGGTCGGGCTTCGGCAAGAGATTTATATTGCCATCGTTACGCAGCAACGGGTGAAACTGAACTTGGACGACTGCATTGTGGATCGATCACTGGAACCGGCGGATGACTATACATGGTCAAATCGTGCCATTATCCTCCTAGCTGATATCTTGAATTCCTGTTTCGGCGATATCCCCCTAACCACTCAGAGATGGACCACACTCAATGACGCAGCCGAAAGCTGGACCCGAGCGAGACCCTCCTCGTTTAACCCCTTCTTCTATCGAGACCGTACGGAATCAGAGGCATTCCCTGAAATCTGGCATGGGTCTAGCTGCCACAGTGGGTTATCCATCACGATACAACCCCCTCTACCGCGCTGACCGATTGGAATTAGTTCAGGGAATTCAGCATCATCTCTTAGCTCAACTATTTCTGGTACAATTTGACCCTTCGATCCCCCGTGTAGGCACAAATCGGCGAGCAGCATTACGAAAAATAAAGGTAGGCTGCGAGTAGTTCATAGAAACGGCGGTTCATGTTTTGTAGCTAATGACATAAAGCTTCGCATTGAGGTGCTCATGCGAGAGCTATGCGGCCTTGGAATCAGCAACCAATGGACACCACCGGCCATGTTTACGGCTTGTATCGGTATTGCCATGTGTAAGTGCCGCATACCATAGCCATAAAGACAGCCAATTAACCGCAGCTCTTAGTTGGGGACCGTTTCAGCGATCAGGGTGACCAGGAAGCTCTGGCCGAGCTCCTCCGGAAGACCGAGTCAGCCCATGCACGACCAACGACAGCCATACGACAACAACTAATGAAAGCATGGGGATGGACAGACCCCGATGACTGAACGGCTTTCTCTATATGGATATCGAATCCGCGATGCGCAAGGCAATGGCGGCAGGTCTTAAAAAAAAAAAAAATTACCTTGTTTGTAATTTCGAGGCAAACCATGAGAACCATGAGCAGGTTCAAGCACAATACCTCGCTAGTTCGGTGATACGGGATGTCTCTACAAAGGCTTGGCCTGCAAACCGACAAGATAACAAGTCCCGTGATCGTATTATCCAGACAACAACAGCACTACACGACGCCTGCCATGGCTGCGGTAAATCAGCCCGGTCGGAAATTATTACCTCTTTATCACATTTATAGACTATTCACCTTGGATTTAATCCCCACGTTGTGGAGCAGGGCCCTTGATGCTTTTTGACAGGGAGCTATTGACGGCCGTCTTGGGGCTGGTCGGCGATTTTTACCCGATTGGATGTCCCGACCTTTACGCCATCAGCATCCACTGGTGGGGCGTGAGGTCACTTACACGACCTCTCCTTGCACCCACCCACGTATTGCCTCTAGGTCCATGCATCTGGGCTTGGGATATATCAAGATGGGCGCTTCAGGCCCTCGGGCTTCTCCTGGTCCGCCAGAGAGCCCAATTCCATATTCAAAGAACATATTCAAAGACCACATTCAAAGACCACATTCAAAGACGGTTTATATCTCGAAGCCTACCTACTTCCTCGCATCGAAAGCAGTGCGGAATCTCACAACAAATTAACACCTTTTGAACCACAATGGCGCCAGGCCTCCTCGCCGACGACACTATTAGCCGCGATGGTCTAGAACTTGAGGCGACCTCGGATAACGTCGACAAAGTCAATGTCCTGAAAGACCAGCTGAAGAAGCAACAGCAATGGGCCGAGGAATCTAAGTTCGATGCCGAGAAGGACAAGGCCCAATTCAGGCAGTACGAAGACGCCTGTGACCGGGTCAAATCCTTCTATCTAGAGCAGCACACTAAGCAAACCGTCGCTTATAACCTAAAAGTACGGAATGACCTCAAGTTCCAGAAGCGGGACGAGATGACCATCTGGGAAGCTATGGAGAAGCTCAACACCCTCATCGACGAGTCTGACCCCGACACGAGCTTATCCCAAATTCAGCATCTCCTCCAATCCGCCGAGGCTATCCGCAGGGACGGCAAGCCTCGATGGATGCAGCTCACAGGTCTGATCCACGACTTGGGAAAGCTCTTATTCTTCTACGGATCCCAAGGTCAGTGGGACGTCGTGGGTGACACATTCCCCGTGGGCTGCGCTTTTGATGAGCGCATCATCTACCCCGGCTCTTTCGCCGATAACCCAGACAGCAAAGATCCGATCTACAGCACCAAGCACGGCATCTACACCCCCGGCTGCGGCATGGACAACATCATGCTGTCCTGGGGCCACGATGAGTACCTCTACCACATCGTCAAGGACCAGTCCACCCTCCCCCCGGAGGCTCTGGCCATGATCCGCTACCACTCCTTCTACCCCTGGCACAAGGAAGGCGCTTACCGCGAGTTCATGAACGAGCACGACGAGAAGATGCTGGAGGCCGTCCGCGCCTTCAACCCATACGACCTGTACAGCAAGAGCGACGGCCTCCCCGACATCGAGGAGCTCAAGCCCTACTACCTCGAGCTTATCGACGAGTACTTCCCTCAGAAGGTCATTAAATGGTAGACGTGCCCACGAATACATATATATATATATATATATATACGATTAAATTTTATACTGTACGGATCTGACGGAGGTGGGACACCTAGGATAAATCATTGGGCTATGAAGGTTCCGGGTCGATTCCGCCGCTTCCACGAGAGCGCTTAGTTTTCAGAAGTGTAAAAAATCCAAAGTTTTTTTTAATGAATGATGATGATCGTTATCTACAGATAAATGTGATAGAGAAACCAAGTGTATACATCGTCGAAGAACTGCATAGCAACAACAGCGGTATGTGCTTATCCTAACTCTTATGTCCCATTCACTCTACATGAAGTGAACGAATTGAAAAAAATATGTATGCTGCGAAAGAAAAGGGGGAAAGGGGGGACAGGGGGAAGGAAGAGGTGGGAAATAGCACCGTCATTCCAAACCCGAAGCAAGAGCGCAAAGAGTCCCGCCTCTCTCTCTCTCTCTCTACCCTACCTTACCATAGCGAGAGCCAGAGATAGGGAGAGATAGATAGAGAGACTTAGGACTCGACCGACCGACCTAGTGGTAGTCGCCGTCGTAGTTGACGCAGTGGGCGGGGTCGGCGCACCGCTCGTAGACGGAGACCTGGGCGGCGCCGCCGCAGAGCTGGGCGGGGTCGCCGGCGCAGGGCAGGGAGCAGTCGCCGAGGGTCCCCGGGGTGGGGAGGCGGTCGGGGGACAGGGCGTTGCCGCAGAAGCACTGGGAGCGGTACTCGACGCCGGCGAACCGGTAGCCGCGGGCGCCGCAGGCGTCGAGGCAGCGCGCCACCGTCATGTCGCCGCGGTCGAGGGCGTAGTCGGCGAGCGTGCGGCGCTGGCCACCCCCCTGCGGGTCCTTCGCGCACGCCACGTGCGCCCAGCCCTGCGTCGCGCTCGCGTCCGTGTACGGCCGGATCGGATCCCCGATGACCGCCGGCGCGCCGCCGCAGCCCGTCGGCGCCGTCGTCGTCGCCGGCCCAGGCCCGCGCTGTACCGCGTTGCAACCCGGAAGGGCCGAGAGCGCCGCGCCGCCGCCGCCGCCGACGGCCTCGTGCACGCGCGGCAGAACCTTGCACGCGTTCATGTCCTCGTCGCGGCGCAGCGTGAACGCGCCGCACTCCTCGATGTTCCCGCTCGCCGCGTTGCACTCGTTGATCGCCCTCTGCAGCGTCGGGATGTCCCACCCGTTGACGAAGTCGCCGTGGTAGCCGTAGCCCGTCGGGTCGCTAGGGGGATAGGAGTCGTCGGTTAGTTGTGTGTTGCTGGTGGTAGTAGTGGTGGTGGTGGGAAGGAGAAAAAAAAAAAAGGGGGGAGGGGGGCTTACCCGTTGGAGAACACGAAAGGTTGCTCGTTGCCGTACCACATGTTCTTGAAGTCGTCGACGCTCCAGTTGACCTCGTAGAACAGGGTGATGAACCGCTTCGGGTGCGAGCTTGGGCATACCCCGTTGTCGAGCCCGCTGGGGTACGCCATGTGGCTCTTGTGGTCTGGCGAGTCCAGGTTTCGGCCGTCCCAGCACGATGGCATGATCAGCTGCGCCCGAAGGCCGCCGGGGCAGTTCTTGTTCGGCATGTTGTAGGTCGCCGGGCCTTCGGTTCCGAGGCAGACGAAGGACACGGCCCGCTGCTCAGGGGTGTTGGTGAAGTTGCGGTTGGTCGGGTTACCGGCAAGCATCCGGAAGTCCTTTGGAAAGGCGATAAGCCCCTCCGCCGCATTGGGGTCCTTGGGGTCGAAGCGTTGCCTTTTGCTACGAGTCAATAATTTTCCCACGGTCATAAAGGCAGTTCGTTAACAACTCACAAGTAGTAGATCAAGGCGCCCCCGGTCTGCCTCACTGGGATGAAACTGCCATTCTGTGCGTGGTAGTAGAGGTTCGGCACCCAGTAATTAGACAGATCCTCGACAGCTTTGCATGTAGAACATGACGCGGTCTGCGTATCTTCGTAATTCATGGTGAAGTTGAAGGCATTGGCGCCGAGCACGGTGTGGACGTGCTTGGAGACCGCATTGGGGTCTACGATGGGATCAGCTCGCTCGACAACGACCGGGGAAGAGCACGGCAAGCGCCAAAATGCATCCGCCCCAGAAGCGAGGATTGCCAGGCCGAGAATCGATCTCATGTACATGGTTCGCAATGTGAGGGGGGAAGGGCTGTGTGGTGATAGGGGGTAATGAGCGTGGTTCTCGAGCCAGACAACAGCGCCAGCGTATGTCTTTATATCGAAGATTTTCGAGCCAGGAATACGGGAGGGCATCGTCGTGTTTCAGCCCATTGCCTCTATTCTACATCTGTGTGGATCGATGAAGTCGTAGGAAAGTTGCACAATCTGGACGAAAGCAAGGGATCACAAAGTCAAACCGCAAGCGCCGAACCGTGTCCCCCGGTCCTTGAGCTGCATGTAACCTACCAATGATAGACGTCATACAAGGTGTCAGTTCTAGTCCAGGCTGAGGCTCTATCAAGATATGTTTACTCTTAGACAGGTTGTTCTGTGTCCTTGGTGTCATTTTCTCAAGCCTCTGACGGCTTCAGTAGACTTGATGCCACGGTAGAAGTGGATCGCGTCGTCCGTAGGACACCGTTAACTGCCCGGCCGGAGGCGTCATGTGACCCCTATTCGATCATTTGTGTAGCTAAGCGATTACTGCAATCCTGTATTTGCATTGAAACCTACATGTAGCAAGATAGATTACCTAAATACTTGTTTACCTATCTAGATCGCGTGATTGTTTCCCTTATCTATCCCGCTCGTTACCTCAATCGACAACGCTACTCCGCGAGACTTGGAATTCTACAAAGAAAGATAAAAATGTTTTTTTTTCAAGCTTGCAGGATACCCATGGAATATGTATGATCGTGGGTAGTCAGTGGAACCATCCCATTCTGCGCAATAATAACATGGAAGTTGGGGGTAGTGTAGCGTAGTAGTGAACCTATCGCTTGCCACCGAATCCTGTTCTGCATATGCAAACTCCTTCACAACTTCCCGATACTGCCTACAGTGTCACGTTTCTCTGGCGTGAGACGAAAATGGGCAAATCTTGTTGATATCCATGTCGGGTCTCATAGGATTGGTCATTATACAACTTAGAGACTTTACTGCCTTTAAATCTCACCGAGTTAGAAAAAGGGGCACACAAGAAAATATCGCCACAATCTAAGCACCACGTAAGACAGTCAGTCATATGGACAAGAGGGTTTTGTCACCTTTGTCAAATCAGAAGGCACATAGGCGAAAAGGATTTGCAGATATAAGGCACGGCATGTGGTCGAAACCTCAGTTAAGACGGTTTCTAGGTTTTATATTGTCAATAATTTCTGAATTGTGGTTTAGGGATTTGTCGATATCGCCTATTGGTTACCGCCTACAATGTTTTCTTTTGCCGTTTTGTTGTCTACTCGTGCAGTGCGGTTAAAGCCTACGAGCCACATGCACATGCATAGCACTGGATCCTAGAATCTCCTCAAAGACCTAACTCGTAGGCCTCTTCTATAGTGGGCATGCGCCTGTGGTTCAAAGTCTTTTTATTTTGTACTATACATATGACGCCCCGGATTATGTTCCACGAGGCTACTCTCATGAATTTGATGATATCTAAGACAGGTTTCTCCTACCCTGGCAATTGGCCATCACCTCTGAGCTGATACTTCCGACTAAATGCCTATATACACGACATAGGTGGGCGTTAATTTGAGTCGTTGTAGGTATCCATGCTGGCCTCGCCAACTCACTACTACTAGGTGATAAGGGCGTATCGCTGTTGTCATCACAAGCCATACCATTAGGGTGGTAACCATACATATCACGGGCCGGCCCCTCAGCTGTTTTAGAGATTACTCCTTTAGGAAAGTTACACGAACCTGGTAGAAACGTGCATCTATTTAACCCTTGTGAGTGTTTCACTTTACAAGTCGAGTTGTGGAGGCAGTCCTCTGGGAGAAGTAGCTGCCCAGGTGGGTGGTTGGAGGTACCTCGATCTAGATAATAACCACCTATTGCCCCAGTTAGAGGGCCGCGAAACGCATGCTCTGGCAGGGGTAACCGCTGTTTATATACCTTCCTTTATAGTTCATATCGATCCGAACGGCTATTAGCCAACCCTACACCTGCCATTAATCCTATACTATGGGTATGCGAATAGTATAATTAGTGGAGACGACTAAACTTATGGGCTTTACTGTCTCTGGTTTCACTCGCCGGTGACGCACACAGCAGTTGTATCTTACCATCGAACGGTTTTTGCTCCTACGGCTGAGGCCAAGGATAGCAATGTTACAAACCCTAATTGGCTATTTTAGCTGTTGGCTGTTGGTTGCCTAGGAAGGAACTTACCTAGTTAAAACCGGGGTGAGTCATAGTGCCGTTCACATTGCTATAAGCCACCTAGGTGCTTAACATTAGATAGGCTAGGTACCTACCTAGGTAGAGGATTAGGTGCTAGGTAGGTACCTAGGGTTCTAGACTTTTGGGCATGCAGCCTGTTGGTATCCGAGTGGATTATATCATGATGCATTACATGCATACCTACCTACCTAATACCCTAACTAATACCCTAACTAATACCCTAACTAATAACTACCCTACCTAGGTAGGTTGAGTACTTACTTGCCTAGTATCTACCAGCCTACTGGAATAAGCTAAAAGCATGTAAGGCCATGCAGGTGTGTTTAGCACTTGCTATATATGTATTTTAGTCTATATCATGGTTTGTCTCTCGGACTGACTGTTTGCAATATTGACTCTTGTAGTGTCTCCCCCTCCTCCCTCCCTCTCTCTCCCCTTCCTCTCGCTCCCCCTTCGCCTCTGAAGCCCTTCCTGAGATTAGGTAGGCATAGAGTCCTCTGGGCTACGGATTGTTTTACGGCACTTGAAACCTTATTTCAATAATTTAATTCCGAATAATTAGTTACTCTCGCTACTACCTTGCTCCTAATCATGGCTGTTCCTACTGAGCACCAGGAGCACCAGGAGCCCTGGTATCTCAGGTCCGGTGTCCCTGTGCTGTTCCCTGTCCATGATGGCCTCGATCTCTCCATACCACAGCCTGCATTCGATAATCTTGTCAGAGACATTATCCGTAGCAAGGATGCTCCCCAGCCGGCTGAAGGGGAAGCCGCGAGGGATGAAGAGGGTGACAAGGAGGATAGTTTCACTCTCGTCAGCTCCACCACTTTGCAAGAAACCCGTGGCGCTTTGGCCCAGGCCGACCCGATCACGACAGCTGAGGCTCGGTCCGAAGAGCCCCCTGATGCCAAGCTGGGCGGGCGCATTCACCCGTTTATCGAAGGCCTCTTGTCACACCAGAGACCAAGACCCGTGTCGGAAGAGGATGTAGAGAACAAGATGCTCACGGAGAACGGCGACGTCGCCTACCACTCTACCACGTCGCCTCTCCTCGATCTGTTCACCGAGCTGGAGGACGTCGTATCCGGCCCGCGGCTTTTCGAGCTTCTCAACGCCGCCTGGAAAGAGGATCCTCTTGCCACACTCAAGGTCATTTTCAATGGTCGTTCCATCCATCTGGGGAAGGCATCCCGGATCACCTTCTACCGCTGTGCCGGTTGGCTCGCACAATACCACCCTCTCACGTTGATTGCGAACCTCCGCTGGTTAAGCCGCCCCGTTATCCAAAAGAAAGCCGAGAAAAAAGCCGAGACCGACGCCGAGATAGTAGTGGTGGGTGCAGAACCCGAGAAGGACACCGACAACGTGGGACAATTTGATGTTAAGCATGGCGTATCTCACGGCTACTGGAAAGATCTGCTGAACATACTTGTCCTCGCCGTCAATGGGCAGCTCACCGTCCTTGGTACACAGCAGGAAATCCTACATGTCGAAAGACAGGGGAAGTCACCTGAGGCCGTGGCCGGCCAGGAGCCAGTTGACAGAATGGTGAGCCAGGAAGAAGCCAAGACTCGGCGGCATAGCACGCGAGATGAACGACACAAGAAGGCCGTTGACACCTTTGCATCTGACCCAGTGTACCGCGGGCTCCATCTGACGGTTGCTCGTCTGTTTGCTGAGCAGCTAAGGACAGACCTAGCTCTTCTGAATGACAAAGACCCCAAGGCAAAACAGGGCATCTCGCTATGTGCTAAATGGGCTCCCTCCCACGATCGCTTCCATGACAAGCATACGTTCATTGTCTCTAGTATCGCCGAGATGCTCCATCCCATGGCGAGCGATGATGCAAGTCATGATGGTGTGGACCGAGAACTCTATCTCCGCCGTGCTCGGGAGGAGTACCGCAAGGGCATCTCGGCGCTGCGTGCCCATCTCGACATCGTGGAGCGAAAGCTTTCCGCAAAGGCCTACGACAAGATCAAGTACGACCGCGTGCCGTCGTTGGCTATGAAAAATTATTCCAAGATCTTCGCCGAGAAGGACACGGAGCGCTTTGACCAGTACCTCACCGACGTGGCCGAGGGCAAGATGCAAATCAGCGGTGCCACGCTGTTACCGTCCACGTTGGTCATGTCACTCCGACAACAGATGTATCCAGGGGGGGCCGCCGATAGGCGGGGAAAGACAAAGGGGACTGTCGCGGCGAAGATGCAAGAACTGTCCGCCAAGACCTCCAACGGGCAGTGGAATACGCTCGTGCAACGGATCAAGGACTCGGGCACTCTAGAGTCCAGCATCGCTGTCTGTGACGTGTCCGGCTCTATGCAACATCCGGTCTTCAGTGACGGCACCACCCCCATGGATAGCGCCATAGGGCTGTCGCTTTTAGTAGCCGAGGTCACGGCGCCCCCCTTTGGCGGCCATTTCATCACTTTTTCCGAATCGCCCCAAGTAGAGACCGTGGACCTATCGCAGCCCTTGACCGCGAAGATATCCAAGCTCAGCCGCGCCGAGTGGGGCATGAACACGAACTTCACAGCCGTCTTCGAGAGCCTGATCCTCCCCATGGCTGTCCGCAACAAGCTCGCCCCAGAGGACATGGTCAAGCGTGTGTTCGTCTTCTCTGACATGCAGTTTGACGCCGCCGAGAGCTCGCATGGCCGCTTTAGCTCGTCTTTCGAGCGGATCAAGCGCAGCTACGCGGACGCGGGCTACGAGATGCCCGAGCTCGTCTTCTGGAACCTCGCCGGCGGACGCGCCGGCTATGGCAATGCGCCATACGGTGACCCCACGGCCCCCAAGCCTGTCACGGCCGACCAGCCCGGGACCGCCATCGTCAGCGGTTACTCGCAGGCCATGCTCAAGGTATTCCTCGACAATGGTTCGTTCGACGATCCGGAAGAGGAAGAGGAAGAGGGCGAGGAGGGAAATGTTAAGACGACTGAGGACGGTGAGGCCGTCGTTGTCGATTCCGGCTCTTCAGTGAAGAAACGAAAGCTGGACCCGCTGAGCACGGTCAAGAAAGCAATTAGTCACCAGGCGTATAAACCTCTCGAGGTCAAGGACTAAGGAAACTCGGACGGACATCGCCCTGGCAACGGTACCCATGAGTAATGACCATACTGTAATTATTTAAATCCGATTAATTAATTAATGCAAATGTGACGGCCAGAAAGATAGACTTACGCATCGCCCCTGGCACCTTTTGGACTTTATCCCGTGACTTTTTAAACTCTAGCTAGCTAGCCTGCATTGAAAACAACATTTTCTCGACACAAACAGTGTGACGTAGATGCCTCCATCCAAATTAAGTCTGGCCATGTCACAGGCAAAGCTATTGTATGTATTGTGGCTACTTATAATGGGTTACACCCACTGACAATTGTACAAATCCATCCTTCCTACAGCGACAACACAACAACAATACATACAATGGCTTTGCTTGGGGCAGATCACAAATCTATGCATAATGTAAGCTCGAGATGAAAGAAGTAACCCAAGACAAAATATTGGTAACAAATGGATAATAAGAGGAGCCAAGCTGCGCTTTCTTTCCAGGTGGTATCGTCCGGTTTGATTCGTAAGCAGAAAATACCATCAGTTATACATTGTGTATCTCTAAACCTGGCCGATCATGGGCATTAGCAGGCGATGAGTTTCGGGGGACTAGGAAGCGCCAATATGGGCAGACTGTATAAGATTGATAGTGCAAAAATACGAGAGTGAAAAAGTAGGGAGGGGAGGATAGACGACCGTGGTTAAAAAAAAGAGTGTAACGGTGGCCATCGGGGGAATCGAACCCTCAAGCCTAAAGATACCAAGTAACGATATTAAGTAATAATGCCTCACTATATCGCTTAGTACCGCTAGGCTATACCAATACAGCCACTGGGTATCATGTCCAACAAATATTATATTCTTCAGGACGGAGGGCCGGGGGGCCAATAGCTGTTGGTCTTGTGATCTTTAAGGTTCAAACTTTGGCCAGCTATCGGGGCAGCAAAGGGGTTTGGCTAGAATGCTATTCAGCTGCTAAAACAAGAATTCCTATGCTATAAGCATAGTCACATGCCACCGATGGACTTCTTTCTCCCTTGCGCTTCGTGATGATGACTTGGCTTCTGCCCTCTGGGCTTAAACGAGTCTTATTGTCTCAAGCCCTGACGAAGCCATTGGGAGAGTCTACAACGGTGTGAGCAAGAGCGAATATTTTAGCCCTGTGTGATTGTTGGGTTACTAGAATACCTTTTGACATCGTCGATCATGATGACACGGCAGGATCTAGTTATTGATGCCATCAATGCCCATGTCATAGATGGACCATATATCTGCCATACTCTGGGTCTGGGCTATGCTTACGCCATGAAGGTCTGCGGAAGCCAAGTCGAGAGTATTTCGGCGTCCTAACTTGCGTTGTAGAGGGGCGGGGGTGTACTGCGAGGCGGGATCTTCTCTCGCTTTGGGATAAACCCCCATCGTCCTAGACTGCTTCCCGCTCCAGTATGATTTTTCACTATCGTTTACGATAGACAGAAGAATCAATTTAGGCATGGCCGGATGCCGAAAGGCATATTATAGGTATGCCAAGTAATAACTTATCCTATTCACCATTTTTGGATTACGCGGAGCTGAACGGTATTTAGTCGTCTGTTATAGACTCGCCAAGGGATTGGCCAAGCTGAACGAGTGTCTTCTCGTATACTCGCCCGACATTCATGTGTAGCTCCTCGTCTTCTTCGTCCGAGTCGTATCCTTCTACTACTTCGTCTATTTCGTCTGCATCGGGATCACCTATTCCCCCTTCTTCGCCGATGGCATTAGCATTGCAAGATCGTGATGGTGAAGGAATAATTTTGGTGCTAGAGGTTACGGGGGCGATTCGTTCTTCGTCATCCGAGTCGTTATCGTCCTCTTCTAGTGCCCAGTGGAATTGCCCCTCCTTGTTTTTCTCCGGCGGACTCTCGACTACTAGTGGCTTTGAGCCAACATCATCAGTCGACATGAGCTCGCTGAGATCGACACTGGAATCTTCATCATCCTCGGTTTTAATGCGCTTGGTATGCCCCATGGCGTCGGGCATGGCGATATCCTCCGTCATCTCGTCCGCTTTTCTCTTTGTTGTGGCCTCCTCATCCACGGAGCTGAAGTCGAGCTCGGAGTCTTCATCATTCGCCTCCTCAGTCTTCGCTATTTCAATATCCCGGAACCCGTGCGACATGGGATCCGGGGATTCAACTGATGCACTCCGAACCTCCGTCCTCGCACGTGCGGGCCGTTGTGCGACCATCTCGTCTTCGACGTAGTCGACCACGTCTATCTCCCCGCTCATTACCACGGCAACGAGCATACGGGTCTCATCGGCCAAACTCTTACAACGTACCATATCGGTACGCGAAAACCTCAACTTAGTGCTGTTGTCTACGGCCGAGGAGAAACCGGGAAGCGGGACCTTCGTCTTCACATCGTATCCCACTAAAAGGCTCGCAAAGCAGTGATCCATCTTCCGAAGAAGCGCAAAGGTCGGGCGGGGCGCGGGAGGAAACGAAGGAAGGTAGGTATTCAAGGCGAGTGCAACATTGAGGAGGTAAGGAACCTGGAGGCTTGCTACACATTGGTATTGCGTCAGTAATGAGAGAGTCGAGGGGCGAGCACTGAACCTACGGGTGCCGGAAAACCACAAGACATCCACGACTTCATCGAGGTCATGGCAGGCTTCTTCTATGCTCTCATAGCCGGTGACCTCGTCGGCGGGATCCGGGATGCCGAACTTCTTCACATAACGACGAGATATGTGCAGGAGCCTTCGCGCTACGTAATCGCGGGCGTAATCCTCCTTTCTCGACCCCGGAATGAGCGGCTTGGAACGCGGATGCGGCAGCAGAGCGGCGACGCGGCTCGACGATGTGCTCGGCGCGGGCGAGGGGAGGGAGGTCTGTGACGGGAGAAAGCCGCCCGGACCGGAGGCGGCGACTTGAGGCGATTCATGAACCATTGTGTATTCTGCAATTGAAGAGAGGCGTGGTGACGGGTGTGCTATAGGCTTGTGGCCGCGAAATTCAATGCCGGACGTCTGTCTAGACTACATCGAAAGGCGAAAGAAAATAGAAGGAAAGGCCATAAACAAAGCAGAACGTACCACCTCGGCGCATACCGGCTTGCTGTTGCTGGTTCGGCCAGGCGCTATGCCGCGACGCCAATAGCTGGTTTAGGTACTTATTGAGGTGACGCCATCGGGCGATAACTAGGTAGGCACGGCAGGAGGGTGCTTATCGATTAGGACAGGCCGGTTCCACCAAGGCTGCTCATTACTGGTATGCACAGCACAGGCATAACCCACCAAAGACTCCACCCTTCTTCCGTCCACTGAGTACTTAGTTAGGATCGGCCTTTGGTTTTCAAGTTTATCCCAAGCACTTATCTAAGGAACACCAATATTAGGTACTTCAATCGCATCTACCTACCTAGACTACCGGAACCACCGTACTAGGGTTTCCATAATTCACACAAAGACAATAAAATGCCGCCCAGGAGAGTTCTCGAGTCCGGTGGCCCTCGCTCTCGTGCACCCAAGAGCGCTGTCGCATCGGTCTACGCTGCCCTCACCTCTGCCGAAAATGCATCGGTTGTCAAGAGCGTAGCCATCTTCGGTGTATGTCCTCGCGCCCTTCCCCTCCCACCTCTCGCCTCTCTACGTGATAATGTCGGCTAACTATTCGCTTCCAGGCTGCCGTCGCTTTCTTTGCCAGCCCTTGGAGCGAATTTCTGCTGCCGCCGTAAGCTCAAGCCCTCAACCCGCCTCAAGACAGGCACAACCACATGCTCCCCCTTCCCTCCCCCTCCCCCTTTCCTCTCCAGCCGCCCAGCTAACTCCCACAACCCAGGGCATAAACTACGAACGGGATAAATACGAAATACTACACCCATATGGGATGACGCTACGTTGGAGAACAGAACGAAAGAAAGACGCCGGAGTGTAAGATAGGACCGTGGATTAGACGTGTACCATAAACTGGCAGCCGTTTGGGACCCAACAATAGGATTATGGATCCTACGAACAAAATGAATCGCCTATCACGTATATATACGACTTATTAATGGTAGTCGAGGTCGAGTCTTTCTTGACGACCAGGATCGACATGATGAGTGGCTCTTAAAAGTCAAATAAATATATGAGAAAGTCACTAATATTCCTGGTTTCGTTATCACTGTCTATCCATGGTAGGTATGGCATATTCTAGTCCTCTCTGTGTTACCTACCTAGTAATCCTAGCGAGATCGTATATCGTATTGCAGGAATGGTTACTTGTATAGGTTCATGAATTCGACCGGCCAGCGTACTAAAAAGCACCTATGTGTATTGAGTCTTTTTTTTTGTGGCCTCGAGTTATCGTCGGCCATCCGTTTGGGTCTCGGACTGCTTATCACGATTTCGCCCATACTCAAATGTGTGCTGGTGGTGGAGGGAATGTCGTCATACGTAGATTATGAGGTGTTCGGTGCCTTATGGAGCGATGAGAAGTTCCCGTAAGAGGACAATTCGTTGTGCAGCTAATCTCCTATGGCCTACCTTATTATCAGGGGTCCGCAAACAAGCTCTGGACTATATGAATTCATCAGCTCGCGAAACTAGAACGCTTAGAGGTGGTCGCTCGCTTCTTTTAAGTCGAATACCCCCTGTCATTGCCTACATAAATGACGGATGACATGGATGACAGGCAACGACAGGGTTCATGCTGTGCTTTGCGAATATCTAGGAGGTAAATTTGTTGTACTTCAATTCAACTGACTCAGCATGCTGTCCACTAGACTACCTGTATCTTTCCCTTTCTCCGTCGCTTCAGCTTGACTCGATCCGGACCCTGATTGATCCGGTCTCTATCACGATTTGCCTTTTATTCAACAGTCCACCCTATTTTCAACTATGCGTAAGCGCTCGCTCTTTTTCTGCCAAAGAAAACCCAGACGTTTTCTTGCCTGTATCGTAGTTTTTTTTCTTTCTTTTTTTCCTTTCCTTTCCCGTACTTTTTTTTTTGGTCTACGATCTTCCATTTCTGATACTTGCTTTCTTGTTATGTTGCGTGTAGCATGTGCCCATTAAAGGCTGCTACCTTCGCGAAACAAAGCAAAAAGGAATTTTGAGTGTGCGCGATGACATTGATGAGCCTAAAGCTTCATGTTGTTCGTGGTTTCTCTTCACTTTCTCTTCGTACGTTCTTTATTCTTTCGTCGGTAGGCCCCTCTCCCACTCGAAGTTGTTTTGGCGAAGACAAAAATAGCCTGGTGTTTGTTTACTGTCTCGCGTCGCCCACCAAAATGGCTGTCTTTCTCTCGCCCGTTACCGTAGACACACCTTTGCCAGTCGGCGCTAGTAGTGATACAAGGAGGGACCAAAAATTTAATGTCCAGAATGATGATTAGATCCAAAAATTCCCAACTAAAGAATTCGATGGGCACTCGGCCGAGGTTATGCCTGCCAAGGGAAAAGAGCAAGTCGTGGTGTGCGTAACAGGAGTTCTAGCCGTAGTTGGTCATATGCGCCGTGAGTCGTGCTGGATAATGAAACAAGGGAATAAAATAGATAAATAAGGAGCTTAGGAGAGACGTCGGGTCCAAGGTTTTGTCGATCTGGCCAACGAGGGCAAAGGTGGTAAGTGCCGTCCAACGACCCTTACGTCAGAAAGGTGATGCGACGTTATAGCGATAGGGGAAAAAAAAACTGATGCCGTGTGCTGTGAAGGGCGAAAATAAAGAGACGGAAAAAAGGTAAATGCCCAGGCCGCCCGGTTGAATCCAAAGTAATAAATATGCATACAAATGATGCGGTAATCAGAATACGCCCAGAGGAGCACCCAATGTAGGGTGAGAAATCGGAAAAGTCGCTGATAGTGCAGATTTGTGTTTTCAAGGTGACGCCATGATGAAGCAGGATCCGAGTCCAGCTTGAAGCCAACTCGTCACCATCTGGACGTCACTATATTTAAGCGACAGGAGGGATAGCCGCGGGGGCGGGGATCTCGGCATCGGCAGGGATCTCACCAGTCGCGGGGGCAGCGGCAGTGTTCTTTTGAGGGCAGTCTCTAGAGATGTGGCCAGCCTCGCCGCATTGGTAGCATGTCTTACCGGCTGTGTTTAGGGGACCACCATTGGGAGCGGTGCAGTCGCGTGAAATATGGCCAAGTTTACCACACGCATAGCACTTCATAGCCTGAGCCTGGCAGTCCCGAGCAAAGTGGTTGGGGCCACCGCACTTGTAGCAAGTGGCATGGCGAGGACCGCCGGTAAAAGCACCGCGTCCAAACCCACCAAAAGCACCACGGCCAACGGGAGCACCACGACCCATGCTAACACCGGTGGGGTTGGGGCACGCGCGAGCGAGATGGCCGGGCTGGCCACAGCTGTAGCAGCGCCCATTGCCGCCGCCAGCACCGCTCAGACGGAGGGTAGGGCAATCGGCCTGAACGTGGCCTAATCCCTGGCAGTGATAGCACTGCTTCGCCTCTGTCGTTCGGGGGAGAGGACACTGGTTGGATTCATGGCCTTTTCGTCGAAGCGAGATCCGTTAATCACACCGGAGCTAATGCATATTAGGGGAGAGGGGAGCTTACCTGGCTGCTTGCAGTTATAGCAAAGGCGCTCGGCGGAGGAACAGACCTCAGCATAGTGACCAACGTTGCCACACTTGTAGCATGCTCTGCGAGATAGTGAAGACATGGCGACAAGTTGTTGAGTCTGTGAGTCTGTAAGTTCTATTATTAGCACAACATCCCACGCAGGTTCCGTCTTCCCCAACCCATCACCCAATGACCCGTTTACATATAGCGAAGCGGTTCTAGTAGGGGCAGTAGTAACGCAAACAGCAGGCCCTAAGCCAATCGGGATTTTCGAGACTTTCAAGGTTTTCGAGTTTCCACCGTGTGCGTCGACAAAGCAATCTGTATTGCGTTGCGGGAGTTGCCAGTGCTGATTGGTCTTGCAATATCCAAAGCGCGAGTCCGGGTGCGCGAAGCTGAGCCAGCCACCGGATATAAGTAGGGAGGCATTGTTCCCCAGTTGTCGCGCAGCCTCGTGATGCGCCGAGCGTTGGCGAAGAAGCAATCCGCAAAAGCTCTGCAGGCTGTGTGACAGGCAAATTTACGCAGCGTGGACGTCTAACGCAATTGCGCGTGGTTACATGGCGTGTGGCCGCATGGTCGGATGGTCGCATGGCCGCATGGCCGCATCAATCGATCAGCAGCAGCGTGTTTGCTGACGCATGCATCTAATATGTGGGTGCAGCGGGGATGCGACAGGCCTGACCATTTACTGGTTTTGGTGCAACAGGCCTCTGTCGCGACCAGGCACCACGTCCCGCTCCTATGCCATGTTCGGAACGCACTTGGCAACACGAACAACGGCACGAGAGTTGGTTGTTGTTCTATCCTCCGACCTTCCCAGATTGCGGGGCTCCCAATTCCCGAGGAACGCAACGCCGCACCGCCGTGTCGCATTGTTGCCCTTGGTTCGGAGAACGCCCCGTCGAGCACGCGGTGGTGGTGTTCATTCAATGCATGCTCTGCCTATAGGTTGCTACCAACGCAGGCGGCACTACCCAACTGGGCTGCGGTAAACCCGGGCGATTGGAATATTGGGATGTTACGGCTGTCCAATAAGACGCCTGTCTCATGCACCATGCGTTGAAGCGGGCGATGGCAATGGCTTCCGGTTGGCGTGGTAGAAAGAACGTGAGCGCGCAATCCTCATGGTGCGGGCCGTTGGGGTCGCTATAGAGGATGTATCCCAGCCCGGTGCTACCAGGCGGCTGCCGTGTGGTGGTGTGTTGGTGTGTTATGTATCGAAGCAACTGAATGGCTGGAGTTTCGTGCGCCGTCATGTATTGTCGCGCTCGAGTCCAGAGAAGGATAGCGGTTCACGGTCGACTGTTGACGGTTTGACTGTTGGCGGTTGGTGGGTGTCGGAGTTGAATGGCGATATAAGCCCCGAGAGTGGGCGTGGTTGTTGTGCAATGTCGCACAACACGAGGATGGAGAGCCAGTAACAAACAGCCGGCGTCCGATCAATTCCCGCGCTGCCCTGTGCTGTATCGCTGCCACAATGCGCTGTATTTTGCGCCATACCGCACCACATCGCCAAAGCTGGGCGCAAAGAGCCACCCGCAACCAGGAGGGGATGGAGGTCGAGGGGATTATCGGACGAATAAATACATGCGGGAAAATAACCCAAAAATGGAAAATAGACTTTAAACTCACATCTTCAAACTTTGCGACGACAAGGACCTCTTGGCGGTTTTCTCCGTCGACTTCTTCTTCTCTTCTTCGGCTGCTGCTGCTGCTCCGTCTTCTGTCCGAACCGACGGCAACCTTCTTCTCTTCAGCTTCCAAGCGACTCTCGTCTTCACCCGAACACGACAACCTCGGATATATCGAGTAGTTAATGATGCGAAAAGTGTGGAGAGGGAGGGAAAAAGAAAAAGAGGGAAAAAAAAGGATGCCAGTAGAAATGGGGCCTCGGCGGGGGGATGGGAAGATAGGCCGTTGCTTTCAGGCAAGACTGCCGCCGCCGCCGCTGGCTCTGCTGCTGCCGCTGCTGCTGCTGCTGTTGCTGCTGTGCTTGACTGGGCGTGACTGGGCTTGACTGGGCTTGACTGGGAAGTTGAAACTGAGAATAGTGGAGGACGAGGGCGCACTACGGGCCAACTAGCCTAGCCTAGCCCTTACCCAGTACACTAGAGCCAAGAGTGTGAGGAGCGAGGATAGGGATTACGGGATGGAGGGGGTGCTTGGCGAGGGGGGATGGGGAATTGGAAATTGGAAATGGGAAGACTGAATCACACTGGCCAACCGCAACTGAACCTCGTCGACTGGCACTTCCTTTTCAGCTTTGTCTCGGTCGCTTGATTTGACAGGAGCGATCGAGAGAAAAAAACAACGATGTGACCACGACCCGCATCGACAATAATGCATTGTTAGACAACGCAAGACTATAGGTAACTAACTATAAGACAGGATGAGCCGAACTGGAGGAGCGAACAAACTAGATGATCTACGGGAAACCTCCCTGCTCGATATGTTCTTCCCTACTGCACAGGTAGGCATTTTACATTTTACAAAACACTGCGTAGACTATTTGGTATTCGGGTAGTTAACTCGCCATCCCTTGGATGCAGCCTGACCCTCAAATTTGTGATATAAGATCCGGAGATGCTCAGTAGATAGTTACACATCGTATGCATCTGACATACCAAAGTACATACTACGTATAAGCAATTTGGGCCGCCTACAGGTGCAAAGGGCAAAAAGTAGTCAAGGGTAATAATTACCTAGGCTAGTACTTATGCATGTATTTCGTTTTGAGGCGCTATCTAATATTCGCCCAATAAACACACCGAGGCCAAACTGGGGTCCTTGTAGTGTGCTCTCTGTAAGTACTTATCTAACATTCATCAATACCAATTTACAAGATGCCATGTGGTGGAGACAAGCTTCACAGAACAGACTATTATCCCATTATCACCTCGCGTAGGCATCGCTTCTCGCGTCGCATCCCTGCATAGGCAACGTACATGACTCAGTCAAGCTATTGACGTGAATCGGGCTGCACACCATAATTAATGAGGCTAGTGACGAGACATCAGCTTGAAAATGCTAACAACAAAGTCTGGTCAACCGGCCCAATACTGTAGACTTTGCCCTTAATAACCCGAGAGACCCAAGAACTTAGTTACTATGCTACTTATTCTTAGCCCTCCCCCCAAACCCTGCAACCAACTAAGATATAAAAGAAAAAGTAAGCACTTAGATCTCATCATGATAGTGCTAAACCCTATGGTATTGCGCAAATGCACAGACACTTGCCAACAATACACCACTCATTTCCAAGTTGGTCCAATCATATTGCGGTCGCAAAGCCTCGACGGTCAGTGGCGCCCCTCTCCCTCAACTCCCCTCCCCCGCGCCGCCGAACAAAGACCTACAGTAACTAAGTGGGGGAACAAAAGTTTCAAGCAATGCCTGATCTTACACCAAAATTCACGAATCCCCCCCCACCCTAACCTCCCCCCACCATTCACTAGGTATAGATAGATAGGTCGCCACCGTGTTCTGTTCCGGCGCCTGCACATTTCTTTTTCGCCCCCCCTCTAGAATCAACTATTGCGCGGTTAAATAGTAGAACTTGCATGATGCTGCTCTTTCAAACAAGTGTTCATATGTCGCTACTGCGCTAAACTCTAGCATCAAGTAATCATCTCGTAACTTATATCTACATTGTTCCCACAACGCCAATGCTCGCTTTGACCTGAATCCCATTCCTGGTGTGTCCCATATACGCCATAATCTCCATGGTAATTTGAATATAATTTAAATCATCGACCAGTTTCCCGGCCGCCCTGCTACCGCGGACGTGGAAGGACCTCTTAGAGCCGGGTGAGGTAGTGGCGGTGCATTCGCCATATTCACCATCATTGGGGTTCCCATTGTGGAGGTTTGAGAATAGACGGATGAAGGGGGCGGGGCGATAGACCGAGGGCGCGCGTCGAGGACATATTCTATGCCATCGTCTGAGGCGTAGGAGGGCGGCCGACGTGCGGCACGGGGGCCATACCTCTCGCTATCATCGTCGGTTGTGGAGGAAGCGGATGATGACGATAATGATGATGATGTTACCGATGAAGGCAGTGGTGATCCCGCACGTTGCCAATAAATGCGGTTAGGGTCTACGCGCTGTTCCCATGAGAAGAGGTAAGTATTTAAAACGAAAATAAAGGAAGCCCTCTGGGCAAGAGGGGCTAATCCAAAAATAAGACTTACCACGCTCTCTCGCCATAGCCCATATGCTGGGGGTTTTAGCTTCGTCGTCTCGCTCTCAATTCCGGCAGCCTCCTCATCCCGTGCCAACACAACGCGAATTGGTTGTGTCGGGATCGCATATCCTGGGTGCCCATATTTGCTGGTTTCAACATCAGCGGCTGTGGTGTTCTGCCGTTTTCGCGGCCGCACGAGAATCATGCAGAGAAGGATGAGTCCGTGGCAGAAAAAGATGGTCGTCAAGAGAATCAGAATGATCAATAGTATACTGAACTCGCTCGTGTTGATGTTCTTCGTTATGGAAAGAGAGAGGTCTGTGTTCGATGGTTAGCGAAAGCGTTCTACTAGTATGGCAGCATGATGGTCACATACAGACTGTGAGCATCGAGAGTAGAAAAGCGCCCGATACAAAACAGCGCAGAATGAGCGACCGTGCCCGCCGCGACCGAACCCATGGGAAGCAGAATAGGAATTTTTTCGGTGGCTCTTTGCGCCGAGCTGTTCGTGAGCTGCCCGACCGATCACGGCTATGGTGCGCTTGTCGCTGTTGCCTCCCACTCTCTGCGGTATTGGCTAGGTGTAGCTCTGCTGGGCTTGATCCGTTAAATATCGAGCGGCGCACATGTCGTTCAGTTTCACCTCCACTCGTCCGTGCCGCGAGTGGCCGGGCCAAGACCGGAAAACGCTGCGTCCGGGTGCGGGCCCGCGGCGGCTGCGAGGGAGCCTGACTATCCGGTATCCCATCTTCGAGTGACTGGGTGCGAGGGCGAATATGGTTGACGACCGGGGATTTGGGACTACCATCTTCCCCGGGTTCATGTTCGCTAGGGCCTCGTCCACGGACACCCAAACTTAATCGCCCCGTAAGCAAACCGGGTAAGGCCGGGCGTGCCATAGTGAATAGCCCCCGGCCGTTTTGTGTTTGCCTTTCATCGGCTGCCGGTGTTTGCTGCTCGAGGTCTAAGCCCTCATCAGCCTGTTCTCTCCTCAGCAGGCTCATCCTAACGAAGTTCATGTCTGTTGTCCCTGAGAGTAAATAACGATAGCTGTAGTTGGTAAAGCCTTTAGCTTGTATTAAAATTATTTCATGTGACGAGTTGAAAGCTCGTCCGTCTATAGCGTGTGAGCGTGACCCGGCGGGCAACTTGGCAGAGAAACAAGCCCGATCTCCACAACGGGGGCAGCGTATTATTTGAGGTAAGCAAACAAAGCTGTTGCTAGTTGACAGACAAGCAGGGACGTGTCGTGTTACAAAAGATCGCGTCCTCGTAGGTTTCGAGTTTGGGGGTTTCTCAACGAATGGATTGGAGCGTAGGTCTCAAGCGTGGCCGGCAGCCTGCAGAAGCTCCTTGCAAGGTAACGAGGTGGCCTATTATGGCCAGACAGGAACCAGATCCCCTAGCATGGAATGATTGGATTGGGGGGAAACTTGAATGTGAAAATAGCATGTGGTCGATGCTCGCAGAGCATCAAATACTAGACAAATGAAAGGCGAGAATAGGAACAACAGAACAGCGCCTCGAGCCAGCCCGATGATTGATTGCGATCGAGACAGAGAATGACGAAGGGGAAACCGTAAAGACCGGACGAGAAATGCGAAGCTACCTACCAGCCGCAAGAAGATGGCAAAGGAAAGCAACAAGCGAAGACGCCAAGCCGCGGGCTCGTCAAGATTGGGGTTCGTTTCGTGTAAGAGAAATATGGAACGGAAAATCAAGGGTAGGAGATAAACGTCACGAGTGTTTGGGAAGACTTGCTCAAACCGAGAGGACGGCGCTCGCTTTTACCACATACAGTCACTACCATTTTTATCACCTACAGGCCCAGCTGCGACCCCTGAACACACAATACCGGCGAGCGAGTTCGTCCATGGTTGACCACACAGACATTGGGCGTGTTTCGAACGCGACGATAGCCATAGCTTGGTGATGCTAAATTTACCACATGGTGCCGCACGAAGGGCAGAAGGGCGCGGAACGAATCGCCTTCTTCAAACAGGGGTGCTTGTGGTCCTCTATGCCATGCTGTGCAATGTGTGCTTGTATTGTTGTGTGCTCGTGCGCGCGTGTTGTATAGGGAACGGATCCTGTACTATTTAGGGGTAGACAACCTCCCAATGCAGGTACAGAACACCTATACGGGCCAAGGGCATGTCAACCAATAAGAGATCAGGTGGGTTAGTGCATATACCGCCACTGAGCACGCTGCCTCTCGCGGTGTCAGAAGTGAGAGGCTACCGTGACAAACGCGGAGGTTACATGGTGCGTTTGAGACGCGAATGAATGCAGCTAGGAGTCAGGCACGCCGGGAATGGAAGGGGGGACAGGGCTCGACTGTGGATGCAGCCTGCGCGCTGAGGGCTGTTTTGTGGTTGGTTTATGGCGGGTTTATGGCGGGTCTGTCGTTTCGGAATCAAATCATCGACAGCCAATCAAGCCCGCCGTCGACGAGTTGCGCATCCCTCTTTTTTCCAGCTCCGCGATTCACACGTCACTAAGCGCCCTACAGCCCGGATTCAATCCGGAACCTGCGCCGCCCGGCCAGCGTGTGATGGGATGGTTGGACGGGTGGGCGGAAGTGAAAGCGCAAAGGTACCAAACGACAAAATGTCTATATATTTACTGCACTCTCGCATTGCATTCCACAGCCAATGGGTATTATATCCTCTCCGAATTGCTCAAGCCTCAAGCAACCCAACGGTATCAAAAGGATAATACGAGATGCTATATGCTATTAATGTGCCGACACTGAGCCCCGCGGGCCAACGCAACCCAGCCTTGCCCTCAGTCCCCAGAGAACCGCATTCCAAGGGGCAGCGGCATGGCACAGCGCATTTGGACCTGACCACAAGCTGGGGCGCGGACACAACATGTGCAGCCTGGCCGCTGCTATCCTCGTGAACGGCCTCCTGGGATGCTGATGTTTTCAGATTCTATAACCTACTATAACCCTAAATCGGGTATGGGTAAGTTGGGAAAGCCGGGGAAGGAAGGAATCTACCTAGGCGGACGGTATTCGACGGGCCATGATGGGTACCTATTCCCAGCCCTCCTTGTAGATCTGTCGTAAGTCGCAGGTGGCCCGGGGGTCTCGCCGTAATCGTAGTGCTGGTGCGTGCTAGATAGAAAGCAGCCTTACCTAACATCCAAGAGAGTCGATGCTGACAAACAGAGACCAAAATGGTTCGAATATGTTCATAGATGGCTATATTCAACTTAGCATGGGCGGAATCTAACTATTGGGACCGTGTCAAAGATGAGCTTGATGTCTGTTGAAGGTGTGAGGCAAATTATCATACCAGGCCAGCGATTACCGTAGATAATTAGGCAATGACACATCGCTCTCATCTTGGGAAGCCTGCCACCAGCACCCGGCCACCGCTCCAGTTGTCGAACGTTTAGCATCCAGCGTCGACGTTGTTTTAATCGAAAGCGTTTGACAGCTACTTGGAGCGGTAAGTATCTCGCCTAAACACGGTACCCGCCTGAGGGTACTAGAGTAGCAGAAACAGAAAAGCAATTAGGCTCTAAATGTATGGTAGGCTTGAAGCTCCACACGGCACCGGTTTGAAATAGACGACAAATTATTTACTAAGCCCTCCGGGGTCACCAAACCTGCTCTTCGGGGAACCTTCTCTCAAAGGTACTAGAGCAACAGACCCCAAAATCCCGGGAGCGGATTAGGGAATGATGTAGCTTTAAACGTGGATACCTGCGCCGCCGTACTTGCAAGCAACTCAACTGACAAACCTTTATTAGAACGGATTATTCAATTAAATGCCCCGGCTACCCCGACGGCTCGGATGCCTGCGCGACTCAGCCATGGGCTGTTATGAGGCGTCGATGGTAGTCGGGGGCCATAGCGAATGCATGGAACTGGGAGGCGAGTTTGGAAGCATAGGGGACATATGACAATTCCGGTTCGAATAAGCTCATCTCGACTTTCCTGCCACTTACGAAATGGCACAGCTGACTTACGCTGTTCAAGTAGCGGGGCCGGCAACTAGGATAAATACTGAGATATCTATATACATACTATATATCGATCCTGGGGGGGTAGTTAGGGGACGGTCTGAACAAGCCATTGCACGTAATTTTGGTTTGATGAAGTTGGTCGCTTCTTCAGTTGGGATGGCTTTTAAAAGAAAACCTATTTGCGGTTGATGGGGCCAGGACTGCCTAACCAGGGCCTTGACTGAATCCAGTCTCTGGCTGCTATCATCAAAGATTTCATGATGACAGCACTATCAACATATGCCACCCAAACATATGCCACCCACCCACGGTGACTATTCACCTCTCACCCTCTGCCCTGCTTGTCTCAGTCCTACTTTCCTTTTGCTACTTGGGAGATAGTCACCAAAACCGCACCCCTTCCTAATCCGGTACATCATCATGCCAGTAAGTGTGCTTCTTCGTTAGATCATCTTCACCCCCCCGCGTAGTTTAGCGGAAATAAAAGTGTCTTATTTTCATATTATCATTGGGCTTGGGTATCGTGTAGTAAGAAGATGACCGGTCGCATCATTAAAGCGGCAAGAGCACCGAATGCCGCCCCTAATCCTGGTATTACATACGAGTACCTACCCTGAGGAGTTTGATGCTTTTATAATCAAGGTTACCAGTAAACTGAAGTGTCATCGTCTTTTAGCAGTCGAACTAGCCAAGCGGTGAACGTTGTGAGAACAGAGTTGTTACCGCTGCCTCTTTGATGTTGTAGGCGGCGTTAGAAGCCCAAGTTTACTTGCGATTCCCGCAGCATCAAACATCAATACTGAGCGTGAGCTGACAATTCGATATCGCGTCCCGCCAGGCTTGTCCAGAATGGCAAGATTTGATCGTGCGAGGGAGTGCCAATCAACCGCGACCGCCTCTGGGAGGGTTAAATTATAGGATAACAGCAGAAGCTGTCTAAATGTTGCATAGCCCTCATAGCGCCGTTATTGAGTTGAGACGATTGTGGGGCAGGTCATCGAAGCTCCCCAAGGAGCATACGGCGATCTGAGGACGTCGATAGAACTGAAAGTTAATTAGTCGCCAAGTTTTCGAAATACAACACTCCTAACTTAACTTACTAATGGGTTCATTGCTTGAGGTGAACTCGGCACAGTTCACGGTACCCTTGTGACCGGGAAGTTTGTACAAAAGCTTCCCATTGTCGTTTGACCATATGACGACCGTTCCATCTCCGGCGCCCACTGCGATCTTTTTTGCCATCCTTATCCCAACTGGATCTAATTAGATTCTTTTCGATGCCCATCTGCGCCCCGTCAAAGGTTCGAATGTGCCGTTCTGTGGGAGCAAACGGCCGAATATCCCAAGTTCTGGCTGTCGAATCATGGGAATAGGATAGGAGCGACTGCGAGTCCGGGGAAACGCGCAAACTTGTGATGGTATCATTATGGCCTAGCATGGAGTAAACGACAGCTTTTTTTCCGCATATCCCAAACCTTGATGTCGTTGTCGATACCGCCGGAGTATATTTCGTTGCCTGCTTCAGAGACTGCGATAGCAGTGATGGGGAAGTCGGTCTCAATATGGTCAACAGCATTCTTAGTACGGGGGTCCCAAATGCCAATGGTACCGTCGTCACTCGCGCTGATGAGAAGTTCTTCGCCCCGCTTGCTGAGATCAATGGCGTTTATGATCTCTTCATGGCCCACATATCGCCGTATTCTGCTGCCCGACGTCAAATCCCAGCTGGCGAGGTGCATGTCGGCCGAAGCAGAGTAGAGGATCTCGGAGTCTCGGGACCATTGTAAATCGAGGATCGCGCCTTTGTGGCCAGTTAGGACGCCATAATTCTCGCACGCACCGGACGAATTCCACAACACTGCCATGTATCATTAGCAACTGCAAATGTGCTGCCTAGCGGCCACGCAAGATGGGGCGGGTTGGGACAACCCACATATACTCCTGTCCATAGACCCGGATGCGATCAACCTGCCAGTAGGGTCAAATTTGGCTGAAAAGACCTCTCCCGAATGTCCACTGAGTTCCATGAGCGGAGCCTCTAGGTTACTTGTGCGTATTGTCTAGAATATGTAGCTATTAGCAAAAAAAGCCCACCCAGACACAGGAAGCAGCTGGGGCCAAGCACATACAGACTGTACTAGAGCACCATTTCCCGAGACATCATCGCGTCTTGAAAGGGCGGTGCTTGTACCTGGCTTCTGCCGTTTGACAACCAACTGACTCGCGCCAGCATCATCGGCGGCAGGTCTCTTTTCTGCAGACATGACGGCCAGGTTTTGTACCGTCTATTACACGGTTGCAGACTCGAAATCCAGGTTGATGTGCATCCAATGAGTAGTGCGACGTGGTTCGTGATCAACTCTCGAAGCTCCGAGGGGTCA
Source organism: Rosellinia necatrix (assembly GCA_021209875.1). Classification (NCBI taxonomy): domain Eukaryota; kingdom Fungi; phylum Ascomycota; class Sordariomycetes; order Xylariales; family Xylariaceae; genus Rosellinia; species Rosellinia necatrix. Next base: position 3,107,296 of record JAGYVD010000007.1, on the reverse strand, counting down.
ATGGATCGATAGATTGTAATGTTCGAAGAAAACACCTGCGTGCTCCGCGATTAGTTGATCGATGCCAGCGTAGTGGTAAGTAGGATGAAAGCTAATATTTAGGTAGCTTTGGTAGTTTTGAGCACCGCGACAGACCACATGCCTCTGAGAGGCTCTTGAGAGGATCTGATGGAAAAGATGGTGGAGCAAGGATGTTCCGCCACGACGGAACTTCTCGCGCTTTTTCCGCCGATGCCCAGGCGCTTACCCTGGTTCCTAACCCCTAACCTGTTCTGTCCACAACATACCTGGGTACCTGGTACCTATCTGCACGACAGTCGAGTCTAGGTACCTACCTAGGTAGGTAGCTTAAGTACTACTTATAGGTAGGTAGTTACAGGACGAGCGGGGTTGTTAGCCAACTCCCTCCTCCTAAGTGCCTACTATACCTAGGTACCTGCATACATTTCCCTCTTAGTTCACTGCTTTCTTCACAAATCAGGATTGGCTTTCATACCTCAAAGATTACCTCCTACCATTCTCAGGACCGTCATCTTGTCACCGCCCAAATACTGCCATACCTTCGCCCAAGCTACCTATTGGTATACTCTCGCCTTCATCACGCCCGTATCTTCGAGATACCACAACCCTTACGCTGGCTTGGAGGTGTTGTCTACGATTTGATTTGGTCTAGCATACAGCTCGCAAGTCGAGCATGTCAGCCACCAAAGCTGCCCGTGTGGGCGAAGAGTAAGTCCTTGATAAACTGTTTGCTTATAACACGTCAAGGGTAACCTACTAAACGAGGACAGGATATGGAAGTAAGTTCATCTGTCCCGCCGTCCTTACTCCATGATGGTCATTGCATGCGATCCTCACACATGATTAAATAAGGGGCCGTGTCGACAAAGTAAACGCCGAACTTGTTGTTTTGACATATGGCACGATAGTCGCTCAGCTGTGTAAGGACTTCGAAGAGGATTACGCTCAGGTCAACAAGCAGCTTGATAAAATGGGATATAATATCGGCCTACGATTAATAGAAGATTATCTTGCCAAATCCAATACCATGAGGCGGTGTAGCAACTTCCGGGAGACAGCAGACATGCTCGCCAAGGTACTAAGGCGTTTTTTTATGCTCCTGGTCCCTTCAAGACGACTTGCGGCTAATCATATACCGGTAGGTTGGGTTCAAGATCTTTCTCAACATTACACCAACTGTCACAAATTGGACGAGCGACAACAAACAGTTCTCGCTCGTATTCGAAGAGAACCCCCTGGCCGATTTTGTTGAATTACCTGATGATGGCCGAGCACAGAACGAATTGTGGTATTCTAACATATTCTGTGGCGTCCTACGAGGGGCTTTGGAGATGATACAGATGCAGGTTGAGGCACACTTCATCAGCGATGTGCTGAGGGGAAACGACACTACCGAGATGCGAGTCTCGCTGATCCGATACATTGACGATGAATTGCCGCCGGAAGACGACTGAAATTCTATCACAATAATTTGCACCAAAGCCCAGGCAATGGATTTGGTCAGGCACCTCCAACTGGTAGCAGTCACTAGGTAACGGCGACTTGATAGGCGCTTCGGTCATTGCTTGCTGGGTATTTGAGTTCATTCAAGCTATGAAGCCCATGGTGCTAGAAACAACTAGAATATACTATACACACCAGTGTAAGTAGTCGTACAATTCCTTGTGGAGGTTGGTGCGCTAGTTCTGAGCTACTTATGTAGTCTTGATATATATAATTGTATGCGGATATGGGCCTTTGTTACTGAAGCGAGAATAAAACCACACCGTAACTACAATGTTAATGGCACATCGTATATATGCATGCTACGTTGGGGTCAGTAGTTACTATGAAGACGCCTCCAACCGTCTTAGCTACGATACTAAGACAGAATAGCGACGAAGCTACTGGGCCCAATTACCAGTACCCTCTCCAAGAATTCAGTATTCAAATATGTGCCAGCGGGGAAAGAACAGACTTACACGGAACAGAGGAACAGAACGCATAGTCAGTAGTTCAAATGCGCAGCCCTGGATCCTGCTTCAGCAACCTGCATGTGGGGAGAATCGGTACCAAGCAACAGCGTGGCTTTTGCCAACTGATATAGGTAGTTCGGTACCTATTCATGCACTTTGTCACAATCCTTATTATTCCCTGAAGCAGGCCTTCATAATCCCTTTTGGAGGATGACGGCAGCCACTCTATACGGATAGTTACAAGAGGTGTCAAATGAGGCAATGCGTTAAAGATGATCTTCTAGCAAACCCCTAGCATCTAGATGTCCAGTTCTTGGTGGGCACCTAAGCGTGATAATATTAGATATTACCTACATACCAAGGTACCTAAGGCAGAGTAGCATCAGTGTGCCAGGTGCCTATGCAGTGTTCCTGCGTTGGTGTTCTGCCGCCATTCCTTCTAGCGTCTCGTCGTCTATTAAGGATACGTCTTACAAGTAGTAATAGTAGTAGCAGTATGTATACCTGGCAAATAGTAGTAGTAGTAGTGATATTAACGTCTAATCTAGGTGGCTGGAAAAGAGAGGCGATGCATATACAAGTATAATGTAAAATTATTGTCGTTGTTATTGTAAAATACATAACTATTTAGTTCAGGAGCTTAGTCGCTTAACCCGGTAGTTAGTAATACGCTGTCCTATACCAGGTACCTACCTAGGTTAAGTAATCAAACACTACTCCTTACCCACTAGTTAGCCCTTTGCTATTTGCTTGAACATGACGAGAGGTACCAATATGGTCATTAAATAGGTAATCCGAGACGCGGTAAACTTTGGACGTTCTAAACGTTCCTTAATACATAGAGAAGCGTTATTTTTTTCCCCAGATAGTATTGGCCCTCGATGAGCAAGTGGTATGCTGGCTAATTGAACCAAAGTTACCCCTCTCAGCGAGCCGTGAACGCATACCTAGTATATGCATACGTATGCTGCTTAAGTTTGTGGTATGGACGCTAAACCTGCTCAAAACACAACATAGAGTTTTCCTGTAGAGTCTCTCTTGCATTTCACTATCTCTGTATTTCAAGTCAGGCCGATGTTCACAGGTATTGTCTACGCACTTTGCTGTCTGACCACATCGACATTTCGATCCTTGGCTACAGCCTTTCCAACTGAGCGCTGAGCTGTGAGCTTGACGTGAGAATGCCAAGTCAACCAAGTGGGCCCGGACCAGGAAATACGCCCAAATAAAAGTAGCAGGTAGTCGACGGCTGTTGGCCGTGATGGTGTAAAGGCTTTGTTGCGCAGTCCCCCACGTGTTTCCACACAGGTTAATGAGGATGGGACGAGCCAAGCTACCGCTCAGATACTTGTTTCCCGTGCTCAAATATTCGCCTACCCGGGGCACCTTCGTTGTAACTTCACACACTGTCGTACAGTACGCGCCTCGACATAGGGGAGCGTAGAGGGGAGCGTTTGCAAAGGTGTCGCGAGATATGTCTCGGAAAATTACAGGTCCCTCAGTTGCTGAAATAGACATACCTATTCTAATCCATTTGAAATCTATCAAAGTCTGCCTAAGAGACGCCTTTTTGTTAACCCAACTGATTTCTTCATCGAGATGATCATGAACATCCATCCACCCAATGGTCAGGTACTTTGATGTGATTAAATTGAATAGGAAAGACAGCTGTATTGATAGCCGCGTTTAGACGAGTTAGGTACAGTATCTTGGAAACTTCCCTAACCCTACCTAACCCAGGTGCTATCTTGGACGGTACAAGTACCAGACTGAAGGTACCGGACTGAGGGGAATAAAATACAATGCTGGGTCACAACTGACCACCCAGGTAGGTACCTACGGTAGGCACTCTCTAACCTAAACTAGCGTGTTTTTCTGTAGCAACTGCTTTGCAAATCTCGGGAAATACTAGCTGTTACCGTTTATAAAATTTGCAATTAAAACCGTGCAACAATAAACATGACGAAGAAGCTTCGAGGAGCTTTGTTACTGACTTATCTACTTCATATAGCAAAGATATCATTTGTTTTAACCGCCTTTTTAGAAAGTAGAACTATTAGGGTGTAATTTTGCCACTAGAGCACTTTAGGCAATTAACAAAAGTACACTTTGCTTGTACCAGAGGGGCTATGACCAGCCATGTTTGCGATCTTAGAGAGGTACCTAGGCTACCTATGGCTGAATACCCGTCTCTAGATCGTAGATATGATATACCTAACATAGGGTACCTAGGTAAGGTTAAGCAGCGGGGTGATGGCGGTTTACCTACCTGCCTGCACACTACCACTACTAAGTTTGAATTAAAAGGTAAATATGAATTATGAGCAGGTGAATAGGATGTGAGGTCACCACGAAGGTCCCGTGTAGGTGCTACCGTACAACGGAATGACCACTGTAGGTACTACCACAACAGACACTCAATCACCTGTGCCCAACCACTCCCCTTCTCCATAAAGCAAAGGCCGACCGCCATCAATTTCCATCCGTGCAATGCAACCTTCTCCTACTCAACACACGACAAGCCTACCTCTTCGCAAAGCGCACCGGCTCTTGACCCAGGTCGCCTTTCGCGTTCTCATCGATACCACGGCCGGCTTTTAGTGAATCGGCGAATCCACACGTCCAACCTAGCACAACCGACATTCAGGCAAGATCGTCTATCCGCCTTGCTGGCTGGCTGGCTACCCGACCGGGGTACGCACAAAGCAGAAGCTCGCCCGCTGACAGCCTCGTAGGCAGGTAAGGGACATTCCTCCAACCCACCACCACGCTTCCTCACTACTTTACCCTTAACCTCACCATCTAAATTTATTTCGCCTGTTTTCCCACATCAGTCCATCTCGCCTACTCAACTACCTATTTCCCCATCCCGCCACCTATCTGTCCTGGCCCGCAACTAGTGTAGCAATATAACCGCCGTCGAGCACCGCAATTATTTCTTGACTCAATAGAGAAGAGATCTCTCTCCAGAGGTACTGCGCTACCATTGTAGCCCCTTGCTCCAACACGGCTTGGCAGCCTGACAACGGCGTTTCCAATTGGACCTTTGAGGATTTGCTAGAATAGGTCCTGACACTGCGCCTGGCTCACGCCGCACTTACCGGCAGACTCTTCAACCACCCATTCAATCCAGCCTATATCTTCTAGATTGACAGAGTTTTTTTCGTTGCTTCATCTGGTGGTCGGCCGAGCTGAATCGGCAAACGGTACCTACGTAAGTCCCTCGATTTAGGTTCCGACTCGGCTGCTGCCGGAAGTTTCCAACTGTCGTGGGGCTTCTCATATAAGGGCTGTTGTGGGTCACGCAGGCTCATAACTTTGACAGCCCTGCCCCCACCCAACCAACTCACAGCTGGTAGTACCCGGCACAGCTCGCACTATACATAACACTGTGTGGGCTCACCGTGCTTAGCACTGGAGAGCCACTGACACTTCTTGAAGCCATCCATCCAAACCAGATCATCTCACCTAGCCATCCTCGCCTTCGCCGCCGCTGCAAACTCAACCACTCACACACAAAACCACCACCACACCACCACCGCCATCACTTTCCCTTCGCCCATCTCTTTTTCGCCCATTCTCTGATCTCTCTATTATTTTCGCTCTACGGGCGCATTTTTATTATCATCATCTATCCTTGTTGTTCCTCGTCTTGCTTATACCACCACCTTTCTTAGTCAGTATACCAGGAATACCAGTTTCTTGCGTTGTTTTCGTCGCTGTCGCCGACACCTGCTTAGGCTATTTTGCAAGGTGGTTTCCCATCTCATCGACCTCTCACGATTTTCGGACAAGCCATTTTCGCCAAAAACACCCGTGCTACGCGAACGTCGACGCGCTGCTACTCCCGCCTGGTACGCATCCTTGGCCACCCACACCCCGACAATTCCGACCGCAGGCCTGGCTCTCTCACTCTGCCAACAACGAGGGGGTCCTAAAAAAGACTCACCGCATTGTCGCTTACTCTTCGGAGTGCCTTGCAACCCGTTATCGGTTTCAAGATTAACCCAGTTCCCGCCTTCTAACTAGGGGAATAAAACGGATGCGATACATTGATTCAGCATCTTCCCCACGATTGATTCTGTTGGATCCTGACAGATTCATTCTGTCGGCCGTGAATCATGAACAACATTAATATGGCTAACATGCCTATGGCTGGCGGGCCTGTTGGTGGAGGACCTATGACCATGATGGCAAATAATACACTTGCTGGTGGTCAAGTGCAACGTCCTCCGGAGAATAACCGCGCGAACCTTAACACTTACATATACGATTACTTTCTCCGAGAAGGCATGTTTGACTGCGCGCGCGCAATGCTCAATAGCGAGCAGGCGCTCAACGTTCACAAAAATCCGCGTCGCGACGAGAATGGCAATGTCATTGGAAACGGCATCGGTGATGACCCGATGGATACCGACAGCAAAGACGATTTAGATACAAAGCGGCCAAGCGACCTTCCCGCCCCGAATGTTCCCAACGGCTCCGATAGCTGTTTTCTGTACGAGTGGTTTTGTCTCTTCTGGGACATGTTGTCGGCCCAGCGCAACAAAGGAGGTGTTAGCGCCCACGTTAGCCAATATGTCGCCCACACACAGGTAAATTCACAACATTCCCAGTTTGTAGTCCAGTCCCCAGCCACCTGGAGCTAACATTTGCGAACACCAGGGCCGGTTACGACAATCGCACAACCAACAACAAGAGATGATGCGTCACCAGCAAATGAGACCCGAGTTGTATACTATGGGAATACAACAACGGTTGCAGAATGGCTTAGCTATGAACCCAAAGCATGCCGGCGCCAATCTAGCCAGAACCGCCATGGCAAATAATCAGAAGTACGTCCGTCGTGACAGTAAATGTCAACAATCTTCATCCTGGAATCAACGCTAATGCTTCGTAGTCCCCAAATGCAGATGCTCCAAGCCGCTAAACAAAACCAGATGCAACGCGATGGGAACAATATAGACGGCAACCAGAACCGGCCAGCCTCTCCCGGCTCCGCTGAAGGTGCACCATCACCCAGCAAACGGCCCCGAATGGAAGGAGCGGGCCCTTTCAATGCCCAGCAAGTGAACATGATGAACGGGCAACGACAGCAAGGAATGCCAGCACAACAAGTAGGCGATACCAAAGCTGCCATAGTTCAGCAAATGCTCTTGTTAAACGGCAACCCCGTCGCTAATTTGACTACTCAGCAGTTCCGAGAATTCCCACCATCAGCCAACCAGGCCAAGGTACAGGCATATTCTCAAGGCCTCCAGCAACACCACAGCCAGCAAATCCCCAATAAACAAGTTCCCAACCCAGGTGGCCCTCAAGGCCAGGGCTCACCCATGATAGCGCAAGGCCCCGAAAACGCGGCGGCTCTTAGCGGGTTCTACCCAGAGATGGGTCCCAACGGCATGCGACCTGGTGGACCCGGCCCAACTCAAGGTGGCGGGAGCAACCACGCTCTTCAGGACTACCAGATGCAGTTGATGTTGCTTGAGCAACAAAATAAGAAGCGACTTATGATGGCCAGACAAGAACAAGACAACATGGGTGGTGGCATGCCACGTGATGGTTCCGGACCAGGAGGACCAGGGGGACCCGGGGGACCACCCGGCCCGAACGGCCAAACCTTCCAAGATGCTTCACCTCAGGGGGTGAGACCTGGCGCCTCCCCTAACCCGAATGAACAAATAAAGCGCGGAACTCCACAGATGGGCCCGACCGGCATTCCCTCTCCACTCCCTGAGGGGGCTCAGTCGAGAGGCTCGCCAAACGCGATGAATTTCATACCGAACGGCATGGATCCTAATATGCAGCAGAACTTCCTCAAGGGCATGAGCGGTATGGACGGCAACATGGTTGCAATGAATGCAGGCATGCGCCCGCCGAGTTCACACCCAAACGCATCTTTCAATCCTCAAATGAATCCCCAGTTTATGGCAAGACAGCAAGGAGCGCCCCAACAAATACCATGGCAGGGACCAAATGGTAATGGCATGGCTCCCCAGGGGCCTCAGGGGCCGCAGGGACAGGTTCAGGGCACTCCGCAACAGAGAGCAATGCCGCCGCCATCGGCCCCGACTCCCGTAGTTAATGGAAACGGCCGGACAAATACGTCATCGCCGCAGACAAGTACCGCCGCCCCCCAAACTCCACAACTGACCAACAAGGCCGCGCCCAAAAAGAAGGATGGCAAGGCCACTAAGACTAAGGTATTATATTTCCTCGGATAGTGCATGTAGAGGCGAGATTCTAACATGATTAACTAGGCGGCGGCTCAAAAGAATAAGGCGCCGCCCGCCGGCGCTACTCCCGTTCCCGAGCCCAGCCAAGACGCGGAGCCTCCCGCCCCGGCTACTCCTATCACCCCCAGCAGTACAGCATTCAAACCTGGCCAGAATGCCGCAGCTGTTCAGCCAACTACCAATGTGCCCGCTTCAGTACCACAGACCGCTCCCGCACAAATAGCAGCCCCGCCAGTTGATCAAATGAACTTTGCGGACATGAACAGCAATGGCGCCATGGTAAGTTAGGGTAGCGCTTTCGTTGATAGATCTTTAGCTAACTGGGTATAGTTCGCCAATAATCTAGAATTTAGCGAACTTGGGTCGGCCGATGTTCTACAAGATTTTGACTTCGACTCCTTCCTTCATGACGGAGACGAGGCCAATGGTGCCTTCGATTTTAACGCAGCGCCTTTCGGTATGGAACAACCCGGGGAGATTGGAGCCGAATAGATCTGACCACATTCCAATATCATTTGATTTTCTTTGGATTGGCTCTCTGGGCATATTGTGGCGTTTGTCGGCTGAATTATTCTCGCATCTGGATTATGGCTATGGTCTTCTGTCGGTTGTCACGCGTTTAACAGGCCCAAAGACGACACATGATCACCCAAAAAGCTTTTATCACAAAACTACCTCCCGCCAGATGGCGATTTCGTATCGTCATCATCCCCAAGGGTATTTGGCCCTTTTCCAGAGTTGGCCCGCCTCTGTTCAGCCCGCTCTTAAGAGGGGACACATTGCTTGCTAGGTTGTGTCTCTTGGGCATCATTCTCCCAATTCCTATCGGAATCGGCGGCTTGATAGGCCTGCACGCCTCCCATTCTGGTTGAGGGGATTTGTTGCAGATGATTAGAGTGGTCCCCCAGAAGATCAGTGTGCCTGGGCGGAGTCTGGAGCCATTAATCATTATATTGAACCAATCTTGATACCTTTTTCATTACTTTCTTAGTTTAGCAGTTGAGAGCCATTGAGTATTCGAGAGAACCTATAGGCCCCGTTGGCAGGTTCAGCAAGAGTAGCACATGTGGCCCAATAGCGCAGCGTCAATCAGGTACAATCAGGAGGCGCATTGGCACGATCGGGGCGATTGGGATTAAACCGAGCTGCACGACGGAGACGAAAACGACATAATCGGAATGGATTGTTGCGAGGCGGTGGTTCATTCTTGTGTATTCAATAGAGCGACGTTCTACATCAATATTTCATGGATATTTTTGGACTGTTCAACCACGACTTCCAAAGCAGGGTCAACATCCCTAAGCATATCTCTAATAAAGCCCATCATTCGTCAAAAAACGATTGGCAAATAGCATTTCGTGGCTCGTATAAGACTCCCACGCCCGCAGTTATTAAATCTTGCCCGGAGCCATGTCAGTCAGATCATCGAGGAGAGCCCGAAGTTTCATCCGATGCCCCTTAATTAACGGCCATCTGCCACGTAAATTATTGATAAGAATTGGTCGCCATCCGTGTCTCACAATGAATATAGAAGCGGAATCTATAATTTCCAGTTGCAGCTCTCATCATTCCCATGCCCGCATTATTACCTCTACGCCGGGCAATTTTCATTTCATTGCTTTGTTCAGTGACCCTTTTAGTTAGGTACTCCATCCGGCTTAGGTGTCTGAAGCTATTTCGGTTTCGTCATCGTCGTCTATTCGTTTGCTGTCGGTAGGCGGCAAACGCGCTATGGATAGCACCAGGGAGCCGAGGATGGCAATAGCCTGGGCACCTTGTATCAGTAGATTTCCCGGCGGATCAAAACAAGGTCGGCGATGGCCACCAGCACATGATGAAGCAAGCTTCTAACCATTTCTTTGGTTCTCGCTTAGTGTTGATCGGAATTGTTCTTACCGCGTTACAAAAGAATGTCAGACTAGGTCTTCCGATTTCCGAGAAAGCGGCGAAAATGAGACCAAATAAACCCTGCGTCACTAGCATCGCCGTGCTCTCGACGAGGGTGATGGCGCTAATGGCGTCCGGCCGCTGGCGTGGCGGGCACATCTCGGTCATCACACCCTTTGCCGCTGGCGCAGATCCCGAGGCGAATGGCAGCAGGAATCCGGCTAGGTAAACCTGCCACCCGGCTGAAGAGAATCCGGCGAGCAGGGTTACCAGGGAATCAACTGCCAAGCTCCATCGTACGAATAGTAGATCAAAACCGATCCCCGAATCCTCCTCATCGAGGTCGGGACTCTGCACAGGTTCCTGCGGCACCTCTCCGCCCTCGGCTGCAGCGAAGTCCTCCGGGTTTGTTGGTACGACCCCGTCATCATCGTCATCGTCGCCAGGGTGGCGCTTTGTCGTTTCATCTTGTTGGGTCCTTCCATTGAACCAGGTTCGGCCGACGGTGATGATCTTGGGAAACAGGAAGAGGAGGAAGAGCCCACGAATCAGAGAGGTGCCGAACATAAGGTAGCCATTTTCGGTCGTGTTAAAACGGAATTCGGATGTTGCATACATCTGTAAGAGGAGCGGAGCATACCCCGATGCGAACTAGGTGTCAAAGTGAGAACCTCTTCATTACATGGCCAGCAAAAACCATCCAGCCGGGTTTGTTTAGTTCCCGTGCCACTTACCACGCCGAGGAAGATCCCGGTAGCAAGAAATATCAAGCCATAATTCTTGATAGCTTTGCCGGATGGCAAGCGATACCTGTGAGGAACGATGACCTTCAGAGGCGCAAAGAATCCGTTGAGTCCGTGGCCAGAATGTTTCGGGCTACTTGCTGCTGTAGACGCCTTGGTGGGTAAAAAGAGCGCGCCGTACAGGGTGGAGAGGACGTAAAGGAAGAAGGCGACCTCGAAAGGACGCCGGATGTTGTAGACGTCGCCGAGCACACCGCCAACTTGACATACGGTTAGAAGAGCCTTAGGACTGACAGTAGACCAACAGCAACGGGGAGAGAGTCTGCAAACTTACGGAGATACCCGAATGCTGTGCCGAGCATGATAGAGCCCTGCAGCCGACCGAAGACGGCGGTCCGATCCCTCGCAGCCACGGCCTCACCGACGGCCGTGTTCAACACCAGCCTATTCCTCACCGGGATCAGCTTTTGCGCATGCGACAAAAGAAAGAAAAAAAAGGGGGAAACCCCCCAGAGGGATGCTCACTGATACCCGCGTGGGCCCCCGATGACGCCGATGGCCTGGAAGATCTGGAAGATGAGCTCGCCGGCGCGGCCGCCGACGGTGACGCCGACGATCTGGGTCGACACCCGGAGCCCCAGGAGCGAGGTCTGCGAGACGAAAGCCCAGCGCGGGCCCCAGCGCTTGATGAGGTGGCCGCAGACGAAGAGGTTGAAGACGCCGCTGAGCGACGTCGACATGCCGAGCACGGAGAACTGCAGCGCCGTGCTGGCGTCGATCTCGCGCCGGAGGCAGCGGTCGCCCACGGGGCCCCGGAACGGCGGGTGGTGCTCGTAGAAGATGTCGCATTCCATCAGGCGGAAGACGTAGACGATGCTTCATTTCCATCTCAGACGTATCATGTTAGCCTGCCTACTGCATGTGACTAGTGTAAGGTTGTTTGTCCCCCTCTCAAAAAAAAAAAAAAAAAAAAAGAATCAGGTTTGATAGGCAAGTATTTATCATCTCCGCTAGCTAATTCGCCCCCGGGTGAGGCGTGAGGCTTACTTGGTTCGCGAGCAGAACAAGTCAATGACTTACGGAACTTGTGTTAAGCCGAGCGTGAAGGACATAAGGAATCCAGCGAGCAAGATCCGGTTCGCAGTGCCGAAGAAGGACTTCGGTGTACTGGCTACAGCAGAAGAGTTGGTGGCATGCTCACACGCTCCATCACCGCCGTTGCCATTGCCGTTGCCATTGTCGTTGCCGCTGCCATGGGCAAGTAGCGGCGTTCTCTCATGCGAAGCCATGGATATTCAAGTTCCCGCGCAAAGTCAAATACCCAGATAGGAAAAACGAAGAGGCGGTCTAGAATCCCACCCCCCTTTAGCCAACAAGGGGGGAGGAAAAAAAAAAATTAAAAAAAAAAAAATAAAGAAAGACGATGGGAAAACGGAAAAGAAAATGACATTCAACGGACTTCGTTCTTGTAGCATGAATCACCGCCAGTGGACTCCGGCATCGCGCCCAGGTTCCTAGTGTTGCCGTACACTGTAGCATGGATCCCGATCATAGGCCCATTTTAATCGGTATAGAAACAAGGGCTGCACTGCAGCGGCGGTTGGGGATGGCGGCGCTTAAGCTTCATTCAGCTAGGGGTATATGGTCTTCTATGGTTGACTCACTACTACCTGCCTAACGTCATACACAACATACTCGCTGTTTGCACGACGCGCGAATCCAAGTTGTTTAGTTATGTTTAGTTATTTGTGTTTATTTATGTTTACGTATGATAAGATCGATCGATTTGTGTAAGTTGTTCGAGCTAATGCCAGCCACCACTCCTTATAGATACGACAGCATACCTACCAACTGTCTGTGTAAGGAAACATCAACAATAGCGTAGTTATGTTATTTATTGGGAATATACCTTGACTAGCGTGGCCGTCGGCTTGCATTAGCCTCCCGTACGAGCACGTCTCGCACGTCTCGCAACATAGGTTGCCGGTAAGCCGCATACGACACATTTACGCCCGTTCTCAGTAGAATCCCACCCATTGATAGCGGAGGTCGGATAGAGAGGCCAGCCGACGACGCCCAAGGCAAAGACGACTTAAGACGCCTCTTTCGACAGCACCCCGTCGACATAAGCTTCATGTATCAACTTCCGGCCTCCCAGCCTCTTCGACGGTGACCTGCCGCTCGGTTTTCTCTGCAATATCCTCATCTCGCCTGATGTTCCATCCACCATGCCAGCCTATCCACCCACTTTCCCTAGGTCCTCTCAGAAGTCCGATAAGAATGCCTGCGCCAATTAGACCAACGTTCATACTCCCGCTCCAGATCCAACCTCCTTGAGCGTATAGTCGGTTACCGGCCGCCGTTCCCGTCAGTTGCCCAGCGAAGCAAAAGACCATGTATACCGTATTAACCCGATTCCGAGCTTGGGGGTCGAGACCATATATATTACTTCTATTCGCCGTGTGCGTGAAATTAGAGCCCGTGTCTTTGCGAATAATATGTTAGCAGTTAGCTTGGATTTAGCGCGACCGATAAAGCTTTTAGCCATGTAACTTGGCCGTGGTAGAGTTCCTCCGTGGTTCCCTCGGCTCCCCGGATGAGGGAATAGCCCAAAACGAACAGACGTTAGAACTCACCCATAAATATCGCCTGTATTATCGGGCCCGCCACGGTAAAGGTCCCAATGAAAGTCCCGATGACGATGCCTACTAGTTCGAATGACAGACCGAGAAGGCTCGAGAATAAAAACACGAATTTATCTGTAACGAGCCGCGACCATACGGGAGCCAAGGAAATGACAGCAATCCCAATGAACGCGAATAACCCGATTTCTAATGAGGAATAGTTATATGGTGGGGATGCGAGAAGAAACGTCAATGTTGTCCAAAAGTTTGTAAATGCGGCGCTTATGAGAAAACCCAGCAGACAAGCTTGTATAAGCAAGGGCTCTACGACCAAGAGAGCCATCTTCCACAGAGCCTTGAAGTAATTGAGGCCCTTGTTCTTAGCCGGATAATCCGGAAGAGTGAGAAAGACTAGAAAATTGAGGTTAGTGCATACTCTTCGAGACCACGTTTTTATTTTTACTTTTTTTCTCCTTGAGGAAGTGCCTGGGGCATGCGAGGCAATTGCCATAGAGACGAGCTGAGCAATGGGAACATATTTGAATCGCGATTATACTTACGGATGATAAATGTTGAATATTGAAGCCCAAGGGCAACCCAATAAATATTCCTCCACGCGGTGAAGTTCGCCACGACGCCAGAAAGCACTCGAGCGACCAGCAGCCCTAGAGCCAACCCCGAAACGACAATCGAAAGACAAGATGCACGACGGTGAGCTGGGGCAAGATCGCCCACAAGGGGAAGCATGAGCTGAGGCGTAACAGTCCTGCTCGAAGCATCAGCGTCGCACGACTAGCGAAGCGGCCATGGTAGGGGGCGTACATACCCTACTCCACAGAGAAACGATAGAGCGACGAAGGCTTCAAAGTTCGTCGTCAGACATAGGCCAATCCACTTGCTACTGTCAGATTACCTTGTCTCTCGCATCCCCCCTATTGCACGTAATACTCACCATCGTTGCAGTAACGAGTATAAGGAACAGGATGAAAGGCCGCCGCGGAATTATGTCACCTAGGGGGCACACTATGGCGCATGGAGTCAGGTATCGCCATCCCAGGGGGTATATTTCAGCGCCTCGGAAGCCCAGAATGTTTCATAACACTAGACAGGCGAGTGTATGCTCTCCAAGTGGCTGGGGCGGGAGAGAGGCTCTTGGGCCAATAATTACGTACGGAATAGCAACCCTACCGCATACCCTGCCTGCGACAACGTCGCTACGTTTGACGAGCGCTCGTAGCTCACCTGGAAATCATCGGCGATGACGTTCAGGATTGGCTGTGGGTAGTATAGATTGGCGACCGTGAAGGTGGTGCTCTTATAAACGGTCAGCATTAAACCTGTCACCGCTTCAACCTCAATCTCAATCCATAGGAGGATTTGGGAACCATACAAAGGCAAGCAAGATATTCGTAGACAGCGTAAACTTGGGCGGATTGTCCGGGTCGTAGCGACACCATGACGGCATCCAATTTATTATATTTAAGAACCCGGATACCATTCCACTCCGCCTTGTCGTCCCAGGCGCAGCAGTTAGAATCTCATCCCGGCCGTTGGCCTCGGCCGTGGCTCGATCGATGTCTACAGGATCGCTCATATTCAATCTGTTGTGGAAAAGGGATTGGAGATAAAACTAGTGGTACATGGTAGTTAAGTTTTATTATTTCGCGTATTCCATAGCCGTTTTCGGCCGGTTCGGTCGGTTAGCCGGTGGCCCTCCAGGGAAGGCGTCCGCACACAAAGCCGAAGAAAGGAGTCGAGTCCAGGGCGCATCTGCCGTGCTCCGCCGAATCACCGATCACCGGTGGTCTGTATAGGTTTACCATCCTAATTCTCCCGTATCCTATCCTTCGACCCAATCACCCAACTCAATATCTCAAACCTTGTAAAGGCGCGAGATACCTGGGTATGGTGGCCGCCTGCCTACCCACATAAAAACGGAATTCCTCTCAGGGTCATTCAGTCGTCTGCCATCTTGAGCACAGCCCGGGTATTGCTATTCGACCTGTCTTTCACCCAAAAGAAAAAAAACCCCCCATCACTTATAACTTGAAGCCCCGACACTGCGTCGCCTCTTCGTACGGTATTGTCGGTCTTCCTTGCATGGAGCCGGGGTTCAGATATATCGCCGACCGCTTTACCGTCGTATGGTGGCAGTTAGATAAGAGCGTGCTGGCCGTGTGGACACACATACGCACCCCACCCCTCCTCTCCCGGCAGTTCGTGCAGACCAGGTAAATGTGCTTCAACTGCGACTCCGCCAAAATGCTACTCAGTCCCGAGTCCGAATTCTTAAAAGATACGCCCATTCCGCTATACGATCTACGGGGAATAAACGAATCATAGGTATTTCATGGTCCGTTCTCCTATCGTGAGAATATAACCTTGTTTGCGCTCAATGTCGAAGGAGGAGGTAATACGTCAGGATGCAGTATTGCTGTATTACTGGTGTTGGTATTGCTTTTGTTCGGGGCATGTAGGAACCCGGCAGACGATTGCCGAGACGAACCTCGCGAGCATCATTCAAGAATATATCGTCGTCGAGGGACACGATATTATGCGTGGCAATTGCGTCGGGGTCAAAGAGAGTGCATGAACGAAAACGTCTACAAGTACGGCCAATTCGAGACTGCAAGATCGACGACGACTTCCCAGGGTTTTTCTATAGTGATCTAGGCCAGCCGGTCCAAGTTTCTAGATAGATAGATACTTAGGTATTGCTGCAATAAGTTCATCTGTCATCCGGAACGTAACACACGATAACCTCAGGTAGAAAGAACTCCATGGCTTGATTGCTAGCGCATCAGTTACACCTTCATAAAAGAGGTTCTCCCTGTTGTGAGACATAACACCGTCCCTTAGCATTCGCTATAAGCATAGGTACAAGTATGATGCTGTTCAACAAACAATATTTTAACTTTCAATATAATGCACTCAACCCTTCTCTGCCCCCCTCTGCCCTTCTCTAGCATTCAAGAGTGACTCACCACTAGCCCTCCACTAACCCTGCACTGCACGACGATGGGGATCCGAACACCCCGGCCTGAGGTTATACACGTGTTTAACCTCCGAGCATCCCCGAGCACCCCGGGATGATCTGGACAGCAGGTGGACGGAGAGGCGAGACCATCGAAGAGCATTGGCAGGATAGAAGCGGGAACCGCGTGAGAGCCTTCCGAATCCAGACAGCACGTTATCGGACCTTCCCCAATCATCGGCCGGTGCTGGCGATCGAATGCATCCGACGTAATCATGCATTCGACTCAATGCATACGACTGAACGCATATTGCTGGATGCATATGACTTAATGCACCGTAGCGGCGCAAGTTCTTTCGGCATAAGACACCGATTCATGGTGCAAGCGCCACGTCAGGGGGGAAGGAGGGGGGGGATGAACTCCGACCGTAACTCCCTTCCGTTCCGTACTGTACATCACGAGTAATGATGATGGATTTTGGTACTCCAATCAACCATCATCTCTACGTCTTCTCTCTTCCTGGGAGGTTTGTATAGTTTGTATATAAAAGCAAAGAAGTGATAGCTATGCATTGATTACTTAATTAGGTACTACTACTACTGCTACTAGGTATTAGCCCGGAATCCATCCTCGCACGGCCTACATTACCTTAATGGCTTCATAATAATGCCCACCGGCCCAGATCAGCCCATAGCTGGCATCTCCTGCCACGGCCCCCCCTCCCATGACCACCCCGAGGCCAGGCTAAACGCGGCCCTCAGCTCGGGATGCGACCCGTCGACGCTCGGCACATAGCTCGTCAGCTCCAGCGTCTTCCCGTCGATCAGCTGCCGGGTGACCACGGGCATGCCGCCCGTCATGTTGAGGTTGAGCATGAAGTCGCTCTCGGGCCGGCCGCCCCATCGCGGCCAGCTCCCGGCGGCGGCGGCGGCGACGTCCCCGCGCCCCGCGCCGCCCACCTGCGCCGCGCTGAGCGTCGGGTCGCCCCGGACGACGAAGTTGCCCCAGGTCTGCTGGAAGGCGGTGCGGAAGGCCTCGTCCAGCCCGGTCCCCCCGGACCGTCGGGTCCTCGGTCACGGGCCCGACGTCCGCCCCGTGGCTGCTGATGGGCGGCGAGTACTGGTACTTCCAGGCGCTCCTCAGCAGCCCGGCCCCGTACGCGTCCGCCAGCCAGTACGAGGGGCAGACGAACGTGGCCTCGGCGTAGAGGTTGTTCGCCGCCTGCTGCCAGCCGACGGCCCAGTTGGAGTTCGTGGTCGAGAACGGGGCCGTCACGCCGTCCGAGTCCGCGTATATCCCGGACACGTTCTCCGGCACGGCGTACAGCCCGAGGACGCTAGTGACGTTCTGGCTGCTCAGCCGTGGGTAGTTCGTCAGGACGAAGTCGACAAACGCTTCCTCGCTCGTGACGTTCTGGGAGGTGAAGAACGGGCCCTCGTTCCCGTTGTTCCCCGTCAGCACGCGGCGTCCGTTGACCCTCTTGTCCACCAGGAGCTGCTCCGACGGCCGCTTTCGGATCAGCGTGCCGTCGGTGACGGGGATGAAGGCCCATTGCGCGTGGACGCTCATGCTGCTCGCTATGGCGCTGGCGTTTTGAAGCACAATCGTGTCCGCCGACTGCAGACATTGGAAAGCTGACTTCGCGTTGGAACATCCTGCTTGTTCGACGAAAGTCTGGTAGCTTAGAGTTGGCCACGTATCGTCGTATCTCCTAACCCCCCTCAAAGATCAGCGATGATTCAATCTTGAAACTGAAAGCTGTGAGGTATGTCTTACCACTGTGTCGGTAAGTAGGGGCTGGAAGGGATCAGACCCTGGAAGAGTAGATCTCCTTCCAAGCCACCATTAGCCATCGCTAGCATCATGACAGCTCACCCGCCCCTCCCCGCAGAACATATCTCCATTCAGAGACGTGGTCGATACCCGCAACATAGGGTGCCACCTGTGCAGCGTTAAGTCGATAGAATGATTGTTCAGAAGCTTACGGATAGCCAGGCAGCCAGCAGCGAACCAGACATATAGCGGGCATAGGCTTATAGGCGTTTATAGTAAACAGAACATTGATTATATCAAACAAACGTACCCAGGGCTAGAGGGAGATTGTGGACATTGCGGTGCGTAATCCACGGCGGGGAATATCTGGCTCCGGTCCCAGGATGGCGGCCGTGGTAACTGCCATCGAAGTTTGCCTACCGGAGGAGCTGCATATCTGATGCTTTGCGGGTGTTAGATGCTATCTCCCAGTCCCAATAGCTCTTACATACCCGTTGAAGATATTCTGATCGTATTCAGGGCTGTAAAACCCCCGATACTTCGCGTAGCCGAGGTCTACGACTGGCGCTGTCGCAGCTTGGGCCAAACTCAGGCCTACGAGTACAGGCAACACTAGGATTAACCCCAACATGTCTTCGGCGAGAGGGCGAGTTCTCAATAACACATGCACGATTGCAAGGTGATTTAAGGCTACCTTGTTCTGGACAGTACGCGTATCAGCGAGCCTCCAGGCTCTATTATATACATGCGTCCATCCGTGGGCCACAGATCCAGCTGCATCCACAGCCTGCCGCCACGCCAACGACCATGATGCGAAGTGGCAGCCTGACAAGAGCGACAACAACAACAACCTGAAGACATGATTGTACGGTAGTTTGAGTCACCGGTTGGCCTAGGACTAGCTTCCGACTGGATGTCGCATGTAGGCAGTGTGAAGGGTTGACGACGACATCCATAGCTCGGATTTCGATGCCCGACCTCATCGGATGGCCTCGGATCCGGGCCCCCATATTCTTCTACTCATAAATGCGACCGTGGCTTGCGAATAGCCAATGCGCCTCTCGACCGTTCAAGAGAGGGGAAGGGGGCACTTTCAGACTTTCAGGGCATTCTTTCCAATGGAGCCTGGATCCGGAATCCATAAAAGAGGAGACAGAACCCACGTACACTACATAACCTACTCAATTCGCATTGTTCCAACGCTGCATAATAGAGGCTGGTTATTATCTGAGCGGGTGAACAAAGCACAACCAGGCTTCGGCGCACGCACCCACAATTGGCACGTTGGCAATTTCAAGAAGGGGGAGGAAAGTGCCTTTGAAAAAGTGAAAAAAAAAAAAAAAAAAGTGCTTAGATATAGGCATAGGCACGCACGCACACACGGACCTCGAGTGAACTAACACGTCTCGGAGTTACAGAGTTACAGGCTCGGCGCGGAAATATCTCAGCACGTTGTTTCATGGAGCGCAACTAAGACAACAAGACCAAATTCTGCTAGAATGCCAACTAAATTAGACAAAGTTAGAACATTTCATCGAGAATGGAAAGCCGGGGGGTAGGGGGGCTTTAAGAATTGACCCCAGCGAGGCTGGAACGCGGACCACAGGAGATGGGAAGACGAATGGAAATGGATTGGGGAGCTGCACGATTATATGAAGAATGGATACTACCTAGCTAACCTACTTACACCCTAGTCGCGCAGCTCAATCCACTACGCAGCCGACCGTTGCGATCTTGCCTCAACCCGAACGATAATTGATTCGGGGGGAAGGGGCGGAGGGAAGGGGGGGTGGAGAGGGGCATTGATTATAGCTTATCGGCTCTGTCGGGTTTTAGGGCTATTTTCGCTGCTGCAGGCTGCGGACAATTGCGCGCTCACTCGCGCTTGGATAAATAAGTAAACTACCTCCCTACCTATCATAAATCATAATCACGCCTCCCTCTCCCTACGAGCTTTATAGACATCTCATTTTCACCTCAACTCGTATGAGCATCGTGGCCCCAGCACGGTCCTCTGTAATAAAGTGAAAACAACCCCCGTTGAACGACCATGCGCTGTGATTAAAGGGCGGTGAGACGAGGTCCCTGGTAGGGAAGAGAGGGAGAGAGAAAAAAAAAAAACTTCTCTCGAGTCAAATTGTAGGATTTCGTACACTTTTATATTGTAAGTGGGTGCCTTTCCTGTTCATTCCTGTTCCGAGCCAATAGGACGACCCATGTTTCGCACAAGTTGCGACACGGTTTCAGCTCCGATGTATCTCGGTCAGTGCCGTGATTCTGCACTACCTGGTAATTTCAAAGTCCAAGTCCTTGAATACAATATATCTCGTATATGTTCGTATATCCCGCTCGGGGTTTAGTCATATCTGGGTAGCTCCTAATTCTCTCTTCTCTCTCTCTCTCTCTGTCCCTGTCCAATATGTCTAAAATAGCCAAGACGACGCTAGAAGCCATTAACACGTCCTGGGACGAGATGGGATCAAGAGATCTTAGTGTGGTGATATCCAAGCCTATCGTACTTCAGTTCAATCGTGATCGGATGATAGCGGCAGTGCCAAGCCACAATAGACATGGCACAATGGCTATCCCGCCCTCGGCCAGACGGTCGATTTTTATCAATGCGCTCCATCGAGAAAGCAGTGATAATCGGCCACAAATCAGCCCACCGCGACTAGACCATTCGCTGTGCGACGGCCGGCCGTGTACAGTAAGGGGATGGCATAGGAGATGCCCGCTTTTTTTCACAGGAAGAAGAAGAAGATCATCATATGGACTTTCGAGCTTAGGTAGGGTCCGTGAGGGCGCTGCTAGCTCTATGTGGACTAATTCAATAGGGACGCTTGCCTATAATAAACAGCGACTATAATAAGATCACTGCGAAAGAGACCTAGTCTATCTGCTACGTAGATGGTTAGTAGTTACTGTATATATGTGTGTATGTATGTATGTATGTATGTATGTACATCATAACTTGTAAGTTTATACATTGGTGACATGGTATCGAGTGAACCAAGGCGCAATCGAGGTATACTTGGAAGTATACGTAGAAGTATACGTAGAAGTATACATAGAAGTATACATAGAAATAACTAGTTATACTTGAAAGTAAACACTGGCATTGTGATGCCCCCCTTCCGCGACCACGTTTGTTTGTTTTGTAGCTTGCTTTCTTTCTGTCCCTTGGGTAGGTAGGCAGGCTGCGGCGGCGGCTGGGGCTTCATCCTGCGTGCCGGCATATCCCTTTCGGGTAAAACAACACAGAAGAGTTTATCTCTCTGGTGGCGGCTTATTATTACACCATGCTTTTGTAGGTACACGGGTATCAGGACAGCCATTAATTTGTATTACGCCCTCGTGTCTTTGACGTGCCAATTAGAGGGCAGAGGAGCATCATGAACAGCCAAGTGATTAGTCTAGGATAGGATAGAACCGACGAGATACCCCGCACGCTACACAATGTGGGCGGGCTTTCCCCAGGTTCTGGAACAAGCTGAAGCTGAGGAGCGCGGGAGGGAGAGGGAATGGAAGTGGAGTTGGTGTCGGATAGGCAGGATGGCCGAAGCAAGCCAGAGCACGCGCTACAGAGCCTGCCATCAGCCGGATCGTCTGCTCGGGACTCCCTTCGTTCAGCTCTTGTCACCTGAAACCCTCATGTTGCCCGAGTCTAGACCCCCCTGTTGCGAAGTCCGTCAGGGAGCGCAGAAGCCCGCAAATCCTCGCGAAGGGTCCTTTGGAGATGTGTTACACCTCTGCCTCCCCCATCGAGAGCGAAACAAGCTACCACGCCAATGTCATCAAGCGGCCACGATGACGATTCTCCCGAGAGGCTGGCGCGGCACCCCATCGGCAGCGGCAGCGGCAGCGGAAGCGGCGTCGGCGGCAGCAGCGGCGGCGGCGGCGGCGGTGGTGGTGGTAACAGTGGCGTGGCCGGCGGCAATGGCAACGGCAACGGCAACGGCAACAGCATCACGACCAATACTCGGCGCGTCAAGAAGAAGCGGGTTCGAAACTTCACCGAGGACGACCGGGCCGCCCATCGCATATTCGAGAAGTCGAGACGAGAAGCATTCAAGGAAGCTCTGACGGTAAGTTTTGCGCCCGCGCGACATCCATCCCTCGTCCTCCTCCTCGTTCTCCTCCTCGTCCTCCTCCTCGTCCTCCTCCTTGTCCTCTTTCTTTCTCCCTCCCTACCTCCCTCCCTTCCCTCAGTTTAGGGCCTCAAGTCGACTCTCTCTTTTTTCTCTTCTTTTCTTTTTTTTTTTTTCTTTTTCCCCTTTTTTGATTTACGCGCCGGGCCGCTCCCGCTGACCAGAGCGCGCCTCTCGGGGTGACGAAAAAAGAACCTGGCGAGCCTCCTGCCCGCCCTCGCCGACACGGAGCCGCAGCGGCTGTCGAAGCACGTCGTCGTGGACGAGAGCATCGCCTTCATCAAGACGCAGCACGGGCAGATCAGCGCGCTGACGGAGTGCCTGGAGGACATCGGGACGGAGCGCGACGCCTTCCTGGCCGAGCTCAACCAGTGGAGGGGCGGTGCGGGCATGGAATTGCGGCGGGCCACCACCACCACCATCACCACTACCACCATCACCGGCGGCGGCGGCGGCATCAACAACCAATCGACGATACACCGCGGTAGCGACACCGTCGTCATCAACGGCGGCGGCGGCCCGGAGGCGATGCTGGGGGGTCGTGCCGACGGTGCTGCAGGACCCGCCAATCGCCCTCCTCGGCGGCGACGCGACGCCGTCCTTCCTCACGAACGCCCTCCACGAACCGAACAGCAACAGCAACAACAATAACAATAACAACAACAACAACAACAACAGCAACAGCCACAACAACAACACGGCCGCCCCGCTATCGGCCGCCGACGCCGGCAGCGGTGGCGGTGGCGGGGGCGGGGGCATGCATTGGGATGGCTTCGAGGCCCAGATCCACGGCTTCGCGAACCACGTGCGGGCGGCGGCCGCGACGGGGGGACGACGGCGGCCGGAGCGGTGGCATGGGCGGGGGTGGGAACGCGGGCCCGGCGGCGGCGTCGTCGCTGGGGCCTTACCAGGCGCCCCAGTCGCCGGCCAACCACATGGCCGCGTTCGCCATGGACCGCGGCCCGCACGCCGCCGCCGTCTACCTGCCCTTCGACTCGACGCAAGCCTTCAATGGCCACCACGGTGGCGGCGGTGGTGGCGGCGGCGGCGGCGGGTTCCAGACCGCGGATACGTTCATGCAGAACGCCGCACCGCTTCAAGACTACATGCCTCCGTAGGAGGCGCTGTGTTGCAGGGCGCAAAGGGGATGAAGGGGGAGAGAGGAGAGGAGAAATAGAGAGAGAGAGAGAGAGAGAGAACTTTCAGAGCCGAAGACCGAACTAATCCTATTCGTTTGGCTCGGTTTTTTTTTTTTTTTTTATACTTTTTATTTTTTATTTCTATTTTTTTTTTATACACACAAAGAGATTTTCTTCGAGGCTCGTCTTGTACCGATTCACACAAGCTAAGAATTCACAAAGCTAAAATAGGGGGGGAGGGGGACGGTGGGAAAGGGGGGGGGGAAGGAGGGGGAAGACGCACACACCCAATATAATTCGGTTTCTCAGATTAAAGAAGGGCTAGGTTTAGGTCAAGTGTTTATTCTGTGTTTTCGTCTTTTTTTTTCGTAACCTTTCCCTCTCTTTTATTGACATGGGCGGGAGAGCGCCGGCGTTTATATAAATATACATACATACGGAAAGGGGGAAAGCAAGCAAGAGAGAGAGAGAGAGAGAGGGGGGGGAGAAAGAGAAAAAGAGGAAGACAACCTCGCATCCAACTGGCAACCCATCCCATCCCATCCCATCCCATCCCATCTTATCCCCCATTCGTCCCTCCCCCTTTGCCGTCTTACCCGGATACAGTGTTTCGTTCCTTTGTACCGCATGCTCCTCACTCGTTACCCTCCACCGGTTACTCGATTTTTATTTATTTATTATTATTATTTTTTTTGCCTCCCTCCTTCATCCGTCATCATTTCAGTTCAATCCAGCCAGCGTCAGACCCGCGCCATGGCCTCCTCGCACCTCTTGCGGCTGCTCGTCTCGCCGCGCTCGTCGTCGCCGACGAAGATGCGCAGCGCGTCCGCGAGCCGGCCGGCGGCGACGGGGTCGGACGCGATGGCGTCGTCCAGCGCCGCCCCGCCCGCCGCGAGGTAATCGACGTCCGCGCTCGCCGTCGCTAGCACGCCGCCGCCGCCGCCGCCGCCGCCGGGGACCAGCGGGTCGGTCGCCGACAGGCCCGCGAGCCGCGCCGGCGTCGGCGGCGCGTCCCTGTACGGGTGCGACGGCCTCGGCACGCCCGCGCCCGCCGGCTGCCGCGCCGGGTCCCACGCCAGCGCCGCGAGCTGGTCCAGCACCTTGTACGGCACCGTCACCGACTGGCAGCCCATCTCCGCCGCGGCTAGGACTTCTTTCGCGCTCAGGAAACTACAAGGGAGGTGCTTGTTAGCTAGCTCCCGCTTTGGTTGTGTGCGTGCGTGTGTGTGTGTGTGTATCCGCAGGGCTTAAAGCGCTTGGCTTACCTCGCCAGCTTCACGAATGGCTGCTCCTTGCCCGTCTCCTTATACAGGCGCCTGTACGCCTCGACGATCTGGATCATCCGTGGGCTGTTTGGGTGCTCCTTTGCCGGGTCTTGGACGTCCGGCCAGACCGAGATGTCCGTGTGGGCGCGGTTCTCTGTTCCGCTCCCGCTCCCCCTCCCCACGTCAGCCGACAGTTGAGAAAGCATTGATACGTATCATTCGACCCGAAAGAGAGAGAGAGGGGCAAAGGGAGGGGGCCAATACCGTTATAGTATGGGCTTATGTATAGACAGCCCGCCTGGCTGCACGCGATGGCCTGCGGGAGCCCGAACACGGCCGTCCCCAGCGTCGCGATGCCTTCCGCCGAGAGGATCTTGGCCGCGTTGAGCGCCGGGCCCGTGGCGGGGATCTTGATGCAGTAGCGGTCCCGTCCTATGCCCGCCCGCGCGAACTCCTTGTCGTACAGGCGCGCGTGGTCGACCGTCGCCTGGGTGTCGTACGCTTTCGTCGGGAGCGTCTGGAGCAACACGCGGCCGCTGATGCTGTCGATGTTCTTCTTGCACATCAGGACAGACTATATATATATATACATATAGGTAAGTAAGGTGTCAGTTCAAAGGGGGCCCTCTCTGGCACACACGCTCCCGGCGTCTGGGGGGGGGGGACCAACTGCTCTGGTGTAAACCGCCAACCAGCCCTCGTCCTTGAGCTCCCTCGCCGTCTGCTGGAGAAGGTCGGCGTTGCTGTCGCGGTGCAGTTCGATGTTCACCAGGAGCTGGTTGCTCGTCTGGTCATGGGGCTTGATCGACATGTTCTTGACGTACTCGGGCTCCATCCAATCCACGTCCACTTGCACTATAGAAAACAACGTTAGCGATGTTGAACGATGAAAGTTGATGTCTCTATCCCCTCCCCCTCCTCTCCCCGTCCCTCTCCTCTCCCTTTTGTCGTCAAGATAGTCACGTACGCAGTTCCTCTAGCTTTTCCAGCCATGTTTGTCCTTCTGTGGACGCCATCTTACTCGTAACGTTCAGGGGACACCGGAGGTCGTATCTTTTACAAGACAGGAGCCGGGTTTACAAGTGGAATTGGGCGGTTTGGTCTGTTTTATTGTGTTATATACCTGGCGCATGGGAACTTTACGATACCGAAGGGGGTGTTGGTTCTTACAAATAGATCACAATTGCTTGCATCGTCGACCGCTTCTGCCCACCTCCTATTCGGCTTGATGTTTCCCGCGCTGGATGTCTTTACCCCTCTCAGCGACGTGCCATCGACCCCGCGAGCCTCCATCCCGTATGCACAAAACATGAATGGTCTACAGCTATTCGCTAAAATATAAATACTAGCGCATGCATGCTACTAATTGAGACCTGGTTGACGTGTGCTAGCACACAGGACCACATGCACGTAGGAGCAGCTTGGCCTCCGGGCCAATGTGCCCCGATTGGTCACTTGTCGTGTCCGTAGTATAAGAGTGAGTACAAAGGCGAGTTACGTACAGGGTTGACCTAACGCGACTTTCAACCCTGAAATCATATCTTGAATTCTTGAATTTTTCGTTTTCCCTAACTTTAGTCACTAGTTAACCGTGCGACTGCTTTATTGGCCTTGCCCTGCCTTGCCTAAGCCTTCACCCGAGAATGGCGCAGACACGTGCCCAGCCATATAACAAACTTGTTGAAACTTATTTGCTTTTAATAGCAGCATCATGATCGGATGAAAAACGCCTCCTCGGTGAACGAAAAAAAGAAAGGTTTACTCTTTAATCGGTGCTACACTATAAACGACAAATGCCAGAGAATACTGAAGCTAGAGTTGCGTCTCTTGCTGTTGTTTCGTAAAGGATTTACCTACATGAGAATAAGGAAACTGCCCGCAAAAAAAAAAAATGAAAAAAAAAAATGACAACGCAATCTCGGTTATCTAGAGAAGGATTTTAAGTAAATCTTTGTCTATTCTACCCGGCCACGTGCCGAAAATCCGCTGACGGGAAAGAACCGAGTATGTATGACTCTATGACGTCCCGAGATCCGTTCCGTGCTCGATGCTTACCTACCTCGGAGGAGTTCATAATTGGGTTGTCCGAGCGTGAATGCAACCAGCTCTTACGGGGTCGGTGGCTGCTTCGCCAGTTCGAATTCCTCTGTGCCCCTGCGGCGGGGTCCTACGAATAAATATAGAGCTCGTAGCAGTCCGTTGACTGCTTGGGAGCAGAGACTCTACTACCAAGCCGGCATCCTTTCTCTCTTCTTATGAGCGATTAGTTACTTCATTAGACTAAGTTAGCGTGTTACGTAGCCAAATCCTGAACTCTTCATCACGGTCGTATCTGCAGGTGGGAGAAGCGTAGGGCAGAGGAAGTCAAGCCTCAGTCAGCGCGAGGTTACTTCATCGAAGGTAACACTGCGGGTGGTGACGTCTACTCGGTTCTTGTTATGGCCTATATATCGTGTACTCCATTCCGTTTCGCATTCGTTGATCTGGCCTAAAAATAGTCACGCCGCCCGTCCTACGGCTAACGGGATATCATCGTCTGAGTTTTGTCTAATGATAGAGTTGAAAAAAAAAAGCCCATTCACCATGCTCAGCCAAATCGTGTCGTCCTGGCCCCCCCTCCCCTTCCCCAAAAGGGCCGAGTGTCGATTGTCAGCCAAGCCACGGCTATACTGGCCTGAATGGAATACGACTAAGACGGTAGGCCGGGGGAGCCAGCCTCGCCTGTGATAGGGTCAGCGTAACGAGGGAGGAGAGATTAGTTTTCGTAGGTGCCATCCCAGCTGCTTGACAGCTTGGCCTTTACAGGAGGGCTAGTGCCAGTGATCGACACAGCTTCGTCGTCACTCCGCCGCAGATCCTATTCGTATCACCACCCTGCCTCCGACCTTGTCCGCTGTCCCTGTTAACCTCTTCGCGACCCAACCGAGCGGACCATTAAGCGCTCGGCTATGCAGGCGACCATCTCCCGCGAGGCATTGACTCCGCGCACGTGCATCTCACGAACGACGGATCGCCATCCCCCGGTAGCCATCAAACGTCCGCATGGTCCCCCGATTATTCTACTGCACGGCCTAGACTAAACCTATTGGCCGATCGGAAGAAAAACGAGAGGGAAAAAAAATAAAACCCCCCAAAAATATCATAACGTACATACATGAGATTTCTAGGCAGACAAAATATCGCTCTCTGCAAAGAGCTCGATACGAAAAGTAGGATGGTAGAAGATTCGTGCACAACTTGTTTTGTACTATTAATAGAACGAAAGGTTGAGATGATCGAAGGGTGAACCCGCCCCTCCAGCATCGAAGTTCGACTAGACTAATCCACATACACAAAGTACCTCTTCAGGGAGGAGTGGTGTAGGTAGGTATTGTAGGCTGTCTAGCATAGGCTGTCTAGCAGAGGCATCCCTTGCAGATGTCATAAAACCCGTTATGTCTTGCGTAGCATCATGATACTAAAATTTATCATCGCCCCGTGTTACTTATTTTGGTCTCGGCAAGTAACTAGCTGGCGTGGCGGACTGTTTCTCGCGTTTTTATATTTATTTATTTTTACAACTAGTTATGTATAGCTACTGTATGTGTACATTTGCGGTGGGAGGGACCCAGCGCTATCCGGGTTAGTTAGCTAGCTAATTCGCCATTTCAAGTGGTTCATCTCCTTCTGTGCCAAATTCTGCCTTGTGATCGTGCAGTGTAAGTCGGTACTTCTTACTTCTTTAGCTACCCGTGCATGATAATATCCGAACGACTAAACATCAGCGAGTTATTTCTTACTCCGGGCACTTGGAGTATGTAGAGTAGGATTCGATCCCATCTGGCTGAGATCCACATGGTTGCTTGGCATAAATTTAACACCGAAAGAAGACCAAGATCATCATAGCTGAAGACCATCAAATTGGTCATCTAGCCCTCCCATATGGCCATGCAATGACCAGGGTATCATCTACTTGGAATTTTTAGTAGCACGTTGTTCGTTGTTGAGTAGGTCTCCAATTGTAATATCCGAGTTAATACCATCATCCATGCTCCTTGTGCCGACTAAGGGAGTGAGAATTGAGGGAGCCTCTATCTACTATGAGGATACCATGGATAAATAACCAGGGTTCTTCCTCGTGCCCCTGTCCAGCTGCAAACAGCCCCCAAATCCCACCTGTCTGGTTACCGGGTTGTTACAAGACTGGTTCGTGGTGCTAGGGTGTGCCATAAGTACCTAGCCAAGGCCAATTGTCCTCACAACAGAGCGAACGAACGGTAAGGGCAGAGATAGTCAAGGGCTACCGACAGGGACTTTCTCTCACTTTTTCTTTTTCTTTTTCATTTTGTTTTTGTTTTTTTTTCTTTCCTTCCTTCCTTCTCTACTGCATATCACGGTTCTACAGCTAGGTTCCCCCCTGTATAATAGACCTACAGCCAGAGGGTGGAGTGACGGATGGCGGCCTCAATCTAGATCTTAGCGCATCTGACACACAGCAAAAATGTAAGCCACCTACCGAATTAGTCACTTGGAGACGAGGGGAGCGACCAGAGTGCCCGTGTCTTCACTTCAGGCTTGGTGTCGGTGAGGAACTCAGGTGTGATGAGGTGCAGACGGACATCACAGGCCTCCCTCGACTCAGCTCAGCTGGCCGGATACTTGTGATAGATTAGACGGCCGATGTAGAGCAACTAACTAACTAGCTAACCAACTAACTACCTACTTAGTAGGTGGCATTGGAATGACTGGCTAGGGGGGAGGAGAGAGGGAGGGGGGAGGAGGGGGGAGGGGGGACATGGACATGGACATGTTGGTAACTAACAAGTTATAGCGGGTTGTATTAAGTGCCAGGCAGCGAGGCGGATAGTTGACCCCCCGACACCAACCTACGTCATATTCACGGCTTGAAATAGCTGGTCCTTTCGCATGTACTGCCATACCCGAACCGCTCTCCGCCGCTCACCGGGTAGCTGACTGATGAGCTGCAAGGTACAAAACGACCCTCCATTACGGGCCACTCGGGTGGTGTGCTATGAATGAGTCGACGCGGCGGCGTAATCAGCGACGTAGAACAGATTGAACCTGCTGGTAGCACTGGTAGCACTGGTAGCACTGATAGCACCGGCAGCACTGGTTCGTGGGCCGCTTCAACTCCCATCCGGCGTCGTACGAAGTTGTGTCAGAGGAGAACGGTGTAGAATCGAGTTGTTTCGAAACGGGTTAAATGGGTTCAGGGTTATTGTGGTTATCCCGGCCCCCCGGCCAAAATGGCACGTGTCTATACTTACCTACCCACCCCATCTGGGTGCCACCCCCGGCATTCGGGTTGCAGTGCATTGTAGGGTGATACGTGATACGCACCGCTATCCGCAATCCCAAGGCAAGCCTTACCGTCTTAACTTTCATCATCAGACCTCTCCTGAGGCCTGTGGTCGCCGTGAATTTCGCGTATTGCTACGCCAGATGAAATCCGAGGGAAATAACGGCGGATTATATGGGCGGCCACACAGCCCCCGACGGCCGGATATGTCATACACCAACTGTCGCGTGGGCTTTCCGGCAGTGCCATGCTACCAGCAATTGCCGATAACGATCGAGCAAATCAAGAGGCACAGAACAAAATGGCGCAGCGACTGGAGGTTATAACCAAGCGTACAGATTTATTAATATATATGCGGCTTGGAAAACAATTGGTCTATCCATCCCTGAAATCGATTGTGTTCCTTCCCTATTTGTCCCGCTGAGAGACCACCGGTCTAGATGCTGAATGTAGCGATTTTGTCCCCCGTAGCCGGACGAGGAGTGGGTTGCTTCACGGATCGGGGCCGTGGAAGACGGAGGGAAGCGGATGCGGCTCACACCACTAGGATGCTCTAGTTGCGCCAGGCAACTGTATGAATACCGAATCGACCGTTCGCGACGGAGACAAGGAATCCAGTTCCCACCCTATCTCCCGTGTCCAGTGCCATTTCCTCCGAGCCCAGTCTAGTTAATACTTCGGTCGACGAAGGTAAGAATACATATTGTTGCTACCCGAGCAACGCGGTCGTGTTGTTACACAAATCGGCTGGCCTGCAGTGAACAATATTGAACTGAACAGGACGCCACAGCCGAAGTGCTAAAGGAAATTTATCGACATCAATAAGGAAATGAAAGCAAAGTCCGAGGAAAAGGAAAACTGCTAACAGAAACAAAGAGAGGAGGAGAAGAAGAAATTGTAACCGGACATTCCATCCACGTAAACAGAAATCCAGGAAACCGTGCCCAGTCCAATGAAACGCCTGGTATATCTATCTATATTCCCCATTCAATGCGTGACCCATAAATCCGTGATCCTCAAAAAAAAAAAAAGCCGTTTAGTGGAGCCATGCCCGATTCCAGGAGCCTCTTCGTGATGAGGCCGTTCAAATCGTAGTGCCATATCTGGTGTGTGTTATCGATGGGGGGGTACCTGGCACCAAATATTTTATAAATTGTCATGGCTTTGTGTGGGAAATCCATAGCGCGTCGCTAAAGCCATATCTAGGCTGATAAATTCCAATGTCGGGGAAGCGGGAAAGACCGGGATGAAGGTGTGTGTCGTGTTTTTGAAGACGTCTCAGATGAAATCGTAATCATGTGTCGTGAGGTCAGAGATGTTAATAATTGGGTATTGAAGGTTCCGGGGATTGGTTGTGAAGGAGCAGGAAGTTAACTTTTGTCTGAGTAGGTCATCTCTTCGTCTGTGTCTCCGATAACGTGTGCTTCCGTCGTTGTGTGGTAGTATCCCTCAGTATTCAAGCCAGTTTGATGGCAGGCTAACCCAAGATATGCCGTGGTTTTGCCTCAACCAAGGACAGGAGGAGCTGAGGACGACATAACGCGATCATAGCCCACAAGCAACACCGATAACTGAGACGGCTGGCGTAATGGCGAGGACGTTCTTGGCCTAGGTAGAAACGAATACAGGTACGAGATCCAGTGCCTGAACTCGAAAACGGCCAATGGAGGAACATGCCATAGGCGGCAGCCCATCACCGAAGACAAGACTCTTCACCGGCGCTGGTGATATGAGTCACGGCTTGAGCGGCTACTATAATAGCCCGAGTCTGAGTAGCTTTGGTTCGCAGCATACGTACCGTGGCTGCTCGATTGTTGCGTGTGAACGGCGCAGGCATAGCCGACGGGGATTGTTCGTTTAGAGATCTCGTGCCCGGGACGGCCATATGCAGCACATCTATCGACGGCATGCTGGTAGTAGAGGCAGCGGCAAGCCGCGTACACTTCGACAACTTGGTAGCACATTGTGGGCTGAACTTAGGTAGATGAGTGAGGGGATACGTTAAGAATGTGTAGTAACTGGCGTTGAGTAACTGGAGTTGATTGAGTACCTCAGCTAGGTAGATGGTGTCGTGGAGAGGCGAGGATAGGTAAGTGACGATGCCGAATGACTCGACTTAGATTGGCGTTATATGGTTGATATAGACGGACGAGGGCCAGGCGGCGGAAGGTGTTGTATTAGTCAGGAGAAGGCAGCAACAAGGCCGAAAGGTGGTGTCAAGGAAATAGAATTATATTAAGAAGCTGTTGTCTAACAGACCAAACGAAAGGAAAGGGCTTGTAGCGAGAGAGCATATGACCGATGATGAGATGAGTCGAAGGGCTTAGAACCCGGGCCACCACCAGGAAGCCATCGCAGCCTTATAGGCTTGCAGCCTAGGAAGGACCCGACCAGGGCCTCAGGTAGAAGGCAGCAGTGACGAAAGAGCATCGTACCGAGACTGACTGATGCACATCCATGGACCCATACGCTTGTATGCAGGTCAGCTGTCACCCGGTGTAGCGGACGGCGGCGCAGGGGATGATGGGGGATGGGGGAAGGGATGGACGGGATTGCATTGGGACGGGAATGGGTGGGAGAGGGTGAAAGGTGCCCTGCCATGGGTTGTTGATGCTATTGAGAGGAGAGGCATCTGGCCAGGTCTACCTGGCATCTACATGCTGCTGTACGGGACGAGATGGACCGGGAAAGGTAGTGTGAGGAAGTAGAGTAGGTGTAGGTGTAGGTAGGTAAGTATGTAGTGGATGTGAGTAAGTGAGTAAGTGAGTTGGTCGTTAGTCCGGGTTGGTGGTCCGGGTTGGTGTAGTCTGTCCGGGTTAGCACTGCTAGGTAAGGAGGAGCAGCAGTCCGTCGTTTGTACAAACAAGGTATCCAGGTATAACTATGCAGCCTATCTTAGGTAGGTATACGCCGCGCTAGTGTGCGTAGGGGCCGTGCTAGGGTGTGTCGCTCGCTTTCTGGGCAGTGAGAGCTTGTGACGAGGGCTGGTGGTGTCGTAATACCTTACCTAGGTACAACGCTACCTGCCTGCCCGGGCATCTACGCTGCCTATTTGGGTAATAAGTTGAGACAAGTACCTAGCAGGTCGCTTTACATCCTCTCCAGAGCGAATGGTAGAATGGTAAACAATATATCCCAAACTTGACGAGGCAATGCCTTCTGCTCTGACAACAGGTACACAATGCCTTCGGGACCTACCTACTGCTCAAGTATTTCATGCCTCATGATCTTTACCTAGGTACCCTTTTAGGTACATACCTAAAATACCTACCTAGGTACCTAGGTAGTCCGCTACCTACGTAGCTCGCTACCTACGTACCTGCGTATCTACGTGCCTCCTCCCTCTTAACCTCTCCGGGATGTATTCAATATCCAGGATTGACACTGTCATGTCGTACATGCAGGTCTATGGAAGGGGGGTGAAAGAGGAACTAGGAACTTACTTGCCCACTTGTCCAGGTGGGCGAAGACCGACTAGGTAAGGTATATGCCGAGGGTGTGCCTACTTTTCACGGAGAGCTAACTACGTTCGTACCTGAGCTCTGTACCTAGCTGCTGCGTGCGGTAAGTGAGGATGGGTAGGTCGGTCGACCTGAGAAGTCCTGGCTACGAGTTTGTGAGCCTAGGTTAAGTACCTAGGTATTACATGCCTACTCCTGCTAGCGTCGCTGGCCCTGGCAAGCCCCAAAGACTTGTGTTACCCACTTCCAGACTTACACTTCGCAGCGCTGCGCCAAGCTGCAAAAAATAGTCAACGAACTAACTAACCTGAGAGGGCCATGTTCCGCCGAGAAGCCTCCTTCCAATTGCCGGGTAGCAGGGATAATCAATTGGTTTTGAGGGCACATCCGACCGAACCTGCGCTCACGGCAACATGATCTCAGTATAGCATACGAAGACATCGCTTTACGGATCCCAATTTAGAATGTCGGTGGTGTCACGAGAGAGCGTTGGTATCTGACAAATGCCCCAATTCCAAGATTTCCGCCCGAGCCTGGTCCGGAATCTCTACCATTGATGATATAGCAGAGTGGCACTACATACGCTACATACGCTGCATACGCTACATAAGGTACCCGGGGTCGGGTAGTTTAGTGTGGTCCTTGTGTCCTCCGATACAAGAGAGGGCCGCTATAAACCAGATACTACATACATATATACATACATAGTATATACATACTATAGTATCCAGTCTGCTTACGATACACCCATCCGTGCTTCGTAACGCTTCCATGAGCTAGCATGGCGACCAGTACCGTGAGGTAAGGACAGAAGCCCCGGCCGCCAAGGGCGGGTATTTGACCCATTTCGTCGCTCAGTGCTGTGTTTACTAACGTAAGATGATATACTGGATCATAGCATGTTCAGCCGACGACCGCTATACACTACTGTGATCACCTTGCCTAGATAGTACATAGTAGGTGGTCGTAAGTCTGGTACGTACAGAGCCTTGGGTGCACGACTGGCGCCCTGTCCACGCGCCTGTCCCGTCCCGTTGCGTATCCTGGCAAGGAATCGGAATGGAGCCCCGGCCCCGAGCCGAGCGATGGCATCCCGAGGGCGAGTGCCACGAGGCATTGAGAGTGACTAACGCTGCTGCGCTCCGAGGCAGGTATGTCAAGTGTATTCGCCAAGCACAGGCCTTTTCGTGGTCGGAACCCAACCGACAGGTCCCTGGCACTGCACTCTGTGGCTATACATAGGATAGGCCATTCGCCTGGATTATGGCGTGACTGCAAGTCGACAGTGAAACTAGAATCTTTATCTCCATGGCGTTTCACCCGTATAGTAGCAGCCAGGGCTAGGTATAGTTGTTAGGTTGTGTAGTGTAAATCCGACCTGCGATCGCTTGGCCCCTCCACCCCGAATCCCCACCCCCATGATGACGACGTCCAGGGGTATTTGTCCACACATCCAACTAAGCTATCCTCTGATCGGTGCATTGGTGCATTGGTGCATTGGCGCATTGGTGCATCGGTGCATTGGTGCATTGTATCGCAAGTAACTATAAGAAAATCCCTTTTCTTCGGATAGGAAGATGGACATGGTTCGCTGGCGTCCGGGATGCCCAACTACCTTGTTCTGGTCTCCACGGGTTCTCTTTGCCGTCGGTTTCCCTACCTAGGCAAAAAGGTGCCGACTTGATCGTGTATGGAGATCGCGTTGGTAAATGTATTATGGTGTTTGTTGGATTGAGAGGTAACTCCGAACCTCAAGCATCACCACCAGTCAAAGCTAGATACCTATTTAGATGAGGTAAGTAATGATATAAACGGTATTTTGCATATTAGACAACTTAGCCTAACCGTGTCTGGTAGGGCTGAATAGTTCCTGGGATGCGAGGGTATGAGTTGCAGGGCACCAGGTTCCACGATTGGCCATGGTACGCTGGCGTTAATTCTTCCAACAAGCGATCGGCTTTGTCCTACGATGGATGCATAAAACCATATCGCTAACGTGCGACCTCCTGCATTGCGGATAACTCACAATCCTAAGCATAGTATACATAACTACTTAGCTAAAACTTGAACTTGAACACCTGTATGGATAGGTGTATACGGTCACCTAAAACAACAAAGTAGTCCTTATCACCTACTAGTGTGCAGTTAAGTCGATCGGACAATATGGGTAGTTATACTTAAGGCATTTAAGCATAGGTATACACAGTAGTCAACCAGGGACAGAATCGTTTCTGATGTAAGTCACTTGTCTTACAGGTACTTACTTGCCTAACCTTGGTAGGTAATTAGAGGCAACTACTTGACCTACGGTAGACGTTGCTCTTTAGACCATAGGGAGGTAGGTACTTAATAGGCATTAAGGTTTGCAACTAGTCCCCAAAGTGCTACCTTACCCCTTGAGGTATTAATGAACCTCAGCCTAACTGCCTACCTACATGCCCATTTACCTACTTACACTTCCAGGCACCTCAGGCACCTAGCTACTTAGGTAACACAGTGGTCTGTGTTAGCAGCCTAGCGGCCTAGCAGCCTGGCAGCTAAGTGTTGATGCGCTCTAGCGGTTGACTTGGCGTGTCTACTTGCCTAAACCGCCAACCCACCCCACCATCGCATGTCTCGTACCAGGGACCAATGAACCACGGCAAATGTCCCTCCTCTCTCCCTCTCTCCCCTTCCCCCCCTCCCCATCTCCCACTCTGCCGCATGCCCGACGAGATGGCAGACCTTATTGCTCCTTGCCTCTTATTCTCACCACTTGCAGTAGCGTGGGTTTTGCCGGGCCTGTCGACCTGAACATCTGAAACCGAGACGGGGTTAATCTAAGACAGAACCCTGGCCATCGTGACAGGATCTACGATGACATTCATCATCCCGGATTGCTGGGTCGGGTCTAGAATGCCAGATTAGCAGAGTCATCCAAAGACCCCTGGGCGGGCGTCTGGGCGTGGACGTGGGCAATACAATACGATACGATTCAATCTCCCTCTAACTATCTAGTTATTGGCGTACTGCTCCCATGCGCATCCCAGGCCAGGCATCCCAGGCCAGGCATCCCCGGCCATTTTGTCGCATCTGCCGGCCCAGGATACCACTAAGCAAGTAACTACACCTGCCTAGGTAGCTTATAGGGACTACCGAGATCCCTCCCTCTCCCTGCCTGGGCCGCTATGGGCCACTATGGGCCACCATGGGCCATTATAGGCCACTACGACATACGACATACAACACATGTATCATA
Source organism: Rosellinia necatrix (assembly GCA_021209875.1). Classification (NCBI taxonomy): domain Eukaryota; kingdom Fungi; phylum Ascomycota; class Sordariomycetes; order Xylariales; family Xylariaceae; genus Rosellinia; species Rosellinia necatrix. Next base: position 3,070,532 of record JAGYVD010000007.1, on the reverse strand, counting down.
AACCACATACAAGACCGCGCCCAAGGCTTCATCTCGGATCCGTAGTGCAACCAACCCATACGTAGACAGCGGCACACAAAAGCAACACGAGCTTCTCGCTCTCCTCTCACCGAAAATGAGTCTTCGCGCAATCCCGCGTCCCTCCCAGCCAGGCGCTGGCCGGAGGCATTGTCGCGCGCACTATGGCCCCAGGCACTCATGAAGACTCATACCTCGCCTGTCGCTATGTCATCTGCCTCCTGCCCCTGTATAGCTGGTGTCAACGGTCCGGGATAATTATGGTCGTATGTCGGGCGGCTAGTCGAGACGTACTGCACAAGCGCGCACGCAGGTCGTCGAGGGATCAACTAGCGACCGGGAGCAACCAGCGGCTAGGACCCATCGAGAGCCCACTCCGTCGACCGACCTCCGTGCCCTGCCATGAGGTCGACGAGAGAACGGTGAACGGTAAACCCCGGATGCGGCTGTCAGCCTTGCGGATGCCTTGGGGCGATCCCTCGTCATGATTCAACTCCTCCGAGTGTGGGGGATTACTTCGCAAGTTGTCCAATCACGGGCCTCTCTGGTCTCCACGTTCGTTCAACGTCCCCGGTCACCGTCTTGCCAGAAGCATCAGGGGTATGGAGGACCCGGTATTAGCGACTGGGTCGTATGACTATTGCCGAGGTCAACTGCGCCTCAAAAGTGGCTTCAAGCCGTCCGGAAACAGCCCCCAATATTCGATGAGCCACTGTTTATGCTGGGGCCTCAGGAATCGACTTGTTCAAAACAGGAATCACTCGGTCATGTAAGAGCCGTTGGCAAGTGCGTAACGACTCACAGTTCTCCGATGGAGAGCCTATCGGCTTGTGGCCCGGTGCGCACGTCGCAGTTCGTCTAGAGCCCGATCATCAGGCCAGACGGCATCGCCGGCGGAGTCTCTAGCAATTATCAGATTGCTGCGTAGAACTGATTTGATCTCTTGAGCCTTCGCCGCCATTCCGGGCGGATAATCGCTTACTATTTTTTTTTTTTCGCTAAACTTCCTGGAAGGTGATCAATTCAGTAGGTTACATTGTTTCAATTTCCCGGTACATCATGTTTCTAGACTTAGATAGGCTCAGTAGCAGACCATGGGTCACATGTGGCATCGAAGCTCTCTGTCTTAACTAGTACGTATCCTGATGTGTGGAAAAACGCATGGGACTAATGATGTGACTCATCCCCCATTCAATGAGACCGAAGAGAGTTGCGCCTCAAGATCCGACCAAGATATTATATACATGGCTGTTTACATATATACTGTCATCCATATACCCCATATACTCACACTGGAAGGCAAAGCTCAAGCCACCGGCCCGAGCCCACACAGCAATTGCCAGTAGTGTACAATAATAATTCGCCGGATCTGCCGCCTCTCGGCCTACACAGTCATCTTCACCTTCCGGTACCGTGGTTCTATAAATCTACCTCTGCTTGATATACTTACTTGGGCGTGAAATTCTCAGATGGCATCCCACCGTGCAAGACAAAGTCTCTTCCCCTCGGCTTGGCATCCAAAAATACGAGATGTAGAGTACTTCGCTTCGATAAACTAAACTGCGAAGCAAGATCCCATAATTGTACTATCGGCTCATCTCAAACGTCTAGGATCTTGGTACTTTACCTACCCTTGCCTTATAGGGACGTTATCCGAGCCCGGGAGTCCTCAGCTCACCTAGAGTTTATAGCGCCAAAATTAGGAAATTATACGCTTCCTACGCCGTCAATTTCTCGGAGGTTCTTTCTGTCTAAGTTAGTCCAGAGCCCCTCAATACATAGTTTATGATCTCTAGTTATCTTAGATATACTTGACGTATTTCGGTGTCTCGTCTCGGATGCGGTGTCTCAGGCTGCAGCTATGGCGGGCTAAGGCCAGACACGATCTGCGACTATCTCCTTATTACCTCCTCGTCACGTAATGGTATATCTTCCCACAGCCTCTACTACTGGCCAGAGGTTACAATGTAGGCAGGGACACTAATATTAGAATATCTCTAGCCACAATACAACTATACTAACTCCTTATACAACGGCGTGTATTGTGTCTGTTACTCGGTGCACGAAGCTTCATACTTATCTGACACATGGCCGGGTAGCTCTCTAGTCGATCGACGACTCAGATCTCCCAAGCGTAGCAAGGTTCCATTCATGCTATGGTCTGTCAGAGAGCGGGGGGAACATCCCGAGAACCTGGGTCAAACGATACCGCATCATGTAGAGATACCTATGTCGAGAATAGTACATTCCGATCCTGGGGAGATATCCCTATTCTCCCCGAAGTATCTACATGGGAGGCGAGGTACAGGCGATATTGGGCTCGAAGAACCACCGAGACAGCATATGTCAGACACGAGTTCGGGAGGGGGGGTACCACCATAGGAGGTAGACCAAGTCTAGATGCGCAACGGGCCCGACGGGTGATATTCGTGCCGCGCCGAAGGTTGGCAACCAGCAAACCCGGATCTTCAATATGGGATAATCCCCATCATTATCCTCCCTCGCTGCACCTAGAAGGGTCCTTCTTTATTTCTAATCGGCCGCCGAGGACACTGGAAGCAATACTAAGCGTCATCGTGAACCCACAAGGAGGGGGGGAGGGGAGGGGGAGGGTGTCTGATCACTGTCAGTGGTGGGAAGCGTCTGACATACATACATAGAATATGCATCTCTTTCATCCTGACAAACGACCGCGACCCCTGATCGTTTCGGCACAACTCCCAAGGTGACATGGGCGATACACCAATACGATTGAATGCCTTTCGACGGCTTGGAGCTTGGAGTAAGTGGCGCCTCGGTACGGGCCAGGTCGCCGGGAAGCCAGGCAAAAAAGAAACCTCAAAGAAGACGAGTACGCTCGGCATCGCCCTATCGTATCCGGAATTTACCTTGAACACACACACACACACACACGCACACACCTGCACACACATGACCATGTATTGGTACGCCGCGAGGACAATTGTAGTAGTAGCACCAGCGATAAGGTAGAAGGTAGGTATATCACGGTTATATCCAAGCCGCGAGGCAAACATGGCTCCCGGCACGTGGACACAAACAGCTAGAACGAGAAGTGGTAGCATTGGCGTTTTTCGTCGCCGACCTCTTATTCGCTTCTGCCCACCACACACACACACGCGCACACACACACGCCCAGCGCACATCACGCCCTCACCCTGCAGGAACCGTATCTGTTGTGTTCGCACTAGTTCTCGGAGACTTTTTTATTATTATTATTTTTTTTTTTTAGTTGGCTGCCTAGCCGCCACACAGTCCGACATGGGGACCTAATAGGTCGCCCTTCCGAGGCGGCGTCAGCGCATGCAGGTTTCATTGTGCGTCAGGCCGTAGCCGCCTCGGCCGTGTCGTCATTGCTGCGGCGCACCACGTGGTGAGAAATAGGTAGAGAGAGACAGAGAGAAAGTCGTAATAAATAAATAAATAAATAAATAAATGATATATACGACCATATGGATGTGCAAAAGAAGACGGGGTCCGAAGAGCAACGATGGAACCTCGGCATTGAAGGTGAGCAGTCGATTTTTACGCCACATGGGTACATCGTTCATATCCGTCGATGTATTATTGTTTATTATTATATGACATAAGTACCAAGCGTGATTCTTACGTATGTGTAGCTGATGGGTTTCTATATACGGACATGGGAATCACACATGCATCCCGGGGCGTCTGCATTCCCGCCGAAGCCTCTTCGGCGAGCCGATTGGGATATGACATCATAATTCCGTCGTATTTTACGAACAATCCGAATTGAATGTGAGACCGGCGGTGAGATAGTAGCCGGAACCCGTCCCCTTCGCCTTGTTGACACTGCCCAGCTGTACCTGACAAGTGACAAGCCACCCTCCGGTGTTCTGATGCCGTAATGCCGTAATCCCGTGCCGTAGATGATTTCTTAGGGCAGGCTATACAGACGGACAAAAGAGAAGGAGGAGGGGGGAGGACGGGGAAAAACGGTTAAGTCGGCCCTTTTGAAAACAGGGACGAATGAGGCTGTTGAGGCTCGACACGGCGAAAAGCGCACAGCGTACATGGGGGAGGGGGGGGGGATGTAGTATCGTATGAGTGAGCGTCTTGAGTATTCTCTACTAGAGAGAAGTACCACACCGGGCTCCTGTGGCACAAGCTGCCTTCTCCGCTGCCTCGTATACCAGGCGGAAAGCCGACCAGGCGCCTTCGGCACAAGCCGAGCGAGACTAGATCTAGATTCGAGAAACATCTCGATAATCTTAGTTTTTTTTCCCCTCCCGCCCGACTAGTATCCATCTTGCTATACCTGACCCCCCCTGCCTTGGTTGGCGTGTGTCACACTTCATTTGGGTTCTCCATTCGTTCGTGGCACCGTTCCCCCAAAGGCAGTTGTTTGCCTCAAGAAAAAATCCACGAGCAGCGGATCCCGAAATAGTAAAGCAAGGCAAGGCAAAACAAGGCGCCCCAGGCACGCCCCCCTTGTCCGGCGCCCCGTTAGAAGCCCCTTGGCCCTGGTCCTTCTGGAATTTTCAGAGTCCTTTCTCCGCCCGGCGATCCCATTTTGCCTTTCCGGTATGTATATGTGAAACATGCTAGGGGTGAATGGTTATATCTCGTGCGCATGTGGTAGTTTCGTGGCTAGAGATATGTCTGACATTCTGTTGTCGATATTGACATAATCTACCTTCTTACTAGATTGGTATTTAAAAGGTGCCGGGCGAGTATCGCCAAGTTCACGGAGGGTACTGCATTAGGGGAGAAGGAATACGGGATAACATCGAGCTCTCGGTACTTGCGAATCAAGATACGAGATATGTCGTGGAAACGTTGATTTAGGTGGTATAGCATCTCTTGGTGGTTCGGTTAGCACTAACTAGCGCTCCGTATTAGCGGCTAACAAATAAAAGTTGTCTGGAAAAGCTCCGGTATGGCCTTGAAATACCTAGCACATTATAAGGAGTATGAAAAGAGGCTGGGCATGATTTCAGATTCAGGAGGATGATTTCTCACCCAAGCTATCGTCCTTTTAGAGGAGGGATGAAACCTAGAGCTCTGCTACGCATAGGGGCGCGGTGTCTTGGGTTCCCATCATCGTTGATATAACGATTAAAATACATGAATGCGTTTCTATGCTCGTTGTATCCATCTGAGGGGGGCTACTTGTATCTTTGGACTGCCTAATTTTGTGCTGGTGTGTCATTGCTCTGAAAGCCAAGGCATCTCCTATCCACTCCCACCAAAGCGCGGTTTCATTAGTGTAGTGCATACATTGGAAGTGGATTGACACCTTCCAACTCTAATTCTTCGTCTCTATCTTTTGCCTTGGATCATCGCTAAGAGAGGTTGGGGAAAAAAAAAGTCATTGCTTCTGTGGTCGTCCGTTTTCCTGTCAACAGGCTGGCCTGCGTCAAATGGAAGGAGGTATATAATGGGGATGTCGAGGATGTGGATCGATAGTAAATAATATACCACGGGCGTTGAGTAGCAGGGGCTGGCTTGCCGAGAGCTAAAAAAAAAAAAAAATACAGTCCCATCGCATTACAATGATATAGTGCGCCGCCATGCAGAAGCAAAAAGAGAAAGATGTAGAAGCCACAGCTCATAACATTCATTTCACGAGATAGCACCGGAAAGAAATACCCAAATGCCCTTCATGATGCGTCGTAACCGCGACTGGAGCCCTTTGCGAAATCTTTAAGCCAAAGTTCTATGCGCGCCTACTCATGGCGACGTTGGCACCGACAGAGGCCAAATCTTGTTTGCCGCTTGCAGTTCGGCCAGCAACACGAGGCAAGTTACTATTCCCTATGGCGCTGGAAGGAACAGGGCCGCTGCCGGTACTCGTCCGCTTAACGCCCACGCTGCTCGTTGTCGTTGCGCCATTGATGCCAGAGACACGCCTAGGCCCGCCAGGCGCGGACTTGTGTGGGCTAGAGTTGCTCAATTCTCGAGGACGGAAGACAGTGTTGCTGCTCTTGGTAACGACCGGGGGTTCTGGCAGCGGTCTCGGGGCAGATTGAGTATTGTGGCGCTTCATGGGAGAGGACTCTCGAGCGCGAGAGACAGTTACCGTAGCTTTATATCCTGTAATATATTCATGTCGGATGGCCTCCTCCGGCTTTAGGCGGCGATCCGGATCCCACCTCAAACAACGACCGAGAAAGTCAAGAAACGGCTCGTCGTCGCATTTGATCGCCTGCTGTAATGTCTTGGAGGAAGGGCGTCGTCTTCGCCCCTTTGTGGATACCGTCAAACGTGGCTTGCCCATCGAATCGAAGAAAAGCTTCTTCCTTGTACTCTTTTCGATGAGGTGTTTCTCTGGTGGGCCGAAGACCTCCATAATACAGGCGAGTTGCTCCTGCTCATTCTCGCCGGGGAAAATTGGGACTCCAGTGTATAGCTCAGCTAAGATGCAGCCCAGACTCCACATATCGATTGGAAGACCGTAAGTCATTCCCAAGATGACTTCAGGAGAACGATAGAACCGTGATTGGATGTATGTATACACCTTTTCGTTTTCGAAGCAGCTAGAGCCGAAGTCGATCACCTTGATCTCAGAATGCAGGGGGTGCCGAAGAAGAATATTTTCCGGTTTCAGGTCACAGTGGATGACTTTGTGTTGCTTGAGGATCACAAGTGAGCTGAGCATCTGCTTCGTGAAACGCCGAATGAGCTTGAGAGAGAAACCACGAAATGAGTTAGACTTGATGAACTCATAAAGATTCATATCAAGCAGTTCCGTTGATATGCAAAGATGACCTCGGAAATAGAAACTGTGTGTGAAATTGACCATGCTGTGCCGGTTCTTGGGGTCCCATTCACGGAGCTTCTTCAAAATATTGACCTCAACGAGAGCCTGTTGATGGAATCTCTTCTTATTCCGGATGATTTTGACAGCCACTAGACCACCCGTCTTGTGATCGATGCACCGAACGACCTGCCCAAAACTTCCTTTTCCAAGGACATCAACGATTTCGTAACGGTACGCGAGATGGTCGCCCATAATAATAGAGTAATCTCCACGTTCATCATCATAGCCGAAATTCGGTTTGCTGGTATGCAGATCGCCCACGATCTTATTGGCATTTTGCGTACCACAGAAATAGATATCACTGTAGTCAATAATCTCTCCTTTCTCGTATATATTCAGAATCGCGATTCGGATTGCGTCTTGGGGCCCAACACGTTCCTTGGGTGTTGCCCTCTTACGAAGAGCATCGAGCGTGCGGGCGGCAATCTCTGTTTCTTTCTTCCTCGCTCCCATTTTCTTCATCTCTTCCTCAGCAATATGGTCATCTCGATCCATCTCTGCAGTGTAGGGCTCATTATGTTTGATCGAAGCAACAGATGGCCTCGGGCGGACGGATTTTTGGATCAACGGAGCCCGCTGCGCTGACGCTTCAATCATCGAGCTATTGCCGGTGTCCTTCTTCATTATATGCCAGCCATCAGTTCGAGTCTTATCTTGCGTTAGAGTGTGGTTCAGACTCGACGCAGAACTCTTCCTGCGTTTCGATTCCAAGTAACCCCCGACAGGTTTCGCTGTATGGCTTGGGCTTGGAGCCTTGGCAGCATTCAAATGCATGGATGCTGAGACTGGAATCCGTGGTGGCGGCATGCTATCTTGCCGCGCTTGCCTTTCAGCTATTTTATCCATGGACCCGGCTGAAGCATGGTTTCCGCTTTTCGAGGTACTTCGTTTCCAGGACAAACTCAGTTTCCTCCTCAAGGAACTAATAGAAGATGGAGTCGGGGGTTCCTCCGGACTCGTTTGGGGAGGCGGTGACTTTGGTTTTGTGACTTTTGGGGCTCTTGGTCCTCCTGGTTTATGATCAGGTTTAAACCCGGTAGTCCTCTCTACCGAAGCGCTGTGTTTAAGGTCTCCAAAGGTCTTGGATTTAGTAATTAGGTTCTCAAACGTATCGCCGCCTTTTGGGGCAGATGAAGAGAGGAATGGGGAAACCGCAGGTTTGCGTGACGGCGTTTTGACGGAGGAGTCTAGGAGAGACTCTGAAGAGCTATTTGTGTCTTCGGCACTGGGACTTTCTAATCGACTGTGATGAACTGTGCTACTGCTACGTGGTATTGGTATATCAGCAGCCTTCCCCACGCGGCCCCTCGCAAAGAATGTGCTTCTAGAAGCTGTCATTGGAGTCGTAGGAGTTTTTGCGAGTGCTCGCATCGGCGGCGGAGTCAACTTCCCTTTCTCGGACCCTTGTTCTTGTAAGGCTGCTATCTTCGCAGCGGTCGGTGTACTCAAGGGACCCAGATTCAGAGGTGGCAAACTGAGAGGTTGCAAATGCCTCTTCGACGGATTCGAGACTGCTTTCTGTTCCGCATCCGAGACACCTGCTAACGACTTTCTCGGACCTAATTTGCGTTGGGTTGTGTTTGCCTGAATCTTGACTGGAGGCTCAAGCACAGAAGGATTGGAGAGCGTCTCGGTAGAATTGCTATGAATGCTGCTGCTATCCAGGCCGTAGTTAGATTTTCGTTTCTCAAGCCAAGATAGCTCTGCCGGGGAGTCTTTAGGAGACTCGTATGCCTTGGGAATAGCGGGCACTGGCGGAACATCTTCCTCGTCGTCAGTCGGGGGAGGATTATGCAGACCTAGGCCTTTTGGAGCTGGTAATCTGGTGCTTGGGCCAGGCTGCGAAAGACGCTGAATCGAGCTCGTTGATGTTCTATGAGTGTTGTGGCTGGTAGTAGAACCGACAGAAAGACCCGAGCTGTACGACTTCCTGTTTGTAACTTCTGGAGTTGTCCTTGAGGAAGAAGGGGTTGGGGCCTTGCGAGGTATCATTGATGGCGAGCGCGAATTGGGACGCAGGTCTATAGGTGGTGGCGGCGCTGTTGCGATGGAGGCTAAACTATGAGGATAGGCCGACATTCTCTTCATTCGTTGCGCGTCCGTTGGAGAAATGGTCCTAGCACCAAGTCCGCTTGCATGGGAACTGTGAGTTGTTGGCATCACAGATACTCTTCGCGATGTGCCTGCGGTGCCCTTCGCCCGGGGGGATTTCGAGAATGACGTAGATATCCTACTCTTCTCTGGATTCAAACCACCGTTGCTACCAGACGCCGTGGAGAATGTTGTAGACAACCTTGGTGCTGGTTGGATTGAACGTGCCTTAGTAGCTCGTGATACGTCTAGTTGCCTTGCATTATCACTTGACTCCCCACCAACGGACTCAGCTGATGACTGAGGGCCTTCACTTGCGTGTCTTTCCGTTCTCCCCGACGTTAATAGGCTGGGCCGGCGTTTCACCCCACTCTTGCTGGCATAATCAGCATCGATGATGCCGGACCCAACCGACTTCCTGGGTGGCTTCGCGATATTGCTGCTAGAAACAGGAGGATAATGGCTTTGGCGGCGATTCCGTGCAGAAGCAGCCGGAGCGGTCGGCGCATCCACAATGCTTGAAGATATAGACATGACGGAGCCGCTGCTAACTTGTCGCCCCGATGTACTGGGCCTTCTGAGAATGGAACCAGATCTGGATGATCTGGTCGTGCCTGCATTGGATGGAACGCTGGGCTGTTTGGTAGAACGCCCGTCTCCTCCAGCCGGGGGACCGTGGTATTGCTGACCGGCCATTGTATCGTCGGAGCAAGAAACCTCACTAAGAATGCTGCCCTGGCCAGATGGCGACGGAAATTGCGTTAATTTAAACCCGGTCGAAGCGGACTCGAGGCTGCTCTGAAGATCATCGAAGCTGACAGATGGCAAAAAATCGAAGGAGGTCGTCGAACTATCGTCTACGTCGCTGGGAGCCCCATTTCGGCCGAAGGAAAAGAGCGAATGATTGTTAGACGAGGAAGCATGCAACATCGGACCGTCGTGAGCAGCATATGCTGCGGTCGTGTAGCCGGGGTTTATATTCTCCTTGCTCCTAGTACACCGGGCCTAGTTAGCTCCCGAAAGCAAGAGACAAGCCAAGTGTTGGGAGGGGTTCAGTTCAACAAGGAGGGTGAAATACAACAGCCGGGCTGGAGATGAAAGAGACGTACGACCGCGTCGGAGACTGCGCCGCTGGTCTCGGGCCGGCAGGGACCAAAGGATCCAGATGATGCTCCCTACTCATAGGGGACAACACGGGCGCTTCTGAGGTACGGGATTGATGGTCGGAGGGGGGTCTGGGAAGGGCACGGGAAGGGCGGTGCCGGCGACTTTCGTTCTTTTTGTCTCGCCTCACATGCAAGAAACCGGGCGGAATCACCGAGGACGAGAGTTTTCGCAATGATTCTCAGTCCGGCAAGGGAGCCGAGTGCATCGACACGGGCTACCGCATTCCGGGAACGCGACAGGGCAGAGGACAACCAACCGTGGACAATCGAGTCGGCCGATGCCAGACAGTGGACAGCAGGCTGTTCGTTGATTTGGGGAGGGACTGTGTCGAGGAAGAAGGCGTGAAGAAGGGAAGAAGGGTTGAAGCAGGCTGGTCGGTGCCTTGTTGATTGGTTAGCCAACCTTGGAGGAGGTAGGCAGTTGGTTGGCTGGCTGGCCACAGCTTGTTTTTCCCGTTGATTAAGGGAAAGAAAATAAGAGTCGACGGGGGCGACGATCCACTGACACTTCCCGGGTCGGGTCAAGGCTCATGGAGTTTTGGGTTTAGTATACCTATCGACGACGCTGGACGTACAGTAGCTATACCGTGGCCTGTGGGCAGCTCCAGTTGTGTACCTGGGCGGGTACTCTAGGTACCTAGCCCGCCCACCCAGGTAGTATAGATAGCGCAGATAGTGCACTCGTACCTACTGAATAGGCCGTGACAGTGCACGGTTTCGCTATCTTGGGTACCTAGGCTGGTAACTGCCTGGGCCGTTACCGAGTCAAACAGAGCTAATCCCGACAGCGTAAGGCCTGTGAAAAATTACATGCCCACCTGCGTCTTACGGCTTGCCTATCACCTAGACATACTTCCAAGGTACCTAGTTACAGCCTCTCCCTCCAAACTCTTTTGCCTGTAGGCACCTAACTTAGGATACAATTAGGTATGCTTCATCGCGGAGGGCGGATGCACTCAGTTCTGTCTATGGATAACCCGCCTGTAGTAGTGTACAAGTAAGGTCGGAAGGTATCATTGGGCCCAGTGGGGTACCTTAGGTACTTAGTTTAAGTAGGTATATTTGGAGACAGCTACAAGATCTGCCCATTCAGCAGGAGATGAAGGTTTGTTTGTTGCCGCGGCAATACAATAAGCAAGTACCTCTAGTTATATCAAAGGATGCTATTGTATGATATCCTATCTTACCCGTTGGGAACTTACTGATCCATTTATCATTTATTACTGCACCCACACCATGTACATATATGATATTAGTAGTACAGCAACCTCTCCCTCATGTCCGCTACGCGTATAGATTACCATGCACGCGTGTGTATGTATGCAGAAGTTGATGTCAGCGTCTCTTCAATATCGAAGGTTATATGCATGTTGAGCGGACAGCATAAGGTTTGTTCCTGCGTCTAAGACATATTTTAACATCCATATGTAGAATTGGAACTCATCTAGCTGCTTCGAGTTGTACCTGACATCACCAATCAATCAATCATCCAACCTACCCAGGCAGTGTGCAAGTAGTAGGCTAAGTAACTCCCTAGGTTAGTCACTTGGGCGCCAAGGCAGCTCTCAAGATGCCTGGTCAGCTCTTTTCTACCATCTTTGACGTTACAGTGTAATCCGTATAGCATTGGGTACAGTGGTTATTGCTTTGTTTACAAGAGCAAACGCGGTGCGGTCTTAGCACGTTTACCACATTATGGCTAAAATAGACAGGAGCTCGTGTCAGTGACGAATAAGTGGCTCGTTCAAATTAACGGGTAGATATTACAACAATAACACAGCATGTATAGCAGCAGCGTAGACCTAGGGTAACTTACAGGTACACGTCTCTTACTTGACACATGGGTCATGGCTTTATTGACAACTTAAAAATAGCTAGTCAGACATGATATGCTCGGAATACAGAGTGGCTTTCCATATAAGTAATGAAAACAGTGCGCGTCACTTTAACTCGACCATCAGTAGGTAGTCACTAGAAGTACTCTGTAAAGCAGCAGCCCAGCCGATCGCGATACCCAAGCTGCCTAGGTAGGCATGTCATTGCAGTTAATACATGTCAATCTCTCCGACGGAACACGTATTGTCCGATCTGGGTAAGGTACTCGGTCACAATGTCCTTCCCCCCTGTAATTGCCCTACGCTATTGCCGATATAACTAATTCGATTTTCGGACCTGCATGTGCTGCCCGATGTTGCATGGTGCCGCCGTAGACGTGGTTAACTGACCGACCTCTCGAGTGCGGCGGTGTGTTTGTTGACATTCATTTGAGGCGCTTGGGGCTTGCATGAATCCCCATCCGGTAACCCCTCTTTCCCCCTTTCCATGAGTGGAAGATGGGCAAGCAGCCAAGTAAAGATTGGTTGGCCAAGGTCAAGAAAGGGGGGTCTCCATTCGAAGCCGCCGTAAAAGGAAAGTTGCGGAGTGGAATGGCTACGGCTGTTGTATCTAGATTGGGCATCGTCATCTTAATCGTCAATCTGCTTCGGAGAAGCTTCGCGTGCTTTTGCATCAATATAAACTGTATCTATCTCAATTCGCATCGCCCGAGGAAGTGATAGAGTAATAATTCTTTCGGTAATTATGAACAGAAGGGTTTGGCAATGTTAAATGATAAATCAACTCGCGGTTGAAGTTCCTGCCAGCCGAAATTGGGACTTATAAGGCTTGACCAACCTTTTTACAGGGTCTGAATGTGACAGCAATATGATCAACCCTACGCCCCGACGAGCTGAGGTCCATTTTGCTTGGGCTGAAACTCTTCAATTGCGCATAAAGGCCAATGCCATCCATACTAATAAAGGCAATAAATAACCATAAATCTGGCACTAGGTTCCGACTGGTTGGTTCGTCCGATCGAGATGTCGCCATCGGTACATGCGGAATGTACCGTCGTTGTTACAAGATTCGATACTGTGGTAGGCATACGACATAGGTCACAAAACTACCTAGGTAATAACTACATAGCAGACTAGAGGATCAGAACCCTTCTTCTCATCTACCGTGGTAGGTAACCTTTAGGGCTACCCTATCACGTACCGCTATGCAAATTGGTATGTATGCATAGATTTAGTTGATTCCGCCCAATTCGCTCCTTTGTGCAGGGATTTCATCAATGGCAGTGTACATAATGCCCGGAAGGCCGCAGATGCAGAGCAAATTCGAGTTTCAAGCCTGAGGCTTAAGCCTACATACAGTATCTTGTATGTTGCTTCCTAGTTATGCTCACAGGGGTGGGCTATTGCTATGTGCCGCCCGTCCCACGGCGTGCTACCGCAATTCAGTCGGTATGAAGGTCTGCTGTCCACCTCGAGAGCATGCGTAGATGTCAGAGGAGGGTATTTCTTCTTCATCTTGCTCTAGATAGTTACATGTCCCAATGGCTGAGCTCGCGCTACTTAATTTGCATCCTTACATGAATAACCTCCAGATGCCTAACCATGCCAGTCCCAGCGATGTTGTCGCAATGCCAAACTTGCGGCTGCGCATACCGAACATGGATTTGCTTGCTAGGATCTTGGCCTGTTGCCGTTCAAGCTGGGCGTTGCCGGAGAAGTAACTGTACGCCGCAAGGCCGATGAATGCGCCTCCGCCTTTGGGCTCGTAAGAAACCGTCAGTCCAATCCCTTCCAGCTTGGGCTTCGTCTGCAGAACCCAATCGTCTAGACCCTGAGCGGCGTAGGCAGAGAGAGCTTAAGTGGGAGGAGGTGCACACTCACCTACGATTCGGCACGGCAGGCAGTCGTCGCCCCGGTCCTCCTTTAGAAGAACATCGAGGTTTTCTGGCTTGTCGAGTGAGCCCACGGACGGGACTTTATCCTTCGCCATGTTATTGAGTTGAACGCGCAATTGGGGATGGCAACCTTGTTTCTCGCCGTAAAAGCTACCTAGGTATCAGGCTATCAAGCTACCAAGTGTAAAAAAGTTCGACCCAGCATCCCGCCTGGATCCAATGGAAAGTGGTCCGAGCTCGGTCAACCTCCCCAAGGGTCAGCCAATCCAGGTAGCCGAGTGACTAGGTACTATCTTAGACCGGCCTACAATTATTATTCGGCTCGTCCACCTCTTTCATACTTTATAGCCTATGATGAGAAGATAGAATCACCTAAATTGGGATGCAGTGAGCTATCAGTTACGAAGCGAGAGGTCAAGAATAGTACTAAGTTGGCCAAACCATCATGGTTCCCTGTGTAAGCTATCCACATAAATTATGATCAGATGAAATAGATGAGATACAATTTGACATTAAGAGTCCTGAGCATATCTTGAACAAATCCACTTCTTTCTTGCACTGCAACGGCCATTGTATAAATTTCTCTTCGTCATCACTAGACTAGAATATGCAAACGCGACCAATGGAATAAACTGCCGCTACCACACGCAATAACTGCTCTCTACAATTTAAAAATACCGCTTGAAGTAGCTTTTGCTGTCTTCGCCTTATTACCATCAATATCCACGACCTCACCCTTTTTGTTGATGAGCTTGACACCGCCTTTCTTGAGACTCCCGAGTGTCTCTTTGCGCTGCTGCGCCTTCGCACTCTGTGGCTTTTTACTATCAGCGTCACCGCCCTTACGAATCCTCTCCTTTTCACGGCGGCGTTTCCTTGTCTTATCTTCGCGGGTCATCTCTTGCTTAGCGATCGGTAGGCCGCTCTTGGTGACGATTTCGCCCTTTTCGGCATTGTCCTTACCAGCCTTGTAAACTTCCTGCGGAGCTAGTGTATTGTCACCACCGCCGACACCCTGTGCTGTAGTTGGCTGCGCGTCTTCCATACTAATTGTTGCAACATCTGGCACAATAGTTAGGGTTGGAGCTACGGGCTTCGGCCTGTAGTGCCAGCTGCTGAGGGCGTCGAGCTTGGAGCTAACTTCCTTCCACATCTGTTCAACCTCCTTTTCTTCCTTGCGAAGCTTTTCCTCTGATTTGCTAACATAAGAATCCGGGTTAGCATTCTTGACGTGCTCCTCTTCGTAGATCTCAGCTAGGCCTTGTTTCGATTTGGTGTCCTCCACATTGGCGAGCCCACGGCGCGTGTTAGATGAAAACTCTGTGGCATCGGGCCGTCGGCGAATTACTTCGTCGAATTCCCTAGCTAGTATCCGTCTTTTGATGAGATCCTCAATGCTTTCATTGATGTCGGGTGTGATGACGGGGACTGGTTTCCCTGCGTGCTCGAAGTCGAGATCTTCCTCTAGGAGGGAGTTCATCGGACGCTCGATGGCCCTAGCCTCACCCGACATGGTCCAATCTTTTTTGGCCACGTTGGCCGCCTCTAGCTTGCGAATTTCCTCGGCTAGTCTGGCCTGTCTCCTCTCATGTGCGGACCTCCTCGATTTGGGATCCCCAGCGGAGGCCTCCGAAAGCGCATCTTCAGAATTCTCACGTTCCGACTCATCTTCAAATAGGTCACGGCGGACATCAGCCATCGCTCGTTTGACTTCTTCCTCGGCCGGCCCGCTCCGCTCCGCGGCGGGAAATTTGCGTGGCTTGCTCTGCTTAGCTCCCTTCCGTCGGGGTGGCGCGAAGAAATCCTTGTAAAAGACATCATTGGCGTTATCCTCCTCATTCGCGCCATCCTCCCCGTTATCCCCGTCCTCCACTTCACTGTCGCCTTCTGGAGCATCCAGATCCATATTACCAAATGTTGGTCCGCCATCGTCGTCCTGATCTCCGATACTGGACTCCATATCCTCGCCCTCATCATCTCCGGCTTTTTTTGGTTTATTAGCTCCGAGTTGTTTTACGGAAAAGGGGTTCGCATGCCAATCGAGTTCTTCATCTTCGCTTCCTTCATCGACATTAGGATCCGCTCTGGCATCCGCGTCCTCCCACATTTGTGTTTGTTTATTAAATTCGTCGATTGAAAAGAAGCCATCGTTCAGGCCATTAGGATCTTCGATTAGCGGTTCGGGCTCGCTGTATTCGGCCTCATCCGAATCTTCTTTTTCTCCGTCCTTTTCTCCCTCGTCTTCTTCGTCGTTATTTTTATCATCGTCGGTACCGTCTTCTAGCAGGCCGGCATCGTCCTCGGAATCATCATCTAATACATCTCCTTCAAAAATTTCACGTTCTGCTTCGCTAGATTCTCCGACAGATTCCATATCGCTGAGATCGGAAACGTCATCAGAATTATCCCCATCTAAGTCTGATAGTGCTGTCGACTTGTCGGCACCGTTCATTTGAGTTTGATGGCTATCCTCTAGCTCCCGGAGAATTTGTTCGGCATCGTGTAGAGTACTCGTAATGATCCTTTTCGCTTGTTGCCAGACTTGGCCGCTCTCGAAGCCATCAACGTGTAGTTTCCTGACTTTGAGCACATCGATGGGACCATGGCTCTGATCAGCACGCTTCCGCTTCTTGTTTGCCTCTTTTTGGCGTTGCTGTTGTTCGTCACTCAATTGACTGGCGTATGCATCCAAGGTCGCTTTAGCAAGCTGGAGAGAGGCATTTGGAAGAGAGGCCGACGGTTGCAGGAAATCGTGGCGGTTGTTGGCCTTGATGGCTTCGAAAAATGCCAGCATCTCCATGCCGCCGCCGGGTTTTGTAGCATCAGTGAGGGCGGACAAAAAATGTAGTGATGGTGCATTAGTGAGAGTATGTGATGTTGAAGTCATAGAGGACGTGGTACTAGCAGAACCAGCCATCGCTAGGATAGGCTTTCTCGCTTTAGTCGGGGTTGAGAAAAAACCGAAAAGTTGGTTGCGACTGTTTGGCCGACTGATTCACGATCGATCTAAAAATTTCCAGAGTCAAGGGTCCCAAAGGAAGTCCAACCCCGCTACGGCCTGCTCTAGCTTCTGTAAGTGCATACCTGGATACCTCCGCAGGTAGGCAGGTACTTGTAAATAATATACATATGTACGTACCTAGTGGATAGGGTGGAGCTCTAGGTTGTAGGTACCTAAGTACTTACCTAGGTAGCGTTCAATCATACCTACCTAGGTAGTTAGTCAGACACCTAGACTAGACGTTAATACTACTACTACTACTACCTAGGTAGTTATCTATAGCCAGATAAGTAGCTAAGCCACGACCTACCTACAAGCCATCTACGGTTCACAAGGTTCCTCGAACTACCTTTGTGTGGCCTGTTGCTAGCTGTAGGTGGTTTTATCTCTTATCACTTGCTTCTTACCTATATATCCTTGCCATGATCATTGGTACTAATCGCCACTATACTTCTACCTATTATTGTGGAAACCCGAATCAATCTTTCAAATGAATCAAAGTATTGCGCTTTCACGCCGGACCTCGACAACCCCATCTTTGCCATTGTTCCCAAATGCCATGGCTATGCCATCTATACTCTTCAAGTCTAGAGCTCGTAGTCCGAATTCGCTGCTGAGTTCCGTGATGTGGCGCAGTGAACGTTAATTATCTATTCGCACGATTTGCCGCCGCCATATTGCGCCCTTTGTCACTAACACACATGTTCATCGCCGCGTAGCCTAACGCCTAGACTGCTCTGATGAAGGACCAACCACAAGGTTTGAAACGAAGATCGAGTAGATGGCCGGCAGGGAATTATCTGATAGCTGTGCTGAGGGCAAGTCTAGAAATGTAGGCCTACAAAAGAGTCAAGGGTGTTGGCAATGGTTAACAAGCACAGCATCGTCATCGTTTTGGCCTTGATAATACATCTGCAAATAGGTCAGCAATAGCTAGACTACTATTGGCCTCGGATATTGACGACGGTACGAATAATATTAAGGCGTCGGAGGCTCTAATCGACACACTAGGTCGTTGTAATGTTTGGGATGATTTAAACGAGGGCGGCGAGCAATGGGGAGATCAAGAGCTGCGAGGGAGAACCCACAAATGTGGTTGGAGTGCAAGGGATTGTGAAGGGGATTAAACCGGCAGAGGCGGGGGGCGAAGCAGTCAATAATAACATCAAACTATCTATCTATTAATAGTATTAGATAAGTGAGTCTTCCCAGGTTATCTGCTGATAAGTCTGGATGGTTGTGTGCACCTAACGTTTCCTGACATGAGCAAAGCAACATATTGTTTCTTTGTTTTATATATTTCTTAGATTTTCGCTCAGGGTTTAAACTGTTGTTTCTGTTCTAGCAAGAAAACGGTTAATTCCTGTATTTATTGCTGTGCATTTACGGTCAACTTAGTATAGGTAGTTAAACTACCTACTTTTATGCTCTCCAGGGCTGTTCATGTTGGCTTGTGAAAAGGTGGGTCGTGCTCCAGCAGTCTTCAGGCCCCTTCCACTGACGTCTTCTGTGGCTTGCCATTCTTCCTCTTGGGCCAATCTGCCCCTCGATTATATCAATGTCACACACCCCCGGACGATGCGCTTCACAAGCCATCCACCATGAATAGCGTAATCGAGGCGCTGCACATCTATGATGAGCATAAGTGAGTCAATATCGTAGCGATATCTTTTATCTTTGTCTCCTCACTAACGGCGTATGGACAGGCGCGCGATTCTCTCCCACACCTATACCTCCCGGCCGCTCTCCGCAGCTCATCTCTTGCCTCTCTATCTCGAACATCCAGCACCGCGGCCCAACCTAATCTACCTATCCAATACCAATCCGCCTACTCTCGTATTCAGTCTCGACCATGCAGATCTCCTTTACCTAGCGACCACGTCTTCCGACATCGAACCTTTGCTCGTCCTCGAATTCCTTCATCGTGTGATCGATGCCTTGGAGGAGTTTCTTGGGGCACCGGTCTTGGCGCACAAGATCGAAGCGAACTATGATGTTGTCGCCCAACTTCTGACCGAGATGTGCGATGCTGGCACAGTTAACACCACTGAACCAAATGCTTTGAGGGACGTTGTGGAGGTGGAAGGCCTCCTGGGGAAGCTACTAGGAAGCATCAATTTACCTACAAAACCACTCACGAACTCCGGTGCCAGTGCTTTGATAACACAAAACGGCCCATCATTACCATGGAGGCGCGCCAATGTACGTCATACATCGAACGAGCTCTACGCAGACGTTGTGGAAACTCTGTCTGTGACGCTGGCACCGTCGGGTCAGCCCATTGCCGCCTTTGCAAATGGCACCATTGCATTTACCTCCAAGGTATCTGGTGTTCCGGATATAGCGGTGAGCCTTACTGGGCCCTCTGGGAAGCATAATTTAAGGACTATCATGGAATTGCCTGTGTTCCATCCCTGCGTTCGGCTGAATCGCTGGAAGGAAAACCCGGGCGAACTCAGCTTTATACCGCCTGATGGACGGTTTATCCTAGCGGGCTATGAAGTTGACTTACTACCCTTCACCAATGCCAAGAGTGGAAGTATGAGTTACAATCTGAAATTACCCGTGAGTATTGAAGTCAAAACGGGCCTTGGTTCGACAGGCTCCGATTTTGAAGTTCGTTTAAACGTTCATAAAATCTTCGGCTCTAATGGCCAGTCAATGGCTGGGCCTTCCTCCAGGGGAAGTGGAACTGGCGGGAGAGGATTTGGGGGGCCACATTCCGGGACCGCGGCGTCCCCGTTGCTCCAAGATGTGGTTGTGTCGGTGCCACTCCCATCGGACGTCAGGAACCTATCCGATATACGTCCCAGCAAAGGAGACGCCAACTATAGCTGCGGAGACAACACCCTAGAGTGGCATTTACCGGCCAAAGAGATCTCGGCGGGAGCATCGTACTTCGGCCTCCGATGCACGGTTGTGGGGCCGCTGCCGGACGATGACACCGAGGAGGACCCCACCGGTTTTGGATTTGGTAAGGACTATTCTTATGAACCGTACCAGGGCTCTACATTACGCCAAAAGCCGAAGGAGCAAGCCAGAGGGTCGGAAGAAGAGCGGGATGCAAAAAGGGTGGCACAGAATAAGATTCTAATGCCTAGCTCAGCATCGGTCAGCTTCTCTGTCAAAGGGTGGGTTCCCAGCGGGATCAAAGTTGAGAGCATCCTTATTGACCCCCGAAAAAGCCGCGGCTTGGGAGAAGGAGTCAAGCCTTACAAAGGCGTCAAATACTTAACAATAAGCAAAGGAGGGGTTGAAATACGATGCTAACCCGAAGAGCATGGCATGGCATCATATAGCACCAAAGATGGCGCTGGTGCAGACGACAGCATGGAGCGGCGTCATGTGTAACGTCAAATGTCATTTACCCACGACAAGGTGGCCGGTGAACCAAAAGGTCCGGTTCGGTAGTCCAAGGCATTGAGGCAGCAAATAGAATAACACTTAAGTAAAGTAGCGAATACGACGGCGGTGCCACCCCGTAACAGCTTTGCGACATCGGCGACAGACACTAATAACATATACATACATAGATATGTATATACACAGGCCAAAATTGCAAGGGGATGGGGCATACGAAGGGTGTGTACCACTACGAATTTCTACACATGCTGATCTATTTGTTGAAAAACGCATTTCTGATTCAAATCTACATCCCTTGTTCTACAGACTGCCACCCAGCCCTGTCACGCAGTAATGTTCAGAACCTCCTATCCTCAAACGTTGGGTGTGCCCAAGTAAAACAGGCAGGAGGAGTGACCAGGTAGGATACACTCGCAGTAATTGGCCTAGACCAGGGGGCACGGGTCAGCCCGGGCTACAGCTCGGGTGGATCAGGATCAGTCTGGGTGCCTAGTGGCCTGGGGAAACCCATGACCAGACGTGCCAATGTGGGGTGGAGGGGAATGGAGTTGGGGAAACGCCGGTCTTCCACCTGGCTTAGACCCAGAGTGCCTAGCCCAGGTACTACCACGACTTACCTGAGCAGTGCTTGCACAGCGCCTCGTTACTGTACCTAAAATCCAGAACGGTACCTGCCGAGTAGGCGGGCTAGAGAGGTACCTAGAGGTAGCTACCTTCTACCTACCTCTCGGAGAAAGTGTTCTACGGATGACCTACGTCTGGGTCAGGTCGTCTGGGTCAGGTCGTCGTATCGCGAAACCCGGCTCCTCCTCCTCCCACTAACCCTAACGTCAATTCTATCCTCAATGATTGGGAATCGTCTTCGCCGCAGCTCCCTTCTAGCTGGTCTGCGGTGATGAGTACGCTCGTGTCCTCGATTTCTCGTCGGCCCGCCCGGATAGCCGTTGCCTCTACCACTCCTATTCGGGCTTTGTCTGCTGGTCCGCCAGCTCCTCTGTTTCGTACCGCGACATGCGTTCAGGTACAACACCAATCTGAGAGTCGGCGGCATGGCTCGACAACGAATAAGCCGCGGCCACGAACGGCCATTTTCTTTCCCGGTAAGCACTGCCGGCGCTGTGCGCTCCCACCGGCTCCGTTTCCCGACTGACCATGACTTTGCCTCACAGGCCAGGGCGTGCAGAAAGTCGGGATGCTCACACCGTGGCTCGAGGCATTCCCACGCACCACTTCCGCAATCCTCGATGAGATAGACTCCTACCTGGGCTACAAGCTTTCGGATATAATACAAAACGGGCCCGGTCGGGTCCTGACGGCAACGCCGAACGCTCAACCGGCCATCATGGCAACTTCCATCCTGATCCTGCGAGTGCTGGAGCGCGAATACGGGTTCAAAGTTGCGGAGCGAGCGGATGTATCACTGGGCCATTCGCTCGGCGAGTTCGCAGCGCTGGTGGCGGCGGGGGTCATGGAGTTCGAGGATGCGCTGCACATGGTTAGCCGGCGGGCCGAAGCCATGGCGGAGGCCACACGGCAAGCACGCGAGAAATATGGTGGTGAGTACGGCATGGTGGCCATCGTCACCGAGCCCGAGTACCTCTCCGGTCTGGTAGAGGCCATTGACGACTTCGTGGGATACCGAAGCGCGGGCACACGCAGCGAAAGCGCAGACTCCCGAAAACCAATCGACCAAGTCCTCATCGCGAATATAAATAGCAAGAACCAGATCGTCCTCAGCGGCTCGCTACACAAAATTAAGGAGCTCGTGGCACACGTCCGGCAGTTTCTTGGCCATGACCCTCGAGCCGTGCGCCTCAACAGTGATAGCCCATTTCACAGTCCCATTATGTGGCCGGCCTACTCCGTCATGCGGGAGCTGGTGTCAAGTAAGAGCCGGGTTCACGGCCGGGAGGATAGGGACATCATCTCATTCCCCGGGTTGGTGGAGTGCGTCAGCAATGTCAGTGCGAGGCCGTTCGCAAGTGCTGCTGACGTTCGGGACCTATTGGCTAGGCAGTGCCTAGAGACGGTTAGGTGGTGGGATAGTATCAAGTACCTCGACCAGGAACAGAAAGTGCGGAGGTGGATAGGTATAGGGCCCGGGAAGGTGGGCAGAAATCTTGTCGGAAAAGAGGTCGGCATGCGTGGCATGGATACCGTTAAGGGGGGCGGTGTATGGGCTATTACGGACCCTATCGAGATCGACGATGTGCTCAAGGGGTTGGAGAAGACGGAGTCTTTGATCGAAGAGGAGGAATAGAAAGAAGGCCGTGTCGGCACACACTAGGATCGGTCAGCACACGATGCGACGGGTTTACCTCACCTTGTAAATACTAATCTTACGCATAGGGGGCCGGCGAGTGTTAGGTGTTAATCAAGACTTGGGGTGTTACATCGCTAGGTTGGTAGGCGCATGTATGTATATCATCTGGTTGCGCACTGGCAGGTAGGGCGGTTATATAGAGCATCCTTGGGGTATAGCTTTATCTAGGTGCTTTAACGAAGTCGCTTAATCTAGCATCGAGTGATAATGCAGCCTCACATCTTTTCTTAGCAGTTCCATCTCCCTCTGGGGTGTGCGTTAGCTTGAATCTTCGCCTGTCCCACTAAAGGTGTGCTGTAAATCCTAAAATCGCGGGGTGAAATATCAACAACTAAATAAATTAGTTACCTAGGTAGTTACCTACTTAAGTACGTAGTAGGCAGTTACCTCAGGTGGCCGGCCATTCACCTTGAAGGGCCCGCGAAAT
The DNA here is from genome assembly GCA_021209875.1 of Rosellinia necatrix. Taxonomy (NCBI): domain Eukaryota; kingdom Fungi; phylum Ascomycota; class Sordariomycetes; order Xylariales; family Xylariaceae; genus Rosellinia; species Rosellinia necatrix. Next base: position 3,047,611 of record JAGYVD010000007.1, on the reverse strand, counting down.
CGACTGGTGGGGCACGAGAAGCTAGGTAGGTAATTACCTGAGCTCCGAACCCAGACTATCACCCCCAACCTACCAATCTAAACAAGAGAGTTCGAGATCTCAACCCCATCCACAGCGTAATACTACGTTGCCACGATAATTGACATGCAGCCATGGCGAACACGATACCCTCAATAGCCTGCTTAGGCGTCATAGGACGGAATGTAAGACAACCATTGGCCTCCCTCCGCATATTTATTCCGCACGACGAACGAAGAGGCCGACGCTCCTCCGCCTCCCCCCCCTCAACAGCGATTACACCTATACGAATCTCAACTACCGTCGCAAGATTTCATAATACCAAGATGAAACCGGCCGATGAATGCTAACCATGACGCCACGCAGAACAACCCCCTCCACATCACCATCTTCCCATCCTACGACGCCACGACCCAGACCTACGGTCCCGCGCGCACGCCGCTGCAGTTCTCCCTAATCCTGTCCGGCACCCTCGACGCCTTCGAAGCGCGCTCGCGGCACCTGTCGAACCCGAGCGGCGGCGGCGGCGGCGGTGCGGGCGGGGGGAGCCTGCTGCTGTCGGGCGACTTCGGGCTGCTGCACGCCGTCGACGACCGCCTGGCCGCGTACGGCTTCGAGACGAACACGGGCGTCAAGTTCGTCGCCGTGGTGGACATGCGGGGGCGGGTAGCGCGGGGAAGCGCAGGGGGCAGCGGAGGCGGTGGTGGTGCTGGTGGCGGCGGTGGCACCGCTGCTGCCGCCGCCGCCGCCCGCGCCGCCGCCGGGAGCGGCGTTGGACTGCGCGACAACGAGCTCAAGCCCGTCTTCCGCGCCATGCAGACCGCCTACGTGCGCCTGCTCCAGAACCCCTTCTACGACCCCGACGAGGCCGCCGCCGTCGCCGGCGGGAAGCCCGGGCGGCGCATCACGAGCCGCAAGTTCGGCGACGAGATGCGCAGGGTCGGGGAGGCCTGGGCGCCGGGCGCGACGAGCGTGTAAAAGCTTGAGGGGAGGTGGAGGGACAGACGGGGAGGGCGTCGCGGGACGGAGTTCACATCGGCTATATTGCGCTTGCGGCCAGTTCGGCCGTCATGATGAAGCACCTGGCCAAACGGCGTTCACGGGCATGGAGCATGGCGTTTGGGTATTGATGGGAGGTGAATGACGGGTTACGCAATATCTCGGGACTCGCTCCCACCTATCTAGATATTTATATACACTAATCAACCTAGATCCAAAAATCTGGGGTCAAATCCCGGAGATGCTTTACTTGTGGCTACTTTTCAAGATCGTCAGCCTTTTTCAGGTGCTCGACCCTGAGTCGCTGCAAGCCAGCGGGCTCGTCAAGCTCGACGGAGGACCCCATAGTAACGTCACCGGATCCTTTTTCATCCGCCGACCACGGCAAAGGCTTCGCTGGCTGCCCTCCCTCCCAGTGCCGCGCCTCGATCGGCAGCGGCTGCCACCAGTCGCCCTGGCGCGCGTGCCACCTCTCGCCGCACAGCTCCCACAGCCGGCTCGCCGCACGCTTATAGGCGAAACGCTCGTCCTCGCCCGTGAACGCGCCCGTGTTGCTGAAGTCGACCTTGGATTTCTTGGGGTCCACGCCGAAGTCGGAGTCTTGGTCCGGGTCGTACTCGGCGTTATTCGAGCCCGTGTACGAGGCGATATTGGGCCGGAAGGGTGACATCTGGTCCTGGTACGCCTCGGCGATCGTTTCGGAGTGTATCGCATCCGCGTCGACGCGCGGACGATCCGGATGAGGGGTTGGTGAGGCTGTGGTTCGCTGCTGGGCGTCCGGGAAGAAGAGGTCGTCTGGACCGACGGCGGCCCTGACGATTAGTTTGCACCGAGCTTCGTAGAGGGCATCTAATAAAGTAATGAGCCTTCTGGCTTCGTTTTTCTTTAGTAAAACGAGAACTGGTATGTTGTCGATAATAAACGTGTGATAAGTGCTGGCCATTGTGATATAATCGGCCGGTCCGAATGAGGATACGAGGTCTTGGAATTCCCATAGTACAGCTCCATTGTGTTGTTTCGGTATAGTAACTAGTCGGCCGTATACTGTTATGGTTGCGGCTTTCCAGACTACCTCGTCGCAAGTAGGCGAGATGTGGTACCTGCTCAAGGCCGCATTCCATACCGAATCACCATTCGAGCCTAAAAGATAATATTCCTTAGGCCTTGTCACTTCTCGAGATTCTCCTGGTATATTTTCCGCAAGTGACAGCCCTTTTGCTGCCTCTGCTGTAATTGCTGTGATATTGGACAAAGGGTTGTCTGCAAGGCTTGTGCGAACACCGTCGAGAACGCGATCAGAATCTCGCCGCCTCCAGTCTTTGGCCCCCTCCATCTGCCACAGTTCACATCGCGCTTTTAGGACCTCAAGAAACGACGCAAAGTCACTTGAAGAACCAAAAAGGTCGCCCTTGCCACGGCCTTTGCCCAAGGCCAGTGTCCGGCCAATTAAACCACCTGTAGTAGGAGCAATATACTCGAAGCCGGCCGCCTTTTCCAGCTCTTCGGGCATGCGGTTCGACGAGGCGATGAGAACACCCCCAAGCTGGAAGAAGGCGGTGAAAAGGTTACTGAGGATCTTACTCGCCGCTTTATCCGGTAGCTGGAACTCATCCAGAAAAAGAATGGGGGATTTATCAATCATTTCTTTTGCCATCCATAGCAGCGAGTATTGTTCATCTTCGTTCCCCGACTCAGAGTGCATCTTCCTATGACGCTCTAATTGAGATAGAGTGTGCAACATGAATGTATTAAAATGCCATCGTCTCTTGCGGCTTGTGGGTAGGCCGTCGGCCAGGAGGTCGAGTAACATAGACTTCCCTGTGCCCACTTCGCCAGACAGGACAAGCCCTTGCGGCGAATCTATGTGCATAGCCTCTTCATGGCTGGCAAGTACCCTCGTCAAAGCAAGAGTGTCTTTGCCTTGGACTCGAGAGAAAAAGTGCGTAAAGAGGGGATTGCGCCATATCGGGTGCCCCTTAACTGCGAGATGTCGAGATTGATCCTCCCCCTTTGATTCCTGTAAAGCGTTCGTAATTGCTCTGAGCCTCGTATGATATTCGACTGAAGGGCTGTAATCTTTTAATCGATGATAAACCTTTTGAAGATGCACTGCTAATCGATGCTGTGCCGGGTCCGGGCAGCAGTATCCAGTCGCAAGTAACGATTGGTACTTCACGAGGGGATCTGTGATTGCAACAGAACTTATATGCCGCCTCATATTTGCCACATTCCCTTACATCACCAAACGACAACTGTCACTAGCTCTGACGAATTTTCTGGAATACCGTTTTCCTAAATCAGAGGATGTCATGTGAAAAAAAAAACATTAAGGAATTCCAATCTGTGCCTATATATCTTCTCCAACAGCAGTAGCCTCGGAACTATTACCTGGGTTGAGTAATTTAGGTCGTCGAAGGGGTTGCGCATTGATTAGGTAGGAGAAACGGATAACATAATGGGGACTGTTATGATTTTACAAAACCCATTATGCCATATTTCGGGGCAGTGAGATCGCGTCTGAACTTTTTGATATTGAGAGCTGATCGTGTAAGTCGTTGCATTAGGTAACAAATGAAATAGGCGCACACCTCGCAGCCAATTGTATGGTGTCGGATGTAACTACACTAGACTACACTAGAGTGCCGGCGTTTAAAGGGATGGAATATGCAGGCGATTAAGTCCGACGAACCCCAGCGCAGCAAGGGAGCCGGGCGCCTTTCGATTGGGTCGCTCTTGAAACGTGCATGGACTCTGACCATAGAGGGCTTGTTCTCAGCCCCATAGCTTCTCCACAGCCCTCCAGAAGGCTTGGGAGGGGTCCAATCGTGGTCTGTGCATTCTCCTTGCCAGCCTAAGCTTTCCATTTTGGAACAACAAACATCGTAACCGTACTAGACCAATTTTAGATGCAGGCATGTGCTGTATTTTTTTACTTGCTAGCCAGGCCCAATCAATAGCAGCCAGTTGGATGGCCTCGTCATTCTTCGCAATTCTTTCCTTGGTCAATGTTCGTTCCATCAATCATTTGCATTCACAACCGCATCCACACTATTCTCATCTCTTCCCTCTCCCTTCCTAGCCTTCCTAGCCTTCCTCTCGCGTTAGAGGGGATTGATCATCACCGACCCATCCGCCTTTTACGTGTTTGTGTATTACCGCCATGAGCAGAGCTTGGTCAGGAACATCGACGCATCCTCAATAACCAGTGCCAGAATCACAGCATCAACCGATCCATCACGCGCCGCCGCTTCCATCGATTCTTCCCGCTCTGCGTTTCTCGTCGCGGCCGTCATCGTTACCACGATCGCGCCATCAGTAACGCCTCTGCAGCATTCATAGCCCATCATGTTTGCTCCGGCGCCGACCAGCGGCGGCCAGCACGGCGCTCCCACTCCCATGACCACTCGTGGTCGCCGTCGCCAGCGACCGTTGAACTCCGATAATTCACTCCCACTACCTAAATCTAAGCGACTCAGGTCAAACCGCGCACTTGCCACCGACAACACAGCCGTGGAGCCCATTTCATCGGAGACGTACGAGGTCAAGTCCACACAGCCATCAGCCGTCGAGGCCAAGCAGGATGGGGTAGAGCAAGCTGCAGCTGTGCCGAGACGAGATCTAAGCGTGCGATCTAAGAAGGGTCGCCCGGGTGATCGGCTGAATAAAGGAGACGGTACTACTCTTTTGGTAGGTCATCACAACGCCTCTCCAACTCGCTGTCGCCAACAATACTGATAGTTTTTATTCATAGTCTGCCAACGTCGCGTTTGAGGTTAGAAAGCTCCCAGCCCTCCCAGAACGGATAAAACTCGATCCTACTAGTACGCGACCCCTTCCCCCCCTTCCCGTATTATGTCCAACCTCATTTCTGACTGTTGATCATCTAGGTCGCCAACATGGGTCCGTTGATACATCGATCGGATGCGCTCTTAACCTCACACACACACATGCCGTTGTCTGGTTCTATGCAGCAGCTTCGTTATCGCCCGAGTCGTTTACGTTCACGCTCCCCTATCCATCAAAGCACCCAACGGACCCTTTACCACTTGGGCTGCTTGTCTCTCCGTCCGCATCTTGTTCCGAACCCGGCCTTGTTGTTGTAATGCCTACGAGTGGCAAGATCACTTACTGGGAGTCGATCTCGAGCGCCACGACTCTAGATTTTATTCGGCAACAGCAAACCAGTGTTGAGGATTCTATCTCTGGGATGTTTTCCGGCGAACGTGTTATCCAACTGCTCAGTGTTGAGGCGGCCGCGGGATTCATCCTGGCTTTTAGCAGTGGACGAATTGCGTATCTGAGTGTGCGGGATGCCCACGGACGACCCAAGGTTTCCGTTCAGTTTCTACGTACCAGCCTTGGCCCCTCCAGCAGCGGGTTTCTCGGAAGCATTCGGAACGCCCTTTCTCACTCGGCAGCCCAGGGTGATATAGCAGCCGTGTGCGCTGACCGCCCATGGAAACAGGGCGAGTGTACCGTCGTGGCCGTGACATCAAAAGCTCGAGTAAACTCTTGGAGAATACACCGCGGTGGTCACCATGATCTTCTCGCCGACTTAGATATCCGTAGTACTGTTCTCGAAGCAATTAGGAAATCGGATGGAACTAGTCTAACGTTCGTCCCTGAATCCTTCAAGATAATCGATTTCTGCTTTGTACCAAAAGGTATGTCTTCTCAGTACGCCGACATGAGCAGACTACGCCATTTGCCGCCATCCGAGACTGAACAACACCTATTGTTCCTAACTTCGCTGGACTATGAGGACTTGCGTCGGTATTGTCTAGTCGAAGTGGTGATACATAACCGATCATCGTCAGAGCTCCCGATCGACGTCGGTATGGTCCGACCGCTATTAAATTTTTCCACACAACCAAGCGCGAATGCACTCACAAAGCCGCGACTCTATTTGCCCAAGCCGGCCGTCATGGCCTTCCTCGTTTTCGACCATGCTGCTGTTGTTGCCTCCATTGCTCAACCTCCAGAGTCCCCTGACTCCCAAATTATGCAAGACAACCATGCTCTACCAACAACATTTGAGGATGTTATTGATTTACGTCGAGACCCTACTCTCGAAATTGTAGGGTCCGGCATTGAAGAGCCCCAGATTTACGACCTTGCGGACGAAGACACACGGCCGATGCGAACCAAGACCAAGAACCCAACAGCTGTACTTCTTGTTCGAGGAGCCGGCACTATACGTGTCACAATCTCTGATTGCAAGCGTTTCGCAAGCACCACACCACCCAAGCTTACCGCGAGGATCAAGTTAGAGCAGGCTGTTTTTTTCGGAATAAAGGAAGACAACCCTATCGCATTTGATGTACTGCATAATATCACTTTCGAAGACCGTGAGTATGGAGCCGCCGCTTTGGGATTGAGCCATGATATTCTTACGTCAACCGGACCAAATCTCTCGTCACTAGCCGCGAGACTTGATGACAATATTAAGGAACGAGTCCGTTATCTTGACAAAATGATGGCGCACCTACAGAGCGTCGGCGTCAACCTGGACCGTAGTACAAAATGGGAGCTGATGTGGAATGCCGAGAAAATGCATGTTGCCAGCACGCTATGGCGAAAGCATGAAGAATTTCTACACATGCGCCCTGCTACCTCGAAGAAGACTATCGTGGCAGAGATTGTTGAATATATTCGCTCGGAAGAAAAATCCAAACCCGATCATGCCAAGGGGGAGACAGACGAGCTCAGGCACTGGTTTATACACGACATTCACCGCATGGAATTGTTTATTGCCTGGGCCTACGAAGTTATCAAGCACAACTCGAAGGCCAAACTGGACCCTGTTTCTCTGACGCGGTTGATATTTGAGGCTTCAGATCTCTACAATAGCACCATTCGTAACGCATTTGCGTTTAGACAAACACATCTTGAACTATACGGTCTGAGGGGGGAGAAGCTTCATCATGGAATACTGGACGGCAATTATTCAGGCTTGTCTACACCCTGGACCGCAAACAGATTCATCGCCAATAATGTGAAGCGTCAAGTTGAACTCGCCACCGAGTGGATTAAACAGGACCCCGAGTCCCTGACTGAAGAGCAGCAAAGTCTCATTGGAAAAGTGCGGGATATTCTACCCGAAATGACGGAAGTTTACCTCTCCGTGCTCCAGGAATTAACCCGGTGGAACCTTGCGACTGGCGACCCAAAGTTAGTTGCAGAAGGCCAAAAGTATGAAGAAGTCTATAAAGAAGATCGTCACGCTAAGGTCGTTCTACTAGCCCACTCCGATAACTGGGAGGCGGCTATTAAGATCGCAGAGTCCCACAGATCTCTGCATGCCCTGGCCGAAGTGCTCACTCGTGAAATAGACATGTATCGCGATGAGCTCTCCGCTCCCGATCTTCCGGCAGAACAAAGTGAGAGTATCGAGTCAAAAATGGCAAACAAGGAGGATAAGATTCGGCAGTGTTTTGAAACCTACGGAGAGGAGTTCGCGTTCCCATTCTACGATTATCTTTTCGCCACTTATGGTGTAGATGCTCTTCTCGAATATGATGGCGACAGGAGACACAAGACCGTGTACTTGAGAACGAGACCAGAGCTGGCTAAGATATCCTGGATCAATGATATCGTCGGCGAGGAAGATATCGATCATGCTGCTGAGACCCTTCTCGATTTGGGCTTAGCTCGAGAACAACAAGTTTGGAACAAGAAAATCGAACTTAGCCTTGGTAAACTAGCCCGAATGGCCGAATCAACGCGTCCTCCCAGCCAAGCATCAACCGTCCAAGAAGCCGCCATCAACGGTGCCACCGAGGATTTGCGCGTCGAGGCCATCGATAGGGAGCTTGCTATCATCGGTATTCAAAATGAATTTTACGATACCCAAATCCGGCCAGTTATCAGCGTAGCGCTCGACGAGGCTGAAGAACTGGGTCTCGTCCAAGAAGCTTTTGCCTTCGAATGCCCCAAAAAGTACAAGATACTCTCTCAATTGTTCGAGGACGCAATGAAACGACTACTTCAGCATGAAGCTCTTGACCCGCTGACTCTAATTGACCTTCTCACCATGGTCAACTTGCCTCCGGACACCAAAGAGAATATTGCTGATCAATTTTTCCTTGCCATCCAGGTGGCCAGCAATGGACTTCGTGGTGATGAGCGCCACCAAGCTGAGCGGCTTATTTGGAGACGATGCTTTCTGCGTGAGGATTGGACAACGCTAAATAATACGACGATGAAGGACGATGAGGAGACCATGGACGTCCTCGGCCAAACAGATCTCTTTCAGCTTTACTGCACCCTATATGCAAATCGTAAGTCCATCCGCAGCGGACAATATCTGCGTCAGGCTAACACTAAGTAGAAAACAACCGTCGTGCCAAAGTAGCACATCGAAGATTGGCACCCTCACAAGCCGCCGGCGTTTATATGCGTACTCTCGATAGGCGGTTTGCAAGCATGGAGAAGAGTTATCGAGAGAAGATGTTGGAAGCGATGCGATGGGAAGATTCCAATCTTCGTAAACATATTGAAACACACCGGCTAGAGGAGTGGACGAAGGAAACACAGAAGCTTGCGGAGCAGGCGGTTGACCAACAGTACGATGACGCCACTGAAGCGCAATCGGCGGGAGGCTTTCTGAAGACATCAACCACGAAGAAGCTGTGGGCGAAGTCAACGGAAGCTACAAACGAACGAAATAACACACAGTAGGGAGCGAGCTCTCGGTTTAATGACCTCAATGGACTGTTTTTCGGGCGTCTAGGGGCTAATTACGGACTCATGTAACATAAAGTCGTTCTTGTCGTGTTTGGCGTCAGATTATATAAGCCGCTCTAGGACGAGGAATAAACGGCAAAAGAATTCATGATAATAAGAACTCTTAGGCAGAAAATTGCCCTTGGAATCATGTATCCGACTGTACAAGCAAACAGAGTGGCACGCTGGCATGCTTCAAGAGGAGGCAGGTTAGATGTGGGGATCGGCTGGTCTCTCTTTCTCAACCCACGTTATGAAGATTGTGTCGTCGAATTATAGACCCCTTCACTTATTTTAGGGAGGTTGAACATTACTTGCTAACTCTTTTCGATTTTAATTATACAGCATTGAGAGTATATGTCGCCTAGTGAACCTCGTACATTTATTTATGATCATCGCCGCTTAAGTTTGGACATAGTGATGAAAGAGAGTACTCTTCATTGTCATATCATTATTTTTAATGCAGACGACAGTGTCCGATGGCCACCAAGAAGATGGGGATAAGGAGCGGCAATACACCCGCACGATATGTTTCTCCAGAACAGCCATATTCGGACACCGGTATAGGAGCGCAAGCTGGGGGGTATCCTTAACCGTTGGTGAGTCATGCATGCGACCAGCAGGCCACCCCAATAGGACATTCTCGTGACACATAGGAATAATCAGTAAGCACACCGTCGTCGTCGTCGTCGTCGTCTTTGCTCGTCCCGATATATATCACTAGTCCATCAGACCTTCAAATTGCCATACTCGCCGCATTCTACGAGATATCCTGTGCTTCTCGCTCTTCCCCCCTTTCTCCAACTCTCTCTCTCTCTCTACCCCCCTCCCCCTCCCCTTTCCCCCCCTCCTTCCCTCTTTCCCTCTTTCCCTCTCCCCCCTCCTCTCTCGCTCTCTCTCTCTCTCTCTCTCTCTTTGTGTGTGTGCGTGTGTGTGTATGATCCGATGGTCAGCATACGCCCCCGGACAGCGGAGGACCTGCCGGCGTGCGTCGAGATGATGGGGGTCGTGTACCGCGACAGCGGGTACCCGGTGCACGGGGTGGACAACGCGCTCGAGGACCTGCTGGGGGACGACGAAGCCTGGGTGGCGGAGCACGAAGGGGTCGTGATCGGACACGTGGCGATGAACGGGACCGCCGCCGCCGGGGGGAAAGCGGTACGCGAACGTGACGACGCCGTGGCTGGAGAAGCAACATCAGCAGCAGCAGCAGCAGCAGCAGCAGCAGCAGCAGAGCGACGGCACGGACGGGCTCGCAGTGCTCGCGCGGCTGTTCGTGCACCCGGGGGCGCGCGGGCTCGGGGCGGCGACGGCGCTCGTCCGCGCCGTCGAGGCCGAGGCCCGCCGCCGCCGCCTGCGCCTGCTCATCCTCGCCCTCGTCAAGGACCAGCCCGCCATCCGCCTCTACCGCCGCCTCGGCTGGGTCCACTACGCCACCACCGTCCACCGCTGGGGCGAGGGCGAGGGCGGGGGCGGGGGCAAGGAGATCGCCGGCGAGTGCTTCGCGAGCCCGCCGTGGTGACGGGGGCCCATCGGATGCCGAGGGCTCGGCCGGGCGGTGTCGGCCGGGCCACAATCGTCGCCATGACCATGCAGCCCCATGTGCGTAAAGTAATTCAGACTCGACACACACACGTTGGCGTTCGGTATCGTTGACACGGAGCGGAGAGTATCTATCCGCGTAGGGTCTTGGATTACACGTTTGATCCTGCGAATAATCCCGTCCCGTCGAGTATCACCCCCCTACGTCGTTTCTTCCGCGAAGAGTCGAAGATTTGTCGTTTTTCTCCTTCATTCTCCCTTCCCCCCACCCCCTGGATATCGCTTCAACGCAAATCCATGCTACTAGCCAAGTGCATAAAGCCGGGAGCCATCCGTTGGCCGACGAGCCGGCTCCCAGATCGTTAAACTGTTGTTATTTATGCGTATATGTAACGTTGCTTGTATCCATGTCTTGTGGGCAGCGCGTCTATCGCGGCATGGGGTTATCAGTCGATCGATGGGCTATATATAGAATAGTTAAGATCTCAAACTCTTGCTCAAGCGACTATGCGGGTTTGTTTCATCGCCTTGTTTGTTGTGTGCAGGCTCCATGTGCACTCCATATGCAAGGATGTTCCTGTCTTGGCGTATTGGCCCTTAGCCCACCAGTATGTAGTTTATTTTTCGTTGTGGGAACGGGACTTCATCTCGTTTGAGCTTTTTCATCAAGCATGCATATCACCGCACATATCATAGCTCTAGGGGAAAAGCAGTGCATGTAGACGTGTTACTAGACTTTGTCACGCTCAGCAAGAGCTTGTAAACCTGATAAATCACATAACGGCATATCATCATCGTAGCCAACCGGACTGAAAGTCGCCATGTCTTTAGAGGCGATAGGCGCGATAGGCGCGATAGGGGCAATCGCTGCCCCGTCGCCGTCCCCTCCCCTTCCCGGTGCCCTGCGCCCCCGCGTCTCGCGCGGCTCGGTCGGGAGATGAGCGTGGTAGTCGTCCTCCCAAGGCGTCTTCTCAGCACTGTTCTGCCAAACTCCGGATCCGCCCGTCCACGTGGTGATGAAGTTCGAGACCCGGGATGAAGCCCAGGCGGAAAGGAGAGGGCTGAAGGTCGGGACGCAGGCGCATATCAGGCCCGTGTTGAGCTCCAGGATCGAAAACGTGAAGCTGATTCCGGCCCACCACGGCCTGTCATATGTGAACTGGTTGTATGTCGATATTACATAGCGAACGGTGGCGACGGCCCAGGCACTGCGAGCGTCCGTTTGTTAGTCGGTGAGACAGGTTACCAAATAACAGGAGCAAGTTGACGGGGAAGGACGAACAGAAATCCGCTGGAAAGGCTGAGACTCAACCCAATCTTCTGTCGGGTCGTCGGAAATGTCAGTTTCCATATCGAAGGCAGCGGGAGTATCGCGATGATCAAGTCGCTCGTTACATGGCCTATGCCAAAGAACGTATTCGCCGCCGTTCGGTTGATGCAGTGGCCAGCCAGTTCGGAATGCCACTTCTTCTCGATCGGCCAACATCCTAGGAATTCTATGAAAAGGTTGGCGGTGAGATAACCCAGGGTATAAAACAACGTGAGATAGCAGGCGATCCTGAACCTCACGCTGACAAGTCCGAAGGTTTGTAGGTAGAGGAGAACCAGGGCGCTCTTGAAACCGGCGAGGCCAAGGTTATAAAACTGCGATGATATGCCCAGCCAGAGATAGTACTCCGAGTTCAACTCAGGGGTAAATTGCCAGATATGTAAGCCCATGCCGTGGTAGGTCGCATTAGCTATCAACACCCCATGAACAATACTGACGACCATCGTCGCGCCAACAATATCTATCCGTTTATTAGTCTATCGGAGTTGTGGGATGGCCTATGGTAGAAGGGGACGTACAATCATCGATTGTAGGCCGCCTGCTTAACAGATATAGCCTTGTGTAAAACCTCGCAGCGACGAAAAAGAAGGTGATAATCGGTACCACGATCGCCGTCCTCCAGACGTGAACGCCATTCTCGGCCGGGAGAGGCGGTGGCGGCTCATACGGGTGAGGAGCCATTCCGGAGCGAAATGAGTGCACAACTCCAAATCAAATATAGTATAATCACATCGAGACCAGCGACGACGTTACCGGTGATAGAGCATCCCAGTTGGATTGTCTTCACCACATCGTGTTAAACGCTACCTGCGCGTGAGTAGTAGTAGATGGAGAAGGAATGAATCGGATCCATCATCGTCAGGAGTCCTAGCCGCGTGGACCCGAGAATAGCGGCGTAATATAATAGCGGCCGAGACTAGCTTTCGGGCTCAGAATCAGGGAATGGATGTATCCTTGCAACCAAGAGATTAGGGGTGGGAAGGAGGATGAACCGGAAGTCGAGCGCCTGGCCGGTCGCTGAGGATCATCACCCGTTAGCCTGGCGGAGAAGGTCCCTAAAAGAGGCAGATCACCTTGATATAAGGCGTTTCGAACGTTGTCCATCGAGCAATTAACTACGGTAGACAATAAGTAGTTTCGGGTTACTTAGTAAATAACTATAACTAGTTACAAGTGTTTGTTTTGCTTATACATAGCTAGTTACCTGTAGTTAGTATAATCAAGGCAAAATACTACACGCACCCACACGCCCTTTCCCTCATTCTCATTCTCACTCTCATCCCAACCTGCCATCTCATCTTTGCTTTGCAGGGTTGTTCAGGCTGTTCAGGCTGTTCACATGAAAACAACAAGCCCTTCGACGGCAAAACCCGTAATTTCTTCCCACTATTGGAACTAAGGTTTCGAGAGCCCACCTCGTTGCCCGGAATAGGAAATTGATATGCATCGCCTCTGTCTCTTTCAGCCAGGCCTCATCCTAATTCTGGAGCGCAAGACTCACGTGTGTATGGGCGGATGCTGCTGTGGCGAGGTCTGTCCTTTCGAAAAGCTATCACCATGGTCGTGGCAACAGTTGCCTAGTTCCATATTCTTCATTCCGGCACATTTTAAAAGCACCAAGACGTTCCGGCCCCATCTCCAGATTCCAGATTATTAATAGCGTCTCTAGCATGATCCTAGCCCACAGTCGTTCGGGGCTCGACCCAGGTGTTGACCCGGCTCGACGGGACATCGTCGTCTGTGCTAAATATGTAGTAGCGCGGTTCTCGACGATCTAGGCAGTCTTAACGCCGTTAGCTCAGGCAAATATGTACACTATCTAGTTATGGGATCAATTGCATACAAACGTACGCACATATGTACACACACACACACACACACACATACACACAACTTACCTAGTCATCGTTATAGTCGCGCGCGAAGGAGCGCGCTACAGCGCATTGACATCGCGCTTGGAAACATGTCTGCAACCAACTACTAACCTGCCGGATACAGCCGGCAGCGATTCAGTGCTGGCAGAACAGGAAATATCTACCACATCGAAAATACGAAGGGGGAGGTCTGGAAAAGGACTGCGAACGCTTGGTCAGCTGCACGATAGACGAGGTCTGCGATTCCTTGGTATGTGGAGGCCGCGAAGCACTAGTAAGCGACGAGGGCAGGGGTAGCCATCCTCTGTATCGAGAATTGTCTCTTTGAAATTTCTGGGTTATAAATGCCGAACTTGGAATGCAAGACTGTGCCATTAGAACGTACGACTTATGGAGAAGCGCGGGGGGGGATCTAACATCCATAGCTCCCCCTGAATTCGGCGACCAGTTGGCTTTTCAAGCCACAGGCGAGAGAAGAGTATTACCTTGTCATCCCTCCTGCGTCTAGCCCCTGCTACTCTTCCCGCTGTGAGGCGTAACTCGGGCTTGAAGAATGCATGGCAGTATGTATGACTTGCATACGAAACGGGCATATCTGCAGCCTATTTTCGTCTCGGTCTTACATGTTGCAACCCGCGTTACCTCCATCTCCGATGAGCGTGGGGGCGCTTTGCCACGCGTAAGAACTCTAGTAACCTAATGTTCGAATACATATTTCGGTATAGATAAAGGTCATGCAAAAGAAGGGCTTCGTTGCCAATGTCCTGCTGTTCATTTCGCTTTGTCATAAATGGGTTATATGCCATGGAGAGTTGGTCTGTGTATAAGCTAGGAGCTTGCCAACCACAAAAGCTTCACGACAGTTTAGAGCTAAAATAAAGTCGAGTCCACATGGCGTAATAGAGAAGAGCGTTGCCAGCGTTGTAAGCTTGACTAACATGACTCAACGAGTCTGAGACTTTATCCTATTTTTGAATAGCGACTGCAATGCGGGCAGGCCTAGTTCGCGATATGTTTTAATGTCACTTGCACGGATGGAACATGGCTTAGTTAGATGAATCTTAGACATTCATATTTTTGCATTACGTCTCGACTTGGAAATCCAGGCGCCGTACGTGGTTACCCTAGATGGTCTATTCGCCAGCAAGCAATGTGCCGATATCGGGAAGAAGATACAGGTTGTAGAGCGTTATGGGGAATTTGGCTAGCTCCGGGAACAACAAGTCAGTTTTGGATCAGTTTTCCTCTGGCTCTCTCAGATCCAGGAACCGGTTCCGCATAAACCCGCTGTTGCTCGCCTTCGGTCTCCGGGACCTAGTATCCGTGGCCCAGCCAGAAGCATAGCTTCAGTTATATTCGCGCATTTCATGGAGGTTATGGCCACTTGTAACATACAGGTTTCTTACCGGGAATTCCCAGGTAGCCATAATATCGTTATAGGTTGGTAGAGTTTGTGCGCGCAGACGATTATCTCCAAAAAGTGAAGTCTCGATGCCTTCAGATATGGATATCTAACGGCAGCCCATAACAGGGCTGATACCAGTAACTAAAATCATAAAGATATAACTAGTGTTTCTATTTATGCTTTTATATTAATACCTAGATATGTGAAACCAGTATCCCCAAGCTTGTTTGTATTGTTTCATTAATCAACCCAAACCACCCAGTCCGGCCCGGCTTGATCGAGAGATTGCGAGCACCAACGTGCCCCGTAACACATAATAGGTTGTTATCATTTCCATATAATCGCCCGACACCACACGATCTTTCTTGCCAGCCTGCGCATCCGGGGGCGCGTTCGCGTCAATTTAAGAAATCCCCCTTCGTCTTCGCCAGCTGTTCGTCGTAGTCTACGCAGGGCAGTCAGCCTCCCAAGCGACATGAAACGCATAAGAGCATAAGACCCTCGCGGGCCGTGGGGGAGGGGGAGGGGGGGAGGACAGAACGACTTACACGGCTGGAACGCGAGCCAGCCCTTCTCGGGGCCGCCGACCTGGGTGGCGGTGTACGCGGCCTCGTCGTCGTCGATGAGCTTCTTCTCGTAGCCGGCGGCGGCGGCGGCGTCGGCGAGGAGCTGGGCCTGGCAGGTGCGCTCGAGGCTGAGGAACCAGAAGGCGGCCTCGTCGACGCTGCGGCCGACGGTCAGGATGCCGTGGTTCTGCAGGATGGCGGCCTTGCCGGCGCCGAGGGCGGCGGCGATGCGGCGCCCCTCCTCGGCGTCCACCACGACGCCCCGGAAGTCGCGGTACACGCCGTGCGAGCGGTGGAACCGGCACGCGTCCTGCGTCAGCATCTCGAGCTCGCGCCCGAACGCCGAGAAGGCCTTGCCGTGCACGCTGTGCGCGTGGCACGCCGCCGTCACGTCCGCCCGCGCCTTGTGGATCTGCGAGTGGATCGCGAACGCCGCCCCGTTGATCGGCTCGCTGCCTTCTACTACGTTGCCCTGCTCGTCACACAGGATCAGGTCCGACACCTTGATCAGCGAGAAGTGCATCGAGAGCGGGTTGAGCCCTAGGAGGGGGGGGACTCGTTAGTATTGCCGTTGCTCTCTCTCTCTCTCTCATACACAAACACACACACATAAACACACACACACACACACACACACACGCCCCCGGCCTTATGACTCGGTCCGGGGGGGTCGGGAATCGGAGATCGGGGGGAAGCAGGGGCTGGGGTCGTACAGAAATGATCGGTGAGGATCGGGTCGCGGACGGAGATGTGTCCGGCGACGCCTTCGTCGAAGCCGCGATCCGCGAAGACCCGGAAGGCGGCCGCGAGGTGCTGTTTCCGGTACAGACGCTCATCTTCGAGGTTCTCGAATTTCGGGTACGATCTGACTTTCAGCTTCACTCCGCTCTTCGTCGTGCCGACCACCTGGACTTGATCCGGGTTCTGGTCCCTCTGCGCCCCGTTCACCGTAATCTTCTCGGGCGCCGGTAGATGCGCGGAGGCCGCGGTTACCGACCCGTTGGTGATGGTCTCGGTGGTGGACATGCTGGCGATTCTTCTCACTTCGCCTCGGGATTCCTGTCCTTTGGAGGTTTGCTTGGGCGCTGTTGACCTACCTGCAAGCACTCTTCCGTGTATCACGGCGGCGCGGGAAAGCGGTGCAGATAAGAGTTGGTGATTGGGGATGATGAGACGTCCAGAACGGACAATGCCGTCACGGAATCTTATTTCCGGTGCTATCCTCCGAAATCGTAGATCTACTTCTAGCCGAAGATACAATTTGCGGGGAAGCTCGGCCGAAGCACCAACTCCGCACTGTTGGTTTCAAATTCAAGGCAGAAAGCCCCCAATCAAGGATGTGCTTCGGGTGGTAATACACCTTTCCATGCCATGCTGGTCGCGCACATCTACCCCGAGTGAAATCTGTCCAACTTGCTGAAGGCCCGAGAAATGCGATCTCCAGCATGTGAAACTCACACTACTGTCGAGCACCAAAAAACCCTGTATAGCGTGAGCTACCCGCGAGATATGGGCGTAATACTGACACTCCCACACTACAACTCGAGGTCGCTGCCCTTTGCTCGACATTTAGGAGTTTACATCCTCCAGTAAAAAGAATACGTGCATAGTGAAGCGGGTTGGGGTGCTCGGCATGCTCGGCATGCTCGGCATGTTTAATATGTTTAACATGTTTAACATGTTCTGCATGTTCTGCATGGTAAAATACTGATTTGACGAGTCCTGAAGCGGGATTTCGACAGTGGCTGCAACGATTGTTACGTAGACATAAGTGCATCCGGTGACCCTTTTAATTTGAATAATATAAGTTGGGTTAATTA
This sequence comes from Rosellinia necatrix, assembly GCA_021209875.1. Classification (NCBI taxonomy): domain Eukaryota; kingdom Fungi; phylum Ascomycota; class Sordariomycetes; order Xylariales; family Xylariaceae; genus Rosellinia; species Rosellinia necatrix. The sequence goes on along the minus strand of JAGYVD010000007.1, from coordinate 3,030,332 downwards.
TTGTAGGTAAAGATGATATCGAGCATTACGTATACGCAAGTGGACGTCATTTACTATTCCAAAAGTTAGTTCTGTAACCATGACATTTGCCTGGAAGGTATTATACCTATGGGTTCAAGACTCCAACCTTAAACGTTGCTGTGGTATTCCGACTCTGACACTTGCAGTCCTCTCATCCGATGACGAGGTATATGCGAGAGTAATAGTCCTGATAACGTAGGCAAAAGGCGTTTGAACTAGGCTCTCAGTGTAATTTCTCTCGACACAACTTTCAACGGCCACTCCATCGCCCACGACCATTCCGTAGGCATCATATTAGAGATTCCGTTGATGCTGTAATGCAAGATGTCGCGATTGTTAGAAGACCCTCGACTCCACCATAGATGGTCGATAAAACCCAACACGGTTAAGATCCGAGCGTAAAGTGCGAGAGCCAATGGCTCACCGGCTACTAACATCGTCACTTCAGACTTGATTTTAGTTATCGCCTCCTAATGAATATAGACAATAGGGGGTTTGTAAGGCACTCTACGACATGTTGCCGATGTTGAGTGAAACAATAAAATAATCACATCCACTTACCGTATTGAGATTTCATTCGGACTGCCATTGTAAACACCAACCTCTGGAGAATAGTGCTGCCCACCTTCAGGACTAAAGACCTGTATAAACTGAGCACACACTCGGCCGTATCTCGATAGACCTCAGCATCGTCCGCTGGCATATCGGAAACATGAGAGGCTTCCAGTAGCTTTTCTATGTCCTCCGTTACATCGCGTAGGAGTGGATGATCTGTTTGGATAACGTTGCTGCTCGAGACAAGCGACCAGATAGCTTTCGGGTCATAGCCCGCTTGAGCAAGCCATCCGTCATACTGCCGACTATAATGACCCGAGTGTTAGCGACAGTGGCACGTAGTAAAATTCTAAACTCGCCTCCCGGGCGATAGGAGTATGAGTATTTAATAAAAATAAAATGCTCTGTGAAATCAAAGGGGAAAAGGGCTCTGGGGTGGGTGCGTACTGAAGGGCGCAACATCCGCGAACTATTGCAAATACATTTGCCGGGATGCGATATGTCTCTGACGTCAGGGACCTTCGGTGTTCGAGTTGCCAGGATGTGATGCATAGCATGAAAGCGGTCAAGAAGAGCGGCTCGGCCAGAGATTTGTCAATACACCCTAGCGAATACCGGTGTTTGGTCAAGGTTCTATCGAGGTAATGATTCACTGCCATCCCTAGCTTGGGGTCCTCGGGCATGAGATCTTGCATATGCAGGGCAGCAACGGTCAAGAGCGAGTCGAGCAAGATATCGGACTCGAAGGCCATCTGGGGCACCTTGTCCAGCCAGAGCTCCTTGCTCGTGTACCCGTAGGTCGCCGGCAGCTCCAGGGCGGCAAACTGGGTGTAATGGTACATGAGCCGCATCTCCAGCTGCCGTTGGGCCTGGTTGGCGGAGGCTCCGGTCGGGCGTGTCATTATACTCGTGGGCGGCGGCGAGTCAGGCTGGACGGGAGATGCGTCAGCAGCATTTCTCGGCAGTTGCCGGTTCTGCCTCTGTCGAGACACCGGGACCGATGGATAGTCACATCTCTCTAGGTTATAGTATCTTCTCGCGCAGTTGCCACATACGGGCCTCGCCTCATCGCACTACGGGACCGGGGCCATGGAAAATCAGCTTCTAGAACGGGATAGGGCGGCAGGGTTTGTGGTTCGTCGGGGAAGGGAAGGGAAGGGGTGGAAGGAAGGAAGGGGGGAGGGGACGGGGGGAGGGAGCCTCTCTTTCTCTCTCTCTCACCTTGATCTTCCGCTGTTTGCATGTCTGGCAGCCGTGTCGCGACTTGCGCAACCGAGCCCTCAGGGTGACGCTAAGTTGCTGAGATGTCTGCATGGTTGGTCGCCCGGGTCTGTCGCACACAGTCGACCTCAACTAGTTCCTCGGAGGGGGGGAGGCGGCGATCAATAACACGCTGCGAGTTGTTTTATTGTTTTATACGAACAAGCGAACTTCCGAGTTTTCGGGCTGAGATTGGGGTACCTTTCCGACTCTTTCTGACCCTTTCTGACACCCGCAGCGGCCGGGATAATTAAAGCATCTGCTTTACCTAAACCGGCCAGGATATATGTACCGTGTGTGCGTGCGTGCGTGTGTGTGAGTGTGTGTGTTTCGCCCGCTTTGCCAGTAAGTACACTAATCGTCAGCTCAGCAAGCCAGGCTCGTCCGGCCGGCACGAGGTGGCCACGAGACAAGTACGGCGCAGCCCAATCGATGAATCAATCGATCAATCAATTAATCGATCAATCAATCAATCAATCAATCAATCAATCAATCCTCCAAGCCCGCCTCTTCACGACCGCGTCGCAAGCCAAGCCCAAACCTAGTGTATCTCGCGCTCGACTCGCCACAACTCGCCACGACTCGTCAAAACACGTCTGGATCTGATCGAGCACCCACCCCGGTCCGGAAGCGCGCCGCGTCGAAATGAGACTTTCGTTGCAAGGGCTTTCGTGCGTAAACTGTCCCGACCAAATCCATCAGCAGCTTTTTTGTTGGGGCATGTCCGGCGAAGCACGGTCCGGGTCCACAGTAGCTGGCTTCCCTTGCTTAATCTACTCCCTTCATTGCACTTTATTTTGATCGCAGTCCCGGGTGGGCGCGTCTATAAGTAGCTAACTAACCCCGGGATGACCATATCAACAGCCCTCGACCCTTTGCAATCGGTAGGGGCTCTCTTACTAAAGATTATCTAACCCACCTTTTCTCTCCATCATTCTACACACAGTTCCTACTGTACTTATACCACCATCGCCGTGAGGGCTAAGCAATAGCCAAGAAAAGCCCTATCACCGGAAGAATTAAATTTGAAGGGGCATTCATTCGGCGCAGGAACATGGTGGTGTAATGTTCACGAAACCACAATCACCGACGTTAGTTATAAACAGCCCTGTGTCTTATAGAAGCCTTTAGGGGTGTCTACCATGCTAAGCACAGTAAGTGATAACTACCTATACCTAGGTAGGTAACGGTCTAGGGAGCTTAGAGGACCAGAGGTTTCGCTCGTAGGAGGTAACCAGCTACAAACGCCATAACTACAAGCACCCAAATTACGAAGTACACCAGTAGTTATCCAGTTTTAGCTACCTACCTACTTAACCCAATGTGCTGCCGTTGACCTAACAATAGCTATCAGCCCTGTCATCTAGGCGGCTTTAGTACTTGGCGCAAACGCTAGTGGTGTGACCTGCTTGATAGGGAATCGCGCATCCGCTACCCATACTACAAGTAGGCCTTTATCTCCCGCCGCTTCATTCCACTGTATCATCACTATACTACCTTCCTTACAGCAAGACGATAATGACTATACCTGCAGTGGCCAGAGTGCTATTGCTAAAATAGTGACCATAAAGGCAACTACCACTAGAAGCGAAACCTGCAAGTTGCCTAGGTAGGCAATAATGCTAGGTAATCGTTGTTGTTTACAGTAAAGGTCACGTCCCATCGTCTATCAATCCCGTTGAAACGACACGTTGGGCGAATGCAAGATGTAGGTAGTTAATCAGCACGGGTTTAAGGAGAGTGGGCATCCAATCCACTACATGCGTATGTACATGCTATGGATACTTCGGAGACTACTAGATACCTACTTATATAGATCTTGGTAGTTATGGATACCTTGTAGTAAGACATACCCAAGTCGTAAACCATTGCACAATAGCATGCGGGTTTGCAAGGTGGTGTCTTTATGCATCCAGTTAAGCAATTACGCCGTATCTGTTGTGTATCGTTCTGTAAGCCAATAGCGTGATTCATTGTATTACGGCCCTTCGGGACAAAGCTGCCAAGTTACCCCATAGACACACTAAGATGAAGAGATATCTTGTATAGACCCCATACGATTCCACAAGGAAAAGTCCTTGGTGCCACCGTTTGCATGGTGCATAGCCTATAGCAAGGAAGGGGGAAGAGTCACTGAAACGGGCGGCCAGGAATCGGTGTTGGAAATGAAGAAGGGTGATCAGCATGAATATACACGGCAAAGGGTCATCATAATAAACGCCGCCCCTGATGCGTCCCTTGCCGTGTTACGTGTGAGCAAACTGGGCAAACCTCCTCAATTTAACCTCACCTGGAGCTGCTCTTCGATACCATGTGTAGAACAACGTTGCCTACTCTGGTTTCTGGGTCGCTTGCTGACAAACGGACATAAGTGTTGCTGCTCCAGCTTCCAATACATTTCTTTTAGCCGTTGTAAAACCGGGGACCGCCAAGCCCGGGGATTCGCTTATGTATGATGCCCCTTCTCCAGTCTTTGCGATGGACTTGCCATTTCCCCCAGTCACGATTAGCCGGGGGGCAAAGTTGGAATCCTCACCCGCACACCGTCATTCCCACAGGCCGAGGCCAGTGCAAAAGGGGAATGGGATCCAGCCGAGGAGGAGTCGAGCTCTCGACAGAGCCCGCCTACAGTTCTGGGAACCCATCCGACGTCAGCGACCTGCAATCCGGCCGAGAGCTCCGGGCGAATTGGCAGTGGCAGCGTCTCATCATCTTGGTCTTCCGCGGCGACCCCATCGACGCGCCCCAGTACCGGCACACGTCGCTGTTCATCGAAGACCTGAACCAGGATGGCGTGGCGACGCAGCACTGCGTCCTGGAGGTAGTCGGGTCGTCGGGGTTCTTCCAGCGCGGGGAGGACGCCGTCCGCGACCCCAAGGAGGCGGCGACCTTCGTGGACAGCGTGGTCGTGGCCACCATCCCCGTCGCCAGCCCCTCCGACACGCGCCTGCGCGATGCCATCTGGTTCACGACCGTCAACAATGCGGAATACAGCTGGAACTGTCAGAACTGGGTCGGGGATGCGTTGAATTCATGCATCAGCGCCGGCCTCGTCCTAGCCAAGGAAGTCGATTGGGCGATCGATACCATGGTGGATCTCATCCTACAGGCGCCGTATGAAGCCTAGGAATATGCGAGGGGCCAGGTTGCCTGGTGCTTTCTATGTCTACTCTACCATGATCATTGCGCTGGTATAGGCGAGGGGATACGCATTCGTGATTGATAGCATCATTGATGGTCTTTGGATTTGGGTATGTTGGGATGACGCGGACATTTTGTGATACATGCGCCCGGAGTTACCTAGGTATTAACACCTATCCATATAAGTTCTGTTTAATCGATTATTATGATAACAGGAATACCGATCATCAGATAACTACCCAAACGGCCCCTAACGACATGAAACAAACAAATAACCCACATGCTGGAGCAGTGTGTTACCTGTGCATAGTTGGTACCATCATAACCTAACTAACTGAAGGTTTGTCATTTCACGGAAACTACACTGATGTGGCGGTTAATGAACCGTCCAAAACGCATATTATGTTTAAGAAATTATAGACGAGGTTATCTCTTGTTCAGCAGAGTGCTGGTGGTTACCTCCTCATACCAGCTGTCTCGGTGTCGGTCGGCTAGATAAGAGATAAACAAGAACCACCCTGGGTGGCAGCTAAAATGATACGCTAGAGATGAGCCACTCGCGCTTATGAAACAGTGACGACGAGCGATGACGTGTGGGGCGCAAGCACTTGCGCTCCCCTCTCTCCAGGCTAACTAACTAACTAACTACCTACCTTACTTACCTATTGTCTTTTTTGCACGCGGCTGGTTTCGCTTTGTCGCTTTGCGATGCGGCTACATTCATCCTAGGCTCGGCCAGATTCATTCCACCTTAAAATCGTCTTCGCCGCTATGTGTTGGTCGAGGATGAGAATACTACCGTTTCCCCAAACCCGACCAGCCAAAAGTGTAGATAACTATTGAAGTAACTACCAGGACTAGCTAGGTAGCCTCTCGTACCTTCACTCTCACTTAGATACCTTTCTTCTTTCTTGTTATTGCCCACATTGTTAGTTCATTTACCTTGCTTTCGAAGCTAACCGACCCGGTCTCCTATCCCTCTCTTGTTGATACCCGTATTACCCGAACCTACGGCACGAGTGGCTGTCTGCACCGTCAAGCCCAGCGCGAGCGAGGCTGAGCAATCGAGGGGGACGAGTGACAAATTATAGCTATCAGATTCCTTCGTTGCGCGGCCTGTTAACTTCCCACCAAGTGCATCCATCCATCACATATGGTGGTATGAGCGTATCATCGTGCGCTCTTACTCCCTACCGATTCTCTGCCGACTCTCTACCGACTCCCTATCGACCCTCTTTCGATTCCATATTATCATACCTTCCCTAGGTCGCCGAGGCTGCGCGTTGTCAAGATGTCCATAAGAATTGCACTCGACAAGCCGCCCGAATTCTACACGAACCTCGACTTTATTAGCGGCCGCGTTATCATCCTCCTCAATCGTCCCGAGACTGTTGGCAATATCATAGTCAAGCTGGAGGGCGAGTCCCGGACTGCCTTATCTATCCAACCCGAACGACGCGAAGAATTCACCACGCCCGGAAACAGCGTATCCGAGAACCACAAAATCCTCTACAGGCTATTTCAAGTCTATCCCGATGACGCCGTCGCGCTCTCGTTGCAACCAGGCCAGCACGAATTCAAGTTCAACTTCAAGGTCCCGCTCAACAACATCTGTCACGATGCGCGGGCCATGGGTGCCATCATGGGAGTCGGGGGCGTTGGGGGCGCCAACAATGCGGGTGTCATTGGCAAGGGGTTCCGCACTATGGACGGAACAAAGCAGCTGATGCTGGCTCACATCAAATCTACCCTTCCTCCTTCGCTCACAGGCTTTCCCCAGGAAGCCGAGATACGATATTATATCAAGGTCACAATACAGCGCCCCGGTATCTTCAAGGAGAATTGGCGCTATCAGCTCGGGTTCAAATTCCTGCCTATCGAGCCGCCCCGACCGGACGCACAGAACCGGGAGGCATTCGCCCGCCGACCTTTCGCCTTCAAGCCGCGCACGCCCCTCTCGGGGCGGAAGTCTTTTTTTGGCAGTAAACCAACCAATGGTCTCAGCGGTATGGGCCAGACTCCCCCTTCTATTGAGATGTCCGCGCGATTGCCATTTCCATCTATATTGACCTGCAACGAACCAATTCCTCTGCGCTTAATTGCGAGGAAACTTCTACCAACCCAAGAACAAGTTCATTTGACCGCTCTCGAGATTGCCTTAATCGGCTATACACACGTCCGTGTGGCAAATCTCGAAAAAACCGAGCGAACTAGGTGGATCGTAATGTCGGCAGTTAACCTCTCAATAGCTCTGGGGAAACCGACCGATCCGGTGGACACCGAAATTGAGCTACCGAATACCTTGTGGGCTGCGAGGCGGCTTCCGAACACGGTTGCGCCTTCGTTTAGGACGTGTAACCTCATGCGGCGCTATGAGTTCGAAATGAGGCTTAGTTTGAGCTGGGGTCTACCCAATTCCCGCCAAAACACCGGCTTGCTTCCGCAGGTTCTCTCGCTTCCGTTGACTATGTCAAAAATCGAAGTTTTCTCGGGGATCAAGCCACCTGCCCAACTACTCCAAACAGCGACCGCAGCGGCTACCGCAACCACGCCCTCTACCGGGGCCGGTGGTCGTATTCCTAGTAATATCAATGGGAACAATGCGACCCCGCGGCCGCCTCCTCGCCCGAGTGCAAACGGTAGCCCATCGATGCCGCCTCGACCTAGCGACCCATTATACCCACCACAATTAGGGCCAGACAATGTGCCGTCATATGAGGACGCGCCGCCACCAAGTTACGACGAGGCGATGGCCGAAACTCTAGCAGGGCCGCTGGACCGTCCTGCTTATAGCGGCGTCACGGCAGAAAATGCGCCGAGCACGATGCCAGCTGAGAAAGCGATGCGCTAAAAATAGATCAATGATGGATTATGATGTATTTCGAGGCTTTACTCCGGAATATTTTTATGGCCACGGGATGATACATCAAGGGTAGACAAAAGAGAAAGAAAGAAAGAAAGAAAGAAAGAGAGAAAGAGAGAAAGAATAACCTGTTGCTAAGGCAATAGAATTCGCACCTATGATGGGGAGCAACCTGTGAATTGCCGGATGGATAAAATGATACCCCTTTCTTTTCCTGTATTAATTACGTAATCCTGCATTCTGGCATCAAGCATCCGATATAGAAGGGGGAAGGTCAAGCTGGAGGCGCGGCGCTCGCATCGAAACCGTCTGGCCAGCGCCCATTCTTTGGCTGATCTGCCAGCCTCGCACCTACATAGCTAGCCGATGCGTTTGAATCGAACAGTGAATCAATCGTCTTTCAATATATTAACGACACAGAAAAATGGTTTTCCTTACGATCCAGACGTCGTAGTGAGAGTACCCACTGCTGCTCAACACTGCGGTAGTTGAACGCTAGCATTGTTTAAGGTTCTACTGTGCCTCCAAACTCTTAAGGAAGCTTTGCGTTGGTGGAGCTTTGTGTGTCGATCTAACTTGTGTATCAGGGCAAACATCCGGGGCCGCCCTGGCTGGGTCGCGATTGTTACGCAAGGACGCCACGGACACAAACAACAGGCGGCGAAGAGTGGTATTACTTTAGAGGAGAGATTTTAGCCTAAGCCCATTGGTAAGAGGCAAAGTGAACTACGAGAGGGGATCTAGAAGCGGGAATCTAGCATAGGGGTATACATATATATATATAGACAGTAAATGCGCGATCTATATACAATAGTTTTGCCGAGATCTAGTCCGCCGTGGAAATGCATTCTTCAGGTACGAAGCTGTCTAGGTATGTGTAACATGTGCGGAAACCGGAAGAGTGAAGAAGAATTCTTCCTCGGAGTGTATCTCTTACTCGAAAGTCTATCTATGCAGGGGAAGAGATAGTGGGGGAGGGGGGGAAGAGGGCCGGCATCGTAGATAGCTGGGAATTGCGATATTGTCTTGTCTACCTCATAATCCTGTTTTAAGTGTGGTTACACCCCCCCTGATGCGGCCTGGTCGTTGATTGCTGCTTTATGGGCGTGACTCATGTTAACACGGCTAAGGCCTCTATGTGTTTTGCATTTATAACTTCTCCTTGAGGACTGTCTTCAGCCGCTTCTCGACGGCGTTCATATATTGGGTGGTGGTGACATAGTCCTCGCGGCTTGTCTTACCGCAAGCCAGGGCTAGGTCCTTGGTCATGATACCATCGATATCTACTGTATCAATGCAAGCCTTCTCGAGAGTCTCGGCGAAAGCAACGAGCTCGGGAGTGTTGTCGAGTTTGCCGCGCTGAACCAAACCACGGGTCCAGGCGAAGATGCTGGCAATAGGGTTCGTCGAGGTCTCGCGGCCCTTCTGGTGTTCACGGTAGTGTCGTGTCACAGTGCCGTGCGCGGCTTCCGATTCAAAGGTCTTGCCGTCGGGTGTGATAAGAACAGAGGTCATGAGACCAAGCGAACCAAAGCCCTGGGCCACGATATCGGATTGCACATCACCATCGTAGTCTTGCATCTCAAGTTAGCGCCCCGAGCTACGCAACACCTGGGTGTGGATAACTTACTCTTCAAGGCCATGATGTATCCACCAGAGCTCTTGATCATCTGGGCGACCATATCGTCGATGAGACGGTGCTCATACCAGATGGACTTGGCTTCGAACTCCTTCTTGTACTGGGTGTCGTAGATCTCCTGGAAGATGTCCTTGAATCTTCCGTCGTACTTCTTCAAGATGGTGTTCTTGGTGCTCATGTAGAGCGGCATGCTCTTGTCGAGGGCGAGCTTGAAGCTCGCGTGGGCGAAGCCGGTGATGCTCTCGTCCGTGTTGTACTGTGTCTGCGCGACACCACCACCCTCTTTAAATTGGAAAACCTCAATCTCCTCGGGCTGGCCCCCCTCGGGGGTGTAGACCATGCTGAGCTTTCCGGGGCCTGGGATGACACGGTCCTTTGCCCGGTACTGATCACCGAACGCATGACGACCAATGATAATGGGCTGCTTCCAGCCCGGTACCAGTCGGGGAATGCGGGGGATGACTATGGGCTCGCGAAAGACGGTGCCACCAAGCGCATTTCGGATCGTGCCATTGGGAGACAACCACACTGATCAAAGGGATAGAATGTCAGTAGGTGAGGGGCAGAATACAAAGGAATGAAACCGTGCTCATGGTAGTAGGTTATTAATATTCAAAGCAAGGCAACATGGGAGGCAACATGCGAGGCAACATTCAAGCTGGTGTAGCACTAGCGACGGTGGGTGCGGGGTCAAGTATACTACTCCCTGCGCGCACACGATGTGGCACATGCTATGCGACAAGCACATCACATAGCATGACTGCAGCATTGGTAGTAGTCGCAACGGTAGCAGTAGCAGCAATAGTAACAGTAGTAGGGGGTGTAAGATGATGCATATTGGAGTGATGCATATTGGAATGTTGGATCAGCGTGGCTTACTTTGCTTGAGCTTAAATTCCTTGACACGCGCCTCGTCAGGTGTGATGGTGGCGCACTTGACACCAACCGAGTACTTCTTGATAGCCTCGGCAGCGTCGATAGTGACCTGGTCGTTCGTCTCATCACGGTACTCGAGGCCGAGATCATAGTACTTGAGGTCGACGTCGAGGAAGGGGAAGATGAACTTGTCCTTGATATCCTTCCAGATGACCCTGGTCATCTCATCGCCATCTAGCTCGACGACGGGATTCTTGACCTTGATCTTCTGCGCCATGTTGAATCTAGTATGGTGGAAGAAAGCTACGAGGGGCACAACGGGCCGGGTGACAGCGATGGGCGATGATCTGAGGACAGGGCGTGCCGATCTAGTCAGGACAGAGGGCCGGGCGAGACGAGCGGCGGCTGGAAATACAGCGCTCATTGTGACAGACAAAGAACCGGAAGGGTTCGGGGGTTATATGTGTCGGTAGGCGTCGGTAGAATCCGTCGGGAGATCCGAGGCTGGTGATAAGAGCAGCTAACAGCCGAGGAAGCCAATCGTATGGTGGATTGTAGCCGGGTAGCTGGGTCTAGCGACGGACCAAGGGACGGCGCCAGAAAGAGCTTCGGGTACCGATGGGTATAAGTGGCGATTGGGGACGATGCGATTCAGTTCGAGTCGGCCTGCATTCAATTACATCCGCATTGATGTGCGTATGCCTTGGCCGTCCTTGTTCGTTTTTCTTTCCTCGCAGGGAAGGGGTCCCAAGTGAGGGTCTCAAGTAGAGGGTCTCGAGTAAAGGGTCTCAGTTGCAGGTCTGTCTAACCTCGGTTGACGAAGGGTCGGGAGACCAAATGATACCCTATATTTTGCACTGACGAGCCGACGGACTGCCTGATTGACGGACAGACAGACAGACAGACAGACAGACAGACAGACAGACAGACAGATTGACGAGGCAATTAAAGCCAGGTGGAAAAAAAAAGGCAGAAAAAAACAAGGTGTATTCGTGTCGATTGAGTTATGGGTCGCCGATGACGGAGCCACTGGCTACTGGTTGCGCATTGATCTTACCTTTGTTCACAAACTTTCGCGGCGAACAAACCTGGTCTCTACAAATAAGTATCTTGGATGCGATGTGCCTCGACGTTGGCGTTTCCCCTCGCTATATAGCCGCAGTCACCTGGGACGACATGGCGAACCATACAAGTCACACGGGTCATTCTGGAGGGACGGAAGGGGGGGTTGAATGCGGCCTGTCAAAATGGGCAGTTGTCTTCCCAGTGAGGAGGCGGATTTGGGGAATGCGTGGTGGGCAGGCCACAATGGGCGACGATCCCACCGCTCGGCTCGGCTGGGCACAGTAGGTCGGCCAGGTAAGGTCGGCCAGGTAAGTTAGAGAGGTATGAGGCACCTGTAGCATGTGAGGGGGAATCCCCCGCATTCTACCGAGCCTTGTCCCGTTGCCTCCACAAGGTAGGCAGGTACATAACTAACCCCGTCCTCGCCTCCCCCATCAGCATGCATTCGCAGCGCTACGTGCTGCGGTGCTACAGTTAATACCGAGAGACCTCAGCGTGCCTTACCAGGCAGGAAGGGCGACCTGCCCAGTTGGATAAACCACGCCATTTCGCCGGGTTGGGGACCTTGACGACTACCACCACTACTACCACCACTGCGACCACTAGTTACTGCTACCACACTCGATGGCCAAGTCGTCGGAATGCACATTTCACAGCTCAATCATGTTCTCACCATCTCAATCCAGCCTGCAAATATTTTTCACCCTAGCTGAGCGCGCAAGGAATAGCCAAGGCTCATTCGGTTTTAGTTCGTCTATAAAACAAGAGTGTGTTCATTCCAACAAGGGACTGACTGACTGACTGATTGACCGACCGAAGTTGGCGGCTATGTTTACCGGGTCAGACCCAAGGTTTGAGCCCCCATGTTTGTTACCCCAATGGCCTGTCGAATCGGCAGCGGATTGGCACAGGCATTCCTCATTAGCCAGCGGCTCGGCAGGTAAATAGGTGGTGGTCTTCTTTCGGAGGCAGGATATGCCGCGCCTCGCATCGCCATTACCTGCTGGTAGTTGTTACTCGCTCACTCGTCCAAACCGGCCCCCCCAAACACCATGAGCGACGAATAAAACGCCTGGTTATGATCTGCTTAACCTCCGAAATCTGTCCGTTTTTAGGGACTTCGTGGCCAATCAAGTGGACAATCATCGTTGGTGATACCGTACTGAATGGCTAGACCTAACTGTGGTAGGTGGCTGCTGGTCCTCTGTCTAGTCTAACGGCGTGTCCGCCCGGGTGGCAGCAAGAGAGATGAGGGCTATCCTGGAGGTAGGTCAGGTGCACGGGGGCAGATCCTAGCCCAGGTGAAGGCATGCTAGCTGGCCGTAGTTATTGGCCGATCCTAACCTACTTTGGATCCGTGGATAGTTGGAGTTATACCTGCCATACAGAACGTGGACAATTTATGCTGTAAGTGTCCATTCCACCTGGTACTCAGATTATCATCTAACAGCATTGATTGAGTAACTAGTTGATCCCGTCGTCTTCCGGCGAAAGAGAGTCTCCTGTGAGTGTCTACAGTACCTAACTTCTCCAAATGCTCATGGGTGCCGAGCACCCCCCGAGCCTGGCTTAGTTAGGTGAGAACGTACCCGAGTTTGCTTCCCTGTCCCCTTTGTTCATGTCACCTGCGTATATTATGCCAACCACGGTCTGGCCAAATGTCAAGCCACACAGCCGTCTGTGCACCCTCGGGCGTAACGTATCGTGAGTGTTTATCGCTGGCACCTGCGTTTAGGTAACTTATTATTAGGTGCTTGTGTAGGTAGGTTCCTCCTAGTGTACGTGGGCATGGGGATATGCGTGCACCGTATCAAGTAGGGGTGTTGTACGGTATAGCTAGTCCGAGTCGTGGTTCTTGTTGTGGCGGTCGAATGCCTGACGAGTTTCCAGGCCAAACTCAAAACACCACCCCAAGCTGTTTTGAGCGTCTCCCCGGATGTCACGTTTTTTTTAATTGCTATTATTCCTTTTTGCCCTTTTCTTTGGCTGATTTTAGCGACTAGCATGACGCGAAACGCGAACCGAACTGAAATACGCAATACCTAATTCTCCTGTGCCATCAGCACAATTATTCCCTCCTCCATCCAACCCAGACTTTTTCTCCCACCACCCGTCCTCTACCTCCCATCCATTCCCCAGCCAGAGAACCCCCTGTAAACCCATACAATATGCTTGTTTACTGCTGACCTCGTCGAAACCTCGTCGACGTGTACCTAGTGCTCTTCTCTACTCTTTCATCTCATCATACCCTACCTCAACCTACCTATTTTGCCCTCTTCGCATCCTCAAACTTGCGCCGATACCTTCTAGTCATATAATCCTAATATTTCTTGAGTTTTGTGCAACACTAAACTCCTTATCGCATCATAATGCCCGTCGAACTGCGGAAGCGCAAGGCGCCCGTTCCCGCGCCCGCGCCTGAACCACCGGCCAAAAAACGGACCAAGGTCTCAAAGCCAGCGCCCAAGGCCAAGGCCGCGGCCACCAAAGGCGCTGCTGCCGCTGCCGCTGCTGCTAAACCTGCCGAAGCAACAAACGGCTCACCTAAATCTGGGAAGCCCGTCGTCGGCGAGGTTGTCTCTCTTGACGGATTTGGCGGCGAAGTTGAGACCAACGATGGCGTAAAGACGACTCTGAAGGCCCTCGTCGACGAGAGCAAGGCAGGTGTAGTACTCTTCACATACCCGAAGGCTTCCACGCCGGGCTGTAAGTATATCGTTAATCAAGTTCCACGTGGGTCAATAGCTAATCGCACGCGCAGGCACCAATCAAGTCTGTTTATTCCGAGACTCGTACGCGGATCTCATCAAGGAAGGCCTACTCATCTATGGCCTTTCTACAGACTCGCCTAAGGCGAACACCACTTTCAAAACCAAACAAAGTCTGCAATACCCGCTTCTTTGCGACCCAAGCGCCACTCTGATTGGAGCTATTGGGCTCAAAAAGACACCGAAGGGTACGACGCGTGGCGTTTTCGTAGTGGACAAGACCGGCAAGATTCTACTCGCGGAACCCGGTAGCCCCGCTGGTACTGTCGATGCAGTCAAGAAGCTTGTCGCAGCTGGCGGTATCTCCGCTCCGAAAGATGAGCCCGACGCCGATAAGCCAGCTAATGGGGAACCCGCCGAGGAGGAGGAGAAGGCTGATGAGGCCACAGAGAAGAAGTCTACTGAGTAATCAGGATTGGGGGACGACTCATGCGATTTTTTATGCCGACCTTAATCTAACAACCGTTCGGTTTTCTGTCTTTACCTTTGCTTAGTATTATACTTATTTGTTTGGCCCGTGTTGCCTTGTTTCCCACCCCCGCTTCATTTTGAATGCCGGCAGATTGCAGTGTGTCACGTGTGCTTCTTCGCAACCCAGTTTCTACAGGTTCTCGGGCATATCTTCAGTTTTCATTGTCGTTGAACTTTTTTTCGTTCGATACATGGTGCTGTAAATCCTCAAAATGTGCTATTTACGGCAACCAATGCGCTGATCAGTCACGTCAGAAACCCAACAACTAACCTGTCTCATGAAAACTTGATAATTGATTGAGTACGTAGATCGGGAATCATTTACTAAAGCTAGCCAGTTGCGCGCTCCTTATCTTACGCTCACGGTGTCATCGGCGAACTACGACAACTCCGGCGTGCCATATAACGATGTTTGCCCGAGTGTGGGTGCATTTTGGCCGCATGAGTTGTCCACTTACCATTCGCTGACACCACAAACCCTCACCCGGGCCTCGTATCAATCACGATGCACTCAGATGGTAAGTGGTGCCAAAAACCCTGGGACTTGATCTTACTGAAAATAAACAAACTTATTACTTGCCGAACCTTCACCAGGCCTTCACGAGATGTATTCACATACAATACTGGTCATGAGACGCTGCACGATATATCTAGCGGCCAGCCCTCGAACAACGCACTGCATCATGCGATATATATACACGCTTTATACACCTATCTCTAATCTTAGGATTTGTGCGATCAACCTAAAATACATTCACAAAGCGAGGTTCCGAATAGAATTTCTCGAGGCGCGCCTCCCTTACTAATCCAGCCGGCGTGCTGCTGCTCGCTAGAACACGCAGGAAGAAGGAATTATTTCCGAGTTGCCCCTATTAGCCTCAAAGGATTCGTTATATTACACCTTCGAAACCAAGATATTGCCTGACCGCCTCGACCGGACCGTCTAAAGCGGCATCACCCACCCGGAGGAGCCCAAAGACAGGACGAGGCATATCGCCAAGTTGAGCTCATTCTTACCGCCTCTACTTCCATGCTGCTAAGTCGGCCCTCTGAAGCAAAGTTGTTTCGTGGGGGCTTGGTCTCTGCTGTGTCATTACAGACAATCCAAAAAGGTGGTAAACCCCTTCCCCCCCAGTCGGTTTTCAGAATTTCGTCTGAACATCATGAGTCAGCGCCCATGCCTGCCAGTTGGTGGTAAAACAGCCCTGGCCTAAGCCGAACGCGGCTTACGAGGGATCCAGGGAGGCTACGCCCGGGGATCGGCACGCTGGGAGGAGATCACGCTGGGAAGAGACCGAGTTGTGTTTCCAGAAAGGTTAAGGTAAGGTGCCTTCGAACGCCATGGCCCCCCTTCTCTCTCCCTCTCTCTCTCTGTGCCGGGCCCCTGGATATAAAAAAATTTTCTACCAGAGTCTGGCTCGATCATGGCGGTGAGCAGGGAATGTTCCAAAACTTTATTCGCCGAAGCGGCCCTTTCACATGGCCGTCAGCAAGGAGCACTCACTAGATAGAATAGTACGCCAAGCGATCGACGATGGGGGATAGGGCTCACCCCATGTTGACGATCGATCAATGGGTGGCGTATTAAGCACCAAGCCCTTCCTGCTGAACGGTTCGAAGATTCTTATGGTCACTGGTCCTCAGTGTGCATTGATCATCCGGCCAGGTGGCGGCTAGTAGTTTTTCAAAGGCGTTCCTTCGGTACATCATGATCAGTCAGCTTCTTTTTTTTTTTTTCAACAAATTTTCAGAGTTCCATCTACCCTGTGTATGACCTGATATTTACGTAAAGCAGCAGCGTTTGGCAAAGGAGATTACCGAGTCTCAAGGCTAGTTACGATTGAATACTACGTTAAGTGCCGTCCCCTGGCCTTTGTGATAATGGCCCCCCCGCGCCAGCAAAGGCAACGCGGCCACGACGCGTATTATGCGATTTATTAATATACCTGAGTGTCTCTACCAGTAGACAGATAAATACGCCAATCGTATCTGAATTGGATAAGGTAACTTGTATTCACCGTATCCTAACGTTACACTCTAGAGCCCGAAGGCTAAGCACCTAGGCAAGCAGCGTCCATGCCAGTACAGTTTTCGATCGCCCTCTGAATCATCCACTGCCGTCGATCATGGTACTGTAGATACATACCTCGCTGTTGTGTAACCCGTAGGCAGGCCGAGACTCGCCGTCTTTGGGTCGCTCCATCTCGCGCCTCCCATTGCCTCAGCTGTGCTTGCCGCCGGCGCCGTTGTACGGTCAGGCATTCACAGCTAGCTACCCAAACAAAAGTGCAGCTATGCCAACCCGCAGGTGTTTGCTGCCTAATGCAATGACGCAATAATCTGACCCACGGCAACGCTGCATGCAGTGTCAGGCAATCGTGCAGGCGGCAAGTAGAACGTATAGAAAAAAAAAAAAATCAAAAGACCCCCCCTTCAAAAAGGACCAGAACGCCTCGCCCAACACCGATGTATCGGGCCTGACAGCCTATCCAGGTACGCCAAATCGAGAGGCCGCCCCTAAGATCGATGATGAATTGCCCTGCCCAGCCCAGCCCTGCGGCTCCGGCGTCCGAGACTTCCGCTCACGTGACGGGTGTGATCCAAGAACGGGGAAGTGGAAGGGGGCAAAGGAGAGTGGCTGCAGGAAAAGGGGGCAGAGATGGTGATAATAATAAAAGAAAAGGAAAAAGAGCAAACAAGTAGAGAGGATAAGGTATGTAGTCTATCGTCGTTTGCGGGCGCCTGGTACTTTTTTCCACTTCCCTTCCCATTTCCATCCGCTCCATCCATCCTGCGCATCAAATGCGGTGGGCCTGCATTGCATTGCAGCGCGCCTTGCATCAGCTCCGCCGCCTCCACTCCCGCCTCGTGACACAGGCGCAAAACACCGTTCGAAGGGACGTCTGCAGCATACCATCCCCCAGGAATCCTTCAGCCCAAAAGCAGCCGAGGGGAACGAATTTCGCGAAGGGACCATTGGGGGACAGAATAATACGGGCAAATTTTACAAATAAAAACACAGGTGAATGGCGGTATGCGACAGGCCAAGAAGGCAAGATGGAACCTTGCCAGCGCCGAGGGAAAAGGACACAGCCCCAGCACCTCCCCCCCCTCCTCTCTGATTCCAGCCCCCGACCAATATCAGGTAAGCCGAATGTTGACCGCGCGTGGAGGAATGAATGTCGACAACGCTACATTGGCGCGGTATCAGATAAACAGAGGCTGAGAGATAGGCAGGATCGGGATCAAAACCATCAAATCAGAACGTATCGCGAGAAGAAAGAGAACAAGCCCAAGAGAGAATGAAAAGAACAGGAGGACAGAAAGAGAGAAAGAAAATAAAAAACCCAAAAAAAAACCAGTAGTTGAATCCCCATAGTCTTTTTTTTCTATTCAAAGCTGTGCCACGATACGGGGGCGCAGGGTTCTGTCTCTCCCCCACATGACCGTGGCCTTGTTCACCCACATACCAGCCGTAAACGCCTCTAACGCCAAAGGTGCCTAAAAAGGGATAGTGGTAAGCAGTGAAGCTTGACCGTTGCGCAAAGGATCACAGTTTCTGGTGTTTTTGGGGCGTTTTTTTCTTTTCTTTCCTTTTTTTGAGAGAGAATGGGACAGAGGGTTTTGGAAGATGTATATCCGAGTGCCATGCAGGGCGAGGGCAAAATCAAGAACTTTGCGGATCTACCAGTAAAGCAAATCGACTTTTCCAGATCGACGATGTTTCGATGGTGTGCCCGGTTCAGCTGAGATGCTGAAGAGTCGGGTCGAGCTGAGGGCCAAGCCGCGTGGTAGCGCTCAGCGAGCTCTGTACTGCTGTCTCGCCAACTCACAAATCCCCTTGCATAGAGGACAAGTGTAGCCATCTTGCTCGAGCTTGACCCTTTCGAGGCAATGCGAGCAACGCCACCACTCAAGATTAACTTTGCGACTGTTCCACCATTCCTGGTCCTCTCGGCTAGGGGCGCTGCCACGACGCGTGAGGTCTTCATGGTGGTAGTCCCGATAGTGGTCCCGCTGGTGATCTCGGCGATGAAAAGGTTCCTGAGCCCGCTGACACTTCTTCCAGTCGCAAGGATACTTTGGTTTCTCGCTGAGTGGCATATGAAGCTGCTCGTAATGTCGTGTGAGGTCTGATTTCCGGCGAGAGGATGTTGTGCACCCCGGCTCCTGGCAATGGAACATGCCATCTTTCGACTGGAGGTGTATGCTTTGCGTGAATGTCAAGTTAGTGACCCATCCACATCTTCGAGCAAGGTGAGGTAAGCATGCTTACATCGGAGTAAACGGATGCTCAGCTTCCCCTGTCGCCGGGGGCTGACCTGTGTGTTGAGGATTCAGATAGCAAGCTTGCGAGTCTGGCCCTTCTTCCCCCCCGATAAATTCACATTCTCCGAGCCAGGGCATCTCCATAGGGACACCGTAATTGTTTTCGTCGTTCACGATATATTCGCCTGTATCAGAGAGACCTTGAGAACCGCAGCTCATGAGTCCCATAGAATAATTAGGACTGAAACGGTATGCAGACGACGATGAAGGATCGTAGTTTGCTGTTAACCACACGCCGGGTTGTCCGTTTTCTGAAATCGGCGTTGATACGTCGCCACTATACGCCGTGCTCGTGCTCTCTCCGGAGGGCGCTCTAACCATCGCGAAACCAGGAGCGGCCGGCCAATACGATAGATCCTGGTATTCATGGGGATATGGGTAATCATGGTTGTAAGGCCCCCGGTTATCATGTGGTTGACTCATAGTTGCAGATGGATCGACTTAGTCTATGATGCTACCTAGTTGGAAGACGGTCGGTCGGCGTTCCAGGGGCTTCGTATGAAAGCGGCGAACATGCGCAGTAAAACATATGGAGGCTTCCTTCTTCCTTCCGTATCGCAGATTTTATAATAAAGAGAGACCTTGCTGTCGCCCCTAGTCGGGGTTAGATAAACCAGAGAAAAGCAGCACAGTCGGTAGGTATATCGCGGATGAGGCAGATCTTGTTAAAAAGTCAGTTGTGTGTGGGAAATGGTCTGCACAGATAGTACGTGATAATGCGAAACAGAGAAGGTCATATGTCGACTGAGATATAGGGGTTTCTGTTGCCTTAATACATGTGGGCGTTACAGCGTGACTTGCCTCCCGCTAAAGGGTTCGGATCATTGCGCAGACATATGTCACGGTGAGGCTCAGATGCAGAGGTTGGTATAGGTGAGGCGGACTTTGTGACTAATGGGTAGGTCTTCCTGGTTTTGGTAGATAATAGTGATCAGAGGTACAATCTACCAAGCTAGAAAAAGAACCTAACATGGTTCTGAGAGACCTACGAGTAAGATCTCATCGCCTCGTTACCTCAAGATCGCCACGTTCTTACTGGACAGATAGAGCAGAGCCACGCACCGAGACGGCCGCGAATAAATGAACGCTAATGCGTGCTGGGGGAAAGCTTTGGGCGTGTATATCTCGCTATGCCAATGACGGAAGTCGAAGGCCGACCTCCACGACACAGTTGGGCGGCACCTGTCTGAGAATCGCCGGAAGTGCCTGCCGGTGGTTGCCTTCGGCGCCCAGGTAGGTAAGTGTTTGGCGATTATGGTGCTTATGTTGAAGAAGGGGTTGGGTAAAGGAAATACCCGAACCCTGTATGCACACCAGCTTTTTCTAATCACGGTCTACGTCCGGCGTATCGACAGCTGAAGGAGACCCAATCGTGCCTGTTGGGGCTTCGAATGGGGCTGGCATGAACATGAGCATACATCGACAGGGCCAGAAGGAGGCTGCCGGGCCAGGACGAATGTGCATTTTTGGGTTTTGGAGGGAGGCGGAAAGGGTGTAAGTGGGCTAGAGTAGGCATACACGTCAACTCGATGACTGCATGTTGGAGATGGTAGCTCGGTGGTAGCTTGGCTGTAGCTTGTTTGTAGTTTGATTGTAGCTTGATTGTAGCTTGGTTGTAGCTTTGGTTGATTACCTTGGTTGGTTACCTTGGCTGATTACTTTGGTTGATTACCTACTTGATAGAGACAGCACGAGCACGGATGCAAGCAAGCAAGCAAGCAAGCAAGCAAGCCAGGGCCTCGGAGCCGAAAGGCCTGTCCAGTGGTCGACAGCGACGGCGGCAGCTCAGTCGCGTCTCGCCCAGGGCATGAATTCTGTTCCGCGATCAAACGTCAAACATCAAACATCCACTGCCCTCATCAAATGCTTCGCCACAGGGGGGTGGGCGGAGGAGGGCATGTTTGGTGGCGTGGTATGTGAACAGGCACCCACTTCCCCATATTGGCGCGCATCGCGTCGTTATGCATAACACCTAGTGTACCTAGGCACGAAGGGGACTGGGCCATCCGGGTGTCCGGGTGTGAATAGCGAAGCTCGCGGCCAATGGCAGTGAGCAGGCCCGGATCGCCATGTAACCTCGCTGGCGGCCTGGTGTTGCTGCGGGTGTGGTCGCCTTGGGTGCTAATAATTATTGCCTTGCTGAAAGTTTGGAGGGGTAGTTTAGATCGTCTTAGTTAAGCATTTCGTTAGCGCCTTTTCTTTCTTTTTTTTTTTTTTTCGCGTTTGTTTTATATATAGTTATATATATATATATATAAATTTTTTTTTTTCATATTCTTTTTCTTTTTCTTTCTGGGTTCATTGCTTTTTCTCGTCATGGTTTAGACAGATATGGTCATTCAGGATCTGTCAGCGGGAAGCGGCAGCGGAACTCCTCCAAGCCATGTTGCACAGGGATGATTAATTTGCTGGCATCGATCGTCGAGACCTCTTGGGCTGGCCTCGGACCGCGCGTCCGGTTGAGTCAGAATAACGTGGTGTGGTGCCGACGTTGTGGCCTCGGGGTGGCCATGGACGGTGTCCGTATCTCTGCACCTGCAGGAGGGAAACACAACGGAATAGGTAGTAGATAGTGTGACGGCGAGAGAGAGAGCCTTGGGAAAATGAGGCGGCTGACCCGCAACGCTACAGCCCCCCACGCGCAGCTGCTATAACTAGGTAGGTAGTATGTAGTTTGCGTCCTGCGCCGAGCGAGTGCTCGCAGGGGACTTCCAACGTTCCTCCGACATGACAGCTGGCTTAGGCCCTTTGCTATTCCATCGTCGCTGCCGTTATCGCTGCCGTTTCCGCTGCCGCTGGTGCCCTCCTGTTGCCGCATCCTTCTAGACAGGTCAGATACCGCCAATCAGCTGCCAGGCCGGGGGGCCAGGTACTGTATTTAGGTAAGTACCTAGGCAGGTAGGGGCCGGCCCTTAGTTAATTGGGCTAGCGTGGGCTAGCGTGGCCAGGTAGTGTAGGTTCCACGACCAGAGGGGACGCTGCCAAGCCCATAGCTCGGTACCCCTGCCTCGACAATAAGGAAGACTCGTTCTCCCGCCCTTCACCGAATTCCCATCTAGGCACCGGCCGTGGGGAGTTCAGGAAGCCTCTCAAACCCAAGACGTAGGGAACTTGTGACTTGATCCTCATTGGTACAGCTTATCCGGATTCCTCGATGCATGTGATGATGCATCGTGACCGCGTTACGACCGCCCTATTCGCATCGACCACGGCCATGCGAGAACTCCTGGCGGGGACGTCTGTCTACCCCAACGCATGGCTAATCGTCTGGGCAGGCAAACCTGTTGCATGTGTAAATCTCGGCAAGGTTAACTACCATGGCGTTCGTCAGTAATCGATCTGCAGACAGGATCCTTCGCCATGACAGTGCTACCAATTACAGCAGTCTCGATGAACAGGGGGGGGGAGGTCCCTTCGGTGAATCCTCTCTCTTCCAAAGTGCATTGTACATAGTGGATGAGAGAAGGTGGCGATGAAACACGCTCAGATCATCATCGTTCAAGAGCCTCATTGGAGCTGTCATCGCTCTTGATATATCTTCGTATTAGGCATGATTTCCCCTCTTCCGCCGTCGTTCTGGTCGGGCACCTCTGCGTCCCTACACACGACGTGGGACATCTTTATGGTGCCACGTCGACGAACAAAGCTGGCATACCGCCCTTCGGTACCATCTCGTCAATCGCCATTACTAGCGCCGTGCATACGCTAGCTAGCTATCAGCGGCGATTCATTGGGATTGCCCTTGCCGTCTAATTAGGTCTAATTAGGGCTGAGAATTCCATTGGTCCTAGAGAATGATTCTAGAAGACCTGATGGCTGAACAGACAAGTGACAAGTGCTGTAGCATTCACGACTTTGTGTCAGCCGCATCTCCCCTAGCCTGCATCTTCATAGGTACCAACGTGATGGTCTGAAAACGCCACATTGCTTGATAGGCCGTGATCGTGGGTGGCGCAGTAAGACACCGCCCATCGATCGGAATTAGGGTACCGTCGTACCCAGCGTCCGGTACCCAGTACCTGCCTAAGATGCCTCTTTAGGTGCCTAACTTGTCTAGATGTCTAACTTACCTGGGTTAGGTAGTTCTGTAGCCCTATTCCTGTAGGTAGTATGTTCCGCATGATGCAAGTTACCTCCTTCTCCTGTGCTTCAAGAGGCTTTCCACAGGTCTGTTGCCATGTGTGAGGCATTTTTTAGATTCATAATTTCCCTATTCTTCCCACTAATAACATTAATAACAAGGGTGGTTTGGGTACTTATAGATAGGAGGTACATCGAAATAGGTTCTATCCTACCGACCTTGGGGAGTAGGCAGGTACTCACCTACCACTAGGTCCTTCTATATCGTTTAAATGCATAGGAATGCGTTCAAGTCTCAATTGCTTGCTGGTGGTTTGTTATGCCTACCTACCTGGTCGGTACCTAACTTTCAGACACCTAGATTAGACGTTAATAATACTACTACTACTAGGCAAGTACTTACTTGGTACAACTTCACTGCCTGAGGCGCTCAAACCAGCCACCCTGCTCGGATAGATTCCATATAAGTGCTTATTATTATTATTATGAATATACATACACTAGACTAAGCTAGACAGCTGTCCACTTAGAGGTTACGTTCGCCGTTCCAAGACTCTGATCTAATGATAGGCGTCTTGACAATCCGGTAGATGCCGTTGGCCTCTCTGCCTGTTCAGCAGGACAACTTTTCGCAAGGTGCAATTACCGAGGCTTAGACACCCTCGCACACATGGGAGCCAGGCATCGTAGTTGTTCAAATACTTTCTCTCTCCCGTGTGGTTCGGTACTGAGAATTAGCCCTCGCACAGTATCTAATGCAAACGAAAGCACCAACTTCATGCCTTCATTACTACTTAACTTTCCTTAGGTAGCTTAAGTAGGTAGCAATCAGCGCAAGGGGTCAGGCAACGTCTTCGTCAAATTAACGGGAATCCCTAGTAATTAGTAGACGATGCCAGCAAGGTAAGAAAAAAAGTATTGAGGGCCCAGTTGATTCGGGACACAGTAGGAGGAGCGACTGCATTAGATTCTAGTAACTAGGATCCAATAAATGTCTCCAGTCCCGTCTTGTCCTGTGTCTTTTGGTGGGAAGGACCAACATGGCGTAAATCGGTGTCCTTTATGCAGTAGCCCTATCTACATTCACATGCTACATCTAATCCATGAGCGAGTTGCATTTGATATCTTGGATGGATAACATGCCTCAGATGTACCACCTCCAACATACCACTCCTAACTTGGCAGTCATCTGACAATGAAAACCGGAACTTTTTTACATTCTTTCCGGTTCTGCCTGAACAATGTTAGGTCGTAGTCAGTCACAATATGGGGCTATTGGGAATGGTAGGGCCACGACAACCATCCGGATCCCCAGGGTTGGTGTCTATCCAGTCTGTATTAGCCCTGGCTTCGTTTAGGTGATGGTCATGTGTGTCAGGGTCTCCATTCAACCGGGATAGGGCGTGTGCATCTCGATAAGCTCATTGCGGTAAGCATGTGTCATGGAATACATGTCAATTTAGCCGCTCCAACATACTAACATATCAGGAGCTAGCGTCTCTGGTGAACGACAGCGGCGCATCGTCGTTGGTTTTATAGGAACGAAGATTATTAGGCATGTTGCAACTGGATTTGTTCCCTCTTACGCTATCTACAAATAAATAAATCATGAGATAGCTAAAGTTCGAGACCAACAGGTAGCGAAAGGTAGAATCTATTAGCAGATCCATCTGCCTAGCTATAACTAGCGCGGATGCATACCTTCCCCAAACATCTGCATCTCTATCGCTATGTTTATGTGTTAAATTTACGGAGATGGCGATTAACGTTACGTGGATTCGGAAATGCACTAGGGCTGGTTTCGATACGTCTTGGTTTATAGCTATAAACCCCATGCACCCAACAATTCCCCAAGATGAGACATCTTTACTATTTTTGCCCATGCTCATAATCATTAAATATTTTGTGAAAGTAGTTGCTCGTTACGCACATATAGCGGCACAGCAGCAAGGGAAAATTAGGTACCACCGCATACAAGAGCCAACCAAAAATTAAAAACATGTGTTTATCACGTTCGAGTAATCGGGGCTCTCCCTACTCACATTTGGTTCTGAATATTACGCAAATCCACTTCCACTTCTCCAACAAGACTAACAACCCTTTGCGGCAAGCCGATGTTAATCCACTGATTACATATTAATACCAGTAGTTAAGGTATTGGTTACCGCCAACGCCATGAAATTTATTCTCCGTTACACAAAATAAATGCCTCAAAATCACAGTCATTTTTCACCGACGACAAAGGCTGTGCAACCATGTGCTCGAAACAGGGCTGACTGCATGATTTCTGGGGAGGTGCCTCGGAAGACGAGGCAGATGGAGAATCATTGGACAAAGACGACATCCACTGAGTGAAGTGCGTGGGACCGAAGGTCTTTGGGTGCTATAGGAGGATTATGACAAGAGCGGCAACTGCCAATACGGGCCCTGTTTCTCTTGGCGAAGCGATAATAGAGGCGTTAGTACGAAGAAGACCCGGCTCTGTAAATACTGACGGGTCTATCCCATGCCGCCATTGGTATGTCCTCTGGTAGCTTATGCACTTTTCTCCGCAACTGCGAGATCGCTCACTCATGGTGGGTTGAACTCTGTGGGTATCTTGTTAGCTACGGGGCGGTTTGGCCGTAATTATATCAGATTTGTAGATAATTAGAGGGCTTTTATCTCGTATTAGTACGAGGCTGCCTGGTGCCGTGTGTTTGGGCGAAACATCATATGGCAGGTAGAATGATTTATCCCGCCTATCCAGCCCGGGGCCAATATGCACGGCCTTCGGATAAACTTGTTAATATGTCAGTCTATCTTGAGTCAGCACTCGAAGCTTTAAGATTGTTATGTTAGATCTAGTCAAGCATTCGCTCTCTTAATTGAGAGCGCGAATTTTTGGCCCTCGGTATCAATAAGTTCAAACCAGCACAATAGTAGTATACCACCGGGGAATTATAGTTTTGTAAAGATATGTGAGCCGATTTTGGACCACGAGCGTGGAACATGCGACAAAGTCATCTTGTTGAACCGGCGATAGTATTTTGAATCTCCCTGAATCAACAGCACAATGCCTCGCGTCACGAGAACCAGCCTTGCACCCCTTTCTTCCATACGCCACGCTGTCATGTTATTATCGCTGTCATCATTCCCCTCAATGTATGTAAACGCATTCTTCAAAAATCACAACACAACCTAAGCGCTTCGTTTGCCCAGAGACTCACATCATTCATCAAAGTTGCAGGGTATGGTATATATGAGTCAGCACGGCATCTCCGCTGTGTCATGGAACGGCGAGAAAGCGCGAAGCCCTCCAACCCCTCGGTGTTAGGTACAATTATCACACTGCTAGCTACCGCCCGACACCTAGGGTGTCTGCAGTAGTGGAATTGGGTGTATATAAGGATCTTCAAGGCCTAGGGGGTCTTGAAGGGTTCGGGAATCAATTGTTTACCCTATTTAGCTCTAAATACAACACTTCTACCCACCTACGACCTAGAACAAATCTATCTATTCACTTTGCGATACTACCATTTGACACTCGGGACATACCACCACCGCCCGCTCACCACCCGAACATGTCCCGGCTCGACGCTCTGCCGTCTGCACGACGCACGCTACCCCGATCGGATGCGCTACATGTATAAACTACGCCGATGAGGCGGCGCTCTGATTACCGGCTCTGCATCCCGAAACTGATGCCACGTGCGCATCGGTCTTGCCTTGCGGGGGGCGGGAGCTTGCGCGGCCGTCCTGTTACGGTGAGGGCGATTACTACAAATGAGTAGCGGGAGTTATAATTAGCGGCGTGAGAAACGGCCGGCTAGGGACTCTGCGACGACGGAGAGAGAGAGAGAGTGTGTGTGTGTGTGTGTGGACGGCCGCAACTGAGAAGGACCTCTTGTGGCGACGGAAACGCGAAGAGGGTGGGCGAGCTGCGAGAAGTTCAGTCAGGCCCGTTCCAAGTAACACCG
This sequence comes from Rosellinia necatrix, assembly GCA_021209875.1. NCBI lineage: Eukaryota > Fungi > Ascomycota > Sordariomycetes > Xylariales > Xylariaceae > Rosellinia > Rosellinia necatrix. The sequence continues at coordinate 3,003,305 of JAGYVD010000007.1, read as the reverse complement.
TCGGCACTGGATGAGGCGATGACGGCAAAGGCGGTTAATACAGTAGGGCTAAGCAGCTTAGTAATAATCTAGATTTCCTACTGCTTGGTGGTTAAAGGTGAGCTGTCTCGGCTGCTAAGGGTCTCATTATCTCAGCGTGTCTCAAAGCAGTACCTATCAAGTGGCGGTAGTAACACCCGATTAGGTACTACTTGGATAGATTATTTAGAGTAGGTAGGTAGCACTAATTAACCACTCCTAACTCTCAAGTTACGCTTACTAAAAGGTTGATCAAGATGGCAGCTGGTGGTACACATACCATCGTAAACATACCTAGTGGACTATAAATCTTGTGCGTACATTAGTTATAGGTAACTTTAATGAGGTTAGGTATGTGTATAGATAGATAAGTCAGAGTGTCTGATAAATTAGTGATAAACTATCTTATTACCTAGCTTTACTTTACCCCGCTTTAACAAAGGTCGGTAGGTACCTACCTGTGGCTCTGAACAGTGCCCGCTGTATCATCACCACTATTATTATCGTAACTATAGGTATTCGCCGGCAACAAGTGCCAATAGTACAGTACGGAAGCAATAAAAACTCGAAAAAGAGAAAAAAAAAATATCTCCGGTACGGGGAATCGAACCCCGAGCCCCGCGGTGAAAACGCGATATGTTAGCCGTTACACTATACCGGATAAGACAAGGTCTGTTAGGACTAGGTCTCCCCGGGAATCGAACCCAGATCGGTGGAATCAAAATCCACAGTGATAACCATTACACCAGGAAACCTGACTCGTTGCTGATTGATGGATGGCCACTGGGTAAGTTCAGGTCATGACTGCCCACATTGAGTTGCCCAGCGGACCAACTTCGGCAGAGGTGGGGCACCGCATAACCACACATTAGGCACTAGCCACATATTCCGAGCCATCCCGTCCCTTGTGCCTTACCTACTCCAGGATCCCGGTGTTTCAACCCGTCACCTTTCCTTCCAAACTTCATCGTGTCCTCGTCGTGTCCCCGTCGTGTCCCCGCTCCTTCATATTAAGGCTGAAGCCTCCCGGCAACCTAGTCGTCCAGGTTACCCTATCCCCGCTAGCGCCAACCAGCGCACAAATTGTCGTGTACGAAAGACTGTAAATCCAAGTAACTGGCTGTGATATTACTCCGTACCCAGGTAGGTAGGTAGGTAGGTAGGCAGGTAGGTAAGTCCTCCCCTCTCCTCTCTTCCCCCCATACCCAGCGCCCAGACACTACGAAATGTTCCCGCACATATCCCCATGGCGTAGATTGACGGGTTTGCCCTAAACGGCCGTGGCGCCCCGGGTGGTGATCAGTGATTTGCGGGAGGGTTCCGGGGTCCAAGGTAGAGTCTATATATAGGTGGTCCTCGTGGTTTCTTCACCCTTGCTAACTGGCCGTTCTAGGCTCCCTTTCGCTACTCTGTCTACCTACATATGCACTTCGTCACATCCCTACGCCGGGTATTCCCGTTGCAGCGCATTAGTGCATACCAAACCTCTGCGTGCGCGTACCCAGTAAATCATCCCACCAGGAAAAAGGAGGGTGTGGGGACTCTGGCCCCGAGTCGTCGCTTAATGACCGGAATGTGAGGCGGGAAAAGAGGGTCCTGCTGGCACTTGCCGGGGCCCCGGGGCCATGGATAGGGGCAATGACCGCCGTGCTCCGACCGCCGGGCCGGGTACGGGGGAAACACGCTTTATTACCTGTTAAAAGGGGTGATCTCTGTGGCCGAGCTAGACGTGTTAGTAGGTAGACTATCGGCAGGGGCAATGCGCCACCCCATCAATCTTATTACGTTCGGCAATTGCGTACCCCCTTCTTCGATCTTCCTGCTCCTTAGACGCGTTCGAGTCTTGCCACGGGATGCCCATTCACGTTCATTCTTCCGCACTTGCCCGCCGCTGACGAGCAAACAGCCGTGAATTAAAACGTACCTCATGACTCACTTCAACTCAAGGTAGTAGTTACGATAATGACAACAGCAAGTGTGCTATATTCATTCTAGCCCCTGGCGTCGTACTTGGGTATACATCACACTACGTTTAGCAGGTGCTACAGGGGAAAAGAGATAAGTATCACATATCTACCTCGCCAATATTCATTTTTGCCTGCTAAATAAACACCACACTCCCAGCCTTTGCCATCATCTCCAACTATCACTTCTCGGACCAAGATCATCCACAACCATCTCGTCTTCCGACCAAACATCATCTCAAGACATCATCACTTAAGACCATTACTTTATCACGTACGTACTACCGAGGTATATTTGCTTATTCTCATCCATGAACCCCATCTCCCCCCCTCCCCCAACCCCCCCGGCTAACCGACACCAAAACGCACAGTTCCGTCGACAAGATGTGCATCGCGACCTTCCTCGTGTGCGACGGCTACGCGAACATCCTGGCGTACCGGATCGACCGGTGCGACATGGCGGTGGAGGGGACGGCGCTCCCGCGGACGGAGATCGTGCCGGTGATGCTGCTGACGCACGTGCGGCGCCAGGGCAACTGCGGCGACGTCCCCGCCGTCGGCATCTCCATCGAGGTCGCCTACCCGAACGCCAGCGCCTCCCCCGGCGACACTTATACCTGTCCATATTAAGCCGACGAGGAGCTCGATCCCTGCCACTGAAGCCGAAAAGGGGGGGGGAGGGGGGGTTGGTTAGATCTCTCCTATTCTGAGAGACAGACAGACATACTAGCGAGAGAGAGAGAGAGAGGGAGTGTATTTCAAAACTTTAGCGATTCTGCGACCAACCATGGTTATTTGGCACTCATGCCCAAAGCGATTTGTTGTTTAAGCGTCATACTTAGCGTCATTTAGGCCAGGCGTCGGTGGTTGCCCGTTTCTTTTCGGTATTTATCCGGCCGTCTGGGGTGGGCTTGTTTTATTTAGCGAGATATCTAAACTGCAGAGAGTCAAAGCGGTTCGATTCTTCTTCTTCTTTAGTCCATACACAACTTGGGCTGATTAGCGACAAATACAATTTGGTTCAATCCCAGCACAAGTTCCTCCGAACGTAATTAATGTGAATTTCCCCCTAAGTCATTAGTCTATACACAACACCTTAGTGATTATGAGTATATAACTACCCAGTACCTACAGTACCCTACATAAAAATGGTACCGATCTTAGGTAGCGAGATACTATAGTTATATTAATCACGTGGTTTCATCCCCTGGTAAGTGAAAAATCCTAAGAGGACGGTAGATATCCCTGAACTTGGTTATTGGTAACAAGAATTTAGTATAGATATTACCTCGCAACACACCACTGACCTTCGACGAACCCTATTTGTCTCTCGGGTTGCAACCTCATTAAAAGGGCTAGACGAGGATATTTCAAGAGCGTCGTTCGTCCGGAATTCGTCAACATAAACATACCCGTACAACTTCAATGGCGGAGTCTATTCTTGTGTGAAATGGCGTCTTCCAGCCTCCACCACACGCATGTACGCAGACATCATAGAAATACCTGTCTGAGGGTGATATGGCGTATATTTACGGAAGCTCTAGTGGGGTAGGAGAGAACGGCCTCGCGCGACTACTTCTTTCCCCAGATCCCTCTCGGAAGGCGATGGACGCACGACAGCATATCTTTTGCCGCCGTCCGCCCGCCCGCCTGCCTGGTGCCGTTCTGTTCCTATAGCGTTGTGTGCTCTACTTATATATATATATATATATATATATATACATACATATACATATCTTGATTCTATACCCCCATCCCTTCCTCAAGCGTCTATTCGCAACCCGCCCGCGGGTTGGGTTCTACTCTATCCCTCGTCCTCGCTGCCTGAAACCGTTCGGTGTATCATCCTCTGGGGGGGTGGGGATGGTGGGGAATCGAGTTGGACCCGTCCTCGGGGCGGTCCGCCATCGTGTCATTCAAAGGGGAGGTAGGGGTTGTCGTTGTGATGAGGTTCTTCGAGAGCCGTGGCGACGTATTGCTCGTAGGCTTTCAGGTCCACTATGTTCCCGCATTGTGGTTGGGGGGGCTGGAACGGAGTCGTCTCGTCCCCGCCGTAGCCCATGTTGGACGCCGAGGCGCCGACGGGGTCCATGTAGGTCCCCGAAGCGCCCGAGTAGTACATGGTGTCGGATTGTTGGTCGAGGAGAGCGGCATGCGTGTTTAGATCCGAGCTGTGGACGCCCTGCGTGGCCAAGGAGGCGCTAAAGTGTCTACTATCGAAGCCCTGCTCGTAGGCATAGCTGTGCTGGAATTCGGTGCTTTGGCTGGGCTGGTAGGCGCCCATTTGGCTCGGATGGATCAAGGGCATGGCGGTTGTCTCGCCCTCGTATTCTGCCTTGAACGCTTCAAATTCGGCCCCGCTTGTGATGAACCCGGCGTCATCCATACTAATATCGTCTGTGGATCCCGGGTGCGGCCCTTTTTCCGGGAGCGGCGGTGCTTCGTATCTATAGTATGACGTAATGGGGGTTTCGTGCGGGCTGGGCTGGTATGAATGGTATCCCCCCTGCGGCAAGGTGGATGGCAATTGTATATAGGATTCTTCATACGCCGGAGGGAGGCTCTCGGTCCCCCAATGGCCCGAGCCGTGCGGAGCGGCGTCCATCCCGGCGTGGGCGGCCTCCGGGGGGTATCGGGGATCGAAGCCACCGGCCTCGGCTGTGTAATAATCGCCCGCCTCGGACGTCGAGGAGCACCAATTGTGCGGCGTTGTGATCTTGAACCCCGGCTCTTCCGGATACACGCAGCCCAACGACTTCATCGCGCACCTCCGGCACGGCTCGCCCCTCGAACATCGTTCCCGGACCCTCGCGCACTCGCGGCACGCTCGCCTCCTGTGCGGGTTGTCGTTTCGCTGCTCCTGCGGGGCGTGGATCGCCGTGTGTCGACTTAGGATATCACTTTTGTTTTTTTTTCGTCCCAATCGTTAGCTTTTTTGTTTTGTTTTTGTTTTGTTTTTGGTTTTTTTTTTTTTGTTTTTTACACTGTTAACGCCCCCTAAAACAAGAAAATCGCGCAGCTAACGATACTCACCTCCGTGCAAAGCTCTTGCCGCATATTGGGCATGCGAATCTCCTGCGCTCGTCGTGCCCGCGTTGGTGTCTTTTCAGATTCTCCGGTCGCTTGAAGCTGCTGGCACACTGAGGACACTGGTATTTTTCTTGAGTGCCGAATTGGGTCGGGATGGCATTACTTGGCTCCCAAGCCTCTTCGTCACGGCCAAGACTCGTATGATCATCCGCCATGTTTAGGTTAAATGGTATGGAGCAGAGCCAAGAGGCAAAAGCTAAGAAATTCCCTCTTTTAAAGCTAGTTTGAGAGATTTCTCTTCGTGAGAGCTCGGCCCTCTCTTAATAATGATAATAATCACATGGTAAGATACTACTTGTTCTTTTCGAAGCGGCATTTTGGTCGGTCATCTCGACACCTTCGTCAGCGTCCATTCACGACGGGCTACATGTAACCTGCGGTCCCTAAAACGTCACTCCCGGACCTGAGGAGGGTCATTCTGCACTACCACTGGCGCGCATGTGACAAGGTTTGGTCCGCGTTTGTAAGGCATCATTTCGCTGGCACTGTCTAAAATGTGAAAGGGCGTTTTTTTTTTTTTGCCGCCTCAACGACCAGGCATACTAGGCCAGGCAGGCAAGGCATCGAAGATATCACTCCCTAACACGCATATGTATGGCGAGCACCGAGTACCCCCAAGGGACGCCGCTGGTTGTCATATATTGAATTCTGTCGTCGCTTTTACATACATGGACTGCTGGAGGCCGAGGTCAGTTAGTTAGTTAGGTAGGTAGGTAGGCAGGCAGGTAGGTAGGCAGGTAGGCGATCTGGTAGGTCCAATCAGCCGAGCCGACTTGGCCACACCGAATCACGCTAATATTAGGAGAGCGGCCGTGTTATAGGGGTATGGTCGACGTAGGAGGAGGGAAAGGTTCAGCGGCCCAACCCTTCAGTCCGGCGCCGCCACCGTAACGCACTTGCCGGGCACATGGCATGCGACAAGCGAGCGCCTAGACAAAATTCCCCGCAAAAACAACAGGAACGCCAGCCGATGTCAGGCGAGTTGGGTCGGCTCGATGCTGCGGCAGATTTGACGCATCCCTATTGCTATTGTTGCACTCGCGTCTAGATAACCCACTCAGCCGATTCGCCACGGGCGGCCGTTGCGCCCACCTTGGCCCTCGAAATGGTGCGACGGGGAGAGCTGCACCAGCCCGTGTCATCGCACGAGTCAACCATTCAGCAGCCCGACCCTCATGTGGCCCCTGCCTCCCCGATTGGCGCGTAGGTAGTACGGGATGAAAACCAACTCCTTGGCCGCCGGCGTCTCGGTCCTGGCGCTCAAACCAGGCTCCAAGCCCAGCTCACCTTGCGGCCATTGGTCCATCTGGCGGACCCATCCGGCGGCACGGAGACCGACGTAACGCTCACCCATCTCGTCTATTATCCGCTCCTCCTCACTTACCGGGGTGCCAGCGGATATTCCCACGTTGCGGAAGTGGTCCTGCTCCCACGGGTTATCGACGTCCTCCACGCAGTAGATCAGGGGGCCCCGGGCCAATGTCAGCGTGCGTTGGTTCGTGTAGGGATGTGGGGAGAGGTATCGTGGCTCGAAGCCGTGGACCTGGAGAGTGAAGGCTCGATGATCAGAGGTATATGACGGTGGAAGGACCAGGTAGCCATTCTCCACTACGGCCGATGTCAAGGCAGGGGTGAGCTATGAAGTAGGTCATTTAGTATTGCTTATGCCATTGCGATATCGTCAGGGGGGCCTGAAACCTACCGTGAACTGCTTCTTGGCCCAACCGGGGATCCGCAGCCTGACCGTCGTGCTTGTCGATGACGGCACCTCGAGCTGGAAGGCCACATTGCCTTCCCACGGCCAATTTGACTTCTGCTCGAACGCCACCGCATGCTCGTCAACCTGAAATGAGACCTTGGCAGTCGTGAATAAATGTACGTTAATGAAGATATCTTTCCCGTGACCGCCATAGTCCCATAGATATCCACCAATGCTTCCAAATAAGCGTGAGACATTCGGTGGACAGCAGGACGTATCGAACCACTGTCGAGGTTTGGGTCAGTATGGAGTTGTTTGTATTGATCATGCCAGGCCGTCAGGGCTCAAGTAGACTTCAAGGTCGCAGAAGTTGCACTGACCGCGGCACGAATGTTTTTATCCTTTTCGGAGCTTGCTAACTGGTTGACATAGGTAAAGGCGTTTCCCTATATCAAACGTGTGTTAGAATACTGCGGCCAGATAAGACTGGTGGTCCCTTCCACCCTTGTAAGACACTTACGCCGAGGCTCACTACGGGGAGAACATGTTAGCCACCAGGATCTATAACAGGGAGGACCCCTGGAGGCGATGGGTCATTCCGTCCACGAAGTATGTATACTCACTAGCAGTCATAACAGCATTATAGAGACATAGCTCCATCACGTCGGCGTATTTCGAATTTAGCTCGACGTGTAACATCCGCTCCGCGAGCATCATGACCCCGATCGAGGCGCAGGTTTCGTTGTAGCATCCCCCCTCATCCGAACCCTGGGGGAGGAAATAATCGATACCGAAACCTTCCCACTGCATCATCGACCCAATGCCGCCCGTTAGGTACATCTTCTTATCCACCATGTTGTTCCATAGCGTGCGCACAGTCTCGAGGTACTGCGTCTTGCCCGTGAACGACTTGACGCCCAACTCGTCGAGGCTGAGCAGGTTCGCGACTCCGGTAAACAGATAAAGGGCCCTTACAGCATGGCCTTCGATCGTCTTTTGTTGCAGGATTGGCAAGTGGGCTTGGCTGTACCAGAAGTCCAGGTGCATGGGATATGAGTCCGGGCGTTTCCACGGGCTGTCGCCCCTTTGATCTCGTTCCCATTCATAGTACCTCTCTGCGCGGCTCGTTAGTCTGGTTCCTTCCAGAGGAGTAGGGGCACTGTCATGTCGCCCTGGATTTGAACGAGATATTGCGAAAACATACTGCCGTCTTGTCCTGTGGGGTTACCGCGCTCTTCGATGAAATACTGCGCCAGATCATATGCGTCCTGATTTCCGGTTGCGGAGTAGAATCGGATCAACGCAAGTTCGATTTCGGGGTGGCCAGGGTAGCCGTGCCTCTGACCTTCTCCCGGGCCAAAAACCGACCGAATCAACTTAACGTACTTGTGTATGACATCGATGAGCAAGTCATTCTTGTAGTAGTTGCTATGAGCCAGAGCCGCTTCCGTCAGATGCCCAGCGTTGTATCTAATAAATAAAAACACAGTCAATTTGGGGCCCCCACGGGCCAATTGCTTGAGGATGATGCACCAATGAACGGGCAGGTATGGGTAGCATCGTCTAAGTCGAAGTATTCGGCCGTCAGGGCGAGGACAGACTCACAATTCATGCTGATCCCTCAAATTAGACCACCGCTTCCCGGGCTCGATGACGGTGAAGTACACGTCGATGTAGCCGTCCTCCTGCTGCGCATCGCGTATCATTTGGACCAGCTCGCGCACGGCGGCGTCGATTTCGGCGTCGTACAGCTCTGTAAGCATGTAGCAGGCGGCCTCGATCCACTTGGCGACGTCGCTGTCCCAGTAGACGGGAGGCGGGGAGGGCCAGCGTGACTTGTCATCGTAGACGGGCTGCCACTTGAGATTGAAGCAGTCGTATTGGCCGGTCTCCTTCAGCTTCCTGAGCTGTGCCTTTACCGTGACCTGCTGTATCGTTTCACGGCGGGCCTGCAGCAGCGACGGCCCCGTGAAGGTGGTCTGTGGAAAGAGGTTTTGGGGGTGCGACATGGCAAGCGAGCACAGGTACACACAACGCACAGGGGGCTGGTTTATGTTTTCAAGGTGAGTTGGGAATTGAGAGTTAAGAGTTGGGAGTTGGGAGTTGGGAGTTGGGAGTTGGGAGTTGGGAGTTGGGAGTTGGGAGCTGGGAGCTGGGAGCTGTGAGCTGTATGTTGGGACGGGTTGGGACGGGTCGGGTCGGGATGCGTGCGGTAAGGGCTCGACACAAGAGAAAAAAAAAAAAAGAACAGGCACACTGGGGTTTGTGACTGTAAGCAATGCGTGATCATCGGGTGGCTATCTAGGGCGAGTCTAGGCTCGCTATATATATGCCACAACAAACGAATGCGTGTGCGTCTTATATAAAAATAGTTATACATTAATGTGCGTATGACCCTCCGCTGCCCGGCCCGGCTGTCCTCTTACACCGACGACGAGGGCGAAGCAGCGCTGCAAACGTGCAATCAGGGCGCCCCAGGTTCGTCCAGGCTCCGATGTCGACGCTGCCATGCACCGGGGACGATGCGCAATCCGCTCGCCCTCCCCAGGCGGGCTCCGTAGGGAAGGCATCGTCATGTCCGACTCGCTGATGTGGCGGCGCGCAGGGTCCTGCTCAGGCCGATCGCTGGGGGGCCTGGCCTCCCCGTCCGGCAGGCCGCTGGGTCCAGGCCAGCACCGTGTATAGGCTGCCCAGTATTGCGTGCCAATGCCGTAGGGGGACCACAGGTCCCGTGGTCTTGGATCATGCAAGTCTTCCTTGTCTCGTCCACGCGAAGTAAAAGTAGTCTATAATAGTAGTCTAGCGTGTGAGAAGGAATTGGATTCCGAGACCAATGAAATAGTAGTAACTATATAGTGTAGGTAGTTAGTTATATACTTAAGTACTTATACTTAGGTAACTACCTACCTTAGGTAGGTAGGTAGATAGTTCGGGTCGTCCCAGTCGGCTACTACTAGGTAGGTACACCTACCTGCTTATCCAGGTCGTGCCAGTGACACCAAGTAGCACCGCTAAAGGGCTCACGTTCGAGCATCTCTACGTAAATGCAGGTACTGTAAAGCTAGTTACCTACTCATATAACACAAAACCTTAGTAAATTCCTAAGTGGGCAACCCCTTGAACTTGGGACGGAGGTACCTATGTCTCACGGGAATAATACACACAAACTGTTCACATGACAACAAATATAAGTACGGTGAAATGGGAGCAAATTTGAGCTGGCTTGCCCAATAAACACGCCCGAAGAAGCGCCTTGGGTTCTCTCGGACCGTTGGGACACTCCCGATTGGCGAATGACCGGTGATTGATTCCCAACCGGCAGCACCAGGCCGGACTGGGCACCGCGGGAGTCGCAGCCGAGTTCGCTGTCGTCGCCCAACACATAACCATACCTATTACACACGCATTTGGACATTCCAAGCCGCCGGGCCCATGCTGGTAGCGTACGTACGTACTCTGTATGGTATGGGGTGTAGCTGGTGTTTCTGTTGTTTTTGCTGTTTCTGCTGTTTGTCACATCTCATGAGGGCATAGCATAGGGCAGCGTAATTATAGATTCCTTGTACCACAACCTCGTCTCTGCGGTGTATCAGAGAATGGGGTTGTTTGTTGCAGGCATTCATTTTACAGATACTCATGACAGTGATTAGAACCCTCCCGTTTCGTATGCCACGATCCTACATGAGTGGACGAGAGCACATGGCTCTCTGTCGACTCCCTACCATATTTCTAGCCCATTGCCAGCTCCCCAGTGCGTCATCGTCGCCATGGCGCGCACGAGCAGTAACAATCACCAAGTTCAAATGTCATCTTCTAGGTACCTATACGCGAACTTAAAGTCTGCCTTCCTTCGGTTCATCCTGCGCAATCGGTTAGTCGAGAGGAGCGATGAACACCATTGACCCGCTAGTTCAACGTACCATGTGGACTCATAATCGAAGAATCGGTAGGTGCCTTGTTCGAACTCCTCCGTGATGTTCTTCGGTTCTTCATGCCTCTGGAACCAAGTTTGGTATTGCTTGTGAAACCGCCAGCTCTGGTCTTTCAAGGCCTTGGCGGCCAAGTATTGCTGATAGGACCCTTGCTTGTAGTAAAATACGTAGAACAGCGTGTCCGGCTCGATACGCGAGTACAGCAGAGGATTCTCGAGGATCGCTAACGGTTCCTGAGGATACCCAGACGCCGAGCTATATCGCATTTCCGGTCTGTACGGTTTCGGCGGCTCGGCGTCGGACGTGTCCATCATATTCATGTTGCGTTGCGAAGCTACCATCATGCGTAACGTGGAGGGCGAGTTAACCGGCGCGGCACGCTTCTTCTTGATCGACTCATATGACTCGACCAGCTCGTGTAACGCAGCGGGAAGGTGGAATATTGACTCCTCTTCCTTGCCCTCTTGCCTTGCCTTGACACCGTTTGCCACCCCGTTGGAGTATGACCCTAACAGCATCCGTTAACAAGAGAAGTAGCACAAACATTGCAAAGATTTCCATGCCTTTTGCAGATTCACTCGCCTCCGTGGTGACGGAGGTCTTGTTCGACGACCTGGGAGCTTTATCCAATTTCTTGAATGTGGCTGGTGTACTTGTGACATGCTCTGAAGGTTTGGGCTCGGCAACGGGGAGGCTGGCGACCCTTGGTTCTGAGGACGCAGGTTGTGCAACCGTCGTACTTGGAGAATTCGTGGCGCTTGTTTTTAATGGGCCTGCCGGCGGTAACGGCGAAATACCGACTGACGACGTAACGGGCTGAGAGCCCGGCGGCGGCGGTAGCGGCGCTATACCAACGTTGTTTCTGTCGCTCGCGGCTGCCGCCGCGGCTGCTGAGGCATACTTGAGGCCTTCGCCGGGGGGTCTTTGGGGTAGTGATGCCGGTTTCATGCTAGGTGTAGATGCTGTACCACCATTAGTCACGTTACTGAGAGGGCTATGTAATGTTGCTAATGTCGGTAGCGGGGATTTCAATTGTGCGGAAGGTCTTCGGTTAGCAACCACATCGATGGCGGCGGTTCTTGTCTTGGCGGGCAAGCCCGCGACCCGCGGCTCCGAATCCGCCACCTCTTCTTGTACCGACTGTGTATCTTGAGAAGATACACGGTCGTTGTCTTGGTTCATGCCGTAAGCATCTTCCTCCTCCTCCAGGGCGAGCTCGTCGTAAAGGCCATCGTCCTCCATAAAATCGGCGTTCGTGCCATCTGTGACGTAATACCGTATACTTTCTTCCAGATCCGTGACTTGTTCTGTCTCGATGCCCCCATTCTCCAAGGACCGTCTGATTAACTCGAGCTTGCCTTGGTGCCATTTATGCCTCTCGATTATATGTTCTATTGTCGCGATTCGGTCCGCCTTGGCCGCTTGGCTCTTGCCTTTCTTCATCGTTAATTGTAGCTGCTCGCTTTCGGCTTCAAGGGCCTCGATTTGTTGTTCGAGTTCGTCGACCATAGCACTAAGGAACTCCCCGGCCTCAGCCTTCGCTTGTTCTTTAGGATCAAGCTTGGCAGCGGCCGAAAGACCCTCTTTCGAGTAGGCCTTGGTCTTCATGGCCTTCTCAACGGCTTTGAATCTCTCCATTTGCTAGCGCAGGGTCAGTTATATTGTCCAGGCCGATGCGTAAAGCCAGCGGTCCTCCCAGAAACACCAACCGTCTCAATCAGTTTCCGATGCTCGAGCAACGGGGCCTTGTCCTTGATGTCATTGCTGGCGGCCCATGTCTTGATCTGATCACGTAGTCTCTGGAGTTTCTTGATTTCGCGCTTGAGGTTGTCCTCGAGCTTCTCCTTCTGGGCGGGGTTATTCGATTGTTCGATCTTTTCGTAGATTCCGTCGAATTCAGCGACCCCTTCGGCGACCTTCTTGAAGGTCTTGTCTATTTCCTGCTGCAATTTCCGGGCCGCCATCGTGAGGGCAGGTACATGTGACTGGGCCTATTCGGGATAAACGGCGGCAGATCCTGCTGCTGCTGCTGCTGCTGTTGTTGTTGTTGCTGTTTCTGCTGCTTTTGGTGATGATTAAAAGGGATATCGGCGAGCGGCAGACGTATCGTGCGGAATGTGTGATGGGTAGATGAAGAGGAGTCGGTGCAGGACGGGTGTAGGCTGGTTGTAGCCTCTCAGGAGAGATTTGTGCTAAAACTGCGTGTTAGAAGGCGACCTGAAAGCGCACAGGGTAAATGGGAATTGGCAAAAATGGGCGACAAATAAGAATAGTGCGAGGAGGTGGCGGGGGCCAACTTACTGTGAGGGTGTTCTCTTGAGGTATAATGAATGATGTTGAAGAGGACTGCTTGTTTGCCTATTTAGGACCCGAGGGATGCCAATATAGTGTGTTGGCGGAAGGCTGAATCGCGCTTATGGCTTATGGTGAATGCGTCCGACGGCAGGGTAAGTTACATGCAGCATGTGTCTACGTACCAACCTGAGGTACCTACCGACCCGAAAGTTATGTGGGTAGATAGCCAATCATGTACGGGGACTTGCCAAGTTCAGAGGCACTTGGGTATAAGGCATGCACTGTACCTAAAATACTAGATTGGGGGCAGTTGGGGTGCTTGATGCTAGGTATGCGTAGCTAGGTACCATTCTTGACTTTACTTAGGTAGTAAGTAGTCAGTTACTACAGCTACTGCAGTTTACTGCAGTTACTGCTAGATAGGTAGGCAGGTCAATCCTCCTTAGTATCTACACAAACTATCTACACAAACCTAAACAAAGGCTACCTGCCTACGAAATACTTCCACACCTGCGCAGCAAGCGTGCCAGTACCCAATCAACTTTGATGTGCCTGCTTAAGCAGATATAAAAGAATGGTAGTATTTAAGTATATATATCCTATATTTACCAGGTACTTGAGTAACTACCTATGTACTTACTACTAAGGTAGGTAAGTATTCGTGTGTTTACGAAATAAAGTTAATTGAGGGGAAAGGACAGGCAGGATGATTACATCACATCTGTTTGTCAAATCCTAGGTAGGGCACATTGAACTGGGCAGGTGCCCATGTATAAACTGTCAACCCTACCTACCAAGGTAGGTACAGTACCTAGGAAGTTAGGTAAAGTATTTAGGTTAGGTACGTACCTAGTGTAGATTCCAAGGTGATTAAGTTCTATCTAGCAGTAGGGTGGAGAATATCTTGATACCTACCTAGGACCTACCTCCAAGTTCTCTTATGTGCTACTTACTACAGCCTCATTCCTTCTTGTCTCATACACCCATCACTCTATACCAAATAAAACTGTACTTCTCTGTTTAAAACATGAAAGGTAGGTAGGTCTCCTCAGATCTCCCTTTGAACCTGTACATGTACACTACTTAATTTATATATCTCTCTCCTACAGCTATACTACAGCGTGTGCTATCCGCTTCCGTTACGGTGGAAAAGGAAGTGGTGTCATCGATAGGAAAGGGTGTCCTCATCTTTGCTGCCGTAGCCCCGGGTGACACACAGAAGGAGGCGGACTCCTTGGCGGCCAAAGTGCTCAAGGTAAAGCTATGGGACGATGACACAGGGGGCAAGGTACGGTTACAAATCCCCTTCAACCGACCCCCTTTCAGCTGTATATAATGGTCCTGGCTGTCAAACTACCCTAAGATGGTATTAGAACTTCATTGAGTGATTGGTTAAATACGTACCATCTTCTTAGCTAACGCATGTCTCCTCTTAGTGGAAGATGAACGTTCAAGAGATCGGTGGAGAAGTTCTCTGTGGTAGGTTTATAACTGCCCCCTTGTTTTGTTCGTATTTTCCCATGGAGCACATCTGATGCTACGACCTCAGTCTCCCAATTTACGCTTCTTGCTTCGATGAAGAAGGGGAACAAGCCCGACTTTCACGGGGCTGCCAGCGGCGAAGAGGCGAAGAAATTATACCATTACTTTTTTGAGAAGGTCCAGCAAGGCTATGTATCTGACAAGGTCCAAAATGGTGTATTTCAAGCTATGATGGAAGTAGCCCTGGTTAACGACGGACCTGTGTGTGCCCCCATTGACGCAAGGTCGCTCAAATTCGCTAACTATTTGCTAGGTCACTCTAGAGTTATCAGTTCTTCCGAAAGTCGACCCAAAGGCTAAGCCAAAAACTGAGCCAAAGATTGAGCCAAAGACTGAGCCAAACCCTCCGTCAACTTCCACGCCTCCTCACTAGTTTGCTGAGAGAAAGAATCACCACAAGGCCTGGGCCGATGCCTGTTAGACATGGGCGGCACATATTGCGCACTCGCGGGGATATAATAGTGTCACGGAAAAACGACGCTGTTAATCCACACATGATTTAACACTATAAAACCGGCTCATCACACCACGACAAATATAAGACAGAATATTCATTAGAAATAGACTAACATAGATATTAAAAATATCATATTTGTGGAAAGATCCCCCAAAAACAGTTTGGTTCGTTGTATGTGAAGATCAAGAATAGTCGGTGACCATAAACTCCATTAACCTGTCCCTCACAAGCGTGAAAGGCTGTCTCCAATACCCATAACGTTTGATTCCGACCAGTCCAGACCTTGAAAGCGTCCATGTTATAAGGGTATCAAATGCTTTCGGACGCTCTCTCCCAACGCCTAAAATAAACAATGGAACTCAACCCGACGTGTCATCTTCACTTCCGGCTGGCCTTCAACTTGCGTCTCCTCGCGGCGATTTTGGCATCCCAGACACCGGCGAAGAGATCCTCGCAATCATCCTCGTCATCGGAGTCGAACGAGACCCGCTGGGATCCGTCGCTGTCGCTCGCATCCCTCTGCTGCTGCTGCTCGAGTTCGTCGAATTCAGGCACTTCGTCGGCGACGGCGTCGTCCCAATTCCTGTACCGGACGGTCCGCTGCATCTCGAGGATGAACTTGCCGATCTTGTACTTCTGCGTCTCCTCCTTCGCGTCGACGTACTTCCAGCCGACGCGGGCGCGGCAGGTGGCGCACTGGATGTCGCACACGACGTGCATCCCCGTCACGAGCACGCGCGTCTCCGGCTTCCCGACCTTGACGTTCACCAAGTCCTTGTTCTTGCTAGCGGACTTCCCCCGACCCCCCTGCGGTGGAGGACTACTGCTGCCGTTGGTGTTATTGTTGTCAGGGGGCGAGACTAGATATGCGCGCCCGTGGCGCCCCGTGAAACCCTTGCTCACGATCTGTGAGTAGAAGGCGAAGTCGGTCCCGCACGTCGAGCACCGGATCGTGTCTGGCTGAATCCTGGCGAGCGCGGGGACGTCGGCGGGCCGGTTAGCGGCGAGTCGGCCGAGGCGGCCTCTCAAGCGAGACGATGGTGCCCCCCGCCGCAGGGGAAACGAAGAGGCGGACAGGGCCCCCGTCGGGCTCGGTAATGCAGAGCCGGGCTGCGAGTTGCCGCTGCTCAAAGGGGAGGAGGGGGAGGGGGAGGCATCGTCGTGGGCAGGGGGGGCAATGCTACTAAGTGGTGGTAGTGGTGGTAGTGGTGGTGGCAGTGGTGATGGTGGCGGCGGGATTCGACGATATCGGCGAAAGGGCCGTGAGAGGCTTGGCAATAAGTAGGCTGGGAACCGCAGGGCTGGAGCCATAGTAGCAGAGGCAGCATCTGTCGGCGGCGGCGGCGGTGGAGGAGCCACCTCATTTAGCAACATCGACAGCATCTTAACTAAGTAACTAATAAACGGCAGGCTAGACCTGAGGCGTGACTCGGGCTGCGAGGCAGGTGATGCACCACCGGACCAAGTAGTCACGCCCGAGAACCACATAGGCGATCGGGCTGGCCGTTGGGCAGACGGTGGTCTGAAAAAGGCCGAGAGGCGAAAGGGAAGAAAGACAGAAAGGCAGCTGGTGGTGGTGGTGGTGTTGGTGGTAGTGGTGGTGGTAGTGGTGGTGGTTGCGACTGCTGCTGCTGCTGCTGCTGCTGTGATGCTGTGATGCACCAGCCCCGCGTCGGATGTGCTGGCATTGGCACGGCTTGGGGCGAGATGCCCGAGGAGGGGGAAGAGATGGGGAAGGGATGGGCTGGGATGGGCAGATGCAGATATGGGTGATCGGGGCTGATCGGGGCTGATCGGGGATGAGGAAGAGGCGGATAGTCAGCCGAGTACCATGTTGAATCATGCCTGGTCAGTCCAGTGTATCATATCGCCGTGCTAAGCTAAATGGATGGTTCCTCGTGATATGCCATCATATGGCCAATGTCAAAAGTTATAGACAGCAGGTGGTACCTACTCAAGGTAGGGTAGGTAGGTAGTAGGGAGGTAGGTAGTGTACCCTACCCTGGATATCCCTGTATCTTGGGAACCTTCCGAATGGGGCGCAAAACGACGCGCAACGACAATAAAATGAATGCCCGGGCTTGTAAGGGGAGGTACGACCCACAGTGTCGAGTGGTTACCTACTACGGTGGGCTTCGTGTCAATTACTAGGTCTCCATCCCATCTACAACTTCGCTTTTCGACTGCTACAGGCTACGGAATAAGGTGTCTGCACTGCAAAACTGTCACCTTCAGGACCGTACTATAAACACCAGCCGAGGCAAAGCTAGCCAGCCATGTGTTACCGGAATCGATAAGCGAAGAGTAAAGAGCCCGTTTTGATATAAGAATGGTTCGCTCGCATGCCTCCTTCAGATGAGTATCCCACAGCAGCCCTTCGACGGGTAACGTGGGAGGGGCACGGGTGCTTACACACTACCCCGCGCTTTCCGCCCACGTTAGGTAACTGAAGATAACGATTCCGGATACATACATACTTACCTAGGTACTTAGCTAGGTACTTAGCTATCTAGGTAGCTCCCCTAGGACGATTAGCTACCTCCACTCTAGCAGTAGGCTGCCGATCTTATAGCGGCATGTTACGCCTTGAATCTTGAATTGGGTAGTTATGTGGAGTACATGGTGAAATCGTCTTATCAAATTGCCCAAGATAAAAAGCACCGGATGAGAGGCGATCTAATCGTCTCACTTAGAATTGCGGTTCCGATCCAATTTGATTTTCAATATATGAGCTGCGGCGAGCCTAGTCATTCTCTTCCGTATAGCCAACTCTTATTCCTCTTTTTAATAAGTCTGATGACCGCTCCGAATGTTGGAAGCCCGAAGATGCGGCTCCAACCCGCTCTACTACTGCTATTACTACTGATACTACTATTGCTGCTGCTGTACTATAATGCATACACTGATTACAAACCAAGGTCAGGATAGGTTCGGTGGGATGGAAAATCGGCTCGATCCAAGCTGTCGCCAAAAGCACACAGCTGATAGTGATAGCCGTGTCATTGCCTATATTTTTGTATATCTAAATAATATTCTAATCCGGCCTACCTTGAGAGCCCACACATAGTGACGCCTTTCAGTTTGTTAGAAGCAATGGGGGCACTAGCTAACAGGATATAACTACACAGTGTTGATTGGGCGTGAAGTTATCGGATAATGGCCTTGTCAATGTCTTTGTGTTGTGGTGGGCTAGGAATCTCCGCCAGTCACTAGGAGCAAGAGCTCGTGCCTGGTTTTTCACATATATAACAGATCAGGAGTTTATAGGATGTCCAATAGTATAATCAATTGTTTACCAGCCACCGCACTGATTCCAATTGGTACTTTGTTGGGTATAAGAACCTCATAATGGCAACTAGTCGATCATTCCGCTGTCATAGCATGGAAACTGCCTACATGCATAGACGTCTAGATCTAGTTTACGTCTTCGAAGATTTAAGAATTAACTCATTATCTTCTTGATACATAAATAACCCATCTACCCGACTAAAACTGGTCTATCGATTCAACCTCGAGGCAACCTAACCTGGAGGTCCGTGGGGGCAAAATCTAATAGCTTCCGAAGGCGTCTGCCATATAAGAGCGAAACATGGCACTTTCTCCCGTAGACAGTATTCAGAGAGATAGAGTTTATTTAACTATGTCATGTGAAAGAACAGGGTGTGCTACAATTCACGATCAAGCATCACGTCGTCCCATCATTGGCCTACAATATAGCCTCGAATTTACCCAGACAAGCGATCCGACGCTCGGCGAGGAGCGGGAGCTTCAGCAAAATATGGGGGTACTGGATGCCCAATTCAGGCTTATTTATAGAATAGAATCACTGCTCGTAGAGGTTGACAACGTGCCGTGATCCGTCCAGGTCTGTTTGGGCGTGCGCGTATATATATAAGGGACTGTCCAACACGGACTACGGAGCGTATGCGGATGTACATATCTCATTCACTATTATACCCCATGGAGGCGATCTGGCTCTACATACTAAATTGACACACCCTTCGAAACTTCCTACCATTATCGAAAAATGCTGTTCCGCCTTTGGCCTGGGGACTGACGCGATCGAAACCAAAGGCTATAGGAGTGCTATCTTGCGGCTAAGAAGATAGCATATCTTCTCTTCGTTCTTGGTTGCTTCTGTGTGCTCACCATGGTCACCATGGCATCATTTCGTAATGATTTCAGGCATGTCACACGAAATACCGACATGCTATTGCAATGGGATGGTGCGGACGCGACAGACTACCCCTTAGTCATCCATGTGCGAGTGCTGAATAAGACGAGCGATCACGAAGTGAATTCTCTGGAAGCAGACATTTCCAGTTAGTCAGAAAGTTTAAAAGAGCTCGAGCATCATTGACGGCAATACAGGTGGGCTGACTGACGACTCATTTCTTTGGGGGGACTTGCCTTATCCGCTCCCATTCCTTCCAGCCGCTACGTACGAAGTTCAAGTTTTGCGTCAGCAGGAAGTAGGGGAGGCCATGCCAGGGCTCGTTATTGCGTCCTCGCCTCCCTTCACTATAAGCACTCCAGATGAGGACGATGATAACGGTTGGCGAACTGTACGGACGTTACGATATGATATAAGCCTCCCACCTCGGAATTTGCTAGACTAACGCAGTGGGCATAGACTATAAATGGGACCGTGGGTGACCCCTTGGAGTCAACGAGCTCACTACACCCGAGCGGACATACTAGTCGTAGTACGGCCATCGCGGCGGGACTGGTCGTGCCGTTCGTCGTCGGGGTCTTGGCCTTCGTCTTCTTGCGCATGCAACGGCGACGGAAAAGGATCCGAGAGGAGCGTCGGAAGGAAAGAGAGGGTTTGGTGATCGATTGATCCGCCGACAGCATTTCGGTCCTCAGACCATTAGATAGATCTAGGCTGACTGTGGGATTGTCGATAACGGCTAACATCTGTTAAAGCGGATGAGATGTGGAAATTCCGAGCCGGCGTACTTGGAGGTACTCTGACACATTTCCCGCCTTCCGCTCATTATCGCGACAGAATAAGGGGATGTCTAATACAAACATAAAGGAACCGCACTCATTATAGGATGGGTCAGACTATCCTATTGCTCTCCTCACATCTCTGCACTAAGCCGTCTGCAGAATCATAGCCGAATTACGGAAGAAAGGGGGCCGGGGGGCGGCAGGGAGGGCAATAAAAGTAAGCCAGAGAGGTAAGGTTTACTAGGGCACGGCTGGGCAGAATAGCGATGGGAAATAGTTCCCGAAACCAAGCATATCTACATGTATATTTGCAATAGGAGCTGCAGATTGCATCGGGCGTGCCCGCCAGCTCAACACTGGAGAAAGCCGGAACAGGCATATTGGTGTTGTATGGGAAGAGCTGAAGGCGAACTACGCATCGGAGCAAGAGTCATTTCTGAAGTCCTGAAGGGGCGAGGCTGACGGGTGCCTGAGCCTGGCCACAATACTATGTAACTTCGAAGATTACGAACTTTATTCCCTGGGTTTCTCCGAGTTTCCCTGAGTTTCCCTGGTGAAAATCGCACCATGGCACCAGATGTGGGATGTTAGACGACTGCGTATTTCGTGCTCCCCAACTGTAGATTTTCTGCCTTACACAACCGGACCCAAAAGCCAGCGCAGATTACCACATGGCTGCTTGGGCTATTGTTGGTCACCGAATCTGCAGGCTGCAGGCCAACAGCCCGAGTAGACTGTCCGGGGTAGTAAAAGACAAGCAATATCTGTCACGTATGTACTTCGTAATGGCTACTCACCGACCTTTACGCCAAAACCAGCCGCGGGTTTTAGGTTGTGATAGGCCCACACGGTTTTTTAGCTTCTTCCGCGCCATCAGGGCTTGGTCAAATTCGCGGGTCCGAAAAAGAAAGCAGAAGAAAATTTGTAGCCCTGAGAAAGCTTGATTTAGAGTGCCGTGTCCCGGATGTTTCGGCCGTGTGCTTACATCAGAGCAGAAGATTTTCAATGGAATACGAGTGATCAAGTTGGTAACCATGTTCACGTTATGGACTACGCAGTAGACTAATCTCACTCGATGCAAGTACAAAATTCTCGACCCTTGTCCCGATAGTGGATAATGGAGTGCTTTGTTGGCTTGCTGCCTAGCTACGACCGGCATCATCCTTATTGCGGTCAGGTAAAGGTACTATCACCTCGCATACTGGATTCCGAGGTTTGACACCTCACAATAGACTAGACCAGGCTGGTCCATCTGGTTTCATGAGGCTCAGATTGCCTTCCCATGGCGATTGTTCAGCCCTACACATATGGGATGATGGATCTTATCGTCTTTGGGATTTCTCGACGTTCATCACCAACCTACACCAACTGGCCTTAGCCTAAAAGGGTGCGATCTGTACGTCTATCAGATTCAGGATGTGCAATGTAGGGCAGAGCTATCGCTAAACGGCGAAAAAGATCATCCCAATTTGAGATGATCAACAAGGAACACGCAGCGCTGGGAGCAGTAACTACATGCGTATTGTATATAGACCTCCACTGTATCCCCACGGGCTAACACGACACGACACTACGCTCCCATAGTACTAGCACATGGATTTCAAGAGGAGTTGGGTCTCGCCCAGTCGGCTGTGGAGGAGGACTTACCAGGGCTCTGGAATGGCAGAATCTGGACATGGACAT
Organism: Rosellinia necatrix; assembly: GCA_021209875.1. NCBI lineage: Eukaryota > Fungi > Ascomycota > Sordariomycetes > Xylariales > Xylariaceae > Rosellinia > Rosellinia necatrix. The sequence goes on along the minus strand of JAGYVD010000007.1, from coordinate 2,981,669 downwards.
GGTACATAGCCCGGGAAAGGTCAGCTCGGAGCCGTGCGCCGTGCAGTGTGTGCTCGCTTGGATAGCTACGTCTATATATATTCGTTGTAGTGTAGGGAGCCGTCCCTACAAGAACGCCACAGGAGGTTCGAAGGACGTTTTGCTGTGTCGCAGCTCGGTGTTAAACCACCGACTGTGCGGTAGATAACTTCTAGACTTCAGCCCTAGCCGATATTTCTAAGCGATCCTATTCTGCGCATTGATGACCCCAATGGAACCTGCCTGCGATATTCTCATTGGATAATGAAGACGGTTTCCGACGCGGTACGACATGCCCGGGATGAGTACGGGTTTAGAGGGAGCTCGGCGGTCTATACATACTGTACAAACACTGTATCGTATTCAAGAATATCCTCTGATCATTGCTGTTTGGAGTAGACTAGCCGTCGTAGATGATACCGAAGCACGTCATTAAGGTGATACATATCTTTGAAAAGCGACCGTGGATACTTGTAGGCACTGGTGGAGGTTTGAAGATTCTGTAAATGAATAGGTACAAGTAGAGATGGCACTGAATAACCTAGCATATATAGCTTAATGCGAGTCTCAATACCGGACTCTCCTCTTCTCTTCTCTCTCTCTTTTCTTTTTAGTTATCGACCAAAGAGCATGGCCGTGTTGTTATTTCGTGGCGGTGTACGGCCACAATTGCGAAATGGAAATGAAAGCTGAGTTTCGACCGGGCCAGGCTTTTTTAGTCAGGGCAGTGAGATCATGTCGTGTAGCGTACCTGCATTAGTGTTGGCTTTTAATGCATGCTCATGCTGTACACAGGTACAGTAGATAACGTAGTTAGCGTACACTATGTGCGCTACATACACGGCCTTCCGCGCAAGGACGACAACGTTGTGCTGATGAAGCGGCATCGTTCTCTCCGTGTCCAGTAATGTTGGTTGGGCCGCTCCTGCATCTGCATACGAGCCGAACAGCTCTTCCTGTGGCCCTTCCTTGTGCAATACGCACGGCAAGTAACTACCTACCTAGGGAGCAGGTAGCTACCTACCTATGATTAACCCCGCTACTAATCTCTACTAACATCCCCTCTCGGCCGTTTCGCTCCCAACTTCTCGTCTCCCCGTACAGGAAATACGCATCGTACAGTCAACCAATTCAATTTGAGTTTTCAGTGCACGACACTAGATCTAGTGGATGCATCGGCTGTATGGGATCGATACCGTATGCTCAACACGGCCTAGCATACTTTTTATCCATCTTTAGAATTTTAGAATTGGCACATCATTTCCCGTTAAAGGAGAGCTGCTCATCTCCTGCGCCCCTTTTCCACAAAATTTCTCGCCTGGTTAGCTGGGTTAGCCCTTTGTATGGACCGGGGGCCCCTGTCGCCACGATGAACCTGCCCAGACAAGTCAGAGCCCTCCATGGTGAACCGTCAACAAAGGCTCGATGCTATCTCCAGCATTCGCCTAAACGTCCCTGCACGCCTGCCCTAACTGCAGCTAGGGCTGGGGAATGGCAGCCCTCGACCCAATCGTGAAGCAGCTGGCTAGCCTCCTAATGTCGGCGTCGCAATGCGCAAAGACATGGGCTTTTTATCCTTGCACTAGCTACATATGTACTCTCGTAGTGCATCGAGTATGGCCAATATACATCGAGCACGCGGGCTCGACAGCGAAACTAGGCTTCAGACCCAGCCGCCCAGCCGTCCGCATGCATCATAGCCAAGTGAGCCCTGGTGGGCATCCCTACAAAAGTAGAATGGTGGATTCGTCCGATCTAGTCGATAGTGGTAGGTAGCGCCGTAGGATGAGGTGGTGGAGGATGGTTACTATACTAGTATGAATAAAGGAGGCCGTTATATAATAAGGAGGGTTGCCCACCACGGCGCGCAGAAGAGAGCCTTTCTCTTTTTACGCCGTTTCCATCGTCAAGGTCAAGATCAACCACGAGCTCGAGATTCTGCTCACCGACGTATTCACGTCATTACACTCTTTAACAAACCACATAGTCACTCTTTCAACTATTAGTTAATCTAATCAATAACAAAATGGCTCCTTCGCTTATTCAAACTGTCGGCGCTGCCGCCGCCATCTTCGCCGCTTCGGCCAATGCCAACACCCTGGGTCGTCACCGATTCCAGGAGAGGGCTCCCAACAACTATCCCGTTTACGGATATCCTGCCTATCCCGTCGGTTCGACCACGACCACCACTGCGCCAGTCGGTAGCATGCCTCCTGTTTCCAGCAGCAGCAGCGTCCCGGTCGTGAGCTCAAGCAGCAGCGAGCTGCCCGTTACTAGCAGCACCCCCGTGGGCAGCACCCCTGGATATCCTACCACGTACCCAGGTGGAAACCACGGCCATGGCGGTCACGGCCACGGAGGACACGGTCACGGCCACGGCGGCCACTACCCCGGTGGCTACCCCCACGGATCTAGCTCTAGCGAGCTTCCTGGTACCAGCACCACCCCCGGCGCTGGTTACAGCACTACCCCCGGCAGCGAGATTCCCAGCAGCACCCCTGGCACTGGCTACAGCAGCACTCCGGGCAGCGAGATTCCCAGCAGCACTCCCGGCACTGGCTACAGCAGCACTCCGGGCAGCGAGGTTCCTACCAGCACTCCCGGCACTGGCTACAGCAGCACTCCCGGTAGCGAGATTCCCAGCAGCACTCCTAGTGCTGGCTACAGCAGCACCGTCCCTGCTGGTGGTTATCCTACCGGATATCCTGTGCCCAGCAGCAGCGGCCCTTACTCTAGCGAGAGCACCGGCCCTGCTACCAGCAGCACTCCTGCCACCGGATACAGCAGCAGCAGCGTCTACTCCAGCGAGAGCACTGCCCCTGCCACTAGCAGCACCCCCGCCACCGGCTACAGCAGCACTCCTGGCAGTGGTTATCCTACCGACTACCCGGGTTACCCCGTCCCGAGCAGCAGCGGCCCCTACTCGAGCGAGAGCACCGGCCCTGCCACCAGCAGCACTCCTGCTACTGGATACAGCAGCAGCGCTTACTCCAGTGTGAGCACCGGGCCCGCAACCAGCAGCACCCCCGGTGCTGGCTACAGCAGCACCGTCCCTGCTGGTGGTTATCCTACCGGATACCCCGTGCCCAGCAGCAGCGGCCCTTACTCCAGCGAGAGCACTGGTCCTGCTACTAGCAGCACTCCTGCCACCGGATACAGCAGCAGCGTCTACTCTAGTGAGAGTACTGCTCCCGCCACTAGCAGCACCCCCGGTGCGGGTGGTTATCCTACCGGCGGCTACCCGGTCGCCAGCAGCAGCAGCGTTTACTCCAGCGAGAGCACTGCCCCCGCTACCAGCAGCACCCCCGGTGCGGGTGGCTACCCCACTGGCGGCTACCCGGTCGGCAGCAGCAGCGTTTACTCCAGCGAGAGTACTGCTCCCGCTACTAGCAGCACCCCGGGTGCGGGCGGATATCCTACCGGCGGCTACCCGGTCTACAGCAGCGAGAGCTCTTCTCCTACTACCACAGCTCCCGTTTCGTACACGACCTCGACCATCTACTCGACCACCCAGATCGAGACCGCGCCTGGTTATACTACCACCATCACCATTCCCATCAGCACCACTGTCTGCCCTGTGACTGAGACCGAGACTTACCCTGCTGGTGGCCACCCTACCCAGACCTACCCGGCTGGTGGTGAGAACTACCCGTCCAACACCGTTCCCGCTGGTGGCTACCCCACTGGCGGCTACCCCGGCGGCCCGGAGGAGTCTACCACGACCACGACCTCAACTCTGTGGTTGCCCACGACCATCTACGTTTCATCCGTCTCCGAGACCACTCCCGCTGGCTACCCCACCGAGACCTACCCCGTCGGTGGTGAAAGCTACCCGTCTGAGAGCGTTCCCGCCGGTGGCTACCCGACCGAGACCTACCCGGCTGGTGGTCACGCTAGCGAGACGTATCCGGCTGGTGGCTACCCTAGCCAGACTTACCCCGCTGGTGGTGCCTCTCCCAGCACCAGCGACGTCGAGGTGATCGTCACCGCCACCGTGGTCCCCGTGACTGACTACCCCGCCGGCTACCCTACCTACCCCGCCGGTGGATACCCCGGAACCAACGCCACACTGACCACCTCGACCAACCCCGGCTCATACCCTACCGGCACCCCCATCCCCACTGCCGGCGCGTCCCGGAGCGGCATCAGTGCTGCTCTGATGGCCGTCGCCGCGGGTGTATTGGCCTTCGCTCTGTAAACAACCCCGCCCGAGCCGATAGGGAAGGGGGCATGGATCGACGAAGCGAGCGTGTGATTTGCTGGTGTTCCAAGCTATAGACAGGATGGTTGGTTGTTTTTCAATGGGGGACCTCTGTTATGTTTTAATACCTTCTCCTCCTCCATACGCTAGAGTATGTATGTCGCCTTCGATGTAAATATTCATGCGGATTTTAAGGGATGGTTACCTTACTTGTATCTAGTCGATAGATGCAGATTTGTCCAATACCATTTTCCTATTAATGTTCAATGTGTGCTTGTTCCATCGCTGCTGTGATTTGAAATAGCAACCATTCTTAGTGTTGATCCTGTTCCAAGGGATTACCTAGGTATGTGTGATGGCATGTTGGATTGTCTTCGGGTACTTTTAGCACCTCGTCGCATCGCTTCATCGCTTCATAAGCTTCTATACTTGTTATAAGACCTGTGGTCATAAGTAATGAAGAGTAAACAGTTGGGGTGAGAGTAGGAAGAATATAGTACCTAGGTAAAAATGTTTGAAGTTTGAAGGAGTAGAAGGCCCGTGTTGTCGTTTGTCGTTGGTTGAAGATTGCCGAGTTGGTAGGGGGTTTAACTACAGGGTGGTGTCTACAGGGACATGGGAAGCTCTAAGTACCCCTGGCAGGCACACTACCTACACTAGACGACCCAGATTGGGGGGGGATATTCTCCATACGTCCGTGGTACCTAGGTTAGGGTGCCTAGGTTAGGTAGCTTAACCCCGGTCGGCCGGGCTTTAACTTCATGGAAACCCGTCTAAGCTGTAGGAGAGTAGGAGACCAACAACTTACTTATTCCTGTCTTCGGGGATTCTCTCTCGAGAACCCCGGGTTGAGGACACTTCTCTCTTGATTTCTGCTTCAACCCGTTTTACATATATATTCTAGGTAGATCGTTACAACAATACCGCTTGGGATAACGTCGTGGCATCATCGAACCCCCACTAGAACCCCCACTAGAACCCTCCCCGACCCCTCGGCCTCGTCTGCGAACGGATCCGACGAGCTGCACGAACACGATGCGCGCTCTGCGTCCAGTGTCGTTATCACGGGTCGGCGTCCGTCCCCCAACAACGGCGTATCAGCCGCCCTCGCCTCGCCTCCTCTCGCGCCCCCTACTCCACGGGTTTCCATCCCCGACCCTCGGCCGTGTTCTGCCACCAACACGAAGGCCGTTCTCGCACACGCCACCGCGGCAGAACGACTGGCGCGACCCACGACATCACGACCCGTCCGAACAGCTGCGCCGGGCCAAGCCGCTCGTGACCTCGGCGGGCTTCTCGAGGTTCATCCGGTCGCCGAGCCTGCACACCGTCGTCGTGCTGGCGGTCGCCGGCGCGACGGCCTTCTACTTCGCGAACATCCAGACGGTGCCGGTGTCCGGGCGGCGGCGGTTCAACTGCTACAGCGAGGCGACGGTGCGGGCGACGGGCGAGGCGCAGGCGCGCCGGATCGAGTACGAGGTGGAGCGCCGCGGCGGGCGGTTCCTGGACGGCCGGGACGCGCGCGCGCGGCTGGTCCGGCGGGCGATGGAGCGTCTAATCCCCGTCAGCGGGATGGCGGGCGAGGACGCCGCGTGGGAGGTGCGGGTGATCGACGACCCGCGCACGGCCAACGCCTTCGTGCTGCCGGGGGGTAAGGTCTTCGTGTACAGCGGCCTGCTGCCCGTGGCCCGCGACGAGGCCGGGCTCGCCGCCGTCCTCGGCCACGAGATCGCCCACAACCTCGCCGGGCACGTCGCCGAGCGCATGTCGTCGCAGCTCGGCGCCAACATCCTCCTCTACTCCCTCCTTACCCTCACCGGCGGCCTCGGCGTCCTCGTCACCTCCTACCTCGGCCACGTCGCCCTCGACCTCGTCTTCGCCCGCCCCATGGGCCGCCGCCAGGAGGCCGAGGCCGACTACATCGGCCTCATGATGATGGCCGAGGCCTGCTACGACCCCCGCGAGGCCCTCGGCTTCTGGGAGCGCATGCGGCGCGCCCACGGTGAGGAGCCGCCCGAGTGGATGAGCACCCACCCTTCCGTACGTATTTTATATCCTGTTTTTTTTTTTTTACTCCTCCTTCTCGTCTTCGGGGTGTAGGGAAATAAAAGAGAGAGAAAAAAGCTGACCCCCGCTCTATTTTAGAACAGCAATAGGATACAGAAGATACAGGAGTGGATGCCGAAGGCCTTGGAAAAGATGCAGGAGAGCGACTGCCGGGGCACCGCGGGGTTCGCGGAGCTGTTCCGGCAGGCTTTGGTGAGGCGTCAGTTTATGAAACCACAACACGATATATAGGACGGACGGGGAACATCGCTGCTTCATGCACAGAAAGAGTTGCGGCACGAGGGTAAGGCGCGTATGTTCGATCAGTGCCCTTCAACCTCGGCCAGTTTCACAAGTGCGCCTTGGGGTATGCCGCTTATCGATCTCGTATACCCGCACATATACGCCGCCGTTTCAAGGTCGACACGCAAGAGGTAGTTAGGAGATATATCCGCTATGGGCTGGATCACTTCACAAGCGAATCTCTAGAAGGGGGGCTTGATAGTTCGGGTAAAGCGATCGCTTGAGGCAGAGTGCGAGGGAGGTTCTTGCACGCCGCGTACGACACTGCCCAACGCCCTATGCCCGAACGGGTGGCGCAGAACTGGTGGCTGCATGAGGCCCTCGACATGCACCAGATCTCATCAAACCACCACGCTGTACCGTTGCTGGTACCGACAAAGAAGTTAAACCCAGTCACATTAGGAAACGGCTCCGGGTTTGCCCGCCGCACACCATATCAATTGGGTGAGTACACTTCTTCCGTCAGATTCGACGGTTCCCGATCCTAGTTTAGCAGGCTCCCTCATTCAGTTATCCAAGCCCTTATCAGCCCAGGTAGTGGGAGGGTTGAAGAGCAGTTGCCACTTCAGGGTAAGCTCCGGCTCGGGGTCTCTAGGTTACTGTCAAATTTGAGGCAAGTATACCCTCAAGCTCGGCATCGTTTGACCAGTTGCAGTGGCCGCAATTACCCAAACTATGCGCAATTATAGGCTACAAATCAGACGAGTTCGTGGGACTACCTATGTTAGGTGTATGATACCTCCAAGGCCTTTATGAGTGTACTTGCTGTCACGCATTTAGTCGAACAGCTAGAGCTTTCAGCCGAGATTAATACCAGCGCCTTTTTTGAGCAGTAGTTTGACAACGGCCGCGTGTCCATCCTCAACAGCACTATATAACGGTCCGCCGTTGTTTTCATTCCCGGCACTAATACTGGCGCCTTCTTTAAGCAGCAGTTTAACAACAGCCGTGTGCTTGTTCCCAGCAGCAACATATAACGGTGACTTGTCATGTATATCACAGAACTCAATGTTAGCGCCTTTTCTGAGCAGCAGTTTAATAAGAGCCGTATGTCCACCACTGGCGGCAGCAAATAACAGAAGTCCGCCTTTATTCCCCCTGAGGTCAGCATCCATGATACTAAGATCGGCCCTATTCTTAAGGAAGTGCTCCACGACGGCTTCCGAGTTCCCCATACACGCGATGATGATAGGGTATCGTCCTCCAATATCCCGAATAGGCGTCGCCACATCAAACTCAATGAAGCGCATCACATCTTCCATGATGCCAAGATCAAGAGCCAGGTGTAATAACGACCGGCCAAGATAGTCTTGCATCGCAAGAAAGTGCGTTTGGGAGGATGTTAAACGAAAGGTTACGTTCCCCCGTGTTAAGAATGAGATATAGTGCAAAGGAGGCAATGCAGGGACACTGGAGCCAATAATTTCTTCCAGCTGGCGCGTCACTTTTAGGTGGGTGTCACAGTATTGCTGCAACTCAACATTGCTCATTGCCCTGTTCCAACCCTTATGCCTACGTAGCAATAGAGTCTCTGTCATCGCCAGCATCATGCCCAAATCGCAGCCCCCCGCAAAGCTTTCAGGCAAGGCATTGGGGAACAGCTGTGGGGGTGAGTACTTGGGGGGATGTTGAAGGGTGGTGGGTTCTGTATCCAATAATAATGCCACCAAGGCCGCAGGTTGAATATGAGGGACGGTGCTCTGGTTAAAGATATCGGTAAGAAGCGAGGACTCTTGACCTGTAATGAAGCTGGTTATTTCGCCCAGTTTACATAACATTATGTTCTGCCATGGAAACTCGTGGTGTTTCTCAAAAGTGGCTACTGCAACACGATGGCAGGTAGGTAACGGATAGATAAATGCACATACAAGTTGTTCAATCTCTGAGTATCAGATGTTTCAATAGTTCGACGATCGGATTGACGAGGTATCACTGGAGGATTGTGGTGTCGTGTGCACTAGATGGTGCAAGCAGGTCAGCAAAGCATGGTTAAAAGTTTAGTGTTTGCACAACATACCGCTTTCTTAGCATCTCGACAAAATTGGCATTTGTTGAAGTTCAGGCGTCGCCTCTGCTTCTTTGTTGGGGGTTCAGTCATGTGCGATCGAGTTGGTTGAGTGTACTGATGTAGACAGGGATATCAGTATGGCAGTGACAAGTAGAGGTGATGAATGTGGCTAAGGCTACATAAGGACTGCCAATCATAATGTAGTCGCAATATCGCGTTTGACACCCGGATGTTAGTGGAGTGCTGTGAGCCAATAACGCATTCGTCGCACTCGTCGCACTCGTAGTTGATGCGGTTTTCACTAAGATATGTAGCGCAGTTGTCGCACTGAGTCTGTATCCACGCCACCATAGCCCTTATCACTGCAACCACAGGCAAGCATATATATCAGTATACAAAAACCCTCCTTAGAGATGCAACATTTTGTTACCATGTTATTCGGCCACAAACGCTATATAACTATCTCCTCTAATCTTAGTACCTTGACTTGACAACTAATGGCTTCGATCAAGCCAGGAGATGTTGTGACCATAGTCATTAGCCTCATATCCCTTCTTATTCACATACTATCCCTCCTCTTGACCTACCGAGCCTTCCAAGGTGCACAGCGGTACGTGCAACGTGACCAACGTTTCACTATCACTATTTGAACTGGAGCCTTTATAGTGCCGTGCAATGGTAAGCGAGTGCAACAACAATCTACTCAATCGCTGGAATACAAAGCTTACGCCCGCGGCTCGCTCCCTATAGGCAAGACACCGGCTTTGAACAACCCGATATTGGACTCCCAAGGCCTGACCCCGACTTCTGATCCGAGTCATCAAACACACACTTGTACTTGTAATGAGATCTCACGACACGACGGATGATATGAACAAGGGTTGCTTGCGATATTCTTAAGGAGGGGCTTTGAATGTTCGGTAGCCGGAGACTTTGATAGTTTGGCGTGTTTGGTGTTTGGGTGTGGCCCCGGAATAACTACCTCTAGTAATATATACCCCACTTAGCTAGGTACAGTGGGGCCTCTTATTTATGACCAATGATGTCAAAGATATTTGATGGCAATGTCAAGAAAATCGGGGCGTGCCTAGATTCCTTCCCCTAAGATTAGATAAGTCTCTTCCCCATTTTGCAAATGCCGAGGCTCTTTCGGTCAGTTTGGAGGAACACCAAGTACCGAGCGCCGAACGCTCTTGAATCCTCAATTTCTTAACTTCATGGTTCAATCTCTCCTATTCCAGGTCACCAGCTTGTTATCTATACAATACAATTCCGGTTTTTTTTGCTATACAATCGAAGCCAGCCTCTCCTCTCCTCCTCTTGACCCCTTCCATCACTAAGCATTGCCAAGTCAGCCAATATGTCGAAGACGTTTACAGCGAAGGAGGTCGGCGAGCACAAGGACGAGCAGAATGGCATGTACATCATTGTCGACAATGGTGTATACGACATCACAAGTGAGGAACAAACAACAAGCCCCGGCACCTCCGTCATCTCTGTCTCCCCCCGGGTTTCTTGTCGCTAACATTTGCCCTTTGTTGTTGCGCTACAGAATTCCTCGAGGAGCACCCGGGCGGCGCCAAGATCCTGAAGCGTGTGGCCGGCAAGAATGCCACCAAATAGAAATGTCCTCTATATGGCGCCAAATGCGGCGCATTGCTGACGCTCGCAAACGATGGATTATTCTGACATAATACGTGGGCGTATCGCACTATGAACGGAGACGGGGGCCGGAGGATCTCGTGCTTAGTGATGGCACGTGGGCTTTGGCGGGCTGCCTAGGCAGCTAGAGCCTCTGGGGTCATATTTGGTGGATGCATTGCATATAGACAAACTGGTTACTCTGGTTCTGTTGTATAGAGAGCGTATACACGGTTGAGCATTTCGAACGAGGCATCTGAAGAGAAGCAAGCGGTGAACAGAAGGGTGTACTATGGACAACTGGCATTTGAGGCATTGTGGTGTTTATGAATTCTACCATTATCCATCCGTAGGGGGATAGCATAGCCTTCTGCTGTTTGGACTCTTAGCTTGAAACTTTGGGTAAAACTGCGTCGTCGACACTTCCCATTGGACTTGTGTTCGGATTCGCGTTTGATGGCTCTCGGTGGGCTTTGATGCTCTTGGCGGGCAGGGTGGTCCCAGCGCAGACCCTTGATCCTGTGTTCTGAGTGATGTAATTGCCATCCGGTTCTTTAGTTATAACGACGCACGAGACGTACTACCACGGCTTCAAAGAAGGCAGCTTTGCAACCCTTGAGCCGAAGGAATACGTATCCTCCCTCAAAATAATGTAATTGTAGGGTACCGTTGGCCGCAACTTTGGATGCTCTAAGAAATCATGGGTGATTGTCATCTTGCGCCTCATCTTCCTTGTCATTGAAGATAGATGAGAGCGCTGTCTATTCTACCTACATTGAGAAGCAGATCACGATTGTGGCCTTGTATTGGTCCTACGGAGCCTGGAAATTGGAAGGCGTGGTACGCTAGTTATTTATCAACACCCGCCTTAACAAGGTCGGATACCAACGGAAAACCGACAAGGAAGACCGCGAGACCGACTGCTATGCATAGAAACATGGCCTTTGGTACCCGTTCACTATACTTATATAGTTCTGACTAGGAACGGGGCTGTCACACTTTAGCAGACATATGGGCATATATATACTCATAATAGGCCTATCGACATCTCGCGATATTGAGACTGGAACACTATGCGTAGGTTCTTCAATGGACCCTGCATCAAGCCAAACATGTACTTGTAGAAATGAGACACGAGGAACTTTACCACGTATGTGTGCTGGGCTCTTATACTACAGGTCGTAATAATGAGCTTGTTTCAGGACTTTGCACCGACTCGAACGAATCGTCTCGACTCTGGATACTATGAGCAGATGCTCTGCAGCAAAACGGGTCCAAGCGTCTTCATGTTGAGCAATGACACGGCAGTCTCTGTATCAAGATCTTCGGATCAAGTTTAGGTAAGGAATAACTCGAAGCAAATAGATATTAAGACGCCGACACGTAGAGCCATGTTCAGGCGTCCTCGTGAATCTCTCTTTTTTCTTTTCTTTTTAGGAGAAAATTGCAAACTAGGTAGTTAGATAAAATAGTTCAATCCGAATCGATCGTTCCGAACATCTGGGGCGGACGACGCGCCTGGGAGCATGCACGATGACAAGGTTTGCTGGAGAAATGCCGCACGAGAGACGAGAGATTACCTGGCCTACATGTGCTGACAGCACTGTGCTACTCAACACCAGCGCTGCTGCGATCATGAATACTGTACTAAACAGGTTAGGCTCAGACGGAAACAGAGTAGTGCAATGAAAGCTGGGATCTTCCAGGGGTTCTTACTCGCCAATGGCGTTATGGCGCGATAGAGAAGCCCCGCTATTTCTGGTTAGACTTGGGGGACCTTGAGAACCCCAAGCCCGACTGTCGTCATTCTAACTTCAATCCTCATTCAAAGTTGTTGAAGATAGGTAGTTACAGGTACGAACACGACACTGAAACCAACCGGCCGTTATTCTCTTCCGAGTTTGGCTATACTTTTTTGCCTTGTTTCTTTTTTCGCCCGGCTTTGAATATCCTACTTGGGGCACTCGCTCTGTAACCGGTAAGTAGTGTAGGTACCTGAGTATGATGTAGCTCGGCATTACCGCGCCCCCAATCTGCCCGGATCCTCGTCTCTGGCCGATAGTCTCGGTCTTCATCGCGCGACGCTCAATCGTCTTTCCCATCCCCGTCGCATCCCCATAGCGGGTCTCGTTCCCATTGCTTGTCGCGCCGCCGCACTGTATTTTACTCCCCGCAGTGGGTCTGATGACAGTCAATTCGTCCCCTGGTTGGCCAGTTGAGCCATCCGCCCTTGACAAAATCGCGCAGAGAGCCTGGTGAGGGAAAAAAACACAGCGCCTTACAGTACCTTCGGCAGGCCCCTGTCACTCCCACATCAGCCAAGAAAACCCAGCTTGCTCAGTGGTTGCATTGGGGCAACTTCAACCTACCTATGTACCTCTTCCTCCAGCCAGCAGCCCTCACTGTTCCTGTTAGACCTTGACTCGGCTCTAGTGCAGAGCTCCAGCTTGCTAGCTTCTCCAGTTAATATTATTACCTTATTACTACTTCCTTTCCACTCGGACCGCTTTTTACTCTTTCCTCTCTTCTCTTTCCTCCTCTTAACTCACTTGTCCTTGCGAAGGTTCAGATCCAAGTTTTCCAATTCTAACCAAGGCTCGTGTTGTTCATAGAACAAACTCAATCCCAAAGCTTCTCAGCCGCCCACCTGTTTTCGTCTACCCCGGCGCTCTTGAAGTCATCATCTAAGACTCGATTCAAGTAAGTCAATGAATCCCCTTGAATTCTTGTTGCCGGGCCGACGCGCCCGACCCATAGTTTTCTACATACAAGCTTGGGCTCTGTGGCTGTTCGAGACGTCGGCGCTGCTCCTTGGGTGGAAGCATTTGATGAATCGAAGCGTGAACCGACTCCCTCACCTTTCCTTGTCTTCGCGGCTACTCCCACTGAGGCATTCGTCCGTGTCTCTGGTTCAATAGCATAACTAACACGCGATAGCCCATCAAAATGCCTGCCATTAACGCCGCCATTGTCGCTCGCGACACTGTCCACCAGCTCGCCCGCCGAGAAAACTGTGAGTGCTATCACTACCGGCGCGACTTCCTTCGAAATCCCATCGATCGTGCTGGCTATTAGGAGTCGCAGAAGCTAACTTGGCATAGGGGCTCAACAAGAGGCTGGTGTCATTGTTGTCTTTGGTAAGTGCTATGCCATTAACACATGATTGCGATGCGTCGTGGATCGGATTGTTGATTGGACTCATACTGACTGTTGTGCTTGATAGCTATCGTTTTCGTCGTCGGTGTTGGTTTGATCAGTCTATGGATCTCGAAGCTCGTCAAGAAGAGAAACGCGAAGAAGGCCGCCATCGGCGCATAAACGACAATATCAACGGCAAGAGTTGGTGAAATTGGTTAGAATGCTAGAAGACCAACCGATCACCACCCGAGGCCATCAATACCGATATCCCAAACCCGGGCCTATTGCGCCTACAAGGCGTCTTGCGACCACTTTGTCCGATCTCAGCCACCTATATTCGGATGGAGTTTAATGAGAATGAGGGATATCATGGCAACATATGCCACTTGCATTGCGGGGATGTATACGTTATCCAGCTGGTGTTCTGCGAGAAGATCCTACGCAATGGATAATATTGTTGATGAATACCCAACAGCTTTACTTACGAGCTTCTATAATGTCAATAAGAATAAATCTATTCTACTAATCCCACATGTGTGAATGCGGCCAGATGAATTGTAATGTCTTTAAGATTTACCAAGGCAGCAAACACGTATCCAACGCTCAGTCCAAGAGTAATGCTCATACGGTGTAATAGCGGGATATGCCCCATTAAACCACCGTACTTTAGTAGTTATCATCAGGTGTTTACAAATTGATCAAGAATCATGGGCGTAAAGTTTGAAGTCTACTATATGGTAACGTAAATTGCATAGTGTTACAGACTCATATGTTCCATCTTCTCTAAATGTATTAATCCATCGGCTGGCTATGTTCGGTGTACCGTTAGCAGGGGTGATCGACTCTGCTAGGGGAACTTACCGGTGAGAATTGCCTCAGTTTGACCCCAGCAGATAAGAAGACACGCGCCGTATCGCCGTCCATGCTATATCCCTGACTATACACCACTTCGCTGATACCGACCTGCACAATCTTGATGCTGCAGGTAAGGCAAGGGCACGTGTTGCAGTACAGCACGCTACCATCCCGGATACGCTCGCGCCCGGCCTCGAGGAGGGCGTTCTCCTCCGCGTGAAGGCAGAGGCAGGTGGCCAGGGAGACGCCGCTGGCGACATCGCCCGAGTTGCAGCGCGGGCACCCGCCCTCCATGCAGTTGGGCAGGTTCCGGGGGGTGCCGTTGTAGCCGGTGGAGATGACGCGGCGCTTGGCGTCGACGAGGACGCAGCCGACGGCGCGCTTCATGCAGTTGCAGCGGCGGGCGGCGAGGGAGGCGAGGGCCATGAAGTAGCTGTCCCAGCCGGGGCGCAGGCGGTCGCCGTCGGCGAGGTCGAGCTTGGCGAGGGTGGCGTAGAGGTGGGCGAGCGAGTCGGAGGTGTTGAGGAGCCGGACGGCGGCGCGGGCCATGAGCGGGAGGACGCCGGCGCCGGGGCCGTAGAGGTGCGCGTCCGACTCGGCCACGAAGCCCTCGAGCCCGACGGCCGCCGCCGCCTCCGGGTGCCGCGCCCGGTGCCGCCGCCACCGCACCGTCACGGGCGCGTCCACGCTGATCAGCAGGAAGAACGGCCGCCGCGCTAGCGCCTCCAGGACCGCCTCGTTGTGCACGTCCGTCGTCACCCACCGCGCCCGCCAGTGCCTCGTCACGAAGTCCAGGAGCTCCACCTCGCTCGCGAAGGTGTGCGGCGCCCGCGCCGCGCCCGCCTTGGGACGGACGGCGAGGCTGTTCGCCGCGGTGGTCCCGTCCTCTGGCGCTGCCTCTGCCTGTCCCCCGTCATCTACCTCTGGCGGTGTGGTTCCATTCTGCGTCCCTTCGGGCTTTGAGATATCGAGACTTAGCTTCTTGAAGCCGTGGTGCTCAACCAGGTACTGTGCCACGGTCTTCTTCCCCGCACATTTCGCTGTGGGATGTGTCAGCTGAGGGGGAGGAATTGCTAAGGGGGTCTTGGGGTTGAGAAGTGGATGAGGATATCGCAGGTGTGCGTTCGGAGGGTAAGGTAAACAAATAAATACGCACCACCACAGATACCAATAAGCATCCTTGCAACAGAAAGCCGACTCTAATCAAAGCTTAATTGCCAGGGTTGGAGAACACCAACATCTCAAGCAAGCTCACTTTCTTAAAAATTTAAAGTGGAAATGCAAAAATCCAAACCCAATTAAATTTATCTATGTTGGACGGTCCAGGTCGCCCATAAAACTACGCGACGTGCTCTTGTGCTTCAACGTTTGTACAGTATAAAGCTCCCGCCCCACAGGTAATGACATAAGCTACCCTACAGGTAGGTACATAGGTACCTCGGTAGCATACCGAGGGTACTTGTAGGCGCGGCATATACCCACTAATATATAGGTATCCCGCTAGGTAAGCCTAGAAAGGCCTGCAGGTGGCCTAACTCGATGCACGGATAGGCGGGTGCGCGGGGTAGTGCGCCTGACAGGATACAATCCGCGATAATCAGTCACGTCATCTCAAAGCTTCAGGTGACAGCTCCCTCTCTACGAGATACCTAATCTGGGGCCTCATTAAGAATTTCCCATCTCCGTAATGCAACATGTGATCTCCGGGTTCCAAAATCACGGGGCGTGTATTGGGCAACAGAACAACGTGCTACGTACAGTTCAGTGTGTGCCCATCTTCATGTATACCTAATGCCTTGCATGTAGTGGGTAGGGTACCTACCGGTTGTTCTAGCCCTGAAGGGATACCTACCTACCCACCCGGCACTGCCCACGGAGAGGTGCTTGCTTGTATGGACAGCCCTAACCATCCCTGAGGCTGAGAGATGGGGATGGTGATATGGGTTAGACGGAGGAGGTACCTACATCACCGAGGTACCTACCTCTTTATCTGACCTAGCCTATCTTGAGGCAGGTACGACGCCGTTGCCTGAGTGAGTCCATGACCGGTCTCCCTTCATAAACCCCCACTATGCACAGAAGTAGGCATCATATCACCTCCTGCACGTCCACTTTCACCACTTTAATTCCCATCTTGTTCAGTTCCTGTCCCTCTTTCTCCAGGTCGTGGCTAACTGGCACATCTCACCACCAAACCCTAAGAGCCTCAAACTTAAGTTACGTCTCTGCTTTGGTTCCACGCTTTATGCACAGTTTGGCCCCGGGCCTCTACAACTGCAACCGTGACTGCGGGACCATCCATTAGGTAGGGTACCTACCTGGTAGTTTGGCGCATTCCGTTCGCGAAGTATATATCATAGCAGAGCAAACTGGCCCTTCGGACACGACCTCTCAGCCGTCCCGCCCCCGCCCCCGGCCCAAAGCCCGTGGCCGACATGGCCACCTTAAAGTTTGCGCCGTTCTCGTCCGATATCGAGCTACCCTTTTATTCGGCTCTGTTCGCCTCCAAGCTTGAACATGACAAGCTGAGCGACTCGGCGCGTCCCGTTCTGGGCGTCTACGAACCTCGCATCGGTGTGCATCCCGATGACAGTGTTAAGATGCAAGTCCTAGCTAGTGCCCTCGCCGGCACCACGTAAGTCCGCTCTACTCTGTGTTACCTCTACTTGAGAACCCTTTTCGGGATTAATGCGATGGGCGATACCACAGTGTCCCCGTTAATGCAGTAAGGGCCGAAGGCATTATCAGAAACATGAATACGATGGAGGCCTTCAGGCAGGCAAACAAGGTTGAGATACTCAATAAATCAGCTCGTCAGGTACTGTCTTCTGCCGCTACTGTGCACCGCACTATGCGCGATTGATTACATATTGACTATCGTAGATTTGGGACGCTATCAACGATGGCACCATATACTCAGTTCCTTCCCTTTTGTCGTCATACATCATCCTCTCCTACGCTGATCTGAAAAAGTACCGTATGACGTACTGGTTTGGGTTTCCAACCCTCCCCTCAGATCCCGCGTGGAAGCGTACGGGTGAAATACAGCGCTTGACAACCGCCGAAAGTACCGCCTTGGTCGACCGGGTAGGTACATGGCGGTACTCTGTTGACGATAGAGAATATGGCTTCTTCTTAGTCAAGAAGACTCGGGGCAAGCGGCCTAGTCTCGACCCGCCTTCCGAAGACATCGGGTATACCTGGGAAGTTGGATCCCTCCGCAATTTCGAGAGTGGTTTCTTTCTCGGTATTCCAAAGGGGGACAGATATGTGGCCTTTGTAGACCCCTCAGCATATGACGAACACCCCGCCTGGCCGCTGAGAAACCTTCTGATGTTAGTACGACAACGATACCAACTCAACGAAGTTCAAATCCTGTGCTATCGCGATATCCAGTCACGAAGGCACGAAGCTCGGAGCATCATAATACCCCTACAGATGGATTCAGTTGATGAATTAGTACTATCTACAATGCCCAAGGCTACGGGTTGGGAGCGTAATCAGGCAAACAAGTTGACCGCGAGATCAGTTAGTCTTGCAGAGTCGATGGATCCTGCGCGTCTTGCCGACCAGTCAGTGGACCTTAACTTGAAGCTAATGAAATGGCGAATCTCCCCCGACCTTGATCTCGACATAATCAAAAATACGAGTTGTCTCCTTCTCGGTGCCGGCACACTTGGAAGTTACGTATCAAGAAATCTAATGGGATGGGGCGTCCGCAAGATCACTTTCATCGACTACGGCTCCGTATCATTTTCAAATCCGGTGCGGCAGCCTCTTTTCGTATATGATGACTGTCTCAACGGAGGAGCCCCGAAGGCCATAAGGGCAGCAGAATCCCTGAAGCAGATCTACCCCGGTGTGGATAGTCACGGCGAGGTTCTATCAGTTCCGATGCTTGGTCACCCAATCGGAGATAAAACTCAAGACGATTTTGAGAAGCTGAAAGCTTTGATTGATGAGCACGACGCAATCTTTTTACTTATGGATAGTCGAGAATCGAGATGGCTTCCTACAGTTATGGGTAAAGCCGCCGGAAAGATTGTCATGAATGCTGCGCTTGGTTTCGATACTTACGTAGTTATGAGACACGGTGCCGAGCCGAACGATGGAAGTAATGATACCTTGGGTTGTTATTTCTGTAATGATGTTGTTGCGCCTGGCGATGTATGGAATTCCCCCGCTCTTAGTTTCCACTGCTAACAATCGCGTAGTCACAGAAGGATTTGACTCTCGACCAGCAATGCACAGTCACACGGCCAGGGATTGCCGCCATTGCCTCTGCTCTACTCGTGGAACTCCTAACTAGTTTATTGCAACACCCCTTGGGACACCACGCCCCAGCTCCGGCAACCGCGTCTGCTAATCCCCAACAAGCTGATACGGTGGATGAGCATGCTCTAGGAATTGTGCCCCATCAGATTCGCGGGTTTCTCAATAGATTCCAGAATCTCGTCATCAGTGGACAGTCTTACCCTTGCTGCAGTGCTTGCAGTTCGCCTATCCTCTCGGCGTATCGGAACGAAGGCTGGGAGTTCGTCAAGCGTGCTCTAGAAAACAAAGAATACGTAGCTGAACTAAGCGGATTGGCTGAGGTTCAACGAAAAGCCGAGGCCTTGATTAATGCGGTCGACTGGGAAGAGGAAGGAAGTGCGCACGGTGACGATGATGAAGGGGTATTGCTGTAACTCAGACTTACCTTCCGAGGCCACCACTTCCGCTGCAATTGTCTACGAAAATTTGCATCAACCCATCCAAGTACTGGAAGTTACCATCGCTGGAACAAGACCGCACGAAGAAAATTCTACCATTCAGTCACACCTATCGACTCGCGTTATACCCAGGTTATGCTGTTTCCATGTACCAGTACACCACCATTGCTAGAATATATCATGCCTTTTGGGTCGAGCTTGGTAGTAATATGCAGTCTCGGAAATATGAAGTCACTACAGGTGTTTTAATGTTGACTTACGGCATCTGAGAGGACAGTCATCACCATGATTATTGATTTGTTGGCATTTACCTTGATGTCTCCTGAGCCAAAGTTGTCTTTGTATCAGTACGATCCCTGGACACGCCGACGGAACTGCAGCCAGCAAACTGCCGAAATAGGGGTGTTCGGACGAGCAGACTTTTGAGGGCGTGAGCACCAATGCTTAGGGTTTGGGAAACACGCATTCAGAGGAGAAGCGGCTTGAGTTGGTCAAGTATACCAGAGGTGAAGGCATATAACTGAAGTGAAATGTTTTAATTGTTTACAGCCCCAATCTAGTGGGTGATGAATATAGGCCGATTATGAATATCGGTGGTCTAATAAGGCACGCCGTGATCCGGTCCGATTAGAAGCATATCTACCACGTTGTATATCAACCCTGACACGCTCCTTGGCAATCCATCCTCTCTTGAGACTAGATTCAACGTCCAAATGTTCACAACTTTATAGGGCCGATTAGTCCCCGACGACTCATCTCTCAATCACCATGTCCTTTTACGACTAATAACCAAGACAACCATTATCTACCTTATGGGCACTCGTTGTTTGCTTCTTGCATTCACCGACAGTGTCCACGTTATTCTTGCTTTCCTAAGTAGTGTCACGCGTATTCGTCATATTCTTGACATCTTACAACAAATGCAATAATCGCGCTCCACCGAATAGTTTAACATGGGCGGTAATAGCAAATATTGCAGGAACAATTCTACAGGCACAGCATCTCTGCTGCGTATCCTCGCAGTTTAACATACCCGTGCGTATACACACGCGCATACTTGGGCCAAAATCCGGGGCTCGGTTCCCGGATGAGTTATGTGAGCCTGTACCCAGACGAAGGAAATTAGGTTCCGCCGGCGTTCCCACGCGATCGGTCGAAGATACACCAACGCCGGCCCGTGACCGCCACCGCACTCCGCCGTTAGTCGTATCTGGCTGTCAAGTGCCTTAGATACGGCTTTATCAACCATATGGAATGTACGAGTTTTGCTATCTGGTCTCTATCACGCCACAGATTATTCGCCATATAGGCAAGCCCGATCGCGTGTTCATCCAGGCCCCCGAAAAATGCATAGAACCTAGGTTCCTTTGTTCATATTGGGGTCTCTGCTCTACCCAAATGGGAGTGCGTGTCCAGCTAGAGAAGATTTCCCTACATGTGGCATTAGGTTTTAGTGCTTGTTTTCCGACGAAACCATGAGCGAGTCATGCCGCCGTGAACCTTGATTTGGAGCCAAGACTGGTGAAACTCCCGACGCCGTAATCACGCGGTCCTAGTTCGTCGATACCCGTGGCACTTATAAACACCACGGGCCTGGCTAGATCTTGGAACGACTAGTTATTTTCCGCCCCGAATCAAGATAACTGGATCAGACCACCTGTCTCTCTATATTGGGAACGGTAAACGACCTAATTTCTTAGTTCTGTTTCGACGACCAGTAGTCGTCGACCCTTACTGATACGTCCACTTCCCTTTTGGGGCGGTCTTCGCTTGAGCACGTCCGACTCCTACGGTAGACCTTGTCCGGCATCGAGGCCGCGAACACAATTTGGGAGATTTTATTCGGGTCCGAAGGGACAAACGCCAAGGTCGCACATTAGCCACTAACGGCGGGAAATACAAACCGATATTGTGTCGACTATCAGGGCGACGGGGTACGGAGCAACACTCCTATTCTCAGGTTCGCACGTCCTCTTCTTTGTGGTTTCCTATTTTATATTCATCCTGTCTGGCACAGGCCGCGTAGAGATATCTTCGTAGGTCTGCTTGCCAGATAACTGCCCTCGGCGTGCCGGCCACGTCGGCTCTTCATGTGTTTCAGTCACTCTTTCATCGTGGATTTATCATCGCCGCTTTCTGTCGTAGCCAGGCCGGCCATGACGGTCAGACTCAAAGATCTCGAAGACGCCGCTTGCGACGTCGTTCAGATTATCAAGCAGTTCCAGGAGTTTGCACAGACGAGACTTGCAGTCTGTGGCGGCCTGGCACTCTGGCATTACCTCCCCGACTATCGGCGGACGGATGTAAGATGAATTCTTCTCTGGTTATTAGGGGGAGGGTTTATATTTTGGCTAAACTGACTGATTCCCAGAACATCGACTTTATTACCAACCTCTCGAGTCTCGACTTGCTGAGGACGAGGTTGCTGGAGCACCCTAACTCGCCTTTTATGCAAAACCAGCAGGCCCTGTTCTATTGTAGCCCTACCGGCCGGGCTATTCAAATCAAGATATCTACGGAAAATCTTGTAAGGATTGATGCCTAATATACCTCCCCCTCCTCCTTGGCCGAATTCCTCATACAACGCCAACCTCCTGCTCCTCACTTTTCCTTCCCCACCCCTGATCACATTCTTACACGATCAGTAGCCTGACTACCTACTGGATTCGACGCGAGTCGTCCACGAGATCCCGTACGGCGAGGTCCCCTACGTGCCGCTAAAGGGCCTCATCATCATCAAGCTGCAGTCGAGCTGGTTCCAGCCGACCAGCCCAGCGAGGAGGCGGCGCGACACGGCCGACGCGGAGGCACTCGTGAGTCGCAAGATCCCCTGCTGCTTCGTGCACTGGCAGGGCGCGGCCGAGGACGACAAGCCGGGGCGCCCCAGAAGCGCCAGCGCCAGCGCCGCGCCAGAAGAGACCGCCCCGGATCCGCTCCGCGAGGCAGCCCTCATGGTCTCCACGACGGCGCGGGCGCCCGCGGAAGAGACCGAGGTCCGGCAGCAACGGCGCAGCTATCTGCCGCGCCGCGTCACGTCCAGTAATATCACTACTCGTATGGCTGTCTAGGCATATTAGGCATATACATGTCTATGCGGGTGTGGTGATTTACGGGCGCCGACAGGAACACGTCGGCCCGGGACAGCGCCCCAAGCTGTTAGCCTCGGCCAGACGGACAAGTCGTTCTTTTGGGGGTTGCCGGGTCCCTACCCTATCTCTCACCAGAGTATTACTCTCGTACACGATAAACTTTATATTAAATCACGCTTCGTTATTATTATATAAGAGGGTCCACCTTCTCGCCTTCATGCTAAAAGGGGTCCAGCCGAATACTTAGGTTTTGCTGCACAGCGATGTGGTGAAGCGGCGAAGTGGTGTGTAACAGCCGCATGATCTAGAATATGCGAGTTAAATGCACTGACAGAGTCAAACCCTCAAAAATGCAGTCACGCGACAGGTAGTTGTAGGACCGCTAGGTACTTTGCCACATCGTATTGCCATCACTTCACTTCAATGTCCACGTGATAAGAGTACCGACCCGTGACCTATGCTCACTCGTATGAAGTAAACCCCACCACACAAACGAATGAATTACGCACATGCTTAGGAATATACCATAGAGGATAGATGATTAATTGAGCCGTTGTTGTCTGTATGAATAAGTAGGTATGCCATGTATCCATCTTGCTGCCTACCTAACGTGAGGAGGCGAGCAGCTAACCGTCCAATGAGGTGAGTGATAAAACGAGGAAGAGGAGGTGGACTATTGAGGCTGTGACTGGGTCAAAAGTTAGGCTTCGAGAAACCTCCCCCCCGCTTTCGAGGGGGAGTAATATATCGATCTCATGATGTCTTTAAGAGGGTAGGGGGGGGGAGTGGGATTCATTCACGATGCAAGAATATATAGGCGGGGGGAAGGTGCATATGCGACCCCGATGCATTGGAGTTCAGGTGTTGTGTGCTGTGTGGTTTTGCCTTGCCCGAGTCCCTGGGCTATTGGTGCATGCGTACCTACCTAAAGTGCACACTGCCTTTACTTGTACTCCCCATACCCTCCCTACCCTACCCCCCTAGTATGCATGTCCCTTAGGTATAACTAGGCACCTATAGAAGATAGGCGCAAGACGAATACCGGTCACATCTCAATGTCCGCTCGCATACAGGAGTACATACATACATACCGGCACCTACCCTTGTCATAATCCCAACCGGTCACCACTTTTTAGGAACCGAGAAGCCCAAGCTCTAAACATCCTCTAAAAACCTTATCCCATTGTTTCTGCAACCCACGATACGTGTTTTGAATCCGATCAGCGAGACAATCTGGTATGCTTATTTCTACTGTAGCATTAACTTCGCTACCAACATTCCGGGAGCCGGACGACTGTCGAGGTGTATACACTCGGTGTTTCGTCTCGCTTTTTGACGGATGACGTCCATTTGTTTGACAGACAAGCCACCGCTGATCGCCATTACATCCAACCCCTGTAGCGCCTGGGGCGAATGAAATCCGGGGAATTCTCAGACAGACAGGACAGATTACAGGGGCTTTCCGTTCTTGGCTCTCTCTTTTCGCCCGTCACGAGCCCAGCCCAGCGTACATAACATCGGGTTTCATGCTCCCGCATCGCATCGTCAGCTGTAGCGAATCCATCACGTGGCTCACTCAAACATTGCATTTCCCTCTTTCCCTCTTCTCCTTCCTCCTCCTCCTCCTCTTCCTTGTTCATAATCACGGCATCCAATGCATTGCTGACGGGACGCCTCTGAAAATCCCCGGCCCCCTTCCATGGTATCCGTCGTATAAGAGACAGCCTGCTAGTTATTATTCATACTTGCGGAATCGTCTCCCCTGATCGCCCTTAGTAAGGAGAGCGTCAGCGAACCCGGGTTTTCCCCAATGGGTCCGGGCAGCTAGGTAAGCCCAGCCAGAGCGCAGCAGCCTCGAAGCTAAATAACGCCTCCCCTGGGGGGGAACAATTCGAGAAGGGGGGAAGGGTGTGTGTGTGTGTGTGTGTGTGTGTGTGTGTGCGTGCGTATGCGTGTCACCGGCGTGATGCCACGTTTTCTCCCCGCCAGGTTCGCGCGGCAGGAGTCGGCCAGCGATTACAGCGGCGTCCTGGTGCCGCTGGAGGAGGCTCACCTCCACAGCCACTCCGCGCGGTGCGGCAAGGCCGAGTTCGAGGACTGCCATGCCGAAGAGGACGACGCCGACGACGGCGCTTGCGCGGGCGGAGATGAAGACGAGGAGACCGCTCTCGGCACCGCCTTCAAGAACGGCGACAGCGAGGGTGACGGCATGTTGCAGATGCATGCCGCCGAGTACACCATTGAGGGCCTGCGGCGGGATGTGCGGAAGGGTGAACCCGGGCGCAGATGGACGGAGTATGAGTGTAAGTCAAATGGGTCTCCCTGGTTGTTTATGATTAATAGATAGATTATATATACATTTCCTCCCTTCTTACTTGCTAACTGACTCCATCTTGTAGTGAAGTCCAAAATCATCAATAAGGCCATTCAAGATATCGGCATGGGACGGTATAATTGGCAACTTTTCATCTTATGTGGTTTTGGCTGGTTTGCCGATAAGTAAGTTGCTAAAATACGAATAATTCGGGCTTATTTACTAATACTAATTTCAAAACGTTGTAGCCTCTGGATGCAAGTAAGCATGATCAATAAGCTACCCCATGTTTTACGGCCATCCCTGATTTACTAACCCGTCCACCAGGGCGTCTCCTTAACCCTCCCTTCTTTATCTGAGGAATTCAACGTCAGTGAGAAACAGGTCCGATACACGACAAGCTCCGTCTACGTCGGCCTGAGCATCGGTAGCGCGTTATGGGGGCTAGGCGCTGATATTCTAGGTCGGCGGATTGCCTTCAACGTCACGCTACTGATCACGAGCATTTTCGGCACCTTGGCGGCATATGCGCCGAACTGGCCGGCCGTATGCTTCTTATTCGGCTTGATGGGCACCGGAGTAGGTGGCAACCTACCTGTCGACGGTGCCCTATTTCTCGAATTCCTACCGGATGCTTCGAGCTCCCTTTTAACGCTCCTGTCCGTATGGTGGCCGGTGGGCCAGCTCGTGTCGTCTGTGTTCGCCTGGTACTTTATCACGAAATGGCCCGTTGACGAAGGGTGGCGGCTGTTCGTCGCCTCCATCGGCCTCCTCACGTTCGTCATGTTCCTCATCCGCTTCGGCCTGTTCCACCTCTTCGAGTCGCCAAAGTATCTGTTATCGCAAGGCCGGCAGGCCGAGGCCGTCGCCGTCGTCCACGGCATCGCGTACCGCAACGGCAAGAAGACGTGGCTGACGGAGGAGATACTGGACGCCATCGTCGACGCCGAGGACATGGAGCGGGCATCCGCCGCCCGGCTCTCGGCGACCGGCGTCCTCAAGCAGAACCTCGCGTCCTTTTCCCTCAGCCACATCCAGCCCCTGTTCCGGACCCGGAAGCTCGGCCTCACCACGACGCTCATCTGGTTCTGCTGGGCCACCATCGGCATGGGCTACCCGCTCTTCAACGCGTTCCTCCCCCAGTACCTCTCGCACGGCGGCGGCGAGGTCTCCGCAACCACGACCCGCGGTGACGGCACCTCGGCGACGCCGGCGGAGACGTACCGGAATTACGCGCTCATCTCGGTGGCGGGCGTGCCGGGCGCGCTGCTGGCGGCGTACCTGGTGGACCACAAGTCGCCGTTCCTCGGGCGGCGGGGCACGCTGGCCATCTCGACGCTCGTCTCGGCCGTGTTCCTCTACCTCTTCGTGGCCCTCGGCACGACCCCGGCCGCCCAGCTGCTCTTCACCGCCGTCGAGGCCTTCTGCCAAAACATCATGTACGGCGTCCTCTACGCCTTCACGCCCGAGATCTTCCCCGCCCCCGTCCGCGGTGCCGCCACCGGCGTCGCCAGCTTCCTCAACCGCGCCACCGGCCTCCTCGCCCCCATCCTTGCCGCCAACGCCCCCGGCGACGGCAGCACCGCCCCCATCTACCTCTCCGCCGCCCTCATCCTCGCCGCCTTCGTCGCCGTCGTCCTCATCCCAATCGAGACCAGGGGGAGGCAACGGCTGTGAAGGGAAAAAAATGAGGGGGGAGGGCGCCGACGGATATATCGCCGGACGGAGGTTGTCAATAGTGTATTTATATAAGTGTATAAATAAATAGGGCTACATAGGGATATATCGTGGTAGGTTTACTTGGCTAGCATAGCATGGGACGGAATTTGTTTTTTTTTTTTTTAAATAAAAAAGGAGCTTGGAATTGTTACATCACCCCCTCGCGCATCATGGTATGTATGCGTTAGTAGTTCAAAGGTATCCCGACGTAAAAGAACAATACGCGCAAAGACATATTTTTTCACTCGACGAGAAACATAACAACTAAGTAGGGCTTGAAATAGTAATCGTCTTCATATTTCCTCTATGGAATGAGGGGGGGTTGAGGGGGGGTTGGGAGGATTTCTAGTCATTTTTCTTTTCTTTCTCTATTTCGTACCCCGCGCCCCGGGGGGCGCGTCGACCCTCCTCTTCTGCAGGGACCGGCCGAGGGCGTCCCTCACGAGGGGGTCGGCGCGGATGGTGTTCTGGACGAGCCACTCCCTGAGCTTGGCGCGCATACCGTCGACGGCGTCGGGGTCGCCTGCGAAGGGGGCCATCTCGAGCTCCATGAGGCGGGCGGTGTCGGCGTCCATGAGGCGGACGGCGCCCTCGAGGCGGTCGAGGCCCTGGCGGAGGGCGGCCTCGCCGGCGGCGGCGGCCTCGCGGGAGGCGGCGGCGGCGTGGAGGACGGGGCCGAGCTGGCCGAAGGCGATGTAGACGGCGACGGCGACGCGGCGGGCGAGGGCGACGACCTGGAAGGGGAGGTAGGGCGGGTGGGAGGTGAGGCGGACGAGGAGCGGGTTGACGAGGACGTCGACGAAGGGGGGGAAGCGCGGGCGCATGACGGTGTGCGCCTCGAAGACGCACAGCGCCAGGAGCGTCACCCACCGCCAGTACCGGCCGAACTCGAGGTAGCCGAGCAGGCCGAGCCCGTACAGGCCCGCGGCCGCGAGGCCGTAGTGCGGGATCACCTGCGTCTGCAGGCCGCGCCAGACGAAGTCCCGCGCGGTGACGCAGTGCCGCCACGAGGTGATGTCGGGGCCGAAGCGCTCGTAGGCGAACCGCCGCGCCGGGTCCGTGAGCACGTCCGAAGCCATCTTCAGGTGAATGAAGAAGTCCTCCGGCCCGCCACCGCCACCGCCGCCGCCGCCGC
Source organism: Rosellinia necatrix (assembly GCA_021209875.1). Taxonomy (NCBI): domain Eukaryota; kingdom Fungi; phylum Ascomycota; class Sordariomycetes; order Xylariales; family Xylariaceae; genus Rosellinia; species Rosellinia necatrix. The sequence continues at coordinate 2,954,490 of JAGYVD010000007.1, read as the reverse complement.
CGGATACGTCATTCGGGGAAGAGGAAGAGGAGGAGGTGGCGGAGGTGGTGGCATGGGAGACTTTGTCGGGGTGGTGGAGGGCCGCGAGGCGCCGGAACCGGCTCTTGATGGCGCGCTCGGTGGCGTCGAAGGGCACGCCCAACGACTCGTAGTAGCTCCCCGCCCGCCGCAGCTCCCAGTCGGCCTCGTACACGGTGTAGAGGAGGTACAGCACGACGACCAGCGCGTGGATCCGCCGCCGGTGCTTGTGCCAGCGCGCCGAGTTCGGCGCCGGCCGCGGCTCGCCCGCGCGCACCGTCAGCCCGTAGTAGATCGACTGCACCCACCCGGTCACGAGCTGTGAGGGGGGCCCCGGAGGGCCGGGTTAGCGGCGTTGTTTGGGGCTTGTGTCCGGGCTCTCATGGCTCTCATGGGTCGGGGTTGGGGATGTGTGTGTATATGTGTGTACGTGTATGGATGTGTATGGATTAGATGTGTGTGTGTGTGTGTGTTGTGAGAGAGAGAGAGAGAGAGAGAGAGAGAGTAGGAGAGAGTAGGAGAGAGAGAGTAGGAGAGAGTATAAGAGAGTGCTAGGGTGAGACACGTACATTAGGGAGGAACATCCATCCCACGAGGGATATTGCGTTGTTAGACATGTTCTCGTTCGCGAGGATCGCCTACAACGCTCTTCATCGTCTGCGAAGAACGGGTTGCTCTTTGCTCTCTTGCGGTGAGGCCAAAGTTGATGATGGACATGGTAAAGAGAGAAGTGGCTTAATGAATCCCTACTAACCCTGCTGGTAGGTACTTACGTTAGGTACCTACCCTTAACTACCTACTTAGGTAGGTACCCTGTAGTTAGTTGACACCTATTCAAAGGAGCTGATAGTGGGGCGACTGCCCAGGATTCCCGGATTCGTCGCTTGGTGGGGCAGGTAGCCAGTGCAGTGTGTCGCCTACTCACGCCAGTCCAGTTTTAATTGGCAACCAAAGGTCTAGCAATTTCTTACACTAGTTACAAACGCCACGTCCATTGAGCACCCTCGTAACACAAGCGACAACCCGGCGGCTAAGGGATTCGGCCAGGGAGAAGTGGCCAATATACGTGATTGGAACAACCCGGGGTAATTCAAACCGGGCTATGCACTTGTAAAGAAAAGATTATCACCACCGGTCCAGGCATCCGAGCGTTGGGCCTCATCATTGCCGGCAATTTCCCTTTCTACTCACCGGCTGATCGGCTGACCGGCTGACCGGCTGAGGCCGATCGCTCACGAGATCAAAGATGGCTCCGAGAGGAAACATCACGCCGCGAGTACGTTGACAGCATTACATGACAGAGCGCGCACGCTAAGCAGCCAGGACTAGACCATCGCGGCACCCGCCGCCGCCTTTTGCATGGCATGGGTATTGTTCGCGTAAATCTTACCACCCGTGTGAACGTGTTGACGCGTTCCTGTCCCGGCTTGGTTGCAGTATGGAAGCTAAGTCGGAGCCGCACAGCTACACTCGCTCGTCGATCAACGAGGCAAGGTGGGAAGCCGTACGTTCCGAGGAGCGCGTGTGCCACGCTGTTCGATCTGTTCGATTTGATCTACTGACGAGTCGATAGCAACAGGACCGGGAACGGAGGCGGGGCCGAGGATCGCCATCTCGCGAGGATGACCCGAATGAGGGTCGTGGGCGGTGATGAAGCAACTTCTCACGAATCAGCGTGTGTATACCATGTAAACAGCTTACTTGCCCCTCCATATCATGGGTAGAGAGTTCCGTGCATATATAGCTGCACCCTAAAATATGTATAGCATCCAGACGTAACACCATGGCGCCCGATCCGAGTGTTACTACATATTTTGTTGATACACCCCTCCGTTAAGGAGAGAATACCCATATTCCCCGGGGCCAATCGCGTTAACTGTCGTTGCGGTCCCTTCAATCTCTGATGATTCTACATACGGGCCAATCAATTCCCTTGCCTGCTGGTTTTGATCGCGACATCTGTTTTCCACGATTTATCCTACTAAAGTTCATCCTTTATCAGACGAATAGGAAATGTTGGTATAACCCTATAGCCCATAACTACGTGGTTCCTGTACAGAGCAACAAATATAAATGCAGTCATGGTTCGAGGTATTAAGGGATATGAAAAGCCATATGGTATCGGTAACACCGTAGTAATACTCCTAAGTATTTGGCTCAGCTCTGTGTGTTTGAGACATAATAAAAACAATGTCATGGTTTCGTTCCTGCCCAACCTAGTGGCCAGACAGTGGAGTAGTCGCAACAGTAGGAAGCACTAAAAGACGCCTACTCCTCCACTGAGATGGTAGATTTCAGGACTAGGATGAAGCCGGTGTACGCTACCCACGCTTAGTTTTCTCCGCTATACGCTTTCCCTGCGCCTTCTTCGTATTCTATAATCATACGCCCAGCAGTCTATAAGAGAGGGGACGAGATAGGACGAGAGCGAGGGATATAAAAGCGAGATGGGAGAAGAAAATGAAGACGGAGAAGCTCTTCCTGTGATGGCATGTTGTGATTAATCATAATTGCCACTGGTAAGAAAAATGATTCACTCGGCGTCATATTCGAATCCATTGGCCCGGTTGTTTAGTTGCAGACTTAGCTTATGGGGGTCCCGACGTGATTCGCCAGATAACAACAGCGCTCTCTACCAATGGTTGTCGGGAGTATATAGATTTCAATGACATCTTCGTCGATGTTTGGCGAGTGCAGCCCATATAAGGATGGAATACATACTCCTATCCAGCCAGTTGCAGTTTGAATTCGTGGTTGTCGTGAAGGCTGCGGTGATTAGCAAATACCAACTGTCGCCTCACTATATCCATCCCCGGCCACAAATACCCCCTCCCACTCTCTCTTTTATCTACGTAGTGTCCTATTTTGCTAGCTCTTATCAAAGTTAAAGTTGATATGTAGCAGTTTCTGCCAATAATATCATAGATTCGGTAGGAATGCATGCCCCTTGTGCAACAGCAGAAATCCTACTACCAGTCATTTTAACCAGTTGCATTTTGAGATGTTTGTCCAACAGACTTGGGTGTCAATATGCTTCTTTTTCTTTTTTCTTTTTTGCTTTTTTTCTTGTCCTCCCCCCCTTTTTTACTACGGCAATATCATGCAGTTATTAGTCGTTGCGTTCTATTCGCCCCGCTTCACACGGCATTTTATGCTGCATATAAGGATTGAATCACGGTTCAGTCTCCATACGCGGTCTCGAACGCTGCTATTATCTACGCAGCCTCGCCAAGATGATTTATGATATGGGTGGAATCTCCCGCACCACGTGACGGGTCCCTCAAGCATGTATCTGCACATCCGCGCATCTACGCATAAGCGATTACGACCTACCTAACCCAGCTATATGTGTCTTCCAAGCCGTGTTATTCTGGCACGAGACCACGTAGTGTGCCAGGTCAGCAGGCAGGAGGGGCTGATACCTAGGTAGTTATAGGATGACTTTGCTTACTCACCGGCTGTACTTGTGGTCATGCTGTGCAACCGATAAGCCAAGGAGAACGACGGGTCGCCAAAAGAAAAAAAGGAAGAAAAAAAAAAGAAAAGGGCTTACTCCGACGACCGAAATTGGAGGATTATTGGCTCACGGTCTCTTTCGATTGAGGCTCGAATAGAGTAAAGACGACCAATCATGAAAATAAGATGGTCACCTGAGATTTTGGAAACCTGTGGGGTGATCAGCCACCGCTAGAGTAGCAATGAGAAAAAAAGACGCAGGGCGAGCTAGTGCGTCTTATCGGTTACGTGGCGCGTCGAGCGATGACCCGCGCGGCGGCGTTGTCTTTCGGGGGCCATCGAATTACTACATCAGCGAGCGCAGCAACGCGGGCCGTGGCGTGCTATATTGCGTCGATTCAAGCCACCGGATGTAGAGCATCGACATCACACGCGACCGTGTGTAACCATGGCTTTTCGACGCTACCCAAGTTCTGCCCCGGCGCGCCTTGGTCGCTGCAGTCGAGCTCGTGTCTGTGCTTGGGAAGCAGCATCCCCCAACAGCACCATACCGCAATGTAGCAGCCGGTGAGGGCGGCCATGGAACGCTCCACACGGCACTGCCCGGATATCGACAACCGTGCTCAACTCGCCTGCGGCCTAGATGCAGGTGAGCTATCCAAGCCGAGAAGCAAGTGGGTATCGAGGCCACCCAGCGCAGCCAACGTTACGTGTTGGTGGTCGACTCACGAGCGGACCCAAAAGAAAGGCCCGAAGAGAAAGAGAAGAGAAGGGAAGGGAAGGGAAGGGACGGCCTCGGCCATCTGCTCCCAGTCGTCTGCTCGTAGCCGTCTGCTCCTATCCTATCCCAGCCGTCTGGCCCCGGAGCGTTGATAGTTAGTGTGTGGTGCGTGGTTGCGTGGTGCGTGGTTGCGTGGTGAGTGGTGGGTTTTCTCCATGCCGGGTTGCCCCTACATAAGATAAAAACCATGGCCGGTGGTGGTAGTTATCATGCCATGTAGGGAAATAAAGCGAGGGAGAGGGGATGCCGTAGACGGGACCTCGGCCGCCATGAAAATGCAGAGACTCCGCATGTTAGTTTGGGAACAGCAGAAGTGCGGGCCCACAGAACTACGTCGTACCTAGCCAGATACCTAATACTTACCTACTTGGATAAAAAGAGCCTCATCCTCTAGCTAGCTACCTACCTAGGCACCTACCCAGTTAGGTAGGTACTTGGCTACTAGTATGTAGTCGGGTCGCGAGCCGCATGCAGCAGACCCGATTGGGGAGACAGGTGCCCAACTTACTACCTACCTACGTACCTAGTAGGTAAGTAGGTAACCGAGGTACCTAGGGGTTCAAGCTGCGCAACGACTTTGGAGGGAGGGAGGCCTACTTACTATGTACCTAGCTAGTATGGTACAATGAATGGATATAAGTTGTCCAGTAGTATAGCCAACATGGAACACAGCATACTCGGATGTAAAATACTTTGTACTGGGGGCCGTTCTTTTATACAACCTTGACGTACATACACTTTCGACCTGAGCCTTTTAAAGCGTGTGCGTGGAAAAAAAGAAACAAAACCCAAAGAAAGAAAGAAAGAAAAAAAAAAACAGAGCCTCATATGCATAGGCCAATGTAATGGAAACATGGACAAACGGTGTTCTATTCATTGCATTGTCGCGCAAATGTTACCCGATTTGTTGCTGTGCTGCGTGCCCAGGTAGGACAGACACAGCAAAAGAGGGCTGGCTGGCTGGCTATGTATTGATTGACACCTTGATACCCGGAACTGGTGAGGGCTTAGTCTGTCACTTCCTGCCTGCCTTGATCCCTGGTAAGGTATCAAACGCTAGTACACTATATACCGTGTGTATCGAGAAGCCCCCCTTGCTCCTTATTCCTTACTTAGCAGAGCCGCATGGAAACCATCCCCCCTACTCCCCCCTCCCCTTTCCCCCCTGCCCTCCTTACTACATAGATATTTAAGGAATCGCCGCGGGCTACAGAACCAACTCGAGTACTTCACCGCCACTGTGGCCACAGATGATTTTCTTTCACTCGACTCTGGAGGGCATCTCTGGCGGAGTGGGGGCCAGGACAAATGACTTCCCTCGGCGCTCCAGGATTACAACAGCTTCCCTACGAGTTGGTTGCGTATGTCGTGGAAGGCTTGGAGGTTGAGGATGTCTTCAACTGGTCGTTATGCTGTAGGCATTTCCAGTACATCATCCGCGAGGACCGCTTCTGCAAGCCCGTTATCATGGTGAGTGCCGATGCTGGGGCGTGCACTACAGGGGCTAAGATTGATTGCCCTAGACCAAAGCGCCCGGGAGCGTCGAAGCGCAGGAGGCGCTCGAGACCGGCCGCTTCTCGCGGGCCCTGCGCCGCCTGGCCAAGAGGCGCAGTGCCCTGTCGCGGGCTTCCCCGTACGTCGTGGCCAACATCGCCTGCGCCGACTCGTATGGCCTCTTCGGTGGCAAGCTGTGTTACATCCTCGAGAATCGTCCGCAGCGCTGGCTCCGGATCCTCGACATACATGCGTGCACCGACTGGGAGCTGGTCGTGGATATCCCCGTGCTGGTTCGCGCCGCCGTGCCGCAGGCCGCCAATAGCCGCAAGTTCAAGTTTAGGGTGCTCTACCAGGCCGCCGGCATCGTAAGTTGCCTGTTGTCTTTCGCCTTGGCCCGCACGGAGAATTGGATCATCGTCATCAACCCCGGGAAAAGCCAATTGCTGCTGCGTGAACGCCTGGATTCTACAGCTAGGATATTCGTTCGGAACAACGACAGCTTCCTCTACGTTGGAACTCACTCCGGCGAGGGGGCCGACGGGCTTCGAAAATGGGTCATCAGAGGCTTTGATCTTAACAAGGGCGACTGGCTTCCCCATCCCCGGATCCATTTGCCAAACCTGGCCGGGCACGACATGGGATCGACTGTTTGCTTTGAGATTTTCGGTGACTATTTCTATGGCCTCTCTAACCAGAGTCTTTTCGAAGCTGACGACCCCGATTGGACATCCCACTACTATTGCTTCCGTTTCCCACTAAATGAGCCTAGCATGGGGAAATTACATGTGATGAACAAGGAGGATAGTTGGAGGAGAAAACACTCCGAGGGGCCTATCGATGATAGGTGGGGCTTTCTCTCCTTAGAGGTGGATGAGGCTACCAAGGATATCGTCATATTAGAATGCAGAAAGGAGTGGCTAAGGGATAGAAGCGGGAGCCGGCGCACGTATTACACAACGAAGGTCGTATTCTGCCGACAGACTGATCAGGAGACTGATCAGGAAGCGGAACAGCAACCAGCCGCAGTCGAGACCATGACACGGAGGAGAGTGAACGACCACGCCCAAGCTGAAACTTACAACCGCCGGCGGGACCCTTGCTCCTACCACCCAGGGGATGATAGCGTTGTTTCCTCTCTCCTGGTGAGGAGCAAAACCTTCTTCTGTGCGTACATAAGATGCTGTCATGCTTTTATAGACCTGATCGACGATACATCGATGGACGCCCCTGGGCTGCAGCGAATACGAATCAGAACTGGCTATCGGAAATTAAAACCGGAAAAGGAAGAAAAATCTAAACAATCTATGTCGCACGCCCCACGGATCATCAACGAGGCCCCTCGAAAGCCAGACTCGGAGCCTTGTCAACAAAATGCAATATTCATGTGGCCACCCGATCAGCATGTATCAGGCCCAAACTCGTACCTCGACAAGGTTCAGCAACTGCTGAACGTCAAGGACCACCAGGGTTGTGTGACAGCAACCGGCGATGGGCGCTCGGTGATCTACGCGACCAGCGATGGCCCCAAAGGTCTTAAAATCTTGGTGTTTCTCAGTTTTGATCCGGCAACCCGGTTTGGGGAGATGGAATATGGAGGAAAGATTATCGGTCAACAGGTCTCGCGCGATCTTCGAGAAGGGGACAGAGTGGACTCGGGAAAGTCGCTGGAGTCGGAACCCAACATTCCCCTGACGGACGGGATTGGATCTATAGCCTCAACAGGTCACTCCCCGACATCTCTCCCAGCCACCCCCAACGAGACCGCGGCCGGTTCCTGGGTCTGTTATCAAAGAGCCATGCATTTTGATCTACAGAAAAAGCTATATTTCAGTCGGTAAATCCGGGTACCACAACAAATCGGACACAAAGCGGGAGAATACCGAGACATGCCCCCAAATATATTGGCGCCTATCTGCATGCACCCAGCCCCCTACATGACGTCCAAGCGGTACAGGCGCAGAACAAGAGGGTAAGATCGATCAAGCTCAGTAAAGCTGCTCCCATATGATGCTATGATCAAACAGCCGCCCTCGCGTTTGAACGTAGCCACAAACAAAAATTTCTATTTCCCCTGAATGGTTCACGAAATAGAGCCGATATAAAACGATAGCATGGTATAACTACCTAATACGCTTACAGACAACGAGTTAAGACGAGATCGAATACCAGTCTACAAGTAGGTTAGACATGCACTACATATTCGGGTTAGCAAATATGTCCGGGGATCAACCACGGCGTTACCCGAACCCCTGTACACTATGTACGCTACACCGGCCGCTCTAATTCGCCTAGGCTTACATACAGGGCCCAGAGCCATTGATTCACACATAATGGTATCCAAACTCCATTGGTTATTGGGGTGGCCATGGAGACATTGTCTGAACATGGCCCAAATGAAATATATAAGCCGGTGGATTAGGGTAAAAGCGGATATTTTAAGGCTATGGTCAAAACACGGCTTGATCAACCCCTAAATAGATAATAGTCATATATAACCAGACTTAAAATTAAAGTCAGGGCTAAATCACGGGGTTTTGGTCTATTTTATAAGGATTTTTATTTTTATTTTATTCTTTTATTAAGGAACTGCATGGAACTGGAGGGATGGGTCCAATGAAACTCTAGAAATGCTACGTGCTTCATCGGTCCGTAAGCGCTTCGGAAACTGGACTAGCTATCACAAATGTCAACCTACCTACCTGATAGGTTTTACCATTCCGAATCGGAACGGGGATCTAACCTGGGCCATGCCGCTTTAGCCTGAGTCCAGCCTGAGAAGGACCCGCTTTTTGCATAACCCAAGATCAAACACACCTGCATAATTTCGAATAGACACTTTGCCATAACTACACTCAAAAATAGGACCGTTTTAAAATCAAACGGATTTTAGTATACCACAGGACCGTATAACTCGAGCGACTTCATAGGAAGTCCGCTCGGTCTCCGGTCAGAGGCCAAAGTGGGCCGAGTGGTCAAAGGGGCCCGTCTATATAACTAGTCCGTATGAATGCTTCTTTTTGGATAAACACGACCGACGGCAAGAGCGTCTCAAGAGCCATTGGAGAGAGGATCGGTCACGATAGAGGCCATGGCTTTTGCAGCAAGGGGAGCAGTTCGCATTCATTAGGCATGAATCTACCAGCGGTAGATCGAGGACAACAGATCTTGGATCGTTTGGATCGCATGATGGAGGAGGCGTGACGGGTCCATATTCGATTGGGGACAATGGAGACGCGGAGTGCGGCTCGGTAAGTGGAAACCAGACGTCATGGTTTCTTTTTCTTCCCTTTCTTCGTATGAAGTGGAACGGAATGGGGACTCGAACGCGTTTGCGCGTGTGTTGGACAGTCGACAGCGGAAGCCGGAAGACCCATTGCAACCATTTCGGGCGTTGGATACGAACGAAGAGATTGTTTTTTTTTTTTCCCTAGGACCATGATGGAGATGACATCGTTATCTGGTAAGATTTTCGAAACGGTTGAAGTTGTTTGCCGGAGTCGTCGCGTTGGATGCGTCTTGTGATGCTTTGTGACAGCTTACTGTCAGGTCAGGGAATTGAACAGGCGACCTGCAGGTGTGGCGGGTGCATGTGCGGCAGCCAGCGCAGGCGCGGGGCAGCTCCTACAGCTGTCAGCAGGTAGGTATGCCTACCGACATCCTGATACGTAGTTTTGAATTGAAGCGATCGCTACCTAGGTAGTATATAATTTGGAAATAACTCAAGAGTAAATAGTTTGCATCGTCTTGACTTGCTAGAAAAAGCCAGAGAAAACTGGGATATTGGATGGAAGAACCCACAGGTGGCCTTCGAAACCCCGTTTTAAGGGAAATTATTATCAACCGTTTGTACTAATGGGCTCTGTTTCACGGTGCATTATCTTAATGCATACAGGCGGTTCTAGCCACTGAGTAAAAGCGGCAAGGGCGCCAAGCCCAATTAGTCGTGGGCTGGGATATTGGTAAAACCCAGAACCTACCTACCTACCTACCTACCTACCTACCTACCTACATCAGAGGGCTAGAAGGATCCAGCCTACTTACGATTCTGCCTCTCAGCATGCCTTGCCGTGTGATATCGGGCTACGGGCTGCATGTATGTGGGCGAAAGCCTCATTTAGGCAAGCCGTCAGGTTTTCACAGTTGATGAAGATCTGAAGGTGGTCTCATGGACATGTAGTATACAATATACGCCTTACTACAACAAAACACAATGAATTGCCTAGGTATGTGGTCTTGAACGGGCATAGCAACAATCACCTCACACGGAAAGAGCAAAGGGGTATCCCGGCTAATTTTTGACTTGTAAATCAAACCAACGGCTTGACTTCTGTATCTCCCGTGCCACGTTGCCTATAATAACTGCTGCTGACTGCATAAACATGAGCTATCCCTTTGGGGGCCGTCGTATTGGGTCTGCCTTGCCGTTGACACGGGACCGACTCTCTTCGTCAACCCCAGCTCAATGGAACGTTATACGCGGTCAGCCAATTTTGGCTTGTTGTGACGATATGGCAATCCTATCTTCTTCCAGTCCTTCTTAGTCCTGACTGGAGTAGAGTAAAACTGAACGTAGAGTGGATCAGACCTTGTTGGTTGATCTCCAACGATGCTGTAAGCTCAATAGTGTTACTCATCATGGCCCACGTAGACATTGATACGATTACCAAGATATTGTTATGGAACAGGAATGGACAATCTCGCTATATGGGTTCACAGGTAGATGTTCCGATAATATTAGCATCAATCCCAACAGATACAATTACCTTAACGATGGGGTTTGTTAGGAATATATTTACCCCTTAAAAACTCATATGGATTGTGTTGTAGCTTTATAAAGTACATTAACCTTCACGCTGACTACACACTGTTTCAATCCCACGCGATTACCTAATGGTAGTAGGCTGAATTGAATATTATATACTTAAAGAGCTCGTTGATCAGCTCGATTTAGTTTACATGCTGATAAAAGGATGAGGATAAGGAGGGTATTGTCATATGGAGAATGTCCAGAGCGAGGTCTAGTCACTAGAAGGTAGCAGCTAAGTCGCAAGTAGATAGCTGAGCATAGGGGTAGGGCTCATTCTCATTGATTCCTGAACCTACCATCTAAAGTGAGAGGCCTTCAGTCCTTATATACACTAATATGCCTCTAGAGCTACACTATAGCGTAGCTAGCACCTCGCCGTGTGCTTTATCTACCCGGCAGGTATCACAAGGGGTGGTAACTATGCTCATGACTAGTGTATAAAAACAGAAACCAATTAGAGTAGTCTCCCGACATGAGGTCCCAGGAAACAGGAGAGTAGCTAGGACGGTACCCTTGTGGGCGCGCTAAACCTGCGCGCTCCTGCTATCCTTAGTGCCGGGTGTGAGCGGGACAAAGTTTACCAGCGAACACTCCAGATCAGCCTAGCATTAAGTATTACCCATCAACTAGACTAGATGATATCACGCTACTACAATCTACCAAGCTAGTATTTATCATTACTCCACATTTGATCGACATCTATGTGCAAGTATAAAGAGAACCGGCAAATGTTCTCTTTTATAGCAAGCAAGAGACATTTGGAATGGCTATCTTAATACTCTAGTAACATATCCTTTCTCTCCCTCTCTCTCTCTCTCTATATATATATAATATATATAGATATAAGACTTATAAGATCCCCTAACAGGCTCTTGGGCACCTTAAAATCGCAACAGCTTTGTCTTTCTCGTGATAGTTAGATTTGATCCAGCTACTGGGAAAGCCGAGATAGACCTCAAGGGATCAATTACACCGTATGAATATAGTAGAATGATTGAACTTTATTTCCTGAATATCTTCTTTAATGGATCTATTGTAACGAGATTCTCGGGTTGACATTAAATGTTGGATTTACCTTGTATATATGTTCTGTTGTACGCGTGAACTCCTAGAAGCTTAGAATTAGAACCAGCTCTCGTTACCCACATCTCCGTGTTTTTCATATCAGAAGCTGAAATTCCTTTCGCCAATGAGAAGAGCGGTCTTGTTTTGTTGGTTGGTAGATGCGCCCCCCCTCATTGGTTTCTTACGACCTCCGCCTTGCTATCCTCGTGGGGGGTGCTGAGTGAGCTGCTCCTCTCTGATCGATGGGTATTTAGATGGGTACTTAGGGTGTTGTCGCCGTTGCGGCGGAAATCAATGGGTCCATTGCCATTATTCACATGCCAATGAGGTATACTCGGTGTTAGGAGATCCGCGGTTGCGGCATCTAAGGAGGTTGCTTATCCCATTATTACATACCAACCATGTTGAACCATTGGTGGTGCAGTTTAATGGTTCGTGTGCTGGATCATGCTATTACACTAGATAAACTCTACCGAGGAACTTTATGAACTACTTTCCCAACTCGGAGAATTGCAGGGCGGATAAATGAGGCAATCGCTCTGAACTAAATTTCACACCTAGTTAGCGCCCGTTCGTCTACACACGCACACAGAACTGCTAATTATGCCAAGGGGTGATTTCTATGAAATTTCCAACGAGAGGTTCACATAACGTAAGAAATTCAACAGAGTAGATAGTAAATAAGTTGGTTGAGGCTCCGTTTCTTCAACCCCCAGCTTGTTCTAAGGTTAGTTTTTGATATAAGGGATTTGAAGAGTACTTAAATAAATGGTGGGTTTGGGGTTACGAGATCTTTTACACTAGCCTGGCTTCAATATCTTCTGTCTCCTGCACCTACATTAGGGCCACATGTTGACCTATTGACCAGGTACGTGGGTTTTGGTCTGGGAGGGGGCCTGGTGGGTACTGGTGGTTGGCAGGTACCTACCTACCTGTAAGTACCTATCGTCCACTCAATTAGATATAGTTTGGGTAGCTAACTGCAGGAGAGTAAAAGTTCCACGCCACACCAGGGTACCATAGGTAGATAGCACATTAAGTAAGTACCTATACATACTTAGGTGGCCGTTACCTTTGGGCAACCACTGCGCAGAACCCCCCAAAGTGTGTATCAACACCTCACTAATACCGCCCTGGCCTAACGCGGAGTACCTAGGTAGGTACCTGGTTAAGTATCACTGCATTAGTCAACTATAGATTTTGTTACCCCAAGAGCTCCAACACGAGGCGAAAAACAAGGCTCGAAAAAAAAAAAAAAAGGTAGTTAGCTATGGGGCCTTATCCACTCTCTTGCCTAGAACGGACCGGTACCAGGCCCTCGGTTGGTGGCCAGATATTCCTCACCGCAATTGGCCCTGTCCGTCTGTGGGGAAGAGAGACGGGAAACATGCTATGTGGTCTGGCGTGCTCTTCCGCCCGCCTGTTGCTTCATCTCCGCACGGATACTACCCTCTGTCTTCGTGATCTTGGGGTTCGACCATCGGCGCCGTCAGCCTTGAATTGATAGAGAAGTCTGCAGGAATCACCAACCAAAGATGGCACCCTCGGCCGCTTCAACGGTCACGAGCACCCCGAAGTCGACGAAGCCGAAGGAGAGGACCATCGGGACCATCCAGACCCATGGAAAAGGACGGGCGGATGCTGGAGCTGGAGATGGCCTCGCTCGAGACCCTCTCGAGGTCAAGTATCGAGACTTCTTCTGGACATATACGGAAGAGCCGCATCGGACGAGAAGACTAGAGATCATCAAGGCCCATCCGGAGGTACGCAGGCTCTCTGAACAGATCATTGCCTCACTCTTTGCCCGTCCTCCCCTTTCCCCTTTCCCCTCTCCCCTCTCCCCTTCCTTTCCCTCTCCTCTCCCCTCTCTCCCCACGACCCCTCCCCACCCCCTTTCTCTCCCTCCCTCTGTCTTCTCTCTCTTTCTTGTCCTGGCCCGTCCTGCTGACACGCGAGCATCCCTAGGTGACGAAGCTCTGTGGCCCCGAGCCCCTGACCAAGTACGTCGTCCTCCTCGTCGTCTCGATCCAGGTGTTCTGCGCCTACCTGGTGCGGGACACGCCCTTCTTCTCCCCCTACTTCTGGCTCCTCGCCTACGTCGTGGGCGCGACCGCGAACCAGAACCTCTTCCTCGCCATCCACGAGATCAGCCACAACCTCGCCTTCCGCGCGCCGACGGCGAACCGGCTCCTCGCCATCTTCGCGAACCTGCCCATCGGCATCCCCTACAGCGCCTCCTTCCGGCCCTACCACCTGACGCACCACAAGTCCCTGGGCGTCGACGGCCTGGACACGGACCTGCCGACCGCCTTCGAGGCCGTCTTCCTCGACTCCATCCTCGGCAAGGCCTTCTTCTGCACCTTCCAGATCCTCTTCTACGCCCTGCGGCCCATGGCCGTCTACCGCGTGCCCTTCACCTGGGTCTCGGCCCTCAACGTGGCGGTCCAGCTTGCCTTCGACGCCGCCGTCCTCCGCGCCCTGGGCTCGCGCTCCATGCTCTACTTCATCCTCTCCTCCTTCCTCGCCGGCAGCCTCCACCCGCTGGCCGGCCACTTCATCGCCGAGCACTACGTCTACTCGACCGTCACCCCCGCCCAGGCCGACCCCGCCAACGGCATCCCCGTCCCCGAGACCTACTCCTACTACGGCCCCCTCAACTTCCTCACCTACAACGTCGGCCTGCACAACGAGCACCACGACTTCCCCGCCGTCCCCTGGACCCGCCTCCACAAGCTCCACGATATCGCCCGCGAGTTCTACGACGACCTCCCCTACCACACCTCCTGGACGTACGTCCTCTGGCGCTTCATCTTCGACGAGAGCGTCGGCATCCGCTGCCGCGTGAAGCGCAAGGAGGGCGGCCGGCTGGTCGGGCAGGGCGTGCAGAAGCAGCAGAAGCCCGCCGCGGAGTGGAGAGACGACGAGCTGGAGTCGTGATCCTCACCTCCCTCCTCACCCCCTCCCACCCCCACCCCCAATCTCCTCTTCCGCCCAGCCATGTGGGCATAAGCCTATTTATCATACGCGTTCCGCAATGGATAGCGAGCGATGTCGGATTCCCGTGTACTTTATAACTCCGAAACCAGAACCCAAAACGAATGGTGATATCCTGCTAAGCCAGATCCCAGCAATTGGTGTTTCGGATACGCTAGCGCTACTTTATATATTCAGTTATATGTTCAGTTATATGGACAATTCGAAGCAGACTGACCAGCAGTATATTGCGAATCATGTTGGTTATACGATACACTGGCGGCGTTCGGCGTATCGAGGTCGCCTAGGTTGGGATGGAGATGTAATACTAGCAGGTTCTGATAAATCTCATACTTACCTAATCTAATACTTACTGCCGCGGGCTTGATAAATCTACGATCATATGGGGTTTAGTGCCTTCTTAATTGTAGTCCGGAAAGCCCATTTTCAACTGGTCATATAATTCTCCTATCAAGGGAAAGGGAAGCACGGCGAAGGCATACTGGGACTTGCCAACAAGGAGGTTGGGTAATTAATTGGTCTTTTGAACATGTTTGGCGTGGATGGACGAAGAACAAGCCAATGGCTTCGGAAACGCTTACATGGCCCCCGGTCCAAGTAACAAAAGGACGTGTGTAGTACAATACTAAGTACAGAACAGAATTCTGCCAAGATGAAGCGGCATTCCCGCCGCCGTGCACGCTGCTTCCCACATCAAGCTTTATTTCTTCTTCCTCTTCCATCCCCCATGCCCACCGCTTCGATCTTCTGCTGACCTCCTTTATTTCGCTTGGTTCCGGGTAGACAAGCTCCCGGTGGTTAGAGACCCTCATAGTATCGCTACTGACTAAGTATTATGTATCGCTTCATTGCGTCGTTGCTCTTTGTATCGACCGACTCTCAGCCGGCTGCTGACGTCGGAAGGGCGGCTGGTGAGCTAGCCGATGGTGGTGTTCATATTCCCGAATAGCACCAGGCCTGTGCGGATGTCCATGCTAGAAAAAGACATAAGCAAGCAGAAAGCTCACAAGACAGAGAATAGCCGTGATCTTGACAGGCACGCCTTCGGTGCCAGCCCGCGCCACTTGCGCGAGTTCGGCAGGCTTAACTTTCGGTTTCTCTTCCGCCGCACCGCCCGTCTTCCTCTGGCGCAGGCCCCCGTCGTCCTTCAGTTGCGCAATCAGCTTCTCGGCTTGAAGGAGTTGCTCCTTTAGCTCTTCACGGCTCGGCTCGCTATTCTTCGCCGTGGCAACTGCTACAGGTGCGGCAACATTTGGCTTATATTCTGGCTGAGATTCTTCCTCGGTCAAGGGTTTGGGTTCGGATCGTCCGTGGACGAAATCACTTGGCGATGCATAAGCTACAGGGGCGGTATCTGGTGTCGCATCGCCCTATAAAATTGGTCAGTGGGCGCGTATATTGTTTCCTTCGGAGGGGACAACCTACGCCGTTCACTGGTGCCTTTTTGTTTGGTGTGGTGACAGTGGTCTCGGCAGTGGGAGAGCTCTTAGGGTCCAGCCAGGTAACACGAATCTTTTTCTCTTGAACCGAACTCTTGTCGATGGTATCCCACTGCCATAGGGTTAGATAATACTCATCCCTGGCGGATATATATTGGAATCAAACTTACGATGGATGCAAGGTTGGCGAAGTCCTTGTCAGGAGTAATGGCGACGGACTGAACCAAAAATTTATCTCGGCATTTCGTACCCGATGGCGGCTCTTGTTTCATGGCCTGGAGGATGACTGATAAGGGGTTAGCAGTGAAAGTACAGAGATGAATGAGTATATGTGACCTTGTACTTCAACCTCCCTGTTTGGTTCAACGCGGCCCGAGTTAGGTCTCACGCAGTATCTGAATAACGGGGCACGTTAGCACTTTGAAACTCCGAAATGATCTGTAATGATGTTCGAGGGAGGCGTACTGCTTCGGTGCGGTGGTTTTGACCTGCGAGACGTTAGCCTTGGACGACCCGCATGAAGGGCGAATCGGAGCCGGTATTCTCGACGTACCTTAAAGGCAACCGGTTGGGTACCGGGATTCCGGATCTTCAGGTTCTCTAGCACTTCGACCGTGAAAGGACCTACGTTTCTGTAAGCGACCGCAAGTATCCCCGACCGGACACGTGGTCTATATATACGATGGTGGTGACGTACGGTGGAAGCCGAGTTCCTGAGGGTCGATCTCAACAGACATGCTGACTAATCTCTATACAGATATGTATGTATATGACGGCGACTCGGTACGGGGGATGCTGTCGGGCGAGGGATCAACGGCGAGCGGAGGCTTGATGTCGGGGGCGTGCTGAGGATGCAGGACCGGAGCAGATTGTTGGATTTATCGCACACTGGCTTGTCGAAACGTGGGCCACTACCGACGATACGCTACTGGTGTGCGCTACCCGTTCACGTGAATGCGGCCTTGTAGATAGTTCCAATCGTAATAGGCAGCGGATGGTGAAGATAAGATCCCAAAGGCGGCCCAGATAGGTCCGTCGGGGAGCACAGGTGGCGGTGGTGGTGGTGGTGGTGGTGTTTGATTACGTTACAACAGATATGTGCCAAGTTGGGTACTGGAAGTTTAGGTGAGTTGGTCGGTAGGTTTTGGTTGCATCACCCGATATCACGGCAACCGTTGCTGGCCAGAGTACTTTGATTGGGCCCCACTCAGACCCCACCTGAGCTTCGGCAGGTACAGGGCTCCCTGTAACTACTTACCTAGGTAGTCAGTACCCTACTAGGGCCCTCGGTGGACATGTATTTCGCCGGTGCATCTAAAGGGGGGTTTCGGCGGGGTTTGGGCACCTCGGTAGCCCGGAAATAACGCTTATTAACATGCCCATCCATATTATCGAGGCATCACCCACGATGACTGTAGCAAGGGAATGGATCAATCTGTACGAGTATGTATTAGGATGTAAAAGGGATGGATAAGTCCAAGCCTTCGCACTACGGCTACTATGTATTAAGTGTTACATGTGGGTTTCTGTAGTAGGTTTTCTTGTAAAAATAAGTGTTATAATCTGCCTTTAAAAGAAATAAAATGCTGCGTTCCGCAGCTAAAATATTTTATTTTTTATTTTTGTTTAAAATACTTTATTTTTTATTTTTGTTTTTCCGTTTTATTTAATCGTATTTTTTTTTATAGTAATTATTAATAAGTTTTAAGTTTAGTTTTAACTAGTTTTTTATAAGCTATTTATTAAACTTATGTTTAATTTTATCGTATTTAATTAAATATTATATTTATTTGTTGCTTATTTTTATATTTATAACCTGTTTACGTAAATAGTTTTAAGCCTGTATAAGCTTAATTAAAAAAAAACTTCTACTATATTTATTAAATTTAGCCGGCTTAAAATAATTAATAAAAATAATATTGTAAATTTTAGCATTATATTAGCTTAAATTTAATTTATAAGTTAACAAGCCGACTTTTTTAATAATTATAAAAAGTCCTACGTAGTATTAGAACATTTTTAGTTTTATAATTAATATTGTAAATATATTATATTTTTATGCAGCTGTAATAATACTTTATTTTTAATATTAAAAAATTTAAGTTGTTTATGTTTATTATAATATTTTTTATAGTTATAAATATTAAAACGATTATATTTAAAACTTTAATATATGCCGCAGGAAGTAAAAGCAGACGTTTAAATTGCTAGATTAGTAGTATTAAAATATTTATAATATTTATTAATATAAATTTTTGTGCTAGTTTATTAAATAATATATTAATTATATTATATTTTATGTTATTATATTTAAACTATAATTATAGAATTATTTGCAGCTAATTTTAAAAGTTTTTTATTATATATATATAATATTATAATATAAACTATATTATTTATATTATAATTTCTAACTAATTATTTATTTATAAATAGTACGCGGCTATATAAAGCAACTTAATATTAAAGCGTTTTTAAACAGCTGATTATAGCGTAAAAAAAAATTTAAAATCGCGGTTAAAAATAATTACTCGTAAGATTTTTTAGCCTGCTAGCAGAAGCTAGAATATTAAAGCATGTTTTTACTATACAGCTGTTTATTTTTTGCTGCCTAGTATAAATTATATTTTTTTAATTAATTTATAAACTATTATTATTATTAAATTAAAACTTTTAGTAAATATTAGCAGCGCTATAATAAAATTTATTATAATGTTATAATAAAAATATAGCAGTAATAAAATTAGCTAAAAACTGTTATATAGTTTATATTTATAAAGCTATAGTATTTAATATTTAAAACATTTTTTAATATATTTTTAAACTGTTTTAAATTATAATAAATATAAAATTATTAAAATATATACGTAAGTTTTTATAGCTAATATAATTTAAGCTATATATAGCTTTTTAAAATTATAGCAGATAAAATCAAAGTATATAAAGTTTATTAGTATATATATTTAATTTCTGTTATAATAAGCCGTTTTATATATAAAATAAAAAATTAGCTTTATTAGCTATAAATAATATTTTTTTACGCGTAAGTACTTTTAATGTTGTTTATATATATAGGTCTTTTTTGTATTTTTTTTGCAGTCGCGATTTAAAATCAAGGTTAAATTATATAAATATAATAGTATTTTTTTAAAATTTTTTTAAAAAAATGTTTATGTTATGCTTATACTTTTATTTATTTAGCGATACTATTAACAAAAGTTGTTATAATATTTAATGTATTGCTTAATATTTTTTTTTATTGTCGGAAAATTTATTTAAGCCGCCGAAATTGCCAGCTTAAAAGTTATAAACGTTATTTAAATTGTCGCAAAGCAGCCTGTTTAACGCGTTAAAAATTATATAATAATAGCTTAGCTTATAAAACATATAAACTTTAAACTGGCTAATATATTCTAATATTTATATAATTTTTTTGTTAGCGTTATTAGCAGCTATAAAATTTATTAAGTTTATATAATTATATAATCCTAATATATTTTTATAATCTATAAATATAATTAAAAGCACGACTTTAGTTATGTTCAGCTAATATTAACATTTTTTAAGCAGCTATATAAATCTATAAAGCTTTATTTTTATTAGCTAATATTTAAACTTAGCGTTAATTAACAGGCAAAATAAAAAAGCTATAGTTTAAATTATTTGCTAAAATAAATATTTAATAATAATATTATTTTATATTAGCTTTAAAATTATTTGTTTATTAACGTAGTAAACTTTTATATTAATGCTGTTAATAAACGCGTTAAAATCTGCGAACAGTTAACGATTAAACAAACAAAAGGCCAGCGATATATTATTTAATAAAGCTTGTTTAATTTAAGCGAATATTATACGTTTTTTAATTAAAAAAAATATAAATATAATTATAATAACTTATGTTTATTAAATATATTTAAATTAACTTGATTTAGTTTGTTTAAATAATTTTATTTTATACTTTTAAAGTAGTTTAATTAATATCTTGTGTTAAAAATATAATATATAAAGCTATATAGTTAAACTAATAAATATTTTTAAATTTTTTAATATTTTTAAAAATTAAAGTTGTTTAATTACAGCTAATTTTTTTTTTGTAATAGTTATACTAAAAGAATTAATTAATTTATTTAATATTATTATGCTTAAAAACGCTATATATAACTTTAATAATCTAATATTAATATTTTTATCGCGGAAAACTATAAAGACTTTCTGCAAGTTTTAAAAATAGCTGTTAAAATTATTTAATAAAACAATAATATTATTATAATAAAATTTTACAACAGTATGTTTAAACATAGCGTTAATTTAACGCTAGATATACGTATTACTGTTTTTATATTTTATTACAGCGTATTTATATATAAATTAGCTTATATATATAATTATAATAAAACCTATTATAACTATAAGTAAATATATTATTAATAATAAAAAGCAATAGTATTAAATATGCTTTAAAATAGTTTTTCTGCTATATAATTTATAATTTTATTTTAAGTATATATAAAGTAAGCGTTTTATAAAACTATTTTATTAAAAGGCCTAATATTAATAATTATACGACTTATTTTATTAGCTTTGTTTTTTTGTTTAAAGGCCTTATTTATTTTTAGCTTGTTTTTTTATATAATAAAAACAGAAAAAAAAAATAAAACTTGTTTTTTGGTTTAGTATAACTTTTTTGGTTTTTTAAATCTAGTAACTATATTTTTTACAACTTGTTTGCTATTTTAAAAAAATAAGTAGACTTTGCAGTATTAGAAAATCTTTTTTCTTATCCGGGCTTAAAATGCACTTTTATTTATTTTTTATAAATATATTAATATAACTTATATTTTTAAATATTATTTTAAATTTATTTAAAAGCTAAAAAATTTGCTAACGCTGGTTTAAATTACTAAAGTTATTATAAATATTAACTTTTGTTTTAAAATGTTTAACTATATATTTAATATAAATAAATTTATCGGCGTCCTATTAAAGCTTTAATTTATATATTATTAATTTAGCTGTTTTATAAACATATATTTTTTTTATTTAATATATAAAACATTTTAAATCGATAAATATAAAATGTCCTAGCATTTTTTAAAAAAATATATATATAAGTTTATTTATATTATTTTTAATTATTATTTTATTTATGCCGGCGTTAATAATTAATATAAATATGCTTATTTAAATATTAGCCGGCTTAAAAAGCAAGTCTTATTTGTTGTTTATTACTACATGCTGTATTAAAATAAATATATAACTTTTAGGATTAATTATCTATTATATCCTTGTTCTAACTTTAATATTTTAACGTTTTCTTTATAATATAAAATCTATAGAAATTATAACGTTATATAACTATATAATAGTTTTATTACAGGATATAAATATATTAAACTTTTTAAAGCTTAAAATATTTATACTTAAAAATATATATGCTTATAAATCGTCGACTAAAGCAACTTTTTGTATAAAAAATACTGTTGCGGGTTTTTTTATTATTATATTTCTGCTTTAGAAATATATAAGCATTATAACATATTTGTTTAAAGTATAAAATATTACGCTAAGTTTTTGTAATATTAATAAAATAGCCTGTTTATAAACTTTTAATGCCGAATAGTTTTTTTAAATCTATTACCGATTTTTTAAAGTTTTAAAACATTTAATGTTTATATAAACGTTATATTAATTTTAATAGCTTTTTAGATTTAATATAATATAAAACTTAAAATAATTATAAAATTTAAATTTATAGCTTAAGCTAAAACCTGTTGTTAACGCTTAAAATTATATAATAAAAAGTATTTTAAAATAAAATAGCAGGTTATAAATATTATATAATATAATATAATTAAAAGTTGCTTTATTATAAACGCGTTATATATATTTATATAATTTATTATTGCTAAAAAAAAAAACAGTATATTTCTAGCATTTAATAAAGCGTTTTATAAACAATATATAGTATATTATACTAAAATAGCCGCTTTTAACCGATTTAATCGATAGCAGCTAATATATAGTACTAAAATCTGTATTTTGCTGCAAAGATTTTTTATCCAGCTAAAAGGTTTATTTTTATAATTATGCTTATATAAAATCTTTTTAATTTATAAACCAGCTTAATAGTTTTTTACTTTGTTATTAAAAATAATTATTATAATTATCTGTCTAGTTTTTTAACAGCGCTTTTATATATATAAAGTACTTTTTATTATAATACGCTTTAGCTTTTTGCTGCTATAATAATTATTTAAATTAAAATAAAAATGCTATTAATTAGCGCTTTAATAATATAAAGCCAAAGTTTTAGTTTAGCTTAAATAACTATTAATATATTTACTAGTATAATTATCTCTATTTTTATTATTTTTAATACTGCTGCAAATATTAAATATATAAAAGTTATATTATAAGTTGTACTAATTTTTATTATATATAATTTAGTTTTTATTATGCCTCCGATAATATTATAATATATATTAAAAATTATTAGTTTTATTATTAAAGTATAATAAACAACGAAAAAAAAAAATTATATTATTTTGCGGGCAAAATAAATATTTTTTTTAAGCTATTTTTTTTAATATATTTTTTTGTTAAAAAATCTCTACAAAAAAAATATTTATTATTATAATATTTATAAATACTATTAATTAGCTTTATATGTTTATATTAAAAGCTTTAAATATTATCTAAAGTTAATTAGTTTTAATAAAGTTATAGCTTTTAGCATTTTATATAACGCGTTATATAAAACTAGCTATATTATAACTTCTGTTAATATTATTTAAAAAAAATCGGTATATTTAAAAATATTTTATAGCTATAGACTACGATAGCTTAAATTAATTAATAAATTTTCTATAAATAGCTTAAATTATTACTGTTTTAAATAATTCTTTGTTTATTTTTAATAACATTTAAAAATGTTATATTAATGCTAGTTTTAATAAACACTAAGTTTAAACTTTATAAACGTCGGCTTTATTATATTATAAAACTAAATATTTAAATTTGTTTATAAAAGCGTAAATATTTATATATTTAATAGATTTCTTATCGGCTATAATACCGGCAAAAATAAAATCTTTTGCTTTTAAATTAAAATATTTAACGTTTAATGCTTGTAATAACGCCGACATATTTATACACGTTATAGCTAAAAATTATGCTATATTTTAAATGTTTTATTATTGTTACGCTATAAATAATATAGCAATATTTTTAGTATACTAGTTAGCCTGCTGTTAAATAGCTTTTTTTAAATAAACGCTAGGCCTTTTTAACTATAAATAGGTTTTTTATTTTAAAATTTAAAAATAAACTGCTTAAAAAATCTATAAATAAATTGTTTAAAAAATTAAGTTGCTTATGCTTAGTTTATATGCTTAAATAAATTTATAGACGCAAAATACTAGCTAACAACATGTTTAAATAAAACGGACTAAGTAATAAATTCTTTAATATAAACGTTTTAAGTTTATAATATAATTAATCTAATATAATAAAAAAATATAAATTTAATTAAGCTAGTAAGTTTTAAACTAATAAGTTTACGTTTTTATTTTTTTATAATTAACTTAATAAATAAAAAAATATTAATATAAGCTTATAATAATTATTAGCTTTATATACTTTATAAATAATTTTCTAGCGTTTTAAAAATATATTAAATTAACGTTTTAATTTTATTTAAGCTAATAAATAGTTGTTTTTAAGCTTAAGCTTATATAACTTATTTTTTATTAAATATATAGCTAATTATAAGTTTAAATTATTAATCAACGTAATAAAACAATAGTTTATGTTTATAAACTATAATAATTAACGTGCTAGCAAAATGTTTTTTATATTTATAGCTAAACATAATAACATTAATAATAACTAATATTTAAAAAATTTTAAATTATAAGTTAAAATTTTATAAACTTTTTTACGTGTTTATATAAACGTAGTACACTTATATCGGTATTATTTCTATTTTAATTTTTCAGCCGATTTAATACAGCCTGTAAAAGCTTATTAGTATGTTATATAAGTATTTATTAACAGATATAAGGTAATACTTGTTAAAACAGCAAAATCGTGATAATAGGTTTAAATAACTAACGGATAACAGGCTTCCGTAGAATTCTTAGTAGGCTTCCGTAATAGAATCTTTGGCGTCTTTAGGTGTGTTGGTTTGTAATAGCCTGGAAGGACTGGTTAGCCGCGGCCCAAGAAAAGGAAAAGCAAATGGTAATAGTGCCGAATTTGTAGCAAGGGAATGGATCAATCTGTACGAGTATGTATTGGGATGTAGAAGGGATGGATAAGTCCAAGCCCTCGCACTACGGCTACTGTGTACTAAGTGTTACATGTGGGTCTCCGTAGTGGGTCTCCCTGCAAGGGTAAGTGCTACAATGACGTTCTAGCTAAAGTTGGTACCTACAGGCTATCTGCCTGCCTGCCTGCCTGCCTACCTACCTACCTACCCTTTCTACCTGGTACGTACCTATGAACGGATCAGGCTTGTAGTGTGTATTGTAGGATCTTTTATACACTATTCGCAACAAATCATACTGGCCGCGGGCTTAGTTGTTTCCTTGCCCTTTGTTCTCTTGCAAGCACCTGTTGCGCAAGTCGCTTCAGGCTCTCATCTACGGTCGTTAGCTACTCAAGTACGGCTTCGCCATCCCCTCACAGGGTAGGCAGCTCCTCTCACTCATCTACACGCCAGCACACCAACCGACAACAAAAATGTCGCAGTCTGTCTTGGACCAGCTGCTTGAGATGGGCTTCGACAAGGAGCGTGCCGAGCTAGCTGTTAAAAAATCTGATGGTTGTGGGTTTTCTCGTCTCCCGCGCTGGCCACCTGGTGCCGCCTAACCTTGCGCTAGTACCGGATGCGATGGACTGGTTGGAGAAAAACCAAGACACTCCGTTGGAGGAGTTATTGGCGGAGGAAGAAGCCGGTCCCAGCATCGCAAAGGTAGAGGGGGATTCTGTCGCCCTGTCGCTTCTCTGCAATGAGTGCGGCAAGAAGTTCCGATCCCAGCGAGAGGCCGAATTCCACGCGAACAAGTCGTAAGTCATCGATGGAAGGCTATACTACCTCACCGTCCACTCACACGGCACGTCTAGAGGTCATGCCGACTTCTCGGAGTCGACGGAGGAAATTGCGCCCTTGACCGAGGAGGAAAAGCAGCAGAGGCTCGCCGAACTCCGAGACAAGGTGAAGGCTAAGAGGGCCAACCAGGCTATTATAGATAAGGAGGAGCAAAAAAGAAACGAGGTACGCTTTACATGTGTAGATGTTCTCTTATAGTATATGAACTGACCCCGAAACAGCAAATCCGCCAAAAAGCTACAAAAGAGTCGCAAGACATCAAAGAAGAACTGCAGCGCAAAGAGCAAATTAAGGAGGCAGCCAAGAAGCGTCAGGAAAAGGCTGATGAAATGGAGGCGAAGAAGCGTATCAAGGCTAAGATCGAGGCCGACAAAGAGGAGCGGCGTCGTAAGGCTGAGGAGGCGAAAGCAGCCAAAGAGGGCAGAGCGATCCCGGCCACCGCTTCAACCCCAGTTGCTGCGGCTCCTGCCCGTCCCGCCGCCAATCACAATGAAGCCCGCTTACGACTACAGACGCCGGCTGGGAATGTCATGAAGACGCTCCCGGCGGAGACAACACTCTTCGAGGTGGCCCAGATGTTGGAGGCCGAGAACGGGTTAGCTGTCAGTAAATTTGTCCAGAACTTCCCGAGGAAAGTCTTCGAGGGGAACCTCGATTTCGGCAAGACACTTCGGGAAGCAGGTCTGGTTCCAAGTGCTGCTCTCATCGTCCAATAAGTCAAAGATAGATGGAGGGTCTGAGCTTTTTACGACGAATGCATGGTGTGGCGTTTGGATTTTAAAAGCTAGCGACTTCTTGACGATATCGAGGCGGCCGGCCCAGATAATAAACACAGAATTTGCATGTCATGCAAGAATCATCATTTCCATTCCAGGGTACTTTTTCGTCTAAGGCCAGCAACACCGAATTCAGATATTGACCCCCCATCACATCGTAGCTGCGCATTGAGCTCTACAAAGACCGTGAAAAGGTGATCATTGCAAAAGCATTGTCATATTAACCTATGACCGAAGGATATTTGCCCTGGGCATCCTATAGTGGTGCCTCCTTCACGCCACACCAATGGTGTATGGAACCCCAAACCATGCATTCGAAGTACAAAGGGAAGTGATTGTGGTAAAAGGTCGAATTTAGTCGAAGAGACCGAAGCCCATGTCGTCATCGGACTCTTCCTTCTCTGTAGTGGCTGTCAGTACACTCTAATGCACTGGGAATCGCATCCCGGCATGCGCAATGGGAGTCGTACCTTCTTCCTTCTCCTCGGCGGCGGGCTCGGCGGCAGCAGCACCACCAGCAGCGCCACCAGCGGCGGCAGGGCCAGCAGCGGCACCACCACCGGAGCCAACGGAGGAAAGGAGGTCCTTTACGTCCTTGCCCTCAAGAGCCTATATTCTCCCCACATCAGCAAATCTCACCCCTCGCGTTCCATTTCGACGTTTCGTGCGTACCTTAGCGAAGAGCTGTGTCCAGATAGGTTCGACATCGGGAACACCGGCGGCCTTGATCAGGGTCTGTAGCTTGTCGGCCTGTAGAAGAGTTGTTAGAATCATGTTGCCGGTTGCGCGGCTCTACCCGCCTGAAGTTCGCATGCGAGGAGGGGTATGATCAAGTTCGGGCGCTCTCACAGTAATATCGACACCGTCATCGGCGAGGATGAGAGCGGCGTAGGATGAGGCGAGTTCGGCGGTCGACATTGTGACGGTGTGTGATGTGGATGACGACGTGAGGTGGTGTTGTCTGTGCGAATTGGCAGGATGGACGCCTCGAAGATGGTTGACTGCGCTCTGGATTAATTAGCCGAAGTAGGTCGCTTGGTCAAGGGAAATTTTTGGTGGGCGGAAATGTAGGGCTAGAGCAAATGGAAAAACAAGTCTCCGACCAGCCCACTAATTATGGGCCTGTTCTCAGAACCTGTAGGTACATAGGTACCACCAAGGTGTCATTCCACAGCTGTTATTCTACCCAATCATATCTCCTGCTTGCTAGCGCAGCGGGTCTAAACTTGCAGCTGGTAGCCCCATCCGCTCCAGCTGCCCGAGAACCTTATCTCCCTATCTATGAGGTAATCCGTCCGACCAAGCACTTGTTGCCCCTCGGCGTTGGATTTATTCCCCGCCATATTCTGGGCATCCTACTTGGAGGTCGTCAGACCGGGTAAGACTCTACGACCAATCGCAGACGCAGGATGGGACCGGCAAATCCAATGTATTCTGCAGAAATGAACTCCCGTGCAGCCAGCCTCTTTTCCCATGCATTCCTTTCCACCCCATTGGTTCCCGCTAGACTGCTCCGGACCAGTTAGTTCACATGTGCACGTCAGTACAAGCTACGATTACGCATCGCAATGTGGTAACCTCCATCTCTGCCTCGAATCAGTGATAGCCTGTCTAGGTAGCCAGTTAGTGTAAGGTTCACGACACCGGCACGCTTCTGCTACCACTCCTCCGGTTCCTGCCTACTGCCTACCGCCTAAGTAGATAGGTACTACGGGCACCGTCTACAAAGAAGGAGCCGGTTTGCAAAGAGGGGTCGAACCTTCCCTTTTTACTATACCCGAGCAGTTATTACCTAAATATCTAAATACCTACCTCCTTTACCCAAGTACTTTGTCCTCGACCTGGTTTCATTGCAAAACCTCAACGGCATCAAGAGCATTAACGGCATCAACGGCATCAGCAGCACCAGCAGCATCGGCATCACAGACCTAATTGCGACAACAATTCGATGGATACACCCAAGTTTCCTCCTCCTCAAAACGAGGGGGAGAAGCAAATCCTAGAGAAGCTCGTCGCAATCCAGGACCTGCTATTGTTGCGCAAGCTGGACCGCACCACATATGTCCGTTCACAGGATGTCATGGGCCTCTATGACGAAACCGTTCACCAGGTCAAGCTTCTCAATGACCTTCGAAGCGGGAAATCCGTGGAAGAGAACAGAGGTACTGCTCCTCCTATTACTACTCTTGTTATTGGAGATTTCTGGCAGGAAGGTAGTCAAGGTGTCTAGCTAACCGCCTCTGCACTCAGTCGACAGAGTAGTAGATAGTTGCTTTCAGTTACTATCGCTCTTCTTCATGACGATAGGGAGGAACAACGAGGCTCCCGCCGCGTACGCCCTGACATCAACAATCAAACGACTTCTAGATCACCTAACCGAAGCCGATTTGTTTTCGGCTAAAGATCTAGACAGTATGTCGCACACTCTCGAACATTTGTCTGAGATCATACAAAACACATCCACGGTCGAATCCGCTCCATGGCTCGAAACTCTCATAGCAAGCCGAATCGAACGATGCCGAGCATCCTTGACGAAGCTTCAGAAGAAGGTGGAGAATATTGCAGAGCCCCTAAGACACACGTGTGAGAGACTTGTCTCCATATTGAGGCAGTTGGCAATGATTAATACCAAGTCAAAGGTGAGTTACACTGCACTCTGTCGTAAATATTTACAAGCTGTGCTAACAGAACACTGTAAAGTTCTCACCGAAAGATATACATAAATTTGAAGCACAACTAAAGGAAGTCGACGAGACGAGGAAGGATGGTAAATTTGTTGATGGGGAAGGGAATGTCCTGCAAGGTAGTGATGAAGTCAGTGCTTTATTAGAAAGATGCCAGTTGTACACAGGGATCGTCTTGGAACGGTTAGTTACCTTCATGACATCTACTCTTGCTCCTACTGATGGATCCAACAGGGGCGGCAACTTTCCAGACAAATGGAGGCCAATTTACGACGTTCTTATTGGTATTCGAAACGAGCTCGACAAGCTATCTCTGACTCAGGCCTGGTCGCTGCGGGAGACTGACCTTTTCGATTTCCAACGACAACTCGACAAAATTGATGAAAGCCGAGTAGACGGTAACTGGGTGGACGATAGCGGAGAGCCCGCCGAGCTCTATGTTCAGCGCGTACGCACTGCCTATGTATCTGGAAACTGTGTATTATCTATTAACAAGGAATATAGACACTCCTGTACCTCATTCGGCGGTCGTACGGCTACATTTATCATCTCATGATATCTTCCGAGCCTGTATCTGAGGCGTTGCTGCCGATCTATAACCAATTACAGACCTTGAAACGTTGCCTTTTGGAGGTGAAAAACAGTGGCGGCGTTTCATCAGTTCGTGAGCTATATCCATATAGCATGAAGGTAGGCTCTTCTCTAGCAGAGACGGCGGTTTACTCAATATTGGCTAACCCACATCTAAGCTTAATTCCATCGATAACATGAGGGTTGACGGAAAATTCATGGTTGCCGACGATATACCCGAAGGCCAGGGTAGTGTCACGGAGCTACTATCTGAATGCTTTGACCTAAACTACGAACTCAGAATCGCCGCAGAGGATGCATCGGGGTCACAGACACCGACACACGCAAAGCATGCTTAGGTAATTACGCAACACGTTTGCAACGCCAATGGAAGGGGTGGGGTATCCATTCAAACCCCTAATACGATATATGATAAGCTACAGAGTGTATTTTATGCCTCCGTTCCCTCGCGGGACACCCCGAGGTCTGGCCAGCTGCGTTTCTAAACGGCCAGTTGAGTTTCGTTACTACGGCGTTTTGATCGGTGGTAATCAACGAGGTCCTCATCTAACAGGTGTTGGATGTGCGTACATCGAGGTTAGGGTTGTAATTTGCCGCTTCATCAATAAGTACGGGCCCCAGATACGTTTCTTAACTACCGTGGTGACTACGGGTTGCGAAATGCAAATTTGGCCTGTTTATAATTAGCATGAAAACCGCCGTCAGTACGTCAGGAAAACTTTTGACTTACGGGCCAAATTTGTACCTACAGGTTACAAGTCAGTACCTGGAGCTCACGCAAGGACGGGGGCAACAAGTGGCATAGGGAGAAGGGGCGATCGAAACTTTTTATGTGGGAATATGGCGGGTATCGAACGCCAAGGATGAACTCACCTTCTCGAGGTCCCAGACGCCAGACGTAGTATATATGTCTTTTTCTAGCAGCTCAAGGATCTCCTCCTTCGAGGAGGCGACGCATACTAGCGTGCTGCCATAAAAACTGAACTTGGAAGCATCATCGCTTTCGGGCTTCTCGTTAAATATTGCACCTAGTTACATGTCTGAGCTTTTTGTGTGTATGTTGGGAAGGCGATGGTAAAGATAGGGGATATACTAACCTCCGGTCTTCACGAAACCCGACTCTGCCAGGGGTTTAGAACCTGCGAGGTGTTGCCTATATAAAGAGTGAGTGAACGTGTTAGTAGACCTGCTTGTGTCTTTTTTCTTTCTTTTTTTTTTTTTTCTTCCTCTTTTTCTTGAATTCTTTTCTTAAGAGTTTTCTCGATTTAAGGCGCTTGTGAAATAAGATTAACAACTTACGCGCGAACCTCCAACCTCTTCTCGTGCACGCCCGGCTTATCGGGGATGACTACAAGCCACTCAAACTTACCGGCCGGCGGGGCCGGCGGGGTCGAGAGGGACGCCATTGGATTCGCGGGGGAGGAGGGGGAAGAGGAGGAGGAACTAAACCTCGGTAGCGGGATTCTCGACCTCGCGTGAGCTGGGGAAGAGGTCGAGGACGACGATGAGGGTGATGCTATAAGCACGGATTGTGGGATTCGGTGGTGCAGGGACTGGCGTAACGATGGCAGCGGCAATGGTAGGACGCGCAGCAGCAGCAGCCGGGATGGCATGGTCGAAACGGAAATGGGCTCAAATGGGCTTATAAGTAGAGCCGGGCGGCGCACGCGCGCGGGATGGTCGTTGGCGTGCTGTACAATACCGGGCTTCGTAATGGATGTACTCCTGCGCCCTTATCGATCGGCTTCAGACGGACGGGATTGGCTGTCACGGGTCGGGTCGGGTCGGGTCAGAAGGAGGAGGAGGAGTTCTTTGTTCGGTTGCGTGCGGTCAAGTCATGTACATACATACATACATAACATACATATGTACATATCTACTACGCCCTTTCTGACTCTCCTCGAGGTGATAGAAAGTTCATTGGCCCCTCGCCATTGGAGGGAAAAAAAATAGCCGGTGGTCTTGGCTTGATTGGGATTACATACGTGCCTACCTAGGTAGGTACTAAGCTAGTTACCTGCTACTTGTAGATATGCGACATCTGACATATTGAGTGTGACGGCCTGGGGCCTTGAGTTCATTATCTAATAATTAGGTACAACTAGATATATGGGTAACTATGCTTTTTTGTTTCGTTTGAATATCATGGATAGGTATGTGGTATTGGGGTAGTTAGTGACTGTTGTTGATTGATATGCTATGCTACATTACTTACGTATATCCTGGTATTTGGATCACATGTAAGAAATGCGGGAAAATTACGTATGCTTTCATTTTTAAGAGCAGAGACATTGCCATGTTCATATGTATATGTAATCAAAAGGCATTAAGATGAAGCTCTCTCGTGTAACTCTATGGCAAGAGCTGAGTGTGGGCTCTCCGCAATCTAAGGTATTGGGTAGGTATTATTATACTACCTATCTTCTAGCGTAGATCTAGTTGGTGAATCTAGATTGCCTAAGACAGGCACATACCTACTCGTAGGTATGTTACACGCGTGGCTAGCTGTGCACTTATGCATGTACTTACATAGTTACTCAACGTAAGACCCCTATCCTTTTGTCAACCTTGGCAGGTGCGAATATACCCTCAAAAGGGAAAATCAGCTCTGATTGATTTACACGCCCACGTGCGTCTTATCGCTCTCATTTGAGAGGAGAGGATCGACAGTGCTTGGCTTTTGGCCGGCAGGCCGGTATTTGCGATTCACGGTAAAGCCAAGCTTTTGCTCTAGTAAGCCAAGACATGGCATATAAAAAGTAAATAGCCACTCATCTGCCACTCATCTGCCCCTCATCTGTTGGTGAGATGCGGTGTGATGGGAAAGAGAGGGGGAGAGGTGAAGGGAGGGAGAGGCGAAGGAAGGGGAGAGTGTCATTTAGGGTGATGCCGTCCTCTGCGGCTGAATACTCGTAGAATGAATACGTAGTAAGTAGAATGGTCCTACGACACGATGTCCTTTCTGTAATCGCGACTCAGAGCGAAATGGCGAGCTCGAGCCTCACTCTGGCTAGCTATTCCTCCTCGGCTCCCGAGGATCAGGGACCGCACCTACACTAGACTGACTAGCTCGTAGGAATGCCCCATCCCGTAGGGTCACGGGACCTCTGTCGACAGATGCTAGACTGAGATCAAGAGACGATAGCGCACCGCTAAGAACATGGTGCCCCCTGTCGGGAAGAGTTTAAGCTCGTGCATGGGTCAGGCCAGGAGTCGGATGACAAGAAGACGGACTGTTTTGGTTTGCGACACGAGAGGAATACACTACATAACTACCTAACTTATACATACATCATATAACTAACTACCATGCGTTATACATTATACACTATACACTACACTATAGTACATGGTGTTATGCATGTTCATAGAGGGATATATAGATAGTACAATACATAACAACCTAGAGAGTCTGGCACATAAATTAATGGATAGCGCATAATAAAATATGCACCTAAGACTGGGGGAGAGTGCAAGACATTGTCTTGTGAAAACGGGGAGGGCTATCGTCGGCTCGCGCTTCGGGGCTTACGGTTCATAGGACTTCAAAAGAATAGAGAAAAAAAAAAAATAAGAACGCACATGTGTTACCCTAAACCTGGAAAATGTCGTCATTATTTCCTCTTTTCGACCCGACCGGCCGTCTCCGAAATCGCTGGGTGCAATTGGTCTTACTCATTCACCAAGGCGGCTCGCGCCAAAATATGGTTGATGGCTTGTGATCGGTGGAGGCTCTGCTCTCTGCATCTCAAAATTGCACACTTACACAAAACAAAAGACTCGC
Organism: Rosellinia necatrix; assembly: GCA_021209875.1. Lineage (NCBI taxonomy): Eukaryota > Fungi > Ascomycota > Sordariomycetes > Xylariales > Xylariaceae > Rosellinia > Rosellinia necatrix. The sequence continues at coordinate 2,921,483 of JAGYVD010000007.1, read as the reverse complement.
ACAAAAAACCAAAGCACCAAAAAAAAAACACAAAACACAAAACATCAAACACAAAACCCGACGGTACGTGTCCCCCTAAGCAAGATCCTGAGCTAAAATAGTAGTTATTGTAGATGTAAATCAAATATGGACCCTCAGATCCCTTGGCGTTCATATCAATCACATCATGTCGTAGTCACCACTCACCACTCAGGACCCAGAACCACTAGTTATACGCTCCCAGCGGCTGTTATTGGTGCTACGTAGCCTCGTTGTGGTTTTGCTATTCGAATAGGAGGGGACGACAAGACTTCGCCTCCATCCTCGCTCGCTGTCAAAACAATGCCGCGAACAGCCAAGAGTCTTGGCCGACGCTCGGCGGTCATCTCACACTCTCTCCGCGCCTTCTTTTCGTCTTCGCGGTCGTGACGGTCGTGACGTAGACCCATACCAAAGAACCGTGCCACTGTGACTATTACACTAGATAGTTACTGCCTCTACCATACACTGCCTGCCTATAGTTACTACAAGATTGCTGTGCTAGGTAGGTACCTACTTAGTGTAGGCAGGTACCTAGGTAGTTAGTGTGTTCCGCCCGGGTTGGCTCGTTTCATTTCGCCCAGCGAATTTGGGCGCGGCACCCAAGTCAGACCCAAGCCTACCAATCTAACCAATCTGCCCTCCCCTGATAAGCAGCCTCGGCGTGCTGAGATACCCGGCTGGGCGTGCTGGGCGTGCAAGCCCCCGCACACCCATCTCTACACCACACTATCATGGCCGCTCAAATGAACCATACGCGCGCTTGACGGCATGTACACTACACTACCATATTGCGCTACCTACCCTTTCCCGCACCTACCCATGCATGTAGCTACAATAGCGTGGGTGGTATAAGCTAGGGGAGTCATGCGAGATGGACAGGGTAGCTGGGTCGAGAGGATGCGAGGCATGTCTATTAGCCGTTGTTATTGATCATCATTCGTCACTCGAGCCCCTCCTCCTCGACAAGAGATATAAAGGGACCAGCCCATCCTCTGTCCAGTCCTCTGTCCATGCCAGCTCGCATTGTGAAGAGCTCCCATTTTCTCATACCACACCAGATAAAGACCTCAATAGCATACATATCCCATTAGTATCTTATAACCCCCATATTGTAAAACTCGAACAAAGCCTTACGTATTAGACAACCAACCCGACCATCAGGCGGTGGAGTTAGAACCAATCACTTACACACGTCGTCAACGTCATATCATCATCTTGAAGACTCCATGAGCTTGTCAACCGGTATCAACACCACTTCCACCACCACTTCCACCACCACCATCACCACCACCATCACCGCCACCACCAACACTACCACAACTACTACAATGCTCTCGCTACGTGAGCATATAGCAGCCGAGTCGGCGCGCTGGGCGGCATCACGGGCAGCCAAGGCCCAGGACGAACAATCCGTCGGCTCCTCGGCGACCACCAGCACGGCCGACTCCGTCTTCTCCTCCTCCCGCCTGCACTCCAAGTTCAGGACGCACACGCTCTCGCGGCGCTCGTCTACGTCGAGCCTGGCGACCGAGTTCGAGCCCGAGCCGGCCCAGCAGTTCGTGGCGCCGCGGGACTTCAACGGCACGCCCATCACGGTCTACGCCTCGCTCGAGGCGGCGGTAGCCGCGCAGGGCGGCGCATGGTCGTTCGAGGGCCAGGGGGGAGGAGGGTGGGGGTGGGGTAGGAGCGGCAGGAGGAGGAGCCGCTACTACTACTACTACTGCTGCTGCTGAACAGCCCAGACGTCTCGTGACACCCGGGAAGCTGTACGAGAACGAGGAGGACGATGACGAGATCATCTACGAGTGATGAAAGACTTCTTCGCCTTCGCCTTTTGTCGCCACACACACACACGCACACACATCGGCTGGCTCGCTCCTCCGAGATCCCCGGCGCCCGGAAGAAACCAAAAACCAATCCCCCCTCCCCTCCTTCGCCGTAACTAGCCTACTCTACTACACACATGAAAAGTCTGCTCGTCTTTCGCGAAAACGTACGATCTACGACCGCCGGAAATAGGTTGGGGTGGTTCGCGACGGCTTCATTCCAAAAAAACCCTCCAAAAAAAAAAAAGAAAAAAGCGCGCATCACATTTCCAATCCCCAATCACAATCCCGTCCATCCAATCCATCCATCCATCCAATGATTCATGCATGCATGCACGTCTCCCCCCTAGCAGCACAGCAGGGAGGAGGGCGGGGAAGGAAGGAAGGAAGCGAAAGCGTGACCGCAGCAGGACAGAGACAGAGAGGGACATTTCGGCCGGGGTGCATGAGAGGGAGCGGTTTCCCCGTCCGGCCCTCTCCCCCCCCGCGTCGTCGCGGTTTGTGGTTCTTGGTCTCTCTTCCCCCCTTTTCCCACTCTCCAACCAGCAACCCAAGGTCTCATCCGACCGGGGGCGGAGGGGCGTGGAGGGCGGGCGCATCAAAAGTACCCACGCCCGAGTAGTCCTTGTATGGATGGGGGGGGAGGGGATGGGCCTCCAATTGGGGAAGGAGGGCTACCAACAACCATTACCACCCCAACTCACCCCCCCTAGCTAAGCAACACGCAAACGCATACGTATGTAATATGAGAATGGGCGCCCAGTCAGTCAGTCAGTCATTCAACAACTCTCTCTCTCCTCGAACACACGCCCGACGGAAGAAAAGAAAAGAAAGAAAAAGGTCGAGAAATAAATCCAGGTGGGACGAACCCCCTCCCGCCGCCCGGACACGGGAAAATCGGGCCCCGTGGCTTACGCACGCTTGGCGGGCGAACGGCGATTTTTTTTTTTTCTTTCTCAATCATTTTACTGCGCATACCTACTCTCGAGGTTTTACAATTGCCAGACATACATATGTACGTAAGCGACGCTTAGGATCCTGCGGGAAAAGAAAGGTCGACGAAGCCTAGAACGGGGAGGCTGGTTTCGCTTTTGTTGGAGTAACCTCTCCTACTCTCCTCTCTATATACTTCTTCTCCATACGTATGGCCTTTTTTTTTTTTTTTCTTCCTTCTGGCGTTTTTCTTTTCAAGGGGGGGTTCGGCGAAAAAAAGGGACGGGGAGATGGGGAAAATGGTCCTCAATCTCACATCTTGGATAAGTTTTTTTTTCTTTTTTCTTTTTTCCCTCCATTTTGACAGAGTTTCTTTGTAGGCTACAAAATGGGAGCGAGCGAGCGTACGAGCGATTATGAGATACCCCCCAAAATTTATGAACACAAAAAATATACAGTCTTCCTATTTTGCACAGGCAAATTGGTCTTGGTCGTGGCTGTGCTTTGTTTTGAGAGATCGGTACCTGCTCGCCAAGCGTATCACCATACAATCCATTCTCCGGATTGACGCTTCAATATCTTGGCAGATAGTCTCGGCGAGCGCTTTTTTTGGCGGTCAACCTTTCTTTTAGCCTAGCTTGACTGGTGTCGGTTCGTCTGTCTTGTCTATCCGTCTATCTGTCTACTTGCCCGTTCCTTTCTTGTCTGACAATTCTCTGGGCTCTAGCTCTCTAAGTATAAGCCATCTATCCTCCAGGTCAATTCCCCCCTTTCCGTACCTGCTACAAGGCGTGGATATGTCTCTATAGTTTGGCCTTTGGCACCTCCTGCTTCTGCATCGTTTCTGCTACGATGCGTCTTTGTATCTTACCCGTCGCCGTCTTGGGCATCACTTCCGTGAAGTATATCTGAAATAGTCAGCATGAAGTTCAGCAACTCATGTATGTCTATGACGTCGGACGCGCGGACATGTGCCGGGCACGCGCGGATAACTCACCTTCTTAGGGACTTTAAACTTCACCAACTGCGCGCCGGTCCAATCCTTTAACTCATTCTGCGTCAAGTTTGCGCCAGGCTTGAGCACGATGGCAACGGCGATATCCTGGCCGTAGAAATCATCTGGGATGGCAAAGCTCACTACTTCCGCAATGGCCGGGTGGCACGCAAGGGCATTGTCCAATTCAATAGGGCTAATCTTCTCGCCGCCCTTATTGATGAGTTCTTTGATGCGGCCGGTGATGATGATGTACCCGTCCTCGTCTTTCTTCCCCTGATCGCCAGTGCGGAAGAACCCGCCCTTGGCAAACGCGCCCGCATTGGCTGCTTCGTTGTTTAGATACCCCTTCGTGACGTTCTCGCCACGAATACAGATCTCCCCTTCACTGCCCTGCGGTAGCTCATCACCAGCGTCATTCAATATCTTCATCTCTACACCCTGGCCCAACCCCACGGTACCGGGCTTGCGCTTGGCGGGAGGGAGGGGGTTCGATGTCATTTGATGTGCCGCCTCCGTCATGGCGTAGGCTTCGAGAACGGGGGCCTTGAACTTCTCCTCAAGCTGGTAGAAGACTGTCGGCGACAAGGGTGAAGAGCAAGACCGGATAAAACGGATCTTGGGTACTGGAGTCGGCGCAGGGCTCTTCAGTAGAATCTGGTGGATGGTAGGAACGGCAGTATACCAGTTTGCCTTGTATGCGGTGAAGTCTTGCCAGAACTCCGATGCGGAAAACTTGGGTGGTACTATCATGGAACCGCCGGAGTAAAGGGGGGCCAGGAGGGCGCAGAGGAGGCCGTGGACGTGGAACAGCGGCATCACCAGCATAGTCCGATCCTTTGCGGTTAGTTGGTACGTGTTCTGGATATTGTCTATGCTGACGTTAGGGCACTGTCGATGCTCGCACTCCACGGATCTTGCTTGGGGCTCTAGGCTAGCTCACTCATTGTTCGGGTCAAGTTGCGGTGCGTCAATGGGACCTGATCACCTTGGTAAGCCGCTGCCCTTCAATATCGCCCGGCGTTTGAACATACCACTTTGGGCCTCGACGTCGTGCCACTGTCACGGGCTTGGTCAGCTTCCAGTCTCGCTGTGGCCAAACAATCGGTCTCTTACCTCGTGTGCAAGACGAGAGCAACATCCTCGGGCTCGGGATTCAGCACAGCTGATTCCTTTGCCCCCATGAGCTGCCCGAGATCTTTCACGTCCAGCGCGACCTCTCTCTTGGCGGCGTCCCAGTAACACTCGGCAATGGTAGCATTGAATCTCTTGGCCGCCTTAACCGAAGGTGCATTAGCCTCGTAGGCTCCCCTTGGCACCAAGACCAACGCCGACTTGATGTCTTCGATGTAGAACTCGAATTCGGCCTGCTTGTACGCGGGATTCAAGGGCGCCGCGATGGCGCGCTGCCACGAGGTCGCAAGAAAGGAAACGATGAATTCGTACGAGTTGACGGTCGCTATCGAGACGGCTGAGGCGTGGGTGATGCCGATGGCAGCGAGCTTGCGCTGGAACGAGGAGCATTCGGCGAGAAGGTCTTGGTAGGTTACGATGAGGGGCGTGGGCTTCGAGGGGATGATGATGGCGGCAGACGAGCCTGCGCCGTTTATCGAGCTCTTCAGGGTAACCATGGTGGAATCGACGAGGTGGTCTTGAAAGGGGGGTTTGTCTCAAAGGGATCTCGAAGTGGCCTTGACAGGGTGTTTATGGAATTAAGATCTAAGGAGAGTATCGAATAACAACATGCGCTTAAATTACAATACACAAGAGATGGGAATGGCGTCTAGTCAACCAAGAGGAAATGTTGAAAATGTTGAAAATGTTGGTCTTACGTGACAGGATGAAACAGTTCGACGAGAAATGAGTACTTAGGTAAGCCCGTCCGCCTGGCCTACCCGGTTGTGTCCGGGAAGTCAGCTTATTACTCCCAGCAGCTTGAACATCATGCGATTCCTGATCCCGATCCTAACAGGAGTCTCAGTGGCCCTGCCGGTCTGCGGCATCGAGCCTCAGGTATGTGCAAAGCTTGTTGTTGTCCGCTGAAGCTGGGGGCCAGCAGGGCCGGCCCCAGCGAATGTAGTGGCTTGAAACACCATTAGAGGCCCCTGTAAATTGTCCTGGTCCCTGAAATGCCTAAGTACTTACTTAGTGTCTCTGTATGCACTTAAAAATAAAGTAGGTAGGCACAACGTAGTACACTAGGCAGGTTAGCCTAGTAGGTTAGGTTGTTATCCAAGCGCAACTGCCAAGATGCAGGTACCTTGTAGCATTAGCTTTCAGCTTCGCTAGCCTAAGCCTTGCTTGCATATCTGCTTGCATATCTGCTTGCATGGTTGCTTGCTCCGGGATTGCTTGACTGAATTTCAGAAGAGAACATGCCGGCATCTCATCACTAAGATGGGCCATCATTATCCCTACCGTCTTTTCGTCACGCCCGGTAGATAGTTTTCGAGTGCTGAGCTGCCCACAGCCCGTCTACTTCCAGGTAGACCACTCATTACGCCAGAAAGATCCCACGCGCAATCAATTAGCAATCAATTCCCAATCAATTCCCAATGGCGGCCGATCCGCCTCCGCCACGCGCCGCTGGCGGCGGTGGTGGTCTCTCTTTGTATGCCAACTTGCTGGAGTCTGAGAGCAACGCCCCGGGGTCTATATCGCGGGCCCCCGTCGTGTCGCAAGAGGCCATAGAGGCCGTGAAGGAGCAAGAAGCGTCTAAGAAGACCGTCGCTTCGGCCTTGCGTTTCCAGCCGCACCAGCAGATCCGGCGCCCCCAACAGAAGACCCAGAAGCCGAAGCCTGCTTTCCCAAAGATCCTGCCTTTATCTGGCAATTCCACGAGCACGCCGACCGACTCTGAAAAAGCCCCGAATCCCGCCAGCGCGCCCCCCGTGAAGAGCTCGCTGGCCGACTGGGCGGGGAACGAGGACGACGAATACATGTACGCAGCCGCCGAGAAGAGGGCGCGAGGCGGCCGCCGGAAGAAGAAAAAGAAGCTTGATGCCATGCCCATGGAGACAGACTGGGACGAGATCTACGACCCTTCTCGGCCTACCAATGTTGATGAATACTTACGGAGCGATGAGAGAATACGCGAGGTGCGGGAGTGGAAAGCGTTGCTATATAAGCATCGCCGGCGTGATAACGAGAGGGACAGCTGGGATAGCGATGAAGAAGATGATCACCGACCCGTCAATAGTAGGTCGACATCTCAAACCAGCAACATGCTAAGGAAGAGAACGTGGCTAACCTGAATCCCCTTCACAGACCAGTTCGCACCCCCAGATTCATACTCCTTCGCGCCACCGCCGCCCTCGCCCCCGCGCGCTCCATTGCCGGATGACAAGAGCGGTGACGATGCATACGCGCGCCGGCTAGCCATGTCCCAAGGGCAAGCACCTCCACCACCTCCATCTCCCACGCCGCCTCCTCCACCTCCACCTCCACCTCCACCTCCCGCTCCGGAACCCGACTCGTCGACAATCTCCCGCGAGCCTGTCCGTTATGTACCCCCGCAACAAAACCAAGCACAGAAGGACCCGGATTCCATGGATCTGGACCATGAGGACGATGGCGCCGAATATGCACCACCGGGGCCACCCGCCATGGACGAAGACGATGGAGCAATACCCCGCGTCAACCGGCCAGGGCAAAAGGGATTTGCGGCCCGCCTAATGTCTAAGTACGGGTGGTCTAAGGGCCAGGGCCTCGGCGCGGAGGGTAGTGGCATCATCCAGCCCCTTCGCGTGGAGGTCGAGAAGCGAAAGAAGAAATCCGATGCCGAAGGTGGTGGATGGGCTGGGCCGGGCGGCCGAGGCAAGATCATCGGGTCCAAGACGGCAGCGGGCACGTCCTCCTCTACGTCCGAGAGCGCGGGCAAGTTCGGCCCCATGAGCAACGTCATCGTGCTGCGGAACATGCTGGACGGCATGGAGGACATACAGACCGAGATGGAGAACGGCCTAGGGCAGGAGATCGGTGAGGAGTGCGGTGACCAGTATGGCCGCGTTGAGAGGGTGCATATCGATACCCCGGGCCGCAGGGTCTTCATCAAATTTACAGACCAAGTCTCGGCATTAAGGGTGCGTATATATCATATTCCTCACTTTACTTCCCTGGGCCAATTACGGACATGTGGATTTCGCGGGTACATGACGGACCCTTGATTAATTAGGAGAACCCGCGTGGCGACCTGTCCGTGTGAACCAGAATATCTAACAGGCAATAAACAGGCAGTTAACGCTCTCGATGGCCGCATCTTCGCCGGCAACGCCATCGTGCCGGAGTACTACGACCCCGAGAAGTTCGACCGGAAGATCTACGAGTAACTAATGGTAAGAGACTAGCGATGAGCTGCGCGAAAGAAAATCGATAGCATGAATAAAAATCCCCCCGGTGGAAATATCTGCCCGGCACAATCGCCAGGCAGGCAGCCTGCCATGTCACGGAAGGGCGGCGGCGGCGATCTCGGATACCTACGGCTGGCTGGTGGTGCTACACTCACACAGACACAAAAGCGCCTGGATCCACCACATTCATGCCGTCTGCCGCTGGTTATGCGAAGCGGAGCAGGGCAGAGTTCATACGCTAGTGCATAGGACGGTGAACAAAGATGACATAGGCGGATAGAGTGGGAAACATGCTCCCCGAACGGTGGCCCTACAGTAATTAGTTACAAGTCGCGAAGGCATGGTCCAGCACTAGTTACTAGATGTAATATCGTGTTCGGGATAGCGCGATAGATGCACCTATCAAAGATAGGCAGTATACTCTAGGTTGAAGACTGAAGTTGGAAGACGGCCATGTTTGAGAATCTGCAAATTTAAGAAAAAAGTAGTCATGTATTAATTAGAAGCAAACCCGGAGCCTATATGCCTCGGCTGTACTGTGCTATTTCTTTTCCGTTACGTCCGCCGCCCACAAATGACGCCGGTGTTTCCTAATAGCATTCATTTCAAAGTTTTCCCAACCCACCGTCAGTCCAAGAGTCTGAAACTGGTCAATAGAGTGAAGCCTGAAGACTTCAGACTGAGTCAATGTGCCTGATAACTAGGAGAAGGATCTACAAACGACGTCATAGATTCCAGACAACAAACACGTCGATTATTAAAATCTAGCGGAGGACTCTTGTACGTAGCGTAACCCAGATGGCGCAAAGCGCATCATCAAACATTTGACTGACAGAAAAGGGATAAGGGAAATTGGAGAAGGGTCCCCATCCAAAGTGAAACCTAATCCGCAATTTACAGGAAAGCGGCGACGAGGCCACCAAGCGCAGCCAGAGTAACAACCGTCGACATACTAGCAGTGGCAAGAGAAGCCGCACTGTCGCCATCATCCCCTGAACCGCTGCTATCACCGTTGCCGCCGCCAGCACTCGAGGTATCGTTGTTAGCCGAGGCGTTGTCGCTGTCGCAAGCCGTCACTTTGCCTTGGACCACGCTACCGCTCAGTCCGTTCAGCGTCTCGCAAGATTTGGAGATATCATCGGTGCTAACAAACTCAGCGGTGCCAACGACGTTGTCAAGCTTGGGCAGGTCAATCTCGTCGAAAGAACCACGCATCTTAATAGCACCACCAACAGTCTCAAGGGAATCCAATCCATCGATCTTCATGAGGACAGTGTTGTTGGCAATGGTCAAACCACCACCAATTCTCTTGAGAAGGGGGACAGAAATGTTTTGAAGCTGGGGGTTGCTAACAAAGGAGAGATCTCCGTCGTGGATCTCCGTTAGGTTCTGGGCAAGGAAGTTGGTGAAGTAGTTCGAGTCGAAGCGCATAGAACCATTCACAGCCTTCAGCGACGGAACTGCGAAAGAGCTGACATTGGCAATCGTCATATTAGCGATCCATTCTAGGTTCGGCATTTCCATGGTCATGTTAAGGGCGTTTGCGCTGACGCGTAGAGAATCGCTTAAGGTCTTAATGCTAGTAGAGAACTTAGAGAGCCGACGATTGTTGTTGATGTCCATGGAAACCAGGTTTTGGACATTGATACCGTCGAGGTTTGCCACGAATGTGTCGGCAACGACAACAGTCTTGGCCTTGGTGATACCAGGGTTACCGAATGTTGGCTCTAAGAGCGAGTTCAAGGTAACCCAGTCAATGGAACCGACCTCCCCGAGCTTGCTAAAGTCCAATGAGAACAGCGAAGTGGCATTATGGAGTTGAAATGCGCCACCGATAGTCTCCAGGGAGTCGCTCCGCAGGGTCTGGATAAGACCGTTGTTCTTCACGATCAAGCTACCCTTGATTTCTGTCAAAGTACCTCCCAAGTCGATGGTCGGGCCGGCTCCAACATCAACGACAAGATCGTTAGCGATGGTCGTGCACTCGGCAGCTTGAGTAGCGTCGGCCTGGCTTTTGACCTCAACGGGGTCGTCTTTGCAGCCCAAAGCGGCAGCGCCTGTGGCAAAATTAATACCTAAATGGGGATCCGATTTATAGACAGAGCGTACCGGAGACAACACCAAGAGCCACAACGGCTGACAGTAGTTCTTTGGTATGCATTGTGACTAATTGAGAGGAATATTAGCGAGTTGTCAGATTGAACAGGTAAAAGCAAGTTTGGGAGGCAAACACGACTAAGTAGCCGCCTCGAGCCACGAAATAAACAATGGCGAGCAGACCGAACGTATTTGCCACTTGGTTCAATACGTCCAAGAAAAAACAAATGTTGACGGCACTAGTGATGATGCGTTGTTTGGATAGAAGTTGAAGAACCATGTTCGTAGCTTGGGGCGTCGAGCTGACAGGCAAATTGGCAAGTCCCATGGAGCGAAGTCAAAACTTGTCCGCCTAAGCTGCTTAAACTGGAAGCCGCGGTGCAGGCTACTGGAATGACCGGTCGTACGGTTGCCGGGCGTCCTATCCCAAGTGTTCTTCTAGGCTTCCCATGGCATACAAGTGCAGGCACGGACAAGTACCTATGTATCCACCAGCTTGCTTGCAATGAAAGCCCCATTTCGGAAGTTCCATAGTGAGCTCCTGCTCGCGATGCATTGGCGCTTGTAGATACTTGCTTGCAATAAGAACGGCATTTGGCAAGGTATTGCCCCATTGTGCTTCCAGGCTAGGCGTGACCATTTTCCGTAGGTTCATAACCAGTGACATCGGGTCTAGAATGTACCACAGCGCGATCCAGCAATCCACTTCGCAACCGGTGTATTGATTGTTTCGTAGTGCCGTCTGAGAGGAAATCTCCTCGCCGTCTCGTGCTGTAGTAAATGCATTCGGACCACGTCACCCGTCATTCCCGTCTGTCGTCCAGGAAGGCCACCTTTGCATACGCGGATAGAATCGGGATAGCGGTAGAGAGGCGCGTCACGACAAATATGGTGTTGCAAAGAAATACAGAGAATAATGTAAAAAATGCTCACCTTTGTTCACGAAATGTCCTCAATCGTTTTCCAGAAAACTTGTTATTTTTAGGGACAACCTCGTATTAGATCACAGGTACGATTGAGGGCCTGGGGTAAGGCGCTGCGTTTTACTTCGTCAAGCGTTGGGATGCTGCGTGATCGAAGAGATAGAGTTGTGTGTAGATAGGGCGGAACAAGGTTCGGTCGGGCGTGATGCGTGAATGGCGTTTGTGCAAATTAAAGAGGAGGAAGTAATGGAGCGAGTGCTCTTCCTCTATGGAGAAGGAATATGGGATAAACGAATGAATCCGAAAAGGAAGACGGGGACGATCTGTTGATGGCGGGAGGAGAGGGATGAGGAGGAAGGTCAAGACATACACAAGAAAAGCCGAAACGTTTTGGAATCCGACTTATGGGTTTTAGGGAGACCTCCAATGGGTACACTAGGGGGCGTGAGAGTAGGGACACCCCCCGGAGAGGTCAAAAGGGGCAGTGAGGCCCCCCTTTGTGCTATGTATGTTCAGTACCTAGGTACCGTATTTTAGTGGGCTGTGTGCTATAATCTGGTTGGATCAGGAACTGCTGGGATCTCCTTCAGGGGGGCAACTAAAACCTTTGGTCCATTACCATCTACCTAGGTAGGTACACCTATTCCAGGATTAGGAATGTTAGCTTGGGTACAAAACAAGGGTGTTAGCCAGGGTGATGGCCAGGGTCTGTATAATTATTCCTGCTTGTATTTTTACTTATAAATTATATAAAAAAGTATATCTAGCTTTAAAACAGTAGATTTATCGAACTATTAATAATATAGCTGTTATTTTTTATTAAACTAGTTTTAATTGCGTTGTAAGCTTTGCTAACTAGCTATATAATTATGTTTTTATATCGACTGTTTTTTTATATTTGCTGTTTATATGTAAACTATTATTAAATTTAAATATTTAAAAATATTTTAAATAATTTTATTGTTTGTTATTTAGTTTTTAAAGTAAAATAAACCTGAACTAACGATTTTAAAAGCTAATTCGGCTTGTTATACTATTTTTTATGCTATTTAACTTATTAATTTAAGCTTTGTAATAGCAAAAACAGTTAATTAACTTAATTAAAAACTAACGCGTTAAAATAAAAACTTTTTATAAAGTTATTAATTAGTTATATAAAAAAATAGCTGTAAAATAAAGCTATATAGTTTAGCAAGTCTAATATATTTATAATTAACTTTTAATTTTTTAAAAACAGCGCTAAAAAGTTATAGTTAATATATTTAGTTAGAACTAAATTAAAGCTTAAATTAAGGCCGATTTTAATTATCGACAGCTTTTATAGCAATATATACTTTTAGTAGTTTTTAAGCTGCTATATTTTAATAAAGCAGCAATTAATACTGTTATAAAAACTTTTAGTTATTATTAATTAGTTTAAAAACAATAAATTTATTTAACAGAAGTTTATAAGCGGGCTAAAATAGCTTTTATAAGAGCTGCTTTAGCTAAATATTTTAATAAAAAAGATTAGCTACGTATAAATTTAATCATGTTTTTTAACAAGTGTTAAGCTTATATTAATTTTATATAAAAGATTTAAATAATAGTTTATTTAACGGAAGACCTGTTTGTTTTTAATTTTATTTATAAGCGGCTAAATAGCTGGATAGTTTAAAGGTTTATTTAAAAAGTAATTAAAAGTTTAATTTATATATAAAAAAAAAATTAAAGCAATATATAGGCTGCAACTTATAAAACGGTTATTTTGTTTTTAGTTTAAGCTTTTGTTAAGTTTTAGCCGGGCTTTATTTTTTAATAAAATAATGTATTAAATTATAAAGCTAGAGCTACAAAAATAATTTTAGCAAAGCTTGGAATAAAAATTTTTAAGTGGCCTGCGTATAGCTTTAATTTATTTTTAATTAAAAACGTATAGTTTTAGATAAAAAACTGGTTATATTATAATTATAATATTTAAAGCTTTAAGCTAACAGAATTAAAAAAAGCTATATTAGCTGCTTAGCTAGCTGTTCTATAGTTGTTTTTATAGTTTTTAGCTGTAAAAATGCCGGCTAAGCTATAAAAAGTTATTTATTAGTAAAAAAAGTTATTAAATTATTAATTAAGCAGTTTTTTATATAAAAATTAATATAAGACTGTTTAAACTGTAATATTTAAATAGTTTAGCAAGTTTATAAAGCTTAGCTTATATATATTTTTAACTTTTTGTTATATATAAATTATTTATAGCTGTATTTTAAACTATAATAACTTTAATAATAAATAAGCTGTTAAAAAAACTAGTTAGTTTTAATATATATTATATTAATTAGTTAATATTAAGCTATTTAATAAATCGTAAAAATTTTAAAATTAAAAGAAATAAGTTTTATTGATTAAAAACGGAATAACGGACTAATTATTAAAGCCCGGGCTGTTTAAAAATATTTTGTTAGTTATAAAAAAAAAAACGCGTACTTATAAACTAGTATAACTTTTAAAAAAGTGTAAGATTTTATATAAAGTAGCGCTATTAAATAAATAATAAATTAAAATGCTATAAATTAGTTAACGTATAAAACAGCAGATCTATATAGCTTACTTATATAATTATAATGCTAAAATTATAAAGTAAATATTATTGCAGCTATAAAATATAGTAAAACTAATTAAAAACAGCTTAAAAACGCTAATTAACGCAGAAACAGCTAAAAACGCAGTTAAAGTTAATATTATAGTTAGAATAGTAGTAAAAGTTAGAAAAGCTAGAATTAGTCGAAAAAATAGCTGTATTATTAGCATTATTAATAGTTTAATAAATCTGCTGTTTTAAAGCTAGATGTACTTTTTTATACAATTTATAAGTAAAAATACAAGCAGAGATAATTATACAGACCCTGGCCATTACTCTGGCTAACACCCTTGTTTTATACCCAAGCTAATATTCCTAATCCTGGAATAGGTGTACACAATGAACCAGATTAGGTAGTTGATAGACTCGGTAACAACATCGCACTGTGATGGAAACGAGAGTTTGCCATTCCCGCACTGTACTTGCCTCATGCCTTGGTCAGACCTTGGTCTCTACGAGAGGCAGACAAAATGGCTGAGCACGGCAACTGCAGGATGAACAGGAGGAAAGGGCCCGATTCCTTTGATACACACACCCCCTAGCGACCTGGTTTGTACCTTTCATCCGTTAAATTATTGGGCATCCCGTGTCGCTTCTGGCATAAATACCTAGATAAGAGGTAGGTAGCAGTAACCATCCACCTCGCTCGATGACGACGACTTGATGCATTTTTTCAGCCACAGCTCTTCCCTCAATCGCAGGCTGTCCAACCCCCCAAGAGTATACACTTGATCAAAATAGTGTGCAGAACAAAACTGTACACTGCTCCAGTCGTTGTTATACTGTACCTACTTAGATTATCTGACTCCATCGACATTCAACCCTGCTAGTGCTCGCCCCCTGGGCCTCTTCTCACATTGTTCAGACCCACCAAATCCGTATCCAGATCAGAAGCCCGAATTCTAGAACGGTACGATTTCTCGGACTGGGCACACGAGCTACACTACTACACGAATGACATTGGCATTCCTCACCGATGGATAACTCCTCATTCTACGAGGTCCTGTCAAATAATGGTTCATCCATCCGAAGACCGCGCAGCCTCGAAATGTCCGGCACTCATCTTTACAGAGCTTGCAGCGGCTACTCCCCAACTAGCCTCTAGAACGATCTCGTATATCCGTCCAGATCCGTCTCTGCCGTATTTCCGTGTCCAATTTCCTCCTCTCCTCGTCGGCAGTTTGCCAATGTCCGGCCATTTCATTCGCTATAAAGGCCGTTGAGGAGCTCCGCGCTCGACGGCCGCGACAATCGAGCTCCGTCACTTACCCATCGCCATGCTAAGTGCATACAGTCTGGTAATAAGTTGGTGTTCCATTTATATCAATGCCCTCGTTCGATGCGTTTCGTCATCATCTAAGAAGAAGTGGCATTGCTGCTGCCCAGTTTATATCCAGTCTTTCGACAGGGGTCCCCTGTAGAACGAGGTTCTAGTCGGTCCTTGGCTGCATATGCATCCGTTTGCGTGCGTGGACAGTGTACTCTCCACCATGGCGGCCCTTACTGGGACTTTCCCGAATGGCTTGATGACAAGTCCGCTTGCACGAAGCGATTCAACCCAAGATGCAAGACGCTCGTACAGTGAAGACCTAAATCAAGTTTTCTCGTCGCCCCGTTCCGCGCCCGGACTAGGGTTGATCAGTCCTGGGAATCCTTCTCCGCGTCGTTCAAGCGCTCGTCCTTGACGATAACTCACGCGGTGCTAACAACCCCCAGGCTCAAAGCCTCCATCGATTCTGCCAGCGTACTATTTTGACATTCCACGATGGTGCTTCGTAGTTGCTTGTAACAACCCAGGCAGAAACTAGCCTGAATAGGTAGTTGGCTCTCAACTGTCTTGTTATAGCGGGGGTAGGGTAATTTGCACGGACATCGGAAGATGAGAGGTTGTCCGGGATCAACAATATATCTCATAGGTGGTTTGGCCTTATCACATTCGATAATAAACAAGCACCATTTTCTTTGCAACTCCTTATGATTCGTTGACCACCAAGGCACTCCGAACAGGCAAAAGCATGCAATAGACGCAATCTAACCAATGCTAGCCGCTCACTAGGGTAGCAGTTGAAACAAACTAGTGTCGTGGCTGTTGATCATCGAACTCCATGACGACAACGTGGAGAATCGACCTACATGCCATAACTACATTGACTTTTGCTCTCAACCTACTCAGCATCTGTCATGTACAAGTCAAATGACTACCGTGAGAGGTAGTTTTCCTCTACCAATACCTATCAGGTCGGGTTGGGGGATATGGTCCGTCAGAATCCAACCCGATTCCATCCGTCGATGGGATGAGGAACACACACTTCTCCTATCTTGCAAGTTAATTCATAATGCGATAGCACGATACCACTCAAATAAAATTACACGGCATTGCTTGTATTCAGTAGTCGATGTAAGCCACCAACGATGATCCCGCGTCGCCAGCCATCTTAGAAACGGCACCAGCCGACGGACCTCTTAGGAGATTTAAGGTACAACTATATGTACACTACCTACTAACTACATCCATACCTACACTAAATAGGTATTCTACAGTACACTACCTGCATACAACATACATATGTACATGGGATTAGTATCTACTGTAGTGTACCCTCATCTATGTTTGCTATGGATCCAATGCTCCAGCCAATATATAGCTCCACGAACGACAATCGGCCTGAGGTTCGATCGCGTGCCAATCCAGTAGCTACCCGCAAGCTAGAATCTGTAGCGTAGATTTCCTGTCTCGATTCGATATATTACATACATTGGGAAGTTAGACTTTGCATCCTCGAATTTCCATCCCCCACGGTTACCATGTACAGCCATGTACCATACCAAGGTAAGTAAGTAGGTAGTTAGGTAGGTGGTAGGTATGCACACACATACACACAGAGAGAGAGAGGCGTTCCATACTGCACCCCACGTTGACTGACATATCTGTCTACAAAGCAGTTTGCGTAGGCACACACCCACCCTGATCGCTCTTATCAAGGAAACATCGGCAATGTTGGCGCCGCCACCAACACGAGAATTGGCCACCCGTTCGTATTCTATTTCAAGGCAACCCAAGACACAAGCAAGCGAGGTCATGGTCAACCACCTGTCTCATGCCCTTTAACGATAGATCATAGGTATCATAGGTATCATGAGCAAGGAACCAACTATGCGAAAGACTGTACGAAGCATGTAGCTGGTTAAACTACGAAGTAGGTACTTTAGGTATGTATTGTGTACTATGGGTAGAGTCGGGCGGAAACATGTTTACACCGTGCCTCTACTGTATGCCAGTACCTACCTACCTACCTAGGTAGGTACTTAATGACCAGTAACTACAGTAGTTACTTGTAATTCTGCGATGACCAGCACGTTCTGCAATGCAGCAATGCAGTGCAGCATTTCTGCAATGCCACAATTCTGCAATCCGAGATCTGCGACAAACAACTCTCGGTCACGCACGACGCGTTAGCCTGGGTGAGCAGCACGTCTCCCATTTGCCAGGGTTCCTTGCTCATGGGAGCCCCGAGAGGTTTCAACACGTCATTCGATCAGCATCTTGAAACGGAAAACATTACATAGTTTCGCCGCTGGTAACGAATCCCTCCGCCTGTCAAACCGCCCTCCTCTGGCCTGCTCGTCGGCTATCCGTCGTTCAATCGAATTGATTGATTCGGTACGTACTCCGAAGACACCCGAGACGAGACTACATATACTACACTACAAGCCAGGTATGCATACCCCAAGTTACCTAAGGTAATTAGTTATATTTGTCGCTCCTCATTAGGGTTCCTCTCGTAGGAATTGATCTGCAGTAGTATCTACATGATGCCAAAGTAGTAGGGGTATTGATCAACCTACATGATGATTTGTTGTCCGGGGCAGACCGGTTTCCCGGTCGAAACCACTACGTACATAAGAGAGATCAGTTGTGATGATAGGTAATTATCGGTGTTGTAGTACCAGCTAGATAGGCGACTTTTCGATCACAGCTTCTGACCACGAAAAGCAGCTGTGCATCTATCTACATACTTGGGCGCAAGTATTCACAGTGTTCACATGACATGGATGCAGACTTGAGGATCCGAGAAGAGGTGATATCGTCAAATGGAATTACCTAGCTATCCACGAAACAACCGATAAAAGAAAGTTATGTTCATCATCGCCCTGGCTTTCCGGGGCCTAGTAGACCGGAAATTTGAAGGCGTCGAACTCGTACATCCACGAGTCAACGGACTTCTGATCAAACACGCAATCAGACTCGGTCCCGTTGGCCGACCATAGCGGCCGTAGCGGCCACCGGCAGACGCTGCCGATGCTCTGGCCGGTGGTGTTGAGGGTCGCGGGCGCGACGCCGTTCTCGACCCAGTCGATGACGGTCTGGAGGGTGGTGGCGGGCCAGCCGGCGCCGGGCTGGGCGGCGTTGCTGCCGCAGTGCTCGGCGCCGGGGACGAGGAAGAGGCGGAGGAAGTCGTCGAGGGCGGCGGTGCCGTCGCGGTACGCGAGGTCGCCGTACATGGCGCGCCGCACCGACTCGTAGTAGTGTACCGACGAGCCCGCCGGGATCGAGCTGTCGGCCTCGCCGTGCACCACGAGCACCTTGGCGCCGGCGTCGCGCAGGCCCCCGAGCGCCGGCCACGTCGTCTGCAGCGAGTCGTAGTACGTCTGCATCCCCTGCGCCATCCAGTCGCGCAGCTGGTCCACCGTCACGCCCGCCAGCGTGTCCAGGTTGCTCTTGTCCTCGAGCCGCAGGAACCGCGTGATCCACCCGCCCCCGAGCGACAAGGGGGCCGGCGTCCACGTCCCCGCGGCCGCGTCGTAGCTCGTCCGCGCGTCCGCGAACGTCGACCCCGGCTGCGGGTTGAGGTAGACGCGCCGCCCCTCCGAGTCGATCAGGCCCTCGGTGAAGGCCTTGGCGATGGCCGCGGCCTCGGCCGTCACGGTGCCGTTCTGCTCGGGCGTCGCGCCCCCGCCGCTGCCGGGGAAGCCGCCACCCGCGGAAGCCGCGCAGTAGTAGGGCGTGCCGACGGTCGTCTCGTAGTCGAACTCGAGCCGGCAGAGGTCGGAGCGGGCGACGACGCCGTCGACCCTGCCGTCGAGCGCGTCGCAGGCGGCGATCGTGAGGTTCCGGATCTTCTCGAGCTCGCAGGGGGGCGGGTAGTAGCCGGCGGCCTCCTCGAGCACGCCGCCGGAGAGGTGGTTCGTCTGCAGCTGGCTGAAGCGCAGGGCCGGGGCGCCGGTGACGAGGCCGTCGAACTGGTCCGCGAAGCGCTGGGCCTGGCTCCAGCCCTCGCGGCCGCCCTCGGAGCAGCCCTGGTAGTAGGCGTAGAGGCGGTCGGCGTCGGGGACGGCGAACAGGTTGCGCGCGAGCCGCTTGCCGAGCACGGCCAGCTCGCGGTGCGCCCGGTACCCGAACATGTACGTCGCCTGCCAGTCGACGGTGCCGTTGGCCCGCAGGAACGCCGCGTCGAACTGCGTCGCGAACGACCCGAACCCGCCGTCCGTAATTCCCGCCACCGCCCCCGCCACGATCCCGCTCGGCGTGTACTGCGCCCCCCGAGTTGATCGCCAGCCCGCCCCCCACCCGTCGACAGGTACCGGTTCGCGAACCGCCCCGGCGCCGGCACCAGGTACGACACGTGCACCGTGTCGTTGTGCAGGCCGTCGTGCGAGTACGCGAACGTCACCGTGCAGTAGTCCACCACCGCCGACGGGTACCAGGCCGAGCCGACCGTCTTGTTCGTCGACAGCGCCGCCGTCACCGAGGACGGGTCGATGGTCACCGCCAGCCCGAGGTCTTCCACGGGGAGCGCCGCCGTCACGTAGTCGACCGTGCAGAGCTCCGCCAGAGATGTCGCTTGGGCCACCGCGAGGGCGCTGCCCAGGCTCAGGGCCAGCGCGCTAGAGGATCCGCGCATTGTCGAGTAATCGAGCTATCTTGTGGTAGGCGAAGGAGAGGCTTGCGGTTCTGATGGTGCTGTGCCCTGGGGAAACATCTCGGTCCTCGTAGGGGAGGGCGGGTGATATATTATATACATGTATGCATTATACTGGCGGGTGTTATTACACCGCTCGAGCCGACGCGCTCTGTATTCTCCGTCTCGTCTCGACTGGACCTTTCGATCCGCGGTTCATTGCAACCTTGTCCCCTGGGTGAGATGCATTTGGAGATAGATTTAAGACGATCCCCGCATAGCAGAACGAGGAGGACATGGCCTCCTAGTGTATTCCTTCCCCAAGTTAGCTTCTTTCAACGACGGGTATTCAAAAACAAGCGATATTCTTACTCCGATGGCAAATTTGACATCAATTGACCGCGTCAATGCGTTGCTTGTGCCCCGACCCCTGCCTGGCAGATCGCCCTGCGGTAGTAGTGTAGGCAGCGGGTGTAAGTTTACCCACGAAAAGCTCGGCCTTGGCTCCTAGAACGGAAGATAGTAATAGAGATGCGCCAGGATATGTAGGACTAAAACCCACGCGTCCATCGCCATTCAAATTAGTCCCGCCGGCGCAGGTTACATGGTGGCTCCGTTTCCCCAAATGGCCTCCGCTTCCATCTCTACTATATACCACAGGGGTTCCTAATCCCCCCCCTGCGAAACCCACCTTATATGCCGTGGTTGTGGCATAAAGCCATGCTGCCGGGATGCGGAGAAGCGCCTCGGATGACTAGCTCTACGGACCTCACGGAACAATTCACCGGAGGGCATGGACTTCATCCTAGCTAGCGGCCTTATTTTTTTGTGCGAACGAGGCAGAAGCCGGGGCCGTCCTGTGTGCAGAACCGGCATCGTGATGCTGAACGCGCGGCATTACTGCTGATATGACGGTATATACAGTAGAGGTAGCAATCAAAGGAGATACGTGAAGAATCCCGTAATAAGGACAGTTTGAGGCATGTCCGCTACCTTGCTGGCCGACCGCCGTATTGTTTCTCCCTCACACCTTCCCTTTTTTCTTGGCCCCCTTTCTCGTGCGCTGTTTCGCCTTCACCGCGATGTTCGTCCCCCTTACTCAAGACAGGGCAATTTTTGTTGCGTACCGAAGTCGATAGGGTTGTTCGGGGGCCGCAATCTGCTACTGTCGCATTTGGGGAAATCTCGAAGCGCATACGACATGAAAATCAACCAAACTGATCCCAGTAACTCCTATTGAGTTCTTGGAGTAAAGCACGAAGGG